>OY783209.1:15765775-17232110 GCA_963678705.1 Panorpa germanica | reverse complement strand
CTTCGCTTATATCCAATTGAATAGGTATTTTTATTATTTTTTAATAACTTATTTAACAACTTTATATTTATTTTATTATAATCAGACCACTTTTTCCACTGAATACTTGAATAATTTGAACTATTCAAATGTTCAATAATTGTTCTCATATGCTTAATAATCTTACAACCGTTATCCAGTTTTAAACTATTTATAGTTCCTCCTCCAACTTTTTGTTTATTTTCTAACAATGTTTGAAAATATTTTAAGACACTTATATTGCTTTCAATGCTTCGCTTATATCCAATTGAATAGGTATTTTTATTATTTTTTAATAACTTATTTAACAACTTTATATTTATTTTATTATAATCAGACCACTTTTTCCACTGAATACTTGAATAATTTGAACTATTCAAATGTTCAATAATTGTTCTCATATGCTTAATAATCTTACAACCGTTATCCATTGTAAATTATATATTTCAGTTTGAAAATCAAAATATAAATCACAATTGTTTTTAAAAGTTCATTTATTTATAGAGTTTTACATAAAAAATATGCATTAATCACTATGTTATACTTTTACAATTTCGTCATCAGAGTCTAACACTTGTACAGTTTCATCGTCCGAGTCTAATATTTTAATAACTTCACTATTGCATAAGAATAATTTATATACAAAAAAATTTGTCTACGTTTGGAAAATATTCGCTTGTATTCAACACGTTCCCATAAGAATAATTTATATACGAAGTTCTCATGAGAAGATATGCTGACGCCAGCTAACACGTGTGCTTCAAGTTACAATCGAACTAATGCGCTTGTGTCTAAAGTTCCCATGAGAACGTGCTGACGCCGGCTAACACGTGTTTCCGGTGAATTCGAAGGAATGCGTTATAAATACACTGTTATAAATAATTTAACACTGTCATAATCTTATAACCAATAACAAATCAAACATAAGAATTAATATCGGTATCTCACTCTTTACCATTAGATATTAATTATTACACACGTAATACTTATTATCGCTATCTCACTCTTTCATATTACCCCACTATTACCCTCAACATTGTCTAGCCACGCCACCTCACTCCTTACCCCACCCTTACCCCCCTTTTACATTCTTCCAAGTCTAGCCACGCCCTCTCTGCATATCGTGACCTAAATGCATCCTCACTCCAAACTGTCCTAGAACCGGCTCTACTACCCTACTTACGACGAGGTACTAAAAACTGAGCTACCAGAAGGCGCATCAGTCATTGGTTTCGCGGATGACACAGCACTTATTGTTGAAGCTAAAACTGAGGAAACACTAAAGGCACACGCTAACACGGCGCTGAACAGGATTGAACAGATGCTAGAGAGGAAGCAAATACAGCTCGCTCCTGAAGAAACGGAGGCAATCGTACTTTATGGTGAAAGAAAACTGAAAGAAATAGCCTTGGAGGTAGGCACAATAAAAATAAATGCAAAGAACAAAGAACCTGGGGCTCTATATTCGAAGGAATGCAGACATAAAGCAATATGTTATACAAGCGGTTAAGAAATCCGAAGAAAAACTTATGACGTTAAGTAGACTAATGCCAAATCTGAAGGGAACGAAGGCTAGTAAGAGAAGAGTGTTAGCGTCGGTGGTTCACTCATTAGGGCTGTATGCTGCACCGATATGGAAAGAAGCTGTACAATTAAAAAAATTTAAAAATATGTTATTGAGTGTGCAACGTAGAATGGCAATACGTGTGAGTAGTGCTTATCGCACAATCTCGGCAGAAGCTGTCCAAGTGTTAAGCGGAATAGTACCTCTGGCACTACTGGTGGAAGAGCGGAAAAGGGTCTATATGAAAAAAGAAGAAAAACATTAGGAAGTAAGGAAAGAAGTTTTAAAAAAGTGGCAATGCGAGTGGAAGAAAGAGACCGGTAAAGCGGTGTGGACTAAAAGGCTAATACGGAATATCAGTACTTGGAAAAATCGAAAATACGGGTAAATTGATTATTTTATAACACAATTTCTCGGAGGACATGGATGCTTTGGGAGTTACTTGAAGAGATTCAAAAAGAGAGAGTCCGACAAACTTTTGTACTGTGAACATGTCGATACACCAGAACATACGTTCTTTTATTGTGGCCCATATGCGATGGAAAGCGAAGAAGTAAGGACGATAACGGGAACCACACTAACCGTAGATAATATTGTTAATTTTATGGTGTAAATGCTATTGCAGTACCAGATTGCGGTCTAGATGAAAAGAGGAGGAGTTTTAGTTGGTATGCGCTCTTCCAGCGAGGGTAAATCAAACACGTCCCGACGGGCTGTCAGGCGACAGTCTTATAGAAGATTTCTCCTCCTCACCACAAAAATATATATATATATATATATATATATATATATATATATATATGTGGGGTGACAATAAACCTATCCTGGTTCATGTTTCCAATTGTGGGTCTACCGTACACATTAGTGGGTGTTAGCTAGATTACCAGCTGTGGTTTTAACTGTTTTAATGTTAATTCAATTCTTAGTTGAGCCCCCATTTACAATTTAGCTTATTAAAAATAAAGTTCAATTAATTATTTTTCAAAAAAATTATATTACAAAAATAACTCACATATATAAAAATAGTTCACAACAATATTATCAAACAACAAATATTACAACTAGTAATATTGTTGAACGGATTCTAATTCATAATGTTATTAACAACTAGTTAATACTACATTTCCCGAATTTACCAATGACTGTCATACAAACTGTGTATGTTACTACTATCGCCATTTTTAACAATCTTCTCTGTGCTGACCATGCATCTGCTGCATGTCGTAGCAAGCGACTTGTCAAGTAAACGGGATCCACATGTCGTTTCAAAACATTTAAATTTAAACATTTAAATATAACTTAATAGTAGCAATGTTCCTAACCTATTTTATAGAGTTCTTTATAATTATTATTATCTTACAAACTAATTATATCTAATTCTAAATTATATCTGACATATATATATACTAGCTTTTACCCCGTCGCAAGCGACGTCTGCCTTTTGTATGTGGCTTCTCTTCATGTAAAAATTTAAATTCTAGTAACGTTTACCCCCGTCTTCGACGTCTTTTTGGCGTGTATGATTTAAAACCAATAAAATAATTCGTAATTACATTTCATATTTAACTCTATTTTTAAATTAAAATAATAAACTCGCTCAACAATAAATTGACTAAGAAAATATTTTTTTTTTTATTAAAATAAAAAATATTTTCAATTTATGCGTTATTTGACCAACTTTTTTTCAAAATTTGGGATTTTTTTTTTCGATTCGTAAATAAGTTACCAAGGTTAGCCTATATACAAAATTTCAACTTTCTAGCACAATTTTTACTTTCGGCAAATACTGCCCCGAAATAAAATTTTGAATTTTTTCTTATTAATAATATACCTAATTATTCTAGAATCCAGAATATGAACTTTCTCCAAAGTTCCCTACCGAGCCCCGAATTTCTTCAACCCTCCTTTTTTCAATTTTTGAATTTCTAATTTTTGAAAAATGTGAGCATTTACCTTAAAACACATGCATAATTTTAATTTTCTATCTTGTACGAATTAAAAGTAATACAGCAAAAAAGGGCTCAATTTTTTTCCAGTTTTTCCAAAATTACGAGTTTCCAGGAAACTCAGGGGAAAATCCGGGGACGCCAAAAGTCTTAGAACTTTTTAAATTTCCCCGAAACCGTTTTCGAGATGCCATACAAAATTCGAACCAAACATATAAACACATAAACATATAAACATAAAAGAATATAAATAAACACTTGTGGAGAAGAACGACTTTAACAAATTTTGTCTTTAGACAAACCGTGTTTCGTCTTTCTTGTTGTAAAGTATTTTGTTGTCCTTAATTTATTATTTCGTTATAATTTTTGTAATATCATTTTAATAAGTTCTTTGTTCAACAAATGTTACCCCAATTCAACCAGATCAACCAGAATACAGCTGGCCACAATCCCTTCTCCTTTTCCTGGCCTATATAAGTGACTGCGCTGTTATCAGAGCAGTTCTAACAGTTCTTACACTTCTAACAGTTTCTTTATTAGTCTCTTTACTTACGTCTTATTAGCTACATGTTACTTTGTTACTACTTTATTATTAGCAATATTTAGTTATATTTATTTTATTATTAGTTATTTTAAGTGTTAATCATTATTTATTATTATTCAAAACTTGTGAATTTCATATGATTAATTAAACAAGTAAATTGTTAAATTAAAATTTAAGTAAAGATATTTAATTTCCTGTGCTTGCCCTCAACCAAGAATTCTCAACCAAGCGTAGTGCTGAAAATACGCACGATCCTGCTTATTAACATTTGGTCCTGGTCGAGCCGGATACCGGATTTGGAGCTGAAAATTAATCCTAACCATCGCATCAGTACATAAGGTCTCACAGAACATCTATCTAACAGCAAGTCCTGTACGAATCGGATGCTGAATTTCTAATCAACTTACAATTGATCCAAGACCAGCATTTCATCCTACAAGATCTCTACAGGACAAACAACTATACAAGGTTCTTTCAGTTTTAACACCGTGAAGACTTTGAGACATCACAGGAAATCACAAGTAGAACAAAAAAAGTCACAAGTAGAAGAAAAAAAGTCACAACGAAATCAATCGTATACTGAGACGTACGCGTAGAAACCATCTGAGTAATCACCACAGCTGCTGAATTATCCACACATCAGGCACAGAGTGGCGACCAATGGTAAAATAATCCTACCTTATTCTTTCATTTATACCTTGTCCCGTTTGATTTTGCTTTTTTCTTTGATCCAAGTACCGTTTTTTATGATAATTGGTAGATTTTTTGGATCAGCATATAAGATTGTTATTTTATTGAACAAGACTTAAGTTATTTCACCAAATAACCACATCAACGATAAATCTTAGCAGTAACATGTAGATTCGAGTAGCGGTTTTCTATTCTTTGCAATCATATATGGCTTATTAAGCATTGATTCGATAGTTCCCATCTTAATCCTACCGATATTGCTTTAGAACATATGATAAAATTTTGTACTGTTCACGTGCATTCCGTGTTTTTTACATAGTCAAAATTTATTTATCTTGTTATATTCGTTTTATATAAAATCACTTAAACAAAAGGCTTATTATATTATCTTCTTTAGTTCTTTGAAAATTGTTAAACATTCCAGTATTGTATAATATATATATAAGTATTGTATAATAACCTTGAGTTTGACAATAATGTTCCTTGCAGCATTGTAATATTTTTTTATTAGAATACTTACTGATTTTAAATTTTAAACTGTTCAACGTTTAATCATTTTGAATTACTTCAATCTTCCCTTTGTTAATTGTTATTTACATTGTACTTTATGTTCAATAACTTTGCATTTTGATACAATTTTTAAAATATATTTATCATTTGATAATATAATTTAACCTAAATAATTATTTTAGTATTTTGCCATCTTTTGTTTTAAAAATCAATCATTTGCAATTATGGTTAATCTAAAGAAGCTGAATGCCATGTTGCATTCTTGTCAAGCTAATTTGGAAATATATACTAAATTAATAAAGAAAGTTAACGTAAACGATCCATCCACGTACAATATCCAAGACATTAAAACGTATAAGAGAATTTGTTCCCCATTATTATCCGAACTTAGCAACATCTGTATAGATATACAAGTAATGGTTGCTGATGATAATGAGGAAATGGCACGCATTGACAAAATCCGTGAAGAATTCAATATTAAATACCTAACTTTAGAATCAATATTCAATGAAATATTGATCGATTTTAATATACCACCCGTTTCTTTTGATTTGCGTTCAAACCACAATACCGACAATGACATTGAGCTACCCCGTATAGGCGTACCAGACTTTCATGGTGACATATCCGAATGGCATTTATTTAAGTCAAGCTACGTAAGCTTAATACATAGTCAGAACAGGTTTAACAATTACAAAAAGCTCCATCTCTTGCGAAGCTGTCTAAAAGGTGCAGCTCTTGACATAATTACTTCTATAGAAATCGAGGCTAAAAATTATGAGTTGTGTTGGAATCTTATTCTCGAAGCATATGACAATAAGAGAAAGATAATTTCCCATCATATAAAATCGTTCTGGAACATCCTGAATCTGATTACTGAGTCCAGTGATAGTTTAAGAACCACAGCCGCCACTATCAGAAAATATGTCAAGGCCCTTGAAAATAGCATTCCGTTAGAACACAGATGGAACCAACTCGTCACCGTATTAACATCACAAAAGTTAGACGCTACGACAAAGGCTCACTGGCAGTCTAGTCCGCAATCTAAAACAGATTATCAAACAGTGGATTCCCTCTTTTCCTTTATGTTAGAAAGAGCCCACGAATTAGACGAACAAAGCGATAACTTTCAAATCGGTACGAAATCTAAATCTCAACGTTCAGTAGTTGTAGCACAGCACAACAAATGCCATTTTTGTAGTGATACCCATCGTGTTTACCAATGTAAAGCTTTCCTAAAATTGTCCATTTCCGCACGTATTAAAGAATGTCAAAAGCGCACGTTATGTTTAAATTGTTTGAGAAAAGGACACAACACTAATAAGTGCCCTTCCACTTTCCTCTGCAATATATGCAACAAACAACACCACACGCTTTTACATTTAGCTACATCTCAATCTGATTCACCACAGCCAAGTACTTCCAGTGACACATTCACTAGTCAAGTAGCAAACTCAAGGCACGCGTTACTTTCTACTGCTGTAGTTAAAGTAACCGATAGTAAAGGTAAATCAATTTTCGCACGCGCTTTATTGGACAATGGAAGCCAAACTAGTTTTGTAACCAAACGATTAGCGAACAGGTTAAAGGCAACTTTTACACCCACGAATGTAGCTATATCTAGTATAGGCAAAACTAAGACGAACATAACGTCTAAGAAAAGCGTTCAACTCGAATCACTAGCTACTACTTATAAGACATCTGTTGACTGTTTAGTTATTCACAAAATAACTGACAACATACCACATACGAATTTAGACGTAACTAGTCTGAAAATTCCCTCACACATTCAATTAGCAGACCCACAATTTAACAAGTCTGATCGCGTAGACCTGCTGCTAGGAGCAGACATTTTTTGGAACCTTCTACGGGTAGAAAAAATACGTTTAATTAGTAATCTTATAAGCGTTCAGAAAACCACACTTGGTTGGATTGTAATAGGAACTTAAGCAGCTAATGGTAACGTACGATCACATTCTTATTATTCACAAATACAGAATCAACTTTCCAAGTTCTGGGAAATTGAATCTGTAGAAAGCTGTAGTCCACATACTGCGGAAGAATTAGCCTGTGAAGACCATTTTAAACGAACCACAATTCGTGACCCCACTGGTCGGTTTGTTGTTACTATCCCTTTCAAAAACCAATAACGCTATTAGGAAATTCTAAGAATAACGCTACAAAACATTTCTTATCGCTTAAAAAGAAACTGTCATCAGACACTGAGTTAAGAAAATTGTATAATTCTTTTATGGAAGAGTATATTTCGTTAGGCCATGTGACCCTTAATCCTGTCCAAACACCCATGGACATTTTATACTTTTTACCGCATTATGGTGTGTTGAAACCAAGTAGTACCACGAGTAAACTTCGAGTAGTATTCAACGGCTCTATGCCTACCACAACAGACATCTCACTGAACGAACTACAGGCTAATGGCCCTACTATTCAAAGAGATCTCTTTACATTACTAACTAAATTTCGTTTATATACTTACGTCGTGATAGCAGATATAGCTAAGATGTATCGTCAAGTATTGGTAGATTCGTCGCAAAGAGATTTGCAGCAAATTCTATGGCGTTTTAAGCCCGACGAAACATTATTAGCGCATCGGTTAAATAGTGTTACTTACGGCACGGCAGCCGCATCATTTTTAGCTATTAGGAGCCTCACTCAGCTAGGTTATGAATCACAAGTTATAAATCCTAAAGCAACGGATTCAATATTTAACGACTTTTACGTTGACGATCTGATTACCGGTTCTGACGATTTAGCAGAGCTTTCGAACCGCTGTGTTGAAATTAATACTATTTTATCCAGAGCGGGTTTTAAACTTAGAAAGTGGATAGCTAATTTACCTACTGTACTTTCAAATATAAAAATGATAGGTCCGATAAGTTATTTCATTTTTTTTTTAAATATAGTTTCTCGGGCTTCCTAGGCACGTAGCCTCTTATCGCCCCTAATATATTCTCCTTCTTTTTAAACATTGTATCCCGACAACAAGAATGATCTATTCATGGCTACTGCTGTTATACATTTCGGTTTCTCAATCAAAAAGGCGGTGTTAACAGGAAGCGTCTGCGAAGTCTGTTGCACCGCCCGTTTGAGTCCATTTCTTGCCATTGCTGTATTTTTACATTGCCACAGAATGTGGTCAGGGTCTGCCTCTTCTTCACCACATACGCATTTAGAGTTTGGAATGACTTTGTTTCTTGCTAGATGTTTCGGAGCTCCAGTATGATTCATTCTTAGTCTTGAGGTTATTGTAATTAATCTTCTTGGCCATTTTAGTTTGGCAAACCATGGCTTACATCTCAGTATTGGTTGTATTGTATGAAATTCTCTACCTTTATCAGAATTATCCCACTTGTCTTGCCAATTTTTCATTTCATTTTTTTCTAATTTTGCTTTCATGTCTGATTTTATAAAAAATGAAATATATTTATCACATAAAGTAGCTACCTTGGCCATTTGATCAGCTTTTTCATTTTCCTTAATTCCCTCATGTAACGGTATCCAAATTAGTTTAATATTTCGGCCCTTATCTATTTCCCTATTTATTTTTCTTTGACATAATAAATTTTGTTGTCTAATGTTGTAATGATTCCCTTACTGAGTTCTTTCATTTGGATTTAGGCGAATCAAATAATTTAAAGACATTAGGCGTCAAGTGGAACTCAATCTCAGACGAATTTAAATACAACATCACTCCTATTACGGAACCTGATAGAGTCACAAAGCGCTCAATATTATCCTTTGTGTATAAAATCTTTGATCCTCTAGGATTATTATCACCCTGTATCATTCCCTTAAAAAAAATGATGCAAGACCTATGGTTATTGAAACTACATTGGGACGATGAAATTCTTTCAAGTTTACACGAGCTTTGGATATCATTATTAAAACATTTGCCTAATATTAGTAACATTTCTATCCCACGCATGGTTTTTATAGTCGATTCTACCAGAATAGAGTTACTGGTGCTTGCATTTATATTAGGAGTGTAAATAAGCAAGGAGCGTCTAAAGTTTATTTAGTTCATTCTAAGTCTAAAGTAGCCCCTCTAAAAACATTAAGCATCCCTTGTTTAGAGTTGTGCGCAGCGTTAATTTTGGCTAGAATGACACAAAAGCTTTTAAGTATTACACCCAATACTATATCTAAAGTTTTTTTTCAGATTTTCGGTCAGATTTAATTATAGTACTTTTATGCCTTAAATTATCACCCAGCACTCTAAAAGTGTTTGTAGCAAATCGCGTCGCAGAAATACAATCTTGCATGACAGAGCTTTATCAATGGCGTCACGTGCCCACACACTGTAACCCAGCTGATCTTATTCCGCGAGGAACGCATGCCAGTTTGCTAATAAACAGTAATTTATGGTGGACAGGCCCCTCTTGGTTACATGAGTCCTCTGATTCATAGCCTGAAAGCAATTATAATGTAGTATATATATCCGAAACCCGAGAAATTATCTTGTCTAATTTTTTGGTTACATTGTCCACAAATATATTTGGATTGTATTCAAACTTACGTACACTTGAAAGAGTTACTGCATGTTGCTTACGATTTTCACATAATTGTAAAAATAGAGTCAATAAAACAGTAGGACCCTTGTCAGTGTCGGAACTACAACATGCAATGCATTCATTGTTAAGATTGTCGCAAAGTGAACACTTTTCTAATGAAATAAGTTCTTTGAAAAGTATTTGCGCCACCAGAGACCGCCTTTATTAACCAGATTACAGCTGGTCACAATCCCTCCTCCTTTTCCTGGCCTATATAAGTGACTGCGCTGTTATTAGAACTCGCTCTTACTACTTTGTTACTACTTTATTAATATCTACTTTATTATTAGCTACTCTCTTACTGCTTTGTTACTATTCAGTGATCATTACTACTTTTTACTTACTTCTTATTACTTTGTTATATTTTAAGTGTTAATTATTGTTATTATTATTAAAACTTGTGAATTTAATATGATCAAATAAACAAGTGAATTGTTAAATTAAAATGTAAGTGAAGATTTTTAATTTCCTGTGCTTACCCTTAAGAATTCTCAACCAAGCGTAGTGCTGAAAATACGCACGATCTGCTTACTAACATATATAATTATATATTTATATATGTTTCACAAGCGGTTTTTTGAGTTTTTCATTCATTTTTTATGACAATTTCTTGCTCTATTGAAACACTTGTGATTTTTTAGCAAAACAAAAAAATAGATCTTATACAAGTGAAAGCTGCTGCTAGACTAATATGTCCACATATAGGAGAGAGCCAGCAATATAAAGAGAATGGTTTACGCAACATAGCAGTCGGTCATACAACTTTCGCACATGCGTAGTTCGCATGTGACAGCATCAGTCTCATTTAAAAATAGTCCCATATATTAAAACATGTCTTTCTTAAAAATGAAAAAGAAGCGGAAATATGACTAAAGGAAAACGCACATTACCGTAATTTAAAATTATTTCAAAATACATAAAATTTTGCTATGATGTCTAAAAGATTTATTAATGTTATTTTAAGACAATATTTAATATATATATTAATTTATATAATTATTTACATATAAAATATATTTCTAAAATTACATGAACAATATGAATAGGAATATGAACAATATATAAATTAAATTTTAATTTAAAAGTTACAAACAACAAACAATAACTGAATTTAACTATATGACACTACACTGTCTGTTGATTCAGTTGACTATCAAAACCTCAAATATCTAATTATTTTTATTCAATTTGCAATATTATTTAAATTATTAATGATTTAAATGGTCACTTTCTTATATATCTTATCAAGACATCAAAAATACTTATGTTATCTATCTGTTGTAGAAGCGAAAGAAATAGAAGAAATAATTAAGAAGTTCAAACCGTGCATTATGCAAAAAGGTGGTAAGAATTTTTTATAGTATAATGCTTTGCAATCTTTATGATTTGTTACTCATTCACCATCACTTCAAGTACTTTAAAACATTGATTATTACATAATTTCCCGTTGTTTGACGTGATAATAATGCATTGTTATCAGGTCATAGCAGGCAATGCATAATGCATTGCAGTTTCATTTAATCCTATACCATTGTTACTAATAAAATAAATCAAATAAATGATTATGTTCTGGTGCATAAATATAAAATATATTTATAATAAATTTTCTTGGAGTGTATTTACTTAAAATATACAGTACAATTATAGAAATATGTGTACAATAAGTATAAACTAAAACAACTGGAAATACAAAATGGATTAGAAAGACACATTATATTAAAATTAGAATAGACTATTTGGAATATAATGAAATCGAAGGGAATGTTGTAAAATCACTTACATTTAGGGTGTCATGTCAAGCAACTATATATATATATATGTCATAAGTCAGATCTAAATTCAAAATAAATACAAAATTACAAAGTAGAACAATATCATATAATTAAAATTAAGAAATTGCATTGATAATGTTTTGTTCTTACTAAAGGTACTTGCACTTGGGGTTTCATCTAGAGCGTAATATTTATAATCATGATTTGCAATTGATCATATAAGGACGATTGTATTTTAGTAATTTGATTATAGAAACCTGTAATATGGAATTCTTGTACTTAATAGTATTTTTTGTGATTTTTTCCTCACATAACTTTGGTAGAAGAACTACATTATTCACTATTTCACTATTCATTATTTAAAATACTAAAGTTGACCAACAAATGTGAAATATGACGGCATTTATGTATGGCGCTATTTATATATGGAACAATCATATTTTTAACCTCAAATTGGAAATTTCAATTTTAACCAACCAATATTGTCTATTTCTAAAAAAAATTGATATAATGAACATTACGTATGTGTTGTACATGGCTTTAACATTAACATTTTAAAAACATATTTTCTTGTAATATTTTAATGTATATTTACAGAACAATAACCTGATTGTTCTTGGAGGTAGCTTTCTTGTAAGATACGGCGATAAAATATTATAAAAAGAGTCTTTTTTAAAGATGGTAAAAGATGTGTAGATATGGCAAAAGGGGGACGTACATCGCGACAACTAAGCACTTGCACCCTATGGTTTGATCTAGAGCGTAATATTCATAATCATGATTTGCAATTGATCACATAAGGACGATTGTATTTTAGTCATTTGATTATAGAAACCTGTAATATGGAATTCTTGTACTTAATAGTATTTCTTGTGATTTTTTCCTGACATAACTTTGATAGAAGAATTACATTATTCACAATTAAAGTGTCGCTTATATTTAAAATACTAAAGTTGACCAACAAATGTGAAATATGACGGCATTTATGTATGGCGCTACTTATATATGGAACAATCATATTTTTAACCTCAAATTGGAAATTTCAATTTTAACCAATAATATTGTCTATTTCAAAATAAAATGGATATAATGAACATTACGTATGTGTTGTACATGGCTTTAACATTAACATTTTAAAAACATATTTTCTTGTATTAATTTAATGTATATTTACAGAACAATAACCTGATTGTTCTTGGAGGTAGTTTTCTTGTAAGATACGGCGATGAAATATTAAAAAAAAGAGTCTTTTTTAAAGATGGTAAAAGATGTGTAGATATGGCAAAAGAAGGACGTATATCGCGACAACTAATAAATCTTCTAATTTCAACAAATATCGCATCAATGTCAGATATTTTATATATATATATATATATATATATATATATATATATATATATATATGTGGGATTATTTTTTAAGATTAGTTTTAAGTTTAAATATAATTAGTTTTAAGAAATAGAAATAGTAAGAAATCTGTAAACTAGGTTGAAAACTTTGCTTAGAACATGATAAATTCAAATATTATAATGCAGGACTTGTAGACCCTGTAAAGCAGTTCGCTTACAGCGTCAAGAGAACGCCTGAGGGGACGGAGGACAGGGCCGTTCGCTAACTGTGGTAGTGATGACACACGTTGTTTGGGCGAGGCTCAGAATGGTTTTGATTAAGAAAGCAAATGGCGATAGAATTATATATAGGTTGTATATGGTCGTTGTTTTGTGGATTAAAATCGAGTTAAAATTATTACTAGGTGTAATATTTTTGTTATTGTGATCAGCGTTAATATTAGAGTTGTACAGCAAATGTAATGTTAATTACTAGGGTGTATTTTTCATTATAATATCAGTGTGTTGTTAACTATGAACAATTGTAATGGCGCATTACGAAGTAACACGCAAAACATAAAAGGGACACTAAAATCTAAGCATTGTATTTTAACCAAGTGATATTTTTTTGTTGTGAACTTAATTACGATTAATTCGCTTTATTCAGAAGTAATTGTATAATTTTGTGAAATGATTAAATGAACTATTAATATCCAAACTATGTGTTTACTAGTATAAAAGAGACTATACTGTTATTTTGCACTACAACTTGGAGACTTATGGTAATTGTAACTTATAATTGTAGAAATTTACCTACATATATATATATATATATATATATATATATATATATATATATATATATATATATATATATATATTTTGCATATATATATATATATATTTTTTTTTTTTTTTTTTGTGGCGAGGAGGAGAAATCTTCTATAAGACTTTTGCCTGACAGCCCGTCGGGACGTGTTGGATTCACCCTCCATATAGACCACAATCTGGTAACGCAATTGCATTCCTTCAGATTGGATCTTGACACCCGAGTTCCGGTTACGATGTTGTGTTAACGTCCACTTCCTTGGTTTTGAGAATTTTCGTGACGAAGACTCGAACTGCACTCCAATACTCTTCCTTATCCATCATAATATTAACAATATTATCTACGGTCAGTGTGGTTCCCGTTATCGTCCGTACTTCTTCCCTTTACATCGTCCATCGGCCACAATCACATATATATATATATATATATATATATATATATATATTTATATATATATATATATATATATATATATATATATATATGTTATATACATATATACTAGCTGTCCCGGCCACGCGTTGCTGTGCCTAACGTTTTTGTCATATTACATTACATAGCGCCATCTATTGAATATTTACTCAATCTAGTCAACAGATTTCGATTTACTCAACAGAATATTTACTCAATCTAGTCAACAGATGTCGCCATCATCGTCGCCCGATGTCATATGTCATATACAGATAATTAATAGACAAATAATTAGCAATAAAATAAATAAATTGAGATGTAAGCTATCCTATCTTTCAAGTTGGGTCAAACTGCACACGGTGTACAAATTTCATTAAAATCGGTGAAGTAGTTTAGGAGTCCATCGAGGACAACACAGTGACACGTAATTTATATATATTAAGATTAATAATAATCTACATGAAAACAAAAAAGTGTTATTATTGTGTAACTAAATACTATCCTAAAACAAATAAAGTACCTACTATATAGAAAACAACTACAAAATGAAACTGTGTTTAAAAAGTAATATTACGATGATAATTGTATCGCATAAACAAATTAGCGCTGCATTCAACCGTTCAGTAGGGAGCCGACCGCGCGAGTGAGCCGCGCGGCATGGTATCTCGTTGAGCTACACCCCCCTCCCGGCTTGCCCGCAAGCACCGCCTCTCTACCGCCGCGCCGGCCAGCGCAAAGATAGACATATACTATCGCAAACTGTTTTTTAGATCATTAAAAGAGCTATTATTCTTTAATACATATTTTTTGTGTATTTCGAACCGTTTTCACGGCGCACGCAACGGAAGGCTTCAAAGATGAAATAATTTCTCCGTTTTTTACACATTTACCACTATATCTTTGCTCCTATTGGTCGTAGCGTGATGTTATATAGCCTATAGCCTTCCTCGATAACTGGACTATCCAACACAAAAAGAATTATTCAATTCGAACAAGTAGTTACTAATTACATTAAATATTTTAATTAGCAACTTCACTTGAATAACACAATTATAACACAAAATAACGAAATACTTTTTCAAATTGATCGTAGCACTATCTGTCGGGACAAACTAAAATTAAAATAGAATAATATTGAATGCGATGATAGCGCCATCCGTCGAATCTGATGTAAAACATTCCAAAATCAACAACTCCTTATAAATAAGAAATTAATTGAAAAAACATTTTCCAGTAGACCAAACTGTAAATCTAAACCATTCTCGAATCTGCACGAACACACACAAAAAATTTATCAAAATTGGTCCAGTCGTTTAGGAGGAGTTCAGTCACATACACACGCACACAAGAAATATATATATTAAGATATATATATATATATATATATATATTTATAATATATATCTAATATATAAAATTCTTGTGACGCGGTGTTGGTTCCCAAATATAAAATTCTCGTGTCGCGGTGTTTTTTTTCAAACTCCTCCGAAACGGCTAAACCGATTTTGATAAAATTTTGTGTGCTTATCGGGTAGGTCTGAGAATTGGCCATCTATTTTTAATACACCTAAATGTTAAGGGTGATCTACCCCAAATTTTTTTATTTTTTTTGTTATAATTATTTGTTTTTATTCTTGCATGATTCAGATACTATGTACAACAACAGAAATAGCAAATAAGATTTTAAGTGATCCAATCTTCAAACAAAATAAATTTAACAAGTTGTAGCGGCAACCACCAAGCAACAGACAAAGTCTGACCTGAGAGAATAGGACAAAACAAAACCAAACAAGTAATGGCTGATTATAATTTAAGCTACCATGAGGCACGCGGCGAAGTAACTAGAAGGGAAAGCACTGACCATATGTTTTCAGTTCGCACTCAAATTAGGTTTGATCTACTCCGAAACTATAATGAGATCTTCCCACCTATGGCAGGCTCAACAGAGAAAGATAATTCAATTCCTACATACAAGCCAATCCCATTAACAAGACGTGGCAATAAAAAATCAACAAGTATTAATCCTCCAACATCCAATCCTCAAAATAAAATATCAAATTTTCCATCAACATCTAACATTCAAAATTAAATTTAATTCAGTGGAATTTAAACTGCTTTTTTAGACGTTTAGAAAATTTCAGAAGACTAACAGTAGATTATAACCCCATTATAATCTGTTTGCAAGAAACAAATTTTAAGACTAAGCAAACACCCGAACATTAAAAAATACAATATATTCCGAAAAGATCGACTAACGGAACACGCCAGTGGTGGAGTGGCTACACTGGTTGGAGAGGATTTTGTTTCGGAACACATAAATAAACAATCCAACTTGGAAGTAATCGTAGTCAGAGTACATATTACACAAAAGATTACTATTTGCAACTTATACTTACTAAACAGTCAAAACATAATTATATCAGATATTGAAAACATATTAACTCAATTAACTCCACCCTTCATATTACTTGGAGATTTTAATGCACATAACAGACTATGGGGCAATATTACGGACAATAGCGGAAGAATAATAGAAAGATTATTGGACTATAACAATTTAATACTCTTAAATGGCGGCCAACACACACATTTTAATTTTTTTTTTCAAAATACATCCGCAATTGATCTAACTTTATGTCAACCACAAATAGCATCAAAACTAGAATGGTCAGTCTTACCAGATTTATATGCAAGTTATCATTTTCCAATTCAACTTGAAATCTTAAACAATATAATAGAAATGAACTAGTCAGGATTAAAATGGAATATCTCCAAAGCGGATTGGAATCTATATGTTGAAGAAATAACCAATAATAACATAACATTTAATTAAGATGACTCAGTCGAGTTTCAGATCTCTTGGCGAGTGGCTGTGTTTTTGTGCACAGAGGTTTTATTAAATTATCTATTTTCGGAATAAATTTTTTAGTTTTGTTTGTTACAGTTGTTATTCTTTCAGTTCTTTGATAAGTTTTAATTAATAGAGAGTGAATTAAATAATTTTTGTTGGTATTGGTTACAAATAAACATGTTCGGGCCTGAGGCCCAAGTGACCATCACAATGAACGCTAATTCAGTGACGGACAGTGATGTAAATATAAAAAATCAAAGTGATAAGCAAAAATCAATAAACTTGTACAATACACAACAATACGTACAAGGTCATGATAACAAAAAATATAAACAATAAAACACATAATTATTTTAGTTCTCTAAAATTAGGACAATTATTATGCAAAATAAGCGATAAAAAAGGCATCATAGAAATAAAAAAGATTGGAAAAATTAAAATCATTGTGCAATGCGATACAGCGAGTCTTGCTAACAAAATAGTATTGGATGAATCCTTGAAAAAACACAATTATGAAGCATATATACCATATTTCTGGACATCTAAAATTGCTATAATAAAGGGCGTGGACTTAGAATATACTGATGAAGAAATTCTTTTGAATCTTGAATGTGCTCCTTATATAATAAAAAAGGTGCAGAGATTAAATACAAAATCCTTTGAAGAAAATACTGTAAAATATGTTCCAAGTACTACAGTTAAAATATTTTTTGATGGCCTGGATTTGCCTGCTTTCGTATTCCTTTTGAGGGTAAGAAAAGCATGTTTACCTTATATCCTATTATCTATTCAATGGTATAATTGTTTAAAGTACGGACATCTATCTAAACACTGTAGATCAAAAAATACAATTTGCAAATACTGTGGAAGCAATGAACATAAAGAGTCTGATTGTAAGAAGAAAGAATATATCTGTATTAATTGCAAAGGACCACATTAAGCTACTAATAAAATCTGTCCTGAAAGAGAAAAACAGGTTAAAATTAAAGAAATAATGGCGGAACATAATTTAAGTTTTCAGGAAGCCAAAATAGAAATAGGTGATAATGACAATAGAGACAGCCTATTTTCAGTCAGAACACAAAATAGATTTGAACTTTTTAATAATTACAAATATACTTTCCCTACAATCAACAATGACAATAATTCACAAAATCACATACCACTATACAAGCCTAAACCTCTAACAAAAAGAAATAATAAATTAGAAGTAACGAAATCAAACAGTATTCCAGTTAACAAACAAAATGAAAGAATTGATCCTGTCAATAAAACACCAATTATAAAAAATTTATCCACTTCTACATACCAGAAGAAAAGAAGAATAGAGGCAAAAGAAAGAATGAACGAAAATGATATTTGGGATAATATAGATTTTTAAAACAAAACCTTAAATCAATAGAAGAAAAAGCGGAAATGATGAAACAAATTAATATAGTAAACCTAAAGAAAGTCAATCAAGTAGATAAAGGTAATTCTTATTATATTGCTTCTACATCTACAAACAGAAGAAAACTAAATATTACTAAAGATGGATATAACCTGAAAAGTCGTAGTCAAACAAGAATAAACAAAACAGATTAAAATTATTTATTAATATCGACAAATAATATATATATATTAATTATAAAATTATTAAAATCAACAGTTTTTATTTAAGTAAGTAAATAAATAAAACTTTAAAACATAACACATAAACTTTATAATAAAAACAAAATTTTAATTCATTTATTTAATTATGTATAACATTATTCAATGGAACTGCAGAGAAGTAGCTACAACATTAAGGAGGAGCTACAACACATGTTGCAGGAAAATAATGTACACATATGTATATTATCAGAAACCTTTCTGACGAATAACTACAATTTTAACATCAAAGCATACTTTATTGAAAGAGAAGATAGAATCCAGCTAACAGATCATAACCCCCATGGAGGTGTAGCAATTTTAATACATAAATCTGTAAAATATAAAAGATTTATAATAAATAACCCATTTAACTCAGTAGAAATTGCAGCAATAACAATAAAACTTAACAGAATTAAAGAAATATGTATATTATTCATTTATGCTAAACCAAATCACAAAATCAATAACGTAAATTGGTCTTTCATAAAAAATCAAGTAAATGTGCCCATAATTTTTGCTGGAGACTTTAACTCAACACATCAAGTGTGGGACCCTTTCACCCTAGGACAAAATTACGAAGGTAGGGAGCTGCTAACATTTATTGAGAATGAAAATTTAGTAATAATAAATAATGATAATCCAACTAAAGTTAGAAACCGAAGGACAAGAGATAGTATTTTAGATTTAACAATAGTATCCCTTTCTATCGTTCAATACGTACACTCCTGGCGGATATTAACAGATAATGTGGGAAGTGATCATAACCCCATAATATATTGCTTTGGTGACAACAATGATGTTATGAACAGAGAAAAAATCACGCGACGCAACTTTAAAAAAGCTGATTGGATAAAATACTCCAGCTATATAGACTTGAGATTAAATAATCTAAATACGTCCAGTGAAACTAATGTGGAATCTCATTACGCTAGCTTCACTGAGATAGTCAATGAGGCCGTAGAGCTATCTATATCAACTACAGAAATATACAATCTGAGGCCCAATAAGATTAAACCAATATGGTGGGATACTAAATGTAACAAAATGATCGCTAAAAGAAGAGTAGCTTTAACTAACTTTAACAGACATTTTACTATTGAAACATTCCTTGCATTTAAGAAGCAACAAGCGCAAACCAAAAGGTATTTCAGAGCTAGGAAAAAAACGGAGTGGCGAAAATTCTGTGATAATCTAAATCCCAATACTACCTCTAAAACTATTTGGGAAAATATAAGAAAAATTAACAACAAAAACTACAGCACCAAAAAATGTTGTGATAATGACAATTGCTTGGATGATTTCATTAAAAACAAATTTCCTCAGAACAATGTTAATCTCTTTACTGGCACTACAAACATTCCAAATAGTAACATTTCAATTTTGGACAATCCTATACTTATAGATGAACTTCACTACTCTCTAAATCATAACAAAAATACAAGCACCGGTTTCGACAGATATAACTACAAAATTATTCAATTATTACCTCCAATAGCTAAATCACTTCTAATACAAATCTTCAATAGTATATTTAACACTCAAATTATACCCGAGGATTGGAAAAAACATATTATTGTACCAATATTAAAACCGAATAAAGATCCAAACTCAGCAGAATCATACAGGCCTATCACTCTACTTTCATGCATAGGGAAACAATGGAATCCATTATCAAAAACAGATTAGAATGGTATCTGAAACATCATCAAAAACTGCCTGACCTTCAATTTGCCTACAGAAAAGGAAACAGCACCCAACATAGCTTAAATATATTAAACTTGGACATACAGAAAGTATATAGTAACAATCATTACATGGTCGCAGCTTTTATAGACATCAAATCCGCGTATGATAATGTAAATCTTATAAATCTAAAAAACAAAATGACAGAGATTGGTATATCAACAAAAATTATAAAATGGATTTTAAATTATTATCAACTAAGAGAAGTTTTTATAAGACACAATAACAAATTATTAGGTCCTTACGTGAACTCTCAAGGAGTGCCGCAAGGCTCAATATTATCTCCTCTATTATTCAATATATACACAAAAGATATCATCAAACTGGCGGATAATTCTACGAAAATCTTACTATATGCCGATGATATAGTTATCTACAGCAAGGGCTATTCACTTAACATAGCGCAAAAAAAAAACAAAAGAAAATCAAGATGCTAGAATCTACCTTAAGTAATTTAAATCTAGAAGTATCCACTAATAAAAGCAAAGTAATAATTTTTACCAGACACAACTTAGATCGAAGTTCAAGAATTATTATGAAAAGTAAATATTTAACTGTTACAAGTAACGTTAAATTTCTGGGTGTTTGGTTTGATTCAAAAAGCACTTGGTGCAAAGAAATCAACTCAATTATAGCAAAATGTTACAAAGGAATAAATGTAATGAGATGTCTAGCTGGAAGCAGCTGGGGAAGTCATCCTCTAACTCTACTCAGTATTTATAAAGCCATTGTCAGACCCCATTTTGACTACTCCAGTACATTAGTTTGTACCGCAAATAATACAACACTTAAAAAATTAGACACAGTACAAAACAAAGGACTAAGAATAATAATAGGTGCAATGGGTTCTACTCCCATACAGATTCTTAACCTGGAAACCAATATGCCACCTCTAAAAATTCGAAGACAGATATTAAGTGACAATTTCTTTATCAAAATAATCCAAAGTAAGAACCAAAATATCATATCTAAAATAAAAGAACTTCAAAATGTTCACTTTAAGCCATATTGGGTAAACAAGAACCAACCTCTTCTTTTAATAAGCTACAATCACTACAAAAATATACCTATAGAAAGTTTTGAGATCATGCCCTACTTTAAATCTTTATATGAACAAAAAACTATTAAAATAGATGCCGAAAATAAATATTTCAACAAGAAAGACAACAACACTATAATATATAATATATATGAATTTTATATGCACTGAAAACATAAAATGGGACATATGGTATACAGATGGTTCCGTAAATTATAAATCAAAAAAAGGAGGTGCTGGCTTATACAATTCTACAACAAACAAGCAATATAGGTTTGAGTTAAATAATATATCAAGTTTATTCAATGCTGAACTTATAGCTATATTGAAGAAAATAAAGATAATTAAAAACACTAAAGAGTCTAACATATTAATAGTAACAGATGCATATAGTGTATTAGCAGCTATAAATAATAACAACTTCAAAAACAATAATAATTATAAAATTTGTAACATAAAAGCAATATATTGTAAACTGAAAAAGAGAGGAGTGAACATAAAATTTATATGGGTACCAGGTCATTCTAGAATTTTAGGCAATGAAATTGCAGATAAGTTAGCAAAAGAAGCATGTACTGACGGTAAATTAATAGATATAAAATCTTCCTTAAATGAAATGAAAATGATTATCAAGAAAAAGGCATATATAGACTGGCAAATAATATACAAAGAGGCAAGTCAAACCACAGGCAAAACATTCTACCTTTTCAACAATAAAATTAAAGATTACATGTGGATCAATAAAAATTTATCTAGAAAATTCATTTATACAATATGCCGACTAAGATCAGGTCATTGTAAAGTCCCATCACATCTAGCAAAAATAAAAATAATACAATCTTCTAATTGCATCTGTGGAGAGGAAGGTACAATTGACCACATGGTACTAGGATGTAAATTCAAAAAACAGGAAGTCGACCACTTATGGAGTAATTTATGTAAACATACCATGATGCCAGTAAACGTATTAAGTCTAATACATGATATATATAGTGCCACTGCAAAATGTGTGATTGAGTTTATAATTGACAATAAAATTGACATATAACATGTATAGAGAATCTTCAATGAACTTTAACTTAGATGTAACAAATGGTGATGTAAATATAATAGTTTATATATAGTAGATATATATGTATAGTTTTAAGTAATTTTTATATATTATAGAATGTAATATTTATTTGTATTTTAGAATGGCAAGAAGGCTGAATAAGCCAAAGCCCAATAAATAAAAAAAAAAAAAAAAATAATGAAGATGATTACATAGATGTGATAACACAATCTATTAGCTCCAAGATATTAGCAGCTGCAAATAACTCAGTTTGAAAAAAGAAAATTGGTCCACACAAACCAGGTATACCATAATGAAATAAGACATGTGCTAATGCAGTAAAAATGAAAAAACAACTTTTAACAGATATAAACGCCACAAAACTATAGAACTTTTTCTCGAATTCAAAAGATTAAAAACAGTAGCACAAAAAACCATGAAGCAAGCAAGGAAACAATCATGGGAACAATTTATATACTCCATAAATTCACAAATAAGTATAAAAGAAATATGGAACAAAATAAAATCAATAAAAGGAAATCAGCGAAAATTCAATATCGCTGCTTTAAAAATGTCATCAAACATAATTACATCACAACAAGAAATAGTAGATTTATTGGGTAAAAATTTCTATCTTAACTTCAGCACTTCAAAATATCCAACACAATTTCAACAACACATGACAGGAAAAACATATACAGAAATAAACTTATCATCTGACAATACTGTAACATATAATACTCTAATTACTTTAGATGAACTAAAATCAGCGCTCAATAAATGTAAACTATCTAGTTTAGGTCCAGACAACATTTGTAACTACTTCATAAAAAATCTACCTGATGAAACCAAAAAAACTATCCTAAAATTCTTTAATCATATCTGGATAAATGACTTATTTCCATCAGAATGGCAAAAAGCAATTATATTACCAATTCTAAAACCCGGAAAAGATGTAACTGATATAAATAGCTACAGACCTATATCTTTAACGAACACCTTGTGCAAATTACTAGAAAAAATCATTAATGAATTCGTAAGCGTTATTCTACACTCGATCAAACAGTTATTCTGGAAACAGAAATAATCAATAGCTTTGTCAATAACCGAAAAACTATAGCAATTTTCTTAGACATTGACAAAGCTTACGATCGAACATAGAGAAACAACATATTAAAAGCACTAGAAATATGGAACATAAAGGGTCATCTAGCCTACTTTGTTAAAAATTTAATGAAAACAAGAAAATTTAGTGTGAATTTAAACAACAATAAATCACAAGAATTCATACAAGAAAATGGTATTCCTCAAGGTTCAGTTCTTAGAATAACATTATTTCTAATCTCAATAAACAAATTAGTCAATAACATAAAAACCTCGTGAAAACAGGCCTCCATGTTGACGACTTAGTTATTTACTGCAGCAACAAGGATATAGAAATAGCTCAAAGAAAACTTCAATCAGCTTTAAACTGCATAGAAGACTGGTCTAATAAAACAGGATACACATTTTCTACCATCAAAACTAAATGCATCCTTTTTAAGAAATCACTAAAGCTTATTTCTACTCCAAGACTGACAATATACAATGAAGAGCTTGCATATACACGCCAAATTTCTTATTTGGGTATGATTTTTGATGAAAAATTATCCTGGGTTAATCATATAAAAAATATAAAGACAAAATGTAGCACTGTCATAAACATTATGAAAGTTATATTATGCAATAATTGGGGTAGTGACCAGAAAACAATAATGCATATTTTTCAAACTCTGATCCGCTCTAAAATAGATTACGGTGGAATTATATATCAAACTGCAAATAAAAACATTCTCAAACTTATTGACAGCATTTATAATGCAGGTTTAAGAATAGTCACTGGTGCATTTAGAACATCTCCTATAAAGAGCCTATATGACATAAGTGGAGAGGCACCGCCTTTACTTAGACGAGACCAACTATCTCTAAATTAATATGCATCAGTCATTTCAAATACTACAAACATAAATTTCAGAATTACAATAGCTCCACAATATGTCTCACTATACCATAGAAACTCAAAACTGAAAAAACCACTTCTTATCAGATTAAAAAATCTCAAGGACAAACATTCTTTATCTGACACGAGAACAATTCCAATAATATTTAATAGCATTGCAATATGAATCATAGGATTACCATCTATAAACTTAACACTGGCAAAAATTGCTCAAAGTAATACTAATTCAACCATTTACAGGACGGCACTAAATAGTATTTTGAAAGATTACCAAGATTCCATTAAAATTTATACAGATGGTACCAAATTACAGGATGAAACAGCTTGCGCCTATATAATTGAAGATACAATTGGAAAAATTAAACTAAACACAAGCAACACTGTTTTTACGTCTGAATTATATGCTATAAAAAAAAGTTTACAAGAAATCACAACAACAAACAACCAAAGGAATGTACTAATTTTAACTGACTCTCTGAGTGCCCTATTGGCCATAGAAACTCTATATACTGTAACCCTACCCCGTATATCTATATATGGTGGTAGTTACTTATTTTATGAGGGCGATTCTACAATCCCCTCAAACGAAGGTCCTTTAAGTGATCTGGATCACCTTGAGTCGGATGACCTAAGCTAATTGTAGAGGCTTATTTATCTATCAGGACTTATTACTTCATCTAATCATATTACATAAATATATTAGGTTTTCCATACTTTTTGTGCTTTCTGCAGGCTGCTTTCTCTGCTTTGGACAATCACTTTATTTTAACGCGACGCGACCGTTAACTCTAAGTACTTTTACAATTAAAACAAGGTATTCATTAACACTTACTTTCTTTATTATTCAAACAATTATTTAATACAATTATTAGTAACTTTATAATCTTTGGGGCGACTATGGCGACTGACTTAAACCGAGCGACTCCCTGGGGCTGATCTGATGGAATGATCCAGTGATCTAGATGGACAGACCCCCTCTTCCCTCTTAAACTCGGTTTATATAGCTTAAAAAGTCTTTGTTTCAATATATGACCTCATTTCAACTCCAGCTATATTTATCTTAAATCAAATGACATTCCGTCATCAGTACTTTGGATATTCGTATTTGGTTCTACTATAAACAATATTACGTGCTTTAAACAAAGGAAGTTAATTAATATTTCTTTTTAAAAAGTTATTGTAAATACTACATCGTCAATTTTGAATATAATAATAATATGCGACATGGTCCTATCGATAAAACAATACTTAATCTAACTAATGTTCCCGACTGTTAGGCGACTTAAAATCATTAAAAATCTACGTTTTACTTTGTATATGAACCATTACACTGGTTCCTAAATAGTTAGTAATATTAATCAATAATTAATGAATCTATATGGGACTGTTACATTGCTTCTTGTTTTTAAATTAAAATCTATAATCCAATGATTATAATTTTATTAGTCTTTCCCGTATTTCTAGATTCATTCATAATTGAAACCTTAATAAAATAAATGTAATTTAAAATTTAAATTAATAAATCAATCATATCTAGTCGTTGATAATTAAAATAATTCTTCTTTATCTGCTTTATGTAGGTGATTTTGTTCTCATAATTTCATTTCAATATGCGTTCAACTTTGATAAATAAGTGAATACTTTCTTCGTTTCGAATACGCTCTGCCTCGTTTTGTTTTCGAATGCGTTCTTGTCCTACTGCTTCGCATCTGGCTTCATATTCCGTAGGTCATATAAACAATACTGATAGTTTTTTAATGTCCATAGTATTTGTAAATTCTTCTTCTGTTTATAATACTTGTAGTTTAATACACACATGATATATGTTTTCTTCTTAAGTGATTACTGCTTCACTTAGACCATTAATTTCTTCTGGATTATTCACGGACTTCGTCATTTCGTATTGTTTTTCTTCATCTTTTTCAATTTGCATCGATTTCATCGGAATCTTCATCTCATAACGGCTTGCATTCTGGTAGTTTCTCTCGTACATTCGATCATTGACTCGTTCAAGTATTCACACTTATTTCCTTAGTCTTACGCATTATGAAAATCAACTACTAGTCTCATCCTTCAGTTCCTCGTTGTTGTAAATGCTGCAATTTATACCCTTACGTAATTATCTTAATTATAAATTTATTTTCTGTCTTCTTTTCTATAATTTCTTACTATTGACATAACAAATTTGGCTCTTGTGTAGCTCTTTTATTAATAAATCAATTAACTTTACTTAGAAGTTATAGTCATTACAAAAGATGAATTTATTTCATAACATATCTTAAATTTCTAGTTATTTTAATTATATTTTAAACGTAACATGTAAATATCTTACGGCATGTGTTTTCTTTTTTAAATATCATCAATATCTTTTGAATTTAGTCTTACTACTTTTTTTCTTTGATTGTTATATATATGTTTTTTCAACTTTGCAATATTTATTTTACAAACTACTGTTAATTCTACATAATAATGAAATTTAATGTAAACATATTTATTTTTTTATTTTATTTAATATAAACATATTAACTAAAATACAAATTTAACCTTTTTTCTTAAATTTAGAATCGATATTTCATACTTTAGTTTATACTTTTATTAACGAATATTTTAATGAACTTATTCTCAATTACTGTATTTTTTCCATTTAACAAATTTATTATATTTATTTTTTCAAATCAAAACATTATTCTAACATGGTTATATCAAAATTTATTCTTAAATCTATTTATTATTTTTAAACAACAAAATCTTAACTTTATAGATACTTTACTCAAATACTATAGTCAAGGTAAACATAATTATTAAACTTCAACACTTGTTACTTGAATTTAAACGACTTTTTATATTCGCATGTAGTAATACATGTGTTTTACAAAATAAAATTTCTTTTCTCTATATTATATTATATCTCAATGCAATTTAACAATACAAGTGTTCAAATTTTCAATGAATACCTCTTAACAGTTTTCAAATCTTCTTCTTTCCTAATTAAAGTTCTCAAAACAATCTGTGAACAAAAAAACATTTTAATTTATTCAATATTTATGATATAAAATCTTCAAATAAGTCATCTCATCCTGTTTGCTGTATTCATCATGTATCTTGTCATCTGAAATTATATAGCATTTGTATATTTCAATAAAAACATAAAAATAATTATTCTTTAAAAGTTATTACTCATGTTTCGTACATCTGTAATTTCTGGTCTCGTTTGTATATTATTGTTTCCTTATCTAATTTATGTTCTCAAACGTTCTCTAACATAGGGTTTATGTTAAGAATCTAATTTGTTATCATTTATATACTCAAGTGTTAATTTCTCCTATGACCTTTCTGACTCGAATTTCAATACATCTGTTACAAATAACTTTAGTCCCTAATTATATGTTTATTTTCTTAACTCCACGACCTTTCTGTTTTTATGTTTCTTTTACTCGTAAAATATTAAAGTACAATATTATTCCCATTCAACAACTTTTAACGATAAAATAATCCCTTTTTCAAATTGACCTTAACTAATTTATGTTTGTAACAAAAGTTTATATTTTTATTCAAATTCTATACTCTTACACATTATTCAATTTGTGCTGTTCATTTATTATGTTTCTTAACCCTTTGATATCGCTTTCTACCGTTCTATTTAAATCTCAAGTTTTCTTTAAACTTTATCCCCTTACTTACTTTTCTGTTTTAAATTTCTTAAAATAAAAATCCTAATTATATATTTAACCATGATAAGGTTAATAATTAATTGTTAATACTAAATCTTAATGTATCATAATATATTACTAGTGTGTGTGAAAATGTCTACTTTTACTTGTATCTGTACTCATTATGTTAATGTTTGTTTTGCTGAACGTATGTTTTATTACTTTTCGAATTGTTTTACTTCATTCAAATTTGAGTGTTCTTTATTTTATCAACGTCGATTTGCAACTAATCATTATTACATATTCAATAAATATCTACTTATCCGTAGCTCATTGTACACCTTTTAGTACTTCATAACTTTTTCTTATTCAATTTATTGGTTTCCTATAACCCGTTCATCTGGGTTTCCTATAAACCGTTCATACCGATTTCCATTTTCGGCAATAACTCAATAGATCCATATACTTTATTTTCATCATTATTTCAGTATTTAAATAACTCATAGTCAATAAATAACTCATAGCAAATCAAGAATACAATCGATTCTCCTTAATTTCTAGCTAGCACTCATATCAAATCTTTTTAAAATCATACGTCTATACTAACAATGCTACAATACTTTATGTTCAGAAAAAAAATCATTTTAATTGCTCAACTGTGTAACTCTTAAACAAAACTATCTTGACACCCTAGAATACGTTTACTGTTAAAATTATCCTTCCTATTTCCAAAATTTCTTATTCTTACTTTATAAAATGATACTTATGATCTTTTCTAACATTTAAATGTTTTTATTCTATGCAACTTTAGTTTAATTAACAATCATCCTTATCCGATTTTTCTAGTTCAAATACTCTCTGTTATTCTCTAATGTCTAACGGCAAATTAATCTGTTTAACGCTTGCTACTAATGTTTCCTTGAACATCGTCTTAATTAGAATCATGAAATAAATGCTTAACTTAATAAGTGCCTAAATTAACCTAAAATTAAATTATTGTAAATTCCTAAAATTAACCTTTTAAAATTACATCTCATTAATAAATCAATCAATTTACTCTGCAAATTATACTCTCCTTTTCTTAAAACAATAGCAATATTTTCTCTCTCAACATGTTTACTTTCTTCTAGGCTTAAGCTAATAGTCTTCGCAACTATTCTATCTGTTACAGATTCCTTTACATCTTTTACATTTTTTCCAATTCTCTTTTCATCAATAATTATTTCGTTTATAGTGCTTTCACTTAATAAAACTTTATCATCGCGGCTAGAATCTATTTTTTCTAACTCTTTATCAATTATACTGTCGTGTATATTCTCAGATAGTTTATCTACTTCTATCGTATCCTTATTTAAGCCATTACTATCCCAACATGTTTCTACCAACCCGTTAACAATGCTATCTTGTTCAAATTCTACTTTAATATCATTATTTGCATATAAATTATTTTCTTCGGTAACTAATTCGTTCGTACCCTTTCTATGGACTAAATCTGTCCTGTCACTGTATAATTCTATCGATGTATTTACGTCATCTTTATCAATTTTAATTACTTTTGAACTTTCGTTTAGTTCGTCTAATGCTACACTGAACTTTATAGAGTTTATATCTCCGTTTTCAACATTATCAAATCTATCAAAATTTACGCTGTCTTGTACATATTTGTTACTTAACGTTAAAGTACTTCGGTTTTCTTTTAATTCTATATATTCTGCTTAAGCTAAGGCTTCGACCAATGTTTTTGGATTTTCGTAATCAACAAATCTAGAATATCTGTTACTTAAACTCAATATAAATCTGTTTAAAATCTTATGCTGTAATTCCATTAATTGTAAATCCCGTTTATTTTGTTCAAAACTAATATTAATTGTTTTTTTAGCTAGTTCTGCTACTCTTTTTGAAAATTTAAAAACAGACTCTCCATGGTTTTGTTTACAAGAATTAAAATCAAATTCTGCTTTCATTAATTCTGCTAGTCTACGGCAATTGTATTTGTTAAGTAATTCTAGCTTAATTTTTTCATAATCTTTTAATTCTGTTCGAGTTAAAACAATATGTAGAAAATCTAGAACCTTTGCGTTCAACTTTACAGATAATGCAAAAACCCTTTCTTTATTATTCCAACTAAAAGCATCTGATATTCTCTCTAACTGACTCAAAAATAACGTAATACTATCGTTTTCTTCAAATACCCGTAAGAACTGTAAACCTTCTTCCAACTTTTTAAATCTATCTATTAAATTATCCATTTTTTAATACGCGTAACTCAATCTATTATTTCCTGTTATATTTAATTACCATTCTACAAAAATCATTTCAAAATATTCCCCTTTTTATAATAATCATGTTAAATTCAATCATTACTCATTAATTACTTTATTTACGTTCCAAGTCTTTATATAAACAACGTTGTCAAAATCTGTCCCTTTTACATACTCGTAGTATTCATAAACTTTGTTATATTTCTGTAGCTATACCCAACTGAACTATATGACCCTAATAAATCACTCATATTTATTACTCTCTTAAATGTTATACAACACTGATATCTTTCTCCGAAATTTAAATACATAACTGCAGTACTAGTTGACATTTTAAAATCTTTCCTTTTTTCTTTAATAAACTTTCTTTAATAAACTTGTACAAATCTATTAGACCCTTGTTAAATAATCTCACTTTTCAATTATTTAAACTTTTTCTTTTCCAATTATTCGTTTTCTATAGGCATACTATTTCTATTACATATATGAGGCATACGTTCACTACATATATGTCCATAAACAATATAAGCTAATAATTACCCAAACCCCTATATATTACACTTGAATATAAACTGATTCAGGAATCGAACCCGAAGACACAGAAACCAGCATCAAGCTTTATGTACTGTATCGTCACAATTATTCTTATATCTTTTCTTTGCTAATTATTAATATGCAGTTGCTAGTTGCAATTAATAACCTATATTTCTTTTTCCCAATTAATACAATTTTATCCTTTTTTCCCAGATACTACAATTTATTCCTTTTTTCACAATTAATAAAACTTATTTTTATTTCTTTTTCTTAGTTACTAAGATTTAACCCTTTATTTTCTCAAATTAAATTTTCCACTTAATGCCTTTTTTTCCCAATTACTCAAATTTCTGCCTTTTTTAACATCCCACAATTTTAAATATCTCTCTTTAACAACACCTGTTTTTAACACACCCCACAATTTTCAATACCTCTCTTTTAATGTACCTCTCTTTTAATGTATCTCACAATTTTAAATATCTCTCTTTTAAAATACCTCACAATTTCTATACCCTTTTTCTTTTAAATGATCCCACTTCTGACACCAAAATGTAACCCTACCCCGTATATCTACTATCTATATATGGTGGTAGTTACTTATTTTATAAGGGCGATTCTACAATCCCCTCAACCGAAGGTCGTTTAAGTGATCTGGATCACCTTGAGTCGGATGACCTAAGCTAATTGTGGAGGCTTATTTATCTATCAGGACTTATTACTTCATCTAATCATATTACATAAATATATTAGGTTTTACTTATTTTTTGTGCTTTCTGCAGGCTGCTTTCTCTGCTTTGGACAATCACTTTATTTTAACGCGACGCGACCGTTAACTCTAAGTACTTTTACAATTAAAACAAGGTATTCATTAACACTTACTTTCTTTATTATTCAAACAATTATTTAATACAATTCTTAGTAACTTTATAATCTTTGGGGCGACTTGGAGCTGATCTGATGGAATGATCCAGTGATTTAGATGGACTGACCCCCTCTTCCTTCTTAAACTCGGTTTATATAGCTTAAAAAGTCTTTGTTTCAATATATGACCTCATTTCAACTCCAGCTATATTTATCTAAAATCAAATGACATTCTGTCATCAGTACTTTGGATATTCGTATTTGGTTCTACTATAAACAATATTACGTGCTTTAAACAAAGGAAGTTAATTAATGTTTCTTTTTAAAAAGTTATTGTAAATACTACATCGTCAATTTTGAATATAATAATAATATGCGACATGGTCCTATCGATAAAACAATACTTAATCTAACTAATGTTCCCAACTGTTAGGCGACTTAAAATCATTAAAAATCTACGTTTAACTTTGTATATGAACCATTACACTGGTTCCTAAATAGTTAGTAATATTAATCAATAAATAATGAATCTATATGGGACTGTTACAATACCAACCACCCAATAATTCAAACCATTCACCGTCTCATTCACAACATCCACAGCAAGCAAATAGAAACTCAATTTTTATTGATTCCCTCTCACACCAGTATCACACAAAATGAACAAGTTGATAATTATGCTAAAGAAGCAATTTATTCAGGACGCATTCCAAAAGAAACAACATTTACATGTTCAGATCTAAAGAACAAAATCAAAAATTAAATAAATTGTTCATGCCAAAGAATGAAGAAAGGAAGAAAGTGATAACAAATTAAGGGTAGTAGAGCCATTAATTTGCAAACAAAAATTACCAGACGGAATAAATAGAAGGCTGGAAGTAGTCATATGTAGACTCATGATAGGCCATACAAATTATACTAATACCTTCTTATTTAAAAAAGAGCCACAAGCAATGTGTGAACAATGCCATAACCTTGTAACGGTAAAGTATATTAAAATTTATTGTTAAGAGATTGGTACGCATATGGAGGGGAGAGGGGAATGGAAGCGAAGTATTATTTAATTATAGCGCTAAAGCGGGGGCGCTGTGAAAGTACTCTAAAGACCGACGTTGCTCAGGAAAGCATCTATGGCGCTCTCTGGCGGAGGTTTAGAGGAATCAAATTAAAAGTTCGGAAACGTTAAAGAGCATGGAGCCAAGAGGTGATGCTTGGGGCTTAGTAGTGTGGCATTGGAGACTGATTATTTCAGTACTTTATTACTGTAAATGAAAGGATTTTTTAACAAAATAAGCAAACATAAATTTAAAAAATCAAATATTTAAGCAAAAATTACTTAAAAATAATATTTTGCATCACTTTCAATTTAGCAAATAACTTAGTTATTCGCAAATATTATATACACGTCGCTTTGCGACGGGCCGAAGCGCTAGTATTAATTATATTTTTAAATGAATATTTTGCTTAGACATTAGCAGCAAATGGTTTTTTTTATTGAAGGTAAAATTATTTCTTTACGACTCCTTATAAGTAATTTGTAGATAACGGTAATTGTTATGACAGACCCACATTACACATTTATTTATAAAATTGAACATATACGGACAACGCATGTTAATACAATTACACATGATGGTAAGTCTCTAATATCATACTTCTAAAACTCATACCACAACTTCAGTATTTTGCCTTAGTCATTTCTCATAATTTTTTCCTTAGTTCAGAATCTCAAACCAAATCCTTCAATAATATAATAAATATTCAACATCCAACATCAATCAACAAACAACAACAAAATCGAATTGGTAAAATAAATAAAATTATTCATTTACGAAAAAATTTTAAACACATGAGAACTTATATAGAAAATAAATTATATTTTATATGTGAGAGCTATTTTTGAAACATAAAATTGTATTGGATTGTGAGAGTTAAACTTTACTTTATTGTTTCAAATAGTTCTATTTTAAATTTAATTTTTTAGAATTGTGGACTTAACAGAAGGAAAACTTTCAGAAGAAAAATAATTAAAGTTAAAGCAAAAAAAGTGTATACATTAAAAAAAGAGGAGAATATCGGCAGTGTCGTATTAGTATATATAGCGGTGGTGTTAGACATGTGGGGAAGCAACCATTGCCTTTAGAAGTACACCTATGGTTGCGGGGCGTGATGACGGAAAGGGAGTTGCAAATATAGTTGGAATAACATGATGCACGGGAAGTTATTTGTTATAATTTAAAAATGAGGACAGTATGTTAACTATAGAAATTAGATATCCAGAAACTATCGAATTTAAGCTTAACACGAAGAGATGGAATCTTGAGTATGGGAGAACAGAGGAGCCGATGGTATACGTAAAAATTTCAAAAGAGGAAGTACGCGCAGATATGTGCAGGACTGAAGGTCTGATAAATATAGCAACGTGGCACAGGTGTTTGAGGATAATACCGAAAAGAGTGATCCCGGTTAAAATGTTTATAAATATAAAATGGGCGACAGTAATAGAAAAAGGAAAAGCCAAGAGATTCTTCACATGAGAAAAATCCGGGGTCATAGGAGCAGAAAGCAAAACGGAAAGGCCAACCAAGGATTTACGTTACTTCAATTACACGCAGGCGAGAATGGAAATTACAACTGATAAGATTTTTAGTAGTTGATAAAGAGTTCAACAAAGAAAGTGAAATGGGTATATCAAGACTCGAATTATTAGAAGCAGTGAAGGTAAATATGATGGAAAAGGAAGCTAAAGGAGTAGAAAATGTATTGAACACGAAAAAAAAGTTACCAGATTGAGTCAATGGAAACAGAAAGAAATATTAATAGAAAAAAAAGCCTTGCTTAGTTCATCTTCTGCTCGATCAGTTTTTGGAATCGAGCTATCTGCAAGTGGAGGCGAATCATTATTCCTGTTACTTGGGTTTCTTCGGTTTTAGCCTTCGCCCGCGTCCAGTATCTTATGGCAACAGTTGTTACTGGTTCTGGTATATAAACCTAAATGTTGAGCTCCAAATCCTTGAACACGTATTTCAGCAGACGCTCTACATGTGCCCACGTCAAATGATCGTGTCCGCAACCTAATTGTGGATTGGCTAACTTCTTCACTTGTTGCTACAGGATGTGTTCTCGTAGTGATACCAATGACCGCCATACATCATGATACGTTGGTTCTCTGGAACTCCTCCGTTTTGTAATCAGGTAATAAATAAATCTTCCATCCTTTTTTACAACTGCAACTTTTCCTACTTTTCTTTGTTGTTCTCGAAGCATTCTCAGATCTCCGAATTTCTCTTTGAATGTTACTGCAATACCTTTACTCATATGCAGGTCTTCGGCGACACAATGGGCTAACGAGTGTTTTGAGGAAGCTAGGAATAGGTCATCCCTGATGTACTCCATGCTCATTTTGATTTCTGCTTTTAGTAGTATGTCGGGAACCCATTTTTCGGCATCATCATGGGTAAGAGGTAATCGACCGTTTTGCAAATAGACTTGAGTATGTCGGATAAATATTGCCCCCTCAAGTTCACATTCGGGCTCCTGTTTGGCCTCCTTACGTTCACAGTGGTCACATCCGTTGGTTGCACACGGTCTTCTAGACAATGTATCTGCATTCGCGTGTTGACGTCCTGGCCGGTACTCGGCTTTTTATACTGGTATTCGCTTATCTGTTGTAGCCAACGTGCTAGTTGTCCCTTAGGCTCCTATTGACTTCTAGCATCTTTACCCAGCACCACTATGTCGTCTAGATACACGAGGCATGTTCCCGGAGGTAAGTCTTTTAAGACGTTATCCATTAATCGTTCAAATGTTACGGTTGCATTACAAAGACCAAAAGGCATTACTCGAAACTGCCATAGACCCTTCCCGGTCGTAAACGCTGTTTTCTCTCTATCTTCTTGTTTTACTTCCACTTCCCAATATCCGCTCCGGAGATCAAGCGTGGAGAAGAATTTAGACCCGTTTAATGCGCTAAAAAGGCTATCGATACGAGGCAACGGGTATGCATCCTTTAGCGTGACATCGTTTAATCTCCTATAGTCTACGCAGAATCGCTTAGATCCATCCTTTTTCTTTACTAGTACTATCGGTGATGCCCAAGGACTTGTTGAGAATTATATTATTCCTTCTCGCCGCATTTGATCCATCATGGCGTCAACTTCCTCTTCTTGTCCTTATGGTAGTCTTCGTGCAGGTTGTTTAATTGGTCTAGCAACTTCTACCTTTATTGGGTGTTGCACTAATGTCGTGTGTCCCATGCCTTGGCCCATCTGTTGGTTCAATGATCTGATTCAAAAATTCCTGTCGTCTAACAAATTTCACTCTGACTAATGATTGCGTAGCACCCAGGGGCCGGTCATTCTGTAACAAACTTTTCGTACAAATTTTAACACCGTCAAGTGGCGGTCTCATAACGGTAAACCAGTACTAACAGTTTTTTTAAACGCGGGTACCACTATATCGCATGGGTAACACTGAATAATATAATTATCGACAATTATCGGCAACAATCGTGAACAACCGTCAAAATTCAAATATGCACATGGATGCTTATGTCAAATGATGTCAAAATTTAGCAAGTGCGAAACTTGTGTATAAATATTTTAAAATAAGCGAGACTAGACTTCTGAATAATGTGGTTAATCTACCAGTGTTGTGTGAGGACCCCAGCACAAGAAATAATTGTAAGTACAAAAATTCCATATTACATTTTTCTATAATTAAATCACAAAAATAGAATCTTCCTTGTTTGATCAATGACAATTAATTTGAATCATGATCATGATTATATTTCTATGACTTGAATAAATAATGTATAACACTCGTTATTGTCAAAGGATTTATCGTTCTTGCAACAGTATGTGAGTCAACTCAAAGTCAACATCAAAGCCATGGAGGATTTAATGGAAGAAAAAGCTCGAAACAATTCAAATATTTGAGGTAATCATTTCTGCACTTAGTATTTAAAGTAATACATTAAAAACAAAATATATGACTTTAGTAATAACATCTTTTATAATTGTTATCAGGTGCACTACTCAACGATAACACTGGTTCAATCCTTTGTATGAAGTTTCTCAGTAGAACATCAGTAATGACATTTTTGGATAGCAGTTACACTTATGTTTTAACACATGGAAACCTAATTATGCAGTATATAGAAGAGTCGTAAGAGAGGTTCATACCCGAAAAACATTCCCGGGACACATAACTTAGCGACACGTCAAGAAGAACATAATTCCGAGATTGAAAACATGTAGTAGACATGCAGTACAAATGTTAAGTCAATGAGTAGGAATGCATTTACTTCAAATGTCTTCTAGTACATTTATTTATATTACAAACAAATCTATTTTCTTCAACCTTATCGTTGACTCTTTTATTTTTCAATTTAGGTCTGCAAGACAACTCTTAGAAAAATATGCTAACTATACTGGAGAATTCCTTCTCCTTTGCGATCATCTGTTCGATAGTTTAAATGGTTTTATACATAAACAGGAGGATAAAGTGAGAAAACCATCCAAAAGCTCACTAGAAGAAAATTCACCATACAAAGCGTTTTGGAATAAACATCTACGAACTATTAGAAATATAGTTAACAATAAAATTACGTGTCTTAAGAGTTTGGCATCGATAATGTCAAAGTATTTTGCAATAGGCTACAAAGAACTTTTCGTTTTAAAGTGAACCTAAGGTATTTGGTACAAATTGTGTATATGATTATGGCAATTGTCTTGATAAAGTTGATACTTTCCTAACACAAGCAAATTTATTATGGAACGAAACTGATAACTGTATTGCTATCGAAAATCCGATAGAGCCCAGTGCACTCGGTGTACGATGCTCTTACAAATCATCACACATCATGTAACAAATGTACTGAAGACTACAAATCTGGTAAGTGTTTGATTAATATAATTCAATAGACCTAATCTTTTTTAAAGGTGTTTCATGTTATATTTATTTTAGACGAATATTTGAGGATAGCTTTTGAAAATAATATTAGTACAAATGTTGACGCTGCCAGAAACCTTACAAGGAACTTGATACCGAATGTTTGCTACAACAAGTGATCCAGTCTAACGATGCTGCTCTATTTGAAGAACAAAGCAGAATACTAAACTATGCTGGAGAAAAATAATATTATGCAGCTATTAGAACTCTGTCAAATAAATCATGTGGCAGTATGAATACCTTGCTAAAAGGAAATGATCTACGCTTTGATTTAGATTAAATGCAAATGAGGAGCTACAGATTTTTATAAAGCAAGAATTAAAGGTATACGTGCATAATTTAGTACATTAACGTTTACATTATTATTTTCTGATTAGTATTTATTTTTCTATTGCTTCATACTTAATTTCTTTTGTACACAGTTTCCTTTAAACTCAAAATGTTAACTCTTTATGTTAACTTAATATCTTTTGCTACTATCGTAATTTGATATGTAACATTATATATTCTTTAAAAGGTTTATTACCGACTGAAAACCTAAATTATTGTTTATGTACAGAAATTTATGTTATGTAAAACATATACCTTTAATTCTTCGTCGACGTTTTAAGTATTTACATATTTTTGGGATTGTAATACAACTTTTTTAATGAATTTGTATTGTTAACCGAATAATAGTTATTGTGTATGAATAATAAAAAATATATTATAACTAAAATTAAACTCTTTTACTAAAATAGTAATAAGGTTGAATAAGTGGTAAATTAATATTTTTTTTAAGTGCTAATAACTCTCAAAAGTTATTGCACTTAAAAGAAATATTTTTTTATTTTTAAATTTTATAATAATTAAATTCGAAATATAGGCTCCTCCCACAAAAATCTGCTAGTTCCAATTTACCGTTATGAGACCGCCACATGTCGAAATGATGCCAAATTTTGTACAAAAAATTGGTTAGAAAGTGACCGGCCCCTGGTAGCACCAGTATCAATCAGAAATTTGCATTGTCGATTTTCGATATATCCTATCACAATTGGTCCCCTATATATTCCTCCAATTGTTTCGACTGTAGTAATGTAGGGACTCTTAATCGGAACAGCAGGCAGGGTCGTCCCCGTTAGGCTGCCTGCAACTCGTTTCCCGAATGCCGGTGTCGAGGGTCTTCTTTCCGAGCTTGTACTATTCACAGTTGGGTTTCTTCTTCTGTTGTAAGTCCATCGCCGACCTCTTGATATTTCTGGATTATAACGGTTCATATTTCGATCCTCTAGGTCCGCCAATCACCTAAGCACATCGTCCATAGCAGGGGTACTATAAAAGGGAGATGCAGTGACGGCGCCTCTTATACGGCTCACATTGGGAATATGGCTGACGGTCTCCATTTGAAGCGCAGCTGCAAGTGCCTCGTTGATGTTTTTTGGTTTAGCTAATATTATGGCCTCTTTTAATCTGCGCTCTCTAACCGCATGCGCGAAATACTGTACCTCGCAATTGCCTAGTGTTTCTCTGGGGGCTTTGCCTGCAGCACGGTTTACCAATCGTTCGATATCTGTCGCCAGGTCTGCTAGCCTTTCTCCAGGAGTTTGTGTTCTGTTCACTAGTTGCGCCCAGTACAGAGGGGCAAGACTTTCTTCATCATACCGCTGGCCTAGCATTGCTTTAAGAGCCGTATAGCTTCGCCGCTCGCCTGGGTTCATGTTCTGGAATGCAATTAGAGCCGAGCCCTGTAACATGGCCGCTAATTGGCCTGCACAATCCTTATCACTCCAGCCATTGAACTCCGCTATGATTGCGAATTGAACTTCATATTCTTGCCAAGTGATTGATCCATCGTAATGGGCTGGCTTGATAGTGTTGGTTTTCGCAACCGTAGTACTTTGTGAGTTTTCTAGAACTTGCATTCTATCGGCAAGTTATGTTAACTGCGCTCCTGCTAGTTGCTTTCCATTTTTTTTGAAGAGTTCAACCAGTTCTTATAGATCTTGAATTTTGCCAGCTCTTGACGTATAGTTACTGATTGAAGGCTTTGCGCCACATTATCTTCTATTTTGTCAATGCGCATTTCTAATTCCTTTTTGGATACTCTGCAAGCATCTTCTACAGCTTGAAACTGTACTTGGTTTGCTAAATTCTGTTTTTGTAATGCGTCTCTTTGTTCTTGAAACTTCTCGAAGATTTCTTCTTTAGACCTTTCTGTTTGTTCTTGAATAATTTTTCTTAATTCAACATTTTCTTCAATAGACTTTTTTGTCTATTTTTTAAATACTTTACTAGTTTTTTCAGCCTGTTTCTGAAATTTCTCAAACATTTCCTCTTTAGATTTCTTCGTCTGTTCTTAGAACTTTTCTAATTTATTATCCTGTTCTTTAAATGTTACAGCCTGTTCTTGTATTGCTATTTTCATCTCTCTAAGTTCTTTTAATAGCTCTTCCATTTTTATTGCGTTGTGTTGTAATTTGTCTTGAAACTACTTTCTAGAAGTTTCTGGAATTCTCTAGAATTTTCTAGATATTTCTTTGAAATCAATTTTACCGTTTTTCTTAAACCTTCCTCTTCGGAAAATCCTTCATGGTGCAAATCTCGACTAGAAGTTTCTGGAAGTCTCTTCGGAAACGTAGCTTCAGACTTTTCCGTTTTTCTTTTTGGAATTCTCTCTGCAGCGGTCTTAACTGTAGCTAACCCACTTCTGACACCAAATGTTACAATTTGACTAGATGACGACGTGTGTAGGTAGCAGCTAGCTTTTTATGTATTTGCCGTAATACGCCTGCGACTGGGGTTTTTTATAATCATCGAGCGGAGTAATTATATTTTACTATTTAGTCGCGTTGTAACTTATAAATTAATGGATAGCCTCAATTAAAATAATCAAAAGGATTAACACTTTTACAGACTTCTTTTATTCCCCAAAAAACAATTACAACAAAAAACATAGAAGTAAACATGCTTTTGTTTATGTCGCCGTGATGTCTATACAGGGGTGTAACCTTTTTTTTGTGCTAATTCTGGTTAATATTTCATAACTATGATTTTTATAAGCTCATACATTATTATATATCTCATATATTATTTTTTTGTTGAAGGGGAGGGGAAACCTTCTAAAGGCTAGCTCCTGCGCGGCAAGAAGTGTTGGATTCGCCCTCTTCTCGAGGCCGCCTACCAACTAAAACCACCTCCCCTTACTCGCCTAGAATTCAGCCTGGAACCGCATAATGCATTACTTCAAGCTGGTTCTTGATACCCGATTTCTCTAGGTTTTTGTGCTGGCGTCCACTTCTTTTGTTTTCAGTATTTCCGTAGCAAAGGCTTGAACCGCGTTCCAGTACCCTTCCTTTTCCAGCATTATATTGACAATATTATCTGCTGTCAATATGGTTCCTGTCGTCGTTCATACTACTTGTCTTGGAGTCGCCTATCGGTCGCACATAAAGAACGCGTGTTCCGGTGTATCTACCTGCTCACCAGCACATGTTGGTCTCTCTCTTTCTGAATCGCTTCAGGTAGCTCCCGAAGCAAAAATGCCTTTTTGTCCACACCGCCCTTCGGGTATCCTTCTCCTACTCTTTCTGCCATTTCTGCACTGTTTCTGACTTTAGTCCTTGGCGTTTTACCTCTCTGTCCATAAACACCTTTTTCCTCTCTTCCACCATTAGTACCAGTGGTACTATTCCGGTAATCAATTGCACCGCTTCTGCGACAATGGTTGGCAGCGGTTATCGACGCTGCCAACGCGTATTGCCGTTCTGCGTTTTACACCTATCAGCATACTCCTGTACTTTTTGTGCCTCATTACTTCTTCTTATACCGGTGCAGCATACAGCATTTCTGAGTGTACTACAGAAGCTAGCACCCGTCTCTTATTTGCCTTAAGACCCTTCAGATTTGGTATCAATCTGCTTAGCGTCATCAATTTCTCTTCCTAGCTGTTTGAATAACATGCTGCTTCATGCTTGAGTTTCTTGCAATGTAAACCCCAGGTACCTTAAGCATTCCTTAGAGCCTACCTCCAGAGTGTTTTTTTTTAGTTTTCTCCACCGTAGAGTACAATCGCTTCAGTTTTTTCCGGCGCAAGTTTCAGCTGCTTCTTCTTCAATGAAGCCTCAATCCTAAGCAGCGCCGCATTTGTGTGAGCTTCCAACACTTTCTCCGTTTTTGCCTCTACTATGAGAGCTGTATCGTCTGCGAATCTTATGATAGATGCGCCTCCCGGTAGCTTGATCTTAAGTACCTCGTCATATAGTATGTTCCATAGTAAGGGCCCCAGTACCGATCCCTGTGGGACTCCGCAGGTTACCCTTATTTGTTCTCCCTCGACTGTTATTCAGCGATCCTCCAGGTAGCTTCCTATTATTCCAATCAGGTATTCGCTGACTCCGAATTTTTTCAGCGCTTCCATGACGCCGTCCCATGGTGCTGAGTTAAAAGCGTTTCTAATGTCGAGCGTAACTAGCACTGCGTGTTTTCTGTTCTGGTGGGCTTTTGCTTTAATGCTCTGTACCGATTCCATAATGCTCCACATAGCGTCGATGGTCGACCTCTTTCTTCTGAACCCATATTGCTTCTTTGATAGATTTGGTTCGACTTCTTCATCTAATCTGTAAGCTGTGAGCCGCTCCAGGACTTTCCCCATAACATCCAAAAGGCATATTGGCCTACACTTTTCTTCAAGATCTCTTTTTGTTTTCTGCATTAATACCACTTTTGCTGACTTCCATATTGCTGGAAATATACCACTTTCCAGTTGATTGTTCATAATTTCGAGAAATTATTTTGGTAATTCCCTAATTGCTGCTTTGATAATCTCTAGTGGTATTTGATCCGGTCCTGCTGCTTTTCCATTTCTTGTTCGCTTCAACGCTTCCAGCAATTCTTTCTTCGTCAAATAGGGTATGCACGTATCGTCGATGTCTGTGCGGAGCCATTTGTTTTCCGAGCTTGTTGGAAATAATTCCATTATTGTTTCTCTTAGTTTTAGTGTACTTATTATAATACGGGGCATCATATTAAACTTTTTGCATACTATTTTATAACCCATTCCCCATAAGTCTTCGTCCACTTCTTGACTGGTTTTCTTCCATCCTTCTTGTTTTGCTCTAATGACTGCGTTTCTCAGCGCTTTCCGATTATTTTTGTAGTCATTTCTTAAGCTTTCCTTGTTTTCTTCAGTGACATTTCTGCTTTTGTTTCCGCGGGTGAGATTTCTCCTTGCTTTCAGACACCTTTTCCTTAATTGGGCAATGTTGTCGTAACACCAGTACACTGGATTTCGTTTTCCTACTCTAGCTCTCTTACAAAATATGTTTACAAATTGTTTTATTGCCGTCATACCTGTACTTGCATCAAGTCCTTGGTTGCTGTCTATCTCTTTTCCAAGATTTTCCACGAAGATCGGTATGCCTTCTTTCCTTATACTCTATTTTACTTCGTTCTTTTGTGCCGTACTAGTATGACGTGACAATATATATATATATATATATATATATATATATATATATATATATATATATATATATATATATAAGGACATAATGGAATGTATTGAAGAAATTTACGAAAAAACAAGAATAAGAATAAGAGTTGGCGGTGAAAAATCAGAAGAATTCTGGACAGACAAGGGGTTGAGGCAAGGTTGTCCTCTGAGCCCCATTTTATTTGCGATATATACAGCAGACTTAGAGGGGGTAATGGAAAGAGGACAAGATGGGGGGGTGCTAATAGGAAGGCACTACAAGATATGGACTTTAGCATACGCTAACGATATAGTTCTGTTGGCAACAAGGGCAGGAAAGCTGCAGGAGATGGCACACCGGCTAGGGAGGTATATAGACAGGAAAGGACTAGAGTTAAACGTGGAAAAGACAAAAATTATGGTATTTTAAAAAGGGGGTGGAAAAAGGAGACATAAAAGGTGGAGATACAAGACAGAGGACATTGAGGAAGTAGAAGAATTCAAATATCTGGGCTACACTTTTAAAAAGAATAATGGAGAAGAGGCGCAGATAAGGCAGGTGGCAAAGAAGGCAGAGCAAGCAATGCGACGGGTATGCTGACTAGGGGAAAAGGTATTTGGGGGGGACATACAAAAGAGAATATGGATATTTGATAGACTGATAGCCAGTATGATGTTGTATGGAGCAGAGGTTTGGGGGTGGAAGGAACAAGAAAAGTTGGAAAGAATACAGGTCAGATATATGAAATGGATACTAGGGCTGGACAGGTGCACGCCAGAATACATGGTGATATAGGAGCTAAAAAGGGATTAGATACGAATTAAAAAAGGGGAAAGTGCAGTAAAATACGAGGAGAAATTGAACAGAGCGGAAAGCAAAATTTTAAAGAAAATTAGAGATTATAGCATAAAGAATGGGGGGGGAGGAGGTCCAAAAAAGAGAAAGGAGTACTTTGAAAGGAATGGATTGGCGATAGAGGAGGCAGAGAGGAGAAGAAAAGGTGGCGCAAGTGTAGAAAAGGAGCAAAGGAGAAGGGATAAGGAGATACAACAGCAGGAGAGAATGGGAAAAACAGAAAAAAGTATCTACAATAAAAGATATAAGAGGTTATGGGAAAATAATGTGCCTCAGTACCTTATAGAAAAAGACATAAAACACATAATAAGAACAGCAAGGTTTAGATTTGGAAATGAAGAAAAAGGAAACAGATACTGGGAAAAGAGTGAGGAAAGAAAGTGTAGAATGTGTGGAACGGAGGACGAAACACTGGAGCACATTAAGTTTGAGTGTAAGGAAAAAGTAGCGAGCGAAAGGAATATTGGCCAGCTATTAAAGGGAGGCAGTGAAGGAAAGAGGTGGATGGCGGAAATAGTAAGAAGGAAAGGAAAAACAGGAGAATAAATAAGCTGATGGAGAATAATAGAGAGGGTCAAAAGAAGAAGAAGCAGAAAGCACTTTTGGAAGTAGTAAAAGTCTAGAATATTTTAAGTTTAGTTTTAAGTTTGAATGTATATAGGAATGAAATGTATTAGAAATATAATACTGTAGATTGTAAAGCCGAAAGGCACACACAATTAATTAATATATATAATATATATATATATATATATATATATATATATATATATATATATATGTGGGATATTTTTTAAGATTAGTTTTAGGTTTAAATATATTTAGTTTTAAGAAATAATAATAATAAGGAACACTGTAGAATAGGTTAAAATCTTTGCTAAGATCGAGATATATTTAAATGTTTTAAAAGAACCACTTGTAGACCCCGCTAAGCAGTTCGCTTACAGCGTACAGAGAACGCCTGAGGGAACGGGGCAGAGAACCACGTTCGCTGGCTAAAAGAGCTGACACTTAGGGCGCGGCTCAGATAGAGAAGTAGAAAATGGCGACAAGAGATACACAGTTTGTAAAGCGTCGTTAATTTTGTGATTTTAAGTAATATTAACTAGTTGTTAATATCATTTAAATAATAGTAATCATTATTATTAGCTATAATATTTGGTTATCGTATAGTATAGAGCAGAATGAAAAATGGCGATCAACAGAGATACACAGAGTGTATGACGTCTTTAGTGAATTCAGAAATATGATATGTTAACGAGTGTTATTATCATTGTGAATTGAAATCCAGTTTAACTTTATTACTGTGTGTAATATTTGTTATTGTTGTCAGCGTAAATAGTTAGAGTTATGCATTCAAATGTAATGTTAATTACTAGGGTGTATTTATCATTGTAAACCATTGTGTTTGTTAACTATGTACTATGGAAACTACGTATTTCGCGGTAACACGCAAAACATTGTAAAAGGACTTTAAATCTAAGTATTGTATATTAATCAAGTGTTATTAACTTTATTTTGATTAATTCGTTTTATTGAAATGTAATTGTATAACTTCGTGAAATAATTAAATGAACTGCTATTATTCAAGTTATGTGTTTACTTGTTTAAAATAAACTATATTGTTACTTTTGCATCACACTTGAGGATTCAACTTTAATTGTTACTTGCAAAACTACAACTAGGAGGCTCGTCCGAGATTGAATTATAATATCACACTGCAAATGGTCGTCTCAACAGGGATGGTTTAGAAATTTATACTACCTATATATATGTGGGTCGAGATTTTTTCCTCTATCCCGGTTGACGTCTCCAAGTGTTGGTCTACCTTGCACACCTTAGTGGGTGTTAGCTAGATTACCAGCTGTGGTTTTTAGCAGTTTTGATGTTATATATATCCTGAGTTGAGCCCTCATTTACAATATAGTTTATTAAAGAATAGTTAACACATAACTTTTGTTTATTAGTAGTTCATTTAATTATTTCTCAAAGAAAAACAATTATATTACAATAATGTTAATAAATAAAAAAGAGTTTATAATAAAAATATCACTTGATTATATACAATGCTTAGGTTTGAAGACCTTATTTCAGCGATTGCATATCACAAAGTAATGCGTAATACAAATAGTACATAGTTTTCATTCGTAACGTTTTATAATGATAAAAACAACCAAGCACTTAACACTATACTTTTATGCAAAAACTACACTATTTACGTCTAAGCAATAACAAATATTACACCTAGCAATATAGTTAAACTGATTATAATTCTCAATGCTATTAACAACTAGTTAATACAACATTTCCTGAATTTACAAATGACGCCATACAAACTGTGTATATCTACGTGTCAGCCATTTTACAATCATCCTGCCGCGCTTAACATGTGCCGTCAGCATACGCTAGTTAGCGAACGTGTGTGAACTGTTCTCTGTAAGCGTTCTCTGTACATGGTAAGCGAACTGTCAAATGAACGCCTTAGAGGGGTTCACAAGTCGTTTCAAAACAGCGCTAGTAACATTTAAATATTTCTTAATATTAGCAAAGTTCCTAAACCTATTTTATAGAGTTCTTTATAATTATTATTTCTTACAAACTAATTATGTCTTATCTTAAATTACATCTTACATTCGGCCTATCCTGATTAGTAACTGTCCTCAGTTGCTACAATCATCCCGCACATGATTTCATTATATCTGCTGATGTAGAAGTCCTTATTGGTCATTCACACTCTTTCGCTTTCTCCACGTCATAACGATCATTGCCTTTAATTTTCGTTATTATTTTATGTGGTCTTAGTGCTTTACATTTCCTATTGTAGCTAGTCCAGTTTTCTTGCTGAATTTTTAAAATATTTCCTTTAGCCTTATCTCTTAGCATCTCACGTTTATCTACAAACTCTTTTTGTATTTCTTCTGCAATCAAATCTATTATTTTCATGTCTTGTTTGGTTTTAATTTTAACCCCAATCATTAATTCAAATGGTGTCATTTTAATACCTCTTTGATAAGTACTGTTTAGCATTAACTGTAGTTTACTTACATGTAAATACCACTTACTAGGATCTGTTAGGGCTAACTTTGTTAAGACAGGTACAATAATTCCGTTTATTCGTTCAACCTGGCCATTACCCCTTTTTACTCCTGTAGTTATTAATACATGTTCAATGTTTTCTGCAGTACAATAATCTTTGAAATCTGTTGAAGTAAAAGCTGTACCTCTGTCAGAAATGATTCTTCTCGGGTTTCCGAATACTTCTGCTATCACTTTCAATTTCTGCAATACTTCATCAGTGCCTGTTGATTTAGTAGGAAACAACCAAACAAATTTTGTAAAAGCAACTACTATAGCGAGAATATGTTTATACTTTTTGCTTGTTGTTTGTAAAGGTCCTAAATGGTCTATATGCCATGTGTCTAAAAGTAAACATACCTAAGGTATAGAGTTTAAGTATCCTTCTACTTTACCTACTTTTCTGGTTGCTAGTATACATTCTATGCAATTATCTATACAGTTTTTTATTCTTTTCAGCTAAATCATTGATCCAAAATTTTCTGTTAATTATTTCTTGACATTTATTTAATCCACAATGTCCTATGTCGTGTGCTTTACGTATTATCTCTGCTTGTATGTTACTTGGTACTACTAACAGCTTTTGATCGTCTTTTAACCTGTATAATAATTCATTTTCTATTAAATACTTTCCTGCATAGTTCATTGCTAGTATCGTCGTCTTCGGCTTCGGAAAATGCTTGACTGCTTTGACCTTATCCTTAGAGAGACGAACAGTGCCTTGTATTAATTACATAACCTAGGTCGTTAATATCCTGGGCTGCCTGTATGACATCCTTTTTTAACCCTTCATCCAGCTGCTCTTGAACATCTAGTCGATCTGCAGGTGGTAGTTTAAGTGGCCTAGAAAATATGGGAGTATCATCTTTCAATGTAATTATCATTTCACTTACAGAGTTGAGAAACTCTTTTGGTTTGTAATTGTCCACTAACTCGTGTATTTTATTAACAACATTTTTATCGTTTATATGAGATAAGTCTAGTTCACTTTCTTTTTTACCATTATCTATTTTTATTGTTATTAATTGTTTAACTTAACTTTCATTTTCATCTTTATCGTTATAAAGTTTATGAAATTTAACACCTGTGTTATCAATTACTACTCTAGCTTTAGCTGTAATGTCCAAACCTATCACTATGTTCATATGCATAGCCTGTGATGGTAACACTTCATTTTATCATTTCTACTTTCAAAACATTTTGCTCTGATTTAACAGTATTTACTTTAGTTTTACAGTTTCGACTAACATGACCATAGTTACCATAAGTAAAACATTTATAACCCTTGTCTTTATCTGGACACACTTTAAATGAGTGTGATAACGAACCACAATTAAAACATTTAATCTTCTCACCTATTGTCTTAGTTTTTGTTTTGGTACCTGACATTCTTGATCTCCTGTCATAGTCCTGATATTGTTTAAGCATACGTCTAAGTTGTGCAATATTTTAAGCTCCATACAGTAATACTTTATTAGCTGCACTGTCACGAATACCTGCTATGATATAATCCATAATAGCTGCTTCTTCGATATCTGCCTGTCGAGCTATGTCTTAAATATCAAAAACATATTGACGAAAAGTTTCACCTGGTTTCTTATACCTTTGCTGAAGCATTTTGTGCACCTGTGCACTATTTAAACTCGTATCGAAATCATTGATCAAATACGATTTAAATGTATCCTAGTTTATTATCCTGGTTTTAAAATTGACAATTGCTTTGCGGTATCAGTTAACACACGCCTGGCATACGTCACAGAAATCATCAAATTGTTTGATCCTTAATTTGACATTTTAAAGTCCATCATATTTAGGTAAAGCCAATTCTAAATCTAAAAACATATAATTAGTTTTATAGACTGTTTCATTGTTTACAAACTTGCTATTCTGTTCTCCAACTTTGCTATTATACGAGTTTATTCTAGATAATAATTCAGCACGATTTCCACGTTGACTTAATCCAACGAAGCTAAGTTTTTGACGTAATTCTGGTACTGATAAGTTGTTTAAATTCTCCATCAATTTTTTATTTTTCACTGCTACAGATTGAAGTGCAATTACTTTGACGAGTAGATTGTACGCAACTGGAAGTTAAGATTATTCTGAGCTGAATAAACCTGGTTTCCTTATCTGTTGGTCAATAGTTCTGGTTCAAAGGTTAAGAGTATTCTTGACTAAATAAACTAGATTTTTCCTCTATCCCGGTTGAGCTCCCAAGTGTGGGGTGAAAATAAACATATCCCGGTTGACGTCTCCAAGTGTGGGTCTATCTACAACTTAGTGGGTGTTAGCTGGATTATCAGCTGTGGTTTTATAGCAGTTTTGATGTTATATAAATCCTGAGTTGAGCCCCCATTTACAATATAGTTTATTAAAGAATAGTTAATACATAACTTTTGTTTAATAGTAGTTCCATTAAATATTTCTTAAAGAAAAACAATTATATAACAAAAATGTTAATATATCAAAATAGTTCACAATAATAATATCACTTGATTATATAAAATACTTAGGTTTGAAGACCTTATTACAATGATTGCATATCACAAAGTAATGCGTAGTATAAATAGTACATAGTTTTCATTCGCAACGTTTTATAATGATAAAAACAACCTAGCATTTAACACTATACTTTTATATTCTCAATGCCATTAGCAACTAGTTAACACAACATTTTCTGAATTTTATCAATAAATCTACGAAATTGATAAATGATGATAAATTGAAAAATTATTTTATTATTGTGTTAGTTTATTATTTCAATTTAAAAATAGAATTAAACATGAAATGTAATAACGAATTATTTTATTGGATTCAAATCATACACGCCAAAAAGACGTCGCATTGCGACGGGGGTAAACTCTAGTGTACCTTATATACTACTAAATATACATATTATAACAATGATTATTAACATTTTTACAATAGTATTAGTATTTGTATGAGTTTTATGTTACGTTAGTTACAACGTTGGTTAGTATAGGTATTTTATTATATTGATCTGAAATAATTTTAAAATCTTCAAGGTGAACATGCTTTAAATTTAAATGTTTAATAGGATGTCTTTGAATGAAGTTAAAATCATATTTTAACTTTACGGTTTTTACTATAATTGTCGTTTTTATGTTATTCACTTGTGGCACTAATTTAAAATGTTTATTAATTTATTCACACTTATCAGGTAAGGTTAATAAATAACTTTCTTCTAAGACGAAGGTGAATGATTTGTCTTAACACTTTAAATTTGTTTCTATTCTCTTAGGGGTAGACAGTAGCCATGAGTTTTCATTGATGGCTTAAATAACTTCAGTGTACTTAGTGAAGGTATGAAGGTCTTCGAGTCGTTGTACTACTATTTTTGATTACTTATTAAAGGTATTTTTATTATTATTTTTATTTCATAATTAGTAATGTAGGCAGCAGCTTTTATGAGTTTATCTAGTTTATTTACTTCATCTAAATAGGGAATTACGTATTTATCTGTAATTTTATGTTGAATTAAATCAATTTCCTTTCTGGGTTCTTCTGGTGTGCAGATAGCTAGATGAAACGTTTCAATTCTTAAGAATGTTATTGCTTCTTCTAATGAATTTGTTATTGCTTCTTCTATTAAATTCATTGATGATAGATTGTTGAAACATTATTATTTGTTCAAATATAGACTTTATTACATCTTCTCGGTTTAGTCGCTCAATTTGAGTAGTAAACATTTGTTTTGGTTTCAGTAGTTGATTTATTATTATCTCCATTTGTTCTTGGTTTTCATTATTGATTTTAATAGCTTTTTAAAATGTTTTTCTTCAGCTTGTTTCATTAATGATATTAGTTGGTTTACATTATTATTTTATGCATTTGATTTTAATTGCAATTGTTTTATAGCATTGTCATATCTTCTACCATCTTTAGCATCCAGGATTCCTGATATAATTTTAAGTATACATCCTAGTGGTTCTATTGATCATTTAATTCGATAAGTAGGTATATAAAAGATTTCTTCAATTGTATGTTCAATTCTTTTAATATTTTCATTGACTGTAGCTTGATATATTTTATTTGGTGTTTTGTAAATTTCATATTTTTGTAAAAATGGTTCTGCTTGTAGATTTATATTTTTACTTTTGTCAATCAATGGTGAGTAGGTTATGACTTAATCAGTTCCTATTAGGTTTGTATATTTGTTGCTAATCCTAGCTGTACTGGACATAGTCCGGGATTGTTGCTAATTTTGTGAATTTTTTCTCCTGTTATTTCGATGATCCAACAGAACAGGATAGGAACAGAAGGGTGTTTTATTTTTATCTATTCTTTAACATGTTTTGATAATAGTTTACCCGTGTGTATATGCTTTATATGCATTACATTAGTTTGTCTGTTTATATGTTTAATTAGATGTTGTCCTTTTTTAATGGGGTCCGATTTATTTCTTTGGTTGCTTTTTACATAAACAAAATCTCCTATAATTCTTTCAATTGTAACAATCTTTTGATTAACAATGTTTTCATGTATTTTGTTATGTAGTCTTTCTAAGTTATCAAGATGATCTTTTATCTTGTCTTGGGTAATTTCTTTTTCTATTTCTAATTCAATTATATTTCGTCTTATTGATCCGAATAGTATGCTTAAAGGAGTCATACCAGTGGTTGAATGTATAGTATGATTTATTCAGTATTCAGATTTATTGATTGATTTATTCATTATTTCAGTAGGTGAGATAGTATTATTAGTTTCTTTGATAATTCGATAATGTTCAATCAATGCACTATGTAATCTTGCTACATGGCTATTTCCATTATGATGTCCTGATGTGATAAAATGTATAATAATTTTATGTGTAGCTAATAGTCCTTTTACTCCTACATTTATAAATTCAGATCCTTGATCCATAATTACAGTTTGAGGTATTGGTATTGCAGATAGTACCTCTATTATTTTATTTACTATTTAAATACTGTTTTTACCTAATATATTTTTTATAATAGCGTATTTACTAAAGAGATCTATTATTGTAAGATATTTTTTTATCGATAGTAAATGTATCAAGTTGCATTATTGGAAATGGTTTATTTGGGGTCTCAGTGATGTTTAAATGAGTTTGAGTAAGTTGTCTTTCATATTTAGACTTTTTACACATTATACAGTTGTTTACATATGTTTTTATTTCTTTATTCATAGTAGTCTAATAGTATTTTTCTTTTAATCTGTTAATTAAGTCAAGAATTCCTCTATTTCTTTGTTATATCTGTATGATATTCTCGTATAAGATTTTCTTTTTGTTGTACGTCTTGTACATATTTTACGTTTTTTATCATCATATATTATAATGTCCGAGGTGTATGTTTATTTTCTTATATGTTTATATTCTTATAGTAACTTTTACCCCCGTCGCAAGCGACGTCTGTTTTTTGTGAGTGGCTTGAATTTCATGTCAAAATTTAATTCCATTTTTACATTGAATTAATAAATAAACTCGTCCTATATTAATTTTACATATAATAACAATTAATTTTTCATACAAACTGACTATGAAAATATATTTCTTATATCAAAATAAAAAATATTTTCAATTTATGCGTTATTTGACCAACTTTTTTTCAAAATTTGGGATTTTTTTTTTCGATTCGTAAATAAGTTACCAAGGTTAGCCTATATACAAAATTTCAACTTTCTAGCACAACTTTTACCCTCTGCAAAAACTGCCCCCCGTGCCCCCAAACAAAATTTTGAAGTTTTGAATTTTTTTTTTAATAATAATATACTTAATTATTCTAGAATCCAGAATATGAACTTTCTCAAAAGTTACCTACCGGGCCCCCGAATTACTTCAACCCCCCCTTTTTCAATTTTTGAATTTCTAATTTTTGAGAAATGTCAGCATTAAATACATTAATACACATGCAAAATTTCAACTTTCTATCTTTTACGAATTAAAAGTTATAGAGCAAAAAGTGAAAACTTTTTTTCCAGTTTTTCCAAAATTACGGGTTTCCAGGAAATTCAGTGAAAAATTCGGGGACGCCAGAAGTCTTAGAATTTTTTTCTCAACGAAATAGGCAATTTTCTAAAACATTGACGGAGCCGTTTTCATTCTACCATACGAATTTCAGCAACAAACAAACATATAAATATACACTTGGAACATTATAATATATAATGATGATTCGTAATTTCATTTCAAATTTTTCATATTAAAATTAGAAAATCACTGTCGCTCTTTTTGGCATATAATAGTCTTACAGATATAAATAGACATATTGAAATGAAAATGCTGCATTTTATCTTATTATGTTTTTAATCTATTACTTTACAACCGCTTGGTAAAATGATTATTCTGCAGGATTTACTTATTATATGCTATCAAAAAAAAATTAAAATTGTAGTTTTATAATTATTTTTAATTGTTTCATAATTAAATTTAAGTATTTCAGTTAAATATATTGTTACGGATTGACGGGATCATCACGATATAGAGATCACGGGCTAAATAAACAAAAGCTAGTTAAGGTCAATTGTTTTTTGGAATAGTTAGAATTGTAATGGTTTTGAGTAGAGATTGAATTAGAATTATTCTTAGTTGTGAATATTGTAATTTTAAGGGATAAAATAAGCGGTAATAATAAAAGTAAGATTCATTTAGACTTTTATGGATGTGGCTATTTTTAATTAGTTACACAACGCGACTTATGTTATAAAAATATAAATTGAATTTGAAACATTTAATAACTAAAAAGAAAACACGCCGTCGCCCGATAAAAAGTGTAACATTTGGTGTCAGGTGTGGGATTAGCTACGGATAAGACCGCTAATGAGAAAAGCCCAAAGAAAAAAAAACGGTAAAATTGATTTTAAAGAAATATCTAGAAAATTGCTGAAAATTCCAAAGAATTCTAGAACCTTCCAGGAAATTCTAGAAAGTAGTTTAAAAATCAATTAAAACACAACGGATTAAAAATGGAGAATGGAAAAATGGAGGAGTTATTAAAAGAATTTAGAGAGATGAAAATGGTATATATAGAAGAGACTAAAAAGTGTAGAGAAGAAATTTTCAAAATGTTTCAAGAACAAACAAACACATTACAAGTACAGATGCAAGCTGTAGTAGAAGCTTGCAAAGGATCCAAAAAAGAAATAGAAGAACGCATTGAAAACGTTCCAAAGAATGGGAATCAACTGGCAGAAGCCCAGTTAGCACAACATGCCGAGAAAGTGCAAGATATAGAAAATTCCCAAAATAATACGGTGACGAAAGCCAATACTTTGAAAACAGCCCTTTATAATGGAAATATTGCATGGCAAGAATATGAATCACAATTTACAGCCATAGCAGAATACAACGGCTGGAATGATAAAGAGTGTGCGGGTCAGTTAGCAGCTATATTACGGGGCTAGGCCCTCATCGCCTTTTAAAACATGAATTCAGACGAACGGCGCAGCTACTCTGCTTTGAAAACAGTGTTAGGTCAACGTTTTAGCGAAGAGAATTTCCCAGCTCTATATTGCACCCAACAGGCAAACAGAAAGGAAGCTCCAGGAGAAAGGTTAGCAGACCTGGCTACTAACATTGAACGTGTAGTGAACCTTGCTGTAGGCAGAGCACCCAGAGATACACAAGGAACCTGGGAAGTACAGTATTTCGCGAACGCTGCAAAACAGCGAAAAATAAGAGAAGCCATATTACTATCGAAGGCGAAGAACATCAACGAAGTTTTAGCGACCACGATTCAGATGGAAGCCATAATACGAGTTCCTGAAGTGAACCGCACATGGAGTGCTTCCACTGAATTGTCTGCTCCTCAAGCTACTGCTACCATGGGCAAAGAACAGGATCGGAATCAAGCAAATTAAAACAGAAGCTGTGATAATTCAAGAAGAAGAAGAAGACATCAATGGCCTTACGACAGAGGAAAAAATTCTACTGCGAATGGCGCAACTTCCCTCAACACTAACTTACAATAGAAGGGAATGGGTCCAAACAGGCGAAGACCAAAAAAGCTCCCTAGCGGGTCCAAGCAGGAGAAGACTGAAAAAGCTCCCTAGCGGGTCCAAGCAGGAGAAGACCGAAAAAGCTTCCTCGTAAGTACAAACAGGTGAAGACCGAAAAAGCTCCCTAACAAGTTCAATCAGATGAAGACTAAAAAAGCTCTCTCTTGGATTCAATCAGGTAAACACCAATGGACATATGCCAACCTACAGAAGATACAACAGAAGTGGTACTGACCCCGGTGTAAAAGAAAATATCAGTGAAGCGATAGTGTCGAAACTGTGACATAATGTACGGACCTCCTCCCAAAAGAAGGTTTATTGGCAAGGAAGAATACTGCGAAACCATAGCGCAAAAATTAGAAGAGATCCACAAGATTGCAAGAGAACGCCTTCACTTAGCGATGGATCGCTCGAAAACGCGTTATGATTGTGGGAAACAAAGTCAGCGCTTTTGCAGAGGTGATGCAGTATGGTTTTACTATCCTAAGAAAAAGAGAGGACAAAGCCCTAAGCTACAAGCCAAATGGGAAGGACCGTATTTAATATCTGCTGTCATTTCGGACATGATGTATAAGGTACATAGGTCATCCCGAGGAAATACATGATTCTTCACCGAGACCGGTTTGCAAAGTACGAGGGTGAAAATGCTCCAGATTGGAAATTATCTGAATCAGCCGCCCGATGAAAATTATAAGCTCTCGGGACGAGCGCTTTAAAGAGGGGGAAAATGTTACGGATTGACGGGATCATCACGATATAGAGATCACGGGCTAAATAAACAAAAGCTAGATAAAGTCAATTGTTTTTTGGAATAGTTAGAATTGTAATATGTTTGAGTAGAGATTGAATTAGAATTATTTTGAGTTGTGAAAATTGTAATTTTAAGTTATAAAAATAAGCGGTTTTAATAAAAGTAAGATTCATTTAGACTTTTATAGATGTGGCTATTTTTAATTAGTTACACAACGCGACTTATGTTATAAAAATATAAATTGAATTTGAAACATTTAATAACTAAAAAGAAAACACGCCGTCGCCCGATAAAAAGTGTAACAATATTGTTATTAACATTGTCTTCACTTTTCGTATACTTTAATATACATAATAAAAATCATTTCACCATTGACCAGTTAAAAGTATTCTCTGTATTTTTAATGTTGATATTATTTTAGTTGTTTTTCCATAAACGCATAGCTATTAACACAATAGGTATCGTTTCAGATAGTAATGCCTTAATAGGTCTCCGGTGATAGTAGTAACATGTGTTGGCGGTGTGTTATCTCAATACCATTGTAGGTTGAGCATTTAAATAGTAGCACTTTATTTTTCCACCTAAAAGAAGCGTCCATAATAAATAAATAAAGAAAACATATTAAATTCAAAAGAAATAAATGATGCACTTACAGTTTGTACATGTGATGAACATTACTATTATCTGCTTCGTTGAATTGTTTATTCTGCCTTGTCTTTCATAAATATACACATTCAACTAAAATAAATTGTTTATTTTATTGTATTAATTTGATAAAATTTTTTTTGTCACGGCCCTTTTTTCGCTTTGTAAAGTACAATAACATTAATTTACATCGTACTTGCATGACTGTCTTAAACAATTTGTAGTAGTTATTTCACAAAATTTAAACAGAAAAATTATGTTTTGCAACTTCAGAAATATTTTTGTTTAAAAAAGTATAATGCCTTTTAGTATGTTATGTTGTTTTTGATAACATCAGCCTAATAGTATAAATTATTTGGAAAAAGCATTTTAAATTACTTCTAAATGTATTTCAGACAAATGATTCTTCTATACTAGTAGATCTTTATTCATTTTAAACACTTCTTGATCGCAAATACCTAAAAGTTGATTGGTACAATATAATAAATTATTAGAATTAATAAGGTTATAATTTAATATTAATTATTTGTTATAATAATTTATAATAAGGAAGCATAATTTATAATTTAAAAAAGGAAATATTCTTTTTAGTTAATTTATCTGCAAACGTTGTAATAAAAATACTGATCAGATAACAATAATTAGTTATTGTACTTTGGATTACAGTTAAAATGTGTATTTTAAAATGATTACAATTAATGTTTTGTACGAAAAAGTATTTTTCTAAACGTAATTAAATAAATCATGCGACAACACCGCGAGCAGGTAAAGAATATGAAACAAATTTTTAAAATGTATTCGCAGGATAATCATTAACTGCCTTTATGTAAAAGTTATTGTTTGTCGAATTTGACTGCATTTTATTAATTTGAAACTTTGTTGCCGGAAAAGGATAGGACTGATAGGATTATTAAAAGGAATGAAGCCATAAAAGGACATTTGATAGCCTGAAAACAATTTAAATACAAATAACATACTATATAAAATATATAACACTTTTATCTAAAAGTAAATAATAGAATAGTAATAAGAACTTAAATAATAAATCTCAATTATACCCATCTAAAAACAATTAAATGATAATCTCACTCTCCCGATCAGAGTATTTGTTTAACAAATAAAAGCCAATAGAAAAATTCGTAGAGAGAATCTAAAATTTAAGAGTAAATAAAAAAATAATAATAAGAACTTAAATAATAAATCTCAATTATACCTATCTAAAAGCAATTAAATGATAATCTCATTCTCCCGACCAGAGTATTTGTTTAACAAATGAAAGCCAATAGAAAAATACGTAAAGAGAATCTTAAATTTAAAGCACTATTTGGGTTAAAACTGATAAAATAAAACATCATTACTTATGAAACACGGATAACAGGTGAAATCGCAAAGATTAAATAATTTCGAACTGTAAAAACGATGGAAGGTTTTTAAGGTTAATAGTTTAATTAAGTAAAAATTAATGTGAACTATATAATAAAAAAATAATGAGAACTTAAAAAATAAATCTCAATTATATCTATCTAGAAGCAATTAAATGATAATCTCACTCTCCCGATTAAAGTATTTGTTTAACAAATGACTGCTAAAAGAAAAATACGTAGAGAATCTTATATTTAAGGACACTATCATTTGACTTGAATGAATTATAATAATATTACTTATAAAATTCGAATAGCAGATGAAATAGCAAAAAGTAAATATTTTCGAATAATTTGGAGGTATCTATTCTAACAGAAGTACATTTTTATAAACTACATTAGATGTAAATATATCTTTCTTTGATTTAGCAACAGAAGTTAATGTTTCAAATTTTAAATTATTGGATGATTTAACCCTTGAAAACGCGACATATAATTGGCCATGGGTAAAAACTGGTTCCCGTAATAAAACACCTACTTTTTCAAAAGTTTGACCTTGTGATTTATTTATTGTCATAGCAAATGCTAATCGAACAGGAAACTGAACTCTTTTAAGTATAAATGGAAGATTTATATCAGAAGGAGCTAAAACTATTTTAGGAATAAGAGCGCGATCACCAGTGTGACTTCCAGTAATTATTTCTGCATCTATTACAGATGTATAGATATGTTTTACAATTAAGCGGGTTCCATTGCAAAGTCCACTATTAGCATTCATATTTCTTAAGAGCATTATAATTGCACCTATTTTTAAATTCAATTTATGTGGAAGAATACCCGATGGTGTCAAACTATTTAAAAATTCTACTGGGAAATGATTTTGTTCTGTATCAGAATCAGTTGAAACAGAGTCATGACTTAAAGAGCAAATTTGTTCCCCATCCAATAAATTTAAAATTTTTTCATTAATCTGTAATGTGTCTTCATTTAATGGACATAAAATTACGCGAGATTTTAATTCATCAAGAGTAACTAAATTAATATCGCTGTATATTTCATCGACTAAAGGTTTGGCGGAAATGAATTTATTTGGAATTTTAACCATGTTTACTACACTACCTGGACAATCATTAATTAGTCCATCTCCAAGTTGTAATAACAACGTTTTAAAATCGATTTCTTCATGCGCAACTCTCATGTTAATTGTCAGATGCTTAATTTTGAAAAGTGACCATAACCGGCTATTTTGAATACACGTTGAAACTATATCTGCAACCGCGTTTAACAACAGGAAGACATTGTCGAAAAACTTCTCCTAGTAAAAAGATTTTCTTTCCAAATGGCTTATTATTTTTCATTAAATTGCGAAGGCACATATCTACTACATCTAAAGCAAAGTAGGGCGCCATTGTAACCTCATTTCATATAATTAACTTAGCTGATTTTAATAACTTCCCATCAATAGAGTTGTGCCTTATGGATGAAGTTGAATTTCCATCTAGGGGAACCAGTAATTTAAACTGCGAATTAATCGTCCTCCCCGCTTTCAGTAAAGTCGCAGCTATCCCTGTCCAAGCCACAGGTATAGCAGTAAATCCCATCTCACGTACGACGTGTAGTAAAGCAGTATAAAGAAATGTTTTCCCAGAACCACCCGACCCATAAACAAAGAAATATCTTTGCTGTTCATTATCGTTGTTTATGCAAAGCATTATTTCATCAAATACGTTTTTCTGTTCCGAATTTAATTGATTACTGAAATTAACCCCTTGCTCAAATTCTTCTGTTTGGTTAAATGTTTCCCTAACTAAAACTAAATTTACGTTATGATATTCCAGAAATCCAAAATCCGTAAAATTAAAATTGTGTAATTTTAAAATACCAATGATGTCGTTGATAGCTAATTGTTCGGCAGTTTCTTGGTTATAAGTTAAACTATAATCTTCGCATAAACTAACTTTATGATTATTCCATAATAAATTAGGATCGCAGGGTTCGCAAAAAATACAAATAAAAGCAAATAGCTGTCGTAGCTGTTTGGGCATTTTACAAATTGAAGCATCATCTAAACAACGATCCCATTGAGTAGCATCATTCAATAAACCTAATTGTTTTGCTGTTTCGTGGAAAGTGGAATATTCGATTCCATTGAGAGTTCGCAAGTCTTTAAAACACGTAGCGCCGCGTTCATGAAGCAACAATAACCTTAAATAAAACCTTTCACATTCTTTAGGACTAACACTATATATTCTCGGAATTATCAAATGACTTATGCGCTGTCTTAAAGTCCATGTTTTTTTGCGATCAAAAATGTAATGTTCAGGTATTTCTGTATACAAATAAGTTTTAGCCTCTACCAATGTTGAATTTAATTTAAACCAAGCCGTTAATGTAGTTTCTGAAGACTTTGCTAATGCAGATTCTTCATTTCCTTCAGTAAATAAAATATTTTGTTTGTTTTCTAAATGAACTGCTAACCTATATATAGTGTGTGTTTTATATTGCAGGTCGAATGCAAATATTCTCCACATAGCTTCTGGTGGGGAAACATATCGCGCGTCTAAATAAAATGAAACTTCATTCCAGTCTAATTGTGCTTGTCCTTCAGATGTTATCTTAACATTGGCACAATCATGGCCCTTATATATATATTTAAATAAATATTTTACGCTTTTAACCGAAGCACAAATTTCAACATTAATGTGGCATCTATATTTCAAGGAAAGGAATCTATTGTACGGTACAACCCATCTATTATCTACTGTATGTTTTATAGTGCCTTTTGCTGTGTAAAAATCAATTTTTGAATCATTATCCCGACGTCTGTACAAAGGGTACCCGTTACTGTTATTTACAGTGGAAGCTTGAAATGATTTCGGAAAATCTTTACTGCATTTGTTGTCTTTCATGCATATATTGCGTTTAAATTATAAGGACCACATGGTTCGTGAATCATACATTTCTTGACCACATCAAATAAAATGGGATGAGTTTTACTATCTGGAATTTCTGCAGATACAACTTTATCAATAAGTTCCGTGTTTCGAATTTTATTTTGATTATTTAAAATTATTTGAATATGAATGTGAGGTAAACCGCGTTTTTGAAATTTAATAACAAAAACGATAGCTGTTACCTTACTGAAAATATGTCTTTTCAATAGATCGTCAAAGAGTTCTTTCACTTTTAATTAAAATACTCTAACAACTAAATCGGGACGATTTTCGGTTCGTTGATTATTAAGTAAATTACTTTTAATTTCTGGCCACTCGGGATTACATGTCATTGTAATAAACAAATCTGGTGAACCATATTTACAAATAATTCCCATAGCATCAAGATAATGTTGTGACATGCTACGTGGACTTCCGACAAATGTTCTTGGTAAAATAACCATTCTGCTGGGTATAATTCCTTCATTAATGGATTTATTTTTGACATAATCTGTGAGACCCTGATAGATTTCTGACCGCAATTTTTTTTGCGTATTTGCGTTGCGTATGAAATTAAGTCTATTACCTTCCATTTTAGAATACGCGTCAACAATATACTGTTGGATAAGTTTTCCGGCACTAAGAAATGGATTAAAAGAGCCCGTGCATCTAAGTTTATAAGAATAAAATTGCCGATGAGAAATTCTTCTTGCTAATAAAACATTTAGTAAATGTTCCGAATGACCGAGTTCACCGGTTGGACATAACAACAAATAAGTCATTGGATCGCAATTTTCGTTAAAAATATTAATGTTACGAAGATTACCATCTTTTTGATAGACACAAATGTCTTTATCAGAAGGTGGTAATCCATCCTTACTCGTAAATAATAATGCTACTTCATTAGTAGACAAAACGTTGTATCGTCGTGGATCTTTTGCGAGTTGCTGTACAATGTTCATCTGCACATCAAAAGGATTTATCCCTTCCAAGTCAGCTTACATATGGCCTCATCAGGATCTAGAATATACAATTGACCAAAGTTTGGATGTTTACCTTCCGTAGGTTGTGCTGATGATATTCTATGGTAAACTTGGCCACATATCCTAAAACAGTACGGCCCACGTGTGCCTGGAGGGTGATCAATACGTGCTCCAAATGAAGCAAATGCAAGGGAGCTATTGTAGTTTCTAATGTTATCCATAAAATTAGTAGAAAGAGGGGTAATTATTTACAATACCGACCAATGTTGTTTTTGACTTTGTAAAAAAACTACTGCATATTTTTAGGTTTTATTATGCTTATTGTATTCTCAAAACATGTCAAAATCACTACGTAATATTTCTTTTACCACTTTTTATTAAGAAATAGAAGATATTGAGGGTTAAAGTTGACTAGAAAATGTGATATTTGACAACATTTTACACATAATTTCGTTAATATTGGCCAGTGTAATACTTACTTCCCAAGATTCAAACCAACTATAAATATATGTGATGTGTTTGAATATATGATAAAATAAATTTACAAATGATTTTAATATGTGATCTCAAATATTCAAAAAAGCGCGGTGCTTTTAAATACTTAATTTTACATGTTCTAATTTAGTAATTATATAGATGTAGGGTTTACACTAGTTCGATAAAAAAATATAAATAAAGATAAAGATAAATATAGCAGATGTGGTGGGAGTAGAAAGAAGCGAGGGATGGGAGAGAGAGGGGGAGGCTTAAAAAAGAGAAAGGAATGGAATGGCGATCGAGGAGGCAGAAAGAAGAAGAGAAGGAGGCGCAAGTGTGGAAGATGAGCTAAGGAGAAGGGACAAAGAGATACTGCAACAGGAAAGAATAGAAAAAATCGAGAAGAGTAATTACAACACAAGATATAAAAGGATTTGTGAGAGAGATACCACATTACTTAAGAGAAAAAAAAGACAAAAACATGAGAAGGATTGCCAGACTTAGATTGGGAAACGAGGAGAAAGGATTCCTATATACATTCAAACTTAAAACTAAACTTTATCAATTTATTAAAACTTAAAATTATTCTAGACTTGTGCTACTTCCAAAAGTGAAGAATTTAGAGTGAGAAAAAAATTTTTGTGATAAGAAAAGGCGATTTTGGTATAAAAAAAAAGAAAAAGCGCGGCGGTTTAGTATGTAGGTTGTCAGTAAAGTATTAATTTTGAAAACTAATTGCTAAGAGATTAGTACGCAGGAGGTGGAAGCGTAAGATTATTTAATGATTGCGCGAAAACGAAGGCGATAGGAAAGTGCCTTGATGAACGATGATGCTCAGGTGGACTGTGATGTTGCAAGTGGGCGCATTATGGCAGAGGTGCAGACGAATACAATTAAAAGAAGAGCCAAGAGGTGATGATTGGTGTTTAGGGGCGGGGCAGTGGACATTGATCAATACTGTGCTTCATTAGGGCTATTGATAATTTTACGCAGGGAGGAGGAAGCGAAGGACTATTAAATTATAGCGCTAAAGCTATAGCGCTGTGAAAGTTCTCTAAAGACCGACGATGCTCAGGGAAGAAGCGATGCAGAGTGCTAAAAGTAGGAGGCGCTTTATGGCGGAAGTTTAGAGGAATCAAATTAAAAGTTAGGAAACGTAAGAAAGCATGGAGCCAAGAGGTGACGATTTGGGCTTATGGGCGGGGGCACTGGAGACTTGTCAATACAGTGCTTTATTACAGTAAATAAAGGAATTACAACAAAATAAGGAAATATAAATTAAAAAAATGATATATTTTAGCGAAAAATACTTAAAAATAATATTTTGCATTATTTTCAATTTATCAAATAACTTTTATTTATTAACAAATCAGGGGCCGGTCACTTTCTAACCAATTTTTCGTACAAAATATGGCATCATTTCGACATGTGGCGGTCTCATAACGATAAATTGGAACTAGCAGATTTTTGTGGGAGGAGCCTATATTTGGAATTTAATTATTATAAAATTTAAAAATAAAAAAATATTTTTTTTAAGTTCAATAACTTTTGAGAGTTATTAGCACTTAAAAAAAATATTAATTTACCACTTATTCAACCTTATTACTATTTTAGCAAAAGAGTTTAATTTTAGTTATAATATATTCTTTATTATTCATACACAATAACTATTATTCGGTTAACAATACAAATTCATTTAAAAAGTTGTATTACAATCCCAAAAATATGTAAATACTTAAAACGTCGACGAAGAATTAAAGGTATATGTTTTACATAACATAAATTTCTGTACATAAGCAATAATTTAAGTTTTCAGTCGTTAATAAACCTTTTAAAGAATATATAATGTTACATATCAAATTAATTAATACCTTTAATTCTAGCTTTATACAAATCTGTAGCCCCTCATTTGCATTTAATCTAAATCAAAGCGTAGATCATCTTTTTTCAGCAAGGTATTCATACTGCCACATGATTTATTTGACAGAGTTCTAATAGCTGCATAATATTATTTTTCTCCAGCATAGTTTAGTATTCTGCTTTGTTCTCCAAATAGACCAGCATCGTTAGACTGGATCACTTGTTGTAGCAAACATTCGGTATTAAGTTCCTTGTAAGGTTTCTGGCAGCGTCAACATTTGTACTAATATTATTTTCAAAAGCTATCCTCAAATATTCGTCTAAAATAAATATAACATGTAGCACCTTTAAAAAAGATTAGGTCTATTGAATTATATTAAACACTTACCAGATTTATAGTCTTCAATACATTTGTAACATGATGTGTGATGATTTGTAAGAGCATCTTACACCGAGTGCTCCTGAGGGGCACATTGTACTGGGCTCTATCGGATTTTCGATAGCAATACAGTTATCAGTTTCGTTCCATAATAAATTTGCTTGTGTTAGGAAAGTATCAACTTTATCAAGACAATTGCCATAATCATATACACAATTTGTACCAAATACCTTAGGTTCACTTTAATATGTAATTAAAAATAAATATAGGACAAGCAAAACTGATAAGTACTCGGCATAACATTCCTACCATTAAGGGACCTTATCTGTCCAAAGAAATGTTCAAGTCAGCGTCTTGGTTTACATGTTTCAATAAAAGTTTATAAAAACGAAAAGTTCTTTGTAGTCTATTGCAAAAAACTTTGACATTATCGATGCCAAATTCTTAAGACACGTAATTTTATTGTTAACTTGGCTAGTCTTTAAAAGTATTGCTTTCATATTTCTAATAGTTCGTAGATGTTTATTTCAAAACGCTTTGTATGGTGAATTTTCTTCTAGTGAGCTTTTGAATGGTTTTCTCACTTTATCCTCCTGATTATGATTAAAACCATTTAAACTATCGAACAGATGATCGCAAAGGAGAAGGAATTCTCCAGTACAGTTAGTATATTTTTCTAAGAGTTGTCTTGCAGACCTAAATTGAAAAATATAAGAGTCAACGATAAGGTTGAAGAAAATAGATTTGTTTGTAATATAAATAAATGTACTAGAAGACATTTGAAGTAAATGCATTCCTACTCATTGACTTAATATTTGTACTGCATGTCTACTACATGTTTGCAATCTCGGAATTATGTTCTTCTTGACGTGTCGCTAAGTTATATGTCCCGGGAATGTTTTTCGGGTATGAACCTCTCTTACGACTCTTCTATATACTGCATAATTAGGTTTCCATGTGTTAAAACATAAGTGTAACTGCTATCCAAAAATGTCATTACTGATGTACTTCATAATATGAGAAACTTCATACAGAGGATTGGACCACTGTTATCGTTGAGTACTGCACCTGATAAAAATGATAAAAGATGTTATTACTAAAGTATTATATTTTGTTTTTAATGTATTACTTTAAATAATAAGTGCAGAAATGATTACCTCAAATATTTGAATTGTTTCGAGCTTTTTCTTCCATTAAATCCTCCATGGCTTTGATGTTGACTTTGAGTTGCTCACATACTGTTGCAAGAACGATAAATCCTTTGACAATAACGAGTGTTATACATTATTTATTCAAGTCATAGAAATATAATCATGATCATGATTCAAATTAATTGTCATTGATCAAACAAGGAAGATTCTATTTTTGTGATTTAATTATAGAAAAATGTAATATGGAATTTTTGTACTTACAATTATTTCTTGTGCTGGGGTCCTCACACAACACTGGTAGATTAACCACATTATTCAGAAGTCTAGTCTCGCTTATTTTAAAATATTTATACACAAGTTTCGCACTTGCTTAATTTTGACATCATTTGACATAAGCATCCATGTGCATATTTGAATTTTGACGGTTGTTCACGATTGTTGCCGATAATTGTCGATAATTATATTATTCAGTGTTACCCATGCGATATAGTGGTACCCGCGTTTAAAAAAACTGTTAGTTCTGGTTTACCGTTATGAGACCGCCACTTGACGGTGTTAAAATTTGTACGAAAAGTTTGTTACAGAATGACCGGCCCCTGTAACAAATATTAAATACACGTCGCTTTGCGACGGGGCGAAGCGCTAGTATATTATAATGTCCCAGGTGTATATTTATGATATTCAATTTAATATTTCAATTTAAAAAGGGAATTAAATTTTGACATGAAATAAAAACCACACACTTGTGTACTGTAACTGTAACGACATACCACTACAAAAATACAATAAATCGTAATACAATTAAAATTCACGCCAAGCAGAACTCAGATATATAAAAAATGCTAAAGTCTCTTTAATACCAATGGTGTATCGATAAAAATTAAAGTAAAGTTTCTCATGATACCTTTTATTAGTGCAAAACAACTCCTATACACCCCCTACAGTACACAAGTTGACTCAGATGTATAATAAATGCTAAAGTCTCTTTAATACTAGCGGTGTATCGATAAAATATAAAGTAAAAGTATACTCTCATAATAAATTATATTAGTGTAAGACAACTCCAATACACTCCCTACAGTACACAAGTTGCTAGGAGTACTGTCATATCGGTACGGGGTATGTATGTGTTATAACACACAGAGTCGGTTTGCTTTGAGAATAGTAGCCGCTCATCCAACCCGCTCATTTACGTCCGAATTCGTCGTCGCTTAAGAACCCATCGAGCTTTAATAACGGAAATGAAAGTAACGTCACTATTTAAAATGTTTACACAACGTAATTATACTAAATTTTAAAAGATTTTTGTTTTAAATGTAAACAAATGAACACATATTAACAGTTTATTGATATAAAAACTTTTGGGCTAGATTCCTGTAAACATTTATATACTCGGTGTGACTCGGTGCATATGCATATGGATCTGTATTGTAATATGCAATATATATGTTTGCCATACATGTATAAGTTTAACTGGCTGAATGTATGGTAATTGTTTACTCATGCTCTACTGCAATGTTTTATATTTTTCATGTTGGTTCCCTGTACTGTGTGCTGTGTACTGTGTGTATTATATTTGTTAATAGCGGGAAACGACTGACGAAATAATCTAGAGTACATATTGTTGGTTTCGTTTTTTTTATGTTGCATTCTTTGAAAATATTTTGGAGGGAATAGATGCAAATAAACAAAGTGAATATCTTTAGTCTGTTAAAGTCAGTGCAGTGTTGAGTTACTACAGATTTTTATATTTTTTGCATAATGTTATAAATATTAATTGTTTTCTTAAGTGGTTAATAATAATTTCTTTATGTAATACATCTACATATTGATTTATATTACGTTTTAATTGATATAAGGTAAGTTTTCTATAATCTTATTTTATATTTACATTTACATTTCTACGTTGTTACAATATAAGTTGTGTTAACCTTTTTTAACGATAGTAATAATTGTCTGATATTCTATGTAATATTACACGATTCATGAGTATTATTTTAGAAATGTTTCAATAGTACATAAAAATGTTATATTTCCGTACCAAATATGGAAACATATTGATAGTGTAAAATGTTCTGCAGTAAATAACAATTACTATGACAGTACTTAAAATATAACTTATGCTACTCGCTACTAGGTAAAATTTACCTGTGCTAAAAGTGAAACTTTTAAATAACCACCTACCTACAAACCAAACAAACAAACCTACAAACAAACCTACCTACTAAATTTCATCCTTAGAAGTACATAATTTTTTAATAATTATTTGATAAGATAAATGCTTGATAAAATTAATTTTTACTCATTTCAATGTAAACCTACTAATTACAATAATTCAATTATGTTTTTAAGAAAGCCTAGCGGTTTGCTCTTAATAATCTCATCTCTAGCCCTTATCCTTCCCGTTATTGTACTTTCAATTTAATCCCCTAAACCGCCCCCCACATTTCCAGCACCAAAGCACATATTCTACAACACGGTTGCCTCTTAGAGCCATTATAATCTATCGCCACTTCTTCTAACACCACCGTTACTTGGTGTCCTGAACCCCGGCGCCACCCTCTTCTCCAATCAGGCACTACCAATTCAATTTTACAGCAAATCATTTACATATTTAAAACTCCACTGTAATCCTACGTTCTAATTTTCGTATCTATATTTACGATTTACGATATAATATTATTCTGCAACACGGTTACCTCCAAGAGCCATTATTAATCTATCGCCACTACTTCTTACACCACCGTTACTTAGTTCTGAACCCCAGCGCCATCCTCTCCTTCAATCAAGCACTACTAATTCGATATTACAGCTATTCATTTACATAATTTAAACTGCACTGTAATCTTACGTTCTAGTTTTCGTATTTATATTAACGATATAATATTAGTCTCCCCATTAATCCTCGCCCCTGAAATAAAATTGTCAAATTTTAGGCATAACAATCTATTTTGCTCGTAACAATTCTCTCTACCTTTATAACCTTTATCTACCTTTACTTCTATAAATGATTGAAATTTTAAAATTGAGCTCTTAGGCAAAAGCCTTTCCCGCCCCCACTTCCCCAATTTAACACCACTACTAACGTTTAATTTATTTTTCGAAAATATCCACATGCGTAGTTTCTATTTTTTTAAATTGCTGTTAACTATTTCCCCCTATAACTCTCACTCCGGTTAGATTTCACAGCACAACAAACGCACCAAAAATCAATTCAATTCTACTATTGAATGTAATTTAACTATCTAACTTATAGAGAACAATTGTGCTTCTATTTAATATTCTACATGCAAAATATCATCGTTATACCTCTATTTTGTTCTTATACTCAGTTTATCACCACCCACGCTAGTGCTACACTTAAGAAAATGAAGTTTTTTTAATATTTTCGTTATTAATATGGCAATCTATATCTGCACACTAAATTTCAGCTTTGTATTTATATTTTAGCATTAGTACCTCCCACATACCTGCGCTACTGAACAAGTTTGTCAAATTTTAACACAGAGATCTATTTTATTTGTATCTAAGAACATATATTCTAAACTATAGTCTTTCGTCTCTATATATTTCATATTTCTGGTTTTTGGCCCCCAGCGCCCGCCGCCTCTGGAAAGTTGCAGTTTTCTATAGTTTGTCTTTAATGACACTCTATATAGGGCCCACGTTCCAAATATCAACGTTCTAGCTCTGTTGCAACATTGCACCCAAAAAATCACGCCGCTACTGAATTAAAATTTTGGTAATCCAATTATTGGCTAACATGCGCAATTAGTGTCTCAATACATACCCTAAGTTTTAATACTACTTTTTCAATATTTCTGGCTTTTCCTAACTCAACTCCCGCCGCCACTAGAAATTTGGGGCTGTTGATTTTTTTTCATTAATAACTGTCTACAGCGAGCCTACATATTAAATTTAAACGTCCTAACTCTATTCTAACATTGCCCCCAGAAATTCGCGCCGCTACTGAACTCAAATTTCAAATGTTTAACTATTGGCAAATGTGCACAATTATGATTTCAATACACACACCAAATTTCAGTTTTCTATCTTTTTTAGTTCGTCAGATATTTGCAAAAGTATTTATTCGAATTTTCCAGTTTTTCCAAAATAACGGGTTTCCAGGAAATTCAGGGAAAATTTCAGGAACGTAGAAAGTCTTAGAAATTCGTCCTTTACATAATATCAAAATTCAAAAAACTTTGTAGGCGCCGTTTAGAAGATACCATATACGATTTTGTTACCGGATATATATATAAATATCTATGAGTTCTTATGGGTTTTCCATGTTAAATTGGAACATTACGAACATTATAAATAGTAGACTAGCGCTTCGCCCCGTCGCAAAGCTACGTGTATTTAGTATTTGTAAATAAATAAAAGTTATTTGATAAATAGAAAATAATCATGAAATATTGTTTATTGTTCGCCTTTCGGCTTTACAATCTACATTCTTAATACATTTCATATACTTCAACTTACAATTAAATTTACATTATTCTTCACCAACCTATTTATTCTTCTGTTTTTCCTTTCCTTCTTACTATTTCCGCCATCCACCTCTTTCCTTCACTGCCTCCCTTTAATAGCTGGCCAATATTCCTTTCGCTAGCTACTTTTTCCTTACACTCAAACTTAATGTGCTCCAGTGTTTCGTCCTCCGCTCGGCACACTCTACACTTTCTTTCCTCACTCTTTTCGCAGTATCTGTTTCCTTTTTCCTCATTTCTTATTCTAAACCTTGCTGTTCTTCTTATGTGATTTATGTCTTTTTCTAAAGGGTACTGAGGCACAGTATTTTCTTATAACCTTTTATATCTTTAATTGTAGTTACTTTTTTCTATTTTTCCCATTCTCTCCTGCTGTTGTATCTTCTTATCCCTTCTCCTTAGCTCCTCTTCCACACTTGCGCCTCCTTCTCTTCTCCTCTCTGCCTCCTCAATCGCCTTTGCATTCCTTTCAAAGAACTATTTTCTCTTTATTGTACCTCCTCTCCCCCCCCCATTCTTTATGCTATCCTCTCTTATTTTCTTTAAAATTTTGCTTTTCGCTCTGATCAATTTCGCCTCGAATTTTACTGCTCTTTCCCCTGTTTTAATTCGTATCTTATCCCTTTTTAGCTCCTCCATAGCCTTGTATCCTGGCGTGCACCTGTCCAGGCCTAGTAACCATTTAATATATCTCACCTGTATTCTTTTCAACTTTTCTTGCTTCTTCCACCCCCAAACCTCTGCTCAATACAACACCATACTGGCTATCAGTCTATCAAACATCCATATTCTCTTTTGTATGTCCCCCTTAAATACCTTTTCCCCTAGTCACCATACCCGTCGCATTGCTAGCTCCGCCTTCTTTGCTACCTCCCTTATCTGAGCCTCTTATCAATTGTTCTTTTTAAATGTGTAGCCCAGATATTTAAATTCTTCTACTTTCTCAATGGCCTGTGTCTTGTATTTCCACCTTTTATGTCTTCTTTTTCCACCCCCCTTTTTTAAAAACCATAATTTTTGTCTTTTCCACATTTAACTCTAGTCCTTTTCTGTCTATATATCTTTCTAGCCAGTGAGCCATCTCCTGCAGCTCTCCTTCCCTTTTTGCCAACAGGACTATATCGTCAGCGTATGCTAAAGTCCATATCTTGTAGTGTCTTCCTATTAGCACCCCCCCAACTTGTCCTCTTTGCATTACCCCCTCCAAGTCTGCTGTATATATCGCAAATAAAATGCAAAATATTATTTTGTTATAATTCCTTTATTTACAGTAATAAAGCACTGTATTGACCAGTCTCCAGTGCCCACGCCCATTAGCCCCAATCGTCACCTCTTGGCTCCATGCTCTCTTACGTTTCCGAACTTTTAATTTAATTCCTCTAAACTTTTGCTATGAAGCGACTCCTACTTCTAGCACTCTGCATCGCTTCTTCCCTGAGCATCGTCGGTCCTTAAAGTAAAGCAAAGTTATCATTTACCATAATAAAGCACAGTATTAAACAATGTCCACTGCCCCGCCCCTAAACATCAATCACCTCTTGGCTCCATGCTCTGTATCGTTGTCGCACTTTTAAATGTAATCATCTGCACCTTTGCCATAATGCGCCCACTTGCAATACTACAGCTTAACTGAACATCATTGCTTATTAGGGCACTTTCCTATACCATCCGTTTAGCGCAATCATTAAATAATCCTGCGCTTCCACCCCCTGCGTACTAATCTCTTAACAATTAGTTTTCCAAATTAATACTTTACTGGCAACCTGCATACTAAATTTCATCCTTTGAAGTACATTATTTCCTAATAATTATTTGATAAAATAAATCTTTGATAAAATTTTCACTTATTTCAATGTAAACCTACTAATTACATCAATTCATTTATGTTTTTAAGAAAGCCTAGCAGTTAGCTCCTAATAATCTCATCTCTAGGCCTTTTCCTTCCCGTTATTGCACTTTCGATTCAATCCCTATACCCCGCCGCCTTCACTTTCAGCACCAAAGCACATATTATGCAATACGGTTACCTCCCAGAGCCATTATAATCTATCGCCACTACTTCTAACACCACCGTTACTTAGAACTGAACCCCAGCGCCACACTCTTCTCCAATCAGACACTACTAATTCGATATTACAGCAATTCATTTACATGATTAAAGCTGTACTGTAATCTTACACTCTATATTTCGTATTTATATTTACGTTATATTATTAGTCTCCCCATTAATCCCCGCTCCTGAAATAAAATTGTCTAATTTTAGGCATAGCAATCTATTTTGCTCGTAACAACTCTCTCTACATTTATCTACCCCTACTTTTATAAATGATAGAAATTTCAAAATTGAGTTCTTTGGCAAAGCGTTTTCCCGCCCCTGCTTTCCCAATTTCACGCCGCTACTAAGGTTAAATTTATTTTCGCAAATATGCACATGCATAGTTTCTATTTTTTCTCTTTTTCTATTTTTTGATATTTGGGGCTTTTAACTATTTCCCTTCTATACCTCTCACTCCTGTTTCATTTTACAGCACAACAAACGCACCAAAAATCAATCCAATTCTACTACTGAATGTAATTTGAATATCTGACTTGTAGTAAACTATTTAGCTTCTATTTAATATTCTACATGCAAAATATCATCGTTGTACCACTATATTGTTCTTATACTCGGTTTATCACCCCCCACTCTAATGTTGAACTAAAGAAAATGTATTTTTTTTTTATATTTTCGTAATAAATATGTCAATCTATATCTGCATACTAAATTTCAGCTTTGTATTTATATTTTAGCATCAGAACCCCCCACAAACCTCCGCTACTGAACAAGTTTGTTGAATTTTAGCACGGGGATCTATTTTATTTGTATCTAAGAACATATTTTTTGAACTATAGCCCTTTATCTCTATATATTTCATATTTCTGGTTTTTGGCCCCCCGCGTCCGCCGCCTCTGGAAAGTTGCAGTTTTTTATAGTTTGTCTCTAATGACACTCTATATAGGGCCTATATTTCAAATATCAACGTTCTAGATCTGTTGCGACATTGCCCCCAAAGAATCACGCCGCTACTGAATTAAAATTTTAATAATCTAATTATTGGCAAACATGCGCAATTAGTGTCTTCATACATACCCTAAGTTATAATACTACATTTTCAATATTTCTGGCTTTTACTGTCTTAACTCCCGCCGCCACTGGAAATTTGGGGCTGTTTATATTTTTTCATTAATAACTGTCTACAGCGAGCCTACATATTAAATTTCAATGTCCTAACTCTATTCTAACATTGCCCCCGGAAATTCGCGCCGCTAGTGAACTTAAATTTCCAATTTCCAACAATTGGCAAATGTGCACAATTATGATCTCAATACACACACCAAATTTCAGTTTTCTATCTTTTCTAGTTTGTCAGATATTAGCAACAGTATTTTTTCAAATTTTTTAGTTTTTCCAGTATAAGTTTTTCCACGGAAATTCAGAGAAAAATTCAGGGGCGTAGAAAGTCATAGAAATTTGTCCTTTACATCATATCAAAATTTAAAAAACTTTGTAGGCGCCGTTTAGAAGGTACCATATACGATTTTGTTACCGGAGATATATATAACGCTCTAAATAACGATCTATATAAATATCTATGACTTCTTATGAGTTTTCCATGTTAAATTGGAACATTACAATCATTATAATAGGTAGATATACGATTTTGTTACCGGAAATATATATATATATATATATATATATATATATATATATATATATATATATATATATATATATATATCTATAAGTTCTTATGAGTTTTCCATGTTAAATTGGAACATAACGAACATTATAATAGTAAGACTAGCGCTTCGCCCCGTCGCAGAGCGACGTGTATATAATATTTGTGCATAAATAAATTTATTTGCTAAATTGAAAATAATGCAATATATATAATTTTTAAGTAATTTTCGTTAAAATATATCCTTTTTTTTTAATTTATGTTTCCTTATTTTGTTATAATTCTTTCATTTACAGTAATAAAGCACTGTATTGACCAGTCTCCAGTGCCCTCGCTTATAAGCCTAAATCATGACCTCTTGGCTCCATGCTCTCTTACGATTCCGAACTTTTAATTTGATTCCTCTGAACTTCCGCCATGAAGCGCCTTTTTCCTTCAGCACTCTGTACCGCTTCTTGCCTGAGCATCGTCGGTCTTTAGAGTACTTTAACAGCGCCCCCGCTTTAGCACTATAACTAAATAATCCTTCGTTTCCTCCTCTCTGTGTAAAATTATCATTTACCGTAATGAAGCACAGTGTTGAACAATGGCCACTGCCCCGCCCCTAAATACCAATCATCACCTCTTGGCTCACTTTCAATTGTATTTCTCTGCACCTCTGCCACAATGCGCCCACTTGCAACACCACAGCCCACCTGAGCATCATCGCTCATTACGGCACTTTCGTATCGCCCTCGTTTTACCGCAATCATTAAATAATCTTGCGCTATCACCCCCTGCGTACTAATCTCTTAACAATTAGTTTTTAAAATTGATACTTTACTGGCAACCTACATACTAAATTTCATCCTTAAAAGTACATTATTTTTTAATAACTATTCGTTAAGATAAATGCTTGATAAAAATAATTTTCACTCATTTCAATGTAAACCTACTAATGACATCAATTCGTTTTTGTTTTTAAGAAAGCCTAGCGGTTCGTTTCTAATAATCTCATCTCTAGCCCTTATTCTTCTCGTTATTGAACTTTTAATTTAATCCCCTGAACCGCCGCTCACATTTCCAGCATCATAGCACATATTCTACAACACGGTTACCTCCCAGAGCCATTATAATCTATCGCTACTTCTTCTAACACCTCCGTTACTTGGTGTCCTGAACCCCGGCGCCACCCTCTCCTTCAATCAGGCACTTCCAATTCAATATTACAACAATTCATTAACATAATTAAAACTGCACTGTAATCTTACGTTCTAATTTTCGTATTTATATTTACGATATAATATTATTCTGCAACACGGTTACCTCCAAGAGCCATTATTAATCTATCGCCACTACTTCTAACACTACCGTTACTTAGTACTCAAGCCCAGCGCCACCCTCTCCTCCAATCAAGCACTACTAATTCGATATTACAGTTATTCATTTACATAATTAAAACTGCACTGTAATCTTACGTTCTAATTTTCGTATTTATATTTACGATATAATATTAGTCTCCCCATTAATTCCCGCTCCTGAAATAAAATTGTCACATTTTAGGCATAGCAATCTATTTTGCTCGTAACAATTCTCTCTACCTTTATAACCTTGATCTACCTCTACTTTTATAAATGATCGAAATTTCAAAATTGAGCTTATTGGCAAAGCCTTTCCCGCCCCCACTTCCCCAATTTCACGCCGCTACTAAGGTTAAATTTATTTTTCGCAAATATGCACATGCGTAGTTTCTATTTTTTTAATTTGATATTTGGGGCTGTTAACTATTTCCCCCCTATACCTCTTAGTCTTGTTCGATTTCACAGCACAACAAACGCACCAAAAATCAATTCAATTCTACTATTGAATTTAATTTAACTATCTAACTTATAGAGAACTATTGTGCTTCTATTTAATATTCTAAATGCAAAATATCATCGTTGTACCTCTATTTTGTTCTTATACTCGGTTTATCACCCCCACTCTAGTGTTACACTTAAGAAAATGTAGTTTTTTTTATATTATCGTTATAAATATGTCAATATATCTGCATACTAAATTTCAGTTTTGTATTTATATTTTAGCATTAGTGCCCCCCACATACCTGCGCTACTGAACAAGTTTGTCAAATTTTAACACAGGTATCTATTTTATTTGTATCTAAGAACATATATTCTAAACTATAGCCTTTCATCTCTATATATTTCATATTTCTGGTTTTTGGACCCCAGCGCCCGCCGCCTCTGGAAAGTTACAGTTTTCTATAATTTGTCTTTAATGACACTCTATATAGGGCCCACGTTCCAAATATCAACGTTCTAGCTCTGTTGCAACATTGCCCCTAAAAAATCACGCCGCTACTGAAATAAAATTTTCATAATCCAATTATTGGCAAACATGCGCAATTAGTATCTCAATACATACCCTAAGTTTTAATACTACTTTTTCAATATTTTTGGCCCTTACTGTCTCAACTCCCGCCGCCACTAGAAATTTGGGGCTGTTTATTTTTTTTCATTAATAACTTTCTACAGCGAGCCTACATATTAAATTTGAACGTCCTAACTCTATTCTAACATTGCCCCCAGAAATTTGCGCCGCTACTGAACTCAAATTTCAAATTTCCAACTATCGGAAAATGTGCACAATTATGATCTCAATACACATACCAAATTCAGGGACGTAGAAAGTCTTAGAAATTCGTCCTTTACATCATACCAAAATTTGAAGAACTTTGTAGGCGCCGTTTAGAAGATACCATATACGATTTTGTTACCGGATATATATTTATATATATATATATAAATATCTATATAAATTACGCTCTATATAAATATCTATGAGTTCTTATGAGTTTTCCATGTTAAATTGGAACATTACGAACATTATAATAGGTAGATAGGTAGATATACGATTTTGTTACCGGAAATATATATATATATATATATATATATATATATATATATATATATAAATATCTATGAGTTCTTATAAGTTTTCCATGTTAAATTGGAACATTACGAACATTATAATAGTAAGATGATCCTATATTATAATGTTCCAACTGTTTGTTTATATTCTTATATGTTTGGTACTGAATTTTGTATGGCAGCGCGATAACGGCTTCCACGATCTTTTTGAAAATTTCCTATTTCGTAGAGAAAAAAATTCTAAGACTTTTGGCGTCCCCGGATTTTTCTCTAAATTTCCTGGAAACCCGTTATTTTGGAAAAACTGGAAAAAAAGTGAGCCATTTTTTGCTGTATTACTTTAAATTGGTAAGAGATAGAAAGTTGAAATCTTGCACCTGTATTAAGGTATTCAATGCTGACATTTCTCAAAAATTAGAAATTTAAAAATTGAAAAAAGGGGGGTTGAAGAAATTCGGGGGCCCGGTAGGGAACTTTGTAGAAAGTTCATATTCTGGATTCTAGAATAATTAAGTATATTATTAATAAAAGAAAATTCAAAATTTCAAAATTTTATTGGGGGGCACGGGGGCAGTATTTGCCGAGAGTAAAAATTGTGCAAGAAAATTGAAATTTTGTATATAGGCTAACCTTGGTAACATATTTACGAATAGAAAAAAAAAATCCCAAATTTTGAAAAAAAGTTAGTCAAATAACGCATAAATTGAAAATAATTTTTATTTTGATAAAAAAATATTTTTTTTTAGTCAATTTATATGTGTCAATGTGTGTATATGTGTGCGAGTTTATTTATTATTTCATTTTAAAAATAGAAATAAATATGAAATGTAATTACGAATTATTTTATTGGATGCAAATACACGCCAAAAAGACGTCGCTTTCCAACGGGGGTAAACTCTAGACTTTAAAAGATACTTTAAAAAGAAATAAATTCTAAGGCTTTTGGCGTCTCCGGATTTTTCCCTGAATTTCCTGGAAACCCGTAATTTTTGAAAAACTGGAAAAAAGTGAGCCCTTTTTTGCTGTATTACTTTTAATTCGTAAAAAATAAAAAGTTGAAATTCTGCATGTGTATTAAGGTATTCAATTCTGACATGTCACAAAAATTAGAAATTTAAAAATTGAAAAATTGAAAATTTTCTTTTTTTCTTGTGTAGTCATGAGCAGGACCATCTTCTGGTGCCGGCTTATCGTTGAATTTTGGGACACCCTGTATATATATATATTTCCGGTAACAAAATCGTATATGGTATCTTCTAAACGGCGCCTACAAAGTTTTTTAAATTTTAAAATGATGTAAAGGACGAATTTCTAAGACTTTCAACGTCACTGAATTTTTCCCTGAATTTCCGTGGAAAAACTTATACTGGAAAAACTGAAAAATTCGAAAAATACTTTTGCTAATATCTGACGAACTAGATGAGATAGGAGACTGTAATTTGGTTTGTGTATTGAAATCATAATTGTGCACATTTGTCAATAGTTGGAAAATTGAAATTAAAGTTCAAAAGCGGCGCGAATTTCCGGGGGCAATGTTAGAATAGAGTTAGGACGTTTAAATTTAATATGTGGGCTCGCTGTGGACAGTAATTAATGAAAAAAAATAAACAGCTCCAATTTTCCAGTGGCGGCGGGAGTTGAGACAGTAAAAGCCAGAAATATTGAAAATGTAGTATTATAACTTATTGTATGTATGAAGACACTAATTGCGCATGTTTTCCAATAATTGGATTACAAAAATTTTAATTCAGTAGCGGTGTGATTTTTAGGGGGCAATATCGCAACAGAGCTAGAACGTTGATATTTGGAACGTAGGCCTATATAGAGTGTCATTAAAGACAAACTATAGAAAACTGTAACTTTCCAGAGGCGGCGGGCACTGGGGGCCAAAAACCAGAAATATGAAATATATAGAGATAAAGGGCTATAGTTTAAAAAATATGTTCTTAGATACAAATAAAATAGATCCCCGTCCTAAACTTCAACAAACTTGTTCAGTAGCGGAGGTTTGTGGGGGGTTCTAATGCTAAAATATAAATACAAAGCTGAAATTTAGTATGCAGATATAGATTGACATATTTATTACGAAAATATAAAAAAAAAATACATTTTCTTTAGTTCAACATTAGAGTGGTGGTGATAAACCGAGTATAAGAACAATATAGAGGTACAACGATAATATTTTGCATGTAGAATATTAAATAGAAGCTAAATAGTTTACTACAAGTCAGATATTCAAATTACATTCAGTAGTACAATTGGATTGATTTTTGGTGAGTTTGTTGTCCTGTAAAATCAAACAGGAGTGAGAGGTTTAGAAGGGAAATAGTTAAAAGCCCCAAATATCAAAAAAAAAAAAAAAAGTCAAAAAATAGAAACTATGCATGTGCATATTTGCGAAAATAAATTTAACCTTAGTAGCGGCGTGAAATTGGGGAAGTGGGGGCGGGAAAACGCTTTGCCAAAGAACTCAATTTTGAAATTTATATCATTTATAAAAGTAGGGGTAGATAAATGTAGAGAGAGTTGTTACGAGCAAAATAGATTGCTATGCCTAAAATTTGACAATTTTATTTCAGGAGCGGGGATTAATGGGGAGACTAATATTATAACGTAAATATAAATACGAAATATAGAGTGTAAGATTACAGTACAGTTTTAATCATGTAAATGAATTGCTGTAATATCGAATTAGTAGTGTCTGATTGGAGAAGAGTGTGGCGCTGGGGTTCAGTTCTAAGTAACGGTGGTGTTAGAAGTAGTGGCGATAGATTATAATGGCTCTGGGAGGTAACCGTGTTGCAGATTATGTGCTTTGGTGCTAAAAGTGAGGGTGGCGGGGTATAATGATTGATTCGAAAGTGCAATAACGTGAAGGAAAAGGCCTAGAGATGAGATTATTAGGAGCAAACTGCTAGGCTTTCTTAAAAACATAAATGAATTGATGTAATTAGTAGGTTTACATTGAAATTAGTGAAAATTTTATCAAAGATTTATCTTATCAAATAATTATTAAGAAATAATGTACTTCTAAGAATGTAATTTAGTATGCAGGTTGCCAGTAAAGTAATAATTTGGAAAACTAATTGTTAAGAGATTAGTACGCAGGGTGTGGAAGCGCAGAATTATTTAATGATTGCGCTTAACGGGGGGTATAGGAAAGTGCCCTAATAAGCAATGATGTTCAGTTAAGCTGTAGTGTTGCAAGTGGGCGCATTATGGCAAAGGTGCAGATGATTACATTTAAAAGTGCGAGATCGATACAGAGCATGGGGCAAAGAGGTGATTGTTGTTTAGGGGCGGGGCAGTGGACATTGTTTAATACTGTGCTTCATTATGATAAATAATAAATTTACGCAGCGGGGGCGCTGTCAAAGTACTCTAAGGACCGACTATGCTCAGGGAAGAAGCGATGCAGAGTGCTAAAAGTAGGAGGCGCTTCATGGCAGAAGTTTAGAGGAATCAAATTAAAAGTTCGGAAACGTAAGAGAGCATGGAGCCAAGAGGTGACGATTGGGGCTTATGGGCGGGGGCACTGGAGACTGGTCTATACAGTGCTTTATTACTGTAAATAAAGGAATTATAACAAAATAATATTTTGCATTATATTTGCGATATATACAGCAGACTTGGAGGGCGTAATGAAAAGAGGACAAGATGGGGGGGTGCTAATAGGAAGACACTACAAGATATGGACTTTAGCATACGCTGACGATATAGTCCTGTTGGCAAAAAGGGATGGAGAGCTGCAGGAGATGGCTCACCGGCTAGGGAGATATATAGACAGGAAATGTGGAAAAGACAAAAATTATGGTATTTAAAAAAGGGGGGTGGAAAAAGAAGACATAAAAGGTGGAAATACAAGACAGAGGACATTGAGGAAGTAGAAGAATTGAAATATCTGGGCTACACTTTTAAAAAGAACAATGGAGAAGAGGCTCAGATAAGGGAAGTAGCATAGAAAGCGGAGCTCGCAGTGCGACGGGTATGGTGACTAGGGGAAAAGGTATTTGAGGGGGACATACAAAAGAGAATATGGATGTTTGATAGACTGATAGCCAGTATGATGTTGTATGGAGCAGAGGTTTGGAGGTGAAAGGAGCAAGAAAAGTTGGAAAGAATACAGGTGAGATATATTAAATGGTTACTAGGGCTAGACAGATGCACGCCAGGATACATGGCTATGGAGGAGCTAAAAAGGGATAAGATACGAATTAAAACAGGGAAAAGAGCAGTAAAATACGAGGAGAAATTAAACAGAGCGGAAAGCAAAATTTTAAAGAAAATAAGAGAGGATAGCATAAAGAATGGGGGGGAAGAGGTATAAAAAAAAGAAAATAGTATTATGAAAGGAATGGAATGGCGATCGAGGAGGCAGAGAGGAGAAGAGAAGGAGGCGCAAGTGTAAAAGAGGAGCTAAGGAGAAGGGATAAGAAGATACAATAGCAGGAGAGAATAGGAAAAATTGAAAAAAGTAACTACAATAAAAGATATAAGAGGTTATGGGAAAATAATGTACCTCAGTACCTTATAGAAAAAGACATAAAACACATAAGAAGAACAGCAAGGTTTAGGTTGGAAAATGAGGAAAAAGGAAACAGATACTGGGAAAAGAGTGAGGAAAGAAAGTGTAGAGTGTGCGAAGCGGAGGACGAAACACTGAAGCACATTAAGTTTGAGTGTAAGGAAAAAGTAGCTAGCGAAAGGAATATTGGCCAGCTATTAAAGGGAGGCAGTGAAGGAAAGAGGTGGATGGCGGAAATAGTAAGAAGGAAAGGAAAAACAGAAGAATAAATAAGTTGGTGGAGAATAATGTAAATTTAATTGTAAGTTGAAGTAAATGAAATGTATTAAGAATTTAGATTGTAAAGCCGAAAGGCGAACAATAAACAATATTTCAGGATTATTTTCTATTTTTTAAATAACTTTAATTTATTCCCAAATATTAAATACACGTCGCTTAGCGACGAGGCGAAGCGCTAGTCTTACTATTATAATGTTCGTAATGTTCCAATTTAACATGGAAATCTCATAAGAACTCATAGATATATATATATATATATATATATTTATATATGTGGAAAACGAGAGTACCATGCCACTTCTGATGTGGAAAACAAGAGTACAATCCCAATCCTGATGTGGAAAACAAGAATTATCCAACTTCTTATGTGGAAAACAATAATCAATCCGCTAATCTGATGTGGAATCAAGGTACTCTTGTTTAATTTAGGGCAAATGTCAATTCAATTAATATTCAACTATGCAATCTCTTAGTTGGTTTGTCAGGATGATAAAGAATCACATAATTGGTTTAATACATTTATTGAGTAAAATAATAACGATGATAATAATAATGATAATAATGCTAATAAGGTTACAATATAAACGTTGGTGTTTACTTTACAAATACAGAACAATGAATGCACAAACCATGTTAAGTTCTAGTTAATATATACTCAGTCCTACATTAGTTTTCAGCTAGACTTAATAGGTTTATTTATCACTTCTAAGAATATATTTAGTTAATTTCCGTAAGCGTCCCCTTACATTTCAGTCAGTGGTTTAGAGTTTTACACAATATAATTGCTTCAACCTTTCTGTTTAAAATATACCCTCATAAATCACATTCTTTATGACTTTCCTAGAACGGGTGTCATAGTTGTGAGTTCTTTCTATGCTTGATTTATTTTTACGTTCCACACGGCTATTTAACTTTTCTTTGGCCCCCGAAGACGATACGCCCCTGCGGTCATCTGTTTGCTGTCCGGCACCTGATTCAACAACATCTCCAGTTTTAGAATCACTGTCATCTGAGAACACGCCCCATGGCTTTATGTAATCGGCTTTTGAATGTGTATTAGAAGAACCTTCCCCTCCACCGATACGTCTCACCCAATAACGTTTATTTGGGTCAACTCCTGTAACCTGATACGGTCCTAAATATTTGTTATGTAATTAAAATCCAGTACCAAACTGGGTTCTTTTTACGGCAACAAGGTCTCCGACTTTGTATTGTAACCCTACCCCTTATATACTACTTCTATATATGGTGGTAGTTACTTATTTTAAAAGAGCGATTCTACAATCCCCTCTAACGAGAGTTCTTTTATAGAGATCCGGATCTCCTTGAGTCGGATGACCTGATCTAATTGTGGATGCTTATTTATCTATCAGGACTTAGTACTTCTTCTAATAATATTACATAAATATATTACTTTGTGTGCTCTGCAGGCTGCTAGTTCTGCTGTTGAACAATCACTTTATTTTAACGCGACACGACCGTTAACTCTAAGTACTTTACAAATTAAAACAATGTATTCATTAACACTTATTTTCTTTATTATTCAATCAATTATTTAATACAATTCTTAAATAATTCTTTTAGTAACTTTATAATCATTATATTGAAGCGACTGACTAATACCCGAACCACCGACTAAGGGGCGCTACTCCCTATTTGACGGGATCTGATTAGACTGACCTTTCGACTGGGTCTCGATGTACTAACTGGGCTGATCTCGATGGACTGATCTCCCTACTCCCTTTTTTCTAGGTTTATATAGTTTAAAAGTCTTTGTTTAATGTATGATTTATTTGAACTCAAGCTATGTTTATCTTGAATTCAAATGTCATTTCATTCATTGTTGGATAGTCAAAGTGTTCAGTTCAGTTTATAAAGTCATTCTTCATATTTAATATAACATTAATTGTATTATTTATAAGTTGATAGTTATAGTGCCAGTAACATTGATGTAATATGAATATTCTTCTTTCTACACGGATTTCGTTTGAAATAAATAAATATTAGAGGTAGCGACAAGACTCCTCCCAAGGGGAGGATGATGCGTTCCCCGCCTACTACGCGTACCAACCAGCAGCATTCTGGCCCAGTTCAAAGATGCATAGAACCAGAAATAAATATACAAAATATAGAAAATGCAGAGGCAAAAAAATGGCAACTAGCATGGGAAGAAGAGAGGAAACAAAGATCCATACTTGAGGAAACTGTGAAAGAATTAAAGCAGCAAGTAAGGGAACTACAAGATATAGCTCAAGGAATTAAACCATCGCACAAGGCTGGAAATAATTCAGTGAGAAATGAAGAAGTTGAACAATATGGAACAGATGAAGATGAAGTAATTCAGGAGACCGACTGGATCTTCAAGAGAAAATCAAAGAAGCGAAAAGCAATCGCTTCACCAGACGACATCACACCAGAAAAAGAGGTAAACTCAAGAAAATTAGAGGACGTAAACAAAACTGAAAATACCCAACAAAAACAAAATAACAGTAACCGTCCTCCACCTATAAATGTAGCGGGGGTAGAGGAGAACAAAACATTGTTTTAGATAATAAAAAGAAGTACAGAACAAGAATGCAAAGTCACTTCTTTAAGCAACAATGCCTGGAAGATAAATACCCCTGACCATAATGCGTACTGAGCATTAGCCGCCCAACTAAATGATAAGAAACTTCAATGGCATACTTATGAGGATAAAAACGAAAGAACAATTAAAGTCATGGCTAAAGGGCTGCATCCATCATGCGACAAAAATGATATCATTGAAGATCTTAAAGGGCAAGGATTAAAAGTGCTGGATGCAATCAACATAATCAAAAAAGAAATAAACGAGAAACGAGAGACTACGAAGCGGGGACTACCGCTATTAATGCTAACTTTTGACAATAAGGAGAGTATAGACAAAATATATGAAATAAGAAACATACTAAATATAGTAGTAAAAATAGAACCGCTTCGGAAAAACACACGTTTAATACCACAATGCAAGAGGTGTCAGGAGTTTAATCACACTCAAAGCTACTGCAATAAAGATCCACGATGTGTGAGATGTGCTGGAAAACACAATACCATATCTTGTACAGTAAGTAGAAAGACGACTCCCATATGCATCAACTGTAAAGGGGATCATCCAGCTAGCTACAGAGGGTGTGTAGTAGCCATGGAACTTCAAAACAGAAGGGACAATATTACAAAGCAGAAGAAGCAAGTACAAGTACAACGAAGGTATACAAAGGAAAAGAAAATTCAACCTGCAAATATACAAGCAAGTAGCGCAAGCAGCGAAGCGCCTAAAACATACAGCCAGATTGTCAGCGGTAGAGAAGAAAAAAGAACAATAGAAGCAATGCTAAATCAAATTCTTAACAAACAAATCTTTGAGAAAATACAAAAACTAGAAACTGGTTTGATAACAATGCATGCGACAAAGAAACAGAAATGAATATCGTAATTACAATAGCTGCCTGGAATGCCAACGGATTGCAAGGACGCATTCACGAATTAGAACTATTTATGCATCTTAAAAAAGTTGATATATGCCTTGTGTCCGAAACACATTTTACACGGGAGTCGTATATCAAGCTCAATAATTATCGCATTTACAAATCAAATCATACAGCAAATAAAGCGAGAGGAGGAACAGCTATAATTATTCACGAAAGAGTAAAACACAATGCAGAAGTAAACATTGAAATAGAAGAAATGCAAGTTACAACAATTTCAATGAAAATACAAAACCAAGCATTCAAAATTGCAGCCATATATTGTCCACCACGATATTATCTTAAAAAACAAGACTATTTAAATCTCTTTAAAACTCTAGGCAACAAATTTATCATTGGAGGAGATCTCAACGCCAAAAACACTTTCTGGGGCTCTCGCTTAACCACGGCCAAAGGAAAGGAGCTCTATCAGGCAGGTTGCGATTATAAGTGTGAGTTCCTATCCACGGGAATGCCAACGTACTGGCCAACAGATAATGAAAAAACTCCAGATCTCATTGATTTCTATATAACAATAGGGCTCTCAAGAAACTACATGCACATAGTTAGTGATGAAACAATATCATCGGATCACACACCGATCATATTCACCATTAGTAGTTCAATAATAATGAGAAGTACTCCACCAAGTCTCATTAACCATAAAACAGACTGGGAAGGATACCGTAAAGATCTCGAACAAGATATAAATTTACAAATACCGCTGAAAACACCTAAAGAACTGGAAGACGATGTTGACATTTTAGTAAAAGCAATTCAAAATGCGACATGGCGAAATTCTCCAAAAATAAAAGTAAAAGAAAATTTTAATATCAATTTTCCAAAAGAGGTTAGAGAACTTGTCAACAAAAAAAGAAAAGCTAGAAAGAAATGGCAAATTACTAGAGCACCCCAGGACAAAACCATTCTAAATACATTAGCTAATAGTTTAAAAGAACTGCTGAAAGAAATCAAGAATAATAACTTTGCTTGGTACCTGAGAAAGCTCTCTGCAGACAAGGAAACGAACTACTCATTATGGAAAGCAGCGAAAGCATTGAAGAGGCCGAAAAACCAGAACCCACCCATCAAAACAGAAGACGGATCATGGATGGTCAACAACAAGCAAGAAGCAGACCTATTCGCTGAATATTTAGAGAAAACATTTAAGCCATATCCTCGACAGACTACCGAAGAAGACATCGCTTGCACTGCAAAAAAAGACAACCTCAAAATTCTTCCAGTAACTCTCAAAGAACTAAAACACATAATTAAGACCGATTTGAATGCCAAAAAAGCCCCGGGATTTGACCTTATAACGGGTAAGGCAATTAAAGAATTACCGGATATAGCACTGAGAAAACTCCTACATCATTTTAATGCAGCTATCAGACTACTATACGTCCCTAGCCAATGGAAAGTAGCTGAAGTGATAATGTTACTTAAACCAGGTAAACCACCAAATGAAGTCACGAGCTACCGGCCAATTTCACTACTGCCAGTTATTTCTAAAATATTTGAAAAACTACTCCTGAAAAGGTTGAAGCCAATAATATATGAAAGAAGGCTAATTCCTGATCATCAATTCGGATTTAGAAATAAACACACGACAAAAGAACAGGTTCATCGAATAACTAATATCATCGAAAAAGCACTTGAAACGCAACAAATATGTTCCAGCGTCTTTTTGGATGTGGCACAGGCGTTTGATAAAGTATGGCACCAAGGACTAGAACACAAATTGCAAAAGGATTTACCTGTTGAATGGTACCTCATTCTCAAATCCTATCTAAAAGGTAGACATTTTAGAGTTAAAATAGAAGATGAGTACTCTGAGATGAAGCAAATAAAAACAGGAGTGCCCCAGGGTAGCGTCCTTGGACCAGTTTTGTATTTATTATATACAAGGGATATTCCACAACCTGAGAATGCCACAATAGCTACCTTCGCAGATGACACTGCAATAATGGTTACTGGGAAGAAAGAAGAAGAAGTGAATAGTAAACTGCAGCAATCGCTTAATAAAGTTTATAAGTGGATAAAGAAATGCGAATTAAGCTGAACGAAGCCAAATCAACGCACATAAATTTTACAAACAGGAAAACTATTCCTTTTGCAGTTACCCTCAACTCTCAAACAATACCTTACTCCAACACAGCGAAATACCTAGGTATGACACTAGATGCGAAGCTCAAGTGGAAGGAGCACGTCAAAATGAAAAGTGAGCAGCTAAATATTAAACTCAGAAAAATGCATTGGTTAATGGGAAGGCACTCACAGCTGACCGTGCATAACAAGCTGGTATTATACAACCAAATACTGAAACCCATTTGAACCTATGGTATACAACTGTGGGGTTGTACCAAGAAAACCAATTTGAAGAAAATACAAACGATTCAAAATAAAGTATTGCGTAGTATTACAGATGCGCCATGGTAAATCAGAAATGAAAATGTACATCGTGACTTAAAGATGCCCACCGTGGACGATGAAATCAAGAAGGCAGCGAGTAGACATTTGCTACGTCTACAAGACCACCACAACAATGAAATATTGCAGTTACTCGATACGAGAACAGATCTGCGTAGATTGAAGAGGACCAAGCCTCAAGACCTGACCCTGTGATATCTACCACTGTACCACACAATAAGAAGTGTGTAATATAAATCTTTCGGAACTTGTCAGTGGATTGGATCTGGAATACGTATTGTACTTATTATATATAAAAATTGCTAGATAAGCAAATTTGCTTAGTTGTAATTACCTTGTAATAAAAAAATAAAAAAAAAATAAAAAAAATGTCATTTCGTCATCAGTTCTTTGGATTTTGTATTTGGTTTTACTATAAACATTATTTGAAACTTTACGTGCTTATGAACAAAGGAAGTTAATTAATATTTCTTTTAAAAGTTATTGTAAATACTACATCGTCAATTTTGAATATAATAATAATATGCGTCTTACTTCTATTGAAAAAGCAATAACTTAATCCAAATAATGTCCCCGACAGTTAGGCGACTTAAAATCATTAAAAATCTACGTTCTAGTTTATATATAAACCTTTACACTGGTACTTAAATAGTTAGTAAAAATATATCAATAATTAATGAATCTATATGGGACTGTTACATTGCTCCCCGTTTTTAAATTAAAATCTATAATCCAATGATTATAATTTTATTAGCCTTTCCCGTATTTTTAGATTCATTCATATAATTCTTCTATAATTTGCTTGGTTTAAAGACATTTGACGTTTTCTGTTTTTTCTTGCATAACGCATTACTGAGTCGCGTGGTGTTGCGCCATTTTATGCACCTTGGCTGTCTTTCGCAGAAGTTTTTGATATATTTCTCTGTTTCTGTTGCGAGGTTCAAAATGTATTTTGTGTTCAGTAAAAACCCTATTTTGTAGATTTCTTTGTTATTTTCCTGAGTTTTAAATTTACAAAAAACATGGGTAGTGGAGTTTTAGTCAGTCTGTGACGGATATTGCTAATATGGATGACTTTGCGGCCGTATTCCTCTATCTACTCTCGCAACACATCTACTTTACATGAGCTATACATATTCCTCTGCACTACTTTGAAGGTACGATCTTGTTTCTTCTAGTAAGAATTGTATTCTGTGTTTCTATTCTTCAGCACCTTTACTATAGTTTCGTGAACTTTCATCGTTTTTGCTTGGATTTTTCCTTTATCTTTTTTAATAACCCTAAAGACGTAGTTTTCCTTTGCAATTTGCTCCAGCAGACGAGCTAGTGAATTTGTATCACTTACACTTCTAACAAACATTGGAGGTGTTTTGTTTCTCCTTTATTTAATGTATTATAGTGGCATTAGTCACAATGCCTTCTTCGTAGTCTTCTTTGTCTAGTAAACTAAATCTGTTTGTTGTCGTAACAGCAGGATTTAGGCAGTAGTAAATTTTTGTTTGCTTAGTTTTACAGAGAGCTTTGTTCATTTCTTCTCCTGTGCTATTACGTAGTCGGTTTTTGGTGCTTATCTTACTTTAAGCATCTTCATGGCTGGTTTAAGCATCGCTGTTAGTTAGGAACTGCTGCTTTACTTTAACTTTTTTAATTGATTAGGAGCATGCTCCTTTTCGCTATTTATTAGATATTGTAGCGTTCACATTGATTGAGGTGGAGGTGTTATAGTTTGTTCTTTATGTACGCACTCAGGGTTTTCCTTTAATATTTCTCTTCTTATATTTATTGCATCTCACACTGGGACAGATTTGCTTATCATCCAGTATCCTCGGCTGGTCACTTACCAGGAGTACTGAGTGGTCGCTTCCTAATGGTTCGCGGGGTTTCTGGGGTTCCGAGCCCCTGTCCCGAATACCCATACTCTTTTACTTTTTCCTGTTCATTTGAAAGTTATTTGTCCTTTTTTTAGGAGAATGGCAACTTCGTGCAATCCTGTGGATCGGCGATAGCTATTTTATTTCACCCCTACTCGCCAGTAAGCCGGGTAGAACATTTCCTTATTTGTCATTTGCGGGGCGCTTTGTGGGGGTAACAGGTTACCATTGGTTAATTTTCGGTTTGATAGCTGGAATGTTAAATGATTTTTAAAATTTTGTAGTGTAAACAATAAATAATTGTTTTTATTTTTATAACAAGCCACTATGTCCTATTGTTACACAACAGCATTGGTTTGCATTTGCACAAAATGGTTTTATTGATTCATATATTTGGAAATTAGTCACAAATCACCATATAACCTGGAAAACTCGAACATCTCACTAGTGCAGGTATCTTTAACGTATAAAGAATTCACTCATGTATTCTGCTATGTAATCTTCACAACCACAAACATTCCAAATATAATTGTATGTTAATAACTACAATAGTTACTAAAGCTATACTATTCACTAAGGCACTTGAACTATTATCTTACAACAAATATTAACTAGAAATGTCGGTATATAAGTCATTTTATTAGGCATTGTAAATTTTTACTCAAACTTATGTGTTGCTTCTGAAATAAAAGATTTTTATTTTAGTAATTTACATAAACATTGTAATAATTACACTGATTAACTTGAATCATACTATCTTACCTGAAATCAAAGAAAGGACATTTAAAGTTTATTGCTTAAATTATGGATACCTTTTTATCTAATTTTATAAAAACTTAACATTATGCACAGTGAGTTCTGTTAAGTCCAAGTATCAACTGTCTGCCGTTATTCCTTTTCAAAGTTATCCATTGAGTCCATGGGTATATGGTCACTGTTGCACCGATAGACGAGCTTTGTACGAATTTACTTTGGTGGAGTATATGTATATTGTTATAACTCACATTCCATACGACACAAACTAACTATGTCTCTTCAGTATCTTTGCTGATCATGCACTTTATAGATAATAAAATAGTATATAAGTAATATGTTAATCTTAATCTAGTTAGTTCATGTATAAACTGCATAGCGCAGTTAGTAATTGGCTCACCACTTTTTGAGTTCAAGTTCATGTATAATCTGCATCGCGCAGATAGTAATTGGCTGACTCAACATTTGAGACTAGGCATAAGCTGTATCACACAGTGATTATTAGTCCTAATAAATATTATTTAAGTAAAACTAAAATAAATTGTTTTTTTTATTAAAGTCTAAATTACTCAAACTTTAATTGGCGCAGTCGGTAGGATATTAAGGAATTACAATCGCTGTAAATTTTTCCATTTTTATGGTTAACTTAATGTTTCGAAACCTACAAAAATAAAGTTAAACAATAAAGTAAACTTAATAAATAGTGGAGTGAAATAGAAACAGAAGTTGAAGTGCTCCGAGACTCAACGACCCACTAGCAGCAGCATATGGACATGAAGATCTCGCAAGGCATCGCGGTGATAATCTTAATGTGAGTACTTATTCATATTTCCACTTCCCAAAAAAAAATTATTATTATTTTTACAATAATATTTCCTGTTTAAAAAGGAGTATAAATCGCTTATACAGGCCTAAAACAGGTATTAAATTTAAAAAAGGAGTATAAATCGTTTATACAGGCCTACCAAATATTAAAAATAATATTAAAATAAAATATAAATTACCTAACGTAATACAATAATTAAATAATAATTTTCTAAAAAGGAATATAAATCGCTTATATAGGCCTAATGAAAATTAAAAATATTAAAAATAATATTAAAATAAAATATTAATTACATAACGTAATAAATACTATAATGTAAAATAATAAAATACTTGCAAATTAACTAAATAATAATAATAATTTTTAAAATAAAATGTTTACAAAATAACTTTTCTTAAATAAAAGTTACACTATAAATCGAAATGGAGACATTCCATACTTATCTAAATTATGTAAAGGAATATAATGGAAACAATTCGCTGACGAATTTTATAGAAGATTGCGAAATGATCATAGATAATTTTGCCATATTCCCCGGTAAAAATGAAGATAAAAAAGAAGCTATTAGAAATAACGGTCTATTGCTCTCAGCTATAAAAAGCAAGATTATTGGAGACGCAGCAAGTTTAATAAAGAATAAACATATTAATACATGGGAGAAATTAAAAACTATTTTAATAAATCGTTATACTAAAAACCGCAGCCATATCCCGCATACAACAACACTTAAACGAAAGCCTAATGAGAAAGTTATTACTTATTACTTTAGATGTTTAGAATCACTTAACAACTTTAATGTTTTGAACACACTTCACAATAAAACATCTTTAAATATGAGAGCACTGGCAAAACATCACGATTCCCTGATGGTGAGAAATTTCATAAAAGAGCTAAACGATCCCCTTGGATGTAAATTAAAACGCCAAAATCCTAACACAATGGATGAGCTTCTAGAATTAATAATAGAAGATATGACGAACCACGAAATCCATACTAACGAGAAATATAACCACCCTCACCAACAACAAGTGAAGAACACACAAGATTTTCAAACAAAACCGTCAACACAAAAACCGTGTGAAACAATAATCGAACAAACCATTGAGAATAAAGAAATAAACAATGTACGGACGGAACTACAAGAAGTAATCATAAACAACGAGAGTACAGAAATCAAAATACAAAAACAAAATTCAGAAGAAAAACGGGACACAGAAATAAATAAAAATAAAAACGATATTAAATTACAAAAAGAAATTGCAAACAATGTGCCGACAAATATTAAAATACAAAGCCAGAATAATTCAGAAGAAGTTCTGAAATCAGATGAAAAGGAAAAAGAACTTAAAGAGTTTTACAAAACAGAAGTAAAGAAAAAGACAATTGTTGAAGTAAAAATGAAGCAAGGAAAAGTAAGCGTCAAACAATTTCAGAAGATCAGAACATGCAAGATTTCAAAGTAGAAAATCAGCAAAATATGAAACAAGTATCAGAGAATCAAAATACACAACATTTTGAAATATGAAATCAACAAAATATTAAGCAACAATCAAAAAATCCAAAGTTTCTAGATTTTAAAGTAAAAAATCTACAAAAAATCAAACAAGTAGCAGAAAAACAAAGTATGCAATATTCTGAAGTAAAAAAGTTACACAATATAAAGCAAGAAAAAGCAGGAAATAATAAAAATCAAAATTTTAAAATAGAAGAAAAAATTGAAAAGAAATAAAGAAACAAAGCTAAATGCGTACCAGAAATACAAGAAGATTCAGAAAAAGAGACACACACTTGGTGGATAAACGATCACAGAAAAGAAATAATTCGTGGACAGAAGATTAGAAAATCGGCACAACTAAAGCAACTATATGGAACCAAACGAAATAAAAATAATAACTGGATAGATGAATATTTGACGAATATCATGACGAATAAAAATAATAAAACAGATAATGACTTTACTTTAAAGAACTTCCTGATAAGATTAACTTTAAAAAGTCTTCAATACTTCCCGAAAAAATTAAAATTTCTACCCGAACCTTAACAATTCAAATACGCAACCGCAAGCAACCAAACCCACCGGACTATATAATATTCAACTCCGAAATTTAAAACTTAAAATAATAAAACCCTAAAACGAACAACCATTTTAATAAATTACTACAAATATTACGATAAACAATACATTTACAAAACACAACAGACATAAAGAAAAAGAAAATGATGAAACGAATTGAGAATCAGAAACAACCACCTTAATGCAGAAAATCGCATACTGGTTATCACCAGCAAGTAAAACCTATAAACATACAACAAACATAAAAACATACAAATTAAACGACATCAAATAAAAATAAAATAACTATTTCGATACAAACACCAACGCAGTGAAAATTATTAAAATTAATGAAAGGACCAAATTATTTAAATTAAAATAAAGAAACATGACCTATTAATATCTACATTAACAAAACTACATTTAAAAATAAAACTCATTAAATGCATTGTAATGATAACACATATTAAATGTACAATAATTTAAAAGATAAACACCATCGGCAAATATAAAAATGAGCATAAAATAAAAAAATTAAGTAGCATAAGTATCAGCCATCAAGAAAAAATGCAACGCACAAGGTAATTTACGAAAGATATACTCGTGTAATCTAATAAAATACGTGGAAATTCTCATTATCAATCGCGACACATGCAACCAATGCAAATACTATGATTTGAACGTCGCTAAAAAACATTTTTAAACAACTGTGAGATCATAATATAAGCACATTCCACAAAAGCAGAGTACACCGTATCATAAAATATAAACATGACCTTGCCAAGTCAAATGTGCTAGTAGATGTAATGAAACCCTATACTACAGTACAAAAGATAATGCTACATTAACGAACTAAGTCAGCATTTCTAATTTAGCTACTATGATAACCCATGGACTAACACATTGAAAAACACAAAAATAAAATAGCAATGTTATGTGCATAAAGTTAAGAAAATAAATACAGACAGTACTATTTATTATCATGATTAAAGCTACTGTTAAAAATCCCAATGTAGACACAGTATACATGAACACTAACAAAAAACATGGCAATAGCGGAATAAAAACATAGAACCTTTTTTTTAAGTAAAAGAACCACCAGAGTAATAATCACAATCAGCAAGTAATGAAGTAATAGACGCCACATATAAATTAATTTGCGAAAGATATACGTGGTCTAGTCTACGAAAAGATGTCGAAAATTTCATCAATAATTGCAGCACATGCAAACAGTGCAAATATAACAGAAAACCAATTAGAGCACCGCTAAATAACACCGAAACATCTGAGAGATCATTTGAGAAATTACATATAGATACGTTTGGTATAGAGTCTATATACTATAGACAATACCCAATTCCTTACTATTATAGATGTATTTTTAAAATACACACAGGCACACAAAATCGCCAATAGGTCATCCACAGAAAGTGCCGATAAACTAATAACGTATTTCTCACACCACGGCATACCCAATCATATTACAAATAATATTAAAAAATATACAAATATAACTGAATTCTCAAATAATCTCATCAAAGAATTACAAAAATTATATAAAATTAAAATTCATATAACAACACCATACAGATATGAAAGTAATTCTCCAATAGAACGAGCACATTCCACGATACTAGAACTATATCGTATAGTGAAACATAAACATGATCTTACACCCGAAACAATCATGAAATATGCTATTATAGGATATAACGAGACCCCACATTCTAGTACAACATATAAACCTTTTGAAATAATAAATGGACACTTACAAACCAAGTCAATATTGCTTATGGATTATGATAAAACACTCATGGACTTATACACCCAAAATCATAAAACTAAAATCTCAACCCTATACTCAAAAATTAAAGAAATAAATGCAAATCGAAACGAACAGGTTATTAATAAGTGAAATGCTACCGTTAAAGACCCAAACGTAAAACAAGGAGATATAGTATACCTCAACACTAAATCAAAACAGGGCAAAAGCCGAATAAAGAACACAGGACCCCTTAAAGTACTAGAAGTGTCCGATACTGCTAAAATAGAAGACCTAAAAAATAAAAAATTAAGAGAAACACATGTAGATAACCTAGTGAAAACCAAAATGAAAAACCCAACTTCAAACGAACTGAACGAAGAAGGAAGTAATGTACTATTCGAATGCACTACACTACTTGTAGATAACATAGGAAAAACCAAAATGAAAAACCCAACTCCAAACGAGTTTAATGAGAAAGGAATTAACGTCCTATTCGAACACACTACACTACCTGTCGATAAATCTAAGACAGATTATATTCTACACCTAGTTCACGACAAATTTAACCCCAGAGACGAAAAACCAAGATACTACAACGGATTCGCAAAGTTAATAGCAAAGGACACACCCAATTTCGAATACATATTAAATAAAGCTAAAAGAACTAATAACCTCGTAGAGGGCCTATACAAACTCACGCGAGGCAGAACATTTGGACACACAATAAATCTTGTCTGCAATCAACAAAACTGCCTTGACAAACTTGCCAAATTTCTAAAAGAATTTGAAATTTCACCAACCGAATTAATAATACGAATGCTCCCTATAGCACAAGGACTTTTTAACAGAACAAAAGAAGAGGTCCTAGAAGTATTTAAACGACATGGGCCTACAAAGCACAAATACATCATGCACTCAAATCCCGAAATACAAATGAATTATTTATTTATTAATTAATTATAAATAAATATATTAAAATACAATCAACTACTAAGAAATCCTGACTGTTACAGAATCATTACTGGAATCAACACCTGCGATATTAATTAATACCGAATTATTAAAATCACTGACATAACATTCACTAAACTAAACACGCTTAGTGGTTCAATCCTGGAACCTGATCACTAATTAGCAGAATTACAAGCAATAAAGGAACATGTTGATACAACCAATAAAATTTCAACATTCAACAATATGAAACTATTAGCAAAGTCAAAACATACACCAATAAAAACCTAAATGTTTTTGTAATAAATATACCACTTGTAAACCCTAATATAAACTATATCCAATCCCCATACCTTATAACAATAAATTCCAAATGATTATTCCCAGAACCCAATACACCATTGTGAATGAGTATAAACATGTAGATTTTAATGCACCCTGCAAAGAAATATATAACAATCAATTCCTATGCAAGCTTAGCGAACCACTCAACATCGAGGAAACCACCTGTGAGATAGAACTAATTTAAAATCAGCCAAACAGCAAATGTCAACCCTCAGTGATTTCTCTAACCGCCATCAAGATCCAGAACATCGAACTCAACACCTGGATGTTAATCACAAATGACGAAACCAGTGGCACCTTAACATGGAGCGGCCAGCGTGACATACGTCTACAAGGAACATATAATACACCTTGCACGAGATTGTCAATTTTCTGTTTCAGATAATACTCTTCAATACATAGATATAGAAGAGAAAGTCGAAGCTTGGAACACCATTTCACTGCCAAAAATACCAGAGATCCAAAACAAACACCTAAACATCTCTACCGTGACCAACCTAAAACACCTGGATCTGGGCAACGCAGACAAGCTACAGACCACCCTAGCCCTACTACCTGAAAACTTCGATGACAGATGAATCTCAGACCATGTTCACATAATTAATTATACATTATTACCTATATTATTCATAATAATTACTATTGTAGTATATAAGTTAATCAAATATTTTAGAAAATAAAAATAATAAAAAATGAAAATTTACAAGAAATAAATAGCAAAAATATTGAAGAGTTGCAAAAATCTTTTGCTACATTAGAAGCATAAGATTTTATCTTAGAGGGGAGGTGTTATAACTCACATTCCATACGACACAAACTAACAATGTCTCTTCAGTATCTTTGCTGATCATGCACTTTATAGATAATAAAATAGTATATAAGTAATATGTTAATCTTAATCTAGTTAGTTTATGTATAAACTGCATAGCGCAGTTAGTAATTGGCTCACCACTTTTTGAGTTCAAGTTCATGTATAATTTGCATCGCGCAGATAGTAATTGGCTGACTCAACATTTGAGACTAGGCATAAGCTGTATTGCACAGTGATTATTAGTCCAAATAAATATTATTTAAGTAAAACTAAAATAAATTGTTTTTTTTATTAAAGTCTAAATTACTCAAACTTTAATTATATACATATTATTTATTTATCGTTTTAATATTATAAATAGTATTTACATATTAATTAATTTTATGTTTAAACAAACAATAAATGTTGTGTTTATATAGGATATACAAAAAATTAATTTGTTCTTATTCCATTACCAAGACGGTAAGAGAAGTAATTATTCGTTAAAAGACACTTATTTAGAGTAGAGTATATTATTTATAATTTTGAAAAAAAATATATTTAATAATATTGAAGATTTAAATAAAATTCTAAAATGTGATTGAAATTTTAATAAAAATTTTTTTTTTTATATCTATATTTAGTCATAACGGCACCAATACAAAATAGTTTAAAAGTCTTAACCTTTGTCTACACATGTGTGTTCGGCTATTTGCATTTTGCTGAGACTATCAGATTTAAATTCTTCGATGTGTGTTCTTTATCGCTACTACAGCGAAGTGTGTACATGTACACACTTTGCGATGTAAATACGAACTATAAATGTTTTCGTGCCATTCATCAGTCAGTTGGTAATATATTATTTTAGCTACAACTCGTGCAATATACCATTGGCTGTCTTCACAACAAGTTTTCTTATACAGTACACAAAAAGGTCTTTCTCAACGTTTTTTAAAAATTTGTCCCGGAAAAAATTAGTCATTAGCATATTTCCAAAGGGGGTGAACATCGTCAATATATAAAAAATTGGAATTTCTATCCAATATTATAAATAACCAGATACCCTCGTCGTAAAGCGACGACTTTTTAGTGTGTTTGATTTGAATCCAACTCAGACAATACCCAATTCCTTACTATAATAGATGTATTTTCAAAATACACACAGGCATACAAAATCACCAATAGGTCATCCACAGAAGTTGCCGATAAACTAATAACGTATTTTTCACACGACGGCATACATAATCATATTACGATGGATGGAGGAACTGAATTTTTAAATAATCTCATCAAAGAATTACTAGAATTACATAAAATTGAAATTCATATAACAACACCATACAGACACGAAAGAATTTCTCCAATAGAACGGGCACATTCCACGATACTAGAACTATATCGTACAGTGAAACATAAACATGATCTTACACCCGAAACAATCATGAAATATGCTATTATAGGATATAACGAAACCCCACATTCCAGTACAACATATAAACCTTTTGAAATAATAAATGGACACTTACAAACCAAGTCAGTATTGCTTATGAATAATGACAAAACACTCATGGACTTATACACCCAAAATCATAAAATTAAAATCTCAACCCTATACTCAAAAATTAAAGAAATAAATGCAAATCGTAAAGAACAGGTTATTAATAAGAGAAATGCTACCGTTAAAGACCCAAACGTAAAACAAGGAGATATCGTATACCTCAACACTAAATCAAAACAGGGCAAAAGCCGAATAAAGAACACAGGACCCTTTAAAGTACTAGAAGTATCTGATACTTATATAGCTAAAATAGAAGATTTAAAAAATAAAAAATTAAGAGAAACACATATAGATAACCTAGTGAAAACCAAAATTAAAAACCCAACTTCAAACGAACTTAACGAAGAAGGAAGTAATGTACTATTCGAATGCACTACACTCCCTGTAGATAACATAGAAAAAACCAACATAAAAAACCCAACTCCAAACCAGTTTAATGAGAAAAGAATTAACGTCTTATTTGAACGCACTACGCTACCTGTCGATAAATCTAAGACAGATTATATTCTACACCTAGTTCACGACAAATTTAACCCCAGAGACGAAAAACCAAGATACTACAATTAATTCGCAAAGTTAATAGCAAAAGACACACCCAATTTCGAATACATATTAAATAAAGCTAAAAGAACTAATAACCTCGTAGAGGGCATATACAAACTCACGCGAGGCAGAACATTTGGACACACAATAAATCTTGTCTGCAACCAACAAAACTGCCTTGACAAGCTTGCCGAATTTCTAAAAAAATTTAAAAATTCACCAACCGAATTAACAATACGAATGCCCCCTATAGCACAAGGACTTTTTAAAAGAACAAAAAAAAAAGGTCCTAGAAGTATTTAAACGGCATGGGCCCACAAAGCACAAATACATCAGTCACTCAAATCCCGAAATACAAATGAATTATTTATTTATTAATTAATTATAAATAAATATATTAAAACACGATCAAGTACTAAGGAATCCTGATTGTTGCAGGATCATCACCGCAATCAACACCAGCGATATTTATGAATGCCGAATTATTAAAATCACTGATAACCCAGGATTATATCCTGTGCAACTAGGAACAGCCCAAAACATCAAGGAATATTGGACTTTAGTCAAGAAAATAGATTTGGACCCCTTAATAAAATATTATAACCACGTACACCTGACTAGAGAAGATATTAAAACGAAATTAGAAAAAAAGAAATTTACAACCTATGGGCACAGCACTGCTGTAACGGACATCCTGGATATGGAAATAAGTAGAAAATTTAAACAAATTCTCCCAACTCGAAGAGAAAAAAGAGGCTGCATATATGGCTTAGGTACTGTTTGGAAAGCAATCGGTGGAAACCTAGACGCTAACGACGGCGAGGGTATAAATTTAGCCCTGGAGACACTTGATAATAAACAAAAAACTCTAAATAAAGCTATATCTAAACAAATAAAATTAACAAACGATATACTCGATCAATTTAAATCGGCCCTACACACCATTAATTCTAATCAAGAAGAACTAGATAAACGTACCAAATTCCTAATGAACGATATCCATAAACTCCAACACCAAGTATTTAACATCTTTATAACAGAATCGATCGTACTTGTCCGTCAATCAATGCAATTACTTTTGCACCTACTAAGAACCATTGAAACTGACATAACATTCGCTAAACTGAACACGCTTAGTGGTTCAATCCTGGAACCTGATCACCTATTAGCAGAATTACAAACAATAAAGGAACATGTTGATACAACCAAACATATCAAACTGCCTTACGATATTACATCAGAGAACATTCAACAATATGAAACTATTAGCAAAGTCAAAGCATACACCAATAAATTCCTAATCGTTTTTGTAATAAATATACCACTTGTAAACCCTAATATATTTACGTATTATAAACTATATCCAATCTCCATACCTTATAACAATAAATTCTAAATGATTATTTTCAGAACCCAATAAACCATTGTGAATGAGTATAAACATGTAGATTTTAATGCACCCTGCAAAGAAATATATAACAATCAATTCCTATGCAAGCTTAGCGAACCACTCAACATCGAGGAAACCACCTGCGAGATAGAACTAATTCAAAACCAGTTAACCAGCAAATGTCAACTCTTAGTGATTTCTCTAACCAGCATCAAGATCCAGAACATCGAATTTAACACCTGGATGTTAATCACAAATGACGAAACCAGTAGCACCTTAACATGCAGCAGCCAGCGTGACATACGTCTACAAGGAACATATATAATACACCTTGCACGAGATTGTCAATTTTCTGTTACAGATAATACTCTTGAATACATAGATATAGAAGAGAAAGTCGAAGCTTGAAACACCATTTCCCTGCTAAAAATACCAGAGATCCAAAACAAACACCTAAACATCTCTATCGTGACCAACCTAAAACACCTGGACCTGGGCAACGTAGACAAGCTACAGACCACCCTAGCTCTCTTACCATGTTTACATAATTAATTAAACATTATTACCTATATTATTTATAATAATTACTATTGTAGTATATAAGTTAATCAAATATTTTAGAAAAATAAAAATAATAAAAAATGAAAATGCACAAGAAATTTTTTTTTTTTTTTTTATTTTTCCTTTTAATTAATTTACAATCTGTCCGAGGACATTAAGTAAAATTGTATGACATAAATGACATGTGAGGTTGCCATCCATTGATGACTCCCCCTTACACCTTACCCCTTTATACTATGTACAATAACTGAGTTTAACTGATATTTTATTAGTACGATGACATTTTAATTTTAGTTTTCATTTGGGTTTAAATTCGCTAAGTCCTTGGGATCTGCTCTTTTCAGTCGTCTTATTGGCCTATGATGGAACAACTTCACTGCTGCTTCATTGGGATGATTCTGCAATCGAAGGTGGTACTTCCTACTGTTGCTTTGGATTTCCTTTTTGACCAGGGGCATTCGAAGATCTTTATGTACTAGCCAGTTAGGGACATATCTTGGGACATTTAATATTTGTTTCAATATTTTGTTTTGGAAACGCTGGAGAATTTCTATGTTTGACATGCTAGCGCAGCCCCATAGTTGTATGATATAAGTCCATATTGGCCGAATTATTGTCTTGTATATTAGCAGTTTATTTTCCAGAGACACTTGCGATTTCCAGCCAAGGAGCCAATATAGTTCTCTTCGTTTTTCTTCTAGTTGAAGCCTCTTTTTCCATATGTGGGTTTTCCATGTTAGACGTCTGTCCAAGTGCATGCCTAGATACTTCACTGTCTCTGTCTGAGGAAGTGCAATGTTATTAAGAGTCACTAAGGGACACGTACACCTTTTTAGAGTAAATGTCACGTGCACAGATTTTATTTCATTTACTTTTATCCGCCAGTTGTTTAGCCATTCCTGTATCTTAAGCAGGTGTCGTTGCAGTTTCATCAAAGCAGTAACCGGATCCTTATGAAGTGCTAACACAGCAGTGTCGTCTGCAAATGTAGCTACTGTAGTTTCGGACGAGCCGGGAAGATCTGCTGTAAACAGTAGATACAGAATGGGACCGAGTACACTGCCTTGCGGAACACCAGATTCGATTTTGCGCATAGTAGATTGTCCGTCCTGGTACTTTACGACAAACTTTCTATTTGTCAGGTACGATTTCAATATCTGAAAGATGTCGTTGGGCAATGCTACTTTAAGCTTGTATAGTAATCCAGAATGCCAAACTCTATCAAAAGCTTGGCTTATATCTAAAAATACTGCGGAGCAGTATTGCTTTGTGTGTAGCGCTGTGTTGATGGTACAAACAACTCGGTGGATCTGCTCGACTGTAGCATGTTTTTCCCTGAAGCCAAATTGGTAGGTCGGTATCAGTTTGTTAACTTTTACTATAGCTTTGAGCCTCTTGAGCAGTAACTTCTCAAATAGCTTTGACACTATAGGTAATAGGCTGATTGGTCTGTATGAGGTAACCTCCTTTTCATCTTTTCCGGGTTTCGGGATCAGTATTACTTCAGCAATTTTCCACTTTGTCGGAAATATTCCCAGTCTTACCATTGAGTTGAATAATATTGTTAAATATCTCGTTCCTTTTTCCGGCAGTTCTTACAATATTTTACCTCCTATCCTGTCACTAGCAGTGGGTGGACTCCTTAGAAACTCGTGTATGTATTTTTCCTCTTCTTCACTGCGGCTTGGAGAAAGTGGCTTGAATACATCTTCGAGGTGTTTCGCGAAAGTTGCAGCTTTTTCATTATTGCTTCTTGCCCATTTGCCATCACTAGTTTTAATTGGGGTGTTACGTATTTTGGGTTGTTTGAGCTGCTTGGTGGCTTTCCATAAGGAGTAGTTTGTGGTTTCTGTAGCGGTTAACTTCTCTAGGTATTGTTCTAGCTCTTGGTTTTTGATGTCGTGTAAGAGGTTCTTAAGTTCCTTACAAGCCTTGTTAAATAGCGTTTTATCTCTGGGAGTCCTAGTGTTTTGCCAAATTCGTCTTAACCTTCTTTTCTCAGCAATTTTTTGTTTTGCTAACATAGGGCAGGATACCGTTCTTCTGCGTGGGTTGCTTAGTGGGGTTGCCTCTTCAGCTGCATCAATTATAGTTTTATTTAGCCTCTGAACTGCTTGATCGATGTTATCTTCTGTTTTGAGCGGTATATTGCAGTTCAGGTTAGAATTTATTAAACTCCGGAATAGTTCCCAGTTGGTGTTCCTGTTTGTAATACTTGTCATCGGTGGTTGCTCCAGTATTTGTGTACTGTAGGTTAAAATAATTGGCGAGTGATCTGAAGAAAGGTCTAGACATGACTCCATCTTGAGGTATTTACTTGATATACCCTTTATGACACTGAAGTCTATAAGGTCCGGGATTTTTGTCCTGTCCGACGGCCAGTATGTTGGTTCACCAGTGGAGAGTGTAGTTAGGCTGTTCTCTTCTATGGACTTGTACAGCTCGTTTCCTTTGGGGTTTGTGAGCCTAGACCCCCAGTCTGGATGTTTGGCGTTATAGTCACCTCCAGCGATGAACCGTGGTCCTAAACTATTAAAGAACGCTGTAAACTGTTCTTTCTTGATGCTGTATTTTGGCGGACAATAAACGGCTGTGATGACTATGTTTCTGTTTAATTCCTCAACCTCTATGCTTGTTGCCTGGAGTGAACGGTCTTGGTGGGTATTTAATTGGTGGTGCTTAATTGATGACTTAATAATGATGGCAGTACCACCATGTGCTTTATCGTCTGGGTGTTTTGTGTCGTAGATTTTGTAGTTTGGAATTTTTATGTAGCTTTTTGATGTAAAATGAGTCTCCGATATCAGCATGATGTCTATTTCTTGATTTACTAGAAACCATTTTACTTCTTGGTTATGCTGAGCAAGACCGTTGGAGTTTCAGATCGCTATTTTTAGGACGTTGAACATTGTGGCATTCGTGTGACAAGAGTAGTAAGCAAATTGAGCATTATGCCCATTTGCTCCATAAGACCTTTCATCATTGACTTAAGTTCAGTTATATCACTGGACTGAGAGGGCGTTTGTTCTTGATTTTGATGCGCATAGTTGGTTTGTTGAGTTTCCCCTGGTTTGTTGGAAGTGGCTTGGGCGAAAGAAGTTCCTGTTCGTATAGACGAAGTTGGTAGTGTAGTTGGTGCTTCCTTAACCAACTTTGGACGGAGCGGTGGAAATTTGCGTTGTACAATCTCTTGATACACGGAGCAACCCTTGTAATTTGCTGGATGCTTTTGTCCGCAGAGAACACACTTCACATTTTCGTTCTCCTTATCTTTCCAGGCGCACAAAGTTGTGAGATGGTCTACTGCGCACTTAACACATCTTGCTCTTCTGTGACAGAAGACCTAGTATGGCCGTACCTTTGGCAGTTCAAACATTGTGGCACTTCTCTTTTAAAACGAGGTGGTTCAATCTTTACCCTGGAATGACACAGGAACATTACATCGTAGATTGACTTGTTGTTTGCACAAGAAATAAATAGCAAAAATATTGAAGAGTTGCAAAAACCTTTTGCTACATTTGAAGCATAAGATTTTATCTTAGAGGGAAGGTGTTATAACTCACATTTCAGTATCTTTGCTGACCATGCACTTTAGAGATAATAAAATAGTATATAAGTAATATGTTAATCTTAATCTAGTTAGTTCAAGTTCATGTATAATCTGCATCGCGCAGATTGTAATTGGCTGGCTCACCATTTGAGACTAGGCATAACCTGCATCTCGCAGTGAATATTAGTTCAAATAAATATTATTTAAGTAAAATTAAAATAAATTGTTTTTTTTATTAAAGTCTAAATTACTCAAACTTTAATTATATTAACCTAAGGGTGTAACACTTAGTCAAGTGTCAAGTGGTTCTTAGAATCAGCGTGGGATTTACTACATGGGTTACAAGGGTCACGGTTCTGACTTACAGTTTTTAAATGTATAATTTATGACTTCTGCAAAGTAAGACATTGGTTCTATTTATTTAATGAACATAAAAGAACTCTTGTTATTTGATATTTTAGGTAATTACTGAATGCAATTTATGAGTGAGTTTTCAAAGGAATGAAAGATAAAATAAATGTAGGTTATGGTTTTGACTTAAAAGTTTTAAAACGCATAATTTATGAGAATGTAACATAAAACATCTGTAGGTCGTAATCTCATGTTAACTCTCGTACTACGTACATTTTATAAACTAGTATAAATTTTGATATAACTAGTTGTGGTGGATATAGTATGTAATGTAATCATTTAAAATGTTTTTCTGCTAAGCACTACATTTTTCTACATTAATTTATTCAATTACATGGCATATCTTACTTACCAGGTATATGCATAAGTTTTGTTTCGGTTTTTCTGTAAAAAAAACACGAAATTTTCATTCAAAATATTGCTTATCGGCTTGTACACATTTCGTCCATCTTTCAGGTAGCTTATGAATACCATGTCAGTAAAAGTGCTTGTCTTTTGCGTCAAACCATTCGTCGAGACCTTTTCTAACTTTTTCGAAATTATGGATTATGGCAAAAAATGCCTTATTCAAGAGATTTCAAGGTCTTTCTCTGGTTTTGCTGTGTGAGACGGCGCATTGTCGTGTAACGAAGTCACTTTGCCATGTCTTTTAGCAGGTCGTTTTTCAATTAATGTGTTGTTTAAATTAATCTTTTGTTGGCGATAGAGTTATGTATTAACGGTTTCGCCAGAATTAAAGAGTTCATAGTGCACAATACCGCTCTAATCCCACCAGACACAGAGCATGGTCTTCTTGCCGAAGCCGAAGGCCTTGGTGTTGAAGGACCGGGTGAAAGCCATTATTTTTTCCGCCTCGGGTTTTCAAAATAAATCCATTTTTCGTCACCAGTCACAATTAGATGCAAAAATGATTTATAGTTGTGGCGTTGAAGCAGCACTTTACAAGTGACTTTGCAATTATCCATTTGATGTTCATTCAAATCGTGTGGGACCCATTTACCGAGTTTATTGATTTTCCCTATTACTCTTAAACGTCTGGTGATTGTTTCCTGTGACACATTTAATGTTTTGCTAATTGTTTTTGAGTTTGAGTTGGGTCATCATCCAAGAACTCCTGCTCGTCTTCGCATCTCTATCCTACCAGAGCATTCACTGTCTTTCACATTGAAATCACCACTTTTGAATTGTCGAAACCATGTCTAATATGTTCTATTCGATGAAGCGTATTCAGTGTTCACTATATGTTTCTACCAGCAAATGTTGACTTTTAGCAGACGTGTGTTTGTAGGTTAATATCAGATGGACAAACTGACGTATCAAATTAATACACTGAGAACTTTTTTGCTGGCGCCATCTCCTAGATAAACCGGAAGGAACTTATGCATACACCTGGTAAATGCAAAAACAAAGTAGAATAAATGCAATGGACTGTGAATTACATTTACGGAGTTACATTAATTTTTTAGAAAAAACGTTAAATTGAATGTGAAAGATGTGGTACCAAATAATTTAAATGAATGAAAATTAAATATTAGTGAAAATAAATGTTTTTATGCACATATCAGTCAATTTTGTTCCGATGCCCTCCGTAATCCAACTGGAAATTTCTGTACGTACAAATCAGTGTAGTTACGTGACGATCAAGGCCGTATCCTTCCATGTCAGTGAAAAACGATACTGTTTCATACATTTTGTATATGGCACTATACGACAAAATAGCTTCGACGTTCGCCGTTATCACACACGAATTTTTAGCTGAGAATATTTTTAGTGACACTAGCAAGGACTTACGATTTCAAGATGGATGACGAGCAATTTATATAATTGGTTCGTGTACATTCTGTACTCTACGACATTAGACACAGGAAATACATAGACACCATGTACAAAACCCCACGGGTTGACATCTTGTCTGTGCTGTTTAAATTGTTACACAAAGACTGTTTTGAATGTTAAATGTTACTCTGTTTAAATGGTATACCCGCGTTGCCTCGCCGCTAAGAGACACAACTATAATAATTCTGATTAAATTTAAAGTTAGCTATTAATATGATCTAAATGCAAAATATCATTTTTGCATTAAAATAAAAAAATGTATTGCTTAAACATATTGTGTTAATAAGAAGAGACATTCCAAAAAGGAAGATTATATTTTCATAGAATTTTCAGAATGTGTATTTGAGTATTTGTGCAAGTATGCGATACAATATTGCAGCGAACATTTGGGACGAGACAGCATCTCACAGTAGCAATATGATCGTAGATAAAAAGAAGCGATAACAGCCAGTTCCGAATTTAGTTACAAATGGCTCATAATCTGAACAAATTGTGAGCGGCACTTTAATATATATATATATATATATATATAAATATATATATATATATATATGTAGACTTTTTTTTTATCTACATTAGTAGTTTTTGAATCTAATACCATCCCGGTTCAGACTCCGCTTTGCAGGTTAGAATATACAACCACCTGTTGTGATTCTACTTTGCAGCCTAGAACTATTCAATCCCATACAAGCCTCAATTTGTAGAGTAGACCCTCTAACCATCCAAATATATCCCGGTTGATCAATAAGTCTGGTTCTAAGGTTAAAAATAATCTTAACTGAATATTTTTGATTTCGTCCTTATCCCGGTTGAGAGCCCAATTTGTAGGTAATTTCTACAACTATCCGTTGAGACGATCAATTTGCAGTATAACATAACAATATAGTTTCTTTTATACGAGCAAACACATGATTTGAATATTGATAGTTCATTTAATATTTACACAAAATATTTACACAAAATTATACAATTACATCTGAATAAAGCGAATTAATCGTAATTAAATTCACACGAAAATAACACTTGATTAAAATACAATACAGTTCTTTCAATGTTTTTGCGTGTTACCCCCGTAATACGCAGTTTTTTAATTGTTCATAGATTACCAACACAATGTTCTTAATGATAATACAACCTAGTATTTAACATTACATTTGCTGCATAATCCTAACACCTGTTACAACTAATAACATTGTTCACAATTATTAAATTATATTAACACCCGTTAATAATATTTAAACTAACAAAAGTAACGACACTGATACAACCTATGTATTCGACTGGTCGCCATTTTACTTCTGACTACAACTGTTGCTTGTTCCACAAGAGCCAACGCCCTGATGAGTCATAAGCATTCACCACAGCGAGTAAACGCTGGTGTCAAGAGTTTTGGGGTTTACATGCCGCATTACATGTAATTGCAAGCATCTGGTGTCAAGAGTACATTATAATATAACTAATATTATCAAAGATCTTAACCTAAATTACAGATTACTTATTATTTCTATTTCTTAAAACTAATTATAATTACACTTAAAACTAATCTTAAAAAAATAATCCCACATATATATATATATATATATATATATATATTTATTTTGCAAATATCAACTTTTGTATCAACTTTTAAAAGTTATTAGCACTTAAAATATTATATACATTTTTAAACATTTACAATACATAATTTACAACTTATAGACACGAGAATGGGTATTTAAAATTAAAAGTTTAAAATAGTTTTATTGATAAAGTCAAATTTTTCAGAATTTCCCTACTTTAAAATATCTGCCTATATTCCTCAGGCTTATTATAGCCTTGTCTGCACAATGAGTACATCGAAGAATTGTCCACATATTATGGTAATATTTATTTAAAAAATTTAGGTCTTTGTACCACAATTTATGGAGTTGGAAAACCCTAGCCATGGTTTATATAATAAGTACACACATATTTCAAAGTCAAACTTATGATTACAGAAAATTCATATTTTTGATCGTAAAGTTATATGCATAAGTATGTTAATATGCTTACAATTTTCTTCACAATAATGTAATGAAAATTATGGCGTAATATAATTATTAATTAAATGTGTTTAAAGTGCAACTGTAGCCTATAGTGATCATATAGGATCACTTAATTGTAAAAACCCAAAAGCTTTATCAAAATTGTTAGAGCAAAATTGATTTTTATAAACTTCAACTTTATGTGTTTGATTTGCATAATATAATTAATGAATTGTAAAGAGTTAAATAATTGATTATAAAGTTTACAAATAATAAATTTTACAAAAAATTCCATCGCAGCAGCCTCTATTTTATTAGCTCTTATATTAACGACAATGAAAGCACTCGCATAATAAATATTTTATTAAAGTGTCAAGTACTATAAAAACAATGCAATATTACAATTCTGTGCAAAAAAAAATGTATAAAAATATTAAATACAAATTTTAATTATATAATAAAAAAAATATCTTATTTACAATATTTGGATATTACGTCAACATTATTGGATTCAACAGTTAGTAAGTTAAAACAGATTATTAGTTTTAAAATTGTTGAAAACTTAAAATAAATAACGTTTGTAATTTAACTTTGTTGTTTGTTTTTTTGCCAATTCCTATTGACTTTCACTTTTGCCATTCATTATCATTTCTCTATTTTTCTTTTCATTAGTTGCTTTACATTTTTAAAATTCTTCTTCTGCAACGCTAATTTTCTCTTATTTTCTATATAATTGTTACCCTTTTCTTCCTATCTTATCTTTATTATATTTATTATGCTACTATTTTCTAAGTTATCAAGATATTTTGACTATTTCAGCCTTTATACTATATTTTTTTCTATCTACTACCTATATGCTTCTATATTGCGTCTTCCGTATTCTGACTTTTAGTCATCTGACAATCCACCATCTATATTGCTAATCAGTTATTTATGATTTTTTTATATATAAAGATACTCGTATGTCTCTGCGACTATATATAAATAAATAGGATCTGCATGTATTCTATATGCATATAAAATATCAGTTTATACTAACGTAAAAATAACATATAGATTCCAATTCTTTTATGTTAAATATAACATTTTTTATGTAAAATATATATTTTATAAATACCTTCCGCGTTCTTGAAACACTGACTGAATTTTATGAAAATTTAATTCTTTTTAAAACGGGGCAATATATAAAAAATTGTATGTAAAATTGCCAATTTTTTCACATAAAATACTACCTATACTAATAAAATATATAAAATTTTAACTCTGATTAATTTATTTGCTAATTGATTATCAGATTTCTTTAGTTTTTTTTGCATTTTAGCATCTATTATAATATTAAGCGCTTTTAATGGGCTTGTTCTCATTATTTAGTTGTCGATTTTTCAATTGTTGATTAAAATTGATGTTAATAAATGTGTATTGGAGTGTCTATTTTAATAAATATCTAAATGTTGTCGGATATACAGCAATTAAAAATTTGAATTATAGATTTTGCGCTAGAAATTGTCGGCCATTTGTATGACGTGAAATGCATTTTATACGTCAGTTATTTGTTCGTAAAGATTAAGGGTTACAACATATATCATATAATACATCCAGCAAATAAAGCCAGACGAGGAACCGCAGTAGTAATTCGCAACCAGATATCCTATTACAAAGAAAGCAAGTATGAAACTGGAGAAATTCAAGCAACAGCTTTTCAAATATATAGCAACCGCTATTAATACTGTGTTACGCTTGAGAAATATACCTTATTACTGGAAAGTTGCCGAAGTAATTATGCAAGCTAAACCAGGAAAACCGCCAAACAAGAAAACATCATACAGGCCAATTTCGTTGCTTCTAATTATTGGTAAACTATTTGAAAAGTTACTGCTGAAACGTATAAAACTGAATTACCGAATTACCAACGTTATAGAAAAAGTTCTTAAAGAAAAGATAATATTTTCTACTGTATTCCTAGATGTCTCTCTGGCGTTCGACAGAGTATGGCATAAAGGCCTAGAATACAAAGTGAACAAAATGTTACTCAGACAATATAATGAACTTCTAAAGTCATATAAAGAAAATAGGCTGTTCAGAGTCAAAGTAGAAGATCAATTCTCAAGTATTAAAAATATAAACGCTGGAGCTTCACAAGGAATTGTACTAGGCCCTATCCTGTTTATACTATACACCAGTGACATTACAGCAGCAGTGATACTATAATGGCAACGTTTGCAGATGATACGGCTATACTGGCAATAGCTAATAATACTCCAGAAGCATCCAAAAAAGTGCAAGAAGATATGAACAACGTAAGTGCATAGTCAATGAAATGGAGGATTGCATTAAACGAAACGAAATGAGTGCATGTTAATAAAAAGTACTAATAAATGGCCAAGCTATTCCGTATATAAATACAGCAAAGTATCTAGGAATGACTTTAGATGCCACACTTCGTTGGAAGGCTCACGTAAAGAAAAAGAGAGATGATGAACAGAAAATAAGATATAAGAAAATGTACTGGCTAATGAGACGCAAATCTATATTATCCATACATAACAAGCTAATGCTGTATACGCAAATAATGAAACCAGTTTGGACATATGGAATTCAGCTATGGGGCTGTACTTAGAAATGCAACATCATATGCATTCAGACTTTCCAAAATAAAGTTCTGAGGAACATAGTAAATGCACCATGGTATGTCCGCAATATCGACATACATAGGTATCATATCATACATATACATATACATATCATACATATATATATATATATATATATATATATATATATATATATACGTAGGCTCAAAGTAACTACAGTAGCTGAAGAAATTACGAAAATTGCAAGAAAGCACGAGCAACGTCTCCCAACACCGTGTCAACGTGAAGCGTTTCATCTGCAGCACACGAATGGACTGACAAGAAGATTAAAGAGAACTAAGCCATTTGAGCTAGTATGATTACCGACAGAAAAAGAGTTTTAACAATGGTTAATACTCTGACTTCAAAAATATTATTATTATTAAAATTAACTAGAAAAATATTTTTAGATAGTTTATATAAAGTAGTTATAACAATATAATAGGTATAAAAAAAAAGTTTTAGATCAGTGCTGCGTTGTGGTAATGTTTTGTAGCTGTTGGGTGTCGAAATAATCAAGTCAAGTCAAAGAATAAAAGGTTTTCATTTTATTTAACCCTGTTACGGCAGACATAATATTAATACTTTATTGTTCCTTGAAATAGCCGTAAATAATATTTTATATTTTGATATACATATAGCAGAGATTTATAGCTGAAATGTTCTAAGGTTGGTAACCTGTAAACTTGACAGAGTTTTGTCAAGAATATGTCTCTTTTAAGCTCTGTCGTATAAAAGAGATAGCAAATAGCGGTTGTGATGTCACATGCAATTGGAATGTCTCACAGCGTTGAATTCCTTTAATAATTAAAGAGACAAAATTACTTTCTTAATTGTCTGTCATGTCTGGATAAATGTCTGTAATACGGTTAGAAATAAAAAGTTTTAAGTTATGAAGAGACAGTTTAATCCATGATAGCATAATTGTGGAATCTGCCCATAAAATAATTATTTTTAATTTAACTCGAAACAAGTTTATTACTTTTTGACCATTCTTACAATGATTAAGGCGGCACATAGCTCTAAACATGGTGTGAAAGATTTTATGAAAGCGATTTTCGATTTACAATGTATTAAGTCTAGTTTTGCGTCTCCCAAATCATTAATGCTTGTTAAATAATTGCAACCTCCATACGCCTTTGCGGATGGATCACAAAAGCTATGTAATTCATTGGTTACAGAATTATCTATCAGAACATCGCGTTTTATCGTCATATCATTCATAGCCAAAGATTTTATTAATGATAAACAATAACTTTTGAGATCCCGTGGCATCTGATCATCCCAGTTTAATTTTAATAACCATAGCGTCTTTATAATGATCTTAAATAAATTAAAACTAGGTGAAATGGAGCCTAGTGGATCAAAATTATGTGCAACAAACGACGGTATGGTTCGTTTTTTGAGTTTAACGGGTTGTTTATTAAGACCAAGTTTATATTCAAATAAGTCTTGTTCAGAACCCCACATAAAGCATAGTGTTTTTGCACGTTCTGTCTCACCTGGATCAAAATAAAAATACCTACTTGAATTGTAACTTTTTAACTCAGACAGCAATGGTGGTGCATTGAAAACCCATTTATGTAATTGAAAACTTCCTTCCGACAATATTAAACTGAATTGATTGCAATGATCAGACAGTTCAATCTTGTCATTGGAATCTGTTATGAGGCCGTACGTTACCGTATTCAATTGATAAGAACGCAATGGTTTTCGTGGCTCGAACCGCCAAATAATAGTGTGAATGGCTTGAAGAGCATTTAATGAAACACCAGTAGTGGTATTCATAGAACTATTGAGAACATCTCTTATTTTGCTGTTAGTGCTAATTGATTTTAACACACCACTACGTGGTGAGAAATATGAATTTCTTAAATGCCTTGGTTCTGTATTTAGGAAGTTATGATTTAAAGAAATGCTGTCTCATGAATTTATTGTACATAATCTTTAATACAGGGTTGTCGTTTGGTTTTCTCCCGAATTTAAGAAATGGTTTTATGACAATATTCTTTATACCTCCTAACAACGCTGGTGGCTTTTTGATTGGTAATGTAACACCAAATGCACCGTTAACATCAAATTGTGTGCTATTAATAATTTGTTCCTTACAAACTGTTTGTTTGTCAATTCGCGGAATAGAATCTAAAACGTTAACCAATGTAAGTGAATTGTTGATTTGTGTTATCGCAACTGATGTGTCGGTAACATCACTTGTTGTAGTGTTATTTATTTGTTTCTCACAAACTACCTCTTCGGTAATCTGGGGAATGAATATTAAATCTCCTATTGTAGGTGAATCTTTTACTGGAACAGTGACAACTGACGTGTCATGAACATCACGTGTTATGTTATTAATTATTTGTTTCGCGCAGACTACCTCATCGGCTTTATTTGCTGTGATTGATGCTTTTTTAGCATTTCTTATGCAAGTGTACGAATTACAATCATTCAACATTCTATGTTCAGAAATGATTGGGACGATACTAAAATGTTTGTTAAAAATATCATTTATAGTTGAATCTATTTTATCGTAAGTTCTACACAAGTAAGTACGTAATTCAACTAAAGCTTCTAATTTAACTAAATCTGTGTTATCTAAATAGGCTTTAATGTCAAGACAAGCTTGTTGAATTTGATTGGTCATTTTAATTTTCATAATGTCGTCGTATGTGGTTGGATGAGTTATGTCTATGCTTTCCATATAGGAAATATTATCCTGGAAAAATTGACAATAGACCTATAGTTGTGTATATGCCCTCCTTAGTGCATATGGCAACGTTTGGTTAACTATTTGTAAATCTTTGTAATTAACTCAAATAAAAATTAAAATTATTGTCTGATGCGAATATCAAATGATTTAAGCAATGTGGTGTTAATAGATACTCTTTTAAAAATAACAATAAAATATTTTTAAAAATATAATGTAAAAATGTGAATAAGTAATATAAAATGTGATCTGGTCAATATTGTAGAAAGTATCCAGAATCACATGTAAACATAATGCGGTATAATAAAATGTTCAGATGTTCAGTTAAAAGGTCTCAGACTATATAAAACCCCATGAGTACGTAGTGTACGCTTTAATCATGTATATGAAACACAACTCAATACCGCATGGCCATAGGAAAAGGTCTAGACAGGACCGTAATTGTACTGATGTTTTAAATGCAATATCGCCTAACAACAAATATGCTGAACAAATATTACCACGTGCTTAAATGTTGTCGTGATTTAGAAACAATCCCGGTGAATTTTAATATGTAATATTTTACCAACTCAAAAGAAATATTTTACTCAAAGAAATAATCCCGGTGGCTTTTAATATCGATTATTTACCAACGCATAAGATATATTTACTAAATATGGACATTAGCTGTGGCCTACTAAACCAGCAATTTGTGAGACTAACAAATCAAACAATATACCCAAAATAACAATCTTTGCTACAATTTTAGAGTATAAAAAATGCACAAATATATGTTAGAAGTAAAACAAAGCAATATTGAAATAGGAAATGGAGAATTTTTTTAAGGAATAGACACGAACCGTTGTTGCACGTGTTTGCTCAGGCGCGCCTCCTCTGACCAATTTTCGAGTGTTTGTATAACTCAAAACTTCAAATTCTTTACTGTAGATTATTGCAGGTATTCCATGCACGATTGCTTCTCGCGACTCTTGGAGATCCGGCACGAAAGACCAAATGTTTGGGCGATTGTGTTGCCCGGGTATTTCACCGTAAATAGTCAGCAAGTCTTTGAAGTTCGTGAACTCAATATGAATTTAAAAGTATATTTATTTCATACAAAATTACACATTGGGGTCGTAAATCCCAACAGAACTACACAATTAAACACTTACCCTAATAATTAATAATAATGAATGTATATAAATGTATATGAATATCTTAATGTATATATTTTAATATTAAATTGTACTGTTTATTTAATACTTGCTGTCTCGTCTAGAGCTGGTTAAAAAAGGTAAAATTGAAATACAATACATTTAACACTTAAAAATAGAAAAGAGTGGGGATAAACCCATAATACAATTTGCGGACATAGTTGAACGGAAATAGGTAATAAAATTATTGGTAACAACAAGAAATGGAAGTCTGGTTTTACATATCACACATCAAATGTTTAGGCGGCACTCACTAAAGTACATTTACACTTTTGCCTTAAAAACATGTAAAATTAAGTTATATTATAGTTTTATTTTGATGCATGTTTTTGTCCAGTTATTTACATTACTTACATAATTAATATAAAACGAGTTAAATATTTCAATTTAAAAATGAAACTAAAATTTTAAATGAAATTTAACTCAGACACAAAATACAGACGTCGCTTGCGACGGAGATAAATGTTAGTATTTTTATATTTCGTGTGATTTTTTCCAGTTTTGTAATATTTGAAAGTTCCATAAAGTAAAGAAAACGTAAATATTTGTAAAACAAAATATCAGGTATATTCCTTTACAAGCTAATTTTGTGTTTGCGTTTAATTTCATAAGATGTTAAAAAACGTACATGCATACTATGGTAGTAGATTGAAATCACATTAGGCTAAATTTTTGTTGGAAATTTCAGGACATGCAGAATATTTTCTTTGCCAAAAATCACAATAATTACTTGGATGTGATACTGATGTTACCCCCCCATAAACGTTATAATGCCGTATTTCAGTAATAACTGATTCCATTTAACAAAAATAAATATTTTTTTCATTTTAGAAGTCAGTAAGTAATATCACTAATAGCTTGGTTATTCAAGACGAAAATAGGGGTAAATATCGGTCAGAGGTAATAAGCTAAAAAAGTCGTACAAATCTTTGTTTTGATATTTTATAATCCCTATTCTACAAGATAACTTTTAGATGTAGAGCCGCTTAAAATTTCTCTCTACTCTATTGTATAGAACGTTCAAAATAAGTGGCTTCCACGATCGTATAAATTGTCATATCTAATGAACCGATTTTGAATTATTTGACGGAAAATAAAGGCTGATACATTACACAGAATATATGAACAAAAACAATTTTTTTTTAAATAATTAAAAAAATAAATAAAAGTTAAAGCGATTTATAACTTTAAAAAGTTCAACTATGGAATTCAATACGTAGTTCTTGGTTCAATACTTAGTACGCTTTATAATACAAATATTTACTAAAAATATTATAATTATGAAGAAGCTTTTTTATTTTATTGTTTATTCTTAGGTTTATTGTTATTGTTATTTATGGTTGTTATATTTGCAGCATATTGAATATTAAAATGTGAATGTTGAATAGTAAAAGAAATGTGTACTATAGTAAAATTAAATTCATTGTTTACATAAAGTGTTCTCTAAATTGCAATAGATTGATATAAGTTAAACCAAATATCTTGTAGTATATGCAACAATTTTGTCATTTAGATGCATTCTTTTCTCACAAATTCAAGAAATGTTTCCTAATAGCGATATTTTTTTTATATCCGTTGAAAAGTCATTCAGAAAATTATGGTTAAGATCTGAATTGTCTTTAAATAATTTTAAATTTTCTTAGGAGAGTTATTATTCTTCTATATATTTATCTAATAAATTACATTCTTCAAAATGAACTACCGCACTTTTTGCAAGAACAATTACTATTTTAAAATTAAATATAACGATTTAGTAGATATAATATCTTATTATATTTAACATTTTAAGGTGATTAAAAACAAGGACATGGTAATATTGACAAACCAATTCACAATTTGTATTAAATATATTATTTATTAATAATAATTGTTTATTAATATTAATAACACATGAACTTTTCAAACTATGAAACCTAACAAATGGAATAAATAAAGAGTTTTTATGCACGTATCTTGTGAATTAATGTTTCTATTATGTGAATGATTCACGCGTTCCTACTGAGATTAATAATACCATCACTATTTATTATGCAAAATCAACAGAAATATTTTGAGCTTTTTGTATTATTCAACTTGTTTTGAAAGTGGTTCTCCTATGTTATTCTAATTTTCTTTCTAATCATTCCTAATTTAATTTTTATATTACGATTTTACCAGAGTACATATTAATTAAACGCATCTTGACACTGACTTTTTATCCAGATTGCATATTTAGCTCTAATCTTTAGCAATAATTTTCCTTTATATGTACTCTTGTAAAATATTTTGCAGTTATTTAAAATGAACCTAGTAATCCAAGAGTCACCAAGAAAGTTTGTTTGGTTGCCTGTTATGATTTTATTTTGTTTCATACTTTTTTTTAGTTGTTTGTGAATTTATGGTATATAAAATTTTTCCCATGATTGTTTCCTTGCTTTGTATATGGCTTCTTGTGCTACTGATCTTAACCTTTGGCATTCGAAAAAAGGTTTTACAGTTTTGTGACGGTTGTACCTGTTAAATGTTGCTATCTTCATATTAATATGTGACTTATTCCACAAATTTAGGGCCTAGTTTCTTTCTTTTTTGAAGCGGAATTATTTGCTACTGCTAATTTCTTGGAAGTAATAGATTGTGTTATTACATCTATGTGAACATCTTCATTAAATGCAATGTTATTATTAGTTATTTCTTTAACATATAGATTCCAATCCGCTTTGGAGATGTTACATATTAATCCTGACCAGCTCATATGAATTGGAAAGTAATCAGTTCCATGTGAATCTGGTAGGACTGACCATATAAGTGTCGATACAAGGTGTGGTTGGTATTGGGGATGCACTTTTAGGACTACTAAAATATTATTGTCCGTCAACCTTTCTATTAATTTACCTCTGTCGTCCGTAACAACACCCCATATTCTATTATTTTAATATTTAAATTAATGATATTTTGACTATTTGACTATATTATTGGTTACAAATTGTAATTTGCAATACCTATGCAATATTTAAGATGCTCGTTAAAAAATCTTCATTGACATTTGACATTTGACAACAAAATTGAACATTTGTTTTTGGTTTTTGGATTTGTAACCACGTTTTGTTATTGGGCTTGTCTTATATAGGAATTAAATTAGTATTATTTGCTGAGCCTTCTATAGGTGGGAAGATTTAATTATTGATTCAGATTAGGTCAAATTTATTTTGTGTAGGAATGGAAAACAGGTGGTTACTGTATTGCCTTGCCGCTACTTTACCAAGAATCTCATGAAAGTTTTAATTGTAGTCTGTCATAAATTATTTAATTTCATTTTATACAAATCTCTCCGGGCAATCTTTGTCAGTTTCATGTTGGTTTTCCTTAAAACTTGTGCACCTTGCAGTTGTAGTTGTGCATGTGTGTTCGTAACTTTCACAGACTTATCTAACAATACTTGAGAATGGCATTCGTGGGAGGTATGACTGTATTTTAGACATTTGTAGCATTTTACAGTTGGTTATATGTATGGTTCAATGGCTATACGTACTCTCCATGAGAAAACCTAATTTGGTCAATTTATTCCTTAAAAAACATTTTATCAGTTGTCGATGTTTCGTACTTAATAACATTTTCTGTAATCTTATTTTCCTGTTACTTAAAATTACTCAAGTTTTTGTACTATTTTAAAGTTATTACACTCAAAGTTATCCAAATCTACCTGTTTGATAATTACAGGCTCTATTTTTTCCTACCTTTTTTATTTCTCTGGTATTATTCTTTACTGTTAAATTACATATTATTTCTGCTAACTTTAGTTATATTTTAACTTAATAATACATAATAATAAACAATAAATGTACTTTAAATAAATACAGAAGTTCAAATATAATATAATATATATTTTGTATTATGTAAATACATAATCTCAAACATATTAGGCGGTGGTGAGGTTTTTATAATGAGGCCACGATACCATAAATACTGCTAACATAGTTAGAGGTGATAGGTCGTAAATAGGGGATAGGGGATAGTGTCGTAAATAGGTCACCTTTAAATAAATTAAATTAGTTTTTTTTACTTTTAATTATCTTCCGGTATTTTTCTTCTATACGAGTCTACTGCTTCTGTTTCTAAGACAATCTCCTAGGTGATTTAGTACGTAACAGATTTTGCATGCATTTTTTTGGGCTGCGGCAGCTCTTCCAATTTTTCCGCCTTCTTTTAAAACCATTTTAATTGATCTCATTTCATTGTATTCTGGATATTGCATACGGCTGGATTTTTTTACGTTGATAACCGTCACATCATGTTCTTTTGAAATGTATTCTACTTCAAACTCTATGTTGTGTATTTTCTCAATGGCATATTAATCAACTATTTCTAATAACATTTTGTTACCGATTTCGTAATGTCAGATATTTATGTGGTGTTTGACATGTAATTATGCCACATTTTCGCTGCTATGCTTTATTACAAAACTGTTTAATTGGAATTATGCAATTTACTACCCAACAGTAGTACAAATTAAATTTTAAAAAATAGAATTTGTATACTTGAAATTTTTCTTACTTTATTATGTTGAACATTTAGGAATTATGAGCACTTTCGCTTAATAATTAAAACTCAAAATTAACCAAATCTTTGATGTATTACTACATGTCCATTAACGTTTTAAATAAAAAATTGTTTTCGAATAGTGAGTAAGTATCATTTATTTTAAAGTATTTTACTGTTATTAATTTACTTTTATTGCTATTTTTCGTATTTAGCATTGACCTATGTTACTGAAACCGTAATTAATAAATATGTAAATATTGTTTGCATATATTATTAATTTAGGCAATTAACCACATCCTTTTAAATTTTAATTTTAATTTTTCAGTCGAAATCAAAAATCCTACAATCGCTTTTTACATTATATATAAGTTAAATAATTATTATCTTAGTGTATAAGTGCTTGCTCAAAGTAACTGAAATAATTGTTACTAGAACGTGAGTAATTATTTTAAAATATATTAACAATTTAATTATGAAAGATACGTCTTATGTTAAGAAAATGAATAAGCTGTCATAGGAATTTGAGGTGATATATAGAATGTGTTTAAGACATGTATAAAACTAATAATAATAACAGATACAATGATGGTGACTAAATGCGTCAGTGTAAATCATTATTAAAAATTAAACGATTGGTAAACGTATGGTTTATAACTAGGGAATAGATTTCCGGGATTCAAAATTCTGTCTGTGTTCCATTACCAAATTCTGTAATCTGAATCTCAAAATCACCAGTCACTAAAATAATATAGCAATTAGATAATAAAATTGCGATCTACCATACAATTAAAATTTTACTTCTTTATGTTATAAACATTACATTCGTAAAATAATTATTAATTTCTATTGTTTGGTAATTATTTGATTTGCCTTCTTAAGATTTGCTTGATCCGGCTTTCATTCACTTTATACTAATAATACTACCAAGCTGGAAATAACACAAAAATTACCCAAATCAAATTTTTTTTTTTATTTTTATTATTCATTTACTTAATTACACTTGGTCTAATGACCAACCAGCAATTTATCCATAAATAATACATATATATATATATATATTTATATATATATATATATATATATATATATATATATATATATATATATATACGATATTAAGGATTGTCATTTCTATTAACATTTCCTTAATTTTAAGTTTTTCTTTTAAGGCTTAGTTGTGCAACAGTTGGAGTACCTCTTTATTCGGATTAAAGTGTAGTCTGTTATGATGCTCGGAAGCATATCTTTTTATTTCTTCTGCGATGGTTTCTATCTTGAGATCCCGGTGGTGACCGGTTGCTATTTTAAGTAGACCATAGTAAACGCTTACTGTAGCTAGCATATAAGGAAACTGGTTTGATGATTTACCTATATAGGAGAGGTTTATTGTGTATGAAAAACTGATATTTTCTACCTATCTAGTACATTTTCATATATTTATTATCAAACTCTTCTTTTTTTTTAATATGAGTTTTCCACTTTAATTTTGTATCTAATGTGATGGCTTTGCATTTAATGTTATGTCAATATTTTGATATGTTGGCGTACATTACTATTATTTTAATAAAATTAAATGGCAGATTTTCTACCTTTTTGTTAGTGAAGTTAATCTGATTTAATACATTTTTATCCTCAACCTTCAGAACTTAAAATAATCAGTCTTGCTTTTAAACATTGGCACATTTACACTTTACTAAAAACTTAATATTGCAATCATATTTAGGTTAATTTGTAGTAGATGCTATATTAAAATATTCCAAGAGTTTTTGCTTTTGCACTTTTCTGTATTTTTGCAGTAAGTCTTCTACTTCTCTCTAATCAATGTCACTCGTTCTTCTTAAACTTACTTTAAATTATATTTATTTACTAATTTTCACTTTAAATCCATTCCAGTTTGTTCTACAGTTTATCAGATTAAAATTAGGGTCTTTCATGATAAAAGTATCACTAAGGGTCATTACTATTAAGGAGTGGTCCGAGCTTAATTCAAACACATCTTCGACTTTCGTGTAATTTTCAGATGTTGTCTTAGATATAAAAAAATGTAGCAGGTCTGGTATTTTGTTTTGATCTGTAAGTCTGTAAGTTGGTTTTCTAGTTGTGTGGTGTTCTCATTCATAGTTTCTGATTGCTTTATTTAACCCTCTCCCGTTTTGTTGTCGTTAGCTTGGAACTTCAATTTGTATTTTTGGCATTAAAGTCACTACCAATGAAAAATTGGTGCCCAAAATATCTAAATACATTATCACAGTCTTCGACTTTTAAATTATCAGTGGACAGCAGGTATACGGCTCTAAATATAATAGTTCTGATTCTTGTTTTAGCTGTTACTACCGTCGATTGAATTTCTACTATTCCATTTCCGATTCTTTCATAGTGGTTCATGTTTTCCCTAATAATTATTGCACTTTCTCTTCTTGCTGAGTTTTGTGGATTAGGAGTGTGATATGCATTGCATCTCTTAAATCTATAATCTCTGATATAAAACATAAATCCACTTTTTGCATATCTAGTAGAATTTGCAGCTCGTTTTGATCTTACAACAATCCTTTGGCATATTTCCATACCATTCCATCCATTGAAATTGCGGGACGTTGTTGCCCTTTTACTGTTATGTAACTTTGTGAGTATACACAGGATAATTTTATTGTATTTCCCTTGCCTTCCAATGAATTTCCGTAGCATTTCACCGATGTTGTTTTAAACCAGACTTTTTGTTGATCTTGTCAGTCCAATAGCCTGCACCTATTTACTGACTGCTGTTACTGTTGTACTGACTGGCCTATGTGCCTGGCTCCCTTGGTTTGTTTCTTTTTCTTGTATTCTGTTTCTTTCTTTCTGTTAGTGTTCCGCGATTACGCACCCTCTATAGTTCACTGGGTGATTTTCTTCACAATTTATACACGTTGGTATCACTGTATCCTGTTTATCGCATGCCTCGCTCCAGTGTATTCTCGGCACCCCTTGCATTGCGATATGAGCTGTTGCTTTCTACCGGATTTTACGTAAACAACCGTATATCGTGAATACGATTAATGTCTTCCTCTTTTTTAAATGTTATCATATACATAGACAATGTTGTTTTGTCTTTGCTGTCTGCCATCCCGATATATGTCGTTGACATTACCTTCATTTTTTTTTTATTTTAGATCCTCCAGTATAGTTTCTGGTAGACATGAAAAATTGAACCTCTTTGCACTTTACCCTTATTGGTCTCTCCTGCTTGTTCTCAAAAGTGTACCAACTTAATTTTGTGTGATTTAATGCTTTAATTACTGTTCTATACTGAGTTGTATTCGCTACGTTTATTTTCATGCTGTTGTCTCTTTATACTGTAATATTTTCCTTTTAAGAATTTTGGGAGATTTTCATACTTGTCCACCTTATTTACAATTATTAGCTTTTTCAGTAGGAGTCAAGACTATTGATGTCTCGTTATAAGTAATGGAAGAAATACTAATACGGTATCTTTTACTTTTTCTTTTTGCTTTCCATTCTTCTTCTTAGGCATTATTTGCATGCATGTTTCATGAGGTTATTTTATAATCTATAACAATATCTAGTAATTCTCTTAATTGCAATTTTAATAACTACTGTTTCTTTGAGAGTGTAATTCTTCTCTTCCATATTTCTGCTTTTGTATACACTGCAGTTTTCTCTGATTCTTTGCGTTAATGTACTGAGCTCTCGTGTTCTTGCTGTTTCGATATAGAGGGAACCTACCTCTTCTTTGAAAGAGTCTTGGTGCTACATTTATTTACGGTCCACTTGTAGATTTGCCTCCAAATTAGTTAGCTATCCGCTGGTGATCAGAATGAGATTTTGCACTATATCTTGCAACATCTTTTTCAATCTATTTCTTCTTTGCGGCTTATACTACGTTAATCAATGTGACTGCTTTTCTCCGTGGCCACACCCACCTTCTCTTTTTGTTGCACTATTTGCAATATTATTATTTACTATTACAAATATTATATGTTTAGAATATATGTTTATATATATATATATATATATATATATATATATATATATATATATATATATGTGGGATATAATTTAGAATTAGATATAATTAGTTTGTAAGAAATAGTAATTATATAGTAAAGAACTCTATAAAATAGGTTAGGAACATTGGTAATATTAAGTTATATTCAAATGTTACTAGCTCTGCTTTGAAAATGATTTGTGAACCCCGTTCTTTTGACACGAGTCGCTTGCCACGACATGCAATGATGCATGGTCAACGGAGTGATTGTTGTTAAAAAATGGCTGATACGTAGATTTTACACAGTGTGTATGGCGTCATTGGTAAATTCAAAAAAATGTGTGTTAACTAGTTGTTAATGGCATTGAGAATTATAATTAGTTTAACTATATTGCTAGGTGTAATATTAGTTATTGTTTAGACGTAAATAGTGTAGTTTGTGCATAAAAGTATAGTGTTAAATGTTAGGTTATTTTTATCATTATAAACGTTGTGAATGAAAACTATGTACTATTTATACTACGCATTACTTTGTGATATGCAATCATTGAAAGGTCTTCAAACCTAAGCATTGCAAATAATCTAGTGATAATATTATTGTGAACTATTTTGATATATTAACATTTTTGTAATATAATTGTTTTCTTTGAGAAATAATTAAATGAACTATTATTAAACAAAAGTTATGTGTTAACTTTATTTTTAATAAGCTATATTGTAATAGGGGCTCAACTTAAGGATTGAAATAAGATCAGAACAGCTAAAAACACAGCTGGTAATCTGTCTAACACACACCAAGGTGTAAGGTAGACCCACAATTGGAAACGTCAACAAGGATAGGATTATTTGTCACCCCCACACTTGAGGGCGTCAACCGGGATAAAGGAAAAACCAAGTTTATTTAGTCAAGAATATTCTTAACCTTTGAACCAGAACTATTGACCAACAGATAAGGAAAACTAGTTTATTCAGTCAAGAATACTCTTAACTTCCAGGTGCGTACAATTTACTCGTTAAAGTAATTGCACTTTAATCTGTTAGCAGTGATAAATATAACAATGATAGAGGAATTAAACAACTTGTCAGTAACAGAATTACGTCAAGAACTTAGCTTCGTTGGACTAAGTCAGCGTGGAAATCGTGCTGAATTTTTAACGAGAATGAACTCGTATAATAGCAGAGTTGGAGAACAGAATAGCAGGTCTGTAAACAATTAAACAGTCAATAAAACTAATTATACGTTTTTAGATTTAGAATTGGCTTTACCTAAATATGATGGACTTAAAAATGTCAAATTATGGATCAAACAATTTGATGATTTCTGTGACCAGGCGGAAATAGATAAAAAATACAGATATTTGTATGTCAGGAGATTGTTAACTGATACCGTAAACAATTTGTCAATTTTGAAACCAGGATAATAAACTGGGATACATTTAACTCGTATTTGATCGATGAGTTCGATACGAGTTTAAATAGTGCACAGGTGCACAAAATGCTTCAACAAAGGTTGAAGAAACCAGAGGAAACTTTTCGTCAATATGTTTATGATATTTTAGACATAGCTCGACAAGCAGATGTCGAAGAAGCAGCTATTATAGATTATATCATAGCAGGTATTCGTGACAATACAGCTAATAAAGTAATACTGTATGGAGCTGAAAATATTGCACAACTTAGACGTAAGCTTAAACAATATGAAAAAATGAAAATGGATAGTCAGGACTATGATAGGAGATCAAGGTCAGGTACCAAAACCAAAACTGAGACAACAGGTGAGAAGATTAAATGTTTTAATTGTGGTTCGTTATCACACTCATCTAAAGTGTGTCCAGATAAAGACAAGGGTTACAAATGTTTTACTTGTGGTAATTATGGACATGTTAGTCGAAACTGTAAAACTAAAATAAAAACTGTTAAATCGGAGCATAATGTTATGAGAGTGGAAATGATAAAATCAATTTGTGTTAATAAAAGCAGTTATGTAAACGCTTTAATAGATACTGGTAGTGATTTATCAGCAGTGCGCGAAGACTATTTTAAAACATTAAAGAATGTTAAATTATATGACTCTGTTATAAAAATGCGCGGTTTGTCAAACTCTCGAGTAAATTCTTTAGGTAAAATAAGATTGGACATTGAAATTGATTCAGAACATTACGCTAGTTATTTTGAAGTGTTACCATCACAGGCGATGCATATGAACATGGTGATAGGTTTGGACATTATAGCTAGTAGATGAGGAGAGCCGTTTCTGGCTTAAATTTGAAATTGAGTTGGAAATTATTGGAGTGGGGATGCATATAGGTCACGGTATGAAGAAGGGGGCGTGGCTAGACAATGTTGGGGGGTAATAGTGGGGTGAGGAGTGAGGGGGCGTGGCTAGACAATGTTGGGGGTAATAGTGGGGTAATATGAAAGAGTAAGAGTATGAAAGAGTAATAGTGGGGTAATATGAAAGAGTGAGATAGCGATAATAAGTATTACGTGTGTGTTAGTATTGGTGTTGAAGTTATGGCCGTAATTATTGCATTCTTCGTCAATTTCCGGAAACCAATCGTTTATGTTCGTGTCCTAGATGTATCTGTACTATATACTCATATGGTTTATCATTTAATTTCTAAAAAATAAAACTTTAAATATCTCGTAAACGGTTGAAGATATTGCATTTTTGATAAAAAATTTATCCCCCATCAGTACCAATACCCTAACAGGAGAACACGTTTAGAAGACGAAAGTAAAAAATTTTTAGTCAAAATGGCGGATTTAATTTCTAAAAAATAAAACTTTAAATATCTCGTAAACGGTTGAAGATATTGCATTTTTGATAAAAAATTTATCCCCCATCAGTACCAATACCCTAACAGGAGAACACGTTTAGAAGACGAAAGTAAAAAAATTTTAGTTAAAATGGCAAATTTAATTTCTAAAAAATAAAACTTTAAATATCTCGTAAACGGTTGAAGATATTGCATTTTTGATAAAAATTTTCTCCCCTATCAGTACCAACACCCTAACAGGAGAACACGAATTGAAGACGAAAGTAAAAAAATTTTAGTCAAAATGGCGCATTTAATTTCTGAATAAATAAAATTTAAATATCTCGTAAACGGTTGAAGATATTGCATTTTTGATAAAAAATTTATCCCCCAAAAGTACCAATACCCTAACAGGAGAACACGTTTAGAAGACGAAAGTAAAAAAATTTTAGTCAAAATGGCGGATTTAATTTCTAAAAAATAAAACTTTAAATATCTCGTAAACGGTTAAAGATATTGCATTTTTGATAACAATTTTCTCCCCCATCAGTACCAATACCCTAACAGGAGAACACGTTTAGAAGACGAAAGTAAAAAAATTTTAGTCAAAATGGCGCATTTAATTTCTGAATAAATAAAATTTAAATATCTCGTAAACGGTTAAAGATATTGCATTTTTGATAAAAATTTTCTCCCCCAAAAGTACCAATACCCTAACAGGAGAACACGTTTAAAAGACGAAAGTAAAAAAATTTTAGCCAAAATGGCGGATTTAATTTTAAAATAAATAAAATTTAAATATCTCGTAAACGGTTAAAGATATTGCATTTTTGATATAAATTTTCTCCCCCATCAGTACCAATACCCTAACAGGAGAACACGTTTAGAAGACGAAAGTAAAAAAATTTTAGTCAAAATGGCGAATTTAATTTCTAAAAAATAAAACTTTAAATATCTCGTAAACTGTTGAAGATATTGCATTTTTGATAAAAATTTTCTCCCCCAAAAGTACCAATACCCTAACAGGAGAACACGATTAGAAGACGAAAATAAAAAAATTTTAGTCAAAATAGCGGATTTAATTTCTAAAAAATAAAACTTTAAATATCTCGTAAACGGTTGAAGATATTGCATTTTTGATAAAAAATTTATATCCCATCAGTACCAACACCCTAACAGGAGAACACGTTTAGAAGACGAAAGTAAAAAAATTTAAGCCAAAATGGCGGATTTAATTTCTAAAAAATAAAACATTAAATATCTCGTAAACGGTTGAAGATATTGCATTTCTGATAAAAAATTTATCCCCCATCAGTACCAATACCCTAACAGGAGAACACGATTGGATATGACGGATGAAGAAATAATAATAGGTCACGAAGAAATTGAAATACAGGAAGAAGATTCTGATGTGGAAATCATAGAATTATTAGACGATGATAATGAAGTTATTGAAATATTAGACTCTGACGATGAAATTGTAAAAGTGTTAGACTCTGATGACGAAATTGTAAAAGTATAACATAGTGATTAATGTATATTTTTTATGTCAAATTATATAAATAAATGAACTTTTAAAAGCAATTGTTTTTCAAATTCATGAACCATATTCTTTTGCTTATTATATTAAATGTTCCTTTAATGATTCCTTAAGTAAGTTTGTTACGTACAGAGGTATTAATTGTGTTAAAGTATTTATTGAAACAATAACTGAAGACGCTAAACAAATTTATAAAGTCTTTAAATAAATTATCTGATTGGTAAAAACAGGAATATGATGAAACTTCTATTTGACATATTTGTGAAGGTATCCTCAATGGTGATAAAGTGTTAGATCATTGTCACTTAACTGGTTATTACCGAGGAGCTGCTCATAATCATTGCAATTTAAAATTTACAATTCCAAAGTTTATACCTGTCATATTCCATAACTTAAGTAATTACGATAGCCATATAATTGTAAAAGAATTAGGTAATGATAGTGAAAAAATTGAAGTTATTCCAGAAAATAAGGAAAAGTATATATCTTTTACGAAACATATTTTGGTGGAATCAAAAGTCGATAAAAATGATAAAGTTCATAACTGCTATATTAAACTTAGATTTATTGATTCTTTACGATTTATGCATTCTAGTTTAGAAACAATTGCAAAAAATTTATTATCAGAACAATTTTTCGAATTAAAAAAATTCTATCCGAATGAAAATCATTTTAATTTATTAAAACGTAAAGGTGTATTTCCTTATGAATATGTAAATAGTAGGGATATGCTTAATGAATCTGACTTGCCATCTCAAAATAATTTTTATAGCTCACTTAATGGCTGTAATATATCTGACGATGATTACAATCATGCCAAAATGGTTTGGTATGCATTTGAAATGAAAACATTGGGGGAATATTCAGACTTATATTTAAAGATCGATGTTCTGTTGTTAACAGATATTTTTGAAAATTTTCGAGATGTGTGCTATAAAACATATAATTTAGATCCCTGTCAATATTATACAGCACCAGGACTTTCTTGGGATGTTATGTTAAAGTATACAAGTATTGAATTAGAACTTTTAACAGATATTAATTTGTTACATTTTATTAAAAAAGGTATAAGAGGTGGAATATCACAATGCTCTCACAGACATGGAATTGCAAATAATAAATATATGTCCAATTATGATTCAAATAAAGATTCTCAATATTTAATGTATTGGGATGCAAATAACTTATATGGTTGGGCTATGAGTCAATATTTACCACATGAGGGATTTAAATGGTTAGATACATATAAATTACAAACATTTAATGTAGAAGCTATTGAAGATAACTCAGATGTTGGTTATATATTAGAAGTCGATTTAAGATATCCTAATTATTTGCACGATGAACACAATGATCTACCTTTCTGTGCTGAAAATATTAAACCACCTTGCATTAAAACAAATGACGTTAAATTAATACCAAATCTAAATAACAAGTATAATTATGTGCTTCACAATAGATCGTTAAAGCAATGTCTTAATTATTAAAACGTAAAGGTGTATTTCCTTATGAATATGTAAATAGTAGGGATATGCCTAATGAATCTGAGGTGCTATCTCAAAATAATTTTTATAGATCACTTAATGGCTGTAATATATCTGACGATGATTACAATCATGCCAAAATGGTTTGGTATGCATTTGAAATGAAAACATTGGGGGAATATTCAGACTTATATTTAAAGATCAATGTTCTGTTGTTAACAGATATTTTTGAAAATTTTCGAGATGTGTGCTATAAAACATATAATTTAGATCCCTGTCAATATTATACAGCACCAGGACTTTCTTGGGATGTTATGTTAAAGTATACAAGTATTGAATTAGAACTTTTAACAGATATTGATATGTTACATTTTATTAAAAAAAGTATAAGAGGTGGAATATCACAATGCTCTCACAGACATGGAATTGCAAATAATAAATATATGTCCAATTATGATTCAAACCTCAAAGTTTACATAATCTTCATAAAGATTTACCGCTTTGTCCTGAGCATTGTATTCCACCGGGAAGTAAACAAAAAAAACTTTTAACTACTTTATATGATAAGGAGAAATATATAATTCATTATAGTAATTTAAAGCAATGTATACATTTAGGAATGCAAGTGTCAAAAATACATCGAGTTTTAAAATTTAGTCAATCACCGTGGCTAAAAAACTATATCGATTTAAATACAGAAAAAAGAAAAATGGCTACCAATGATTTTGAAAAAAACTTGTATAAATTAATGAATAATAGTGTATTTGGTAAGACAATGGAAAATGTTAGAAAACATCGTGATATAAAATTAAAAACAAAATGGGGTGGTCGTTATGGAGTAAAAAGTTTAATAGCACGACCTAATTTTCATAGCCAAACAATTTTTAATAAAATTGTTGTGGCTATTGAACTTTTAAAACCTAATATTACATTTAATAAACCTATATATGTTGGCTTTTCAATATTAGATTTATCTAAAACAGTAATGTATGATTTTCATTATAATTATATGCAAAAAGAATTTTTTAATAATAATTTAAAGTTATTATATATTGATACTGACTCGTTAATATATGAAATTATCACATCAGATATTTATGAAACTATAAAACGCGATATAAGTAAGTTTGATACAAGTGATTATAAAGAAAACAATCAATATAATATTCCCCGTGTAAATAAAAAGGTATTAGGTTTAATGAAGGATGAAAATAACGGTAAAATTATGACTCACTTTATAGGACTAAGATCGAAAATGTATACAATAAAAGTTAATAATAATGATATTATAAAAAAAAAATAAAAGGAGTAAAGACAAGTGTAGTAAAAAACCATATTTCTTTTGAAGATTATGAAAATTGTTTAAGAACTTTAAATGAAAAAAAAAAAAATGTACTCAAAGAGGAATAGTTTCAAAATTGCATAATGTGTACTCTATTAAGCAAACAAAAATATTTATAATAACCAATAGTTTTATTTATTTAAAATGTTATACAATATTTTTAGCATCTATCCAACTGTTATGAGATTTATCTAAACCTAACCACTTTACAAAAACTCTTTTTCCTTTTTTCTGTAAAACTTTCTCAACTAGATATATATCTGGATATTTTGTTTTTTGTAGTTCTTGTTCGTAAAACGCGCCTGCAATTGATTGGCCAAGAGAATCATTAAGTAAATATGTGACTGGATTAGTTAGTTGTATTAGGCTTAATGAAAGATGAATGCGCGGGTAGTATAATTTGGGAGTTTGTTGGGTTAAGGTCAAAAATGTATGCAATTGATATTGAGGGTTCATGCACAGCTAAAGCAAAAGGAATTAAGAAAAATATTGTAAACAAATTTAATATTAAAGATTATGTAAATTGTTTATCTCAGGATAACATATTATTGATCACAATGAATACCTTTAAATCTATTAAGCATACAATTTATACTTAAATGATAAGTAAAGTAGGTCTTAGTGGAAATGATAATAAAAGATATGTATTAACTGATGGTATAAGTACTTTAGCACATGGACATTATAAAATTTAGTACTAATTTTAAGTTAAGTTTAAGTTTTGTATAAATTTATATCTGTTTTAGTTAAGATAATTAAAATGTATATTTATATAACAATTGAAAAATAGCATATTTGTAAATAAATAATAATATTTAAACACAAACCATTGACTTTTATTATTATAAGATTTAATGTTTTAATACATCCATATAAAATAAGATACACATATTTTATTAGTAATGTTTTGTTATATATAATTCTTATATGATTAACACTGGTCATAAGAGCTCTAATATATATGCATAGACATATTAATGTATGAGTATGCGTACATAAAGTGGATGACAATTGTATACGTTATATGTAGGTGCAGTACCCAAATCAATTCATTAGTGAATGCAGGCATGTCAAAAAACCAATATTTTATTTCTTATTATCATACCAACGTAATGGGAATGTAACTTGGAATATTGGAATAGTGGTGTAGGTTAGGTTACACACCCGCAGAGCGAGATTTAGTTTAGAGCCCAAACCCAGGCCCGGAACGTAACTTGAACGTAATATGAACGTAACTTGAACGTAATGGGAACGTAATTCAACGTAACTTGAACATAATGGGAACGTAACTTAAACTTTTATTATTATAAGATTTAATGTTTTAATACATCTATATAAAATAAGATACACATATTTTATTAGTAATGTTTTGTTATATATAATTCTTATATGATTAACACTGGTCATAAGAGCTCTAATATATATGCATAGACATATTAATGTATGAGTATGCGTACATAAAGTGGATGACAATTGTATACGTTATATGTAGGTGCAGTACCCAAATCAATTCATTAGTGAATGCAGGCATGTCAAAAAAAACCAATATTTTATTTCTTATTATCATACCAACGTAATGGGAATGTAACTTGGAATATTGGAATGTAACTTGGAATATTGGAATAGTGGTGTAGGTTAGGTTACACACCAGCAGAGCGAGATTTAGTTTAGAGCCCAAACCCAGGCCCGGAACGTAACTTGAACGTAATGGGAACGTAACTTGAACGTAATGGGAACGTAATTCAACGTAACTTGAACATAATGGGAACGTAACTTAAACTTTTATTATTATAAGATTTAATGTTTTAATACATCCATATAAAATAAGATACACATATTTTATTAGTAATGTTTTGTTATATATAATTCTTATATGATTAACACTGGTCATAAGAGCTCTAATATATATGCATAGACATATTAATGTATGAGTATGCGTACATAAAGTGGATGACAATTGTATACGTTATATGTAGGTGCAGTACCCAAATCAATTTATTAGTGAATGCAGGCATGTCAAAAAAAACCAATATTTTATTTCTTATTATCATACCAACGTAATGGGAATGTAACTTGGAATATTGGAATAGTGGTGTAGGTTAGGTTACACACCCGCAGAGCGAGATTTAGTATAGAGCCCAAACCCAGGCCCGCAACGTAATGGGAACGTAACTTGAACGTAATGGGAACGTAATTTAACAATATATTGTTGAATTACGTTCAAATTATGTTCCAATTACATTCCTAAGTTACGTTCCGGGCCTGGGTTTGGGCCCAAACCCAGGCCCGGAACGTAATGGGAACGTAACTTGAACGTAATAGGAACGTAACTTGAACGTAATGGGAACGTAATTTAACAATATATTGTTGAATTACGTTCCCATTACGTTCAAGTTACGTTCCCATTACGTTCCGGGCCTGGGTTTGGGCTCTAAACTAAATCTCGCTCTGCGGGTGTGTAACCTAACTTACACCACTATTCCAATATTCCAAGTTACATTCCCATTACGTTGGTATGATAATAAGAAATAAAATATTGGTTTTTTTTGACATGCCTGCATTCACTAATGAATTGATTTGGGTACTGCACCTACATATAACGTATACAATTGTCATCCACTTTATGTACGCATACTCATACATAAATATGTCTATGCATATATATTAGAGCTCTTATGACCAGTGTTAATCATATAAGAATTATATATAACAAAACATTACTAATAAAATATGTGTATCTTATTTTATATGGATGTATTAAAACATTAAATCTTATAATAATAAAAGTCAATGGTTTGTGTTTAAATATTATTATTTATTTACAAATATGCTATTTTTCAATTGTTATATAAATATACATTTTAATTATCTTAACTAAAACAGATATAAATTTATACAAAACTTAAACTTAACTTAAAATTAGTACTAAAATTTATAATGTCCATGTGCTAAAGTACTTATACCATCAGTTAATACATATCTTTTATTATCATTTCCACTAAGACCTACTTTACTTATCATTTAAATATAAATTGTATGCTTAATAGATTTAAAGGTATTCATTGTGATCAATAATATGTTATCCTGAGATAAACAATTTACATAATCTTTAATATTAAATTTGTTTACAATATTTTTCTTAATTCCTTTTGCTTTAGCTGTGCATGAACCCTCAATATCAATTGCATACATTTTTGACCTTAACCCAACAAACTCCCAAATTATACTACCCGCGCATTCATCTTTCATTAAGCCTAATACAACTAACTAATCCAGTCACATATTTACTTAATGATTCTCTTGGCCAATCAATTGCAGGCGCGTTTTACGAACAAGAACGACAAAAAACAAAATATCCAGATATATATCTAGTTGAGAAAGTCTTACAGAAAAAAGGAAAAAGAGTTTTTGTAAAGTGGTTAGGTTTAGATAAATCTCATAACAGTTGGATAGATGCTAAAAATATTGTATAACATTTTAAATAAATAAAACTATTGGTTATTATAAATATTTTTGTTTGCTTAATAGAGTACACATTATGCAATTTTCAAACTATTCCTCTTTGAGTACATTTTTTTTTTTTCATTTAAAGTTCTTAAACAATTTTCATAATCTTCAAAAGAAATATCGTTTTTTACTACACTTGTCTTTACTCCTTTTATTTTTTTTTTAATATCATTATTATTAACTTTTATTGTATACATTTTCGATCTTAGTCCTATAAAGTGAGTCATAATTTTACCGTTATTTTCATCCTTTATTAAACCTAATACCTTTTTATTTACACGGGGAATATTATATTGATTGTTTTCTTTATAATCACTTGTATCAAACTTACTTATATCGCGTTTTATAGTTTCATAAATATCTGATGTGATAATTTCATATATTAACGAGTCAGTATCAATATATAATAACTTTAAATTATTATTAAAAAATTCTTTTTGCATATAATTATAATGAAAATCATACATTACTGTCTTAGATAAATCTAATATTGAAAAGCCAACATATATAGGTTTATTAAATGTAATATTAGGTTTTAAAAGTTCAATAGCCACAACAATTTTATTAAAAATTGTTCGGCTATAAAAATTAGGTCGTGCTATTAAACTTTTTACTCCATAACGACCACCCCATTTTGTTTTTAATTTTATATCACGATGTTTTCTAACATTTTCCATTGTCTTACCAAATACACTATTATTCATTAATTTATACAAGTTTTTTTCAAAATCATTGGTAGCCATTTTTCTTTTTTCTGTATTTAAATCGATATAGTTTTTTAGCCACGGTGATTGACTAAATTTTAAAACTCGATGTATTTTTGACACTTGCATTCCTAAATGTATACATTGCTTTAAATTACTATAATGAATTATATATTTCTCCTTATCATATAAAGTAGTTAAAAGTTTTTTTTGTTTACTTCCCGGTGGAATACAATGCTCAGGACAAAGCGGTAAATCTTTATGGAGATTATGTAAACTTTGAGGTTTGAATCATAATTGGACATATATTTATTATTTGCAATTCCATGTCTGTGAGAGCATTGTGATATTCCACCTCTTATACCTTTTTTAATAAAATGTAACATATCAATATCTGTTAAAAGTTCTAATTCAATACTTGTATACTTTAACATAACATCCCAAGAAAGTCTTGGTGCTGTATAATATTGACAGGGATCTAAATTATATGTTTTATAGCACACATCTCGAAAATTTTCAAAAATATCTGTTAACAACAGAACATTGATCTTTAAATATAAGTCTGAATATTCCCCCAATGTTTTCATTTCAAATGCATACCAAACCATTTTGGCATGATTGTAATCATCGTCAGATATATTACAGCCATTAAGTGATCTATAAAAATTATTTTGAGATAGCAACTCAGATTCATTAAGCATATCCCTACTATTTACATATTCATAAGGAAATACACCTTTACGTTTTAATAATTAAGACATTGCTTTAACGATCTATAGTGAAGCACATAATTATACTTGTTATTTAGATTTGGTATTAATTTAACGTCATTTGTTTTAATGCAAGGTGGTTTAATATTTTCAGCACAGAAAGGTAGATCATTGTGTTCATCGTGCAAATAATTAGGATATCTTAAATCGACTTCTAATATATAACCAACATCTAAGTTATCTTCAATAGCTTCTACATTAAATGTTTGTAATTTATATGTATCTAACCATTTAAATCCCTCATGTAGTAAATATTGACTCATAGCCCAACCATATAAGTTATTTGCATCCCAATACATTAAATATTGAGAATCTTTATTTGAATCATAATTGGACATATATTTATTATTTGCAATTCCATGTCTGTGAGAGCATTGTGATATTCCACCTCTTATACCTTTTTTAATAAAATGTAACAAATCAATATCTGTTAAAAGTTCTAATTCAATACTTGTATACTTTAACATAACATCCCAAGAAAGTCCTGGTGCTGTATAATATTGACAGGGATCTAAATTATATGTTTTATAGCACACATCTCGAAAATTTTCAAAAATATCTGTTAACAACAGAACATCGATCTTTAAATATAAGTCTGAATATTCCCCCAATGTTTTCATTTCAAATGCATACCAAACCATTTTGGCATGATTGTAATCATCGTCAGATATATTACAGCCATTAAGTGAGCTATAAAAATTATTTTGAGATGGCAAGTCAGATTCATTAAGCATATCCCTACTATTTACATATTCATAAGGAAATACACCTTTACGTTTTAATAAATTAAAATGATTTTCATTCGGATAGAATTTTTTTAATTCGAAAAATTGTTCTGATAATAAATTTTTTGCAATTGTTTCTAAACTAGAATGCATAAATCGTAAATAATCAATAAATCTAAGTTTAATATAGCAGTTATGAACTTTATCATTTTAATCGACTTTTGATTCCACCAAAATATGTTTCGTAAAAGATATATACTTTTCCTTATTTTCTGGAATAACTTCAATTTTTTCACTATTATTACCTAATTCTTTTACAATTATATGGCTATCGTAATTACTTAAGTTATAGAATATGACAGGTATAAACTTTGGAATTGTAAATTTTAAATTGCAATGATTATGAGCAGCTCCTCGGTAATTACCAGTTAAGTGACAATGATCTAACACTTTATCACCATTGAGGATACCTTCACAAATATGTCAAATAGAAGCTTCATCATATTCCTGTTTTTACCAATCAGATAATTTATTTAAAGACTTTATAAATTTGTTTAGCGTCTTCAGTTATTGTTTCAATAAATACTTTAACACAATTAATACCTCTGTACGTAACAAACTTACTTAAGGAATCATTAAAGGAACATTTAATATAATAAACAAAAGAATATGGTTCATGAATTTGAAAAACAATTGCTTTTAAAAGTTCATTTATTTATATAATTTTACATAAAAAATATACATTAATCACTATGTTATACTTTTACAATTTCGTCATCAGAGTCTTACACTTCTACAATTTCATCGTCAGAGTCTAATATTTCAATAACTTCATTATCATCGTCTAATAATTCTATGATTTCCACATCAGAATCTTCTTCCTGTATTTCAACTTCTTCGTGACCTATTATTATTTCTTCATCCGTCATATCCAATCGTGTTCTCCTGTTAGGGTATTGGTACTGATGGGGGATAAATTTTTTATCAGAAATGCAATATCTTCAACCGTTTACGAGATATTTAATGTTTTATTTTTTAGAAATTAAATCCGCCATTTTGGCTTAAATTTTTTTACTTTCGTCTTCTAAACGTGTTCTCCTGTTAGGGTGTTGGTACTGATGGGATATAAATTTTTTATCAAAAATGCAATATCTTTAACCGTTTACGAGATATTTAAAGTTTTATTTTTTAGAAATTAAATCCGCTATTTTGACTAAAATTTTTTTATTTTCGTCTTCTAATCGTGTTCTCCTGTTAGGGTATTGGTACTTTTGGGGGAGAAAATTTTTATCAAAAATGCAATATCTTCAACCGTTTACGAGATATTTAAAGTTTTATTTTTTAGAAATTAAATCCGCCATTTTGACTAAAATTTTTTTACTTTCGTCTTCTAAACGTGTTCTCCTGTTAGGGTATTGGTACTGATGGGGGAGAAAATTTTTATCAAAAATGCAATATCTTTAACCGTTTACGAGATATTTAAATTTTATTTATTTTAAAATTAAATCCGCCATTTTGGCTAAAATTTTTTTACTTTCGTCTTTTAAACGTGTTCTCCTGTTAGGGTATTGATACTTTTGGGGGAGAAAATTTTTATCAAAAATGCAATATCTTTAACCATTTACGAGATATTTAAATTTTATTTATTCAGAAATTAAATGCGCCATTTTGACTAAAATTTTTTTACTTTCGTCTTCTAAACGTGTTCTCCTGTTAGGATATTGGTACTGATGGGGAAGAAAATTTTTATCAAAAATGCAATATCTTTAACCGTTTACGAGATATTTAAAGTTTTATTTTTTAGAAATTAAATCCGTTATTTTGACTAAAATTTTTTTACTTTCGTCTTCTAAACGTGTTCTCCTGTTAGGGTATTGGTACTTTTGGAGGATAAATTTTTTATTAAAAATGCAATATCTTCAACCGTTTACGAGATATTTAAATTTTATTTATTCAGAAATTAAATGCGCCATTTTGACTAAAATTTTTTTACTTTCGTCTTCAAATCGTGTTCTCCTGTTAGGGTGTTGGTACTGATGGGGGAGAAAATTTTTATCAAAAATGCAATATCTTCAACCGTTTACGAGATATTTAAAGTTTTATTTTTTAGAAATTAAATTTGCCATTTTGACTAAAATTTTTTTACTTTTGTCTTCTAAACGTGTTCTCCTGTTAGGATATTGGTACTGATGGGGGATAAATTTTTTATCAAAAATGCAATATCTTCAACCGTTTACGAGATATTTAAAGTTTTATTTTTTAGAAATTAAATCCGCCATTTTGACTAAAATTTTTTTACTTTCGTTTTCTAAACGTGTTCTCCTGTTAGGGTATTGGTACTGATGGGGGATAAATTTTTTATCAAAAATGCAATATCTTCAACCGTTTACGAGATATTAAAGTTTTATTTTTAGAAATTAAATGATAAACCATATGAATATATAGTACAGATACATCTAGGACACGAACATAAACGATTGGTTTCCGGAAATTGACGAAGAATGCAATAATTACGGCCATAACTTCAACACCAATACTAACACACACGTAATACTTATTATCGCTATCTCACTCTTTCATATTACCCCACTATTACTCTTTCATACTCTTACTCTTTCATATTACCCCACTATTACCCCCACATTGTCTAGCCACGCCCCCTCACTCCTCACCCCACTATTACCCACCAACATTGTCTAGCCACGCCCCCTTCTTCATACCGTGACCTATATGCATCCCCACTCCAATAATTTCCAACTCAATTTCAAATTTAAGCCTGAAACGGCTCTTCTCATCTACTATAGCTAAAGCTAGAGTGATTATTGATAACACAGGTGTTAAATTTCATAAACTTTATAACAATAAAGATGAAAATGAAAGTGAAGTTAAACAATTAATGACAATAAAAATAGACAATGGTGATAAAGAAAGTGAACTAGACATATCTCATATAAATGATAAAAATGTTGTTAATAAAATACACGAGTTAGTGGACAATTACAAATTAAAAGAGTATTTCAACTCTAAAAGTGAAAAGATAATTATATTGAAAAATTACACTCCCATATTTTCTAGGCCACTTAAACTACCACCTGCAGATCGACTAGATGTTCAAGAGCAGCTGGATAAAGGGTTATAAAAGGATGTCATTCAGGCAGCCCAGGAAATGAACGACCTAGGTTATGCAATTAAACAAGGCACTGTTCGTCCCTCTAAGGATAAGGTCAAAGCCGTCAAGCATTTTCCGAAGCCGAAGAAGACGATACAAGTAAAGAATTATGCAGGAAAGTATTTAATAGAAAATGAATAATTATACAGGTTAAAAAACGATCAAAAGCTGATAGTAGTACCAAGTAACATGCAAGCAGTAATAAGACTTAAAGCACAGGACATATTACATTGTGGCTTAAAAATGTCAAGAAATAATTAACAGAGAATTTTCGATAAAGGATTTAGCTGAAAAGATTAAAAACTGTAAAGATAATTGCATAGAATGTATACTAGCAAGTAGAAAAGTAGGTAAAGTAGAAGGATACTTAAACTCTATAACTAAGGTAGGTTTACCTTTAGACACATGGCATATAGATCATTTAGGACCTTTACAAACAACAAGCAAAAAGTATAAACATATTCTCGTTATAGTAGATGCTTTTACAAAATTTGTTTGGTTGTTTCCTATTAAATCATCAGGCACTGATAAAGTATTACAGAAATTAAAAGTGATAGCAGAAGTATTCGGAAACCCAAGAAGGATAATTTCTGACAGGGGTACAGCTTTTACTTTAACAGATTTCAAAGATTATTGTACTGCAAAAAACATTGAACATGTGTTAATAACTACAGGAGTACCAAGTGGTAATGGTCAGGTGGAACGAATAAATATAATTATTATACCTGTGTTAACGAAGTTAGCCCTAACAGATCCTAGTAAGTGGTATTTACATGTAAGTAAACTACAGTTAATGCTAAACAGTACTTATCAAAGAGGTATTAAAATGACACCATTTGAATTGATGATTGGGGTTAAAATGAAAACCAAACAAGACATAAAAATAATAGATTTGATTACAGAAGAAATAGAAAATGAGTTTGTAGATAAACGTGAGAAGCTGAGAGAAGAGGCTACAGGTAATATTTTAAAAATTCAGCAAGAAAACAGGACTAGCTGCAATAGAAAATGTAAAGCACCAAGAAAGTATACACTGAACAGTTTAAAGGCTATACAACGTACACAATTTGCAACAGGAGCTAAAGTTAAAGCTAAATTTTTAGGACCATACAAAATAACGAAAATTAAAGGAAATGATCGTTATGACGTGGAGAAAGCAGGAGAGTGTGAAAGACTAATAAGGACTTCTACATCAGCAGATATGATGAAACCATGGGCAGGATGATTGTAGCAACTGAGGACAGTTACTAGTCAGGCTAGGCCGAGTGTGAGATATAATTTAGGATAAGATATAATTAGTTTGTAAGAAATAGTAATTATATAGTAAAGAACTCTATAAAATAGGTTAGGAACATTGCTAATATTAAGTTATATTCAAATGTTACTAGCTCTGTTTTGAAAATGATTTGCGTGATGATTTCTTTTGACACGAGTCGCTTGCCACGACATGCAATGATGCATGGTCAACGGAGTGATTGTTGTTAAAAAATGGCTGATACGTAGATTATACACAGTGTGTATGGCGTCATTGGTAAATTCAGAAAAATGTGTGTTAACTAGTTGTTAATGGCATTGAGAATTATAATCAGTTTAACTATATTGCTAGGTGTAATATTAGTTTTTGTTTAGACGTAAATAGTGTAGTTTGTGCATAAAAGTATAGTGTTAAATGTAAGGTTATTTTTATCATTATAAACGTTGTGAATGAAAACTATGTACTATTTATACTACGCATTACTTTGTGATATGCAATCATTGAAAGGTCTTCCAACCTAAGCATTGCATTTAATCTATTGATAATATTATTGTGACCTATTTTGATATATTAACATTTTTGTAATATAATTGTTTTCTTTGAGAAATATTTAAATGAACTATTAATAAACAAAAGTTATGTGTTAACTTTATTTTTAATAAGCTATATTGTAATGGGGGCTCAACTTAAGAATTGAAATAAGATCAAAACAGCTAAAAACACAGCTGGTAATCTGTCTAACACACACCAAGGTGTAAGGTAGACCCACAATTGGAAACGTCAACAAGGATAGGATTATTTGGCACCCCCACATATATATATATATATATATATATATATATATATATATATATATATATATATATATATATGGAGTAGCAACGCTTGGAGCGTGTAGTCGAATTTTATCTTTAGAGTACTGGTTACAAATCAATATAGAAGGGGCTGGAGCCCCAGTTACATGTGATAACATGACATGTGGTAATAGTTTAGTTAGGGATTCAAATATAACCAATAATACTGATAAATCAAAAACAATATATTAATATAATGTTGAATATAGAAATAACACATACAAAGTCATGATTCAAAAAAACATAAACAATGATTCAAATAGTTCTCTTAGTTAGTAAAACTGGGTCAACTAATTTGTAAAATAAGAGAAAAGAAAGATATCATAGACATTAAAATAGTGGCAAAAAACAAATAAAAGTAATTGTGCGGTGTGCTACAGCTACTTTAGCTAATAAAATTGTTTTAAACTCAACTTTAAAAAAGAACGAATATGAATCTTATATTCCTTATTTCTGGACAATTTAAGTGGCTATTATTAAAGGTGTTGATCTCGATTGGTAAGAAGAAAAATTATTGAATAATATAGAATGCACACCTTTTAAGGTAAAGAGAGTACAGCGCCTGAATAGAAGAACAATTGTAGAAAATACAGTTATATATATATATATATATATATATATATATATATATATATATATATATATATATAAATACAGCCAAGTACAACTGTAAAAGTATTTTCTGATGGTTTGCAGTTGCCTGCGTATGTGTTTTTCCTTACCTTGAGTAAGGAAAACTTGTGTTCCATATATTCTACCACTCATACAATGCTATAATTGTCTACGATATGACCACTCATGCAAACACTGTAGATCAAAAAATTTAATATGTAAGTTTTGTGCAAGTGCGGAACATAAAGGTACTGATTGTAAAACAGATACATATACATGCTTAAATTGCAAAGGCACTCATGAAGCCACTGACAAAAACTGCCCGAAAAGGGAAAAACAAGATAAAATTAAGGAAATTATGGCGCAACATAACTTAAGTTACCAGGAAGCAAGGCTAGAAATAGGAGAAAATGAAAATAGGGATTCACTATATCCAGTGAGAATTGAAAACAGATTTGAGCTCTATAATAATTCTAATAACAATACACAGTACAACACAGCAGGTTACAAACCTAAACCGCTTACAAGAAGAAACAATAAAACGACAATAGCAACTCCAAATAACAAACCAGGAAACAAACAAAACGATTCAACTTATTATATAAACAAAGCAAGTGCGACTTCAACATCACTACATAAAAAAAGAAAAATAGATACGAATGCCAATTCAAATGACGGTGACGTTCTGAATGAATTGTTATCAAAAGTTAATGCCCTAATAGATAGAACGAAACTCTCGAGAAAAAACAACATAGAATATTCAAATCGAAATAAATGTGGAATCTCTTTACGCTAGCTTCACTGAAAAAGTCAACAAAGCCGTAGAGCTATCTATACCAACTACAGATATATACAATTTGATGCCCAACAACCAACCGCTGAAAGAAGACTAGCTTTAACTAACTTTAACATACATTTTACTTTTGAAACAGTCCTTGCATTTTAGAAGCAACAAGCGCAAACCAAAAGATATTTCAGAGCTAGGAAACAAATGGAGTGGCGGAAATTCTGTAATAATCTAAATCCCAATACTACCTCTAAAACTATTTGGGAAAATATAAGAAAAGTTAACAACAATAACTAAAGCACCAAAAAACGTTGTGATAAGGACAATTGGTTGGATAATTTCGTTAAAAACAGATCTCCTCAGGGCAATGTTATTCACTCTACTGACACTACAAACATTCCGAATAGTAACATTCCAATTTTAGATGATCCTATCCTCATAGATATAAACTTCATTACTCTTTAAATCATAACAAAAATACAAGAACCGGTTTCGACAGATATAACTGCAAAATGATACAATTATTACCTCCAATAGCTAAATCACTTCTAACACAAATCTTTAATAGTATATTCAATACTCAAACTATACCCGAGGATTGGAAAAAACATATTATCGTACCAATCTCAAAACCGAATAAAGATTTAAACTCATACAGGCCTATCACTCTACTTTCATGTATAGGGAAAACAATGGAATCCATTATTAAAAACAGATTAGAAAGGTATCTGGAACATCACCAAAAATTGCCTGGAAAAGGAAAATGGACCCAACATAGCCTAAATATGTTAAACTTGGACATAAAGTAACAACCATTACATGGTCGCAGCTTTTCTAAACATCAAATCCGCGTATGATAATGTAAATCTTATATCTACAATAATTATAAAAAGGATTTTAAATTATTACCAACTAAGAGAAGTTTTTATAAGACACAACAACAAATTATTAGGTCCGCAAGGTTCGATATCATCTCCTCTACTGTTCAATATATACACTAAAGTTATTATCAAACTAGCGGATAATTCAACGCAAATCTTACTTTATGCTGATGATATAGTTATCTACAGCAAGGGCTACTCACTTAACATAGCGCAAAAAAGACTTCAAAAAATGATTTAAAAGACTTGAAGTGAGTTACATGTAGAGATCCACTAATAAATGCAAAGTAGTAATTTTTACTAGACACAGCTTAGATCGAAGACTAAGAATTATTATGAAAAATAAATGTTTAACTGTTACAAGTAACGTTAATTTCCTGGGTGTTTGGTTTGACTCAAAAAGCACATGGTGCAAAGAAATTAACTCAATTATAGCAAAATGTCACAAAGGAATAAATGTAATGAGATGTCTAGCTGGATGCAGCTGGGGATTCCAACCTCTAACTCTACTCAGTATTTACAAAGCCATTGTCAAACTCCATTTTGACTACTCCAGTACATAAGTTTGTACCGCAAACAATTCAAGACCTAAAAAGTTAGACACAGTACAAAACAAAGGACTAAGAATAATATTAGGTGCAATGGGTTCTACCCCTATACAGATTCTTAACCTAAAAACCAATATGCCACCTCTAATAATTCGAAGACGTATATTAAGTGTAACCCTACCCCGTATATCTACTATCTATATATGGTGGTAGTTACTTATTTTATGAGGGCGATTCTACAATCCCCTCAAACGAGAGTTCTTTTAGAGATCTGGATCTCCTTGAGTCGGATGACCTAAGCTAATTGTGGAGGCTTATTTATCTATCAGGACTTAAGTACTTCTTCTAATCATATTACATAAATATATTAGGTTTTACTTACTTTTTGTGCTTTCTGCAGGCTGCTAGTTCTGCTTGGAACAATCACTTTATTTTAACGCGACGCGACCGTTAACTCTAAGTACTTTACAAATTAAAACAATGCATTCATTAACACTTAATTCCTTTATTGATCTGTCAATTATTCAATACAATTCTTGGTAACTTTATAATCTTTATATTGAGGCGACTGACTTAAACCCGACCGACTCACTGGGCTGATCTGATGGTCTGATCCCCTCTCCTCTCTTTTTCTAGGCTTATATAGCTTAAAAAGTCTTTGTTTCAATATATGACCTCATTTCAACTCCAGCTATATTTATCATAAACCAAAATATCATTTCTTTGAATATTCGTATTTGGTTTTAATATAAACATTATTTAAAACTACACGTGCCTTAAACAAAGAAAGTTAATTAATATTTCTTTTAAAAGTTATTGTAAATACTACGTCGTCAGTTTTGAATATAATAATAATATATGCGTTTTGGTTATTGATAAAGCAATACTTAATCTAAATAATATTCCTGACATTAAGGCGACTTAAAATCATTAAAAATCTACGTTTTACTTTGTATATGAACCATTACACTGGTTCCTAAATAGTTAGTAATAATAATCAATAATTAATGAATCTATATGGGACTGTTACATTGCTTCCCGTTTTTAAATTAAAATCTATAATCCAATGATTATAATTTTATTAGTCTTTCCCGCATTTCTAGATTAATTTATAATTGAAACCTTAATAAAATAAATGTAATATAAAATTTAAATCAATCATATATAGTCGTTGATAATTAAAATAATTCTTCTTTATCTGCTTATCTAGATAACTTTTGTTGTCATAATTTCATTTCAATATGCGACCACCTTTGATAAATAAGTGAATACTTTTCTTCGTTTCGAATACGCTCTGCCTCAGTTGATGTTTTCGAATGCGTCCTTGTCCTACTGCTTTCGGCTTAGCATTTGGTTTCATACTTCATAGCTCGTATAAACAATACTGATAGTTTTTAATGTCCATAGTATTTGTAAATTCTTGTTTTGTTTACAATACTTGTAGTTTAATACACACATGATATATGTTTTCTTCTTAAGTGATTACTGCTTCACTTAGACCCTTAATTTCTCCCTAATTTCTACGGACTTCGTCATTTTGTATTGTTTTTCTTCATCTTTCAATTTGCATCGATTTGAATCGGAATCTTCATCAACATAACGGCTTGCATTCGGGTAGTTTCTCTCGTACATTCGATCATTGACTCGTTCAAGTATTCACACTTATTATCTTAGTCTTACGCATTATGAAAATCAACTACTTGTCTCTTCCTTCAGTTCCTCATTGTTGTAAATGCAGCAATTTATACCCTTACGTAATTATCTTAATTATAAATTCATTTTCTGTCTTTTTTCTATAATTTCTTACAATTGACATAACAAATTTATCTCTTGTATTATGGCTCTTTTACTAATATTTTGATTAACTTTACTTAGAAGTTATAGTCATTACAAAAGGTGAATTTATCTCATAGCATGTCTTAATTTCTAGTTATTTTAATTATATTTTAAACGTAACATGTAAATATCTTACGGCATATGTTTTCTTTTTTTTTTAAATATCCTCAATCTCTTTTGAATTTAATGTTATTACTTTTTTTTTCTTTAACTGTTGTATTAATGTTATCCAACTTCGCAATATTTATGTTATAAATTATTTTCATACCTCTTACAAACTACTTGTTAGATCTACATAATAATGAAATTTATTGTAAACATATTTTTCTTTAATTAAAATACAAATTTACCTTTTCTCTTAAATTTAGAATTAATATTTCATACTTTAGTTTATACTTTTATTAACGAATATTTTAATGAACTTATTCTCATTTACTGTATTTTTTCTCTTTTAACAAATTTATTATATTTATTTTTCTCTAAATCAAAACATTATTTTAAAACATGGTTATATCAAAAATTATTCTTAAATCTATTTATTATTTTTAAACAACAAAATTTTAACTTTATAGATACTTTACTCAAATACTATAGTCAAGGTAAACATAATTATTAAACTTCAACACTTGTTACTTGAATTTAAAACAACTTTTTATATTCGCATGTAGTTATACATGTGTTTCACAAAATAAAATTTCTTTTCTTTATATTATATCTCAATGCAATTTAACAATACAAGTGTTTAAATTTTCAATGAATACCTCTTATCAATTTTCAAATTTTCTTCTTTCTTTAATAAAAATTCCAAAACAATCTGTGAACAGAAAAACATTTTAATTTATTCAATATTTATGATATAAAATCTTCAATTAAGTCATCTCATTCTGTTTGCTGCATTCAACATGTATCTTGTCATCTGAAATTATATAGCATTAGTATATTTTAATAAAAACTTAAAAATAATTATCCTTTAAAAGTTGTTGTTACTCATGTTTCGTACATCTGTAATGTAAATTACTATTACTTCTGGTCTAGTTTGTTTATTATTGTTTCCTTATCTAATTTATGTTCTCAAACCCAATGTTAAAAATCTTATTTATGCTCTCTTATATACTCAAGTGTTAATTTCTTCTATGACCTTTCTGACTCGAATTTCAATACATCTGTTTCAAATAACTTTAGTTCCTAATTATATGTTTATTTTCTTAAGTCATGACCTTTCTGTTTTTATGTTTATTTTACTCGTAAAATATTAAAGTACAATATTAGTCCCATTTAACAACTATTTTAACGATAAAATAATCCTTTTTTTAAATTGACCTTAACTAATTTATATTTGTAACAAAAGTTTATATTTTTATTCCAATTCTATACTCTTTCTTATTATTCAAATTGTGCTGTTCATTTATTATGTTTCCTAACCCTTTGATATCGCTTTCTACCGTTCTATTTAAATCTCAAGTTTTCTTTAAACTTTGTCCTATTACTTACTTTTAAATTTCTGTTTTAAATTTCTTAAAATCAAAATCCTAATTATATATTTAACCATGATAATTAATTAATTGTTAATTCTAAATCTTACTGTATCATTATATATTACTAGAGTGTGTGAAAAATGTCTACTTTTACTTATATCTGTACTAATTATGTTAATGTTTGTTTTACTGAACGTATGTTTTATTACTTTTTGAATTGTTTTACTTCTTTCAAATTTGAGTGTTCTTTATTTCATCAACGTCGATTTGCAACTAATCATTATTACATATTCAATAAATATCTACTTATCCGTAGCTCATTGTACACGTTTTAGTACTTTATAACTTTTTCTTATTCAATTTCTTGGTTTCCTTTAAACCGTTCATACCGATTTCCATTTTCGGCGATAACTCAATAGTTCCATATACTTCATTTTCCAATACTTCAATTTTCAAATATCTCATAGTCAATAAATAACTCATAGCAAATCACGAATACAATCGATTCTCTTTAATTTCTAGCTAGCACTCATATCAAATCTTTTTAAAATCAAACGTCTATAACAACAATGCTACATTACTTTATGTTCAGAATAAAATCATTTTAATAGCTCAACTGTGTAACTTTTAAACAGAACTATCTTGACACCCTAGAATACGTTTACTATAAAATTATCCTTCCTATTTCCAAAATTTCTTATTCTTACTTTATAACATGATACTTATGATCTATTCTAACATTTAAATGTTTTTATTCTATGCATCTTTAGTTCAATTAACAACCATCTTTATCCGATTTTTCTGGTTGAAATACTATCTGTTATTCTCTTATATCTAACGGCAAATTAATCTGTTTAACATTTACTACTAATGTTTCTTTTAACATCATCTTAATTAGAATCATGAAATAAATGCTTAATTTAATAAGTTCGAAAATTCCTAAAATTAATCTTTTAAAATTACTCATCATTAATAAATCAATCAATTTACTCTGCAAATTATACTCTCTTTTTCTTAGGACAATAGCAATATTTTCTCTCTCAACATGTATGTTTTCTTCTAGACATAAGCTAATAGTCTTCGCAACTATTCTATCTGTTACAGATTCCTTTACATCTTTTACATTTTTTCCATTTCTCTTTTCATCAATAATTATTTCGTTTATAGTGCCCTCACTTAATAAAACTTTATCATTGCGGCTAGAATCTATTTTTTCTAACTCTTTATCAATTATACTTTCGTGTATATTTTCACATAGTTTATTTACTTCTATGCTATCCTTATTTAAGCCATTATTATCCCAACATGTTGCTACTAACCCGTTAACAATGCTATCTTGTTCAAATTCTACTTTAATATCATTATTTGCATGTAAATTATTTTCTTCGGTGACTAATTCGTTCGTGCCCTTTCTATGGACTAAATCTGTCCTGTCACTGTTTAATTCTATCGATGTATTTACGTCATCTTTATCAATTAATTACTTTTGAACTTTCGTTTACTTCGTCTATTGCTATATTATACTTATTGGAAATTGTATAGTCGTTTTCAACATTTTCAAATCTATCAAAATTTACGCTATCTTGTACATATCTGTTACTTAAAGTACTTCGGTTTTCTTTTAATTCTATATGTTCTGCTAAAGCTAAGCTAACCAATGTTTTTGGATTTTCGTAATAAACAAATCTAGAATAGCTGTTACGTAAGCCCAATATAAATCGGTTTAAAATCTTATGCTGTAATTCCATTAATTGTAAATCTCGTTTACTTTGTTAAAAACTTATATTAATTGTTTTTCTAGCTAATTCTGCTACTCTCTCTGAAAATTTAAAAACAGACTCTCTATGGTTTTGTTTACAAGAATTAAAATCAAATTCTGCTTTCATTAACTCAGCAGGTCTACGACAATTGTATTTGTTAAGTAATTCTTTCTTAATTTTTTCATAATCTTTTAATTCTGTTCGAGTTAAAACAATATGTAGAAATTCTAGAACCCTTGCGTTCAACTTTACAGATAATGCAAAAACCCTTTCTTTGTTATTCCAACTAAAAGCTTCTGATATTCTTTCTAATTGACTTAAAAATAACGTAATACTATCTTTTTCTTCAAATACCCGTAAGAACTGTAAACCTTCTTTTAACCTTTTAAATCTATCTATTAAATTATCCATTTTTATTACTCTTAAATCAATCTATTATTTCTTGTTATATTTAACTACCATTCCACAAAAATCATTTCAAAATATTACCCTTTTTTTTATAATAATCATGTTAAATTCAATCAATACTCATTAATTACTTTATTTACGTTCTAAGTCTTTATATAAACATCGTTGTCAAAATCTGTCCCTTTTACATATTCGTAGTATTCATAATCTTTGTTGTCAGTGCGATATATATTTCCGTAGCTATAACCAACTGAACCTATCCTTTACAATGTGACCCTGATAAATCACTCATATTTATGACTCTGTTAAATGTTATACAACACTGATATCTTTTTTCGAAATTTAAATACATAACTGCAGTACTATTTGACATTTTAAAATCTTTCCTTTTTCTTAAATAAACTGCTACAAAACTATTAGACCCTTGCTAAATTATTCCACTCTTTTAATTATATAAACTTTTTCTTTTCCAATTATTCGTTTCTATATCATTTCTATTACATATATGAGGCATACGTTCACTACATATATGTACATAAACAATATAAGTTGATAATTACCAAACCCCTATATATTACACATGAATATAAACTGATTTAGGAACCGAACCCGAAGACACAGAAACCAGCGTCAAGCTTTAATGTACTGTATCGTCACAATTATTCTTATATCTTTTCTTTTCTAATTATTAATATGCAGTTGCTAGTTGCAATTAATAAACTAGATTTCTTTTTCCCAATTAATACAATTTTATCCTTTTTTCCCAGTTACTACAATTTATTCCGTTTTTCACAATTAATAAAACTTATTTTTATTTCTTTTTCCCAGTTACTAAGATTTCCCTTTATTTTCAAAAACTATATTTCCACTTAATGCATTTTTCCCAATTAATCAAATTTCTGCCTTTTTTAACATCCCTTTATTAAAACATCCCACAATTTGAATACCCTCTTTTACAACACCTTTTTTTCAACGAACCCCACACCTGACACCAAAATGTAACCCTACCCCTTATATACTACTTCTATATATGGTGGTAGTTACTTATTTTAAGAGAGCGATCCTACAATCCCCTCTAACGAGAGTTCTTTTATAGAGATCTGTATCTCCTTGAGTCGGATGACCTGAGCTAATTGTGGATGCTTATTTATCTATCAGGACTTAGTACTTCTTCTAATAATATTACATAAATATATTAGGTTTTACTTACTTTGTGTGCTCTGCAGGCTGCTAGTTCTGCTGTTGAACAATTACTTTATTTTAACGCAACACGACCGTTAACTCTAAGTACTTTTCAAATTAAAACAATGTATTCATTAACACTTATTTTCTTTATTATTCAATCAATTATTTAATACAATTCTTAAATAATTCTTTTAGTAACTTTATAATCTTTATATTGAAGCGACTGACTAATACCCGAACCACCGACTAAGGGGCGCTCCTCCCTATTTGACGGGGTCTGATTAGACTGACCTTTCGACTAGGTCTCGATGTACTAACTGGGCTGATCTCGTTGGACTGATCTCCCTGCTCCCTTTTTTCTAGGTTTATATAGTTTAAAAGTCTTTGTTCAATGTATGATCTCATTTGAACTCAAGCTATGTTTATCTTGAATTCAAATGTCATTTCGTCATCAGTTCTTTGGATTTTGTATTTGGTTCCACTATAAACATTATTTGAAACTTTACGTGCTTATGAACAAAAGAAGTTAATTAATATTTCTTTTAAAAGTTATTGTAAATACTACATCGTCAATTTTGAATATAATAATAATATGCGTCTTACTTTTATTGATAAAGCAATAACTTAATCTAAATAATGTCCCCGACAGTTAGGCGACTTAAAATCATTAAAAATCTTCGTTTTAGTTTATATATGAACCTTTACACTGGTTCTTATATAGTTAGTAAAAATATATCAATAACTAATGAATCTATATGGGACTGTTACAGTATGTCCTAGCTGGTTTTCTATTTCTATTGAAATTCCTGGGATTCTCTTCCTGTGTTTTTAATATTTGTTTCTTGGCGTTAACAAGTAACTCGTGGAAGTCGTACTCACGCATTTCTCGATTAACTTCTTCTAACAGCTGATAGATATGCATCTCATCTTTTTCTTGTTCGCAGTAAGTCATACGTCGCGAATTTTGAAAAACAGGAACCTCATCGGTCATGTATATTTCTGCTGCTTCAGTAACCCTTGTTACATTTGGTTCATAAGTTTTAAGTAGTTCCTCAACTTTAGCCCTGGCACCTGGACTAATGTATTACCCATGACGATTTCATCGTCAGCTACACATAATATTTTATTCTGTTCACTTGTCTTTTACTTTTTTCGCATGGTAATACCGTCTACACTTATTGTGGTTTCTACTTGGTCTAGCAGAGGTTTACCGATTACAACACTATGTCTAGTTGTACTTGATGGAATTATTAAAAAGTTAGTACAGTACTGTTCATTGTCTACGTTTACTTGAGCACTAAATTCACCCAAAACTTTGATTTGAAATCCTTCGATTCCAGTCAATACTATATTGTTTTCGCGCACAACCGCATTGTTACTTAATTTAATATAATCGTCAGCTCTAATCAAATTCTGATCACTTCCGGTATCAATCAGACATTTAAAACTGATACTGTCTATGCTCATGTCTTTTGTCATATTACATGTTTTATTTGTGTTCACTAACAAAGCATCACTCGTTTTATTCGCGGTACAATTTCTCGAAATATGTCCCTCTTTGTGACATTTGAAACACTTTATTTTACTTTCACTTTTAATGTTTTTCTCACTTGGTTCGACTCTTTTATTCTCACTATCTTGGTTACTTTTTCGGCACACGTTTGCTTTATGTCCGAGTTCATTACAAATAAAACATTTTATCGCGTCTTTTCACGTCTTTTCAAGTCTTTTGGTCTGTCTTTACGTACACTAAAATTATTCCTTTCTTGCACTTGTAATAGTGTCGAATCATACCGTTTTACTTTTAACAACAAATCGGGCACTGTTTTAGAGTCGCACATTGATAACGCACTTATCATGTCTTTGTTGTTTAATCCGGCTATTATGTATTTTATCACGGTCTTTTCACTAATATTATCACTTTTACTAGCGATCGCTTTCACCGAGTATACATAATCTTTTATTGCTTCGTTTTTTTCTCGTTGTCTCTTCATTAATTCCAGGTGTACGCCAGATTCATCGTACTCCACTGGAAAATTCCTGATTAACTCGTATTTGAACGTCGTCCAATCCTTAAATATGTTCAAACTAACATCAAACCAGTTTTTCGCAGCACACTGCAGCTTGTCGACACCTTGATAAAGCTTTACTTTATCACTCCATCCATAAATGTCTGCTATTTCCTCCAATTTTCGCACCCAAGCTGTAGCCGTCAATACCGTGGTTGCTAAGTTAAACACAGGTATGCATTCCAGGTTCTGTGTCGGCATAAACCCATGGTGATTAATTCTCTGTTCCTGTATTGTACTGTTCCCGATACTCAACTGCAATAGTTCTGTTCTAAACCTCGTCAGCTCTGCTTGCACTCCCAACCAACTATCTTCATTAGATGTTGAGTTTCCTGAGCGTCCAGCTAACAAACTATCATCAACAGTAGTATCGTTCATGTTTACGTTATATGCCATTTTCAATTTTCTCCTCGTAAAACAGTTTACACACTTTTCTGATACAATTCACTTGCTAGCCCTATTATAAAGTCCGTCTTATAAATTCTCGACTATTCCGCTAATGAACTATCACTTGAAAGCACTGTTTGTAAAAAACTATCTTGTATTATTCTTCTCTGTATTATTCACTTGTGGATAACTCGTAGATAACTAATCCGCACTTAGTTCAATTCGCTATGAGTTACTAATCCGCACTTAGTTCAATTCGCTATGAGTTACTAATCCGCACTTAGTTCAATTCGCTATGAGTTACTAATCCGCACTTAGTTCAATTCGCTATGAGTTACTAATCCGCACTTCTGTTGTGGAAAACGAGAGTACCATGCCACTTCTGATGTGGAAAACGAGAGTACAATCCCAATCCTGATGTAGAAAACAAGAACTATCCAACTTCTTATGTGGAAAACAATAATCAATCCGCTAATCTGATGTGGAATCAAGGTACTCTTGTTTAATTTAGGGCAAATGTCAATTCAATTAATATTCAACTATGCAATATCTTAGTTGGTTTGTCAGGATGATAAAGAATCACATAATTGGTTTAATACATTTATTGAATAAAATAAAACGATGATAATAATAATGATAATAATGCTAATAAGGTTACAATATAAACGTTGGTGTTTACTTTACAAATACAGAACAATGAATGCACAAACCATGTTAAGTTCTAGTTAATATATACTCAGTCCAACATTAGTTTTCAGCTAGACTTAATAGGTTTATTTATCACTTCTAAGAATATATTTAGTTAGTTTCCGTAAGCGTCTCCTTACATTTCAGTCAGTGGTTTAGAGTTTCACACAATATAATTGCTTCAACCTTTTTGTTTAAAATATACCCTCATAAATCACAATCTTTATGACTTTCCTAGAACGGGTGTCATAGTTGTGAGTTCTTTCTATGCTTTATTTATTTTTACGTTCCACATATATATATATATATATTTCCGGTAACAAAATCGTATATGGTATCTTCTAAACGGCGCCTACAATGTTTTTTAAATTTTGATATTATGTAAAGGACGAATTTCTAAGACTTTCTGCGTCCCTGAATTTTTCCCTGAATTTCCTGGAAACCCGTAATTTTAGAAAAACTGGAAAATTCGAAAAAATACTTTTGCAAATATCTGACGAACTAGAAAAGATAGAAAACTAAAATTTGGTATGTGTATTGAGTTCATAATTGTGCACATTTGCCAACAGTTGGACATTTAAAATTTAAGTTCAGTAGCGGCGCGAATTTCCGGGGAATTAATAAAAAAAAATAAACAGCCCCAAATTTCCAGTGGCGGCGGGAGTTGAGACAGTAAAAGCCAGAAATATTGAAAAAGTAGTATTAAAACTTAGGGTATGTATTAAGACACTAATTACGCATGTTTGCCAAAAATTAAATTACCAAAATTTTAATTCAGTAGCGGCGTGATTTTTTGGGGGCAATGTCGCAACAGAGCTAGAACGTTGATATTTGGAACGTGGGCCCAATATAGAGTGTCATTAAAGACAAACTATAAAAAACTGCAACTTTCCAGAGGCGGCGAACGCTGGGGGCCAAAAACCAGAAATATTAAATAAATAGAGATGAAAAGCTATAGATTAGAATATATGTTCTTAGATACAAATAAAATAGCCCTGTGTTAAAATTTGAGACTCTTGTTCAGTAGCGCAGGTAAGTGGGGGGTACTAATGCTAAAATATAAATACAAAGCTGAAATTTAGTATGCAGATATAGATTGACATATTAATAACGAAAATATAAAAAAAACTTCATTTTCTTTAGGGTAACACTAGAGTGGGGGGAGTGATAAACCGAGTATAAGAACAAAATAGAGGTACAACGATGATATTTTGCATGTAGAATATTAAATAGTTTTCTATAAGTAAGATATTCAAATTACATTTAATAGTAGAATTGAATTGATTTTTAGTGCGTTTGTTGTGCTGTGAAATCGAACAGGAGTGAGAGGTATAGGGGGGAAATAGTTAACAGCCCCAAATATCAAATTAAAAAAATAAAAACTACGCATGTAAATATTTGCGAAACATAAATTTAACTTTAGTAGTGAGGCGTGAAATTGGGGAAGTGGGGGCAAGAAAGGCTTTGCCAAAGAGCTCAACTTTGAAATTTCGATCATTTATAAAAATAGAGGTAGATAAAGGTTATAAAGGTAGAGAGAATTGTTAAGAGCAAAATAGATTGTTATGCCTAAAATTTGACAATTTTATTTTAGGAGCGGGAATTAATAGGGAGACCAATATTATATCGTAAATATAAATACGAAAATTAGAACGTAAGATGACAGTGCAGTTTTAATTATGTAAATGATTAACTGTAATATCGAATTGGTAGTGCTTGATTGGAGGAGAGGGTGGCGCTGGGGTTCAGTACTAAGTAACGGTGGTGTTAGAAGTAGTGGCGATAAATTATAATGGCGCTGGTAACCGTGTTGTAGAATATGTTCTTTGGTGCTGGAAATGTGGGCGGCGGTTCAGGGGATTAAATTAAAAGTACAATAACGGGAAGGATAAGGGCTAGAGATGAGATTATTAGGAGCGAACCGCTAGGCTTTCTTAAAAACATAAATGAATTGATGTAATTAGTAGGTTTACATTGAAATGAGTGAAAATTAATTTTATCAAGCATTTATCTTATCGAATAATTGATAAAAAATATTGTACTTCTAAGAATGAAAGTTAGTATGTAGGTTGCTACTAAATTATTAATTTTGAAAACTAATTGTTAAGAGATTATTACGCAGGGGGTGAAAGCGCAAGATTATTTAATAAATGCGCGAAAACGGGGACCGACGATGCTCAGGGAAGAAGCGATACAGAGTGCTGAAGAAAAAAAAAGATCCATGGTGGAAGCTTAGATAAATTAAATTAAAAGTTTAGAAACGTAAGAGAGCATAGAGCCAAGAGGTGATGTTTGGGGCTTATGGGCGGGGGCACTGTACACTGGTCAATACAGTACTTTGTTACTGTAAATGAAATAATTATAACAACATAAGGAAACAAAAATTAAAAAAATGATATATTTTATCGAGAATTACTTAAAAATATTTTTTTTGCGGTATTTTCAATTTTGCAAATAACTTCTATTTATTCACAAATATTATATACACGTCGCTCTGCAACGGGGCGAACCGCTATTCCTATATTATAATGTTTTAAGTGGTCCAATATGTTTATATGTTTTTTTGTTGCTGAAATTCGTATGGTAGAATGAAAACGGCACCGTCAATGTTTTTGAAAATTTCCTATTTCGTAGAGAAAAAATTTTTAAGACTTTTGGCGTCCCCGGATTTTTCCCTGAAGTTCCTGGAAACCCGTAACAAGAATTTTTCTTTTTACTTTTTGCTCCATAACTTTTATTTCTTAAAAGATAGAAAGATGAAAATTGACATGTGTAATACTGTGTTCAATGTTAACATTTTTTGAAAATTACAAATTAAAAAATTGGAAAAGAAGGCGTTGAGATAATTAGGGGGCCCAGTAGGAAACTTTGTAGAAAACACAAATTTGGGATTATTTAATTATGAAATATGTTATTAAAAAAAAGAATACAAAATTGTAAAATTTTATTTTGGGGCACGAAGGTGGTTTTTGTCGAGAGTAAAAATTGGACTAGAAAGTTAAAATTTTATATATGGGCTAACTTAAGTTCAATTTTGCTTGTTAAGCAGTGCGGACGTTCTTTCTTTTTCGTTCTTCAAATATTCTATAAGTTATTTAATAAAATAGTTTTTAACTACAATTGTTCGTTATTATATTAACAAAAGAAGTGTTTAAAACGAGTTGAACGAGTATCCGTTGAACATTTACAAATTATCCTAGATAATCTAAATCTGAATTTAAAGTGGAAAATAAACCTTAGATTATATGGTGTATAACCTATATGGTACAACATGTGGGTTTCTCCTCAAGCTAAATACTTAAATGAAAAGTGAATTTCTATAAACAATGCAGTGCACAATCATTGTTCTGATAACAACAGTATAGTTTTGTAAATAAATTAAAATCAAATCTTAATTAATTGTGAGCCAATAAATAATAAGATGGTGATCAGAAGTCCGCCGCAAAATACAACAGCTTACGGCATCGAAAAAACAAACATCTCTGATAAAACGGACACCATCCCAGAGACTATACCCCAAAGTGTACAGAATCTCCCTTCAACCGTTAGACAACCGTCCAACACAAGAAAAGACTAAGAAGTCCAGAAGTGCTGAATGTTAGGAAACAAACAAAACTAGCCGACTATTGGCTGAGTAAACCAATAGAAACCAATAACAGTTTTAAATGCCTGACAAAAGAGGAACAAGGAAACATAGAAACCACAAACGAGACAGCTACCAATGAATCAAGCAACACAACCATGATACCCAAACCTCCACCCGTAACCATATATAAGGTAAGAGTGATTCAACACATCCATACACTGATGCAAAAAATTACGAGTCATTATACAGTAAAATCCATTGGCTTTGAAACAGTTAAAGTTCAAGTTTTTGAGGCTGAACACTTTAAAACACTTGTAAAGGAGTTGGATGATAAAAACACCCAATACCACACCTTCAGACCAAAAAGTGAGAAAACATTTAGGTTTATTATTAGAGGCCTACATTACAAAACAGAGGTGGAAGCAATAAAATCAGCGTTCTTGGGTCTTGGCCACGAAGCAGTGAACATTCATAACATAAAACACAGTCACCAAATTACCTCTACCTATGTTTTATGTAGACCTAAAAACTAGTGGAAACAACAAAGAAGTATAGAACATTGAAAAACCTAATTTTAGTATTGTTAAATGCGAACAACTACGTATCAATAGAGTAATTCCCCAACGTACAAGATGCCAGGCATTTGGGCATACTAAAGGATACTGTCGCAAAGTACATAAATGCGTAAAATGTGCTGTGGAACATGAGACAAAAAATTGCTCCCGCAACATAAAAAACAACCAAGTTAAATGCGCTAATTGTGGATGAAATCACCCTGCAAACTACAGAGGATGTGAAGTACATAAGCAATTGCAACAGAAATTATGGCCTACACTACGTGAAAAGAAGAACAATCAATCTCAAGCTCAACCCAGCCTAGAAAGCCAAATAAGAACTATAGTATCATACGCCTGAGCTCTTAATGATCCCAATCAGACAGCAATATGGTTAAGCTTAAAGAAATGCTTGCCAGACCCATGGAACAGATGGGGACGATGCTTAACCTACTTACTGTCGTAGTTAGTAAATTGGCCTAATAACAACAGACAGAGTACAACAACAAAACTATAAACAACAAATGTATAAATTGTCTATTTGGAACGCAAATTGTTTACACCAACAATCTCGGGAACTAGAAATTTTTTTAATTGACCAAGACATAGATATCATGATGGTATCAGAGACACACTTCACTCAACGGCATAACATTAGTATTCCAAAATATAAAATATATCACACTAGACATCCGGATGGTAAGGCAAATGGCACATCATGAAAGAGAGAAGTTTGCAATAGATTATTTACAGGCCACAAGTATTACTATTGAAAATGAAGTAAGCCCAGTAACAATCTTAGCAATTTATTGTCCACCAAAACACAACAACAAGAAGGAACACTACGTGACCTTTTTTGAAACACTGGGTAACAAACTTTTGGCAGGGGGTGACTATAACGCCAAGCCCCCAACATGGGGCTCGAGATTAACTAATAACAAGGGTAAAGAACCAGTAAAAGCATTGAGTGCTAAAAATCTAAGATCAATTTCAACTTACGAACCAACTTACTGGCCTTCTGACCAAAGAAAAGTTCAGAATGTGATCGATTTTTGTATCATCACTACAGGGTCCCTATTCCTGAATTTTGCGAGCAATGTTCGCAATCGAACAGATTCGATCGAAACGAGTAGAGTTAAGTTTTGATCACAATTGAAAACACTATTCCTGAATACGATCGAATCTAACATTCTCCTTTCGATTAAATATATTGTGTAGAACGTTTTGTAGACTAGCAAAATGCGGGAAATTTAAATTAATTTAAATATTTTTTGTAAGTTGGATATTATTATCTGGTTAAACTATTATTTTTACTGTTTTTCTGGATTTTAAAAGAAGCATTTATCTCAGTATAGTACAAATTTAATATTGAATACAGAGTTTGCATAATAATCTATATATTCTCCTATTTATTAATTTTATAGAATCATTTCACAATTGAATTTTAAAAATTATATGCATTAATAGAATATTAGAATACATTATATTTGTTAAATTATGATAGATTAAAAAAACAGCACTTATTTTAATAAGAATATTTAAGAATAAACACAATATACTGTTTCTAATTTTATTAATAAATAAACAGTATATTCTATTATGAATAAGATCTATTAATTAAGTGTTTTGGCTACGGCTAGTTTCTGATTCTAATGGTTGTATTTTCTTAACTGTATTTCATTTTCCATATAATTTAACTCCGTTTTTTCAAGCGTAGCTAAATTATTTAAAGCCATACTTCTTAGAGATGTCATTTTTAATAAATTAATATAAAGCGGAATAAAAAGTAATAGAAAAATTTTAGGTTAACTTCAACAAATAAATATTTTTTTGACATTTCAAAAAATAAAAAAAATTGACATCAGAAAAATAGAACAAGCAAGACAAATTTTACTAATACTCTTGCCTGAAACAGTGATAACTAATAAAAATCACTAAAATTTACTGTTCGATCGTACATTCGTAAGCTAAATAGTCGACGTGCAAATGTTCACTTTTTTGCTCGATTTCTCTGCTCGTAAATTTTCGTAAAATTTTCAGGAATAGCACTTTTTAGTAAATCGAGTGATTTTTACGAAAAGAAGAAGAGTTTACGATTTGATTGAACTCAGGAATAGCGCCCCAGGCGTTGACCCGAAAAAGTGTAAAGCGGAATCCTGCTAAGATTTGTCATCAGATCACTCTACGGTGATAGTTACTGTATACAAGGAAACACGCAGTAGAAAAACTGGGCCATCCTTGCACAATAATCAAACTAACTAGGATCTTTTTAGATTAAAGCTAAATGAGTCTATTTCGTTAAGTATATCACTGAAAACTGAACTGGAAATTGAAATAGCAGTAGAACACCTTACCAGAAACATCCAAGAAGCAGCATGGTTTGCTACTCCCACGCATAAAGCTATCCAAGGGAAGAAGAATGATGTGCCCCTACTCATTAAGGAGAAAATAATGGAGAAAAGACATCTTCGTAAACAATGGCAACTAAGTAAATCACCTGCTAATAAAAGAAAACTAAATAGAGCTATAAAAGACCTAAAGGAATTAATAATGGAGCACAATAACCAATGTATTCAAGAATATCTTGAAAATTTAACACTATCGGAAGCTACGGAGTACTTGCTGTAGAAAGCAACAAGCAAGATTAAAAGACCAGAGATACACAACCCTCCTATCAGAGATGACAAAAATAAATGGGCAAGGAATGAAAAGAAAAGGCTGCGATGTTTGCTAATCATCTGCAGGAAGTATTCAAACCGTATCCTTCAGAAACGGCAGCGGAAGAAGAAAATGGTATTTTGGATTTTCTGGACAGCCCTTTCTAAATAAACTTTCCTCATAGAAAAATTGCAACCAAGGAAATTTGGGAAACAATAGTAAAAGAAATCGATATTAGGAAATCACCCGGTTTTGACCTAATCACAGGATAATAAAAATAAAAAGATAATATCCGAACTACCTAAGAAAAGTATAAAACTAATTACTTTCATTTTTAATGCAATTCTTAGAACCAACTTTTACCTGTGGCGGTACGGACCACTAGATTTAATAACGACACGTTGTTAAAACAGACAACCATAGGTTTTGAATATAGCAATTGTTTTTAAGTAATCATTCTCTTGTTACAAAATACAAACGATGTACATTTAGATTCTATTAAGAATAAACTTGATTTAAATTAATAAACATAGTAGTCAAAAATACTACATTGGTGACCCCGACGTGATCAAGTTTAAAAAACACGTTACAAAGTCTTAATCGTGATAAATTACATTCATCAACGGTAAAAAAAAAGATGCAACACGTGCCAGAATCAAACGTACCCTCTCGGCAAGAGCACAGCAGTCTACCAGACTGTGACGGTGTTCTCAATAACGACAACCAGTCGCAGGCATACCTTCTGCAAAACCCTACGAGCGATCCAGCTCACGAGCGATCGTTACAAATGGCTTCAGACTTTGTCCACGCAATTAATCTACAACTGACAACGTTCAACGCCGAGTCCCCGGATCTCTGGTTCTCTATTGTAGAAGCGGATTTTGCTGCAAATCGCATTACAAACGATGCGCAGAAATATGCGCAACTATTGAAAGCAATCCCTTTTAATGTAATCGTTCAACTGCAAGACATCGTGACCGACCCACCATTGAAGGACAAATACGCCACTTTGAAAAACGCAATACTGACGCGTTTCTCGGTATCCAGGAAAAAACAACTGCAAAAGTTACTAAATGAGCGAATTGTTGGCGACAAAAAACCGTCACAACTCCTTCGAGAAATGCGAGTGTTGGCAAAGAATTCCGTCACAGACGAAGTTCTGCATCAACTATGGATTGAACGACTTCCCCACAAAATCCATCCACTTCTAATAATATCAGAAAGCCTAGGACTGAACGCGCTCGCAGAAATGGCAGATCGTTTCATGGATACATTCGACGTACTACCTGTCATGGCTATCCACAAATCAGACAACCACAGCGCAAACTACAACCGTTCTAATAGCCCTGTAGCAACTACAAGGTCAACTACAGTTGAACGTCAACTACAGGAAATGCAACTGAGTATAAACCGCTGCCAAACTGACATAGCACAACTGCAGTCCACTAACCAGCAGTTGATAACGCGACTAAATGAATCGGAACGAGTAAAACTGAAGCAGAACCGATCAAGATCTAGGTCCACACCGAGACAAAATGGTTTTTGTTTTTACCACAACAAATGGGGTAAGAAAGCCAATAATTGCACGCTCCCATGCAACTTCAACCAAAATGCGAACCAGGGAAACTAATCAAGCTGTTACTAGTTCAGGCAGTTAGTGACGACAATAGCAACAAACTGCCCTCCGAACTTCGGCTTCATGTTATCGATAAGGCAACGAACATCAAATTTCTAGTGGATTCTGGCTCCGTAGTATCAATTGTACCTGTCGGCACACTGAGATGCAAACCAGAGACACACAATCTTACTCTCCATGCAGCAAACGGGTCTTGCATCAAAACATACGGCAACAAGGTGCTAAAGCTGGATTTAAATCTTCGGAGAAGCTTCCAATGGACCTTCATCGTAACCGACATACAGACGGCAATACTAGGAGCTGACTTCATCATCTACTACAATCTACTACTAGATTTAAAAAAACAACGTCTTATCGATCCACTAACCAACCTCACCACAAAGGGACAAACTATTGCGACAACAACATTCAACGTCTCCACAGTAAGCAATACCATTCCCTCACCTTACGGGGAAATGCTGAAGAAACACATTGAAATAACAAAACCAACTGATAAACCGAACTTGACTAACTTAGAATATGCACATCATGTGGAAACAAAAGGCATTCCAACAGCAACATGCGCTCGTAAACTAGCCGGAGAAAAGGCCACAGCAGCAAAGGCACAAATATCTGACATGCTACAAAAAGGCACTTTGAGACCATCGAAGAGTCCTTATGCCAGCCCCATACATATGGTCAGAAAAAAGAACAACGAATGGAGACTCTGTGGTGATTACCGTCAATTGAATGCGAACACTGTCGCAGACAATTACACACCACCGTTGATTCAAGACTGCTTTCTTCGTCTACCTAACACCTGCATATACTCGAAGCTAGATCTAGATAAAGCCTACCACCAAGTGCCAATGCTCCCAGAACACATACAAAAGACGGCCATCATCACTCCCTGGGGCCTCTACGAATATCTGGTAATGCCATTTGGACTCAAAAACGCAACTCAGACTTTCCAACGCTTCATGGACGCCATATTCAGAGACCTGGATTTTGTATTCATCTATATTGATGACATTCTGGTCATGTCGAAGAGTCAACAGGAACATAAAAGACATTTACAAATCATTTTCGAACGCCTGGAGTCCCACTCACTGAGTTTAAACATCAACAAATGTTCTTTTGGCCAAACTGAGGTGGAATTTCTGGGCTATATGCTAAATTCCCAGGGCTACGTCCCCATCAGCAAACGGGTTGATGCCATTACAAATTATAATAGACCTGAAACAATAGAAGAATTGAGACGTTTCCTTGGCATTGTAAATTACTACAGACGCTGCATCCCACAAGCAGCACACACCCAGACAACACTCAACAACTATTTGAAACATTCAAAGAAGAAGGACAAAACTAAAATACAATGGACCAAAGAATCTAACCAAGCGTTTATTGACATTAAACAGAAGATATCTGAGGTAACATTACTAACTTATCCTTCAGAAACAGCCCCCCTAACTTTAACCACTGACGCTTCATCCACGGCAATAGGTGCCAAACTCGAACAACACATCGATGAACTTTGGCAACCACTTGGATTCTTCTCCAAAAAACTAACAGTCACTGAGCAACGCTACAGTACTTATGATCGCGAATTACTTGCAATTTACTCGTCCATCAAGTTCTTTCAACACCTTTTAGATTGCAGAACTTTTAAAATTAAAACCGATCATAAGCCACTCATTTACGCATTCAAGCAAAAACTGGAAAAAGCCTCAGAACGACAGCTCAGACACCTGGATTTCATTTCACAATTCTCAACCGATATCTACTATGTAAAGGTGAAGACAATATTATCCCTGACGCTTTGTCACGAATCAACGTTATCTCAATGCCAGCTGTTCTAAGTCCAGAAACAATACAACAAGCTCAACACAACGATGAAGAACTAAGAAACATCGCACAAAACACTTCCTCACTGAAGCTGCACGAACTCGAAGTTGAACCAGGTATTAGAATACACTGTGACATTTCATCTGGTACTGTAAAACCTTACATTCCAACTAGTCTTCGCAAGACAGCATTCGACATCGTACACAACACTGCTCATCCCAGCGGTCGAACCACCTCTAAACAACTAAGAGAAAAATTTATTTGGCCAAGAATCCGAAAAGATGCTAAACAATGGTCACGAGAATGCCTAGCATGCCAACAGTCGAAAGTCCATCGCCACACAAGATTAAAACCAAACCATATTGACGTTCCAGACACAAGATTCAATCACATACACCTTGACATCATCTTCCTGCCCAAAGTCCGCGGCTACTCATACTGTCTTACTATCATTGATCGTTTCTCAAGATGGCCAGTAGCAGTTCCAATCCAGGACATGACAGCAGAAACAGTAGCCACAACACTTTTCGATAGCTGGATTTCACATTATGGGTCTCCTATCACATTAACAACAGACCAGGGCACTCAATTTGAGTCCGAATTATTTAAAGCTCTCACTAAACTTGTCGGAACTAAAAAAACGCGTACATCACCATACCATCCACAATCGAACGGCATAGTCGAACGCTTGCACAGAACACTCAAAACAGCTCTCATGTGTTCACCTAAGCCATGGTTAGACATATTACCAACTATCTTACTTGGCCTTAGGACCTCTTTCAAGGAAGATCTTCAAGCTACTCCGGCTGAAATGCTATATGGAACACAACTACGCATACCAGGCGAATTTTTTATCTCCGAAGACTTACCATCAGATCCCCAAATATTTTTAGAAAAACATCGTGAATTCATGCGTGGAATTCGCCCTACACCGACGGCTCATCATTCAAAAAACAGGATTTTCATTCTCAAGGATTTAAATACATGCACGCACGTTTGGTTACGCTGTGACCATGTTAAATCGCCACTAGAACCACCGTATCAAGGCCCATACAAAGTCATCAACCGAATCACAGACAGACTCTACAAAATTTTGATAAATGGAGAAGAAAAAAATGTTTCAATCGAGAGACTCAAACCGTGCTACACTAGCAAAACAGATGCAGATCACCAGGATAACTCGATATCGCAGCCAATGCAGCCACATCAATGGACCTCAAACCTGGACAAACCCGTACGCACGTATCAACGTAAAGTGACTTTCAAAACTCCCCCTTGAAAACCACTTAGGGGGGAGTGGATGTGGCGGTACGGACCACTAGATTTAATACCGACACGTTGTTAAAACAGACAACCATAGGTTTTGAATATAGCAATTGTTTTTAAGTAATCATTCTCTTGTTACAAAATACAAACGATGTACATTTAGATTCTATTAAGAATAAACTTGATTTAAATTAATAAACATAGTAGTCAAAAATACTACATACCCAAGTAGTTAGAAGGTTGCTCAAATAATTATGATTCCGAAACCTGGGAAAAAACCGGAAGAGGTTACTTCCTATAGGCCCATAAGTTAACTGCCGATAGTATCGAAATTATTTGAAAAAATGTACGTTAAGAGGTTAAAAAGTATCATTAATGAAAAAAAGCTAATACCCGAACATCAATTTGGCTTTCGCAATAAGCACGGTAGTGTAGAACAAGTACATCGGTTGGTTAACACAATTAATAGAGATTTAAATGCCAAAAGATATTGTTCAGCAGCTTTTCTAGACATAGCCCAAGCCTTCAACAAAGTGTGGCATATAGGTCTTCAATATAAACTGAAAAAATACTTCCGTACCAAGATTATTAACTATTGAGATCACATATGACTAATAGGCACTTCATGGTTAAAATAGGTAGGGAATGTACTGAATTGAAACCCATCCAGTCAGGAGTCCCTCAGGGGAGTGTCCTAGGACCTACACTATATCTTTGCTACACTTCCGATTTGCCAACGTTAACAGAAACTACCGTTGCTACGTTTGCAGACGATACTGGTATATTAGCATCACACACAGTATCGGCATCACGGAATCTACAGACTAACCTTAATATGATTTAAGAATGGCTCAAGAAATGGCGAATAAAAGCAAACGAAAGTAAATCAACGCATATAACATTTACCACGCGCAGAGAAGCTTGCCCGCCTGTGAAAATAAATAATTGTGTAATTTCACAATCCAATGACGCTAAATATCTCGGTATACATTTGGACAGAAGGCTTACCTGGCAAAAGCACATTTTTACAAAGCGTGAGTAGCTTGGTCTTAAAATCAGAAAAATGTATTGGATAATTTGTCGAAAGTCAAAACTCTCTCTGGACAACAAAGTACTTATATATAAAACCATTTTGAAACCCATCTGGACTTACGGAATTCAGCTTTGGGGTACTGCATGCAAATCTAATATAGCCATAATCCAGCGATTTCAAAACAAAGTACTACGACTCATTGTAGATGCACCATACTACGTCACTAACGAAGTCATCCAGAAAGACATCCCATAAGCATCCATCAAAGATGAAATATATCTGTCCAGTACAAAATATAGTGATAGATTAATCAACCATCCCAATGCGTGGGCGAATCAACTAAACGTGTGTGACAACAGGGAACCCCGCAGATTAAGGCGATATCAACCAGTAGACTTAGCTTTAGGTCCGCGATAGGGAATAGTGTACAATGTATAATATATTATACTAATTTGTTGTATATTAAAACAAGAGGGCATTCACTGGAATGTTTCTCTTACAAGTCTTAATTAATTAATCATGTAAGAAGCTTATTGCCTACTTAGGCAGATTGGTGAAACCATAGGAGAAATAAAAACAAAACAAAAAATTTTAATCTAATTTTATTGTTTCAGGAAAAAAAAATTGCAAATAATAATTTTAGTACGATGTTCAAACCACTAAAAATTATAATGAAGAAAGAGAGCGGGGACCAAAATCCAAGCACACACAGTGCTAATCCAGCCACCAGTCAACAGCTTATCAATTCCGTTCCAAAAATTATAAAAGTGAAGGAATGTGTGACAAATTCGACAAATTCAAATAAAACGCCTATTGATCCAAAACCTAGTGAAGAAATAGTTATAAGTTCAGATGAAGAAGACGAAAATAATGAATCTGATGCGCAAATAAAACCAGTGGTAATATACCCCCCAGGAAAGGGGGGTATATCAATTTATACCAATGATTTGTAAACGTTATTAAAAGAAAATTATTTAAATGATGTTATCGTCGATTTTTACATACAGTACATATATCATAATCAGTTATCAACTAAAGAAAGACAGGCAACGTTTGTGTTCAGTTCTTTCTTTTTCAATAGATTATCCACTAAAACAAACAACGCCAACACAAACGAAGCACAAGAAAGACATTCACAAGTAAAAAACTACACAAAACATGTGAACATCTTTAAAAAAAAGTTTGTTATAATACCGGTATGCGAGAACAGCCACTGATATGTAACAATAATAAATTTTGGCATGGCGAAGAAACCAATTATCCATATAATGGATTCGTTACGACTACGAAACCGTAGATATAGTTCAAAAGCCGTGCAAAAAATTAAACAATATTTACCTTCCGAATGGCAATCCAAATTTGGAAATTCACACAATGCTACCGTGAAAAATATAATCGAACATTACCCATTAGTACCGCAGCAAACGAGTAAATACGATTGTGGGATATATTTTCTGTCGTTTATTGAGGAATTTTTTAAAAGCAGATTTAAAAACTTTAGCCTATCTACCTATTGGAAATATCTGTTATAAATAGAAAACGATAACAAAGAAGCAATCTTATAAAAAAACTAACAAAACAAAGTGAAAATGCTAGTGTATCAAGCGCTTAAATTCAACATCAATCTAAAGTACTTTACAGTGATTTAATATGTGATAAATAAATTACAGATATGTAATAGATAATGATGATAGAAATAATGCAAAAATATAAAAACAAAGCTGAACTTTAGAATACAGATATAAAGTGACATATTAAAAAGGAGATAGGCAATAACCCCAAATATCAAATTAAGAAAAATAAAAACTATGTATGTGCATATTTGCGAAAAAAAAATTACCCTCAGTAGCGGTGTGAATTTGGGGAAGTAGGGGCAGGATTACTTAATTATAAGCACAGAATTATTTAATTATAGCGATAAAGCGGGAGCGCTGGGAAATTGCTCTAAGGAGCGATAAAGGGGGCACTCGATACTGGAAGTGTTCGCTCTGTGGAAGACGTGCAGAGAAATAAATTTGAAAGAGCGGGAACGATACAGAGGATGGAGCCAAGAGGTGATGATTGGTGTTTACGGGCGGGAAACTGGACATTGTTCAGTGCAGTGCTTAATTAGGAAAAATTATAATTTTAGAACAAAATAAAGAAATATAAATTTAAAAAAAACATATATTTTAGCGAAAATTACTCAAAAATAATATTTTGCATTAAGTTCAATTTAGGAAATAACTTTTATTTAAGCACAAACATTATATACACGATGCTTTGCGACGGGGCGATGCGCTTGTCTTATTTATAATGTCCCAGGTGTGTATTTATGATATTATATTCTTATATGTTTGGTAGTGAATTTTGTATGGCAGCGCGAAAACGGCTCCATCAATGATTTTGAAAATTGCCTGTTTCGTAGAAAAAAAATTCTAAGACTTTTGGCGTCTTCGGATTTTTCCCTGAATTTTATCCCGTAAATTTGGAAAAACTGGAAAAAAAGTGAGTCTTTTTGCTGTATTACTTTTAATTCGTAACCCCAAAGGAAACGAGCTGTACAAGTCCATAGAAGGGAACAGCCTAACTACACTCTCCACTGGTGAACCAACATACTGGCCGTCGGACAGGACAAAAATCCCGGACCTTATAGACTTCAGTGTCATAAAGGGTATATCAAGAAAATACCTCAAGATGGAGTCATGTCTAGACCTTTCCTCAGATCACTCGCCAATTATTTTAACCTACAGTACACAAATACTGGAGCAACCACCTATGACAAGTATTACAAACAGGAACACCAACTAGGAACTATTCCGGAGTTTAATAAATTCTAACCTTAACTGCAACATACCGCTCAAAACAGAAGATAACATCGATCAAGCAGTTGAGAGGGTAAATAAAACTATAATTGATGCAGCTGAAGAGGCAACCCCACTAAGCAACCCACGCAGAAGAACGGTATCCTGCCCCATGTTAGCAAAACAAAAAATTGCTGAGAAAAGAAGGTTAAGACGAATTTGGCTAAACACTAGGACTCCCAGAGATAAAACGCTATTCAACAAGGCTTGTAAGGAACTTAAGAACCTCTTACACGACATCAAAAACCAAGAGCTAGAACAATACCTAGAGAAGTTAACCGCTACAGAAACCACAAACTACTCCTTATGGAAAGCCACCAAGCAGCTCAAACAACCCAAAATACGTAACACCCCAATTAAAACTAGTGATGGCAATTGAGCAAGAAGCAATAATGAAAAAGCTGCAACTTTCGCGAAACACCTCGAAGATGTATTCAAGCCACTTCCTCCAAGCCGCAATGAAGAAGAGGAAAAATACATACACGAGTTTCTAAGGAGTCCACCCACTGCTAGTGAAACTGTCAAGCGATTTAGTACTTTTGAAGTCCAAAATATGATCAAATTCAACATAAAATCCAATAAAGCACCAGGCAACGACAGGATAGGAGGTAAAATATTGAAAGAACTGCCGGAAAAAGGAACGAGATATTTAACAATATTATTCAACTCAATGGTAAGACTGGGAATATTTCCGACAAAGTGGAAAATTGCTGAATTAATACTGATCCCGAAACCCGGAAAAGATGAAAAGGAGGTTACCTCATACAGACCAATCAGCCTATTACCTATAGTGTCAAAGCTATTTAAAAAGTTACTGCTCAAGAGGCTCAAAGCTATAGTGGAAGTTAACAAACTGATACCGACCTACCAATTTGGCTTCAGGGAAAAACATGCTACAGTCGAGCAGATCCACCGAGTTGTTTGTACCATCAACACAGCGCTACACACAAAGCAATACTGCTCCGCAGTATTTTTAGATATAAGCCAAGCTTTTGATAGAGTTTGGCATTCTGGATTACTATACAAGCTTAAAGTAGCATTGCCCAACGACATCTTTGTAATATTGAAATCGTACCTGACAAATAGAAAGTTGTCGTAAAGTACCAGGACGGACAATCTACTATGCGCAAAATCGAATCTGGTGTTCCGCAAGGCAGTGTACTCGGTCCCATTCTGTATCTACTGTTTACAGCAGACCTTCCCGGCTCATTTGAAACTACAGTAGCTACATTTGCAGACGACACTGCTGTGTTAGCACTTCATAAGGATCCGGTTACTGCCTCGATGAAACTGCAACGACACCTGCTTAAGATACAGGAATGGCTAAACAACTGGCGGATAAAAGTAAATGAAATAAAATCTGTGCACGTGACATTTACTCTAAAAAGGTGTACGTGTCCCCCAGTGACCCTTAATAACATTGCACTTCCTCAGGCAGAGACAGTGAAGTATCTAGGCATGCACTTGGACAGACGTCTAACATGGAAAACCCACATATGGAAAAAGAGGCTTCAACTAGAAGAAAAACGAAGAGAACTATATTGGCTCCTTGGCTGGAAATCGCAAGTGTCTCTGGAAAATAAACTGCTAATATACAAGACAATAATTCGGCCAATATGGACTTATGGTATACAACTATGGGGCTGCGCTAGCATGTCAAACATAGAAATTCTCCAACGTTTCCAAAACAAAATATTGAAACAAATATTAAATGTCCCAAGATATGTCCCTAACTGGTTAGTACATAAAGATCTTCGAATGCCCCTGGTCAAAGAGGAAATCCAAAGCTACAGTAGGAAGTACCACCTTCGATTGCAGAATCACCCCAATGAAACAGCAGTGAAGTTGTTCCATCATAGGCCCGTAAGACGACTGAAAAGAGCAGATCCCAAGGACTTAGCGAATTTAAACCCAAATGAAACCTAAAATTTAAATGTCATCGTACTAATAAAATATCAGTTAAACTCAGTTATTGTACATAGTATAAAGGGGTAAGGTGTAAGGGGGAGTCATCAATGGATGGCAACCTCACATGTCATTTATGTCATAAAATTTTACTTAATGTCCTCGGACAGATTGTAAATTAATTAAAAGGGAAAATAAAAAAAATAAAAAAAAAAACTTTTAATTCGTAAAAGATAGAAAGTTGAAATTTTGTATGTAGGCTAATCTTGGTAACATATTTACGAATCGAAAAAAAAAATCCCAAATTTTCGTCAAATCCCAAAAAAGTTCGTCAAATAACGCATAAATTGAAAATATTTTTTATTTTGATAAATTGAAAAATTATTTTATTATTGTGCGAGTTATTATTTAAATTTAAAAATAGAATTCAATATGACATGTAATTACGAATTATTTTATTGGATTCAAATCATAGACGCCAAAAAGACGTCGCATTCCAACAGGTGTAAACTCTAGTACAACTTTAAAGTTTTAAGATAGGTGTACACGACGTATGCGACCTTCTAATGCTCTTACTTATTGAAGAGTTTTCGGTTGGTCGCTTCAGTCTTAGATTTAAAGTGGACTGTATGATTTGTTAATTTGACAGAGAAATATAATATTTTATGTTACTACGAATAATTTGTGGTCTTATACCAGTACAATGGTTCTAATATCTATACCTATATTGTGACAGTAAATTTGTTCTAGGCAAAAATGCTGTGTACTGGGTTTTAGGACAACGATGGATTCTACTAACTAAATTGATTATATTGCATCGATAGGTTTGTTCTGGGTAATAATGTTATAAACTGTGGTTCTACGACAGCGATAGGTACTACTAACTAAATTGATTGTATTGCGACGATATGTTTGTTCTAGGTAATAATGTTATAAACTATGGTTCTACGACAACGATAGGTACTACTAACTAAATTGATTGTATTGCGACGATATGTTTAAACGAGGTAATAATGTTAGATACTAAATTGTATGATAACGATGAGTTCTACTAACTAAATTTATTTATAAGTTTGCTAATACGAGGTTATATTGAATATAATATATAATATACATCTATAATATATAATATACATCCCTTGTTAAGAAATATGCTGAGGCTAGCAGGTACAACAGCTCCTGCAGACGAACACTCAAACAGACCTTCAAAATGGTCAGACGAAGAACTTAGAACGTTGCTGGAAAACATGAACAGACTCGATCATGTCAAAAACGTTTATTTAGAACTAGCTAAACCGATCCCGACCAAAACTGCTAAGCAGATATCCAACAAAAGTAGGTTAATTATCGCTCAGAGGATACAGGAGGAAGGCGATCCCATAAATGTGAGCATTAATCTACAAAATGTAATAAAACGAGATATGTCCGACGCCTATTCACCGCCGAGGGCTAGTAGCAGTAGACCTTAAGCGCTTACATCTACTCCGACAAGCAGAGTCGAACAGCTGGTTGACTATTTTACAAACATTGATGTTCAAAACACCTCACCGAATAATGAATCGCCAAAACATTTACAATGCAGCATGTATGAATTATTACCAGACGAAATCGAGCGGGTAGCGACCATCGAAGCTTTATGGCAGAGATAGGAACTCCCACCCGATGCGTTTGATGACCTGTTATCAATTAACTTGTTGATAAACGATCTAGTAGAGACTGGTGCAACTCGAATGGAGTTGCAGGCTTTGATAATCATAATTTCACAAAAATTGCAGAAACTGTTGCTTCCTGCAGACGACTCGAAAGTGCAGAAAAAGTCAAGAGAAGAAAAAGACAAACAGGTCGTAAAAACAGGAATACCCTGCATACAGCCGCAAGGTAGAATATGTTTGATGGGCAACAACATAGCAGATTTAAAAACTTTAGCCTATCTACCTATTGGAAATATCTGTTATAAATAGAAAACGATAACAAAGAAGCAATCTTATAAAAAAACTAACAAAACAAAGTGAAAATGCTAGTGTATCAAGCGCTTAAATTCAACATCAATCTAAAGTACTTTACAGTGATTTAATATGTGATAAATAAATTACAGATATGTAATAGATAATGATGATAGAAATAATGCAAAAATATAAAAACAAAGCTGAACTTTAGAATACAGATATAAAGTGACATATTAAAAAGGAGATAGGCAATAACCCCAAATATCAAATTAAGAAAAATAAAAACTATGTATGTGCATATTTGCGAAAAAAAAATTACCCTCAGTAGCGGTGTGAATTTGGGGAAGTAGGGGCAGGATTACTTAATTATAAGCACAGAATTATTTAATTATAGCGATAAAGCGGGAGCGCTGGGAAATTGCTCTAAGGAGCGATAAAGGGGGCACTCGATACTGGAAGTGTTCGCTCTGTGGAAGACGTGCAGAGAAATAAATTTGAAAGAGCGGGAACGATACAGAGGATGGAGCCAAGAGGTGATGATTGGTGTTTACGGGCGGGAAACTGGACATTGTTCAGTGCAGTGCTTAATTAGGAAAAATTATAATTTTAGAACAAAATAAAGAAATATAAATTTAAAAAAAACATATATTTTAGCGAAAATTACTCAAAAATAATATTTTGCATTAAGTTCAATTTAGGAAATAACTTTTATTTAAGCACAAACATTATATACACGATGCTTTGCGACGGGGCGATGCGCTTGTCTTATTTATAATGTCCCAGGTGTGTATTTATGATATTATATTCTTATATGTTTGGTAGTGAATTTTGTATGGCAGCGCGAAAACGGCTCCATCAATGATTTTGAAAATTGCCTGTTTCGTAGAGAAAAAATTCTAAGACTTTTGGCGTCTTCGGATTTTTCCCTGAATTTTATCCCGTAAATTTGGAAAAACTGGAAAAAAAGTGAGTCTTTTTGCTGTATTACTTTTAATTCGTAACCCCAAAGGAAACGAGCTGTACAAGTCCATAGAAGGGAACAGCCTAACTACACTCTCCACTGGTGAACCAACATACTGGCCGTCGGACAGGACAAAAATCCCGGACCTTATAGACTTCAGTGTCATAAAGGGTATATCAAGAAAATACCTCAAGATGGAGTCATGTCTAGACCTTTCCTCAGATCACTCGCCAATTATTTTAACCTACAGTACACAAATACTGGAGCAACCACCTATGACAAGTATTACAAACAGGAACACCAACTAGGAACTATTCCGGAGTTTAATAAATTCTAACCTTAACTGCAACATACCGCTCAAAACAGAAGATAACATCGATCAAGCAGTTGAGAGGGTAAATAAAACTATAATTGATGCAGCTGAAGAGGCAACCCCACTAAGCAACCCACGCAGAAGAACGGTATCCTGCCCCATGTTAGCAAAACAAAAAATTGCTGAGAAAAGAAGGTTAAGACGAATTTGGCTAAACACTAGGACTCCCAGAGATAAAACGCTATTCAACAAGGCTTGTAAGGAACTTAAGAACCTCTTACACGACATCAAAAACCAAGAGCTAGAACAATACCTAGAGAAGTTAACCGCTACAGAAACCACAAACTACTCCTTATGGAAAGCCACCAAGCAGCTCAAACAACCCAAAATACGTAACACCCCAATTAAAACTAGTGATGGCAATTGAGCAAGAAGCAATAATGAAAAAGCTGCAACTTTCGCGAAACACCTCGAAGATGTATTCAAGCCACTTCCTCCAAGCCGCAATGAAGAAGAGGAAAAATACATACACGAGTTTCTAAGGAGTCCACCCACTGCTAGTGAAACTGTCAAGCGATTTAGTACTTTTGAAGTCCAAAATATGATCAAATTCAACATAAAATCCAATAAAGCACCAGGCAACGACAGGATAGGAGGTAAAATATTGAAAGAACTGCCGGAAAAAGGAACGAGATATTTAACAATATTATTCAACTCAATGGTAAGACTGGGAATATTTCCGACAAAGTGGAAAATTGCTGAATTAATACTGATCCCGAAACCCGGAAAAGATGAAAAGGAGGTTACCTCATACAGACCAATCAGCCTATTACCTATAGTGTCAAAGCTATTTAAAAAGTTACTGCTCAAGAGGCTCAAAGCTATAGTGGAAGTTAACAAACTGATACCGACCTACCAATTTGGCTTCAGGGAAAAACATGCTACAGTCGAGCAGATCCACCGAGTTGTTTGTACCATCAACACAGCGCTACACACAAAGCAATACTGCTCCGCAGTATTTTTAGATATAAGCCAAGCTTTTGATAGAGTTTGGCATTCTGGATTACTATACAAGCTTAAAGTAGCATTGCCCAACGACATCTTTGTAATATTGAAATCGTACCTGACAAATAGAAAGTTGTCGTAAAGTACCAGGACGGACAATCTACTATGCGCAAAATCGAATCTGGTGTTCCGCAAGGCAGTGTACTCGGTCCCATTCTGTATCTACTGTTTACAGCAGACCTTCCCGGCTCATTTGAAACTACAGTAGCTACATTTGCAGACGACACTGCTGTGTTAGCACTTCATAAGGATCCGGTTACTGCCTCGATGAAACTGCAACGACACCTGCTTAAGATACAGGAATGGCTAAACAACTGGCGGATAAAAGTAAATGAAATAAAATCTGTGCACGTGACATTTACTCTAAAAAGGTGTACGTGTCCCCCAGTGACCCTTAATAACATTGCACTTCCTCAGGCAGAGACAGTGAAGTATCTAGGCATGCACTTGGACAGACGTCTAACATGGAAAACCCACATATGGAAAAAGAGGCTTCAACTAGAAGAAAAACGAAGAGAACTATATTGGCTCCTTGGCTGGAAATCGCAAGTGTCTCTGGAAAATAAACTGCTAATATACAAGACAATAATTCGGCCAATATGGACTTATGGTATACAACTATGGGGCTGCGCTAGCATGTCAAACATAGAAATTCTCCAACGTTTCCAAAACAAAATATTGAAACAAATATTAAATGTCCCAAGATATGTCCCTAACTGGTTAGTACATAAAGATCTTCGAATGCCCCTGGTCAAAGAGGAAATCCAAAGCTACAGTAGGAAGTACCACCTTCGATTGCAGAATCACCCCAATGAAACAGCAGTGAAGTTGTTCCATCATAGGCCCGTAAGACGACTGAAAAGAGCAGATCCCAAGGACTTAGCGAATTTAAACCCAAATGAAACCTAAAATTTAAATGTCATCGTACTAATAAAATATCAGTTAAACTCAGTTATTGTACATAGTATAAAGGGGTAAGGTGTAAGGGGGAGTCATCAATGGATGGCAACCTCACATGTCATTTATGTCATAAAATTTTACTTAATGTCCTCGGACAGATTGTAAATTAATTAAAAGGGAAAATAAAAAAAATAAAAAAAAAAACTTTTAATTCGTAAAAGATAGAAAGTTGAAATTTTGTATGTAGGCTAATCTTGGTAACATATTTACGAATCGAAAAAAAAAATCCCAAATTTTCGTCAAATCCCAAAAAAGTTCGTCAAATAACGCATAAATTGAAAATATTTTTTATTTTGATAAATTGAAAAATTATTTTATTATTGTGCGAGTTATTATTTAAATTTAAAAATAGAATTCAATATGACATGTAATTACGAATTATTTTATTGGATTCAAATCATAGACGCCAAAAAGACGTCGCATTCCAACAGGTGTAAACTCTAGTACAACTTTAAAGTTTTAAGATAGGTGTACACGACGTATGCGACCTTCTAATGCTCTTACTTATTGAAGAGTTTTCGGTTGGTCGCTTCAGTCTTAGATTTAAAGTGGACTGTATGATTTGTTAATTTGACAGAGAAATATAATATTTTATGTTACTACGAATAATTTGTGGTCTTATACCAGTACAATGGTTCTAATATCTATACCTATATTGTGACAGTAAATTTGTTCTAGGCAAAAATGCTGTGTACTGGGTTTTAGGACAACGATGGATTCTACTAACTAAATTGATTATATTGCATCGATAGGTTTGTTCTGGGTAATAATGTTATAAACTGTGGTTCTACGACAGCGATAGGTACTACTAACTAAATTGATTGTATTGCGACGATATGTTTGTTCTAGGTAATAATGTTATAAACTATGGTTCTACGACAACGATAGGTACTACTAACTAAATTGATTGTATTGCGACGATATGTTTAAACGAGGTAATAATGTTAGATACTAAATTGTATGATAACGATGAGTTCTACTAACTAAATTTATTTATAAGTTTGCTAATACGAGGTTATATTGAATATAATATATAATATACATCTATAATATATAATATACATCCCTTGTTAAGAAATATGCTGAGGCTAGCAGGTACAACAGCTCCTGCAGACGAACACTCAAACAGACCTTCAAAATGGTCAGACGAAGAACTTAGAACGTTGCTGGAAAACATGAACAGACTCGATCATGTCAAAAACGTTTATTTAGAACTAGCTAAACCGATCCCGACCAAAACTGCTAAGCAGATATCCAACAAAAGTAGGTTAATTATCGCTCAGAGGATACAGGAGGAAGGCGATCCCATAAATGTGAGCATTAATCTACAAAATGTAATAAAACGAGATATGTCCGACGCCTATTCACCGCCGAGGGCTAGTAGCAGTAGACCTTAAGCGCTTACATCTACTCCGACAAGCAGAGTCGAACAGCTGGTTGACTATTTTACAAACATTGATGTTCAAAACACCTCACCGAATAATGAATCGCCAAAACATTTACAATGCAGCATGTATGAATTATTACCAGACGAAATCGAGCGGGTAGCGACCATCGAAGCTTTATGGCAGAGATAGGAACTCCCACCCGATGCGTTTGATGACCTGTTATCAATTAACTTGTTGATAAACGATCTAGTAGAGACTGGTGCAACTCGAATGGAGTTGCAGGCTTTGATAATCATAATTTCACAAAAATTGCAGAAACTGTTGCTTCCTGCAGACGACTCGAAAGTGCAGAAAAAGTCAAGAGAAGAAAAAGACAAACAGGTCGTAAAAACAGGAATACCCTGCATACAGCCGCAAGGTAGAATATGTTTGATGGGCAACAACATATATTCCATAAGAATCATAGGAAATTGGCAGAATTCATTATTACTGGGAATGAAACTCCCGCAGAAACAAACTCACGCTGCTTGAACCCTGAAAAAATCAGGGAATTGTATAAGAACCTATGGGGCACTCATAGTTCCACTACAAACCACTTTATCAAGAAAAACAATATTAACTTAGGCGACATAACGCCTATGGACCCAGAAGGAGTAAAATTCTTTATTTCTTTGTTAAAGAAAAAATCAGCACCAGGTCCCGAAGGGGTAAAGAAGGGGAATATCTAACAAAACTCTTCAATAATATAATAAATATTCAATATCCAACATCAATCAATAAACAACGACAAACAACGACGAACAACAACAAATCGAATTAGTAAAATAAATAAAATTATTTATTTACGAAAAAATTTGGAACGCATGATAACTTATATAAAAGTGAATAATATTTTATGTGTGAGAGCTAATTTTGAAACAGTAAAATTGTGAGAGTTAAATTTTACTTTATTATTTTTAATAGTTCTATTTTGATTTTAATTTTTTCGGATTGTGTACTTAACAGTAGGAAAATGTTCTTTTCGAATTTTGATAAGATGTGTTTATATATTTTCTGCGGTTTGTATATAATATTTTACTTTAGGATTTATTTTTTTTAATTCTTTTATTAGTTAATCATTATTTTCGTTTTTTACAGATATTTTAAAAATTAGTTGTGTATCTCTTTTTATTAGTGTCGTTTTAGGTTGTTGTTTAAACGTATATGTTATGTGTATTTCATGTTTATGTGATTCTATTGATTTTTCACATAGGGGTATTCCTTCATCACTCTCTAGTTGTGAATGTACTGTCATATTAGAGGCGGTTAAAATTCCTCTTACTCGTGGTGTCTCTATAGTTTGTTCACTGTCTTCACTGTCAGATATTAAATCAATGATATCTTCTTGTGCTTGTTCAACATTACTTATTACAGGTGTGTGAAGTTCACTTCTGTTTAATGATTCTATTTCAGATATTTCATCAAGATATTGAAGATCTTCTATGGTTACATCTGTGTTGTTGTATAGTGAATTAGTTTTATCTTTAGATATTGATGGTTTGTCTTTATTAGGGAAAACATTTATTCTAATTCTTAATAATGCGTCCGCTACTTTATTTTGTTGTCCGGGTTTATATTCGATCTCATAGTCATAGTCTATTAATTTTATTGAATATTGTGTTAGTTTTGAAGAGACGTTCTTGGTGTCTTTAAGCCATACTAGGGGTCTGTGATCGGTTATTTATTTAAATTTTCTTCCGTACAAACGATGTCTGAAATATCCTGTTGCCCATACAATCGCTAATAGCTCTTTTTCGATTGTTGAGTACCTTGTTCCATCTTCATTGAGTGTTCTAGACGCATAGGCTATAGGCCTATCATTATTATTATCTTTCTGAGATAGTACTGCACCGATTGCTATATTTGAATTTTTCGTAATTTGGTCTTATTAGTACAGGTGCGTTAATTAATGTTTCTTTCAATATACTGAATGCTTGTTTATATTCAGATGTATACAAATTTTTATGTTCTTTCTTTAAACATAGTGTTAACGGCTTTGCTATTTTTGCATAGTCTTTAAAGATATTTCTGTAGTATCCGGTGAGTTCAAGAAAACTTTTTATGTCTTTAGGTGTAATAGGCATAGGAAATTTTTTAATATCATTTAGCTTGTCAGGATTTTGTTTTAAACATTTTGTTGTTACAATGTGTCCTAAGAATTCTGTTTCTTTTTTCAAGAAACCACATTTATCAATTTGTATTTTGAGTTTAGCATCTTTAAATCGATTTAACACATGCCGTAAGTTTTATAAATGATCTTGTAAGGATGTTCCGAAAATAATTATGTCATCTAGATATACTGGGCAAATGTAATTAACTAATCCATCTAAGAAGTGGTTCATCGTTCTCTGGAATGTCGCAGGTGCATTCTTTAAACTGAAAGGCATTCTAAGATATTCGTAATGTTCTGATTCTGTTGAGAAAGCTGTTTTCTCTATACTGTCGGGATGCATTTCTATCTGTAGAAATCCGCTGTGTAAATCTAGAGTTGTAAAGTAATTTGAATTGCCTATTTTGCTAAGTTCTCCGTCTATATTGGGTATAGGAAATTTATCCTCAATTGTTTTGTTGTTTAGTTTTCTGCAATCCGTAACAATTTGTATTTTCTGTTTTCCACTGCTGTCCATTTTCTTAGGTACTATTATAATAGGACATTTACATGGTGATTGATATTTCTAATTATTCCTTAACTTTTCATGTTTTCAATTTGTCTTTTTATCCCTTGTCGATGTATTTCCCAATGTAGAGCCCAAACCCAGGCCCGGAACGTAATGGGAACGTAATTTGAACGTAATGGGAACGTAACTTGAACGTAATGGGAACGTAATTCAACAATATATTGTTGAATTACGTTCCCATTACGTTCAAGTTACGTTCCCATTACGTTTCGGGCCTGGGTTTGGGCTCTAAACTAAATCTCGCTCTGCGGGTGTGTAACCTAACCTACACCACTATTCCAATATTCCAAGTTACATTCCCATTACGTTGGTATGATAATAAGAAATAAAATATTGGTTTTTTTTGACATGCCTGCATTCACTAATGAATTGATTTGGGTACTGCACCTACATATAACGTATACAATTGTCATCCACTTTATGTACGCATACTCATACATTAATATGTCTATGCATATATATTAGAGCTCTTATGACCAGTGTTAATCATATAAGAATTATATATAACAAAACATTACTAATAAAATATGTGTATCTTATTTTATATGGATGTATTAAAACATTAAATCTTATAATAATAAAAGTTTAAGTTACGTTCCCATTATGTTCAAGTTACGTTGAATTACGTTCCCATTACGTTCAAGTTACGTTCCCATTACGTTTAAGTTACGTTCCGGGCCTGGGTTTGGGCTCTAAACTAAATCTCGCTCTGCTGGTGTGTAACCTAACCTACACCACTATTCCAATATTCCAAGTTACATTCCAATATTCCAAGTTACATTCCCATTACGTTGGTATGATAATAAGAAATAAAATATTGGTTTTTTTTGACATGCCTGCATTCACTAATGAATTGATTTGGGTACTGCACCTACATATAACGTATACAATTGTCATCCACTTTATGTACGCATACTCATACATTAATATGTCTATGCATATATATTAGAGCTCTTATGACCAGTGTTAATCATATAAGAATTATATATAACAAAACAATACTAATAAAATATGTGTATCTTATTTTATATGGATGTATTAAAACAATAAATCTTATAATAATAAAAGTTTAAGTTACGTTCCCATTATGTTCAAGTTACGTTGAATTACGTTCCCATTACGTTCAAGTTACGTTCATATTACGTTCAAGTTACGTTCCGGGCCTGGGTTTGGGCTCTAAACTAAATCTCGCTCTGCGGGTGTGTAACCTAACCTACACCACTATTCCAATATTCCAAGTTACATTCCCATTACGTTGGTATGATAATAAGAAATAAAATATTGGTTTTTTGACATGCCTGCATTCACTAATGAATTGATTTGGGTACTGCACCTACATATAACGTATACAATTGTCATCCACTTTATGTACGCATACTCATACATTAATATGTCTATGCATATATATTAGAGCTCTTATGACCAGTGTTAATCATATAAGAATTATATATAACAAAACATTACTAATAAAATATGTGTATCTTATTTTATATGGATGTATTAAAACATTAAATCTTATAATAATAAAAGTCAATGGTTTGTGTTTAAATATTAATATTTATTTACAAATATGCTATTTTTCAATTGTTATATAAATATACATTTTAATTATCTTAACTAAAACAGATATAAATTTATACAAAACTTAAACTTAACCTAAAATTAGTACTAAATTTTATAATGTCCATGTGCTAAAGTACTTATACCATCAGTTAATACATATCTTTTATTATCATTTCCACTAAGACCTACTTTACTTATCATTTGAGTATAAATTGTATGCTTAATAGATTTAAAGGTATTCATTGTGATCAATAATATGTTATCCTGAGATAAACAATTTACATAATCTTTAATATTAAATTTGTTTACAATAATTTTCTTAATTCCTTTTGCTTTAGCTGTGCATGAACCCTCAATATCAATTGCATACATTTTTGACCTTAACCCAACAAACTCCCAAATTATACTACCCGCGCATTCATCTTTCATTAAGCCTAATACAACTAACTAATCCAGTCACATATTTACTTAATGATTCTCTTGGCCAATCAATTGCAGGCGCGTTTTACGAACAAGAACTACAAAAAACAAAATATCCAGATATATATCTAGTTGAGAAAGTTTTACAGAAAAAAGGAAAAAGAGTTTTTGTAAAGTGGTTAGGTTTAGATAAATCTCATAACAGTTGGATAGATGCTAAAAATATTGTATAACATTTTAAATAAATAAAACTATTGGTTATTATAAATATTTTTGTTTGCTTAATAGAGTACACATTATGCAATTTTGAAACTAATCCTCTTTGAGTACATTTTTTTTTTTTTCATTTAAAGTTCTTAAACAATTTTCATAATCTTCAAAAGAAATATGGTTTTTTACTACACTTGTCTTTACTCCTTTTATTTTTTTTTTATAATATTATTATTATTAATTTTTATTGTATACATTTTCGATCTTAGTCCTATAAAGTGAGTCATAATTTTACCGTTATTTTCATCCTTCATTAAACCTAATACCTTTTTATTTACACAGGGAATATTATATTGATTGTTTTCTTTATAATCACTTGTATCAAACTTACTTATATCGCGTCTTATAGTTTCATAAATATCTGATGTGATAATTTCATAAATTAACGAGTCAGTATCAATATATAATAACTTTAAATTATTATTAAAAAATTCTTTTTGCATATAATTATTATGAAAATCATACATTACTGTTTTAGATAAATCTAATATTGAAAAGCCAACATATATAGGTTTATTAAATGTAATATTAGGTTTTAAAAGTTCAATAGCCACAACAATTTTATTAAAAATTGTTCGGCTATGAAAATTAGGTCGTGCTATTAAACTTTTTACTCCATAACGACCACCCCATTTTGTTTTTAATTTTATATCACGATGTTTTCTAACATTTTCCATTGTCTTACCAAATACACTATTATTCATTAATTTATACAAGTTTTTTTCAAAATCATTGGTAGCCATTTTTCTTTTTTCTGTATTTAAATCGATATAGTTTTTTAGCCACGGTGATTGACTAAATTTTAAAACTCGATGTATTTTTGACACTTGCATTCCTAAATGTATACATTGCTTTAAATTACTATAATGAATTATATATTTCTCCTTATCATATAAAGTAGTTAAAAGTTTTTTATGTTTACTTCCCGGTGGAATACAATGCTCAGGACAAAGCGGTAAATCTTTATGGAGATTATGTAAACTTTGAGGTTTGAATCATAATTGGACATATATTTATTATTTGCAATTCCATGTCTGTGAGAGCATTGTGATATTCCACCTCTTATACCTTTTTTAATAAAATGTAACATATCAATATCTGTTAAAAGTTCTAATTCAATACTTGTATACTTTAACATAACATCCCAAGAAAGTCCTGGTGCTGTATAATATTGACAGGGATCTAAATTATATGTTTTATAGCACACATCTCGAAAATTTTCAAAAATATCTGTTAACAACAGAACATTGATCTTTAAATATAAGTCTGAATATTCCCCCAATGTTTTCATTTCAAATGCATACCAAACCATTTTGGCATGATTGTAATCATCGTCAGATATATTACAGCCATTAAGTGATCTATAGAAATTATTGTGAGATAGCAACTCAGATTCATTAGGCATATCCCTACTATTTACATATTCATAAGGAAATACACCTTTACGTTTTAATAATTAAGACATTGCTTTAACGATCTATTGTGAAGCACATAATTATACTTGTTATTTAGATTTGGTATTAATTTAACGTCATTTGTTTTAATGCAAGGTGGTTTAATATTTTCAGCACAGAAAGGGAGATCATTGTGTTCATCGTGCAAATAATTAGGATATCTTAAATCGACTTCTAATATATAACCAACATCTGAGTTATCTTCAATTGCTTCTACATTAAATGTTTGTAATTTATATGTATCTAACCATTTAAATCCCTCATGTGGTAAATATTGACTCATAGCCCAACCATATAAGTTATTTGCATCCCAATACATTAAATATTGAGAATCTTGATTTGAATCATAATTGGACATATATTTATTATTTGCAATTCCATGTCTGTGAGAGCATTGTGATATTCCACCTCTTATACCTTTTTTAATAAAATGTAACAAATTAATATCTGTTAAAAGTTCTAATTCAATACTTGTATACTTTAACATAACATCCCAAGAAAGTCGTGGTGCTGTATAATATTGACAGGGATCTAAATTATATGTTTAATAGCACACATCTCGAAAATTTTCAAAAATATCTGTTAACAACAGAACATCGATTTTTAAATATAAGTCTGAATATTCCCCCAATGTTTTCATTTCAAATGCATACCAAACCATTTTGGCATGATTGTAATCATCGTCAGATATATTACAGCCATTAAGTGAGCTATAAAAATTATTTTGAGATGGCAAGTCAGATTCATTAAGCATATCCCTACTATTTACATATTCATAAGGAAATACACCTTTACGTTTTAATAAATTAAAATGATTTTCATTCGGATAGAATTTTTTTAATTCGAAAAATTGTTCTGATAATAAATTTTTTGCAATTGTTTCTAAACTAGAATGCATAAATCGTAAAGAATCAATAAATCTAAGTTTAATATAGCAGTTATGAACTTTATCATTTTTATCGACTTTTGATTCCACCAAAATATGTTTCGTAAAAGATATATACTTTTCCTTATTTTCTGGAATAACTTCAATTTTTTCACTATCATTACCTAATTCTTTTACAATTATATGGCTATCGTAATTACTTAAGTTATGGAATATGACAGGTATAAACTTTGGAATTGTAAATTTTAAATTGCAATGATTATGAGCAGCTCCTCGGTAATTACCAGTTAAGTGACAATGATCTAACACTTTATCACCATTGAGGATACCTTCACAAATATGTCAAATAGAAGTTTCATCATATTCCTGTTTTTACCAATCAGATAATTTATTTAAAGACTTTATAAATTTGTTTAGCGTCTTCAGTTATTGTTTCAATAAATACTTTAACACAATTAATACCTCTGTACGTAACAAACTTACTTAAGGAATCATTAAAGGAACATTTAATATAATAAGCAAAAGAATATGGTTCATGAATTTGAAAAACAATTGCTTTTAAAAGTTCATTTATTTATATAATTTTACATAAAAAATATACATTAATCACTATGTTATACTTTTACAATTTCGTCATCAGAGTCTAACACTTTTACAATTTCATCGTCAGAGTCTAATATTTTAATAACTTCATTATCATCGTCTAATAATTCTATGATTTCCACATCAGAATCTTCTTCCTGTATTTCAATTTCTTCGTGACCTACTATTATTTCTTCATCCGTCATATCCAATCGTGTTCTCCTGTTAGGGTATTGGTACTGATGGGGGATAAATTTTTTATCAGAAATGTAATATCTTCAACCGTTTACGAGATATTTAATGTTTTATTTTTTAGAAATTAAATCCGCCATTTTGGCTTAAATTTTTTTACTTTCGTCTTCTAAACGTGTTCTCCTGTTAGGGTGTTGGTACTGATGGGGGATAAATTTTTTATCAAAAATGCAATATCTTCAACCGTTTACGAGATATTTAAAGTTTTATTTTTTAGAAATTAAATCCGCTATTTTGACTAAAATTTTTTTATTTTCGTCTTCTAATCGTGTTCTCCTGTTAGGGTATTGGTACTTTTGGGGGAGAAAATTTTTATCAAAAATGCAATATCTTCAACCGTTTACGAGATATTTAAAGTTTTATTTTTTAGAAATTAAATCCGCCATTTTGACTAAAATTTTTTTACTTTCGTCTTCTAAACGTGTTCTCCTGTTAGGGTATTGGTACTGATGGGGGAGAAAATTTTTATCAAAAATGCAATATCTTTAACCGTTTACGAGATATTTAAATTTTATTTATTTTAAAATTAAATCCGCCATTTTGGCTAAAATTTTTATACTTTCGTCTTTTAAACGTGTTCTCCTGTTAGGGTATTGGTACTTTTGGGGGAGAAAATTTTTATCAAAAATGCAATATCTTTAACCGTTTACGAGATATTTAAATTTTATTTATTCAGAAATTAAATGCGCCATTTTGACTAAATTTTTTTTACTTTCGTCTTCTAAACGTGTTCTCCTGTTAGGGTATTGGTACTGATGGGGGAGAAAATTTTTATCAAAAATGCAATATCTTTAACCGTTTACGAGATATTTAAATTTTATTTATTTTAAAATTAAATCCGCCATTTTGGCTAAAATTTTTTTACTTTCGTCTTTTAAACGTGTTCTCCTGTTAGGGTATTGGTACTTTTGGGGGAGAAAATTTTTATCAAAAATGCAATATCTTTAACCGTTTACGAGATATTTAAATATTATTTATTCAGAAATTAAATCCGCTATTTTGACTAAAATTTTTTTATTTTCGTCTTCTAAACGTGTTCTCCTGTTAGGGTATTGGTACTGATGAGGGAGAAAATTTTTATCAAAAATGCAATATCTTTAACCGTTTACGAGATATTTAAATTTTATTTATTTTAAAATTAAATCCGCCATTTTGGCTAAAATTTTTTTACTTTCGTCTTTTAAACGTGTTCTCCTGTTAGGGTATTGGTACTTTTGGGGGAGAAAATTTTTATCAAAAATGCAATATCTTTAACCGTTTACGAGATATTTAAATTTTATTTATTCAGAAATTAAATGCGCCATTTTGACTAAATTTTTTTTACTTTCGTCTTCTAAACGTGTTCTCCTGTTAGGGTATTGGTACTGATGGGGGAGAAAATTGTTATCAAAAATGCAATATCTTTAACCGTTTACGAGATATTTAAATTTTATTTATTTTAAAATTAAATCCGCCATTTTGGCTAAAATTTTTTTACTTTCGTCTTTTAAACGTGTTCTCCTGTTAGGGTATTGGTACTTTTGGGGGAGAAAATTTTTATCAAAAATGCAATATCTTTAACCGTTTACGAGATATTTAAATTTTATTTATTCAGAAATTAAATGCGCCATTTTGACTAAAATTTTTTTACTTTCGTCTTCTAAACGTGTTCTCCTGTTAGGGTATTGGTACTGATGGGGGAGAAAATTTTTAGCAAAAATGCAATATCTTTAACCGTTTACGAGATATTTAAAGTTTTATTTTTTAGAAATTAAATCCGCCATTTTGACTAAAATTTTTTTACTTTCGTCTTCAAATCGTGTTCTCCTGTTAGGGTGTTGGTACTGATGGGGGAGAAAATTTTTATCAAAAATGCAATATCTTCAACCGTTTACGAGATATTTAAAGTTTTATTTTTTAGAAATTAAATTTGCCATTTTGACTAAAATTTTTTTACTTTCGTCTTCTAAACGTGTTCTCCTGTTAGGATATTGGTACTGATGGGGGATAAATTTTTTATCAAAAATGCAATATCTTCAACCGTTTACGAGATATTTAAAGTTTTATTTTTTAGAAATTAAATCCGCCATTTTGACTAAAATTTTTTTACTTTCGTCTTCTAAACGTGTTCTCCTGTTAGGATATTGGTACTGATGGGGGATAAATTTTTTATCAAAAATGCAATATCTTCAACCGTTTACGAGATATTTAAAGTTTTATTTTTTAGAAATTAAATGATAAACCATATGAGTATATAGTACAGATACATCTAGGACACGAACATAAACGATTGGTTTCTGGAAATTGACGAAGAATGCAATAATTACGGCCATAACTTCAACACCAATACTAACACACACGTAATACTTATTATCGCTATCTCACTCTTTCATATTACCCCACTATTACTCTTTCATACTCTCACTCTTTCATATTACCCCACTATTACCCCCAACATTGTCTAGCCACGCCCCCTCACTCCTCACCCCACTATTACCCCCCAACATTGTCTAGCCACGCCCCCTTCTTCAAACCGTGACCTATATGCATCCCCACTCCAATAATTTCCAACTTAATTTCAAATTTAAGCCAGAAACGGCTCTCCTCATCTACTATAGCTAAAGCTAGAGTGATTATTGATAACAGAGGTGTTAAATTTCATAAACTTTATAACAATAAAGATGAAAATGAAAGTGAAGTTAAACAATTAATGACAATAAAAATAGACAATGGTGATAAAGAAAGTGAACTAGACATATCTCATATAAATGATAAAAATGTTGTTAATAAAATACACGAGTTAGTGGAGAATTACAAATTAAAAGAGTATTTCAACTCTAAAAGTGAAAAGATAATTATATTGAAAAATTACACTCCCATATTTTCTAGGCCACTTAAACTACCACCTGCAGATCGACTAGATGTTCAAGAGCAGCTGGATAAAGGGTTAGAAAAGGATTCATTCAGGCAGCCCAGGAAATGAACGACCTAGGTTATGCAATTAAACAAGGCACTGTTCGTCCCTCTAAGGATAAGGTCAAAGCCGTCAAGCATTTTCCGAAGCCGAAGAAGACGATACAAGTAAAGAATTATGCAGGAAAATATTTAATAGAAAATGAATAATTATACAGGTTAAAAAACGATCAAAAGCTGATAGTAGTACCAAGTAACATGCAAGCAGTAATAATACTTAAAGCACAGGACATAGGACATTGTGGCTTAAATAAATGTCAAGAAATAATTAACAGAAAATTTTCGATCAATGATTTAGCTGAAAAGATTAAAAACTGTAAAGATAATTGCATAGAATGTATACTAGCAAGTAGAAAAGTAGGTAAAGTAGAAGGATACTTAAACTCTATAACTAAGGTAGGTTTACCTTTAGACACATGGCATATAGATCATTTAGGACCTTTACAAACAACAAGCAAAAAGTATAAACATATTCTCGTTATAGTAGATGCTTTTACAAAATTTGTTTGGTTGTTTCCTATTAAATCATCAGGCACTGATAAAGTATTACAGAAATTAAAAGTGATAGCAGAAGTATTCGGAAACCCAAGAAGGATAATTTCTGACAGAGGTAAAGCTTTTACTTTAACAGATTTCAAAGATTATTGTACTGCAAAAAACATTGAACATGTGTTAATAACTACAGGAGTACCAAGTGGTAATGGCCAGGTGGAACGAATAAATATAATTATTGTACCTGTGTTAACGAAGTTAGCCCTAACAGATCCTAGTAAGTGGTATTTACATGTAAGTAAACTACAGTTAATGCTAAACAGTACTTATCAAAGAGGTATTAAAATGACACCATTTGAATTGATGATTGGGGTTAAAATGAAAACCAAACAAGACATAAAAATAATAGATTTGATTACAGAAGAAATAGAAAATGAGTTTGTAGATAAACGTGAGAAGCTGAGAGAAGAGGCTACAGGTAATATTTTAAAAATTCAGCAAGAAAACAGGACTAGCTGCAATAGAAAATGTAAAGCATCAAGAAAGTATACACTGAACAGTTTAAAGGCTATACAACGTACACAATTTGCAACAGGAGCTAAAGTTAAAGCTAAATTTTTAGGACCATACAAAATAACGAAAATTAAAGGAAATGATCGTTATGACGTGGAGAAAGCAGGAGAGTGTGAAAGACTAATTAGGACTTCTACATCAGCAGATATGATGAAACCATGGGCAGGATGATTGTAGCAACTGAGGACAGTTACTAGTCGGGCTAGGCCGAGTGTGAGATATAATTTAGGATAAGATATAATTAGTTTGTAAGAAATAGTAATTATATAGTAAAGAACTCTATAAAATAGGTTAGGAACATTGCTAATATTAAGTTATATTCAAATGTTACTAGCTCTGTTTTGAAAATGATTTGTGTGATGATTTCTTTTGACACGAGTCGCTTGCCACGACATGCAATGATGCATGGTCAACGGAGTGATTGTTGTTAAAAAATGGCTGATACGTAGATTATACACAGTGTGTATGGCGTCATTGGTAAATTCAGAAAAATGTGTGTTAACTAGTTGTTAATGGCATTGAGAATTATAATCAGTTTAACTATATTGCTAGGTGTAATATTAGTTTTTGTTTAGACGTAAATAGTGTAGTTTGTGCATAAAAGTATAGTGTTAAATGTTAGGTTATTTTTATCATTATAAACGTTGTGAATGAAAACTATGTACTATTTATACTACGCATTACTTTGTGATATGCAATCATTGAAAGGTCTTCAAACCTAAGCATTGCATTTAATCTAGTGATAATATTATTGTGACCTATTTTGATATATTAACATTTTTGTAATATAATTGTTTTCTTTGAGAAATATTTAAATGAACTATTAATAAACAAAAGTTATGTGTTAACTTTATTTTTAATAAGCTATATTGTAATGGGGGCTCAACTGAAGAATTGAAATAAGATCAGAACAGCTAAAAACACAGCTGGTAATCTGTCTAACACACACCAAGGTGTAAGGTAGACCCACAATTGGAAACGTCAACAAGGATAGGATTATTTGGCACCCCCACATATATATATATATATATATATATATATATATATATATATATGGAGTAGCAACGCTTGGAGCGTGTAGTCGAATTTTATCTTTAGAGTACTGGTTACAAATCAATATAGAAGGGGCTGGAGCCCCAATTACATATGATAACATGACATGTGGTAATAGTTTAGTTAGGGATTCAAATATAACCAATAATACTGATAAATCAAAAACAATATATTGATATAATGTTGAATATAGAAATAACACATACAAAGTCATGATTCAAAAAAACATAAACAATGATTCAAATAGTTCTCTTTGTTAGTAAAACTGGGTCAACTAATTTGTAAAATAAGAGAAAAGAAAGATATCATAGACATTAAAATAGTGGCAAAAAACAAATAAAAGTAATTGTGCGGTGTGCTACAGCTACTTTAGCTAATAAAATTGTTTTAAACTCAACTTTAAAAAAGAACGAATATGAATCTTATATTCCTTATTTCTGGACAATTTAAGTGGCTATTATTAAAGGTGTTGATCTCGATTGGTAAGAAGAAAAATTATTGAATAATATGGAATGCACACCTTTTAAGGTAAAGAGAGTACAGCGCCTGAATAGAAGAACAATTGTAGAAAATACAGTAATATATATATATATATATATATATATATATATATATATATATATATATATAAATACAGCCAAGTACAACTGTAAAAGTATTTTCTGATGGTTTGCAGTTGCCTGCGTATGTGTTTTTCCTTACCTTGAGTAAGGAAAACTTGTGTTCCATATATTCTACCACTCACACAATGCTATAATTGTCTACGATATGACCACTCATCCAAACACTGTAGATCAAAAAATTTAATATGTAAGTTTTGTGCAAGTGCGGAACATAAATGTACTGATTGTAAAACAGATACATATACATGCTTAAATTGCAAAGGCACTCATGAAGCCACTGACAAAAACTGCCCGAAAAGGGAAAAACAAGATAAAATTAAGGAAATTATGGCGCAATATAACTTAAGTTACCAGGAAGCAAGGCTAGAAATAGGAGAAAATGAAAATAGGGATTCACTATATCCAGTGAGAATTGAAAACAGATTTGAGCTCTATAATAATTCTAATAACAATACACAGTACAACACAGCAGGTTACAAACCTAAACCGCTTACAAGAAGAAACAATAAAACGACAATAGCAACTTCAAATAACAAACCAGGAAACAAACAAAACGATTCAACTTATTATATAAACAAAGCAAGTGCGACTTCAACATCACTACATAAAAAAAGAAAAATAGATACGAATGCCAAATCAAATGACGGTGACGTTCTGAATGAATTGTTATCAAAAGTTAATGCCCTAATAGATAGAACGAAACTCTCGAGACAAAACAACATAGAATATTCAAATCGAAATAAATGTGGAATCTCTTTACGCTAGCTTTACTGAGATAGTCAACAAAGCCGTAGAGCTATCTATACCAACTACAGAAATATACAATTTGATGCCCAACAACCAACCGCTGAAAGAAGACTAGCTTTAACTAACTTTAACATACATTTTACTTTTGAAACAGTCCTTGCATTTAAGAAGCAACAAGCGCAAACTAAAAGATATTTCAGAGCTAGGAAACAAATGGAGTGGCGGAAATTCTGTAATAATCTAAATCCCAATACTACCTCTAAAACTATTTGGGAAAATATAAGAAAAGTTAACAACAATAACTAAAGCACCAAAAAACGTTGTGATAAGGACAATTGGTTGGATTATTTCGTTAAAAACAGATCTCCTCAGGGCAATGTTATTCACTCTACTGACACTACAAACATTCCGAATAGTAACATTCCAATTTTAGATGATCCTATCCTCATAGATATAAACTTCATTACTCTCTAAATCATAACAAAAATACAAGAACCGGTTTCGACAGATATAACTGCAAAATGATACAATTATTACCTCCAATAGCTAAATCACTTCTAACACAAATCTTTAATAGTATATTCAATACTCAAACTATACCCGAGGATTGGAAAAAACATATTATCGTACCAATCTTAAAACCGAATAAAGATTTAAACTCATACAGGCCTATCACTCTACTTTCATGTATAGGGAAAACAATGGAATCCATTATTAAAAACAGATTAGAATGGTATCTGGAACATCACCAAAAATTGCCTGGAAAAGGAAAATGGACCCAACATAGCCTAAATATGTTAAACTTGGACATAAAGTAACAACCATTACATGGTCGCAGCTTTTCTAAACATCAAATCCGCGTATGATAATGTAAATCTTATATCTACAATAATTATAAAAAGGATTTTAAATTATTACCAACTAAGAGAAGTTTTTATAAGACACAACAACAAATTATTAGGTCCGCAAGGTTCGATATCATCTCCTCTACTGTTCAATATATACACTAAAGTTATTATCAAACTAGCGGATAATTCAACGCAAATCTTACTTTATGCTGATGATATAGTTATCTACAGCAAGGGCTACTCACTTAACATAGCGCAAAAAAGACTTCAAAAAATGATTTAAAAGACTTGAAGTGAGTTACATGTAGAGATCCACTAATAAATGCAAAGTAGTAATTTTTACTAGACACAGCTTAGATCGAAGTCTAAGAATTATTATGAAAAATAAATGTTTAACTGTTACAAGTAACGTTAATTTCCTGGGTGTTTGGTTTGACTCAAAAAGCACATGGTGCAAAGAAATTAACTCAATTATAGCAAAATGTCACAAAGGAATAAATGTAATGAGATGTCTAGCTGGATGCAGCTGGGGATTCCATCCTCTAACTCTACTCAGTATTTACAAAGCCATTGTCAAACTCCATTTTGACTACTCCAGTACATAAGTTTGTACCGCAAACAATTCAAGACCTAAAAAGTTAGACACAGTACAAAACAAAGGACTAAGAATAATAATAGGTGCAATGGGTTCTACCCCTATACAGATTCTTAACCTAAAAACCAATATGCCACCTCTAATAATTCGAAGACGTATATTAAGTGTAACCCTACCCCGTATATCTACTATCTATATATGGTGGTAGTTACTTATTTTATGAGGGCGATTCTACAATTCTCTCAAACGAGAGTTCTTTTAGAGATCTGGATCTCCTTGAGTCGGATGACCTAAGCTAATTGTGGAGGCTTATTTATCTATCAGGACTTAAGTACTTCTTCTAATCATATTACATAAATATATTAGGTTTTACTTACTTTTTGTGCTTTCTGCAGGCTGCTAGTTCTGCTTGGAACAATCACTTTATTTTAACGCGACGCGACCGTTAACTCTAAGTACTTTACAAATTAAAACAATGCATTCATTAACACTTAATTCCTTTATTGATCTGTCAATTATTCAATACAATTCTTAGTAACTTTATAATCTTTATATTGAGGCGACTGACTTAAACCCGACCGATTCACTGGGCTGATCTGATGGTCTGATCCCCTCTCCTCTCTTTTTCTAGGCTTATATAGCTTAAAAAGTCTTTGTTTCAATATATGACCTCATTTCAACTCCAGCTATATTTATCATAAACCAAAATATCATTTCTTTGAATATTCGTATTTGGTTTTAATATAAACATTATTTAAAACTACACGTGCCTTAAACAAAGAAAGTTAATTAATATTTCTTTTAAAAGTTATTGTAAATACTACGTCGTCAGTTTTGAATATAATAATAATTTATGCGTTTTGGTTATTGATAAAGCAATACTTAATCTAAATAATATTCCTGACATTAAGGCGACTTAAAATCATTAAAAATCTACGTTTTACTTTGTATATGAACCATTACACTGGTTCCTAAATAGTTAGTAATAATAATCAATAATTAATGAATCTATATGGGACTGTTACATTGCTTCCCGTTTTTAAATTAAAATCTATAATCCAATGATTATAATTTTATTAGTCTTTCCCGCATTTCTAGATTAATTTATAATTGAAACCTTAATAAAATAAATGTAATATAAAATTTAAATCAATCATATATATTCGTTGATAATTAAAATAATTCTTCTTTATCTGCTTATCTAGGTAACTTTTGTTGTCATAATTTCATTTCAATATGCGACCACCTTTGATAAATAAGTGAATACTTTTCTTCGTTTCGAATACGCTCTGCCTCAGTTGATGTTTTCGAATGCGTCCTTGTCCTACTGCTTTCGGCTTAGCATTTGGTTTCATACTTCATAGCTCGTATAAACAATACTGATAGTTTTTAATGTCCATAGTATTTGTAAATTCTTGTTTTGTTTACAATACTTGTAGTTTAATACACACATGATATATGTTTTCTTCTTAAGTGATTACTGCTTCACTTAGACCCTTTATTTCTCCCTAATTTCTACGGACTTCGTCATTTTGTATTGTTTTTCTTCATCTTTCAATTTGCATCGATTTTAATCGGAATCTTCATCAACATAACGGCTTGCATTCGGGTAGTTTCTCTCGTACATTCGATCATTGACTCGTTCAAGTATTCACACTTATTATCTTAGTCTTACGCATTATGAAAATCAACTACTTGTCTCTTCCTTCAGTTCCTCATTGTTGTAAATGCAGCAATTTATACCCTTACGTAATTATCTTAATTATAAATTCATTTTCTGTCTTTTTTCTATAATTTCTTACAATTGACATAACAAATTTATCTCTTGTATTATGGCTCTTTTACTAATATTTTGATTAACTTTACTTAGGAGTTATAGTCATTACAAAAGGTGAATTTATCTCATAGCATGTCTTAATTTCTAGTTATTTTAATTATATTTTAAACGTAACATGTAAATATCTTACGGCATATGTTTTCTTCTTTTTTAAATATCCTCAATCTCTTTTGAATTTAATGTTATTACTTTTTTTTTCTTGAACTGTTGTATTAATGTTATCCAACTTCGCAATATTTATGCCATAAATTATTTTCATACCTCTTACAAACTACTTGTTAGTTCTACATAATAATGAAATTTATTGTAAACATATTTTTCTTTAATTAAAATACAAATTTACCTTTTCTTTTAAATTTAGAATTAATATTTCATACTTTAGTTTATACTTTTATTAACGAATATTTTAATGAACTTATTTTCATTTACTGTATTTTTTCTCATTTAACAAATTTATTATATTTATTTTTCTCCAAATCAAAACATTATTTTAAAACATGGTTATATCAAAAATTATTCTTAAATCTATTTATTATTTTTAAACAACAAAATTTTAACTTTATAGATACTTTACTCAAATACTATAGTCAAGGTAAACATAATTATTAAACTTCAACACTTGTTACTTGAATTTAAAACAACTTTTTATATTCGCATGTAGTTATACATGTGTTTCACAAAATAAAATTTCTTTTCTTTATATTATATCTCAATGCAATTTAACAATACAAGTGTTCAAATTTTCAATGAATACCTCTTATCAATTTTCAAATCTTCTTCTTTCTTTAATAAAAATTCCAAAACAATCTGTGAACAGAAAAACATTTTAATTTATTCAATATTTATGATATAAAATCTTCAATTAAGTCATCTCATTCTGTTTGCTGCATTCATCATGTATCTTGTCATCTGAAATTATATAGCATTAGTATATTTTAATAAAAACTTAAAAATAATTATCCTTTAAAAGTTGTTGTTACTCATGTTTCGTACATCTGTAATGTAAATTACTATTACTTCTGGTCTAGTTTGTTTATTATTGTTTCCTTATCTAATTTATGTTCTCAAACCCAATGTTAAAAATCTTATTTATGCTCTCTTATATACTCAAGTGTTAATTTCTTCTATGACCTTTCTGACTCGAATTTCAATACATCTGTTTCAAATAACTTTAGTTCCTAATTATATGTTTATTTTCTTAAGTCATGACCTTTCTGTTTTTATGTTTATTTTACTCGTAAAATATTAAAGTACAAAATTAGTCCCATTTAACAACTATTTTAACGATAAAATAATCCTTTTTTTAAATTGACCTTAACTAATTTATATTTGTAACAAAAGTTTATATTTTTATTCCAATTCTATACTCTTTCTTATTATTCAAATTGTGCTGTTCATTTATTATGTTTCCTAACCCTTTGATATTGCTTTCTACCGTTCTATTTAAATCTCAAGTTTTCTTTAAACTTTGTCCTATTACTTACTTTTAAATTTCTGTTTTAAATTTCTTAAAATCAAAATCCTAATTATATATTTAACCATGATAATTAATTAATTGTTAATTCTAAATCTTACTGTATCATTATATATTACTAGAGTGTGTGAAAAATGTCTACTTTTACTTATATCTGTACTAATTATGTTAATGTTTGTTTTACTGAACGTATGTTTTATTACTTTTTGAATTGTTTTACTTCTTTCAAATTTGAGTGTTCTTTATTTCATCAACGTCGATTTGCAACTAATCATTATTACATATTCAATAAATATCTACTTATCCGTAGCTCATTGTACACGTTTTAGTACTTTATAACTTTTTCTTATTCAATTTCTTGGTTTCCTTTAAACCGTTCATACCGATTTCCCTTTTCGGCGATAACTCAATAGTTCCATATACTTCATTTTCCATTACTTCAATTTTCAAATATCTCATAGTCAATAAATAACTCATAGCAAATCACGAATACAATCGATTCTCTTTAATTTCTAGCTAGCACTCATATCAAATCTTTTTAATATTAAACGTCTATAACAACAATGCTACATTACTTTATGTTCAGAATAAAATCATTTTAATAGCTCAACTGTGTAACTTTTAAACAGAACTATCTTGACACCCTAGAATTCGTTTACTATAAAATTATCCTTCCTATTTCCAAAATTTCTTATTCTTACTTTATAACATGATACTTATGATCTATTCTAACATTTAAATGTTTTTATTCTATGCATCTTTAGTTCAATTAACAACTATCTTTATCCGATTTTTCTGGTTGAAATACTATCTGTTATTCTCTTATATCTAACGGCAAATTAATCTGTTTAACATTTACTACTAATGTTTCTTTTAACATCATCTTAATTAGAATCATGAAATAAATGCTTAATTTAAGAAGTTCGAAAATTCCTAAAATTAATCTTTTAAAATTACTCATCATTAATAAATCAATCAATTTACTCTGCAAATTATACTCTCTTTTTCTTAGGACAATAGCAATATTTTCTCTCTCAACATGTATGTTTTCTTCTAGGCATAAGCTAATAGTCTTCGCAACTATTCTATCTGTTACAGATTCCTTTACATCTTTTACATTTTTTCCATTTCTCTTTTCATCAATAATTATTTCGTTTATAGTGCCCTCACTTAATAAAACTTTATCATCGCGGCTAGAATCTATTTTTTCTAACTCTTTATCAATTATACTTTCGTGTATATTTTCACATAGTTTATTTACTTCTATCCTATCCTTATTTAAGCCATTAATATCCCAACATGTTGCTACTAACCCGTTAACAATGCTATCTTGTTCAAATTCTACTTTAATATCATTATTTGCATGTAAATTATTTTCTTCGGTGACTAATTCGTTCGTGCCCTTTCTATGGACTAAATCTGTCCTGTCACTGTTTAATTCTATCGATGTTTTTTCGTCATCTTTATCAATTAATTACTTTTGAACTTTCGTTTACTTCGTCTATTGCTATATTATACTTATTGGAAATTGTATAGTCGTTTTCAACATTTTCAAATCTATCAAAATTTACGCTATCTTGTACATATCTGTTACTTAAAGTACTTCGGTTTTCTTTTAATTCTATATGTTCTGCTAAAGCTAAGCTAACCAATGTTTTTGGATTTTCGTAATAAACAAATCTAGAATAGCTGTTACGTAAGCCCAATATAAATCGGTTTAAAATCTTATGCTGTAATTCCATTAATTGTAAATCTCGTTTACTTTGTTAAAAACTTATATTAATTGTTTTTCTAGCTAATTCTGCTACTCTCTCTGAAAATTTAAAAACAGACTCTCTATGGTTTTGTTTACAAGAATTAAAATCAAATTCTGCTTTCATTAACTCAGCAGGTCTACGACAATTGTATTTGTTAAGTAATTCTTTCTTAATTTTTTCATAATCTTTTAATTCTGTTCGAGTTAAAACAATATGTAGAAATTCTAGAACCCTTGCGTTCAACTTTACAGATAATGCAAAAACCCTTTCTTTGTTATTCCAACTAAAAGCTTCTGATATTCTTTCTAATTGACTTAAAAATAACGTAATACTATCTTTTTCTTCAAATACCCGTAAGAACTGTAAACCTTCTTTCAACCTTTTAAATCTATCTATTAAATTATCCATTTTTATTACTCTTAAATCAATCTATTATTTCTTGTTATATTTAACTACCATTCCACAAAAATCATTTCAAAATATTACCCTTTTTTTTATAATAATCATGTTAAATTCAATCAATACTCATTAATAACTTTATTTACGTTCTAAGTCTTTATATAAACATCGTTGTCAAAATCTGTCCCTTTTACATATTCGTAGTATTCATAATCTTTGTTGTCAGTGCGATATATATTTCCGTAGCTATAACCAACTGAACCTATCCTTTACAATGTGACCCTGATAAATCACTCATATTTATGACTCTGTTAAATGTTATACAACACTGATATCTTTTTTCGAAATTTAAATACATAACTGCAGTACTATTTGACATTTTAAAATCTTTCCTTTTTCTTAAATAAACTGCTACAAAACTATTAGACCCTTGCTAAATTATTCCACTCTTTTAATTATATAAACTTTTTCTTTTCCAATTATTCGTTTCTATATCATTTCTATTACATATATGAGGCATACGTTCACTACATATATGTACATAAACAATATAAATTGATAATTACCAAACCCCTATATATTACACATGAATATAAACTGATTTAGGAACCGAACCCGAAGACACAGAAACCAGCGTCAAGCTTTAATGTACTGTATCGTCACAATTATTCTTATATCTTTTCTTTTCTAATTATTAATATGCAGTTGCTAGTTGCAATTAATAAACTAGATTTCTTTTTCCCAATTAATACAATTTTATCCTTTTTTCCCAGTTACTACAATTTATTCCGTTTTTCACAATTAATAAAACTTATTTTTATTTCTTTTTCCCAGTTACTAAGATTTCCCTTTATTTTCAAAAACTATATTTCCACTTAATGCATTTTTCCCAATTAATCAAATTTCTGCCTTTTTTAACATCCCTTTATTAAAACATCCCACAATTTGAATACCCTCTTTTACAACACCTTTTTTTCAACGAACCCCACACCTGACACCAAAATGTACCCCAACCCCTTATATACTACTTCTATATATGGTGGTAGTTACTTATTTTAAGAGAGCGATCCTACAATCCCCTCTAACGAGAGTTCTTTTATAGAGATCTGTATCTCCTTGAGTCGGATGACCTGAGCTAATTGTGGATGCTTATTTATCTATCAGGACTTAGTACTTCTTCTAATAATATTACATAAATATATTAGGTTTTACTTACTTTGTGTGCTCTGCAGGCTGCTAGTTCTGCTGTTGAACAATTACTTTATTTTAACGCGACGCGACCGTTAACTCTAAGTACTTTACAAATTAAAACAATGTATTCATTAACACTTATTTTCTTTATTATTCAATCAATTATTTAATACAATTCTTAAATAATTCTTTTAGTAACTTTATAATCTTTATATTGAAGCGACTGACTAATACCCGAACCACCGACTAAGGGGCGCTCCTCCCTATTTGACGGGGTCTGATTAGACTGACCTTTCGACTAGGTCTCGATGTACTAACTGGGCTGATCTCGTTGGACTGATCTCCCTACTCCCTTTTTTCTAGGTTTATATAGTTTAAAAGTCTTTGTTCAATGTATGATCTCATTTGAACTTAAGCTATATTTATCTTGAATTCAAATGTCATTTCGTCATCAGTTCTTTGGATTTTGTATTTGGTTCTACTATAAACATTATTTGAAACTTTACGTGCTTATGAACAAAGGAAGTTAATTAATATTTCTTTTAAAAGTTATTGTAAATACTACATCGTCAATTTTGAATATAATAATATGCGTCTTACTTCTATTGATAAAGCAATAACTTAATCTAAATAATGTCCCCGACAGTTAGGCGACTTAAAATCATTAAAAATCTACGTTTTAGTTTATATATGAACCTTTACACTGGTTCTTATATAGTTAGTAAAAATATATCAATAACTAATGAATCTATATGGGACTGTTACAGTATGTCCTAGCTGGTTTTCTATTTCTATTGAAATTCCTGGGATTCTCTTCCTGTGTTTTTAATATTTGTTTCTTGGCGTTAACAAGTAACTCGTGGAAATCGTACTCACGCATTTCTCGATTAACTTCTTCTAACAGCTGATAGATATGCATCTCATCTTTTTCTTGTTCGCAGTAAGTCATACGTCGCGAATTTTGAAAAACAGGAACCTCATCGGTCATGTATATTTCTGCTGCTTCAGTAACCCTTGTTACATTTGGTTCATAAGTTTTAAGTAGTTCCTCAACTTTAGCCCTGGCACCTGGACTAATGTATTACCCATGACGATTTCATCGTCAGCTACACATAATATTTTATTCTGTTCACTTGTCTCGTACTTTTTTCGCATGGTAATACCGTCTACACTTATTGTGGTTTCTACTTGGTCTAGCAGAGGTTTACCGATTACAACACTATGTCTAGTTGTACTTGATGGAATTATTAAAAAGTTAGTACAGTACTGTTCATTGTCTACGTTTACTTGAGCACTAAATTCACCCAAAACTTTGATTTGAAATCCTTCGATTCCAGTCAATACTATATTGTTTTCGCGCACAACCGCATTGTTACTTAATTTAATATAATCGTCAGCTCTAATCAAATTCTGATCACTTCCGGTATCAATCAGACATTTAAAACTGATACTGTCTATGCTCATGTCTTTTGTCATATTACATGTTTTATTTGTGTTCACTAACAAAGCATCACTCGTTTTATTCGCGGTACAATTTCTCGAAATATGTCCCTCTTTGTGACATTTGAAACACTTTATTTTACTTTCACTTTTAATGTTTTTCTCACTTGGTTCGACTCTTTTATTCTCACTATCTTGGTTACTTTTTCGGCACACGTTTGCTTTATGTCCGAGTTCATTACAAATAAAACATTTTATCGCGTTTAAGTCTTTTAGTCTGTCTTTACGTACACTAAAATTATTCCTTTCTTGCACTTGTAATAGTGTCGAATCATACCGTTTTACTTTTAACAACAAATCGGGCACTGTTTTAGAGTCGCACATTGATAACGCACTTATCATGTCTTTGTTGTTTAATCCGGCTATTATGTATTTTATCACGGTCTTTTCACTAATATTATCACTTTTACTAGCGATCGCTTTCACCGAGTATACATAATCTTTTATTGCTTCGTTTTTTTCTCGTTGTCTCTTCATTAATTCCAGGTGTACGCCACATTCATCGTACTCCACTGGAAAATTCCTGATTAACTCGTATTTGAACGTCGTCCAATCCTTAAATATGTTCAAACTAACATCAAACCAGTTTTTCGCGGCACACTGCAGCTTGTCGACACCTTGATAAAGCTTCACTTTATCACTCCATCCATAAATGTCTGCTATTTCCTCCAATTTTCGCACCCAAGCTGTAGCCGTCAATACCGTGGTTGCTAAGTTAAACACAGGTATGCATTCCAGGTTCTGTGTCGGCATAAACCCATGGTGATTAATTCTCTGTTCCTGTATTGTACTGTTCCCGATACTCAACTGCAATAGTTCTGTTCTAAACCTCGTCAGCTCTGCTTGCACTCCCAACCAACTATCTTCATTAGATGTTGAGTTTCCTGAGCGTCCAGCTAACAAACTATCATCAACAGTAGTATCGTTCATGTTTACGTTATATGCCATTTTCAATTTTCTCCTCGTAAAACAGTTTACACACTTTTCTGATACAATTCACTTGCTAGCCCTATTATAAAGTCCGTCTTATAAATTCTCGACTATTCCGCTAATGAACTATCACTTGAAAGCACTGTTTGTAGAAAACTATCTTGTATTATTCTTCTCTGTATTATTCACTTGTGGATAACTCGTAGATAACTAATCCGCACTTAGTTCAATTCGCTATGAGTTACTAATCCGCACTTAGTTCAATTCGCTATGAGTTACTAATCCGCACTTAGTTCAATTCGCTATGAGTTACTAATCCGCACTTAGTTCAATTCGCTATGAGTTACTAATCCGCATTTCTGTTGTGGAAAACGAGAGTACCATGCCACTTCTGATGTGGAAAACGAGAGTACAATCCCAATCCTGATGTAGAAAACAAGAACTATCCAACTTCTTATGTGGAAAACAATAATCAATCCGCTAATCTGATGTGGAATCAAGGTACTCTTGTTTAATTTAGGGCAAATGTCAATTCAATTAATATTCAACTATGCAATATCTTAGTTGGTTTGTCAGGATGATAAAGAATCACATAATTGGTTTAATACATTTATTGAATAAAATAAAACGATGATAATAATAATGATAATAATGCTAATAAGGTTACAATATAAACGTTGGTGTTTACTTTACAAATACAGAACAATGAATGCACAAACCATGTTAAGTTCTAGTTAATATATACTAAGTCCAACATTAGTTTTCAGCTAGACTTAATAGGTTTATTTATCACTTCTAAGAATATATTTAGTTAGTTTCCGTAAGCGTCTCCTTACATTTCAGTCAGTGGTTTAGAGTTTCACACAATATATATGCTTCAACCTTTCTGTTTAAAATATACCCTCATAAATCACATTCTTTATGACTTTCCTAGAACGGGTGTCATAGTTGTGAGTTCTTTCTATGCTTGATTTATTTTTACGTTCCACATATATATATATATTTCCGGTAACAAAATCGTATATGGTATCTTCTAAACGGCGCCTACAATGTTTTTTAAATTTTGATATTATGTAAAGGACGAATTTCTAAGACTTTCTGCGTCCCTGAATTTTTCCCTGAATTTCCTGGAAACCCGTAATTTTAGAAAAACTGGAAAATTCGAAAAAATACTTTTGCAAATATCTGACGAACTAGAAAAGATAGAAAACTAAAATTTGGTATGTGTATTGAGTTCATAATTGTGCACATTTGCCAACAGTTGGACATTTAAAATTTAAGTTCAGTAGCGGCGCGAATTTCCGGGGAATTAATAAAAAAAAATAAACAGCCCCAAATTTCCAGTGGCGGCGGGAGTTGAGACAGTAAAAGCCAGAAATATTGAAAAAGTAGTATTAAAACTTAGGGTATGTATTAAGACACTAATTACGCATGTTTGCCAAAAATTAAATTACCAAAATTTTAATTCAGTAGCGGCGTGATTTTTTGGGGGCAATGTCGCAACAGAGCTAGAACGTTGATATTTGGAACGTGGGCCCAATATAGAGTGTCATTAAAGACAAACTATAAAAAACTGCAACTTTCCAGAGGCGGCGAACGCTGGGGGCCAAAAACCAGAAATATTAAATAAATAGAGATGAAAAGCTATAGATTAGAATATATGTTCTTAGATACAAATAAAATAGCCCTGTGTTAAAATTTGAGACTCTTGTTCAGTAGCGCAGGTAAGTGGGGGGTACTAATGCTAAAATATAAATACAAAGCTGAAATTTAGTATGCAGATATAGATTGACATATTAATCACGAAATATAAAAAAAACTTCATTTTCTTTAGGGTAACACTAGAGTGGGGGGAGTGATAAACCGAGTATAAGAACAAAATAGAGGTACAACGATGATATTTTGCATGTAGAATATTAAATAGTTTTCTATAAGTAAGATATTCAAATTACATTTAATAGTAGAATTGAATTGATTTTTAGTGCGTTTGTTGTGCTGTGAAATCGAACAGGAGTGAGAGGTATAGGGGGGAAATAGTTAACAGCCCCAAATATCAAATTAAAAAAATAAAAACTACGCATGTAAATATTTGCGAAACATAAATTTAACTTTAGTAGTGAGGCGTGAAATTGGGGAAGTGGGGGCAAGAAAGGCTTTGCCAAAGAGCTCAATTTTGAAATTTCGATCATTTATAAAAATAGAGGTAGATAAAGGTTATAATGGTAGAGAGAATTGTTAAGAGCAAAATAGATTGTTATGCCTAAAATTTGACAATTTTATTTTAGGAGCGGGAATTAATGGGGAGACCAATATTATATCGTAAATATAAATACGAAAATTAGAACGTAAGATGACAGTGCAGTTTTAATTATGTAAATGATTAACAGTAATATCGAATTGGTAGTGCTTGATTGGAGGAGAGGGTGGCGCTGGGGTTCAGTACTAAGTAACGGTGGTGTTAGAAGTAGTGGCGATAGATTATAATGGCGCTGGTAACCGTGTTGTAGAATATGTTCTTTGGTGCTGGAAATGTGGGCGGCGGTTCAGGGATTAAATTAAAAGTACAATAACGGGAAGGATAAGGGCTAGAGATGAGATTATTAGGAGCGAACCGCTAGGCTTTCTTAAAAACATAAATGAATTGATGTAATTAGTAGGTTTACATTGAAATGAGTGAAAATTAATTTTATCAAGCATTTATCTTATCGAATAATTAATAAAAAATATTGTACTTCTAAGAATGAAAGTTAGTATGTAGGTTGCTAGTAAAGTATTAATTTTGAAAACTAATTGTTAAGAGATTATTACGCAGGGGGTGAAAGCGCAAGATTATTTAATAAATGCGCGAAAACGGGGGCGATAGGAAAGTGCCTTATTGAGCGATGATGCTCAGGTGGACTGTGGTGTTGCAAGTGGGCGCATTGTGGCAGAGGTGTAGAGGAATACAATTGAAGGGGCGAGAACGATACAGAGAATGGAGCCTAGAGGTGATGATTGGTGTTTAGGGGTGGGGCGAGGTGGACACTGTTCAATACTGTGCATCATTAAGGTAAATGATAACTTTACGCAGAGAGGAGGAAGCGCAGGCTTATTTAATTATAGCGCTAAAGCGAAGGTGCTATGAAAGTACTCTAAGGACCGACGATGCTCAGGGAAGAAGCGATACAGAGTGCTGAAGAAAAAAAAAGATTCATGGTGGAAGCTTAGATAAATTAAATTAAAAGTTTAGAAACGTAGAGAGCATAGAGCCAAGAGGTGATGTTTGGGGCTTATGGGCGGGGGCACTGTACACTGGTCAATACAGTACTTTGTTACTGTAAATGAAATAATTATAACAACATAAGGAAACAAAAATTAAAAAAATGATATATTTTATCGAGAATTACTTAAAAATATTTTTTTTGCGGTATTTTCAATTTTGCAAATAACTTCTATTTATTCACAAATATTATATACACGTCGCTCTGCAACGGGGCGAACCGCTATTCCTATATTATAATGTTTTAAGTGGTCCAATATGTTTATATGTTTTTTTGTTGCTGAAATTCGTATGGTAGAATGAAAACGGCACCGTCAATGTTTTTGAAAATTCCCTATTTCGTAGAGAAAAAATTTTTAAGACTTTTGGCGTCCCCGGATTTTTCCCTGAAGTTCCTGGAAACCCGTAACAAGAATTTTTCTTTTTACTTTTTGCTCCATAACTTTTATTTCTTAAAAGATAGAAAGATGAAAATTGACATGTGTAATACTGTGTTCAATGTTAACATTTTTTGAAAATTACAAATTAAAAAATTGGAAAAGAAGGCGTTGAGATAATTAGGGGGCCCAGTAGGAAACTTTGTAGAAAACACAAATTTGGGATTATTTAATTATGAAATATGTTATTAAAAAAAAGAATACAAAATTGTAAAATTTTATTTTGGGGCACGGAGGTGGTTTTTGTCGAGAGTAAAAATTGGACTAGAAAGTTAAAATTTTATATATGGGCTAACTTAAGTTCAATTTTGCTTGTTAAGCAGTGCGGACGTTCTTTCTTTTTCGTTCTTCAAATATTCTATAAGTTATTTAATAAAATAGTTTTTAACTACAATTGTTCGTTATTATATTAACAAAAGAAGTGTTTAAAACGAGTTGAACGAGTATCCGTTGAACATTTACAAATTATCCTAGATAATCTAAATCTGAATTTAAAGTGGAAAATAAACCTTAGATTATATGGTGTATAACCTATATGGTACAACATGTGGGTTTCTCCTCAAGCTAAATACTTAAATGAAAAGTGAATTTCTATAAACAATGCAGTGCACAATCATTGTTCTGATAACAACAGTATAGTTTTGTAAATAAATTAAAATCAAATCTTAATTAATTGTGAGCCAATAAATAATAAGATGGTGATCAGAAGTCCGCCGCAAAATACAACAGCTTACGGCATCGAAAAAACAAACATCTCTGATAAAACGGACACCATCCCAGAGACTATACCCCAAAGTGTACAGAATCTCCCTTCAACCGTTAGACAACCGTCCAACACAAGAAAAGACTAAGAAGTCCAGAAGTGCTGAATGTTAGGAAACAGACAAAACTAGCCGACTATTGGCTGAGTAAACCAATAGAAACCAATAACAGTTTTAAATGCCTGACAAAAGAGGAACAAGGAAACATAGAAACCACAAACGAGACAGCTACCAATGAATCAAGCAACACAACCATGATACCCAAACCTCCACCCGTAACCATATATAAGGTAAGAGTGATTCAACACATCCATACACTGATGCAAAAAATTACGAGTCATTATACAGTAAAATCCATTGGCTTTGAAACAGTTAAAGTTCACGTTTTTGAGGCTGAACACTTTAAAACACTTGTAAAGGAGTTGGATGATAAAAACACCCAATACCACACCTTCAGACCAAAAAGTGAGAAAACATTTAGGTTTATTATTAGAGGCCTACATTACAAAACAGAGGTGGAAGCAATAAAATCAGCGTTCTTGGGTCTTGGCCACGAAGCAGTGAACATTCATAACATAAAACACAGTCACCAAATTACCTCTACCTATGTTTTATGTAGACCTAAAAACTAGTGGAAACAACAAAGAAGTATAGAACATTGAAAAACCTAATTTTAGTATTGTTAAATGCGAACAACTACGTATCAATAGAGTAATTCCCCAACGTACAAGATGCCAGGCATTTGGGCATACTAAAGGATACTGTCGCAAAGTACACAAATGCGTAAAATGTGCTGTGGAACATGAGACAAAAAATTGCTCCCGCAACATAAAAAACAACCAAGTTAAATGCGCTAATTGTGGATGAAATCACCCTGCAAACTACAGAGGATGTGAAGTACATAAGCAATTGCAACAGAAATTATGGCCTACACTACGTGAAAAGAAGAACAATCAATCTCAAGCTCAACCCAGCCTAGAAAGCCAAATAAGAACTATAGTATCATACGCCTGAGCTCTTAATGATCCCAATCAGACAGCAATATGGTTAAGCTTAAAGAAATGCTTGCCAGACCCATGGAACAGATGGGGACGATGCTTAACCTACTTACTGTCGTAGTTAGTAAATTGGCCTAATAACAACAGACAGAGTACAACAACAAAACTATAAACAACAAATGTATAAATTGTCTATTTGGAACGCAAATTGTTTACACCAAAACTCTCGGGAACTAGAAATTTTTTTAATTGACCAAGACATAGATATCATGATGGTATCAGAGACACACTTCACTCAACGGCATAACATTAGTATTCCAAAATATAAAATATATCACACTAGACATCCGGATGGTAAGGCAAATGGCACATCATGAAAGAGAGAAGTTTGCAATAGATTATTTACAGGCCACAAGTATTACTATTGAAAATGAAGTAAGCCCAGTAACAATCTTAGCAATTTATTGTCCACCAAAACACAACAACAAGAAGGAACACTACGTGACCTTTTTTGAAACACTGGGTAACAAACTTTTGGCAGGGGGTGACTATAACGCCAAGCCCCCAACATGGGGCTCGAGATTAACTAATAACAAGGGTAAAGAACCAGTAAAAGCATTGAGTGCTAAAAATCTAAGATCAATTTCAACTTACGAACCAACTTACTGGCCTTCTGACCAAAGAAAAGTTCCGGATGTGATCGATTTTTGTATCATCACTACAGGGTCCCTATTCCTGAATTTTGCGAGCAATGTTCGCAATTGAACAGATTCGATCGAAACGAGTAGAGTTAAGTTTTGATCACAATTGAAAACACTATTCCTGAATACGATCGAATCTAACATTCTCCTTTCGATTAAATATATTGTGTAGAACGTTTTGTAGACTAGCAAAATGCGGGAAATTTAAATTAATTTAAATATTTTTTGTAAGTTGGATATCATTATCTGGTTAAACTATTATTTTTACTGTTTTTCTGGATTTTAAAAGAAGCATTTATCTCAGTATAGTACAAATTTAATATTGAATACAGAGTTTGCATAATAATCTATATATTCTCCTATTTATTAATTTTATAGAATCATTTCACAATTAAATTTTAAAAATTATATGCATTAATAGAATATTAGAATACATTATATTTGTTAAATTATGATAGATTAAAAAAACAGCACTTATTTTAATAAGAATATTTAAGAATAAACACAATATACTGTTTCTAATTTTATTAATAAATAAACAGTATATTCTATTATAAATAAGATCTATTAATTAAGTGTTTTGGCTACGTCTAGTTTCTGATTCTAATGGTTGTATTTTCTTAACTGTATTTCATTTTCCATATAATTTAACTCCGTTTTTTCAAGCGTAGCTAAATTATTTAAAGCCATACTTCTTAGAGATGTCATTTTTAATAAATTAATATAAAGCGGAATAAAAAGTAATAGAAAAATTTTAGGTTAACTTCAACAAATAATTATTTTTTTGACATTTCAAAAAATAAAAAAAATTGACATCAGAAAAATAGAACAAGCAACACAAATTTTACTAATACTCTTGCCTGAAACAGTGATAACTTATAAAAATCACTAAAATTTACTGTTCGATCGTACATTCGTAAGCTAAATAGTCGACGTGCAAATGTTCACTTTTTTGCTCGATTTCTCTGTTCGTAAATTTTCGTAAAATTTTCAGGAATAGCACTTTTTAGTAAATCGAGTGATTTTTACGAAAAGAAGAAGAGTTTACGATTTGATTGAACTCAGGAATAGCGCCCCAGGCGTTGACCCGAAAAAGTGTAAAGCGGAATCTTGTTATGATTTGTCATCAGATCACTCTACGGTGATAGTTACTGTATACAAGGAAACACGCAGTAGAAAAACTGGGCCATCCTTGCACAATAATCAAACTAACTAGGATCTTTTTAGATTAAAGCTAAATGAGTCTATTTCGTTAAGTATATCACTGAAAACTGAACTAGAAATTGAAATAGCAGTAGAACACCTTACCAGAAACATCCAAGAAGCAGCATGGTTTGCTACTCCCACGCATAAAGCTATCCAAGGGAAGAAGAATGATGTGCCCCTACTCATTAAGGAGAAAATAATGGAGAAAAGACATCTTCGTAAACAATGGCAACTAAGTAAATCACCTGCTAATAAAAGAAAACTAAATAGAGCTATAAAAAACCTAAAGGAATTAATAATGGAGCACAATAACCAATGTATTCAAGAATATCTTGAAAATTTAACACTATCGGAAGCTACGGAGTACTTGCTGTAGAAAGCAACAAGCAAGATTAAAAGACCAGAGATACACAACCCTCCTATCAGAGATGACAAAAATAAATGGGCAAGGAATGAAAAGAAAAGGCTGCGATGTTTGCTAATCATCTGCAGGAAGTATTCAAACCGTATCCTTCAGAAACGGCAGCGGAAGAAGGAAATGGTATTTTGGATTTTCTGGACAGCCCTTTCTAAATAAACTTTCCTCATAGAAAAATTGCAACTAAGGAAACTTGGGAAACAATAGTAAAAGATATCGATATTAGGAAATCACCCATTTTTGACCTAATCACAGGATAATAAAAATAAAAAGATAATATCCGAACTACCTAAGAAAAGTATAAAACTAATTACTTTCATTTTTAATGCAATTCTTAGAACCAACTACTACCCAAGTAGTTAGAAGGTTGCTCAAATAATTATGATTCCGAAACCTGGGAAAAAACCGGAAGAGGTTACTTCCTATAGGCCCATAAGTTAACTGCCGATAGTATCGAAATTATTTGAAAAAATGTACGTTAAGAGGTTAAAAAGTATCATTAATGAAAAAAAGCTAATACCCGAACATCAATTTGGCTTTCGCAATAAGCACGGTAGTGTAGAACAAGTACATCGGTTGGTTAACACAATTAATAGAGATTTAAATGCCAAAAGATATTGTTCAGCAGCTTTTCTAGACATAGCCCAAGCCTTCAACAAAGTGTGGCATATAGGTCTTCAATATAAACTGAAAAAATACTTCCGTACCAAGATTATTAACTATTGAGATCACATATGACTAATAGGCACTTCATGGTTAAAATAGGTAGGGAATGTACTGAATTGAAACCCATCCAGTCAGGAGTCCCTCAGGGGAGTGTCCTAGGACCTACACTATATCTTTGCTACACTTCCGATTTGCCAACGTTAACAGAAACTACCGTTGCTACGTTTGCAGACGATACTGGTATATTAGCATCACACACAGTATCGGCATCACGGAATCTACAGACTAACCTTAATATGATTTAAGAATGGCTCAAGAAATGGCGAATAAAAGCAAACGAAAGTAAATCAACGCATATAACATTTACCACGCGCAGAGAAGCTTGCCCGCCTGTGAAAATAAATAATTGTGTAATTTCACAATCCAATGACGCTAAATATCTCGGTATACATTTGGACAGAAGGCTTACCTGGCAAAAGCACATTTTTACAAAGCGTGAGTAGCTTGGTCTTAAAATCAGAAAAATGTATTGGATAATTTGTCGAAAGTCAAAACTCTCTCTGGACAACAAAGTACTTATATATAAAACCATTTTGAAACCCATCTGGACTTACGGAATTCAGCTTTGGGGTACTGCATGCAAATCTAATATAGCCATAATCCAGCGATTTCAAAACAAAGTACTACGACTCATTGTAGATGCACCATACTACGTCACTAACGAAGTCATCCAGAAAGACATCCCATAAGCATCCATCAAAGATGAAATATATCTGTCCAGTACAAAATATAGTGATAGATTAATCAACCATCCCAATGCGTGGGCGAATCAACTGAACGTGTGTGACAACAGGGAACCCCGCAGATTAAGGCGATATCAACCAGTAGACTTAGCTTTAGGTCCGCGATAGGGAATAGTGTACAATTTATATTATATTATACTAATTTGTTGTATATTAAAACAAGAGGGCATTCACTGGAATGTTTCTCTTACAAGTCTTAATTAATTAATCATGTAAGAAGCTTATTGCCTACTTAGGCAGATTGGTGAAACCATAGGAGAAATAAAAACAAAACAAAAAATTTTAATCTAATTTTATTGTTTCAGGAAAAAAAAATTGCAAATAATAATTTTAGTACGATGTTCAAACCACTAAAAATTATAATGAAGAAAGAGAGCGGGGACCAAAATCCAAGCACACACAGTGCTAATCCAGTTACCAGTCAACAGCTTATCAATTCCGTTACAAAAATTATAAAAGTGAAGGAATGTGTGACAAATTCGACAAATTCAAATAAAACGCCTATTGATCCAAAACCTAGTGAAGAAATAGTTATAAGTTCAGATGAAGAAGACGAAAATAATGAATCTGATGCGCAAATAAAACCAGTGGTAATATACCCCCCAGGAAAGGGGGGTATATCAATTTATACCAATGATTTGTAAACGTTATTAAAAGAAAATTATTTAAATGATGTTATCGTCGATTTTTACATACAGTACATATATCATAATCAGTTATCAACTAAAGAAAGACAGGCAACGTTTGTGTTCATTTCTTTCTTTTTCAATAGATTATCCACTAAAACAAACAACGCCAACACAAACGAAGCACAAGAAAGACATTCACAAGTAAAAAACTACACAAAACATGTGAACATCTTTGAAAAAAAGTTTGTTATAATACCGGTATGCGAGAACAGCCACTGATATGTAACAATAATAAATTTTGGCATGGCGAAGAAACCAATTATCCATATAATGGATTCGTTACGACTACGAAACCGTAGATATAGTTCAAAAGCCGTGCAAAAAATTAAACAATATTTACCTTCCGAATGGCAATCCAAATTTGGAAATTCACACAATGCTACCGTGAAAAATATAATCGAACATTACCCATTAGTACCGCAGCAAACGAGTAAATACGATTGTGGGATATATTTTCTGTCGTTTATTGAGGAATTTTTTAAAAGCAGATTTAAAAACTTTAGCCTATCTACCTATTGGAAATATCTGTTATAAATAGAAAACGATAACAAAGAAGCAATCTTATAAAAAAACTAACAAAACAAAGTGAAAATGCTAGTGTATCAAGCGCTTAAATTCAACATCAATCTAAAGTACTTTACAGTGATTTAATATGTGATAAATAAATTACAGATATGTAATAGATAATGATGATAGAAATAATGCAAAAATATAAAAACAAAGCTGAAATTTAGAATACAGATATAAAGTGACATATTAAAAAGGAGATAGGCAATAACCCCAAATATCAAATTAAGAAAAATAAAAACTATGTATGTGCATATTTGCGAAAAAAAAATTACCCTCAGTAGCGGTGTGAATTTGGGGAAGTAGGGGCAGGATTACTTAATTATAAGCACAGAATTATTTAATTATAGCGATAAAGCGGGAGCGCTGGGAAATTGCTCTAAGGAGCGATAAAGGGGGCACTCGATACTGGAAGTGTTCGCTCTGTGGAAGACGTGCAGAGAAATAAATTTGAAAGAGCGGGAACGATACAGAGGATGGAGCCAAGAGGTGATGATTGGTGTTTACGGGCGGGAAACTGGACATTGTTCAGTGCAGTGCTTAATTAGGAAAAATTATAATTTTAGAACAAAATAAAGAAATATAAATTTAAAAAAAACATATATTTTAGCGAAAATTACTCAAAAATAATATTTTGCATTAAGTTCAATTTAGGAAATAACTTTTATTTAAGCACAAACAATATATACACGATGCTTTGCGACGGGGCGATGCGCTTGTCTTATTTATAATGTCCCAGGTGTGTATTTATGATATTATATTCTTATATGTTTGGTAGTGAATTTTGTATGGCAGCGCGAAAACGGCTCCATCAATGATTTTGAAAATTGCCTGTTTCGTAGAGAAAAAATTCTAAGACTTTTGGCGTCTTCGGATTTTTCCCTGAATTTTATCCCGTAAATTTGGAAAAACTGGAAAAAAAGTGAGTCTTTTTGCTGTATTACTTTTAATTCGTAACCCCAAAGGAAACGAGCTGTACAAGTCCATAGAAGAGAACAGCCTAACTACACTCTCCACTGGTGAACCAACATACTGGCCGTCGGACAGGACAAAAATCCCGGACCTTATAGACTTCAGTGTCATAAAGGGTATATCAAGAAAATACCTCAAGATGGAGTCATGTCTAGACCTTTCCTCAGATCACTCGCCAATTATTTTAACCTACAGTACACAAATACTGGAGCAACCACCTATGACAAGTATTACAAACAGGAACACCAACTAGGAACTATTCCGGAGTTTAATAAATTCTAACCTTAACTGCAACATACCGCTCAAAACAGAAGATAACATCGATCAAGCAGTTGAGAGGGTAAATAAAACTATAATTGATGCAGCTGAAGAGGCAACCCCACTAAGCAACCCACGCAGAAGAACGGTATCCTGCCCCATGTTAGCAAAACAAAAAATTGCTGAGAAAAGAAGGTTAAGACGAATTTGGCTAAACACTAGGACTCCCAGAGATAAAACGCTATTCAACAAGGCTTGTAAGGAACTTAAGAACCTCTTACACGACATCAAAAACCAAGAGCTAGAACAATACCTAGAGAAGTTAACCGCTACAGAAACCACAAACTACTCCTTATGGAAAGCCACCAAGCAGCTCAAACAACCCAAAATACGTAACACCCCAATTAAAACTAGTGATGGCAATTGAGCAAGAAGCAATAATGAAAAAGCTGCAACTTTCGCGAAACACCTCGAAGATGTATTCAAGCCACTTCCTCCAAGCCGCAATGAAGAAGAGGAAAAATACATACACGAGTTTCTAAGGAGTCCACCCACTGCTAGTGAAACTGTCAAGCGATTTAGTACTTCTGAAGTCCAAAATATGATCAAATTCAACATAAAATCCAATAAAGCACCAGGCAACGACAGGATAGGAGGTAAAATATTGAAAGAACTGCCGGAAAAAGGAACGAGATATTTAACAATATTATTCAACTCAATGGTAAGACTGGGAATATTTCCGACAAAGTGGAAAATTGCTGAATTAATACTGATCCCGAAACCCGGAAAAGATGAAAAGGAGGTTACCTCATACAGACCAATCAGCCTATAACCTATAGTGTCAAAGCTATTTAAAAAGTTACTGCTCAAGAGGCTCAAAGCTATAGTGGAAGTTAACAAACTGATACCGACCTACCAATTTGGCTTCAGGGAAAAACATGCTACAGTCGAGCAGATCCACCGAGTTGTTTGTACCATCAACACAGCGCTACACACAAAGCAATACTGCTCCGCAGTATTTTTAGATATAAGCCAAGCTTTTGATAGAGTTTGGCATTCTGGATTACTATACAAGCTTAAAGTAGCATTGCCCAACGACATCTTTGTAATATTGAAATCGTACCTGACAAATAGAAAGTTGTCGTAAAGTACCAGGACGGACAATCTACTATGCGCAAAATCGAATCTGGTGTTCCGCAAGGCAGTGTACTCGGTCCCATTCTGTATCTACTGTTTACAGCAGACCTTCCCGGCTCATCCGAAACTACAGTAGCTACATTTGCAGACGACACTGCTGTGTTAGCACTTCATAAGGATCCGGTTACTGCCTCGATGAAACTGCAACGACACCTGCTTAAGATACAGGAATGGCTAAACAACTGGCGGATAAAAGTAAATGAAATAAAATCTGTGCACGTGACATTTACTCTAAAAAGGTGTACGTGTCCCCCAGTGACCCTTAATAACATTGCACTTCCTCAGGCAGAGACAGTGAAGTATCTAGGCATGCACTTGGACAGACGTCTAACATGGAAAACCCACATATGGAAAAAGAGGCTTCAACTAGAAGAAAAACGAAGAGAACTATATTGGCTCCTTGGCTGGAAATCGCAAGTGTCTCTGGAAAATAAACTGCTAATATACAAGACAATAATTCGGCCAATATGGACTTATGGTATACAACTATGGGGCTGCGCTAGCATGTCAAACATAGAAATTCTCCAACGTTTCCAAAACAAAATATTGAAACAAATATTAAATGTCCCAAGATATGTCCCTAACTGGTTAGTACATAAAGATCTTCGAATGCCCCTGGTCAAAGAGGAAATCCAAAGCTACAGTAGGAAGTACCACCTTCGATTGCAGAATCACCCCAATGAAACAGCAGTGAAGTTGTTCCATCATAGGCCCGTAAGACGACTGAAAAGAGCAGATCCCAAGGACTTAGCGAATTTAAACCCAAATGAAACCTAAAATTTAAATGTCATCGTACTAATAAAATATCAGTTAAACTCAGTTATTGTACATAGTATAAAGGGGTAAGGTGTAAGGGGGAGTCATCAATGGATGGCAACCTCACATGTCATTTATGTCATAAAATTTTACTTAATGTCCTCGGACAGATTGTAAATTAATTAAAAGGGAAAATAAAAAAAATAAAAAAAAAAACTTTTAATTCGTAAAAGATAGAAAGTTGAAATTTTGTATGTAGGCTAATCTTGGTAACATATTTACGAATCGAAAAAAAAAATCCTAAATTTTCGTCAAATCCCAAAAAAGTTCGTCAAATAACGCATAAATTGAAAATATTTTTTATTTTGATAAATTGAAAAATTATTTTATTATTGTGCGAGTTATTATTTAAATTTAAAAATAGAATTCAATATGACATGTAATTACGAATTATTTTATTGGATTCAAATCATAGACGCCAAAAAGACGTCGCATTCCAACAGGTGTAAACTCTAGTACAACTTTAAAGTTTTAAGATAGGTGTACACGACGTATGCGACCTTCTAATGCTCTTACTTATTGAAGAGTTTTCGGTTGGTCGCTTCAGTCTTAGATTTAAAGTGGACTGTATGATTTGTTAATTTGACAGAGAAATATAATATTTTATGTTACTACGAATAATTTGTGGTCTTATACCAGTACAATGGTTCTAATATCTATACCTATATTGTGACAGTAAATTTGTTCTAGGCAAAAATGCTGTGTACTGGGTTTTAGGACAACGATGGATTCTACTAACTAAATTGATTGTATTGCGACGATATGTTTGTTCTAGGTAATAATGTTATAAACTATGGTTCTACGACAACGATAGGTACTACTAACTAAATTGATTGTATTGCGACGATATGTTTAAACGAGGTAATAATGTTAGATACTAAATTGTATGATAACGATGAGTTCTACTAACTAAATTTATTTATAAGTTTGCTAATACGAGGTTATATTGAATATAATATATAATATACATCTATAATATATAATATACATCCCTTGTTAAGAAATATGCTGAGGCTAGCAGGTACAACAGCTCCTGCAGACGAACACTCAAACAGACCTTCAAAATGGTCAGACGAAGAACTTAGAACGTTGCTGGAAAACATGAACAGACTCGATCATGTCAAAAACGTTTATTTAGAACTAGCTAAACCGATCCCGACCAAAACTGCTAAGCAGATATCCAACAAAAGTAGGTTAATTATCGCTCAGAGGATACAGGAGGAAGGCGATCCCATAAATGTGAGCATTAATCTACAAAATGTAATAAAACGAGATATGTCCGACGCCTATTCACCGCCGAGGGCTAGTAGCAGTAGACCTTAAGCGCTTACATCTACTCCGACAAGCAGAGTCGAACAGCTGGTTGACTATTTTACAAACATTGATGTTCAAAACACCTCACCGAATAATGAATCGCCAAAACATTTACAATGCAGCATGTATAAATTATTACCAGACGAAATCGAGCGGGTAGCGACCATCGAAGCTTTATGGCAGAGATAGGAACTCCCACCCGATGCGTTTGATGACCTGTTATCAATTAACTTGTTGATAAACGATCTAGTAGAGACTGGTGCAACTCGAATGGAGTTGCAGGCTTTGAAAATCATAATTTCACAAAAATTGCAGAAACTGTTGCTTCCTGCAGACGACTCGAAAGTGCAGAAAAAGTCAAGAGAAGAAAAAGACAAACAGGTCGTAAAAACAGGAATACCCTGCATACAGCCGCAAGGTAGAATATGTTTGATGGGCAACAACATATATTCCATAAGAATCATAGGAAATTGGCAGAATTCATTATTACTGGGAATGAAACTCCCGCAGAAACAAACTCACGCTGCTTGAACCCTGAAAAAATCAGGGAATTGTATAAGAACCTATGGGGCACTCATAGTTCCACTACAAACCACTTTATCAAGAAAAACAATATTAACTTAGGCGACATAACGCCTATGGACCCAGAAGGAGTAAAATTCCTTATTTCTTTGTTAAAGAAAAATTCAGCACCAGGTCCCGACGGGGTAAAGAAGGGGAATATCTAACAAAACTCTTCAATAATATAATAAATATTCAATATCCAACATCAATCAATAAACAACGACAAACAACGACGAACAACAACAAATCGAATTAGTAAAATAAATAAAATTATTTATTTACGAAAAAATTTGGAACGCATGATAACTTATATAAAAGTGAATAATATTTTATGTGTGAGAGCTAATTTTGAAACAGTAAAATTGTGAGAGTTAAATTTTACTTTATTATTTTTAATAGTTCTATTTTGATTTTAATTTTTTCGGATTGTGTACTTAACAGTAGGAAAATGTTCTTTTCGAATTTTGATAAGATGTGTTTATATATTTTCTGCGGTTTGTATATAATATTTTACTTTAGGATTTATTTTTTTTAATTCTTTTATTAGTTAATCATTATTTTCGTTTTTTACAGATATTTTAAAAATTAGTTGTGTATCTCTTTTTATTAGTGTCGTTTTAGGTTGTTGTTTAAACGTATATGTTATGTGTATTTCATGTTTATGTGATTCTATTGATTTTTCACATAGGGGTATTCCTTCATCACTCTCTAGTTGTGAATGTACTGTCATATTAGAGGCGGTTAAAATTCCTCTTACTCGTGGTGTCTCTATAGTTTGTTCACTGTCTTCACTGTCAGATATTAAATCAATGATATCTTCTTGTGCTTGTTCAACATTACTTATTACAGGTGTGTGAAGTTCACTTCTGTTTAATGATTCTATTTCAGATATTTCATCAAGATATTGAAGATCTTCTATGGTTACATCTGTGTTGTTGTATAGTGAATTAGTTTTATCTTTAGATATTGATGGTTTGTCTTTATTAGGGAAAACATTTATTCTAATTCTTAATAATGCGTCCGCTACTTTATTTTGTTGTCCGGGTTTATATTCGATCTCATAGTCATAGTCTATTAATTTTATTGAATATTGTGTTAGTTTTGAAGAGACGTTCTTGGTGTCTTTAAGCCATACTAGGGGTCTGTGATCGGTTATTTATTTAAATTTTCTTCCGTACAAACGATGTCTGAAATATCCTGTTGCCCATACAATCGCTAATAGCTCTTTTTCGATTGTTGAGTACCTTGTTCCATCTTCATTGAGTGTTCTAGACGCATAGGCTATATTCCTATCATTATTATTATCTTTCTGAGATAGTACTGCACCGATTGCTATATTTGAATTTTTCGTAATTTGGTCTTATTAGTACAGGTGCGTTAATTAATGTTTCTTTCAATATACTGAATGCTTGTTTATATTCAGATGTATACAAATTTTTATGTTCTTTCTTTAAACATAGTGTTAACGGCTTTGCTATTTTTGCATAGTCTTTAAAGATATTTCTGTAGTATCCGGTGAGTTCAAGAAAACTTTTTATTTCTTTAGGTGTAATAGGCATAGGAAATTTTTTAATATCATTTAGCTTGTCAGGATTTTGTTTTAAACATTTTGTTGTTACAATGTGTCCTAAGAATTCTGTTTTTTTTTTCAAGAAACCACATTTATCAATTTGTATTCTGAGTTTAGCATCTTTAAATCGATTTAACACATGCCGTAAGTTTTATAAATGATCTTGTAAGGATGTTCCGAAAATAATTATGTCATCTAGATATACTGGGCAAATGTAATTAACTAATCCATCTAAGAAGTGGTTCATCGTTCTCTGGAATGTCGCAGGTGCATTCTTTAAACTGAAAGGCATTCTAAGATATTCGTAATGTTCTGATTCTGTTGAGAAAGCTGTTTTCTCTATACTGTCGGGATGCATTTCTATCTGTAGAAATCCGCTGTGTAAATCTAGAGTTGTAAAGTAATTTGAATTACCTATTTTGCTAAGTTCTCCGTCTATATTGGGTATAGGAAATTTATCCTCAATTGTTTTGTTGTTTAGTTTTCTGCAATCCGTAACAATTTGTATTTTCTGTTTTCCACTGCTGTACATTTTCTTAGGTACTATTATAATAGGACATTTACATGGTGATTGATATTTCTAATTATTCCTTAACTTTTCATGTTTTCAATTTGTCTTTTTATCCCTTGTCGATGTATTTCGGGATAAGAGTAGTTTTTTACACATATAGGTTTATCATCTGTTGTTCTACCATGATGTTTGGTTACATAAGTAAATGTTAATGTTTGATTTTCCAATGGAAATAAATCTTTATATGCTTCTATTCTTATATTCCTGACCATGTTTTTTTAAATTTTTTTTTAATTATAGATTTTTGGGCTTCGTAGGCACGTAGCCTTTTATCGCTTTTACTACTATTCTGTCTCTTCTTATATATTATACCCAGATAACAAGAATAATCTATTCATGGCTACTGCAGTTATAAATCTCGGTTTCTCAATCAAAAAAGCGGTGTTAACAGGAAGCGTCTGCGAAGTCTGTAGCACCGCCCCTTGGAGTCCATTTCTTGCCATTGATGTATTTTTACATTGCCATAGAAAGTGGTAAGGGTCTGCCTCTTCTTCACCACATTCGCATTTAGAGTTTGGAATGATTTTGTTTCTTGCTAGATGTTACTGACCATGTTTTGTTGTATAAGTTTTATTTAATAAAAAATACCTTCGCTGAACTTGGTAGATTAGGATTTTACTGAAAATACTTGGTTTTATTTTTTAATGCTTTTATAATACACGCACAATTGAATACATATAACAATACAATATAATTAATTCACTTTGCCCTTGTTGCTGGCTTGAGAGCTGTTAATAGAGTGAATTAAAAACCAAAGGAGCAAATCGAAATTACATTAAATAACAAAGAATATAATATTAGCATAAAAGAAATGAACAAATAATCAAAATAGTACAATGTTTCTTTTAAACTAAAAAATACAAAAAATACATTACATTAAAAAAGGGAATTTGCTTTACCATAACACCCGGGTTGGAATTCCATGGGAATTTCTAAATTTCCTAACATTCATGTTAAGGTAAATTACAAAATGCTCCTTTAATTTGAGATGAGAAAGTCTGGACGGCTGCAACACGCTGCTATTGATCTGATCCAGTCAAAATTTTCGTATGATGTACCAAGTTCTTAGTCTAGCTCTGAGCGGACGAATTTTCACTGCAGTCTTCTGTAGACTACTACTTAAATAAAGATCCTGGGCAATGGTTATTAATAGTTCAATAAAATAGTGACCTGGGTATATAGGTTGGAAATTGGAAAGACTTCTGGACATAGTACAAAAAGGTTTGGAATGTAAATTAGTTTTCATTTGTACTAAAATAGTACATGCACCATTGTATGGGGTATTGGAAACTCTTAAAAACGTTTTAGGTGATCTCGTAGTGAGGAAAAGTATTAAGTTTTCGCATAGTGGAAATAACACTGGAGAGCGTGTATGAAATATTTTTTTTATATTTGGAATTCTTAATCATTTTGGTTAACGCATTATCAGAAGCTAAAACCACAGGGTGTTTTACATTAAAATTAAAATAAGAATACTTTAATGTTTCACCAATACGCATAAAGTATGAGATATTTTTATTGTGTGGGCTAAACGAGGAATTAAATATATTTAGTTTTGATTTAGCTTTGGCGCTGATATGATTCTTAAATATTTTGACTTTATCAGATATAAATATATTATTGAAGTTGTAATCTACAAAAATTGATTTAGACAAAATAGGTTTTTTAAGGTCATTCGTAAGTAGTGGGGATTCGTTTAATATTGGTGAAAATTCCTTGAATGGTATGGTAAAGATTTTTAGGTTGTTGTTTGATTCTACGGTTGTGACTGTGGTGGATTGCAAATATGAGGATTGTAAATGATAAGGGATGACTGGAGGCTTCTTATCATATTTATTTAATAGAAGTTGCCACGCTGTGTTATAATTTTCGGGCATTATTTCTGAAGACGTGATAATGTCTAGGGCATCATCCGTTAACAAATCTATTAGGTGAGAAAATTTAATGGCACAGTAATAGCTTTCTTTGGAATGTACCAATTTAGTAAACAAAGATTTAAATTGCGACCATTCGGCAATATCTCCACTAAAGATTTTAATGTTAGTTTGGAATAAATTGTCTAAATTATTTTGTCCATCACAAATTGATAAATTACTTTCTTCATTGGACTTTTCTGAATATTTAATAGCTTCGTTCATTAACGCCATAAGTTCAATATATTTTATTATAAACTCTTTGACCTCAGCATCTATCTGACTTATTTCTGGGTCGTTTTCAGAATTGTATAATAATTGTCTGTCTAAGGCGATTTCTTCAAATTGAGCTAAAAGCGGAGTGACTTAGGAATGTCGGAATTTGACTTCATTTAATTGATATGTGGTTGGATCATATGAAATAATTGACTGAGATTGCTGAATAAATGTCTAGTTTCTTCAATAAGGATGCGCTTTGAAATTTCAATTTCATAGCCAGTGACATTGTAAAACAGGTAAACATAAATTATCTTAAACAAACTATTGTAAAATATGGAAATAAAATTTAAAAGATAAGTTTATAATTTGCTACAATGACTTTAGAAATATTCAAAACGAATAATAATTTGTACAAAAGATATGAAAACAAATAGCGCTGAATGAAGGAAACAACAATTCTTTACAAACAGAAATTTAACAAAAGATTGAATATAAATTCCAAATAAAACGTTGCATGAAGGTCACAGAAACTATGATGGATGTATCTGAATTAGAAACTAGTAATTTTATAATCAACAATAAATCTAATTATCAAAATGAATATTATTCTCGGCAATAATAATAATTGAAAATGCTGTATGACTGTGAATTATTTATGACAATTTGCTTAATAATTAAAGGTACAAATTTGATCAGGAAGGAAAAGGATTTTAAAACCATGTGAAATTTTAAATAAGAAAATTTTGACAACGCCTTTCCAATATAAAATAAACCTGCAACTTTCGCGAAACACCTCGAAGATGTATTCAAGCCACTTCCTCCAAGCCGCAGTGAAGAAGAGGAAAAATACATACACGAGTTTCTAAGGAGTCCACCCACTGCTAGTGAAACTGTCAAGCGATTTAGTACTTCTGAAGTCCAAAATATGATCAAATTCAACATAAAATCCAATAAAGCACCAGGCAACGACAGGATAGGAGGTAAAATATTGAAAGAACTGCCGGAAAAAGGAGCGAGATATTTAACAATATTATTCAACTCAATGGTAAGACTGGGAATATTTCCGACAAAGTGGAAAATTGCTGAAGTAATTCTGATCCCGAAACCTGGAAAAGATGAAAAGGAGGTTACCTCATACAGACCAATCAGCCTATTACCTATAGTGTCAAAGCTATTTGAGAAGTTACTGCTCAAGAGGCTCAAAGCTATAGTGGAAGTTAACAAACTGATACCGACCTACCAATTTGGCTTCAGGGAAAAACATGCTACAGTCGAGCAGATCCACCGAGTTGTTTGTACCATCAACACAGCGCTACACACAAAGCAATACTGCTCCGCAGTATTTTTAGATATAAGCCAAGCTTTTGATAGAGTTTGGCATTCTGGATTACTATACAAGCTTAAAGTAGCATTGCCCAACGACATCTTTGTAATATTGAAATCGTACCTGACAAATAGAAAGTTTGTCGTAAAGTACCAGGACGGACAATCTACTATGCGCAAAATCGAATCTGGTGTTCCGCAAGGCAGTGTACTCGGTCCCATTCTGTATCTACTGTTTACAGCAGACCTTCCCGGCTCATCCGAAACGACAGTAGCTACATTTGCAGACGACACTGCTGTGTTAGCACTTCATAAGGATCCGGTTAGCCAGTGACATTGTAAAACGGGTAAACATAAATTATCTTAAACAAACTATTGTAAAATATGGAAATAAAATTTAAAAGATCCTATATTATAATGTCCCAGGTGTATATTTATATTCTTATATGTTTATATGTTTGGTTCAAATTTTGTATGGCATCTCGAAAACGGCTTCAGGGAAGTTTTTGAAAATTTCCTATTTCGTAGAGAAAAAAATTCTAAGACTTTTGGCGTCCCCGGATTTTTCCCTGAATTTCCTGGAAACCCGTAATTTTGGGAAAACGAAAAAAAAATTTTTTACTTTTTCCTCTGTAACTTTTAATTCGTAAAAGATAGAAAGTTGAAATTTTGCATGTATATTAAGCTATTTAATCCTGACATTTCTCAAAAATTAGAAATTTAAAAATTGAAAAAGGGGGGGTTGAAGAAATTCGGGGGCCCGGTAGGGAACTTTGGAGAAAGTTCATATTCTGGATCCTAGAATAATTAAGTATATTATTAATCAAAAAAAATTCAAAATTTTGTTTGGGGGCACGGGGGGCAGCATTTGCCGAGAGTAAAAATTGTGCTAGAAAGTTGAAATTTTGTATATAGGCTAACCTTGGTAACTTATTTACGAATCGAAAAAGAAAATCCCAAATTTTAAAAAAAAGTTGGTCAAATAACGCATAAATTGAAAATATTTTTTATTTTGATAAAAAAAAAATATTTTTTTAGTCAATTTATATGTGTCAATGTGTTATGCGCGAGTTTATTTATTATTTCAATTTAAAAATAGAACAGTTAAATATGAAATTTAATAACGAAATATTTTATTGGATTCAAATCATACACGCCAAAAAGACGTCACTTTGCGACGGGGGTAAACTCTAGACTTTAAAAGAGACTTTAAAGAGAAAAAAATTCTAAGACTTCTAGCGTCCCTAGATTTTTCCCTGAATTTCCTGGAAACCCGTAATTTTGGAAAAACTGGAAAAATGTGAGCCTTTTTTGCTGTATAACTTTTAATTCGTAAAAGATAGAAAGTTGAAATTTTGCATGTGTTTTTAAGGTATGCAATGCTGACATTTCTCTAGAAAGTTGAAATTTTGTATATAGGCTAACCTTGATAACTTATTTACGAATCGAAAAAAAAATCCCAAATTTTGAAAAAAAGTTGTTCAAATATCGCATAAATTCAAAATATTTTTTATTTTGATATAAAAAATGTATTTTCTTAGTCAGTTTGTATGAAAAATCAATTGTTATTAAATGTAAAATCAATATAGGACGAGTTTATTTATTATTTCAATTTAAAAATGGAATTAAATTTTGACATGAAATTAAAGCCACTCATAAAAAACAAACGTCGCTTGCGACGGGGGTAAAAGCTAGTAAGTTTATAATTTGCTACAATGACTTTAGAAATATTCAAAACGAATAATAATTTGTACAAAAGATATGAAAACAAATAGCGCTGAATAAAGGAAACAACAATTCTTTACAAACAGAAATTTAACAAAAGATTGAATATAAATTCCAAATAAAACGTTGCATGAAGGTCACAGAAACTATGATGGATGTATCTGAATTAGAAACTAGTAATTTTATAATCAACAATAAATCTAATTATCAAAATGAATATTATTCTCGGCAATAATAATAATTGAAAATGCTGTATGACTGTGAATTATTTATGACAATTTGCTTAATATTTAAAGGTACAAATTTGATCAGGAAGGAAAAGGATTTTAAAACCATGTGAAATTTTAAATAAGAAAATTTTGACAACGCCTTTCCAATATAAAATAAACGTGACCTATGGTCTGGCTGCGGAGATTGATTAATTATAAATTGCTCATAGATTCTAGGTACGACCTTATATCTATTTTCACAATTTTAAATACTTAAGGGATTGGTTTGATAGGCGTTCAAACCAACGGTAAAGGTAATTTTTGACAAAATGTTTGATAAGTTAAAATATTGCGACCAATTTGGTCTGGCCATGGGGATTGATTATTTTTAAAATTTATAATAGATTAAACGTATGACATCTATTTTAACATTATGATTAATACTTGAGGATTGGTTTGATAGGCGTTCAAACCAACGGTAAAGGAAAATTTTGACAAAATGTTTGTCAAGTTAAAATAATGTGACCAATTTGGTCTGGCCACATGGGCTGATTATTTATAAATTGCTCATAGATTCTAGGTACGACCTTATATCTATATTCACAATTATAAATACTTAGGGATTGGTTTGATAGAGGTTCAAAACCAACGGAAATTATACAATATGGAAATTCTTGACAAATCGTTTGTCAAGATAAAATAGGTGTGATCAATTTGGTTTGGTCACAATGGTTGACTCATCATAACGAATATGTACGACGTAAAACTCATCAAAACCAATTAATGGAAAATTCCAAAACAACATAAATGGTACAATTTATAAGGATAAAGTGATATGGAATAAGTATAAGGAAAGCATATAAAGGAAAATTCCAGGTCACTTACTTATTTGAACGCTCGATCCATGATGAGACTTCCTCGTGGTGATAGTAGAACGCCGGATGCGGATGTAAGGCCACAATGTAGCTTGCTTGTATGGATGATGTTTTCCAAGTTCTTGAAGATAATTTTCTTTCGAATAACTCAAAGGAGATTCTCCGTTTGTAAGACGTTGATTTAATCCGGCTCGAAGGACCATGTTTTGTTGTAGAAGTTTAATTTGATAAAAAATACCTTCGCTGAACTTGGTAGATTAGGATTTTAGTAAAAATACTTGGTTTTATTTTTTAATGCTTTTATTATACACGCACAATTGAATACATATAACAATACAATGTAATTAATTCACTTTGCCCTTGTTGCTGGCTTGAGAGCTGTTAATAGAGTGAATTAAAAACCAAAGGAGCAAATCAAAATTACATTAAATAACAAAGAATATAATATTACCATAAAAGAAATGAACAAATAATCAAAATAGTACAATGTTTCTCTTAAACAAAAAAATACAAAAAATACATTACATTAAAAGGGGGAATTTGCTTTACCACTTATAATTCTTTATATATCTTCCTCATTGAGGTGTACGTCATTTATTTTTAATGTTTTTAATTAAATAAATTCCTTATTATCCATATATATGTAGACTTTTATATCTACATTAGTAGTTTTTGAATCTAATACCATCCCGGTTCAGACTCCGCTTTGCAGGTTAGAATATACAACCACCTGTTGTGATCCTACTTTGCAGCCTAGAACTATTCAATCCCATACAAGCCTCAATTTGTAGAGTAGACCCTCTAACCATCCAAATATATCCCGGTTGATCAATAAGTCTGGTTCTAAGGTTAAAAATAATCTTAACTGAATATTTTTGATTTCGCCCTTATCCCGTTGAGAGCCCCCAATTTGTAGGTAATTTCTACAACTATCCGTTGAGACGATCAATTTGCAGTATAACATAACAATATAGTCTCTTTTATACGAGCAAACACATGATTTGAATATTGATAGTTCATTTAATATTTACACAAAATTATACAATTACATCTGAATAAAGCGAATTAATCGTAATTAAATTCACACGAAAATAACACTTGATTAAAATACAATACAGTTCTTTCAATGTTTTTGCGTGTTACCCCCGTAATACGCAGTTTTTCGATTGTTCATAGATTACCAACACAATGTTCTTAATGATAATACAACCTAGTATTTAACATTACATTTGCTGCATAATTCTAACACCTGTTATAGTTAATAACATTGTTCAGAATTATTAAATTATATTAACACCCGTTAATAATATTTTAATTCACAAAAGCATGGACACTGATACAACCTATGTATTCGACTGGTCGCCATTTTACTTCTGACTACAACTGTTGCTTGTTCCACAAGAGCCAACGCCCTGATGAGTCATAAGCATTCACCACAGCGAGTAAACGCTGGTGTCAAGAGTTTTGGGGTTTACATGCCGCATTACATGTAATTGCAAGCATCTGGTGTCAAGAGTACATTATAATATAACTAATATTATCAAAGATCTTAACCTAAATTACAGATTACTTATTATTTCTATTTCTTAAAACTAATTATAATTACACTTAAAACTAATCTTAAAAAAATAATCCCACATATATTTTTATATTTGTTTTCGGTGTTTTTAATATGTTGTTTTTAAAATTAATTTTTCCTTTTAGTTGTTTTATTAAATCAACATCTATTAAGCACCGTTTAATTAAATCAACACATGAAAATTTTTTATCAAAGTCAAACAAATATATTTTATGATATTGGTTTTCTTTAAACGTGGGAAATAATAAAATTGTTGCTGTTTATTTATAATTACTTGTATTATGTGGTGCCGTAACAGAAAATGTTGTGAAAATTCTGTTTTTCTCTATAATTTTCATTCGACGTTTTTTCGTTTTCATAATAATTGTCATCCTCCTTACCTTCATATTCGTTTTCATATTGGTTTCCATATTGGTTCTCATATTGATTTTCATCTTGATTTTCATATTCAGATTCGTCGTTATTGACCTGATGTTTTAGATGATTAATTCTTGTCATTTGTGACGTTTCCATAGGTTCACAGTAACTCTGTGAACTCTGTTAAAACTGCTGGGGTTTTTGCATGGTAGCTTGTTTATTAGGTGGTGTTGAAAACTGAGGTTTTCGCATGGGTGTTGTCTGTCTCCAGTTATTGATAAAAGGTCGACTTGGATTTTTATTAATAAATGCTGGTTTTTGATTGTATTGAGGTGTGTATTTTGGTGCTTGTTGTTGCAGCACTACTGGTCTGTTCTGCTTCTCTACTGGTTTGAACTGCTGTTTTATCGAGAAATGTTTTTTCGGCGTTCTCACGATTCTAAGTGAGTTACATGTTTTATCGGTACCCATTCTTGTACGGCTGTACCTGACATTCTGTTTTTCGAGTACGAATGATCATGCTTTTTCTAGAGTACTGAGCATTCTTGCTCTTATATTGTCTCCAATACTACCTCTAAGTCCTTTAGTGAATTGTACAAGTATAACGTCTGTATACAATCTGTACTTCGCTGCATACGCACTTAGGTCGCCATTTTCCTGACTGTGTGATATAAGTGCTGCCTTATGATGCACGCATTTGTTGTACAAGTCTTGTGGACTTTCTTCAGGCTGCTGTTATAGTAGTCCTATTTCGCATACTAGTATAGTCTCGTACCTTTGGTCACCAAAGTTTTCCTTCAATATTATTTTTAGTTCCTCCTAGGTTTGAATGTTTCTTCCTGCTTGTACATATGCTGCGTCACTATGTAGTTTTGTTATGATTGCTTCCACAATATATTGTTCAATTGTTAGAGGTCCATCCGCGTATATTTCAACAATGGTTCTTACTTGCTTTAGGAAGTCCGATAATTGCGCGGTATTGCCATCGTATCGTTTGATATTAGAAAAATATGAATTATCCATGCGGAAAGGAGTATGAATATTTTCATGTCTGAGACGTTGTTGTTGCACTGTTATTATATTCTTTAACTCCTGGATTCCGTTTATAGCATCCGCTCAAACTTGTTTCATCGTAAGGTTAGGCATTCAAACTGAGATGAAAGTTCAGTATCGTCAAAAACAGTTTTATACTCAATGGTGTTTTCAGTTTCATTTATATGTTAACAATATTAAATTTATGGAAATATGAGTTATATATAAAAAAAACTGCAAGATAATTGTTAATTAAAAAATACGACCTACATTAGAGTTACTGCGATGAGAAGATTCATTTTTTTGCCGTCTTTTATCAGGAGTTCCGACTGCTGATTTGCCTGTGGCTGCTCTGATTTGCAGAGTTCTTCTTTCTTCTTGTCTAGGTTCTTGTGTTTTTCACTTTTTTCACTGTTCTATTGGTTCTTATGTATATACAGTAGGTTTGTTGGTACTGGTTCTGCTGTATGTACAGTGTTTTTACTCGCACTCCTAACTTTGTTCAGCTATATATACAAGTTAGTGTTATTTTTTGTTTTTTTAGGTATACTGCTTCCAAATACTTTGTATTTACTAGTCACGGTGGCTAGTAAGTATTCAATCGACTGCGCCATTTAAGTTTGGGGAACGACTTAACACAAAAAAAAAACTTTAAAACTTTAATTTAAAATCATTTTATTGAAAATAATATTTAATTGATTATAATTTTTAACAGAGTTGCGAGTATCGTCGTCAGAGCTCTCTTGGAGAGTCGTCCTCTTTCCCTAGGTTCATACAGTATTTATACTGTATATCTTATCTTTCTACATAAGTAATACTTTAAGTGATCTCATACTTTAATGATAGATGTTTAAAAGACAACTATATTTGTTTATCTAGGGTATCGAATTTCATAGTAATATAATATATCTGTTTATTTAAAATTAACTAGCAGTATTACTTGTAAAATGGCAAACCAAATGTCGTGTGTTATTATCAAAATGGTCGAGGCCGTAGTGAAGACAAGAAAATGGTCCTAAAACATAGTTTTATGGTTCTGCCAACATTGAATTACCCTTTTATTCTGGTCATGGATTTTATCAGCCGCAGAAGAATGACTCTGAATTTCCCCCAAAGACTAGTAGAAACTTCAGGAATGGTGGCCAAATTTCTATGATTTCGGTGGAAAAGTCTCTTAATATTAATTTAATTCCAACAATGGTAAACGCCGTGATTGTGACAGCTCCAAACGAAGGAAAAATTCTGCTTTCGTCAAAAATTAATAAAGCACTTAAAAAGTTACTAGCCTCGTTTCAAGATGTAGTAACGACAGACGTGGGAAGTGCTAAGGACTTCAGCTACTAGATCAGACTCAACGAAAACACACCAGTTGGTTTACACCCATACCCTCTATTTCCGGTAAAAGCCAGGACCATGGAGGAGCACTTCGAGATGCTTCTAAAGCTTGGCGTGATTACTAATTCCACCTCACCTTACACAAACCCCGCTTTCCTAATACCCAAGAAATCGGGAGCATCAAGATGTTGCATCGATTATAAAAAATTAAATAAAAAAGTTATTTTCGATGCCTTTCCCGCACCGTCAGTCAAAGCAATTTTTAAGCAGATATCACAAGCAAAGGTTTCACTTTCAACGATTGATTTGAATCAAACATTTTATTAAATTCCACTAACATTAGAATCCAGAAAATATACGGCCTTTATAACGAACAAAAACAATATTTATGAATTCGTCATGGCTCCTTTCGGATTAGCCACAAGCTCGAACGCTTTCAACAGACTGATCCTAAATCATTTTTGCATAACTTCGTTATATGTTCAATACTGCCAGTTAAACCAACGGTGTAAACCGTCCAGCTTATCATCTTTTGGAGAAATGGTGACCAAAACACCCACCCAGAGTTTTGCAACGCATTGCATATCGGCCCTTTCGTAAGGTCAACAGCCGGGTACAAATATGTCATTACTCTAGTGGACACCTATTCCAAGTATGTAGAGTTGATACCCGTAGCTAATGTATCATAGTAACTAATGTAGATAACGTAGCCAATGTCCAGTGACCCTTATTTGTGCAGTACCTTTACCTTTTTGCTTAGGTTTATATTTTTCCTTATCTAACCTTCTGACATACGTTCTTGGTATACTACTTATACTACTTGGTACTGCCAGTGTTACACGTATTTTTTTATCCCTTTTTTTCAGTTTTTATGAAGTTTCTTTCGAACATACATAACTCTATAGTTAATTCGTCTAACTTCCTTTCCTCATTTTTATTCAACAACATCCAACTAGACCGGAATGTAATATAAGAATTTGGTTATATATTTAATACTTTACAAACCAACATTAACTCTGGTAATTTGTTTTCTCCTCTTATGTCCACTCCATTATTTAGCTCACTTCACAAACTTCTTTATTTTGCTATATCACTTAAAACATCAGATTCTTTGATTCAACTAAATTCAAAACATTCAAGACATAATTTAAATACTTGGTCTTTTGAAATTGTTTTAAATTGTTGTCTTATCGATTCTCTTGCTTTTTGTGCAATCTCCTTGTTTATAAATTTCTGATAAATGCTTTCCGTTACTCAACTCGTTGTCATCGACTTAGCGTAACTATAATGTGATAATGTTTCTTTTGAATTCTGTTGCTCTGTTTCTGTGGCATCGTCCTTAATAAATTCTGGCTTCTTTAGCCATCTATGACGTCGATCGCCACTTCGTAATAATCTAGTATATCCTTACTAAGCATGGATTCCATATGGAATAATCTTCGTCCCCTGCTAAAGGAGTTATTAAAAAATAATTAACCTTTTGAGATTTGAGAACCACTTTATCAATATGTAGTAAACTTTTATAGAAATTAAGACATAGCACACAAGCCCATTGCGACACGCTTCTTATTGGAAGAAATGACACTAAAGCAGTGCCATATGCTATACGGTACATATACAGCAAGTGAGCGGCGAAGTAGGAGGTCACGTTGCAATTCTCCGTTCACTGGGGTGCTAGGGAAGAGATAGTGATTTACTTGCTCACGAATAACACCTAGGTGGCTCATAATTGTTAAGAACTGAACATCCTTAACAATTAAGTAGTCCCAAAGGATGACGACTGAATTGAATATTGATATAAGATTAAGCAAACGAATATAACCAACGCTATAATACAAAACAAAACAAACTCAATAAATAATTAACGGAATGGATCGTTCATTTTCCAAATATGCTAAGTAATAATATTGATATAGTTAGTGAAGACTTAGACCCCGGTCCCCTTCGGACAAGTCAGGGGGTCATTTATGACAGACAAAGCAAAATTAAAATCTATGATCCGGACAAGAATGCAAATCTAATGTGCCAAATTTGCCGGCTACGAGATACTGATATGTTATGCGTGGAGCTACCGGAGCCTAATATACACCTATCCTTGGACCATCCCACTTTTGTTCCGGAGTTTATTTGCTACAATGGGTGTAACAAAGCATACAATGGGCTAATTCAATATTTTACGCACTGCAATGGACCCACTGTGGTACCAGAGCTCGACTTCAAGTGCAGCGAATGTTCGATGTACCTCGGGACTAAGTCAGCACGTCAAGCACGCACATCCCTTGTTAAAAAATACGCAGAGGCTAGCAGGTACAACAGCTCCTGCAGACGAACACTCAAACAGACCTTCAAAATGGTCAGACGAAGAACTTAGAACGTTGCTGGAAAACATAAACAGACTCGATCATGTCAAAAACGTTCGTTTAGAACTAGCTTAACCGATCCCGACCAAAACTGCTAAGCAGATATCCAACAAAAGTAGGTTAATTATCGCTCAGAGGATACAGGAGGAAGGCGATCCCATAAATGTGAGCATTAATCTACAAAATGTAATAAAACGGGATATGTCCGACGCCTATTCACCGCCGAGGGCTAGTAGCAGTAGACCTTAAGCGCTTACATCTACTCCGACAAGCAAAGTCGAACAGCTGGTTGACTATTTTACAAACATTGATGTTCAAAACACCTCACCGAATAATGAATCGCCAAAACATTTACAATGCAGCATGTATGAATTATTACCAGACGAAATCGAGCGGGTAGTGACCATCGAAGCTTTATGGCAGAGATAGGAACTCCCACCCGATGCGTTTGATGACCTGTTATCAATTAACTTGTTGATAAACGATCTAATAGAGACTGGTGCAACTCGAATGGAGTTGCAGGCTTTGATAATCATAATTTCACAAAAATTGCAGAAACTGTTGCTTTCTGCAGACGACTCGAAAGTGCAGAAAAAGTCAAGAGAAGAAAAAGACAAACAGGTCGTAAAAACAGGAATACCCTGCATACAGCCGCAAGGTAGAATATGTTTGATGGGCAACAACATATATTCCATAAGAATCATAGGAAATTGGCAGAATTCATTATTACTGGGAATGAAACTCCCGCAGAAACAAACTCATGCTGCTTGAACCCTGAAAAAATCAGGGAATTGCATAAGAACATATGGGGCATTCATAGTTCCACTACAAACCACTTTATCAAGAAAAACAATATTAACTTAGGCGACATAACGCCTATGGACCCAGAAGGAGTAAAATTCCTTATTTCTTTGTTAAAGAAAAATTCAGCACCAGGTCCCGACGGGGTAAAGAAGGAACACCTTACAAAAGTGCATGGGCTAAGAACTAGTTCTCGCCAAATATTTAAATGTCCTCATTCTACTGCGATTGTATCCTACATCGTAATTAGAAAACCGCACTATTCTTATACCAAAGAAGGGTTCCGACACAAAACCAGAAACTAACTGGCGGCCAATAATTATTGCGCCTGTACGTGCAAAGCTATTCGCTCTCGCCGTCCACGATATGATAAAGTATCATATGCGAATCAACAGTAAACAGAGAGGGTTTACGACACAAAACGGATGCCTGAATAACGTCACTACTTTTGATGAGGTGATCCGTGAGGCCAAAGTGTCAGGCGGTGTTGTAGTATCTGTGTTAAACATCGCAAAAGCTTTCGACAGCGTCCCCCATTGCGCAATTATAAAAAGTTTACAACGCCAAGGCGTTCCAGAACTTATAATAGCATCTATAAACAATATGAACAAGAGGGCTTACACAAATATCAGTATCGGAGGTTCCGCAATTAGGATGGTTATCATAAAAGGTGTCAAACAGGGTGACTCTCTCTCTCTCTCACCGTTACTATTTATTGTTGTCGTCGACACATTAATTGGCGACTTGGAAGCGAGCTTAACAGCCCAATAGGAAACTTATATATAACTGAATTATACACAAATTTAGGGAAACTGGTGCAACGCCAACAAAAAGAAACTGTAGATCATACAAAGGAAATGTTTCAAGCTAGCAGACGACTAAATGAAGAAACTGACTTAATATTCATCATAAAACTGCGAACAGTAAATATTGCAGCATTATAAAATACACGACAATCCACTAATACAATATCTGTGACAGTTCAGACATAATACTTATTTTCTTTTTAACTAAAATATCAAAGTATTGTTCTTCGAAAACCAACATTAGAGCCATCTATAATTCAAAAGTATCATGAAATGTAGGACAGTCTCACAAAGCACACTAGGGTTTTAGAAACCCTAATACCGCAAGAAAAGCTTTTAGATACCATAATAAATTATATTTTAACAAATTAAATAGAGCTACGAAGGTTGAATGGTAAAAGTTACCCGAAGCTAAAGTGGATAATCCCATCTTTATTTTACTCTTAAATTTTCTATTGGACATAGTCGCATTATTTGAAACTATGTGATGCCAGAGCAAAAGTCTAACAATTGCGAATACAAGACAATTTTGTTGTAATTAGTCAAACCCAAAAATGTTCTAGAAATGTTGTAGAAACATACACCAAGCCTTCAAGTGCCGTACTCTGTTGAAACTATCTACCTCAAACAGAGAACACCAAATTAAATTAAAGCCAAAATTGTCTAAGACTCGGTCACAGACCAAATAATTGCTTCTCTAGCTTTCACTATCGGCTTTGTGAGGAAAAAAAACAAAATCCTGCATCAGCACAAGACTCTAAATTCAATATTCGGGATTTAATACCTCATAATTCCATTACCATATCAAATACCGATCGGCTAAGCAAACTTAACCCCATTCTTTGATCAACAACTATTGTGCAAATAGCAAAAGTAAACAAAAAGCTTTGTACTGCCAGAGCCCTAGACAGTGCAGTCAAAGTAGGTTCATTTCCGAATTTCAATTCAATGCGTACACACCCCTTTTCCAGGAAAATTAAACTGTCTTGTTTTGAAAAAAAAACATAGAAAACATTCTTTCCTCGGAGTAAGACCTTAACGATAGTAATATACCGAAAAACATTAGCTTAGCCGATCCAGTATTTTACAAATTAGAAAGCATTGCTAGACGCGGATATATTTTGGGATTTGCTGTTTGTCGGACGCATGCGTTTTGGAAAACACAAACAAACAATTCAAACGGAAACAATTGGCTGCATTATGACAGCCATTCATGCAGGAATACATTGACTTAAATCATATGACGCTCGATTCCAATCAGGAAATTTCTAATAAGAGATAATTCTTCCTCAACAATGTGTTCTGAAGCCTGGTTGATGGTTCTATGCCTACTACATCAGATGTGTCACTTAATGAATTACAAGCTGTAGGTCCCACAATTCAGAGTGATTTATTTTCCATACATATATCAATTGGAGCTTTGTTACTGCAAGAGCTGGATAAAATTATGACCTCGCTAATAAAAATGTCACAGGCTGAGGATTTTGCTTCCGAGATTCAATATTTGCGCAAGCAATCACCGATATGGGTCAAAACTAAATTGTTGTCGTTGGACCCATTCTTGGACGATAGTAATACTTTAAGAGTCACGCCTACCAAGCTCATCATGCAGGATGAACACATTAGAGAGCTTCATCCGGAACCTTAGAAATTGAATTCACAAGTACATTGTTTGTTTTAGGTATAACCCTAGCCGCGGTTACCAATTTCAAACCACGGGGCTTGATTATGCGTGCCCCATAATGATAAAAAATCGCTACGGTCGCGGTGGCAGTCTTATCAAATCGTACATCTATTTGATCATATGTTTTGCTACGAAAGCCGTTCACCTCGAGCTAATCACTGAACTGTCTACCCAATGTTTCTTAGGTGCGCTTAATCTCTTCATATCGCGCCGCGGCAAGCCTGATACTATATATTCAAATAATGGCACTAATTTCGTGGAAGCCAACAATTTATTGGCGAAATTTTTGACAGACGTGTCGAATAGGTCAAATTTAACAGTTATTGCGTCTGATTTATACATAGGTGGAAATTCATTTCCCACAGATCCCCTCACTTTGGAAGTCTTTGGGAGGCAAATGTTAAATCGGCAAAAACTCATTAGGAAATGGTGTTATTGAACGCACACCTGTCAAACTAGAATTCATACACAATACTGACACAAGTTAAAGCTGTATTCCCGTCTATAAATTCCTGTCCCCTACATGCCATATCTTCTGATCCAAATAACCTTCTTCCCATCACTCACAAACATTTGCTCATAGGTCATAAAATAAGTAGCGTAATGCCGTAATGCCTAATGAAGGAGCGCCAGTAAACGTTAACAAAAAAAACAGCGATTGTCAGCGATCACATACAACAATGCCTGCATCATTACTGGAAACGTTGGTCCACTGACTATTTTCACCATTGCCAGTAGCGCACAAAATGGAAGGCGTCCTCAGGTTCAAGCATAAATGTAGGATCCTTGGTAATGATTCAAGAAGACAATCAGTCACAAAACTACTGCCAGAACATGACACAATATCGCGGATCGCAATACTTAGGACTCAGTTTGGAGAAATAAGTACCAAGTACTCCAAGAAGACATTGTAAATCGCTGAAATTATTTATGAGCAGGCGGAGTATGGTACAGAAACCACATTCTGCGTAAATTATCTCTGGGTGCTCGTCCGCTAGTTAAAGAATTTTCCACAAACTTTCCACCATTTTTTTTTTATGTAATTACTTCATCCTGGTCTGACTGGGCACTTTGCTCTGTCATAACATTACTTCAATTTAGAAGAAGAATATTATTGTGTACGATATATGGCCATTCGCATAGGAAGCCTGAGTAATGCATCGACAAAAAAAACATTTGAATTTCTACATCGATTACGAATATGTTTATTGTACCGTATTTTGCGAATTGTTTAGATACGTGATTTTTTTTTATTTTGATCACTGAACAGCTTTTTTTCTGCTGTTTTATTTATGTATTTAAGTTTTAGTCAACACCGATGCAATAGATTAAATCTAATCAGAAATAAATTTGATTGATCAGCTTCTTAAATAATGAACTAATATGGTCGATATATAATATTTGCTATTTAAAATTCTTCAAACTTATATTCATTGTTCGTTCATTTTCATCGCTATATCTATAATAATTTTGTTTGTACAATTATATAATTCTGATTCCATTAAATAGATTATTCAATTGAATTTTTCTGTATTTTTCTGTTTTATTTTAGGTTAAAATATCAATAAATTTGCAACAATTTAGTTTTCGGATAACTTTGTCAGCTCAGTTTTTCTCTCCCCCATATAAGTCCTCAACCCTAATGCAATGATAAAAGTTGTTCGACGTTATTTTAAAAATAATCACTGACTTTTAACAAAATTATTTAAATATATTTAACAAATGTTTATTTTTCTTAGTAATCACTTTTACTTATTATTTAATAAAAACATAGAATTTTAGCACATGTATTTAAAATCGTAAACAATTCTTAGGTTAAATTTCAACACGTACAGCAGTTATTACTCACAAATATTAATGCGGTTTATAATAATAGCAATATCTTTCTTTCTTCTTATTCTTATGTAAGGAATAATACATAAATATTTTAATAATTATTTATTTGTTAAACAGATAAACCATCTCTTAATACATCACTCGCATCGCTCAATATGTCCGATGGTCTGATGGTTTGTGGTTCAATGGTGAATTAGTAAAATATTTAATGCTGGATATCTACCTCTCTCTTTCTATCCGTTACATGTCCGGTATTTATTAGATCTCGTATTTATTATGTAATGGTAACATGAATAATATTCAGGGTAGCGAAGCTACCATCCATGGCACTTGTATTCAAATAATATAAATAGCTTAAATGTAAATTACCTAAAACCTTTCGCCGGTTGATACAAGTATATTATTGTATTATGTAAGTTTTTATTTTAGTCAAATAGCATACGAATTTAGTATGGAAATATATAGCTATGGAAAGTATTTACTGGAACAAGAAAATATTTGCCGATTTCGATTCAGTTAAATAATTTGATCAATATTACGTGAATCTGTTGTACACACATGAATTGTGTAACTGTAAAACTCATTCATGTACCTTTTCTTGAACTGACTATCAGAATCGGAATCGTATGGACGATATTCCTGAGTTCAATCGAATCGTAAACGTAAAAATCACTTGATTTACTCAATAGTGCTATTCCTGAAAATTTTACGAAAATTTACGAGCAGAGTAATCGATCAAAAAAGTAAACATTTGCTCGTCGACTATTTAGCTTGCGAATGTACTATCGAATAGTAAATTTTAGGCGCTTATTTTGCAACTTCGTCGGGTAGAGACCAGGCGTCGCGTTCGTATTTGTATCCGACGGGGCTGTTTTACGATGGTCTGGTGTCGTGCCATCGATTTAGGTATTGTGAAAGCCCCGTCGAAGTGTTTGGTAACTATCAGACGTCTAAGTCAATTGGTTGAAAACATAGGTGAAGTTACCAACAAAAATTTAAAATAATAACTAAAAAAAAGTCCTTTTTAAATTTAAAATGTTATGATTAATAAATAAAATACATTTGTAATAAACAGTACAAACGATTATATTAAAATTGAGTTAATGATAAAATGTGAAAATAACAATTAGACACCTAGAGTTACAGGAAAATAAATACAACATGTATTGCAATTAATTTATTATAGTATAATAATTGTGTACGTATAATTCATAATAAAATTGGAAATATATGATACAAACTAATAATATTACCAATATAACATAATTCAACAACACTCATCAGAGTAATACAAGTACATTTTGTTTCATTTAATACTTCAACATTTATACTATAATAACTGCATCTATTAATATGTATGTATATGGAAAGGGTGGAGGATATACAGGATCAAAGATTTTGGTTCACTATTCGTATATGTCTACAACCTGCAGCACCTATTACTCCCTGCATTTTGTATTTATTGTAAAATCTGCAATGACAGGTTTATACATAAAAATATATAAGACATAGATATCGGTGTTTTCATATAATACTACACTGCTTTGATATTATCCTTTTCATTTATAGTTTGGGGGAATCGGATGTATTTAGGCATCAAGTATTTCATTATCAAATCACAGACTGGATGTATACTTTTACTAACTCCTACAACTCGTTGATAACCTTCATTCAAAGAACTGTAGTGCGGCAAAGAACTAAAACATTAAAATAACTATTAAAAACACAGAAACCTAATACAATCGTATAATTCTATTATTAAAACATATCTTCTATCAATATGACTTCTAAGCTTGCTATCAAAAGATACAGCAGATCTTCTAATTTGTTTATATCTTATTTGATCTTCTATTTGTTTGCGTGAGGTATCAGTGTTGCGATTATCATCTTAACTATTTTCTTCGAAAATCTAAATTCTGCTTTAACTTCCGCATTTGTAATTTAAAATGGATCAATACAAGATCTCAATGTTATTTATCTTAGGTATTTTTAATGGTAAGCAGCAATTACATAAAGAAGCACATCATCGAAACTGTCAAACAACTACATTATTATAATCGTTTGTTGCTCTTGTTAAGTAATCTTAACCTATAATTTTTAAAAGTCAAAGTATTAAATATGATAAATAAAAAATATTAAACATAATTCGTATTTGCAAATATACTTACCTTATATTAAAAAAAATTATTTAATTAGCTAGACCAGTTTTTTTTAACTTGTACAAAAATTACTGTATTTTCGTATGTTTTAAGTTCAATATCATTCAATATTTGAAAAAAGATTAGATTTCTATATAGAATTGTGTAGATTTCTACCAAGTCCGGCGTCGGATCAGTGTTATCAGGCACCTTCCTAGGTGCCTGGTAAATAGCGTCGTATTCCCGGCGTTCCCTAGACACACTCCTGCCATGAAATGTCGGTTAAAATGCCGTTTTCAAAATTCAGCGTCGTGTCGTCGTGTGTCGGACTGGTACACGACGACACGACGTCGTTGTCAGAGTTGCAAAATAAGGCCTTTAGTGATTCTTATTACCCAGTAAACAATTTGGTGAAATGTCCTATTTGGTGAAGTTCGAGTCACTCGTACAATTCTATTCTAACGCTTTACAAGTTCTCTACCTGTCACAGATTTTGTGTTAGTTTTTCATAATAATATTCTTTCTTTTTCCAACATCATTCATTAAGTATTTCTGTTTCTTTCCCACATGGGTATATTTTTATTATCCGGTCATAAATCATAAACCTACTCCGCTTTTAATTCAGCAGTGAACCGTCGTTGCAATGTCTGTAGCTCATAAAAAGGACCTTTCCTTTGAACGACTGAATAGAAAACGAACACGTTCCAGACAAAAAATTCATGATACGTAATAGAAATTAAGTAGAATTTACTCCAAAATGTTTACTGGGTAGTTATCCATGTTTCACGCCAAAGTATTTAGTAAAATTTTTGTTGCTTGTTTACCTAACCTAAAATTTTTCTATTTCTTTTATTTGTGGTTTATATTAATTTAATAAAAGTGACTTCTCTAAGCAGTATGACTTTAAATAATTTAGCTTTGCTTGAAGAAGCGGAGTTAAATTATATGGAAAATAAAATTCAGTTGAGAAAATACAACCAATATCAATAAGAAGATGCTTTTGAAATGACTGATAAGAAATTTATCTTGTATTTCTAAAGATATAGTAAAGGATTTAAACCAGAAATTGATACCTTTTATCAAACCCAAAACAAGGTCTTCTTCCATAGATCCGGAAATAAAAGTAAAATATATTTTAGTTTAACTGCTAATTTTAGTCAAACTTTTTTTATTAAACATGATTATTCTATTTAAGATACTAGCGGCACTACGCTTTTTTGGTGCTGGAAGCTACCAGCAAGATATGGGAGGGAATAAATATATCTGCATGAGTCAGCCCTCTGTAAGCCGAAGCATTACCGAAGTCATAAATGCCGTTCATCATAGTGGAATGCTAAAACAATATATTCAATTTCGCAATATAACACAATAGAAAAATTAAATAAGAACCGATCTGAGTAAGTTATTTTAATTTTGTCACTTAGTTTGTTAGCACTTAAATCTGTTGATGCCTATGGTTCAAATAACATTTTACAGATTTTACGACAAATATGGAATTCCAGGAGTTATAGGTTGCATTGATTGCACTCATGTGGCCATTTTTACACCACCTTCGTCGGATGCAGAATGTCCAGAACATTTGTTTGTAAACAGAAAGGGGTACCACTCCATCAATGTGCATTTAGCATTAGTACGCATGATTTCCATATCTGAAATAATTGCAACGAGCTGCCTTTAATGAAACAATTTCATCAGCATAAACCAAATTAGTACTTTTTACTATTGGATGTGGAGTTTGGACCTTTGAAGATCTATAAGCAGGCTGTGGGCTTATCTGCGATCTGGTAGCGGTATCCAAGTTCTCGGATGCGCGTTTGCATCCAGTTCCTTTGATAGCTTAGAGTACGCCAAATTACGTCGAAGGACCTTTTTGTTATCAAATTAATTGATAACAATTTTTTATTTAATTTAATATCAGAAAAGCAGCGAAACACTTTAATTCTACAGAATACATTTATTTCACAAATACACTGACGGATTTCAAAGATTTATTTGATATTTTAATTGAATTGCTACTAGTATCGATGTTACGTTGATATAATTCACGATTTAAACTATATTTATAATATTTTAATCTAATATTAATTTTGATTATATTACCAGATGTTTTAGCTATGTTTACTGTACAAAGTTTCAGTTAATAATGATGTTTTAATAGTGCCAAGAATGAACATCGATTCAAGTAGCTGACTTGGTCATGAAAACAAAAGCAGTTCACCTTTAACAGGCTGGTTCGCGTTGCATTTTGTAATTCTAATGGTTTTTTGTTAGTTTTAAATAACAAACCAACAAATAAAATAAAATATTTAACAAAAGGATTCTTAATGAATAAAACTAAAGTATATAACAAAAAATAGATTCTAAAATGACATAAATTAAATAAAGGCAATATATTTATATTGAAATATAGATATAGCATGCATTTATTAACATACTCCCGGGCGTTGAAAAATTGGGATATGTTATCAAAGTTTTCAATTAATGTTCTATAGGTAGTGGAGCAAGATGTCGCACTAAACGTTTTATTTCTCCTTTTGTTGTTTTGACAGTGGCTAAGCGAGCTGTTGAATCATCACTAACACTCAGTTTCACTACACGACCCAGCATCCAGTGCGATGGAGGTAGATTCAGTTCCTTATTTTTATTTTTATTTTTTTTTTATTTAACGTCGGCCTATTTGCGATGCTGAGTCCTATCACCGACGACCTCCTTCAATGTTGGCAGTATTTATGGTGTCGTGGCCTCATATATGTGGGCTACACCACTGCCTAATAACTGTATGATTAAGTATGACCATAATCAATATAAGTTCATAATAACCAAACCCAGAAAATATATATCTGGTCCGGGGATCGAACCCGAAGACACAGCAGTCGGCTCGGTTCTTTAATTAAAACCAAAGTTCCGAGTTGCGGTATAACACCTGTTGAAGTTTTCCATTTTGAGAGCTGATTGCAGTGTCCTAGATAGTCGTTTGACCAACGTTTCCAGAAACTTTGAATGCAGTCTTGAAGTTGTGCAAAGCGCTGCATTCGGCTTAGCTTGATTGGAGCGTCCTCTGCAGGAGCAATGCTAGTGAGTTGCCGTCCTATTAAGAGGTGTCCAGGTGTGATAAGAATAAGGTCATTAGGATCATTGGAGGCGGGATAAAGAGGGCGAGAATTGAGTATTGCCTCTATTTGAGTTAGCAGTGTGTAAGTGTCTTCAAAGGTAAAGTGATTGTTTTGTATGACGCGTTTGAGATGTGATTTCGTGGATTTAATGTTGCTCTCCCACAAACCTCCCCAGCTAGGCGAGTATGGTGGAATAAACTTTCATGTAATAGTTAAATCGAAAGCCACAGTTTGCACTGAGTTGCAAAAAGCACTGAGTTGTAAGTGCAGTAACCAATTCCAAATGTATAGCCTTTGTTGCGAAACAGATAAATAAACAAATGTAGGATTTTAGTAATTTACTACCTCTGCCATATTTATTTCTTACCATAATAGGTCCAGCATAATCAACGCCGGTGTCTTTGAACGGGAAGTCCAAAGAAACTCTTGCAAATGGAAGAGAACCCATTTTCGGTGATGGAAAGCGTGGTTTTTGTTTAAAACATGTTACACAGCGATGTACAATGGTTTTTGCTAAGGATATGCCTTTAATGGGCCAATATTGGTCCCTTATACTGAATAATAGCTTTTGAGGGCCTGAATGAAGTAATCTCAGGTGTTCCTTTTCCATTATCAGGGTAGTCAGTTTGTGCTTGTTATGTAGAACAATGGGATGTCGTCTGTGAAATTCGTAATTTGAATGCTTTAATCTGCCACCCACTCTAATGATGTCATTATCGTCGAGAAAAGGATTGAGACAAAGTAATGTGCTTTTGGTTGCTAAAGGTGCGTTACACTTTAGAGCTTTAAATTCAGACGCAAAATGTTCCCTTTGTGCTAATTTTATGAGTAATTGCATTGAATTTTGTAATTCTGTGACAGTTAAAATGCCGTTTGTTCTATTTTATTTGTTTCTGGAATTGTAAATAAAACGTAAGCAGTACGCGATGACTCTATTTAGCGTTCTTAAGTTTGAAAATGTGTCAAATATAGAATTTGATTTTGTTGTGGAAAGGTTCGCCAATATAATTGATTTAGTTTCAGGTAAAAAATTTACAGTGCAATTACTTTCAGGCCATGTGCTCTCTGATTGAGATAGCCAGTCTGGACCTTGCCACCAGAAATCATAATCAACTATATTACTAGCAAGAATACCTCGCGAAATCAAATCAGTTGGGTTATACTCAGTACGAACATGACGCCATTGAGAAATGGAATTCAAGTTTGTTTGAATTTCAGAAACACGGTTTGCTACAAAAGTAGCAATTAATATTTCAATATGTTGGGTATGCATTTAAGCTATGATAGCACAATGACTGAATCAAACCAAAGAATTATGCTATTTATCGGTAGAGAAATTATTGACAACAATTTTTTAGTCATTCTTGACAGCAACAATGCTGCACATAATTCTATGCATGGAATGGTTAATGTCTTTAAAGACCTTAGACTTTGAGTGTAATAAAGTGGTTTTGGATATATTATGATGGTTGGTACTTTTAAAATATATACAAGCACCATACGCACGTTCTGATGCGTCACAAAAGCCATGAATTTCAATGGTTTTGAAATTATTAATCAATGATTTTCGTGGTATGGATACGTTGTTTAAGTTTGGTAATTGTTTTATTAAAGAAGTCCATGTGTTTGCTAAATGTTCGTCGTCCCAGTGTAGATTAGTTAGCCATAATTGTTGTATCATTAATTTAAAGGGTATGACGCAGGGTGATAGTAATCCAAGCGGATCAAAAATTTTAGCAATGAATGATAAAACATTTCTTTTGGTTAATTTAACAGGTGGCTCAAAATGGGCAATACTGTATTTGAAACAGTCCGTTTTAGAGCTGCATTTGACACCTAATGTTTTGAAATGCTCTATATCTGCGTGATATAAATATGGATATAAAAATGTTTGTCATTGGTAGTATTGTCTAAATCGAGTAAAACAGCAGGATCATTTGATATCCATTTGCGTAAGTGAAATCCTGCACTGCTTAATATTTCAATGATTTTATTACAGCGTAGCTTAAGTTCTGCTAGATCATTTGACTCAGTCATCAACATAGAAATCATTAATGATGGTGTTTGCGGCATTTGGGTGTGCAATAGTATTGTCGTAACCGAGCTGCGTTAAGCTTCTTATTGCAAGATATGCTGCAGATAATGTACCATAAGTTACAGTGTTTAACTGATATGATAGTAATTTGTCGTCTGGGTTATCTCTCCAAAGAATCTGTTGAAGGTTTCTTTGAGAGGGGTGCACCAGTACTTGTCGGTACATCATTGCTATATCTGCTACGACTACATATTCGTAATGACGAAATTTAGTTGAAATGGTAAATAAATCGTTTTGAATGGTTGGCCCGTTCGCTTGTAACGAATTAAGCGAAGTGTTTGTCGAACTTGACATAGAGCCGTCGAAAACCACTCTCAATTTACTTGTAGTGCTACTTGGTTTTAGTATACCGTGATGTGGTAAAAAATATGAAGGTTCAGACGAGTTCTGAACAGGGTTAACAGTCATGTGACCCAATTGTTTATATTCATGAATAAATGCAGAATACATAGCTTCATATTGTTTATTTTTATCAAATTTTCTTTCAAGTGAAAGAAATCGTTTGGTAGCTGCGGTTTTGGAATCCCCTAGCGTTGATGCGGGCAATTTTAATGGTAAGGTTACTACAAATCTACCATCGGAATCGCGAGTGGTAGTTTTATTGTAATGATCTTGGCATGCTTGTTCCTCTATTGTTAAAGGGCTACATTCCTTAACAGACTCGATTTCTTAAAACTTGGACATTTGAGTTTGTAAGGATGTGTGATAACAGTGAGCATGATTGTTGTTAGTAATAGATTTATAGTTGGTGACTATCCAACTCAAGGAAGTGCTTTGTAAATGTAATCGATTATTGTATAGTTTTGTTTTGCCAACACGTAATAGGTTCCAAAATATATCAGCACCTAATAATAAATCCACAGATTGTGGTTTGTTAAAACTAGGATCCGCTAGTTTTATGTTAGGCGGTATTGATAAATTGATAATGTCCAATGTGATGTGCGGAATATTATCGGTTATTCTGTCTATTAGAAGACAGTTTACAAATGTTTTGTAATTTGTGTTTGCAGAATGTAAAGCGATTTTTACCTGCTTGTGAATTTTAGTTTCGGAGTTACCAATTCCTGTAATTACTACATCCGAATTAGTAGTAGGAATGTTTAATTTGCGTAATAAACCTTTGGTAATGAAACTGGTTTGACTACCATTATCGAGAAGTGCGCGAGCGATAATTGTTTTACCGTTTTTATCAGGAATGCTCACCAAAGCGGTCGAAAGCATTGCTTGACTTGTCCGATTGACATGCGCCGTGAGTGTGCTAGAAGTGGTAGCTGTAGGAATAGAAGTATCTGATTCTTCCGTTTCAATGTGTAGCAATGTATGGTGCTTTTTGTTGCAAGTATTGCAACGGTATTTTGAAGGACAGCTGTTAATATTGTGACCTTTGCGTAAGCAATTTAGGCACTGCTGTCTTCTTTGGATCTCATTGATTCGAGCCCTAACGTTGAGTTTTAAAAAGTTGTTACAATGTCTTATGATGTGATCTTTGTTGCAAAAAGTACATTTATCGTGTGGTGTTGTGAAAAGAGATTTGTGTGGTCTTGATTTATGAGTAAAATTAGAGTCACAATTGTGTTCATCCAACTCGTGAGCCCTTTCGAGAATAAAAGAAAGCATTGTATCAATTTCTTGGTAATCAGTTTTAGAAATGTCGGAAGCTAACCAATGTTTTTTTGTTTCAGAGTCTAGCTTTTTAGATATTAATATTGCAACTATGTGATTCCATTTATTTTCCTCTGGAATAATGTTTTCTAACACTTTGACGTGTTTTCTGATTGAGGCTGCAGTAGCTCTTAACTTAGTACTACTCTTAGAAGTGATAGCAGGAATTTTTACAAATGCATTAAGATGATAAGAAATCATTTTTTTTTTATTGTCGTAGGCTGTGACTAATAAATCCCAACATAATTGATAGTAAATGGGGTCTAATTGCACCGATGCAATGGTATCAAAAGCCTCATCCTTTAATGAACGACGTAAAAGGTGTAATTTTTTAAAATTAGAGTATTTGACTTGATTATGAACCAAGCTTTCAAATGTGGCCTTAAACTCATCCCATTGTTCTATATTACCGGAAAAAGTTGGAACGTTAATGGATGATAAGTGCATGTCTTTATCTGAAAATACAGATGGTTTTGTGTCAGGAGTAGATAATGTCTGATTTGCAATTGATTCAGAAGCTGAAATAATTTTATTGATAATCTTTCCTATGTTGTTGTATTGTTTATAAAAATCATTATTTTCACTAACAATGCGATCTATTTCAGATTGATCCTCAGTTAATTCATGCATTTGTGCATGAACTTTATTAATTGAAGACATTAATGGCTGCCAATGTTTATAACAAATTTTTATGTCTTCCACATCGTAAGTGAATGAATCTGTTATATCAATGTTTCCAATTGTCTGGCTGCATTGTTTTATTGATAATTTAATACGATGTATTTTTGTATTTAAGATTTTTAACGACATTGTGAATACAACCTTAAATAATCTTATTGAGTCTTTTTAAATTTAAAATTTAAAAATAATTAAAAATATATTATTATTGTAAATAATATGAGCCGTAGGCTATTACGTATAAGACGTAATAAAATCTCTGTGTAAAAGTACACAGATGATTAGTTTAGTTTGAAAATATATTCAAACGCTTAAAGTGGAATAATAATATTCGCTTGGTAATGCAATTGGCGTATATGCTCTAACAGTCATAGTCCAGTAATAGAACGTTAAATGACCTAATTGTAAAAGGCTAGACAATGGAATAAGAGTATTCGCTACCAATGCAATTAATGTGTGTGTGTGTGTGTCCGTATAACACGTAGACGAGCCCTATAAAACGGTCATAGCTTGGCAAAGCGTTAAATGACTTGATTAATGCGGCACGGAATATTAACTGCAAACAGAAACCCGTATAATGTCGATGATGCTCGAATGATTATACTACAAAAATGATGCAAACTAATGTTGGAAATGAATCATTGATGGCCAAACACCCAGATATAATGCAATAACAATTAAAACAGTGTTATATGTAAAAGTTTATAAAAACATAATTGTAACTGCAAAAACCCAAAATAGAGGTAATAATAAGGAATAGGTGGGAATTATAAAAATGTTCAGGATTACCTTGACACCACTGGCGTATAGTACCTCTTGTTTTAAGATTGAATCCAAAATGGCTGCAACTGACACGTGTTTTCTGATGATACTTGGCGCCTAAAATGAGATTTTTCTCTGAGATGATTACCTTGCTTGATGAATCCTATGATGAGAATCCTTTTCAAAGATGACCAAATGTGGGAATCTTTTTCGAAGCTGATCCAAAATGGCGTGAATCCTCTTTGAAGATGCTCAATTTTTGGGTATCTGCTCTCGAAGATGATCAAATTGTTGGGTATCCGCTCTCGAAGATGATCAAAATGGTGTGTATCCTCTTCGAAGCTGACCAAACTGCTGAATATCCGGCTCAAAGCTGACCAAATGGATGGGGAGTTTGGACCTTTGAAGATCAATAAGCAGGCTGTGGGCTTATCTGCGATCTGGTAGCGGTATCCAAGTTTTCGGATGCGCGTTTGCATCCAGTTCCTTTGATAGCTTAGAGTGAGCCAAATTACGTCGAAGGACCTTTTTGTTATCAAATTAATTGATAACAATTTTTTATTTAATTAAATATCAGAAAAGCAGCGAAACACAATAATTCTACAGAATACAATTATTTCACAAATACACTGACGGATTACAAAGATTGATTTGATATTTTAATTGAATTGCTACTAGTATCGATGTTACGTTGATGTAATTTACGATTTAAACTATTTTTATAATATTTTATTCTAATATTAATTTTGATTATATTACCAGATGTTTTAGCTATGTTTACTGTACAAAGTTTCAGTTAATAATGATGTTTTAATAGTGCCAAGAATGAACATCGATTTAAGTAACTGACTTGGTCATGAAAACAAAAGCAGTTCACCTTGAACAGGCTGGTATGCGTTGCATTTTGTAATTCAAATGGTTTTTTGTTAGTTTTAAATAACAAACCAACAAATAAAATAAAATATTTAACAAAAGGATTCTTAATGAATAAAACTAAAGTATATAACAAAAAATAGATTCTAAAATGACATTAATTAAATAAAGGCAATATATTTATATTGAAATATAGATATAGCATGCATTTATTAACAACTATGTACTATTACAATAATTACTTATCAATGAGGAATTAGTGTAATAAATAACTTTTATTTATAGGTGATTCTGAATATGCACTACGACCATGGATTATGACACCGCTCTCTAATGCAGATCTAGATTCTCCTAAGAGTCGATACAATACAAGGCATAGTTCAATTAAGGCATAGCATAATTGAGCAGGTTAACGGCATAATAAAGATGCTTTTAGATTTAGATGCTTGAAACACCGCACACTGCATTATCATCCATTAACAGCTTCAAAAATAATAAATACCTGCTGCATTTTACATAACCTATGTATTGACAATAATAAAGAAGATATGTTGGTGTCGTCAGATGCTGATCCCATGGAAGGGCTATATATAAACCAATATGAAATGCTAAATATAATGGGTGAATCATCTATAAGAAGCATTGATGATGCTATTTTAGCAGAAGCTAGGCGTAGCCAAAAAAGATTAATTAATAAATTTTATTTGTAATAGAATATATTATTCATTTATAATATTCATCAATATCATATATAAATTATTAATAAGAGAATATATATATTTTTATGTAATATACAAGAAGGCTTATTTAAAAATCAAAAATGCAATAGATATAATAATTTAACCATTTATTCTTATTTGAGTACAAAAAAGGAATATTAAAAATATAATACATTTCATATTCATTTTAAAAATCATAATTTTTTTTTTTGATTGCACAGTTAAGACTTTCAAATAATCCTATATTATAATGTTCCAACTGTATGTTTATATTCTTATCCTCCTATATTATAATGTTCCAACTGTTTGAATCTATTCTTATAATCTTATCTACTATTTATAATATTCGTAATGTTCCAATTTAACATGAAAAACCCATAAGAACTCATAGATATTTCATAGAAACCAGAAATATGAAATATATAGAGAAGAAAGAGTATAGTTTGAATATATGTTCTTAGATACAAATAAAATAGATCCTTGTGCTAAAATTCAACAAACTTCTTCAGTAGCGGAGGTTTGGGGGGGTGTAACAGTCCCATATAGATTCATTAATTATTGATAATATATTACTAACTATTTAGAAACCAGTGTGAAGGTTCACATACAAAGTAAAACGTAGATTTTTAATAGTTTAAGTCGCCTAAATGTCGGGAACATTATTTAGATTAAGTATTGCTTTATCAATAACCAACGCATATTATTATTATTATATTCAAAAATGACGATGTAGTATTTACAATAACTTTTTAAAAAGAAATAATAATTAACTTCCTTTGTTTAAAGCACGTAAAGTTTCAAATAATGTTTATATTAAAACCAAATACAAAATCCAAAGAACTAATGACGAAATGATTTAAGATAAATATAGAGTTCAAATGAGGTCATATATTGGAACAAAGACTTTTTAAGCTATATAAGCCTAGAAAAAAGGGTATTCCCGGATCAGTACATCTAGATCAGCCCAGTTAGTACGTCGAGACCCAGTCGAAAGGTCCGTCTAATCAGACCCCGTCAAATAGGGAGTAGCGCCCCTCAGGCGGTTGGTCCGGCTTAGTCAGTCGCTTTAATATAATAATGATAAAGTTACTAAGAATTGTATTGAATAATTGATTGATCAATAAAGAAAATAGTGTTAATGAATACATTGTTTTAATTTATAAAGTACTTAGAGTTAACGGTCGAGTCGCGTTAAAAAGAAGTGATTGTTCCAAGCAGAACTAGCAGCCTGCAGAAAGCACAAAAAGTAAGTAAAACCTAATATATTTATGTAATATGATTAGAAAAAGTACTAAGTCCTGATAGGTAAATAAGCCTCCACAATTAGCTTAGGTCATCCGACTCAAGGAGATCCAGATCTCTAAAAGAACTCTCGTTTGAGGGAATTGTAGAATCGCCCTCATAAAATAAGTAACTACCACCATATATAGATAGAAGATATAAGGGGAAGGGTTACAGGGGGTACTAATGCTAAGATATAAATACAAAGCTGAAATTTGATATGCAGATATAGATTGACATATTATTAACGAAAATATAAAAAAAAACTATATTTTCTTAAGTGTAACATTAGAGAGGGGGTGATGATAAACCGAGTATAAGACCAACATAGAGCTACAACGATGATATTTTGCTTGTAGAATATAAATAAAAGCACAATAGTTTTCGATAAGTTTGATAGTCAAATTACATTCAGTAGTAGAATTGGATTGATTTTTGGTGCGTTTGTTGTGCTGCGAAAACGAATGGGAGTGAGAGGTATAGGGGAGAAATAGTTAACAGCCAATTAAAAAAAATAGAAACTATGCATGTGCATATTTGCGAAAATAAATTTAACCTTTTTAGCGGCGTGAAATTGGGAAAGTTGGGGCGGGAAAGGCTTTGCCAAACAGCCTAATTTTGAAATTTCGATCATTTATAAAAGTAGAGGTAGATAAAGGTTATAAAGGTAGAGAGAATTGTTACGAGCAAAATAGATGCCTAAAATTTTACAATTTTATTTCAGGAGCGGGGATTAATATGAAGACTAATATTATAACGTAAATATAAATACGAAAATTAAAACATAAGATTACAGTGCAGTTTTAATTATGTAAATTAGTAGTGCCTGATTAGAGGGGAGGGTGGCTCTGGGGTTCAGTATCAAGTGACGGTGGTGTTAGAAGTAGTGGCGATAGATTATTATGGCTCTGGGAGGTAATCGTGTTGCAGAATATGTGCTTTGGTGCTAAAAGTGTAGGCGGCGGTGCATGGGGATTAAATTGAAAGTGCAATAACGGGAAGGATAAGGGATGAGATTATTAAAATCAAACCGCAATGCCTTCTTAAAAACATAAATGAATTGATGTCATTAGTAGGTTTACATTAGAATAAGTGAAAATTAATTTTATCAAGCATTTATTTTATCGAATAATTATTAAAAAATAATGTACTTCTAAGGATGAAACTAAGTATGCAGGTTGCCAGTAAAGTATTAGTTTTGAAAACTAATTGTTAAGAGATTAGTACGCAGTGGGTAGAAGCGCAGGATTATTTAATGATTGCGGTAAAACGGGGGCGATAGAAAAGTGCCGTAATTAACGATGATGCTCAGGTGGGCTGTGGTGTTGCAAGTGAGCGCATTGTGGCAGAGGTGCAGAAGAATACAATTGAAAGTGCGAGAATGATACAGAGAATGGAGCGAAGAGGTGATGATTGCTGTTTAGGGGCGGGGCAGTGGCCATTGTTCAATACTGTGCATCATTAAGGTAAATGATAATTTTACGCAGGGAGGAGGAAGCGTAGGCTTATTTAATTATAGCGCTAAAACGGGGGTGCTGTAAAAGTACTCTAAGGATCGACGATGCTCAGGGAGGAAGCGATTCAGAGTGCTGAAGGAAGGAGGCGATCCATGATGCAAGCTTAGAGAAATCAAATTAAAAGTTCAAAAACGTAAGAGAGCATGGAGCCAAGAGGTGATGTTTGGAACTTATGGCCGGGGCACTGTAGACTGGTCAATACAGTACTTTGTTACTGTAAATGAAAGAATTATAACAAAATAAGAAAACAAAAATTTCAAAAATGATATATTTTAGCGAGAATTACTTAAAAATATTTTTTTTTGCATTATTTTCAATTAAGCAAATAGCTTTTATTTATTCACAAATATTATGCACGGGGGCAGTATTTGCCGAGAGTAAAAATTGTGCTATAAAGTTGAAATTTTGTATATAGGCTAATCTTGGCAACTTATTTACGAATCGAAAAAAAAATCCCAAATTTTGAAAAAAAAATGTTCAAATATCGCATAAATTCAAAATATTTTTTATTTATGTATTTTCTTAGTCAGTTTGTATGAAAAATTAATTGTTATTAAATGTTAAATCAATATAGGACGAGTTCATTTATTATTTCAATTTAAAAATTAAATTTTGACTTGAAATTCAAGCCACACACAAAAAACAAACGTCGCTTGCGACGGGGGTAAAAGCTAGTATTCTTATATTCTTATATGTTTGGTACTAAATTTTGTATGGCAGCGCGAAAACGGCTCCCACGATCTTTTTGAAAATTTCCTATTTCGTAGAGAAAAAAATTCTAAGACTTTTGGCGTCCTCGGATTTTTCTCTGAATTTCCTGGAAACCTGTAATTTTTGAAAAACAGGAAAAAAAGTGAAGCCTGTTTTGCTGTATTACTTTTAACTCGTAAAAGATAGAAAGTTGAAATTTTGCATGTGCATTAAGGTAATAATAAGGTAAATAATAAATAATAAGGTAAGGTAATGCTGACATTTCTCAAAAATTAGAAATTCAAAAATTGACAAAGGGGGGGTTGAAGAAATTCGGGGGCCCGGTAGGGAACTTTGGAGATAGTTCATATTTTGGATTATAGAATAATTAAATATATTATTAAAAAAAAAAATTTAAAATTTCAAAATTTTATTGGGGGGCACGGGGGCAGTATTTGCCGAGAGTAAAAATTGTGCTAGAAAGTTGAAATTTTGTATATAGGCTAACCTTGGTAACTTATTTACGAATCGAAAAAAAAAATCCCAAATTTTAAAAAAAGTTGGTCAAATAACGCATAAATTTAAAATATTTTTTATTTTGATAAAAAAAATATATTTTTTTAGTCAATTTATATGTGTCAATGTATATGTGCGAGTTTATTTAATACTTCAATTTAAAAATAGAACAATTAAATATGAAATTTGTTTACAAACTATTTTAATCGATTCAAATCATACACGCTAAAAAGACGTCACTTTGCGACGGGGGTAAACTCTAGACTTTAAAAGAGACTTTAAAGAGAAAAAAATTCTAAGACTTCTAGAGTCCCCAGATTTTTCCTTGAATTTCTTGGAAACCCGTCATTTTTGAAAAACAGGAAAAAAAGTGAACCTTGTTTTGCCGTATTTCTTTTAATTCGTAAAAGATAGAAAGTTGAAATCTTGCATGTGTATTAAGGTATTCAATGCTGACATTTCTCAAAAATTAGAAATTCAAAAATTAAAGAAGGGGAGGTTGAAGAAATTCGGGGGCCCGGTAGGGAACTTTGGAGATAGTTTATATTTTGGATTCTAGAATAATTAAATATATTATTATAAAAAAAAATTCAAAATTTCAAAATTTTATTGGGGGGCACGGGGGCAGTATTTGCCGAGAGTAAAAATTGTGCTAGAAAGTTGAAATTTTGTATATAGGCTAACCTTGATAACTTATTTACTAATCGAAAAAAAAAATTACAAATTTTTAAAAAATTTGGTCAAATAACGCATAAATTGAAAATAATTTTTATTTTAATATAAAAAATATATTTTCTTAGTCAGTTTGTATGAAAAATTAATTGTTATTATATGTAGAATTAATATAGGACGAGTTTATTTATTATTTCAATTTAAAAATAGAATTAAATTTATTACATGAAATTCAAGCCACTCACAAAAACAGACGTCGCTTGCGACGGGGGTAAAAGCTAGTATGTTTATATTCTTATATGTTTGGTACTGAATTTTGTATGACAGCGCGAAAACGGCTCTCACGATCTTTTTGAAAATTTCTTATTTTGTAGAGAAAAAAATTCTAAGACTTTTGGCGTCCCCGGATTTTTCCCTGAATTTCCTGGAAACCCGTAATTTTTGAAAAACTGGAAAAAAAGTGAGCCCTTTTTTGCTCTATTACTTTTAATTCGTAAAAGATAGAAAGTCGAAATTTTGTATGTGTATTAAGGTATTCAATAATGACATTTTTATGAAAACTAGAGGAAATTCGGGGGTTCGGTAGGAAACTTTAGAGAAAGTTCATATTCTGAATTCTAGAATAATTAAGTATAATATTAATAAAAAAAAAATTCAAAATTTCAAAATTTTATTTGGGGGCACGGGGGCAGTATTTGCCGAGAGTAAAAATTGTGCTAGAAAGTTGAAATTTTGTATATAGGCTAACCTTGGTAACTTATTTACGAATCGAAAAAAAAAATCCTAAATTTTGTAAAAAAAGTTGGTCAAATAACGCATAAATTGAAAATATTTTTTATTTTGATAAAAAAAATATATTTTTTTAGTCAATTTATATGTGTCAATGTATATGTGCGAGTTTATTTATTATTTCAATTTAAAAATAGAACAGTGAAATATGAAATTTAATTACGAATTATTTTATTGGATTCAAATCATACACGCCAAAAAGACGTCGCATTGCGACGGGGGTAAACTCTAGTTTATTTATAGTTGCAGTCTGATACAGTATGGATTGTTGGATACTGATTGTTAATAGCAACAGTCTGTAGATTTATTGCATTTTCTTGCATTTTTTGTGCATTTTCCAATATCTTTAATTTCCTCTCTTGAAATATATATTTTTCCCAATAATTCGTTAATGAACGCCGATTTTTTTTCAATTTCAATAAGTCGCCTTTTTGCAGGTTTTAGTCGGTTAGGTGTTTGATCTGTAAATATGAATTGTATAGAGTTATTTTATATATTAATAACTTATTAATAATAATTAAATATTTACTAGCTTCTAAACCAAAATCATTATCCGTTTGTAGTCTTCTGTTTGTCTGTTTCTAGAATACTTTTCCTCTGTAAATATCAATTGTATAAAGCATATAGAATATTGATTTATTTAAATAATTAAAAATTTACCACTTTCTGAATGAAATATTTCTTTCTCCTTCTTCTCTCTTTTTTTCTCTTCCTTCCATCAACACTCTTATATACACTTTTTTTTAGATCTAAAATTTTTTGACTTAGTAACATAAAAGATCCTTTTTATTACAATTACAATCCAGTTTAAAAAACCATATTTCGAATAAGTATAAAATCTATTCAAAACCTAAAGAAATAAATTCTTTTTAGAACTTCGGCCTCAAAAATGTTACATATACGTAAAATGATCCATATTGTGTGAGTAATGGGTGTACGAAATAAAACCATGCGAGTATTTGTAGATTGAATAATTATTCAATTGTTTAATGATAAAATAATTTTACACTTTTTAATAACTTTGAACCAACATTCTTATAATAACAAGATGGTTGGGAATTATGATCTTGACAGTGTAGAAGCCCAAAACACAACTGACCTGATTGCCATACGGCCGTGTCGTACACAGCAGTCATCGTATTGCTGTCATGCGCATTACTTCTATTAGAGACAACAATGTATTATAATGTTGGAATGCCAACAGAGACATCTTATGTTCTGTGCTAATTTTGTACTGAACATAAATTGCCGGCCAGCAGAAATAGATAAGCTCACAACCAATATCAAATTATACAATGTTACATAATATTATTATAAACCAATTTACAAAAAATAATATGAACTTCTTAATTCTAATTCTTCTTAAAACTATTATAAACAAAATTACACAAAATAATATAAACTTCTTAATTCTATGGTAGTCTACATAATTTTGTGAAAATAATATAAAACAAATTAATTACTATCCTAAATATAACAGAAACCATAATTATCAATGTAGCATACATTATCAATTGCATAATGTACACAACAATCATCAACTCAATAGTTACAATGTTATTGAAACAATTATCTTTTAACAATTCCAACAGTACAGATGTTTGTTTTACATCAATGTTGTAAACATTGCAATTAATATCTGATGGAAGTATTGTATTTGAATCAAAAATTTTATTTGTTGCTTGTTTGATTCGCACCAGCAACACTGCGCTAATAATCTCAAGCTGGGGTATTGTAAGTACCTTACTTGATGGAGCTACACTGGACTTGTAGCAAATTAAATTTGTTTTTATTTTAATATTTATAAAAATAATATTGTGTTTTAAACCTAATGTCATAATACTGGTTGATCTGTTTAATAATGTTTTATAAACCTCCAATAATGAAGGATTGTGTCTAAATCTTTTTTCCAACACATTAAATCTTTGCGGGGCAACTGAGAAAGAATCCTCCAATTCTATTTTATTTACTAGGCTGAGTAATGGCAAATCAACAGTTAAATTATTTTTAAGTGCTACTGAATTTTGAAATTTATGTTCAGCCTTTAAGTAATCCTCAGAAAACTTATCTGATTCCTCTGGGACTTTCTCAGTTGTCCAAGATTGTTCCATAACATTCTCAAGGTTTGTATATTCACAAATAGCAAGATTACATACAATATTATTATGTGAATACTTATTTTTATTATACAATTTTCTTGGAACCACATTTCCTTTATTATTATTATTGTCATGTGACATATTTTTATAATCTAAACTATACTCAATTGCAATTGCACGTCTTTCTAAAAATGAAATAAATTCTGCCATAGTAGGCAGTTCTTCTAAATTTCTTTCCATGTGGAAAGTGCGGTTAGTAACGATATCTAATTTTCTACTTAAGGCCGAGATTAAAATCATATCCCACTTGTCTACAGGCTCATCAAGATTTTTTAACGCTTGTAATTGCTGTTTTACTTGACATAAAAAAGCCCTTATATCGACTGCAGTACCTTTCTGCATGTTGGGAATATCAAGTATTATATTAATGTGATAAAAGATTAATCTCGCCTTATTTTCATACCGCGCTAACAATAAATCAATAGCCTCTTTGTATGAGCTGTTCACAAGCGGCAGATTTATAATTATTGAGAGAGCCTCATCAACGAGATACTTTCTCAAATAAAAAAGTCTTTGAACATCGGACAATGATGCATTATTGTGAACCACTGCTTGGAAGAGCTCATAAAAGGGCTTAAACCTGGTTATATCCTTGCCATCGAAGGTTGGAATTTCCACCGCTGGGAGCTTCAATGGAACTAATTCAGGCCTATTAACTTCTTTTAACTTATTGATGCTAGCATTTAATTTTGCAATAATGTTAAAATACTTCTCTTCAACTTCTTCAATGTCTTCCTCATCTTGATCATCAATTTCTAAAATGCTGTACTGCGTGAGCTCGTACGATTGGAATGTAGTCATCATCTTTTCTTTTTTCACCTGCAGCACCTCCACTGTAGCGGAGTCGAGAGCCCTTGGGTCGCTGACGTAATTGTCCATCCGTGATATTGCACTTCTTGCAGCCGTCCGCGCCGATCTAAGCCTTTTCAATCCCTCCATCTTGCTTAGGTGATAGATTCGTACTTATATGATAGATGAAACGTGGATGACAAACTAATCCAGGTTAATCCAGCAACATGAGAAGTTTTTAATAGATTGGTACTTGCAGATAGTAATAATAACTTTGTACCTTCATGAGTAAAGAAGTATTTTACTCTCCTCCAGCATCCATGTATCCTCTTCCGTAATGAATAATTTTTCTTAAAATATAAATGTGTAGTAATCCAAATTATATGCGAATCCGCTTAAATCAAACGTTGCATTACCCAATCAATGGCAATTGATGACTTGCCAGGCCGCCATAGGGTAAATGTAACAAACAGCTTGCACTTGTGCCGGTTACTATACAGACGTAACCTCAAAACACCACGAAATCACACGCGGGTACCAATGGCTTGTAAGGCCAGTTTTTTTTTTGTAGGAATTAAAACCTTCTTGAAATATAATTGTAAAATAACCAGCTTCGCTTGTAAGGCTTCTGGAAATGTAATTGTAAAATATCCAGCTTCGCTTGTAAGGCTTCTGGAAATGTAATTGTAAAATATCCAAATCCTCCGTGAATCCGCCAAAATAGAGCGTCCCATTTACCCAATCAATGGCAATCGCCAAGGGGCAAATGTAATAAAACGCCAAAAACACAATGAAAAACACACGCGGTTAATAAACTCGAAGGATCGGCTTTGTAAGGCATCGAAGGACCAGCTTCGCATGTACGAAATAAAACCATGCGAGTATTTGTAGATTGAATAATTATTCAATTGTTTAATGATAAAATAATTTTACACTTTTTAATAACTTTGAACCAACATTCTTATAATAACAAGATGGTTGGGAATTATGATCTTGACAGTGTAGAAGCCCAAAACACAACTGACCTGATTGCCATACGGCCGTGTCGTACACAGCAGTCATCGTATTGCTGTCATGCGCATTACTTCTATTAGAGACAACAATGTATTATAATGTTGGAATGCCAACAGAGACATCTTATGTTCTGTGCTAATTTTGTACTGAACAATGGGTAAGCACCAAATATTTACAATTTATTTATTTGAATAAAATGATCTGAGAAAAGTTAACCAGTAATCTTTAAAAAAATAATATAACAAAAAAATCTCTTTTTAATACAAATTTCACAATGCACGATTATTTTTCGTGAAGTTTACTACTAAGTAAGTCTGGATGACCTGTACTAAAACAGTTGATACGTCGAGCAAAATAAAAGAATTTAATATTAAATATGAACACTAAAGTAGAGTAACCATATGCATTCACTTCGTAATTTAAGTCAGACGAAGTGCAGTGCTAAAATTTGCCAATCGTTTGTTTGTCTAAACAAAATGTCCTGTTAAAACACACAATATTTTATGTTATTTTGCTATTATAAAATCTTTTATTATAATTCATAGAAAGTTTCAGTATTATAAGTCGTAGAAAGTTTAGGTTAAAATAGATATACGAACAAGTACGATAACCAGCGGATCATTTCATCAAATATAATTAACATTAAAACGTAACTTGTCATTAATTTTAATTTGCAAGACTTTTAATACAATTAATAAAACATTTATGGAAACTTTTACATATTCAAAATCGTTCCTAGACGCATTATGCACATTTCTAGGCTTTTAATATTACATGTATTATATTTTAAATACAATTTTATGAAGATTATGAAATATATAAAATTATATTAATAATTTATCTATAAAGTCTATTTGTAAAACTTATACCATTATCTTTGAACTCAGTTTTAAGGGTTATTTCATATTAAGAAATTGCATTTTCATTGTTCTGTTTTGATATAGTCTATATATATTTTAGAAAGTTTCATATAAGTAATATTCTTTCTTATAGAATAATCAAAGTATATATTGTTATCTTATAGAATAAATAAAAAAAAACCGTATACATAAATGAAAACCAACAGTTGTCCACCTTAAGAGTCATTTTAACCTTTATCGGTAAACTTTTCAATGATTTTTCTGTTGCACAGTTAAAAACATAATTGTAATCCTCGCCGTCACTAAATGTAACCGGCGCTCGGCTATTGTCAATTAATACATATTTTTAAATCGATTTAACCTTGAAAGAGTATTTACACTACACACAACAGAATCAGTACTCGATTTACCTAATTACACATATAAAACTAACAAATTTATAAAGGAATAATAATTACAGGTTGCAATCTGGGACTAACTATGTAAAAGTCGCGAATCGAATGTAATGGTTTAACGAAAAATCGCGGTATTTGATAAACGTGATGTGACACTATGTGACGCTCAGGAATTCCGTAACTGATAATCGACAAGCTTCTATATTGGTTAAAGAACAAAACTAGATTTATAGTATAACTGTCGCGAATTAATGTTATTGGTATAATTATCGCAATATTGTATAAAAACGTGTTTGTAAGCCGCGCGCCACCCAGGAGTTCGGTACCTGAGAATCGATAAGCTTCCAGATGTAGATCGATTGATGAACAAAATCAGACTACCGCTAAAATCTAAATTAACAACATATTTCGTTCTTAATTAGTCTGAGTGAATCAGCAAGAGACTCGGAATTAGATTCTTTAGGGTGCACTTAGGGTACAATTATGCCTCTCACTCTGTCTTATGAAATTAGTAGTGCCATCTCATTAACACATGTGTTTCTTAAGATTAGGGCGAGTTCATTATGCAAATTGTTAGGGGTGTCCACTTGCTAACTTGAATAATGAATCTCGCTTATTTTAATATGTTTACTATTAAACAAATTTGATGAATCAAATTGAACCAGAAATTGGAATAAATCTGCGTAATGAAGTCCCGCGGATTACATAATAAAATTAACCATTTTAGTGCGCGAGGCTTTTTTATACATAATATATACATAAGCTGCATATGCATGGAATGTTAAAATTAGTAAACGATGTCATTGTTTTGGGAATACATGTTTCTATCGAATTGTAAATAACATAATCTATCTGCAATTTCGCAACCCAGTAAACATTTTAGAGTAAATTCTACTTAATTTCTATTACATATCATGAGGTTTTTGTCTGGAACGCGTTCGTTTTCTATTCAGTCGTTCATAGGATGAACTACTTTTTATGAGCTACAGAGATCGCAACGACGGTTCACTGCTGAATTAAAAGCGGAGTCGGTTTATGATTTATGACCGAAGTTATAAACTTGACACTAGCGGGGGTATAAAACTTAATGGAATTCTACTTTTTAGAGTCTGCAAAATATAAATATTTAAATGAAGAAATAAATAGATGTAATCTTTAGTACGGATCGTGATTTTTTTAATGAATATTATTCATCTTCAACAATACTCGTTATATTAGTTTTTTACATTGTTTTGGTGATTCAAAAATCCACGATAGGCAGGTCTGCGTTAGGTTTAAAACCTCTGTCTTACCCTCATATAAGTTATAAACTTGACACTAGCAGTGATGGCAGGGGTATAAAACTTAATGGAATTCTACTTTTTAGAGTCTGCAAAATATAAATATTTAAATGAAGAAATAAATAGATGTAATCTTTAGTACGGATCGTGATTTTTTTAATGAATATTATTCATCTTCAACAATACTCGTTATATTAGTTTTTTACATTGTTTTGGTAATTCAAAAATCCACGATCGGCAGGTCTGCGTTAGGTTTAAAACCTCTGTCTTACCATCGCTAGATTTTATCTTCGTTTATATACATTATATTCGGAGATTGAGGGAGATAGCGTCTGTCTATTACCATTAAAGAAATATTTGTTGAAAAAGGATAGCATATACTTTAAGCATACTGTACTAAACAAAATACTATACAAGTATACAAGTGTAACGGTGAAAAATATATTTTACTTGTCTAACCGCATCTCGTTTCTTTCTCACTTTGGAATAAATGAGATGATAGTGAACTTAAAAAAAATATATCTATGTGGGAAAGAAACAGAAATACCTAATGAATGATGTTAGAAAAAGAAAGAATATTATTATGAAAAACTAACACAAAATCTGTGACAGGTAGGGAACTTGTAAAGCGTTAGAATAGAATTGTACGAGTGACTCGAACTTCACCAAATAGGGCACTTCACCAAATTGTTTACTGGGAATGTGCTTTAATGATTAAAAGGCAGGCATTGCATATAAATTTTGCATTGCAAAAATCTTCTGATTTTTAATGTAATAATTATTAGTATAAGACGAGCCTTATAAATATATCATATTATAAAATCTATCTAAATTTTACATTATTTAGTTTACAATTAACTATATATTTCCTATTAGTGTACAGACCTCACGCATTTATATTTTTTAATATAGTCAAATAATAAAGTCAGAAAACGCAAACATATTATTTACGAAGAGGGTATCTATTATTATTGCAATGTATTTGTCTAAATAATTCCACAAAATTAATTTAAATTGTCATTATAGATTATGATTATGTTATGTTTATTTTAAAGATTTGATTAAATAAATGGTTTTAAATATAATTCAAATGACTTATTTACAGGTTCAGCATTGAGTGGACGTTAAGCTGCTTCTTCGAACAGTCGTTCATAAACGTGACCGTCGCAGGAACCCAATGCAGAGGATAATACTGCATCTAATATGTCAAATTCATCAACAATTCCAACAGCATTTCGTCGAAATTGACTTAATAATTTTTATAGCCAATTTTGAAGATCGCTGATGTCTCTTTCACCCAAAGAAGTAAACTAAAAAAAATAAATACTTTTCATTCAATGTTAATTAATAAAACTTTGAAAATTTTAATAATAACTTACTCTTAGAAGGTCACCAACACATCTGAGCGCTTAGTACACAGCATATAAATCACTTACTTGCAACAAAACTTTCCCCAGTTCTTTAGAAACAGTTGGTAGTCTGGTTTTAACTTTGTCGTAAGACTTTTCTACTAAAAATGCTCTGCAAATGCTCTGCTTGCACATAAAAGAAGCTATAATTATAGGTAAAATTTTATTTTATTCGATGCTATACAGAAAAAAGTACCAAAACCTTTTTTATTTAACAAATATTAATATAATTTTTCTATAACGTTAAATAAATGCAAAATACACTCAAAATCTTTTATATGTTAATCTAATTCATTATTAAATCAATATGGAACTTTACACCATTCTACATAAAAAGTTTTATTTACGTCACAATGCGTAAATTTATGTCGGAGGATAATTTCATCAATGTAATTTGATGTTACATATATTATTTTAAAAATTGCATATAAAAGTTAAACTTCTTTTATGCAGTTCTCTTATTTCTTTTTATAACAAATATTAGGAACCCAACGAATATTTTAGATAAACTTTAAAAACATAAATATAATTGTATATATCAATCAAGTACTAACGAATTTTATGTGAATTTGTTGGTATTACCTCTATTCAACTAAACAAGAAATTTAAACTAAACTTAAATATTATAGAAATGCTAGTTCTATATAGAAGCTCTATATAGAAATGCATCGTTTTTACGAACCTGTATTAATATTAATTAATACAAATTATAAGATACTTTTTGTTTTAAGATACAATCAATTGTTATTTTGTATTAATTGAATTTCGAGCAAATACTTCGAATTAAAACTTTTCAAGTGCTTTATTAATATGTTTATATATGTACCTCTGCAGCAGCGAGAAGCTCTAGAAATGTTAAATTCCATGCATCTTCTAGACAAATACCAGATTGCTTCCTTTTGTCCAAGTTGTTGTAACTAATTCGAATTTTACTATAATAAAAAAAATGAAGATACGTTAATATTTATTATGATACGAATGAATAAATAAATTTCAACTACTATACCTAGCAGTAACTAACTGTAGCGCTCTAATAATTCCAACTATGTTATTTTCCAAGAGTTTTGTTGAGGTGCTGCGGCATCTACATGCTGCGGTTTTAGAACCGCTGGCGTTATTTTATTGTTGTTTCGCTGTCAGTTCAATCAACAATTGAAAAAACGACCACTAAAAAATGAGGACACAAGCTTATTGCCTACAAGTAGGAATTTTAATTTAGTGAGTTTTCACTCATTTTTGGTTTTGTCAGGGTTACTTTTTCATTTCTAGATTGTAGTTTCCCCGAATTTGCATGTTTTTGGTTTTCCGTCAACTTATTGTTGTACGTAAATGATATTGTTTACTATCTGAGAATATTGCTCTAGATTAGAAACATTTTCAATTTTCCCGATTATGACAAACTTAAACCGATATTGGCCTGGGAGTTTGAAGAAATTCCCTTGTTTTATCGACATACCTTTTCCTTACCGATTTAGTGACTATTTGAGTGAAAGCAATTCAAAATTCAATTTCTGTGTGCAGTATATATAATACGATGAATTACGACTTTAAAGAGATCGTAGTTTTTCGATGATTTTATCAGCTTGCGTTGTGCTGTTGTTGATGATTTTTCGTCTGTCCTTTAGGTCCTTGTCTTTTAGTTTTAAGTTGTAATTTAGTTTTAAGCTCTGTTGTTAGCTTTGTACACCTAACAAATATTCCGTTGTTTGAAAGCAATTTAAAATTCAATTTAGGCCAACTGTTGATGCTTTTGTCGTAAGGACATGCAACTTCTAAGCCTTCTGATAAGTCAGAAAAATTTAGAATTTTTGTGGTTCGGTTCTCCTTATATATTTGGCAGTGCTTCTCAGGGAGGAACAGTTCAAAAAGTTTTTTTCTGTTCTTTTTCAAAAATTGCCTTTTCACTAGGTTAAGTTAGTATATATAGGTTTTAGATTTAGGATATTTCTTCTTAGATTTAGATATGAATGAGTGCGTGAATTTTTTTAGAAATAGTACAGTAAATAGGAAATTTTTTTTTTGTGTTTATTTATGTTACTTTGTTTACGAATTCCAGAAGTCCTCGGCAACTTGTTATGTTTTATTTCGGGCTCCGAGGCAGAAAATGGGGGTTCGGTCTCCAATTCTGTGAACATACGCAAAAAAAGAAAATCCGAGTATTTTTTTTTTTTAAGCGGGGGTAGACTATGGCGTTGTTTTAAATCAACCGCCACATTGTTTTGAATTTGACTAGCTGTTGGTAGACAATGGAAGCCGGTCGGGGCTGTTGAAAGAGACTCGATGAATGGATAGCGATCGCGTGAGAAACTGTGCGGTGATTGTGTGGACATAATTAATTAATAATTAAAAGACTAATGTTTTTGAAGTGATTATGAGAAGATGTGACATGATGTCTTAACTTGGTATGTTGAATAATGATTTAGTTTTTGTAAGCAGTTAAGTTTTTATCAGGGTACTGATCGATATTTGCGATCGATAGAGTTTGGTTTTATGATATGGTTTGTGACGGCGTGGGCTGCCATTCTGTGTTATTTTATAGTTATTTTCAAGTGAGATAGGGCTTTAACATCTGGGGCCCCTGGGTTTCCCAGTGTGGGGGGGAATAATAAAATTTAATTCTGTTATTGTTTGCACCAGATGCAGCCTAGTCTGGATTGATTTAATAATTGACTATCTCGCATACCAGGAGTTATAATAGCGATTGTGCACAGAAATTCGATTGTGTACGGATGACGTAACGGCCTATCGATTGTTCTTGAAAATTGTTGATATTTTATGAGTAGAAGAATATTTTATGTTAATCGTATGTCAGTTGATTAACTAAAGGTATAATTTAAAAGTGTTTAAGTTATTTTATGTGGAAAGTTTTTAATCATATTATTTATTTTATTTTGATTTGTTGTTTGAACCCGGATGCTTCTTGCACCCATTATACCATGTTCATGTATTAACGCAACAAATTTATGATATGATTATTTTCATATTAATAACTTATAATCAATAAGCTATTTGTATATATTTTCAAGTTCCTTAAAAATTATTAATGTTACAACTAAATTAATATTGATTACTGATACATAACTCAATTATTTGTATTGCAAATTTCCTTTTTCTTTATTATCGTTTTTGTTTGGAAATAAAATTTAGATTATGAATCAGATGTGCCGACTTTATTTTAAATTTATGTTTGTTATTATTAAAATTAATATAAATTTTTTATTATTTTTACCCCAGGTGACACTTGGATTGAACCTGGAAAATTCACCCTCTTTGGAGGTCGGCCTCACGGATTCTGGGTGATGCCAACCATTGTTTGCTGTAGAAAATCTCAATATTATACCACCTAAATCAACACTTAATAAGATAACGGAGAATAAGAAAGATAAGTGGTTTCATGACTTTTCTGGGAACAGACAACGGTCAATGTCACTTAGTAGCATTGGCAACACAGGAGCTGGTGAGTCTAGTAATACCACACATTGGCCAAATAGTAAAAGAGAGGAAGTTAGGACTTATCCTTCGGAAGTTCATACCAATACATAGAAGTATTAGAGTTGTTTTGAAAAACATGCACCACACAACAGATATTAAGGAAATAAAGACCGCAATTAAGGAACTGGGACAACAAGTACTCAATGTCTGAATATAAAGGATAGGATAAACTAAAAACCCTTGCCTTTATTTCTTATAGACCTTAAACCAAACCCTGAAAATAAACAAATATATAATGTAAAGCATATTGTTAACTGCCGAATAACCTTCGAAGCACTCAGACCCAAAAGACAAATTCCATAGTGTGTTACATGCCAGAGATATGGTCACACACGCCTTATGCTACAGGAGACCTAGATGTGTCAAGTGCGCAGGTGAGCATGCCACGGATCAGTGCTCGAGAAAAACACACACCGAAGAAATAAAATGTGTACACTACAACGGAAATCATCCGGCAAGTTATAGAGGTTGTAGTGTCTACAAAGAGCTACAGAAAGTTAGGTTTTCCAGCCTTAGAACAAGAAAAGCCCCGGTTCATCGCTTCAGTCACAACAACACAGCCCCTACGTATGCTGAACTAGTCAGTGGAAACAGTAAAACCAGAGTGGGTAGTCACTCCAATCAACCTAATAAAAATATTATACAAGAACAAAACCTCAATCCAAACTCTCCTTGTCCCAACCGGTCCAGAAATATCATTACAAACTTGAAAAAGGTGCTCCAGATAATGTAGACCAATATGACAACCATCACTAATATGATGGCTGAACTCCTGACAAAACTGGCTCAAAATTCAACTTTTTAAAATTAGCCTTATGGAATGCCAACAGGCTGTCACACCATATTGAGGATTTGAAGATATTCCTTAATATCTACTATATTGACGTAATGCTATTATCTGAAACGCATTTTACAGAAAAAAGTTACCTGAACAGCCCAAGATTTGGAGCTTACTGCACAAACCACCCTGATGGCAAAGCGCATGTAGAAACGGCAATTCTGATCAAGAAAAATATTAGGCACTACAAAGCTAGTAACATCGAGAAGAACATATTCAAGCCACCAATGTGATGGTGAAGGACTGGACTGGTCCCATTATGATATCGGCCATATATAGCGCACCTAAACAGAATATTAAAAGAGATTCTTATATGAACTTTTGTAATATAAAAACTTATATATACTTTTATACATATATACATATTTATATATACTTTTGGCGACTGCAACGATAAACACACACACTGGGGCTCACGTATAACACTCTCTAAGGGAAGAAAATTGGGTTGTGAACCATAACTGAATTTACATAAAACTGCAATGTATATTGATTAAGTTGGCCATAAAAATCACAAATATCTAATTATTTTCATTCAATTTTCTATATTAGAAAAGTTATTAACGATTGAAATAGTCATTTTTAAGCATTTAAAGATAAAAGGCTAAAAATATATAAAAAATAGTTTAGCGAATTATGTCACTTCCTTTTACACCGACATTATATTGCTATTTCTTTCTTACAACAGGTTGGAAAAGAGATGACATATTTATATAGTTAAAATGGCTGAAGTAAACAAAATAAAATGTGAGATTCATAACACAGTGATTTTTCAGTTAATAAACATTGTTTTTTCTTTACAAATATAAGTATTGCACGTGGTACAATCTAGAATTTGGTTTCAGATTTTATTTGTTTGTAATAATAATGAAGTTAAACAACTTTGAAAAGGCTAATTTAGAATCTCTTCCTAAAGTTGACACATATATGTTAATAACTTTTTTAACAAGAGATTCTAGATTTAGTTCCCTTAAATCAAGTGGTGCTAAGGAGCAAAGGTAATTATATAAATTTAATTTGTTTGTTTTTAATAAATTGTTCTTCATACTCTGTGGTTTGGAACAACTTAACCTCAAAATATGAATGTCTCGCATGGAACGTTATATGGAATGTTATACTAAACGTAAAATATTAAATAATAAACTGTATTCTAAAATACGAATCATCTATTTATTTACAGTTTTTCACGTGAAAGTTATGGAGATTCTGCCATTGTATGTGTAAAACTCCAGCGAGAAGGTAATAAAAGTATTTCAGGCTGAAATATGTCCAGAACATCGTATAAACAATAAAAATTATGTGGTGGAACTAACTACTGTTGTACTGCAGCTTTAGGTGAGAATATTCAATTACAAATAATAAATAAAACATTGATTATATATATATATTTATAATTTTTATTTATTGTTATTTAAGGTTGGTGTAAACATGCATTGGCTTTTCTGTTTTGGATCCACCGTAAAAGGGAACAATCATCCCTACAGAAATTGAGTGTTACTGGGTAAAACCACGATAAGCTTATGTTGGTTCACAAAATTTTAGTCTTGTGAAAGATATAATTAGTAGAGCATCCCATGTAGTAGACGTAGGAAGACATACGACGTATCTGACTATGTAGAGACTATTATTGAGATATATTGAAGGTAAGCGTATTTATAACACCCTTTATTTTAACATAGAATTGATCTAGTGACACATTTAAATTGTCACTACATCAACTAATAATTGAATGTAGAAAAAATATTAATTTTATTGATTTTGCAGCAAATACTATGCAAGCATCCACATGCAGTCTAGCCATGACCAAAGTAATAGCCCATTAAAGGTTGAATCAAAAATACATAAGCAGTTCGCAGCAAAACACCTGATGGAGCATTAGTTAATCAAGAGATAAATCATAAATCAATTAGTAAATCAACTGATAGGTTGTACAAAAACTAGAGACACGGAAGCAATGAAGAGTGGCCGTAATTTGGAGAAACAGGTTTCCACAACTTAAGTTGTTTCCAAAATATTTAAAATAGAAGTTCAGATCTGCGGAATTTGTCTGAGACCACTCGACCTTTAATTATTTGTACACTCCAACACTTCCAATATTTGTACAGACTTTGAGAAGATAGAAAAAGTAACTGCATTTGTTATTGACATAGTGGAGGAGAAATATATACAAGACTTAATAGATTCTTAATAAAGCAATTATTATATTAATATAGAATTTAAATAATTCAATAACATTGTTTTTTTGTACGAAAAATGTAACTGATAGGAATAATATAATTTTGTATACATAATTTATTAAACTGATCTAGAGGGTACTGCAAATTCAATAAATTATTATTAACAAAGCCAATTAAATAAATTTTAATTTTTTACTCATACTTTTAATCATATATATCACAAAGAATTAGAATTAATGAGTAATCAATAAAAGAAAAAACTTACTTGCAATAATAATTAAATTAATAGTAATGACACATTTAAATTTCAGGAAATTTATTTTGTAGAAAAAATAAAGTAATTAAAATAATATGTACAAACTATTTATTTATAGAGCACGTAACAGACTTTATTATGGGCTGTTGCACATCAGTCAATAGAGGAAAGTAAATTGTGATCGTCGAATGGGATTTTAAAATTGTCTTAAAGTTCACACGTCTTATATTTCTTTCTATATGTACTCGCAAAGCAGCAATTTCATTGTTGTTAAAACATCTTCCTTGCTCATTTTTTTTCATTAGCTTTGGCTCTAGGTGGTCTAGCTTTTAATTCCGCCTCGAAAGGGATAGGTGAAACCTTAACATGTTAATAATTAGGTTGGCAGTAAAAAATATAAGGAACTATACCTTTTTATATTTTAATAAAATAACTTAACTAATATATCTTAACTCTAAGATATATTAACTTGTGTTTCACCAAATTTTCTGCGTCTTCTTCTACCTAGAATCAATAAATGTAGAACATAACAAACATGTTTGCATGGTTTTTTTTAAATATAAGTAATTAAATAATTAAAATTAATGCACATCCATATATTTACTTACATTTTTTAAATGTTTATTCACTTTATATCCATATTAAAATATTAGTATGTCAAGCATATATGCTGTGTATTTATAAATGAAATGTCAAACATTTCAATCAACACATAAAGTTTTAATATATTAAGGGCGGGGCCTGGTTTTTCACTTTCGAAAAATCGATTTTTTGTTTTTTGTTTTATCTTATTGTTTAACATTTCAAGAATATGTCCTTAAAATTTTAAGGCGATCTAAGCAATATTCTTGAAGTTATTGTCTTATTAATCCGGTATATTATATTGTATTATATGTTAATCAGGTATACAGTTTATTCATTGCTATAGTCCTGACGCGTTTTTCTCAAAACTACTTTTTCAAAGTCCGTGTTCACTGCCATTTGAAAACTACTCGACCGATTCATTTCAAACTTTGTACACATTTTCTTCATATAAAATACCTCCCCCCTACGTTTAGTAAGAATTTTTTTTTTAACATTAAGGGTGTTTCCCACCCACAAAATAGCGGAAATTTTAGTCGAAAATAACGGTTCACACTTTAGATGGCCGCCAAAAATTTTTAAATTAAAAAAAAAATAATCAGAGAACGTTGGGGGGAAGATTTGTTTATAATTTAACTAAATTTTTATAGTTTTTCATTTTCTGATAATTTCCGGCCGAGTTACAGTGAACACCGCAAATTGTTTTTTTTTCAAGACGTCCTGGGGGAAGCTCTGTCACGGGCTAATGATTTAATATTTTTGCATGAAAAATTTACAGAACATAGTCAAAACTATGCTCAACAATGTATAGAAGGTTTGAATAAAACTGCTCAATCGATATTTGAGATAAAAAATCACAAAAAAAGTGTTTTTTTTTACGCTGAAACCCAGGCCCCGCCCTTAAGCGAGTAATGAATAAAAAATAAAATATATTATTTATTAGACTTTTTAAAGCTAACGCATGCGTACTACAAGCAACCATTACCATAGTCAACGAATTTTTAATTGAGTCACTGTGGTGTAGGAGTAGTGACGTCAAAATTTACTCTATAGATTTAGCGGCAACACGCAATTCAAATTTCAAGCAGCTATATTTCCATACATATTACATATTACAACCTAACTTTTCTAATATAGAAAATTGAATGAAAATAATTAGATATTTGTGATTTTTATGGCCAACTTAATCAATATACATTGCAGTTTTATGTAAATTCAGTTATGGTTCCCAACCCAATTATTGATAGCTACCGAAAAACTGGGACTGAAGGTCGCATTCTCAGGACACCCGCCCTATTGGCCAACGGACAAATTGAAATCACCTGATCTCATTGACTTCTGCGTAACAAAAGTAACCTCTGAAAACTACATCGAATGAAAACATTGCTGCGAGATGCCCTCGGATCATTCGCCTGTACTAATCACTCTGGCCAGTGAGATCAAAACGAATTCAACAAAATGCGCACTTAACAGCAGCGTGACAGTCTGGGATCATTTTAAAAACCATTTGGAAACATCTCTTTGCACGAATATCCCAATTAAAAAATGAAGAGGACCTTGAAGCAGCTGTAGAATACTTATATGCTACAATTCAAACAACATCCTGGGAATCAACTTCAATGGACCCGTGTATAGACCAAAGATTGATGTTCTGTTAATCTATAATGGAGGAGGTAGCTGTCAAAAGGCGACTTCAGAAACTATGGCAATCTAATAAATGCACTCGCCTCAAAAACCGTCTAAATAGAGCCAGAAATTAAAGAAATTAAAAAATTTATTATTTCCGGGGTTGTTAAAGCAATTAAGAATCTGAATGGAAAAAAGGCTCCAGGCTATGACCTCATAAAGGGGAAAATACTAAAAGTAGTCAAATACCTGAGATTGACATCAAATTCCTTACACAACTGTTTAATGCAATCATCTAATCATCAAATTTCAGATGGAACGAAATCATACAGGCCTTTCAGTGTTCTTCTGATAACCGCAAAGATGTTCGAATCCCTGTTGCTTTCGAGGATGCTTCCGGACATTGCAGAAAACCACATAATTCCAGATCACCAATTTGGCTTCAGGTATAAACATGGGACTATTGAGCAGGTTCACAGAATAGCCAATAAAATTCACCAGACCTTTAAAAGGAAAGAGTTTTGCTCAGCAGCATTTCTAGATATTTCACAGGCATTTGATCGTGTGTGGCATGAAGGACTTCTCTGTAAAATTAAGTACAAACTTCCCACCTACTACAGTATATTAAGGTCATACAATAAAAACATATACTTTATGGTTAAACATGAGGATGCAATAACAAACATCCGTCAGATTCAGGCTGGAGTACCACAGATTAGCGTATTGGAGCCTATATTAGTTCAGTAATGACGGAACTTTTGCTAAAGATACGGCAATATTGGCGCGCATAATAATCCAGCTAATGCCTCGACTATGCTACGGAAAAATCTAGACAAACTATCTTCTATCTTCATAATTACAATGTACATTAAACAATGTCAGCATATTGCAGGCTGACCTTGTGAGGTACCTGGGAATACACTTAGACAGGAGGCTTACTTGGAAGAAGCACATATTTACAAAAAGAAAGCAACAAGACCTACAACTGCGTAAGATGTACTGGCTGATAGAACGTAAGTCACAACGTAGCACAAAAAACAAACTCCTGCTCTACAAATTCATACTTAAACCGGTATGGTCATATGGTATCCAACTATAGGGTACTGCATCTTCCTCTAACATTGAAATAATCCAAAGATTTCAGTCGAAAATGCTAATGATTGTCACGAATGTTCCATGGTTTATACCTAATCACATAATACATCAGGACCTGGATGTACCTACAGTAAATGAAGCAATAGTGCTTAGAACCAAAGCATACAAGGAGAGAATAACTGAACATCCGAACATCCAAATATATACAGAGTGTATCGTAAATCGACGTCAAGCCGGTAGTGGGTTATAGGCCAAGTCATAACAGTTATCAGAAAAATATTTAAAAAATTCTAAGTTGAATATTTTAAAAATTATTTGCACCTAAAAAAATCCAGAAAATCTGCACCCTGTGACAGTCTTTTCACTACTGTTGCTAAAAATCTTAACTTTTTTAAAAATTTTTTTTGTCATGTTATCCTGAATAAAGTTTCTAGAAACTGTTGTTTAAAATGTAAAGCCGACTGCTTCAGCTTGAAAGATATTGACACTTTCTTTCCAACCAGCAAGAGACGCTATATAGCCATCTTATGTGTTGTGTCCTCTAAAACCCAATAAGTTAATTTTCACCTTTGCGACGTAACGAATTATGCCTCACACTCTGCATTATGTAATTAGTAGTGCCATCTCATTACCGCATGTATGTCTTAAGATTAGCTAGAGTTCATTATCAAAGTTGCTGGCGGTGTCCAGGTCATAGGAAAGAAAGTATATATAGAATGGAAACTCAGCTATATTTTAGGAACTTTTTTTAACGATAAACCAGTCGCAAGGCGCCGCTGCTGCGCTACTATTTTACCCTGGTTTACAACCGCTTTTTTTAAATAAATATTGGTACTCATAAACATATATTATAAAGATATAAATTACACCATTTTTAGTACAACACATTTATTTCATAACAATATTTATTACATTTACAATAAACTTTTATTTTAATTGTTTTATGCATTTTATTTTAGATGCTTTGTTTTTATATTTTTCATAATATTTATAAGCTGCATTACTTATTTCATCTTTTGAGTTTTTTTTTTCACCTCTTAGGGCTTTATTTACATTCTATCTCACGTTTGTAGGTAATGTTTGCTAAATAATTTTACAAACTCTACTTGTAGATCATGTTGCTTGCATTTAAAAACATTATTATTAACAAGCACTTTCATCATTTCATCGCATAGTTTTTGCAATATGTTTGCCTTATTTGATAATGATAGTAAGTAGTAATGTGCTACTTGGCAACACTTTGTAAAAATATGTACAAAAACAGGATTTGGATTTATTAAGCATTTAGGCCCATATGCGTTTTTTAAATAAATATTGGTCCTCATAAACATATATTATAAAGACAGAAATTACATAATTTTTAGTACAACACATTTATTTCATAATAATATTTATTACATTTACAATAAACTTTTATTATAATTGTTTCATGCAATTTATTTTAGATGCTTTGTTTTTAAATTTTTCATAATATTTATAAGCTGCATTACTTATTTCATCTTTTGAGTTTTTTTTTTCAGCTCTTAGGGCTTTATTAATATCTTTAACCCACGTTTGTAGATAATGCTTGATAAATAATTTTACAAACTCTACTTGTAAATCATGTTGCTTGCATGTAAAAACATTGTTATAAACAAGCACTTTCATCATTTTATCGCATAGTTTTTGTAATATGTTTGCCTTATTTGATAATAATGGTAAGTAGTAATGTGCTACTTAGCAACACTTTGTAAAAATATGTACAAGAACATGATTGGGATTAATTAAGCATTTAAGCCCATATGCTTTCTCCTGAATTAGGATGGGCCGCGATAAGTTTGTTGATATCAAATTACCGCGACATTCGCAACATTTACTTTTTTTTAATAGTACCTTCGCCAAATATCCCGCTATGTAAGCATTAATTTCTTTAGTAATTTTATTTGACGGAGCAAATGTGAGAATAGTTGTCTCATTAGCATATCTCATACACTTTTCACATCGTAATTTCGCACAATTTTTAATATTTCCTACTTCCTTGCGTATTTCTTTAAATCTTTTGCAATACTATAGAAGTGCCTTGCTTTTGGATTGAGATCTGCTGGCCTCGTCACATTTGCAGATCTCAGTAAAGAACGTTTTTCTTTAATACTTTTACCTGGAAATAAATTTATAACTATTATCAGTAGCAATGTGTCAAGAATAATTTAAATTATAGTTAAATATAAATTTAATATTTACCTGTTTCAAACTTACCCTGAGTTTTTTCAATATTATTAATTTCTTTTGATGTAATCCCAGTTTCCACACTCTTCTTTTTCTCAATCTCAACACTTAAAACTTCATTATTACTTTTGCTTTCTAAAATTGGCCGAGAAGTAAAAGGCAAAATAGCATTTTCGATGGTGGGTGCTTCATGAAAATCTAAAAAATAATCATATTGTTAATACTCTTTTACGTTTTATAAATAAAGTGTATTAATAAAGTATTACTCACTTGGCAAAAACAGTGTTGGCAAGCTTCTTTGTTTAAGTGAAGTCCTGTTATTATTTTCAGGAAATCTGCAATGGTCACTAAAATGAATGGTACATAATCGTCTAAGTGCATATACCTTTTCCTTATCCATTTCAAAAAGACTTTGAATGTTCAGGCGTTTTAACCATGCTTCATATACCTGTAAATACATACAATCAAATAAATTCTAGTGCACAATATTAGACAAAATTATTATTAAAAGTTACTTACATCATTATCAATTGGAAATCTGTGAAAAGCATATGCTTTATTAGACGATTTGCAATTTGGTACACAGCACTTTAAAACCATTTTAAATAATAATAATAACAATTATTATTATTATGATAAACAAAGTCTGTAAGAATAATATATTAAATAAAATGCTTGCTGACAACAAACAACAAAATTGATACACTGATTTTTCTTTTCTATGAAACTGATATAAGAGTAAAATTTAAAAATTTGATTCACTAGTGCATTATTGTTGCCGCAAGATATTGCTTCCTGACTTCACAAAAGTTGTCGCTGTTTTTATACTATTCCGATCTGGCATCACTGCATATCTGTTGTCGGTGGTTGTCTGCATTTCGCAATGTTTTTACATTACGTACAACCATGGTGTACGAACTAATATAGGACAACTGCTACTATGATAACTTCATGTCGAACTGAGATTTGCCCTGTATTTTATAAGAAAGTTTATAGGCTTGACTGTACATATTTTAGACATACGGCATTTAATCCTGGCACCAATTCAGAAAAATTTATTTAAGTGCCCTAGAATAATAAAAAAATTAAATTATCTTATTTAAAAGGAAATAAAAATGAAGAGACATAGAAAATCAAAGAACCAGATATTTATATTTGCCTTTAATGTTATTTTAGTTATAATTATATTAAATAAGTACTTTAGAGTCACTATTAGAAGAATTCGATCTTTTATATTAAGTATAGACGTAAAAATTACATTTTTTTATAAATAAAATTAGGAAATTTTGTACTGTAGAAATAGTAATAGATTTTTGAATTTTTGCTTTAGATTACCTTCAGTATTTCAACAAAATAACATTGCTTTTAGAAAACGTCTTTAATGAAACTTCTAAATACGCCTCTTACTAATATACAAATTTATCTTAGTCCTCTGACGTCATATTTCCGAGCATCTCCGAGTTTTATGCATATGGCTGCCGTATTGTTATATTTCTAAGTGATTACTGTTTTACTTTCAATTAAAAGTAATAAATAGTTTAAAAGTGCAAATTTCTTTGAAGTTTCTCGTATATTATACAAATAGCGATAAGAAAAATAATTGTTGGCAGGTAAAATATTAATAGTTGTTATTATCTTAAAGCAAATACACTAACTCTAACAGTGGCGTCATTGTTAATTATATATAACAAATTATTTTATTAGACTTTATGATACTTTTCAGGACTATATATTGGGGTCAAAGCACTATATATTTGGAGCTGCCAAAGAAAAGTAAGAGGCAATAGGCAGCAGATGAATTAACTAGCTAGCTAACAACTACATTATCAAAAATCAAGAAGGATTTTGGTTTATATACAATTACATTAATTAAATAATTTAATATTTTTGTTTTTTTAGGAAGAATTTTTATGTATATACCAATACATTAATTACAATAAACATTGTTACATAAAAATTGCGTTTTTTTTTAATTTATAAAATTTTTGATATTTATAACAAATCAAACATCTACTCATTCTCGCTTTTTTGTGTCTTGCAAGAACTTCATGTCGAACAAAGGCAAAAGTCCTTGGCAAATACCATGAATATATCATAGGACCAAAGCTTAACATGGGAGATACCGATCTATAGGGATCATGCGTGAAATATAGAGGCAGCACTGCAGTCGGAGCGAGTGCTCTTAGGTGCTTGATTGGTGAACATAGTGGGATCAATAAAAACATTTATTAACATTAAAAAAAAATTATAACTATGGAGAAAATAATAAAATATGGATTTCAACCTGTAGTTAATAATATAATACATGGCCAGAACGATGAAAAAGGCAAAAAATTATTCAAAGCAATGCATGTGTACGGTATTGTTGAAAAAACGAATAACATTAGAACTGTCATGTCATGTCAAAGTGTATCAAATCTTTATGATGTGACAATTTCTGTACGTATAAAAGTAAAATAAAAAAATATTTATAACATTAAAATTAGAAAGCTCGGAATTTTTTTTTTATTTATAAGAATAATTATATAATCATTATTTTCAGGTTGATACAAACCGACACGTTAGTACTGCTGTTTGCACCTGTAAAGCTGGTCTTTTGGGGCAAGTGCAAGCATATATGTGCGTTAATTTAGTACGTTAATTCTCCCGAAACATCGTCATCGAAAACGAGTCATTCTCAGCAATGGGGTAAGCCTACTCAAAAGCAATTACTAGGGTACGACAAGGGTGAAAGGATGTCTAAACTCTTTTCTCCCCCAGTTTTGTCTGCTGAAATGACTTAGTTAAAACCTATCAAACTTACAGTAGCAAGTATACCTGAATCTTTGAAAAATACACCGCATCGAAAAATCTTGGAGCTTGAAGAGAAAGAAGATATTGTAATAACACTAGCAGGATCAATGTTAGAAATGATACAAATTAAAGCTAAAGAAGACCTTGAGAAGGTCCTAGTTGTCTAACTTAAGGAACCAAGTCCGTAGTTATAGACGTTACCAAGCAAACATAATGCATTGCGTAATATCTGTAGATGGATAACGGTACTTATTGTCTACTGACAGGTAAGGGATGCCTTGCATCATTGCCAACATTTAAACCACCCTTACTTTTTTAACCGTCAATATATATACATTGTTATTTTGTACACGTGCTTTTTCTGCTTATTTCAAATAAATTCATTTAATTATTAAATAGTGTGTTTCTCAGTGAATTCTTAATAAAAATACAGTCCACTACTAAATGTAAATTACCAACATCAGATTTACATAAACACTTGCTTTTTTCGTGTTTTAATCGACAAGAAACAATCAAGACAACGCTTAACATTGTGATTTGAGTTACATCGAGAATCACGACATTTTGCGCCAACAGTACACATTCTATCAAAAAAAGATATGTTGTGATGCTAGGACAGCATTAAATTTAAGTCTTTTAACTATTCAACAATCCAATAGCACTGAATGGTTTGCACAACGAGCACCTCGAATAACTGCTAGTAATGGATACAGGTTGAAAGGTCAACGTTTAATTGTTGAAAAAGTTGTGACAGATATGTTATTATAAAATTATATTAAATTATATAGTAGTTGTTATTTCTAAGACTGTTGACATTTTCAAATTACCTTAAATTATTTTTATTATCTTAAGAAATTATTTTTTGTACGAATTAATTACGAATAGTTTTATATATGTTATCTTCGTTAAAAATATTTAAAATTACTAGCAAATAATATAATATAAAAATATTTATCTTTTATGAGCTTGTACTTACCTTTGTCAGAGTTATTATAAAACAAAGAAATTATAAACATTAAATGTGAAATTAATTAGGAAAATAAAACCTTTGCTTTTTGGAAACAATTAAATCATTTTTATTTAATACAATTAGAAATTTAATTCGGTTTTTACAGTTGTTCGATAAAGTTTCGTTTGTCAACTTCTTTATCTTTAAACAATGGCTTCTGTACATTTACCAAAGCACAAATAACAAAAACAATTTCATCAATGTAAGGAAATAATGAATATATTTATTGGATCACAACTCGAATCTTGAACATTTTTTATAATTTGTATGTTAGCTTCACACATTTTATTTTGTGTTTTTTTTATTGGAATATTTACCTGTACTGATGCCGTGCTTAAATCGTTATTATAGTTGAGATTATAAAAAAAATATGTCAAATCTTCATAAACTTCGTCTGTGATTATCTCTGTTTGACAACTTATGCTTCGTTGCACAGGCTGCATCGTAACAGTTTCAACATGAATTTCAATCTGATGTTCTTTAACACTACTTGCATGTTCTTCATCACCTGGCTCCATTACTGTATCCATCGTATTTTCAATGCTTATATTATTTCTATTTTTTTCACTGACAATACACTTATTGATGTGGACTGTGTTTGTTTCACGATTTCTGACTCGTTGTAAACGTTCTAAGGATTGAATGTTTCTTTTTATATTTTCACGTCCAGGAAAAATCGAAGGAACATAAGATGGATGTAACGGATGCTCTGATTTTTAATTATTTACAAAATGGGTACTACAAATTCTCGAATATATTTTTTTTTTAATATTTATTTATTTATAGTGCATCAACTATTGAGTTATTAGCACTTAAACTAATATCTATTACATTTTTATCAACATTTTATAGGACATAATCTATACAGTTTATAATTTTCAATTTTATCAGCTTATTTCATTTATTCTATTTTAAATTCTTCAATCTATGCTTCTTTCAATTATCCATCTTTTTCTATTTCAACTGCATCATAATCTGATACATCGCTTCCACTATGATGACACCCATTGCATTCTCTGGTTCTTTCTTCTATTAGCATTTTTCTTTGTCTAATATTGTATACTTCTACTCTTCTGTTCTTTCAACTATTCGTTTCTTATTCTTCTTTTTCGTTTTTATTCCTCTGTTTATTTTCTTTATCGATTATTTCTTTTTGTTATCGTGTTTTCTTTGTTCATATTCATGATTATGGTTGCACATAACCAATTAAATCTGATTGTTACCAAACCCAGATAATATAACACTGGCCCGGGAATCGAACCCGGAGACATAGTAGTCAGAGTCAAGCATCAATGCTCTCGACTACTTGTGTCGTCTCTCGAATATTTATTTGGTACCCAGTCTTTTGGTTTTTCTCTGAAATCAAAGAAAAGAGTTAAGAGGTTAAGCCATAATTATAAGATAAATGTCACATATACGTCGCATTTAAATGTAATAATTTTACTAAATGTTACAGTTGATTTTTTTTAAATTTTAATTAATATTATACTTACACGTAATTTTTCACTGCATTTATCCACTGTTTACGTTTTACTATTTTCCATGAGGCTCCTAACACGCTCTCTGGAAATTTATAAAATTTCACTTCCACACCGAATCCACGTTCTCGCCGTGATGTATTATTACATCCGAAAATACAACAATTTTTTCTCGAAGCTGACATTGATAAAAAAACTTTAATATATTTTATTTATAATTATTAAAAAGTAAATCACGTATGTTTACGTTAAATACATGATCCCAACTGCTTTGGATACTTGCCGCTAGTTAGCGTAAAAGTCTAGAAGCACGGTCCCTATAGTATATATTATCTTTGCGTAACACAATGGCGTTTTATCTTATAAATTATTCTTATTACGTATGTTTTAACATGATTTATATTTTGCGATTAGATAATTATGAATCCTGAATAGATTGATATAATAATTAATGTAAGTTGTTTTTTCTATTAATAACATTGATTCGCAATGCAAATGCAGATGTATTAATTTTGTACTTATTTGCATTTACATTTTGGATTCGACAGCTTGATTGGTGTTTACTGGATTATTGTTATATTTAGCAGAGATAAACTATTAATTTATATTAATCAGGTTTATTATTTAATTAAAATGTACACATGTGTTATGGAGTCACAGAGTATAGAATTACATAGTAGGACGGTATTACAGAGTATAGTATTAACTACAGTATTACCGTGTGTAAAAAGAAAGATACAATAGTGTCAATACCGAGAGGGCGCTAAATTTAAATCCAACACTCCCTCTAAATTTAGACATTCTAACAACAAATTATGATTAATTGAGTGTAAAAAACATTAATCAAGTTATAGTTCAAGATATTCTAACATATCACTTAACAAAAGAGTTGTAGTTAAACATACCAAGTTTAGATCTTAAGAATTGGAATTTATCTTTTGACAATGCTTTAGTTAATATATCTGCATATTGATCAGCAGTGCTTACAGATTTAAGATCTATAATCTTTTGAGAATATTTTTCTTTTATGAAGTGATACTTAATATCAATATGTTTACATCTTTTATGAAAATTTATATTCTTAATTACACTGATGGCACTTTGATTGTCCAAATGTAAACACATAGTGTCTTGTTTATATTCACCAATATCACTTAACACTTGCTTTATCCACATAGCTTCTTTTGTTGCAGCACAGGGGGCCATAAATTCAGCTTCTGTTGTTGACAGAGCAACCGTCTGTTGGCGTTGGCTTGACCATGTTACAGCAGCACCATTCTTTATGAAGACGTAGCCAGTAACTGAGCGTCTTGTATCAATATCGTTTGCATAATCAGCATCACTATAACCAGTAACAGTTCAGTTCCAAAGTAACCAGTTCAGGCCATAATCTTTAGTATCCTTCAGGTACTTGAAGATCTTCGTGACAGCATTCCAGTGTGATTTGTTATAGCAACTTAAAAATCGACTTACCAGGCTTACGGCAAACATAATTTCTGGTCGACTGACTGTAGCTAGATGCATAAGAGAACCTACAGCTTCTCTATAAGGATAGTTTTTCTCTGGTTCTCCATCTTCCTTTTGTAGCTTGACATTGGGGTCCACTGGAACAGTGTTCGGGTTAGCGTCAGTCATGTTAAACTTCTCTAACAGTTGTTCCACATACTTGGTCTGATGTATAAAAATACCGTTGCTAAATATCTCAATTTGCATGCCCACAAAATTACTTGGTGTGTACAATATTTTTACTTCCAGCACAGATTGTAGCTCTTTGGTTATTTCTTTCAGAGTGGATTCAGTTTTTGAAAATAGTAGGCCATCATCCACATACAGACAAAGATAACATTTCTCATTATTGACATGACCAACATACACACATTGATCAGCTTTGCTGTTGATGAAGCCAAATTTCTTTAATAATGAGTCAAATTTCTTATTCCAGCTTCTGGGGGCTTGCTTTAAACCATACAGCGACTTGTTGAGCTTGCATACCATGTTGTTTTCACAGGATAGACCTTCAGGCGTAGTCATAAATATAGTCTCTTCAAGTTCACCATATAAAAATGCAGTTTTTACATCAAGTTGTAAGGTTTTAAGTTTATTTTGAACAGCCATGGAAAGTAATAAACGTATTGAATCATACCTTACAGTCGGAGCGAAGGTTTCTGTGTAGTCAATACCTGCGGTTTGTGCAAATCCCTTAGCACAAAGTCTTGATTTGAACCGTGGACCCGTTGACTCTTCTTTTATTCGGAACACCCATTTACTACCGATCACTTTGGCATTTGGAGGTTTTTCTATTAATGTCCAGGTTTCATTTTTCTTATGAGCATCAAGTTCTTCATTGATTGACTTTTTCCATTCATTTGTATTTGTTGAATGTACTGCTTCTTCATATGTTACAGGAACACAGGATGAGAATAAACACAGATGAGTATGTTCTTCAGTACATGGACAGTTGAAATTCTTCTTTTTTGTTTTATTTCTTGGTCTCAATGTCACATTACTGACGGGAGGAGAATCAATTCTGGTGTTAGGTAAGTATTCACTGTCGGATGTTGACCTGTTTCCTTTCTCTGTTTCATATGAACTTTCTGAATTTGTGTCGTTGTCAATCAAGCTGTCCTCTTCCGTTGTTGCATTTTCTCTTACATCTTCTTTTCTTGTATTTGTTTTGTCATTTTCAGTTTCTGTCTCATTCAATTCTACCGAAACAAAATCTCTTTTCACTGAGGATTCAAGAAATGTAGCATCTCTGCTCTTTATTACCTTTCTAGTATTTGGTAATGTGAATCTGTATCCTTTTGTATGGTCGCAGTATCCGATGAAGATCATTCTTTGAGCCTTTGGATCCCATTTTCTGCGTTTTTCTTTAGGTAAATGAACCATTGCTTCGCAGCCAAATATACGCATATGAATAACATTTGGTTTGCGTCCAGACCAGATTTCCATAGGAGTCTTGAAAGCTAAGGATTTGGTTGGGGAACGATTGATGATGTAAGCAGCAGTGTGTATTGCATCTGCCCAATACAACTTCGGCAGACCAGCGTTGAGTAGCATGCACTTCGCTTTTTCAACCAGTGTCCGATTCATACGTTCCGCAGTCCCATTCTGTTCAGGCGTGTATGGTGTGGTGGTCTGATGAATGATTCCGGCACCTTTCAGGTAATCAGAGAAGGCTTTGTTATCGTATTCAAGTCCGTTGTCTGTACGAAGAACATTTATATGAGCATCCGATTGATTTTCAACTTCTTGCTTGAATTCTTTGAATTTACTGAGCACTTCAGATTTGTTGTGAAGAAAGTATACTGAAATCTTCTTGGAATATTCAACTAGGAAGGTTAAAAAATATCTGCTCCCACCGAGAGACTGGGTTTCCATTGGTCCACATACGTCAGAATGAACCAGTTCTAGGTGTTTGGTGACTCTTAATCCATCACTTTTAAAAGGTAACCGTGTCTGCTTTCCTTCTTTACAAGCTATGCATTTCAGATTTTCTGTATTTCCTGAGAAAGTTAAATGCTCTGTGTTATCAGACAATTTTTTCAAAGTTTGGAAATTAAGATGTCCCATCCTCTGGTGCCAGCAAAAAGCATCTTTTTCATGTTCAACACTAGACATGTGCGCTAGGCTTTCAGACATGTTCAGTCGGTACATGTTGTTTTCAATGCTCGCAGTTGCTATAATTTGATTCTTGCTGTTCATGATCACACAGCCTGAGGTATCAAATTTCACTTGGCCTCCATTTTTAATCATTTGACTTACAGATATCAGATAAGTTGCCAATTCAGGAACATATAAGACATTTGTGAACAGAATCTTATTCTCTTGTCCGTTTTGGTCATAAATGTTTAAGCTGACATCTCCTGAGCTTTGCACAGATAACACTTTGTTATCAGCAACACGAATGTTCTTTGTTATAGGGGTAGTTTCCTTTACAATTATATTCTTGGTCTTAGTCATATGTGCCGAAGCACCGGAGTCTATGTACCAAGCATCACCATAGTGGGATGATGCAACAAACGCAGCAGCATAAGAAGAACTAGGTTTCTGTGTCTTGTTCATGGTTTTGTATTTGTTGCATTCAGAGCGTTTATGTCCATATTGATTGCAGGAATAACATCTCGGACCCTTGTAGAACTTCTTGTTTACAGAGTTGTTATGATACTTCTTGTTGACAGCAAAAGCCGTTGTTTTGTTGTCTGAATTTCTAACATCTTGTAATAGTTTTGCTTTAACACTGTCTGCAGTTATTTTTGTGCCTGAGCTTTCGATCGCAATAATCATTGGTTGATATGATTCGGGCAGACCGGAGAGCAGCAATGTCCCGAGCCACTCGTCGTCCACTTTAAAGCCAATGTTGCGCAGCTTGTGAGCAGTTGACATAATTTTGCTCACATACTCTTCTATACTTTGACATCCACTTAGCGATGTGTTACATAAATCACGTAGCAGACCAACTCGGCGTGTAAGTCCTGAGTCGTCGAACACTGCAGCCAATTTGTCCCAAACTCCTTTGGCCGTGTTTTCCTCTTGGATATGAACGTCATTGATCGGATCAACCAGAAGAATTAACTTTGTTTTCGCTTTTGTATCACGTTTTGAATCTGTGGGTGACGCCGGGTTAACCTCAATACAATCCCATAATTCTTCGTGTTGTAGGTATGTTTTCACTGTGAATTGCCAAGTCGAATAGTTTTCACGGCCGGTTAACTTCTCGATTAATGCCAGTGAATTATTCGATGCCATTTTTATTCGTTGAGAACACTTTATACACAAAGAAGAACAGAAACAGTTTCAACAGCCACGTTTTTTTTTTTTAAGGTTATGTTCACCACACTAAAGTCTTTATTCACTTTTCCGAAAAACACACACTAAACGTCTCTAGGTTTATCTGGGCCCATAACCTGTTATATTTAGCAGAGATAAACTATTAATTTATATTAATCAGGTTTATTATTTAATTAAAATGTACACATGTGTTATGGAGTCACAGAGTATAGAATTACATAGTAGGACGGTATTACAGAGTATAGTATTAACTGCAGTATTACCGTGTGTAAAAAGAAAGATACAATAGTGTCAATACCGAGAGGGCGCTAAATTTAAATCCAACAATTATACATGAAAGTATTGTAAATAATTTGTTTCTGCTTTACTAATATTCAAATTGCTATATTTTTTCATACGTTTTAAATGACGTCTTTTATTTCCGTAATAATTGTCATTTACGAAACAGTATTTGATGCCTTTATTTAAAATAATATATTGTTTCTTTTTTCCATTCCAGATTGCAGGAGAGCATTTATCGGAATTATTGAAAGTTTAATAATGCAAATATGGGCAATTTAATTAACATAGATATATGTCAGAACAAATTTCTAATTTTAGATTTCTTCCGAAATTGACAATAATACGTTACATTTGTGAAGGTAAGCTCTTTGAGTATTAATTGTCTACAAATTTCTATAGCGAATTTTTGAATAATTAGAAATCTGTTGCTTTGAATAAATATTCAATTTTTATACAGTTTTAAAAACTTCATCTTTGTTAACTTTTTTACTATTAAATAAGAATGTACTTGTTTTCCTCTACAAAACGTTTTCTCTATGGCAGGTTTCCTGTACACTTATTTTTATATAAATAGAATTCGTTGTAAGATCTATGTTACATGTATTGCAATGTTTATGTATTTAATGAACCACCACTATTTAAGCGAGAATATAAATTACATTAAATATATATTTAATACTTCAGCCATAACATACTGTTCCCAGTAAACATTTTGGAGTCACTTTGACACCATATTGAAGATGCGTCATTATTTTTTTGTCATAAAAGAGTTCATTTATAGTTCAGTTTCTCACATTTTTTTGTATAAAATGTCTTCTTTATCGGCTACAAATGGCGAAATTACTCCACCTGTCAAAATACAAATGAAGATAAAGTTGATGCGAACTATACTTGAAGTAAAATAGTGATAGAAACGTCACTAAATAGGGCACTTCACCAAATTGTTAACTGGGTTGCTAAGCGGTAAAAGTATTAACAGGTTATGAAGAGGTGAACTTCATTTTTTTACATGAATAAAACAGTTTCAAGTGTTATTATAAATTATTCTGAAGTCTGGTCATTATACTTAGATTGCAACAAGGAAGTTCATTAATGAACTGCAGACTACGTTTTCTAAAGTCTACTCTTTAACTCTTTCCACTTTTCGTTTGGATTTGATTATTAAAACAATAGTTCTCTTATTACAATTCTTTTTTTATCTATTGCTACAAATAGAAAGGTAATTGCTTATTTAGTAACTTTCAGTAAACGTAAAATTTTGATAAACTGATTTTTAATAATATTAATATAATTATATTTTCAAGCATCTCTTTAACATCTCATGCTGCTTACAAATAATATAACGGTATGGAGAGAAGCTATTTAATCTTTATAACGGCAACTGCATAAAGCATTTTAAGCTAAAGGAAGCTTTGTAAGTTGAGGATGGTACTACGTACTGGTGACATGAAAAATACATAAAATATTCATATTATGATTAGGGTTTTGCATTTTAATGCGGTTTATTCTGCTGTACACAACAAATCAAGAAACATAATGAATGGTGATGAACCTTGAACTCTTCTCCATTGCACACAACAACTCAATTAAAAAAAGGCATTCATTATAACTGAATATTACACAATTACCAAGGTAAATTTATATTGTTACGAAGGACCTACTATTATCTAACGATAGCACATTCTTTAGCATAATGAAAAATTACGTTAATCTAATTTTTAAAGTTTAACAGTAGAGAATAAGATCAAGTTAAGTGTAACCTTCTAAAGAATTAAAAAAACATTTCTCTAAAACATAAATTACTATAATTAACAACTCATTAATACTTACTACTTTTAATACTTCATCATTACAACTTTTAATACTTATCTTTACATCGGGGGTCGCTTAAAGTAGATAAAGTAAACCTTTTGGTGATAATGAAGGCTCCATTTTTTTTATAAGAAATAATTTAGTTGTGCAATAAGATTTTTATTGATTTGTGTGGTCTAGTCAAATGACTAGTGCTCTAGTGCAATTTCAAACCAACAGACTCAATAAACTGTTCTGAATGTAAATACTCTTTTCTTTTAAAGAAATTAATTGATACCAATCATACACACTCGTTGCGAACACTTCTTTTTAATTTATTTAAAGTAGTTTTTGTTGTAATTCTCCACATAGTTATATATATTTTTTGAATTTCAGATTACTTTTGGGTGTGCTGATGTGGTGCTAGTTTGTATAATGCATTTTTTAAAGAAAATGTACTATTGCTGTTTTTGGGGTAAGTACTTTTCTGGATTTACATTTTCTTTACTATGGCAGAGTGGTCATTTTTGGAAAATTAGCTAAATTATTTTAGTACATAATGTCTGCATAAATTAAAATTAAAAACATGACCAACTTTTTTTTATTGTTCTGTTTTATTGTCAAACACGTAAGGTATCATTTTCAGTGTTGTTTTTTTCCACTTATAATAAGTACAGCAGATTCATTGAAAAATTATCGGCATCTCTTTATTCATTCTTTAACATAACGATCTTTATTTTTGTTCTTATAGAATCTAGTATCATATGGGTCAGTTTTTTTCTCTAAACTTGTTCAATTCGGTGTTCGCTTCAAAATTGTTACAAATATACAAATGAGGATATCTGCAGTGTACAGATTTAATTCTGTATACAAGTATTGTTGTTGATTAAGTTCGTGATTTAAGTTTTCGTGAACCATAGTGTCTTATTTGTATATTTCGGTTGAATGTATTTCATTAGTTTGCCGGTAAATTGACTTTTGACGTTATAGATTTTCTGCCAGTCTTTAATATACTTTTCTTTAATTACAAGCAATTACAAGTAATATTTTAAGTCTCTCATTGTCCATCTCATACGAGTATATATTATATCTACATTTATACAAGTTCCTCTGGCAATTTTGTCAGGCATTTTATTTGCTTTGAATATTATACAGTTGTTATCCTAGTAGAGCAAGATCACAGGACCACCAGACATCACTTATTTTCTGATAAACAAAATGAGTAAGACTGAGTAGTGTTAGTATGTACAATGATCGTATGCCTACCTACTAGCTTGACCAGACGGCCATTTTCCAGGTATCAGATAACCAAGGTACGTAAAAACGGTACTCATCTCTCTTAAATTCTGATGGCTGATTTTTATTTACATGTAAGGCAATATCGTTAAAAACCTGTCATCAATACTTCTAGACACGTCTCGTCGGCAGTATTACCTTGCAGACGCTTTAAAGCAAATAAAAAAATGCTGATCTGAAAGTGAGTCCAAAATATGTGCGAGAGAGAAAGATATATGTTCCTATTTGTTCTCTATGCGCATGCGTTGAAAGTAACAGTTGTGAAGTCAGAGCTGTCTAAATATAATTATTATCTCTGGATATAATACGTGACAGTTGTTAAATATGACATTATATTGATGTAGAATAATGTAGATACCCAGTAAACCATTTGGTGAAGTGTCCTATTTTGTGACGTTTTTATCACTATTTCACTTCAATTATACTTCGAATCAACTTTATCTTCATTTGTATTTCGACAGGTGTAGTGGTTCCGTCATCTGTAGCCGATAAAACAGACATTTTATATGAACGATTGTGAGAAACTGAACTATAAATGAACTCTTTTATGACAAAAAAATCATACGCATCTCCAATATGATGTCAAGGTGACTCCAAAATGCTCCAAAATGTTTACTGGGTATATATAAATATAAACAAAAACCATTATAATACAAAATAAAATTAAAATATATTTTATATATTTTCTTATTATACTAATTTTTTTTAGTTTATTTATTTCAGGACAACATTTAACCTCTATCTCATCATCGAGTTCTACATTATCAATACATCTAAGTTATATTGAGTATATAGTTATATTTACATGTACTTACGCATGATAAGAAACCGAATTTATATTTATATTTAATATTAATTATATCGTCGACACAAATTGTGTATTATATAGTATAGCATATATCTAGTATGCTGAGTGTACCTGTCATTTTAGTAACACCACAATTGTGAGACACCACAGTGTAAGAAAAATAAAAATATTTGCAGTGTTTAATGGATTCTTTATTAAATTGTGTTGTGTGTAATAATTCTGATATAAATTTAATACTATTTACGGAAGCGACAAAATAAATATAATAATAAATAATTATTTTAAAAATATTATATTTTTATATTCTATTTTAAGGTGAATATTCCAAATTAATAGGTGTTAATTTTAGTAGGTATTAATTTTTGTTTTTATATAAATATACACAAGAGTAAACTGTAAATGAGAGAAAGGTGAATATAACACTCATATATGTCTCGCTCACGCTCATGTGCACGTATAATGTCCTCTTGCTCATACTCATAGCGGAATTAAAATTGGGTTATGGAGATGTTTGACCCCTTGGATCGGTCCGTCCTCTAGTAAAACATTTTAAAATAGTTGTCTTGCTAACATATATAAAAATAGACCTTCAGACTATAAGTGAGGTAGAGTAATTTTTTTGTCAGCTTTATGGGGGGAATAATATCAAAACGAAAAAAAGAGAATATTTTCGTGTTTTTGACGACACAGTTAGTATATAATTATTTTTATAATTACTACATAATAAAATAATATTTAAGGAATACTTTGTAAAATTTTCATAAATAAATATCAAGAAATGAGACATTGACAGCGAATCTCCGCAAACGACGCAAGAAAAACAGTAATTGTGGTGTTCCTCATAACTCATCACTGGATTATTTTTATTCACAAAACCAAAATGATTTCATTAGTTGATAAGTTTATGCAGGTAACCCTGTCGAGCATTTTTTAATTTATTTTTTTGAAATTAAAAAAGGAAAAAAAACTCGGCATTTATGTAAAGAAAGAGTGTGACAAATTTCAAAAGGTTCGGTGCAGTAGATTTTGAGTTATAGAGGACACCGAATTTTCACACAATAAAAAAATGAAAGAAAAAGACATGAAACCTTACTTCTCTCCTTAAAGCGTCTGCAACGTAATACTGCCGAAGGGACGTGTGTCTAGCAGTATTGATGACAGATTTTTTACGATATTGTCTTATGCTGTTACCAAACGATGTTACGATCACCTTCCAAAGTTGGACGTATCGTGTGGTCGATGCTGGGACTAAGTGTGTCCAACGTTCACGTTGGAAGAAGTTCGGGTTGTTGTCGGTCTTTGACATGCGTCAATAGGGATTCTTCTACCCCCACCACACACTTTCACGAATCGTCCAACAATAGAAGGTTTTATACTTGAAAGTTTATTTATTTACTTGAAAGTTATTGTTAAACAGTGTCTTCGTGGAAAATATTAACAAATTAATAAAATAAATAAATCATTCGGATCAAACATTTGTTCCACCGTGTAGTAAAAAACTTGCCATGTCAATCTTCTAATATTTGACTCACACATTTAAATCAAACGTCCACTGCATCGTTTGGTGCCGGCATTGCATATAATTAAAGTTTGAGTAATTTAGACTTTAATAAAAAAAACAATTTATTTTAGTTTTACTTAAATAATATTTATTTGGACTAATAATCACTGTGCGATACAGCTTATGCCTAGTCTCAAATGTTGAGTCAGCCAATTACTATCTGCGCGATGCAGATTATACATGAACTTGAACTCAAAAAGTAGTGAGCCAATTACTAACTGTGCGATGCAGTTTATACATGAACTAACTAGCTTAAGATTAACATATTACTTATATACTATTTTATTATCTCTAGAGTGCATGGTCAGCAAAGATACTGAAGAGACATTGTTAGTTTGTGTCGTATGGAATGTGTGTTATAACACCTCCCCTATAAGATAAAATCTTATGCTTCAAATGTAGCAAAAGGTTTTTGCAACTCTTCAATATTTTTGCTATCTATTTCTTGTGCATTTTCATTTTTTATTATTTTTATTTTTCTAAAATATTTGATTAACTTATATACTACAATAGTAATTATTATGAATAATATAGGTAATAATGTATAATTAATTATGTGCACATAGTCTGAGATTTTTCTGTTATCGAAGTCTTCAGGTAGTAGGGCTAGGGTGGTCTGTAGCTTGTCTACGTTGGCTAGGTCCAGGTGTTTTAGGTTGGTCACGGTAGAGATGTTTAGGTGTTTGTTTTTGATCTCTGGTATTTTTGGCAGGGAAATGGTGTTCCAAGCTTCAACTTTCTCTTCTATATCTATGTATTGAAGAGTATTATCTGAAACAGAAATTTGACAATCTCCTGCAAGGTGTATTATATATGTTCCTTGTAGACGTATGTCACGCTAACTGTTGCATGTTAAGGTGCCACTGGTTTCGTCATTTGTGATTAACATCCAGGTGTTCAATTCGATGTTCTGGATCTTTATGCCGGTTAGAGAAATCACTAAGGGTTGACATTTGCTGGTTGGCTGGTTTTGAATTAGTTCTATCTCGCAGGTGGTTTCCTCGATGTTGAGTGGTTCGCTAGGCTTGCATAGGAATTGATTGTTGTATATTTCTTTGCAGGGTGCATTAAAATCTACATGTTTATACTCATTCACAATGGTGTATTGGGTTCTAATAATAATCATTTGGAATTTATTGTTATAAGGTATGGGGATTGGATATAGTTTATAATACGTAAATATATTAGGGTTTACTAGTGGTATATTTATTACAAAAACGATTAAGTTTTTATTGGTGTATGCTTTGACTTTGCTAATAGTCTCATATTGTTGAATGTTCTCTGATGTAATATCGTAAGGCAGTTTGATATGTTTTGTTGTATCAACATGTTCCTTTATTGCTTGTAATTCTGCTAATAGGTGATCAGGTTCCAGGATTGAACCACTAAGCGTGTTCAGTTTAGCGAATATTATGTCAGTTTCAATGGTTCTTAGTAGGTGCAAAAGTATATGCATTGATTTACAGTCTGATCGATTCTGTTATAAAGATGTTAAATACTTGGTGTTGGAGTTTATCGATATCGTTCATTAGGAATTTGGTACGTTTATCTAGTTCTTCTTGATTAGAATCAATGGTGTGTAGGGCCGATTTAAATTGATCGAGTATATCGTTTGTTAATTTTATTTGTTTAGATATAGCTTTATTTAGAGTTTCTTGTTTATTATCAAGTGTCTCCAGGGCTAAATTTATACGCTCGCCGTCGTTAGCGTCTAGGTTTCCACCGATTGCTTTCCAAACAGTACCTAAGCCATCTATGAAGCCTCTTTTTTCTCTTCGAGTTAGGAGAATTTGTTTAAATTTTCTACTTATTTCTATATCCAGGATATCTATTACAGCAGTGCTGTGCCCAAAGGTTGTAAATTTCTTTTTTTCTAATTTCGTTTTAATATCTTCTCTAGTCAGGTGTACGTGGTTATAATATTTTATTTATAATTAATTAATAAATAAATAATTCATTTGTATTTCGGGATTTGAGTGCATGATGTATTTGTGCTTTGTGGGCCCATGCCGTTTAAATACTTCTAGGACCTCTTCTTTTGTTCTATTAAAAAGTACTTGTGCTATAGGGGGCATTCGTATTATTAATTCGGTTGGTGAATTTTCAAATTTTTTTAGAAATTCGGAAAGTTTGTCCAGGCAGTTTTGTTGATTGCAGACTGGATTTATTGTGTGTCCAAATGTTCTTCCTCGCGTGAGTTTATATGGGCCCTCTACGAGGTTATTAGTTCTTTTAGGTTTATTTAATATGTATTCGAATAGTACGTTACTTCCTTCTTCGTTAAGTTCGTTTGAAGTTGGGTTTTTCATTTTGGTTTTCACTAGGTTATCTACATGTGTTTCTCTTATTTTTTTATTTTTTAGATCTTCTTTTTTAGCTATATAGGTATCGGATACTTCTAGTACTTTAAAGGGTCCTGTATTCATTATTCGGCTTTTACCCTGTTTTGATTTAGTGTTGAGGTATACGATATCTCCTTGTTTTACGTTTGGGTCTTTAACAGTAGCATTTCTCTTATTAATGACATGTTCTTTTCGATTTGAATTTATTTCTTTAATTTTTGAGTATAGGGTGAGTTTTTATTTTTATGATTTTGGGTGTATAAGTCCATGAGTGTTTTGTCATAATTCATAAGCAATACTGACTTGGTTTGTAAGTGCCTTATTATTATTGCAAAAGGTTTGTATGTTGTACTGAAATGTGGGGTTTCGTTATATCCTATAATAGCATATTGCATGATTGTTTCGGGTGTAAGATCATGTTTATGTTTCACTATACGATATAGTTCTGGTATCGTGGAATGTGCTCGTTCTATTGGAGAATTACTTTTATGTCTGTATGGTGTTGTTATATGAATTTTAATTTTATATAATTCTTGTAATTCTTTGATGAGATTATTTGAGAATTCAGTTATATTTGTATATTTTTTAATATTATTTGTAATATGATTGGGTATGCCGTGGTGTGAGAAATACGTTATTAGTTTATCGGCAATTTCTGTGGATGACCTATTGGCAATTTTGTATGCCTGTGTGTATTTTGAAAATACATCTATTATAGTAAGGAATTTGGTATTGTCTATACCAAGCGTATCTATATGTAATTTCTCAAATGGTCTCTTAGGTATTTCGGTGCTATTTAGCGGTGCTCTAATTGGTTTTCTGTTATATTTACACTGTTTACATGTGCTGCAGTTATTGATGAAATTTTCGACATCTTTTCGTAGGCTAGACCACGTATATCTTTCGCAAATTAGTTTATATGTGGCGTTTATTACTTAATTACTTGCTGATTCTGATTATTACTCTAGTGGTTCTTTTACTTAAAAAAAAAGGTTCTATGTTTTTATTCCGCTATTGCCATGTTTTTTGTTAGTGTTCATATATACTGTGTCTTCTTGTGCTACCTATGGATTTTTAACAATAGCTTTAATCATGATAATAACTTGTACTGTCTGTATTTATATCCTAAACTTTATGCAGATAAAATTGCTATTTTATTCATGTGTTTTTCAATGTGTTAGTATATGGGTTATCATAGTAGCTGAATTAGAAATGCTGACTTAGTTTGTTATTGTAGCATTATCTTTTGTACTGGAGTATGGGGTTTCATTACATCTTATAATAACACATCTCATGAGTGACTTGGCAGGGTCATGTTTATGTCTTCTTGATGTCTGATACTTATATTATTTTTTATATTTGCTGATGGTGTTTATCTTTTAAATTATTGTACATTTAATATGTGTTATCATTACAATGGGTTTAATGAATTTTATTTTTAAATGTAGTTTTGTTAATGTAGATATTATTAGGTCGTGTTTCTTTATTTTAATTTAAATAATTTGCTCTTTTCATTAATTTTAATAATTTTAACTGCGTTGGTGATTGTATTGAAATAGTTATTACTTGATGTCGCTTAATTTGTATGTTTTTATGTTTGTTGTACGTTTATAGGGTTTTACTGCTGGTGATAACCAGTGTTCTTGCGATTTTCTGCACTAAGGTGGTTGTTTCCGATTCTCAATTCGTTTCATAATTTTTTTGTCTGTTCTGTTTTGTAAATGTATTGGGCATTGTAATATTTGTAGTAATTTATTTAAATGGTTGTTCTGTATAATTATTTTAATAGTTCATACAATTTTCATTATTAAGGTGGTTATCCGTTTTAGGGTTTTATTATTTTTAGTTTTTAAATTTCGGGGTTAAATATATTATATAGTCAGGTTGGTTTGGTTGCTTGCGGTTGCGTACTTGAATTGTTAAGGTTCGGGTAGAAATTTCAATTTTTCGGAAAGTATTAAAGACTTTTTGTCAAGTTAAGTCAATATATGTTTTATTATTTTCATTCGTCATGATATTTCGTCATATATTTATTTATCCAGATATTATTTTTATTTCGTTTAATCCCATATAGTTGCTTTAGTTGTGACGAATTTCTAATCTTCTGTCCACGAATTATTTCTTTTCTGTGATCATTTATCCACAAAGTGTGTGCCTCGTTTTCTGAATCTTCTTGTTTTTCTGGTATGCATTTAGCTTTGTTTCTTTTTTTCTTTTCAATTTTTTCTTTTATTTTAAAATTTTGATTTTTATTATTTCCTGCTTTTCCTTGCTTTATATTGTGTAATTTTTTTACTTCAGAATATTGCATATTTTGCTTTTCTGCTACTTGTCTGATTTTTTGTTGATTTTGTACTTTAAAATCTAGAAAGTTTGGATTTTTTGATTGTTGCTTAACATTTTGTTGATTTTGTATTTCGAAATGTTGTGAATTTTGATTCTCTGATTCTTGTTTCATATTTTGCTGATTTTCTACTTTGAAATCTTGCATGTTCTGATCTTCTGTGTTTTGTTTGACGCTTATTTTTCCTTGCCTCATTTTTACTTCAACAATTGTCTTTTCCTTTACTTCTGTTTTGGTAAACTCTTTAAGTTCTTTTTCCTATTTATCTGTATTCAGAACTTCTTCTGAATTATTCTGGCTTTGTATTTTAATATTTGTGGGCACATTGATCGCCATTTCTTTATGTAATTTGATGTCGTTTTTATTTTCATTTGTTTCTGTGTCCCGTTTTTCTTCTGAATTTTGGTTTTGTACTTTGATTTCTGTACTCTCGTTGTTTATGATTACTTCTTGTAGTTCCGTCCGTACTCGATTATTGTTTCACACGGTTTTTGTGTTGACGGCTCTGTTTGAAAATCTTGTGTGTTCTTCACTTGTTGTTGGTAAGGGTGGTTATATTCCTCGTTAGTATGGATTTCGTGGTTCGTCAAATCTTCTATTATTAATTCTAGAAGCTCATCCATTGTGTTAGGATTTTGGCGTTTTAATTTACATCCAAGGGGATCGTTTAGTTCTTTTATGAAATTTCTCACCATCAGGGAATCGTGATGTTTTGTCAGTGCTCTCATATTTAAAGATGTTTTATTGTGAAGTGTGTTCAAAACATTAAAGTTGTAAAGTGATTCTAAACATCTAAAGTAATAAGTAATAACTTTCTCAATAGGCTTTCGTTTAAGTGTTGTTGTATGCGGGATATGGCTGCGGTTTTTAGTATTACTATTTATTAAAATAGTTTTTAATTTCTCCCATGTATTAATATGTTTATTCTTTATTAAACTTGCTGCGTCTCCAATAATCTTGCTTTTTATAGCTGAGAGCAATAGACCGTTATTCCTAATAGCTTCTTTTTTATCTTCATTTTTACCGGGGAATATGGCAAAATTATCTATGATCACTTCGCAATCTTCTATAAAATTCGTCAGTGAATTGTTTCCATTATATTCCTTTACATAATTTAGGTAAGTATGGAATGTCTCCATTTCGATTTATAGTGTAACTTTTATTTAAGAAAAGTTATTTTGTAACAATTTAATTTTTAAAAATTATTATTATTATATAGTTAATTTGCAAGTATTTTATTATATTACATTATAGTATTTATTACGTTATGTAATTAATATTTTATTTTAATATTATTTTTCTTTTAATATTATTTTTATATTACTTTTAGTATTATTATAATTTTCGTTAGGCCTATATAAGCGATTTATATTCCTTTTTAGAAAATTATTAATTATTTAATAATATTTTATATTTTATTTTAATATTATTTTTAATATTTGGTGGCCTGTATAAACGATTTATACTCCTTTTTAAATTTAATACCTGTTTTAGGCCTGTATAAGCGATTTATACTCCTTTTTAAACAGGAAATATTATTGTAAAAACAATAATAGTTTTTGTTTTTGGGAAGTGTGAATATAGAAAGAAATATAAATGAGTACTCACATTACGATTATCACCGCGATGCCTTGCGAGATCTTCACGTCCATATGCTGCTGCTAGTGGGTCGATGAGTCTCGGAGCTATTAATTAATTAATTTCTATTTATTAAGTTTACTTTATTCTTTAACTTTATTTTTGTAGGTTTCGAAATATTAAGTTAACCATAAAAATGGAAAAATTTACAGCGATTGTAATTCCTTAATATCTTACCGACTGCGCCAATTAAAGTTTGAGTAATTTAGACTTTAATAAAAAAAACAATTTATTTTAGTATTACTTAAATAATATTTATTTGGACTAATAATCACTGTGCGATACAGCTTATGCCTAATCTCAAATGTTGAGTCAGCCAATTACTATATGCGCGATGCAGATTATACATGAACTTGAACTCAAAAAGTGGTGAGCCAATTACTAACTGCGCGATGCAGTTTATACATGAACTAACTAGATTAAGATTAACATATTACTTATATAATAATTTATCATCTCTAGAGTGCATGGTCAGCAAAGATACTGAAGAGACATTGTTAGTTTGTGTCGTATGGAATGTGTGTTATAACAATATACGTAAAAATCAGCCATCAGAATTTAAGTGAGAGAAGTAGCGTTTTTCCGTACCTTGATTACCTGATACCTGGCAAATAGCCGTCTGGTCAAGCTAGTCATCAGAAGATAAGTGACGTCTGGTGGCCTTGTGATCTTGGACTATAGTAGTTATTGTCACGAACCACTTGGAATATAATAAATAATGTTATTTATTTTTCGTTGTATATCTGGACATTATATTAAAATATTATGGATCGACGCAACAGCTCTATAGCTTGAACGTCTCATACTGCATCTCTGCATCAATGATGAAAATGACATATGCGTATGAAAAGTGGCAATTTTTAATAACTTTAATAGTAAAAGAGATTCTGTATGTGCTGTTCAAAATAATGATCTTAATCACATAAATATTACAATAAAAACAATTTTTATTTAAAAGAAGGGACTTTACTTTACTGAAAAAATGACTAAAAATTAAGACATTTTAGAACCATTCGATATTTATAGAAATAAAAGCGCCATATTTCAATAAAAATTTAAAAAATCTGACTGAAAATGTGTTCACTAGTACATTATTTCTTGCGCAAGATATTTTTTTCTTAATTCAGCAAAGTTGCTGTTATTTTTATACTATCCGATCTGGCATCCCTGAACACCTGTTGTATACATTTTGCAACGTTTTTACTTCACGCGCATTACGTACAACAATGGCGTTTAATGATATAAAATTATTCTTATAGCGTATGTTTTAACGTGATTTATATTTCGTGATTCGATAATTATGGATCCTGAATAGATTGATTTTTAATAAATTTAAATTTTTTCTTCTATTAATAACATTGATTCGCAATGCAAATGTAGTTGCAGTAATTTTGTTCTCATTTACCTTGACATTCTAGATTCGACAGCTTGATTGGATTATACATGAAAGTATTGTAAATAGCTTTTGTATGTTTCACTAATTTGACATGTTAACTAACATCCATTATATTTTGTAATTCGTTTTTGTATGATGACCTTTAATTCCGTAATAATTGTCATTGGCGAAAACAGTATTGGATGACTTTATTTACAATAATATATTGTTTCTTTCTTCCATTCCAGACTGCAGGGGAACATACATCGGAATTATAGAGTGTTTAATAATGCGAAGCTGGACTATTAAATAACATAGATATCTTCAACACGATTTGATAATTTTAGATTGCTGCCGAAATTGACAATAATTTGTTATATTTATGAAGGTAAGCTCTTTTTGAAAATGTTGAGTTTTTATTTAGATTTGGAAATCTTCAGCTTTGTTGCCTTTTTTACAATTAAATAGGAATATACTTGTTTTCCTCTACAAAACCTTTATTATGGCAGGTTCCCTGTACACTTGTTTTTATAAAAATAGAATTCGTTGTCAGATCTATGTTGCATGTTGTTAAAGAAACAAATAAACATTTACCTTCTATTAAATATTTATAAATTTCTTTTGTTGTCAAATTTATTTATTATCTTAGTAACCTTAAAATTTGTAAAATCATCAAATAGAATCATTTGTTTTCAGTTCATTCATTCATTTTTATTAGCTTGATAAAGCATGTTCATTTTGTCGCATTAGTATTATTTCAATAAAGGTTTAATTGATTATATTAAATTAATACAATTAATTGTTGTTAATTACCAATGATTTTTATTACGAAACATCAGCAAAATTATACAATATTATAAAATTGGGTGTTTACTTAATTGCATAGAAAAAGACACCCAAACCCAAACATTGGTCCTTCGAGCCGGATATCGTAAATTAACCATTTGGTCCTTATAACAACGGATGTCGTCAAGCAACTATTGTTGCTTATAACAACGGATGTCATAAAACAACCATTGGTGCTTATAGCAACGGATGTCGTCAACCAACCATTGTTCCATTGAGCAACGGATGTTGTCAACCAACCATTTTTTGAACAGCTATTGTGAATTGAACAAAATGAATCCACACCATCTTCGAAAATTGATTATGAGGTAAAATATTGAAATTCTGCATATTACACTACAACATAGCTGGGAATTGATTATCTAAAGCATAAAAATACTGCATATATGATCTAGTTTTTGATGTTACCGATAAATAATTAATAACCCCATTTGCATCTTGTTTATAATTGCTTTCAATATTATATTTTACATTCGTTCTCATAGAAATGGTCACTTATACCTCAACCTCATAGAGTTGATTTCATAGGTATATACATAAATTTAAATATACGTCAACCTCATAGAGTTGATTTCATACGTATATGTTTAATCATTTATACCTCAACCTCATTGAGATGATTTTATAGGTATATACTATAATTTATGTATACCTCAACCCTACAAAGTTGATTTCAAAGGTATATACATAAATTTAAATATACGTCAACCTCATAGAGTTGATTTCATACGTATATGTTTAATCATTTATACCTCAACCTCATAGAGTTGATTTTATAGGTATATACTGTAATTTATGTATACCTCAACCCCACAAAGTTGATTTCAAAGGTACATACATAAATTTAAATATACGTCAACCTCATAGAGTTGATTTCATACGTTTATGTTTATTCATTTATACCTCAACCTCATAGAGTTGATTTTATAGGTATATACTATAATTTATGTATACCTCAACCCCACAAAGTTGATTTCATAGGTATATACATAAATTTAAATATTTGTCAACCCCACAAAGTTGATTTCATACGTATATGTTTAATCACTTATACCTCAACCTCATAGAGTTGATTTTATAGGTATATACTATATTTAATTTATACCTCAACCCCACAAAGTTGATTTCATAGGTATATACATTAATTTAAATATACGTCAACCCCACAAAGTTGATTTTATACGTATATTTTTAATCATCTACACCTCAACCCCACAAAGTTGTTAGGTATATACATAACTTATTTACTGTTTTGATTAAATATTTATTAATATTTATTATCATCATGGCAGTATTAAGAAAACTAAATGCTAAATTGCATTGCATTCAATCTACTTTAGATATTCATATCAAATTAATTGATAAAATAAATGTAGATGATCCTTCTACTTATAATATTTATAAAATAAGATCTTTTAAAAAAAGATGTTTTCCTCTGTATGATGAATTACAAGAAACTTGCACTTCAATACTGGAGCTAATTATTGATAATGCTTCTGAAATAAAAAGAATACATGATATACATGCTGATTTTTACAATAAATATTTAGACATAGACTCCGTATTAAATGCAATCCTAGATTCTGAACCGGAATCATCTCTAAATATAAGTAATTCATGCAATCATACTAATAACGATATTGATTTACATCGTATCTCTGTACCTACTTTCTATGGTGATATTGCAAGTTGGAATGCCTTTAAATCAAATTATATAAGCTTGATTCACAGTCAAGTTAATTTTTCTAATCTCAAAAAGCTTCATTTGCTTAGAAGTTATTTAAAGGGTGAAGCACTTGATAACATATCATACGTAGAAATTGATGGCAAAAACTACAATTTATGCTGGGAACTTTTGCTTGAAATGTACGACAGTACAAAGCAAAGAATTTCTCATCACATTAATTCATTTTTAAATATCCCTAATTTAAATTTAGAATCTAGTGATAACTTGAGAACCACAGCATCCCTCATTAGAAAATATGTAAAGTCTTTGGAAAATAGTATTCCTCATTTATCTGAAAAACGTTGGGATCAATATACTACTGCTTTAATTTTCAAAAAGTTAGATTCTTCCACTAAAGCTCAATGGCATTTGTCTCAAAGCCCTAAAGGTGATTTTCTAACTATTGAATCACTTCTATCAAGCATGTTGGAACGCGCCCATGAAATTGATGAGCAACGTGAATATTTAAAAGTTAGTGCGAAACCCAAGTCTCAGAAATCTGTAGTAGTTTCTCAGAATAATAAATGCTATTTTTGTAATGGCAATCACCCAGTCCAACAATGCAAGATATTTTCTAATTGGACAGTAAGTTCACGTATTAAACAAGCCAGAAAACATAATTTATGTTTGAACTGTATGAGAAAAGGTCACCTTACTAAAAAATGCACTTCAAAATACTCATGTAATGTATGTGAAAAGATGCATCATACTTTGTTGCATTTATCTCCTTCGACCTCTAAACCACCTCAAAATGATTTAGCTATTTCACCCACCTCTAGTGATACTTTCACATCAAATCAAAATCTAAATGCTAATCAAACTTTGCATTCAACAGCATTAGTTGGAGACATTGATGATAAAGGTAAATCGGTTATAGCAAGGGCATTACTTGATAATGGAAGTCAAACCAGTTATATAACTAAACATCTAGCTCATAAATTAAGTAATAACTTAATGAATACTAGTGTAGTTATATCTGGAATTGGCAATGCATCTACAAATGTCACTTCTAAAATAAATGTAAATATACATTCTTTAACTACACAGTTTAATTGTCTAGTTATGGACAAAATAACTAATAAAATACCACACTCTGAAATAAATATTTCAAACTTTGTGATTCCTAAACACATCAAACTAGAATATTTACATTTCAATAATCCAAACCTGAAGCAAATTGCTGAACGCTGTCATAGAAATAATCTAATTTTGTACAGCACTGGTTTTAAATTAAGAAATTGGATATCAAATTCACACATATTATTATCAGGTATCAAAGGTACTAACTCGGATAAACATTTTATAATCGATTCTAATGAATCGGAAAATGTCAAGACCCTTGGGGTAAAATGGGATTCTGAATCCGACACCTTTAAGTATAATATTACTTTAAAGCCACCTAATAAATATGCTAAACGCAATATTTTGTTATTTATTTCCAAAATATTTAATCCATTAGGATTACTATCACCTTGCATCATTCCATTTAAAATTATGATTCAAACATTATGGTTACATAAATTGAATTGGGATGATGAATTACCACAAATTTTGATTGAATTTTGGTTAACATTAATACAAAATTTACCAGAATTAAATAACTTTTCAATACTTAGGAAAGTTATAATCTTAGACTGCATAAATATAGAGTTACACGATTTTTGTGATGCCTCAGAAATGGCTTATGGCGCCTGCGTATATTTTAAATCTTTTAACATTCAAAGCGATTCACAATTATCGTTAGTACATTCTATATCTAAGGTTGCACCACTAAAAATACTTAGCATTCCTTGTTCAGAGTTATGCTCAGTTTTAATATTGAGTAAAATGACTCAAAAATTAATAAGCATTCTACCTATCAAGATTTTTAAAGTTATACTTTGGTCTGATTCGACAATAGTATTATCTTAATTAAAACTTTCACCACATACTTTAAAGGTATTTATAGCTAATCGTATCTCTGAAATACAATCAATTATGATGGACCCATTTCAATGGAGTCACATAACTAAAGACAGTAACCCTGCTGATTATATTTCCCATGGTACAATTGCTAACCAAGTCATAAATAATTATTTATGGTGTTGGTCATGCCTTTTCTGGTTTAAACAATCTTCGGATTTGTGGCCTTTTAAATGTAAACCTTAATTAATATAATATTAATTATGCCGGTCCGATAATATTTAAAAATCGGTAAGGACTTTTAAGGAGCTTTCATTAAAGCAGCTTACATTTTTTTTTATATATATACTTTACTACTAAAGCAATTCATTTTGAATTTGTTACGGAATTGACTCAATGTTTCCTCGCAGCACTTAATCGGTTTATATTTCGCTGTGGAAATCCTTACACTATATACTCCGATAATGGAACTAACTTTGTGGGAACTAACAATATTTTAGCAAAATTTCTTGCTAATGAGTCAAAGACTTCTAAACTTGCAGTTTCTGCTTCTGAATTATCCATTACTTGGAAATTCATACAACTCAGACCTCCACATTTTGGTAGGCTGTGGGAAACAAATGTAAAATCTACTTAGTCATTTGAAAAAAAGTTCTAATGAACAGTTATCTTTCTTATAAAGATTTATATACTCTTTTGACAAAAGTAAAAGCAATCTTAAATTCCCGATCATTATATGCTTTGTCCTCTGACCCTAACTAATTAAATCCTATCACCCCTGGATACTTAATTATCGGTCGCCTCATTACTAGTATCACACCAGCAGCGCAACCACCAGTTAATTTAAATAAAATGCAACGATTCTCTCATATTCAAGATTGTATCCAACATTACTGGAAAAGATGGTCATCTGATTATATCAATCACTGCCAACAAAGAAGCTAATGGAAGACAACTACTAGTCCAGACATTAAAATAGGATCTCTGGTCTTAATTAAGGAAGACAATATGCCACCAACCCAATGGGCATTAGGACAAATAATAAAATCATTACCAGGCACAGATTCACAAGCACGAGTAGCAGTATTAAAACACACAATATGGTGAAACTACTTGAGCCGTAATAAAATTTGCCTTACTACCCTTAGACAATATTGATGCACCTGCCGATACATCAACGGGGGGAGTATGTTAAAGAAACAAATAAACATTTACCTTCTATTAAATATTTATAAATTTCTTTTGTTGTCAAATTTATTTATTATCTTAGTAACCTTAAAATTTGTAAAATCATCAACTAGAATCATTTGTTTTCAGTTTATTCATTCATTTTTATTAGCTTAATAAAGCATGTTCATTTTGTCGCATTAGTATTATTTCAATAAAGGTTTAATTGATTATATTAAATTAATACAATTAATTGTTGTTAATTACCAATGATTTTAATTACGAAACATCAGCAAAATTATACAATATTATAAAATTGGGTGTTTACTTAATTGCATAGAAAAAGACACCCAAACCCAAACACATGTATTGTAATGTTTATGTGTTTAATGAACCACCATTATTTTAGGGAGAATATAAATTACATTAAATATTTATTTACTACCTTACCCATAAGATATTGCCATGGCGGTGAAAGTATTAACAGGTTATGAAGTGGCGAACTTCTTTTTTTTATATGAATAAAAGAGATTCAAGCGTTATTGTAAATTTTATTAATTTATAAATTCAGGTTAATCAGAATAATGATACTGATATTGCAATCAAAAGCAGTTCATTAATGAACTGCAGAATACTATTTTTTTAGTTTACTCTTCAGTCTTTCAACTTTTCGTTGTCTTTCTATTAATCGTTTTGAGAGTTATTGAAATAGTTTTCACAATACAATTCTTTTTATTATGTACTGCTGCAAATGGAACGGAAATTATTTAATATCAATTTAATAATAGTGCAATGCAATGATTTTAAAAATTTAACTTTTGTTTAACTTTTAGAAATGTATATATTTTGATAAACTTATATTTAAAAATATTAACTAAATTATATTTTCAACATTTTGTAGCTTAATAACATCTAAAGCTTCTTACAAAGTATATATGGGAATCGAAAAAGCTATTTGAACCTTATAACTGCATAGCGCATTTTAAACTAAAGGAAGCTTTGTAAGATGCTATTACACATTTTTACATAATGGCGAAATAGAAAGTACATAAATTATTTATATTATGAATTAATTGTTGCCTTTAATATGCAGTTTATTTTTATAAATTCTAGTTTATTTTAAGTAAATCAATAAAGATAATGAATTGCGATGAACTTTGAGCTCTTCTCCATTGTCTCGTCTTTGTGGTTTTTCTGCATTATAAAACAAATAATAATTTTTGGTGGCACACAAATTTATGAAGAAATGCAAGTGGTTTTGCAAAAAATTTAAATTCAATCACAATCTCAATTTTGTATTTCATTCTAAAATAAAACACCGATTCATTTAAATATTGCCTTGTCTATTGACAATATTACTTTATTAAAATACCGTGACAAATGTGAATTGTTTTAGTTTTAAGACAATGTGTAAAACAAAGAATGAATAAACAACAGCGTTTACAGAAAAATATATGAGAAAATAATTAACAAACAATTAATTTAAAATTAAGACATTACGAAATATACAAATTTGTCCGGTTTTTTCTTACTTTGTGCCGCTTTTAATAAAATTAAGACATTTCAAATTATATTTATATCTGGATAGATTGTAATGTAATAGTAATCATTGTAATAACATCACTTCGAATATTTTATATTCGAATATTATATATTTTATAATTATATTTACAATTTAATATCATGTAATTTTTTTTTTATTTTTAGATACTAGTCATCCTATTGCTCAAAATTATGACCAAATTTGATATTTCCGAATCAAATCCAGAAGTGTCTAGTGGCCTGCAGCTTGCAATAGTGAATACAAAGTACTAATAATATAAAGGCAATTAACACAACAAAAAATTCATTCATTATTTAATTGGAAATTACACAGTTACCAAGGTAAATCTACATTGTTATGTATAGCAATGTAATCTACATTGTTATGTATAGCAATGTGTAGTAGCATTTTATTTTATGTCAATTCTCTAGTTTTTGTTCCATAGAAATATCGCGAATGACGTACTATTATCTAACGATAGCACAATCTTTAGCATAATGAAAAATTACGTTAATCTAATTTTTAAAATGTAACAGTTGAGAATAAGATCAAGTTATGTTTAACCTCCTAATGCACTTAAAAATATACATTTCTTTAAAAGTCCTGCTGATTAATTAACAACTCTTATTAATGCTTTTAATACTTATCCTAAGTAGACTAAGTAAACATTTTGATGATAGTGAAAGCTCAATTTAGAAAAACATACGTACATTTTTTTTTTGAGAAATTGTTTAGTTGTGCAATGAGATATTTATACAACAGTGCAACAGTAGTACCTTATATGTTCAAAATCATTGTAAATTGTTTGATGTAAATAGTTGTATTCGTTAGTTATATCCCCTCTATTCCCTTACCATAAGACATCGCACAAATCAAAACCTTTTCTTTCAATCCTATTCAAATACGCATTTCTTCATCTAGTCCAACAACCTACAAATATTTTTCATTCCTTTATTCTTTACAAAACGCGTTCCTGTCCTGTTATAAACAAAACTACATTGTTTTAGAAATAACAGGTAAAACAAAAAACTAAATTTAATTTGGTATTAAAGTATTATTATTATTAAGAAATTATCTTTTGAGGTTATTTTCAAAATGTGTCTTTGGATAGGTAGCTTGTAGGCGTTGTCATTAAGAGATATGTCACTGTCCGTATTCGGAATTCCAATGCAACCCTGTCTAGAGAAGCCATATAAGTAGATAGCGGATGCTTCTTGCGGAATGTAAAGTGACTTTTTTATTAGTGGTCTCATCTTATTATCTAGCTTTTCCCACATGGTCTTAGTGGAAGACCCGACTCGCATTTGAAAGTTGCATGCAGAGTACATGAACGTTTTAAGGGCAATAATGCGTTGCCATGGTGCAAGTTTACAAGACATTATGTTTTGTACAATTGTAGCGATAGCTTTAGTGTCAGAGTTGCGTAATATTATGATAAAGCCAACAGAGGCGCACAGTGATCTCTCGATGTCATCCTCATTTAAGTTACGTATGCTGGTGTTGTTAATCTTGAAACAAGATGTAGTATTGGTGGCATTAAGGGCCTTATTCTGTATCATTTCAAAAAATCGACCTTATGTTTTCAACGGTGGAAATATTTAATACTTTCACCGCTCGAATAAGGTCGCTGTATTTAAAATATCTAAAGTGGTATTCTGTATGCAAAATGTTTCATCGCCCTTATAATATACTGCGGTGAAACAGTATAAACTAGTATTCAATTTCATCACATCATTTTCATCAATTTTAAAAATATTTTACCAATCACGATATTCAAAATATTCAAATATTTAATAATTCAAACACTTGACAAGTACGAATACACGGTGTACACTTGTCAAAATTTTTTCTAGAAATATGGAGCTCACAAGAAAAGTAAAAACTTCAAATATACAATGTAATTTATATGTTGATTTTTTGTCTGAGCATCCGGAGTTCAGACAAAATAAAGTTATTCCTTCTAATCCATCATATTTAAAAGATATGAGGAAGGAATTAGCAAAATTGCTTAATTGTAGTGGATCGAAATCTCGTCAATACTCTTACAGCAACTATACTGAAAGTAACACTGCTGATGTACAAGAAGTAAAAGCATCTTTAATTTTAGAGCCCCAGACATGTTATATTGTTTCAATAATCATCTATTTTATTTACATAGTTGGTAATTATTTAATTTGGTTCTATGTTGTCTCATTATGTCGTAAGGGTTCACTCTTATTTTAGTTCTCAAGCAATTAACAGCATAACATCAAATTAAATAAATTATACAAATATGAATTATACTTTGTACTAAATTAATTGCCAATTAATTTACATGTTAGAATATGAAGTACAATAATTAGAAGTGTGTTGCTAAAGAAAACCAGAGTTTTTCATTTATATTGACTATAATATATTATACAAAGTATATTAAAATATGGAATACAAATATTGTAATTACTTAAAATATATTTTACAAATTCATTTCATTAAAATAAGTAATTATTGTACCCGCTAAACACAGTTACATGTGTCAAAGGTTATCTAACATAACAAAATTTACTCATTATAATTAAATATTACTAGATTTTGCTGAAGCAAAGTATTACATGTAAGGTAACATCAATGTGCTGTGTTTTGTGTCTATCTTATTCTTTATTAAGCATATACATTCTATGCTATTATAGTTTTTAGATTCCAAATTCCATAGTCAGGCATTGATCCTGGCCTTTACTGCCAACAATATCAGATTTGAATCGCATACCTGTAATGATAATGTGCTTCATTTATAATATAAAGCAACAACTGTACATCAATTATTATCTCCAAGCATATACTTACAGCTTTAAACTTTGTACTAACATTACTGCCAAGATAAGCAAATGCTGATCGTAAACCATTGACAAAACAATTCTAACGTGTACGCAGTCTATGAACCCCAAGATCTCTAGGAACTTTTCATAGAAGCTAAATAAAGATTTATAATAAAGTATTGTCATTAAAAATTACCAATTATAAACAATAAATTTGAAGAATAATAAACTTACCCTAATTCACCTGAAGCAATAATTAACAAAAAAGATAACCTCACTTTCTGATATATTTATATTTATATATTCATATGTAAACATATAAATACTAACTTCTTTTCTACTTTTTTGTAGAATCCTCTAACTACAGCAAATAAGAAATCATTTAAAAACATATATTTATAATATACACTTTCACTTGAATACTGTGTATTAAAATTGTTTGACAGTTCTCAAAAATACATTTTAAAGTCACCATTAAAGGCGACCTCATAATTTGGTCGATTTTTTTCCAGCGACAAAAATAAAATCGATGGAAATTTGTTACAGAATACCAAATAAAAAACCATCGCCTTTGTGGCGTCATTTTACAGCGATGAAATTTTTTCACCGGTGGAAATAGTGTACAGAATAAGGCCCTAAATTGCATAGGAAAACATTTCTTAGGGTTGATGAGGAGCCCTACACGTTTTGCTAGCTTGCTTGTTTCATCAATCAGTTTATGTAACTGAATATTGTTGTTTCCAATGAGGATAATGTCGTCCGCGTAAGCAATGACCTATGCTCAAGATTTGAGCCTTGTAGCTGACGAATGATAGGATCTATTGCAATATTGAATAATAAGCCACTCAGTGGGCAACCCAGTTTTATACCGCTATTTAGGTTGATAAGATCTGTGTAACCATTTGCTCTAAGAACTCTAGTGGTGTTATCGAGGTAGATGTCTTCAATGATACTGACGAATACATTGCCTGCGCCTGCAGCAGTCAGTGCATTTAATAGAGCTATATGGGGAATTGAGCCGTATGCGTTAGCGAAGTCAATCCCTCCAATACAAGTTTTATTAAGTTTAGAGGATTTTGCTTTCCTGATAATGGTTTGCAGTATATAATTATTCTCAAACACGCCATCAAAAGGCAGGATTCCTTTCTGGCAGTAGCTTAGTACGTTATTATTTACTAGGCAATCAGTAAGCCTTGATGTTAATAAGCCGGTGTATATTTTATAAATTGTTCTGCAGATTGCGATGGGGCGCCAATTAGTGATTTCTGCTTCACTGCCTTTTTTGTGGATTAATATTATGGTTGAGATCTTCCAGGGTGACGGTATGCGTTTGTATTTCAAACAGCAGTTTAATACGTATTTAAGTATTTTGCAGCTCCGATCTGCTGAGCGCCAATGACGATACGTTAATCTGTCATCTCCTGGGGACGAGTTCTCAAATTTTCTCAACCTTATTGAGACTTTAGGTGGTGTAAATTTCCTGGTATTGATTGGTTCTCTTGAGTTGGGATAATCCACAAAAGTTAATATCTTAGTGAGGTGATTGTGAATGTCGTCCTTACTTATTTGGCAGATGGTGCTTGCTTAGCCCATTATCAATCGCATGGCTTGTCTTCTGTTCCTCTTATTTAATTTCTGTATGAATTTTACATCATTTACATCGCCTAAGTTTTGAGGTTTGGCTACATAATTGAAATCTCTTAACTATTTTACAATTTCGCCCGCCTCAATAGTTATTTCTGTTAGAGTCTGTTCGTAGTTTTCCCAATTATGAGTGTTAACATTGCTATTTAGTATATTTAATAATGAATTATTAAAACCATTTAGAGGTGAATCATCTGTTATCTCGTCCGGGAGTCGTGGAAAATTATCATTGATAATTTCAGGTTCTTCGTCGATATCTGAGTTGTTGATATCACCTGCATGAGGTCTTAGTGGCATGGTGAAGTCTAAAATTATACTATGCGAGCTTGTTGAAATTTAAGATGTTATACGCTGGGACTCAGTGATTGGTGAAATGATGTTTATAATGGTATGAGGTAATGTATGGACCTCAATTGTATGCACATGTTCTAAGGGTGATGTAATATTATTGTTAGTTGTATTTACAGTAAATTGAGGTGTTGACGTCCCTATTTGATTATTGGGTGTTATTAATGTTGTTGTAATTGATTCTGTATTTTGAACATTAACGTTATTATTATTCGTTTCACGATTACGACCATAGTATCTGCGCTTGTGTTGGCGCGTGTCTGGAGGGCTAATTTCAGACCCTGGTGGATTAATCTTGTTTTCCAGATCACCTCTTATGTGTTTTCGTTCGTGATTAACGACACCCTGGTTTGAAGGACAAGTATACTCGCAAAACTTACATTTAAATCTGAATTGTACCAATGGCCTGTTGTTCGTTGGTTGTGGTGCTAAACAATAAACTAGATGCCAAGAGGGTTTGTTCGTTATCACAGAGCGGCATATATTGCAAAAAAGATGACATTTTTTATCTTAGTTTGATATTGTTGCTCAAGGTGACGTTTGAGATTTTGTTTAGATGCTGTCCAGGCAAAGCATTTAAACATTGTGTCACACCAAGTTTCAGTGCAAGTCATTGCTTCTGGTGTTAGAAAATAAATTGTTAACGAATCGGTTTGTCTTGTGGGCTGATTGTTCAAGATTAAATCAGAACTTATTACTATATTTTTTTTTTATCATTGCTATTTATAATATTATTAGCGTCGGTATTAACATTTATGTGATTTTCGGAGTTATTTGATGACGAAGACGAATTTGAAATTGGAAAGTCAGGGTCTTTTAACTTTGTCTGATGCCTTAGAGTCAACCCCTCTAGCATCCAAATGAAACACATCATCAGTAATGTCACTATTTTTCCTTGATTGGATCGTGATGAGGTCACACAGCGGGATGTTGATTGGGTGAGGTGATCCAAGTGATTGGGAGAGGGGAAAATCCTCCGAAATACTTTCAGACTTCTTGGAGTTAATGGTTAAAGAAATTTCAAATGATTTAGTTTAGTCTCTTAGGCTTTACTAAATATACTGTGGTGGTACTGCTTTTTTCTATATTTTTGTTACTATTTTTATTTTTTAATCGCATGTCTAACAATTTTACTAACTCCGTAAGATGGGTTTTTATGTTTTTAACCGCTTTGTCTTCTAAAATCTCAAATCTATAATTAGTTTGCCTTACAGGTAACTCTTTAGGGGTTGGAGATTTTATTTTATTTTTGATACTATTTGACACATTTAATGTGCTTTCATTATTGTCTATTTGACCACGAATAATAGGATGTTGCAACGAGTTGTTAGAACTTTTGGAAAAGTTTTCAATTTTTAAATTTTATGAGGATAAAAACAACATTTGCGGACAGTTTATTAAATCACTTATAATTTTGTCTTTTGGTGATAAATTAATTAAAGAAGGTGTTGGTAATGAATTAAAATTTTTTGGTAACGAAGAATTTAGAAATATTAATGAATTATCTAATGATTTACATAATTTATTAAAATTATGGTTTTCGAGTGGTGCGCATGGTTGCGTAAAATTTAATCTGTCTGAGGTAAATGGTTTAATTTTATTATAATAACTTTTATTTGAAGCAGACATATCGAAATTTGTAGGTAATGATTTATTTGTTTTAAGAACTTCTGCATACGATGGTGTAATATTAGCTAAATTGTTATAAGAGAACAAGTCAGCTGAGTTGTTGTTTGATGTTATTCTTTTTGAATAATTTAACACATTTGCATTAAATTTGTTATCATTGGATACTGAAATCGGTGAAATATTAACATTTTTGTTTAGTTCTATATTTGTTTTAACTACAGTTTCTGAAAAATCATTTGATTTTGCATCTGAGTCTGTTTGTTCAGAGTGTGAGCTGGAAACATTTGGTGAATAAAGATTTGAAGTTGATGATTGTGAAATATTTGGAGTAGAACTTATCCTGTGGGAGAAAATTTTTTAGTTTTAACTAGAGTGCATTTGGACTTTTTACTAGAACTGTTGGTTGAATTTAAATCAGAAACAGTTTTTAATTTTTTATTTGAAGGGGGAGTTTTACGGGGTATATTTTTAGGTACACTTTTGAATTTTTTTGATATTTCCCACCGGGGGATTGTCACGGGAACACTTTTTCGTATTTGAATTAATTTTTACAAAGGTATTGTCACGGGGACACGTTTCAGAATTAAAGCTAATGTCGGTGTCGGAATTATTATTTGATTTGATACTATTTAATTTATCAATGTTTCTATTTTTATTCAGAGTTAGGCTTGGAAATTTGTTTGTGCTAGACCTTGTAACACGTTGATTTGAAGTTGAAGGTTCCGTAGTTATTTTTTCCGCTGTAACAAAACGTGAACGACGTGGTTTAAACATCTTCAACTTTTTCTTTAGACACTGACGCAGACAAATCACTCGTGGGCGATTTAATTTGGACGCCATTCGTGTGATTCTTCTGGACATGTCTGCGTTATGAAGGTGTTGAAGATGGACGATGTACGATGAAAGCAAAGTATGTCAATGTTCTTGGGATGGGAAAATGTAATAGATTTTCCGATTGTTGTCAGGGTATTAGGCCGCACGGGCAGGGAGATATCGCCACCAGCACTCCAAAGAAATAACTAGTCTGCTACGGCCCTTTTTGAAAATACTCTGCTAAGTGCAATGCAGAAAGTATTTTGTGATTAAGTAATCTTACAAAAAAGGGGCTGTAAACAGAACCTATTTTGTAATGTCACGTGTAAGGTGGAAGGTAAACTAGGTGATTGCAGTGTGAAAAGTTATGTTGGGATTGCTTTGGCGATACTACGACTATCGGTGGCTATTCCAGCACGGACTCAAGTACCCCCAGTGTGTGTGATAGGTGATTGTTCAAGGAGGTTTGCCATTGGTGTGAGTAGTATATAAAAGAGGGGACCTAACCCAAACTCAGATTTGATTGATTTGACACCTAAAATTTACCAAATTGTTATATATAACCAAATATTTTGAAAATATTAAATATTTATAAAAAATTGCAAAAATTGTTATATATAACCAAATATTTTAAAAATATTAAATATTTTTTAAATATTACAATAATTAATAACATTTATCAAAATATTGACATATATTTAGACTTCTAGAGATTCTGCATTATAGTGCTCCAAAAGTGATAATATATCATGTTTTACCATATTTACAAAATACTGAATAATTTTTTTTCTATTAAATGGAAAATAGAAAATGCTCAACATGTAAACAAACCTTATCTTTGGATAATTTTTATTCAAATAAAAGTAAAAAAGATAATCTAAGTAATATATGTAAAAATTGTGATTTAAATTATAAAAAACAAACTATTTTTTGTGAATGTGGTAAAATAATTTCAAAATATTTTCATAAAAAACATTTAAAGACAAATTATCATCGATTAAGACTTAATAAAGCTAGAAAATGTTCTTCTTGTCAAATTGAAAAACCATATGAAGAATTTAATAAAAATCAAAGTGATGCATTAGGATATTCTTATACTTGTAAAGAATGTGTTAAAAATTAATTTAAAAAAAGAGCAAAAGTATCTTATGTTACTTACTAATCAATTATTTATACACAAATCTGTCTTCACAGTATTACGAAGGAGATTCAATGTATTTACGCAAACTCGAACTCACGAACATACTATCCAGTTTATTAGAATTCGTTCTATTGAGTTTACGCCATCACGACATTTACATCTTTTTACAGACGTCGAGTCTTTAATTCGGCTTTGTAATACTCCTTTGGAGCACTGCTAAGCAGATACAATGAATCATCTCCTTCAGAACACAACAAATCAGATTTTTACATATAAATAATAAGAGAAGAAATCAATATCATAAGATACTTTTGAGATTTAATACGACCAGTCTACCAATGATACTGACTTTGATCTGCACTAATATAAGATGTGCACCTCTTATAAAACGCATACTCAAAACCATAATATCATAGTTATCCCAACATATGAAAAATTAAAACTTGTATATATAGTCCATAATTACAGTGTACAAGACTACTGAGAGCTAAGACGTGAATCATCCCATACAAATGAGATTTCGTTAATTAGTGTCACCATCTATTATTAATTATTATATGCAGAACTCTGAAAGAGAAATAAAAAAAAAGATTTGTCACATGTGGGATTCGAACGCATGCTCAACATATTAATTAAGTTCAAAACTATTTTGTAGTACGAGTTTCTTTAATAAAATTTTTAGCTGTTCTAAAATTGTCATATTTGGACAGGGTATATCAAACATTGATAAGTCTTTTTTACCTGATCTAATTAATGAATTTGAAAACTCACTATACTCATAAAAATTATTATTATGCAAAAAATATAATAGTCCGTTTATATATCTAAATACATTAGAAACGTTCAATCGTATCCCCGGAAATAAGTCTGATAAGAGACCATGACGTTTTGGAGATAACGAACACTCATTTAGTTCTATATAAAGGTTATCATAAAAAACATATGTTTGACCAGTATATGAGTTAAAAATACTTGTAATCATTTTATTTTGTGGAATACCTAGCCTTTGTAAAGGAACTTCATTGTAATTATTATTTACTTCAAAACTAGGATAACTCATTATGTAAAATAACTCATCAACAATTAATAATATTTCACCTGAAGGTTTTTGATATATATGAGATATTTTTTCTATATCTTTAGGTAAAAATTTTAAATAATCTGTTATCAGTTCCGGTTCCTGATATATCTTATCATCAATTTTTATTCTCCACACATACTTGTTATAGAAAATATAGAGATTATGATTCACAATTAAAAACGTATCTATATTTTTATATACATTACAAAGAATAGGTTTATTGGTTGGATTCTCCTTTGGGGTGTTTGGAATGGTTGTTGGAATACTTGTTGGAATACTAGTTGGAGTTGTAGAAGTTGTTGGAGGACCATATAATCTTTGAACTGCATTAATATCATCTTGACTGAGATTATTCTTTCTTCTATAATAAGGAAACATTATTGCTTCTTCATGTGCAGAATGTTCAATACCTAACGTATGTCCAATTTCATGTATTAATACAGAATACAAGCTAGTTCTCTCACTAGCATCTCCTTCGGAGCGCTCTGAAAGAGTATCATTATCATACAAATCCCAATCTTCAGACCTATCTAAATGAATTTCTAAACAACTATTATTTGTATTAGGATACGTTGCATGTGCTAATACAGTTCCTTCGCCATCAAAATCCCAATTACAAAAACCTTTTGTACATCGAGCATTATTTTTATGTTTATGTATATCGCTTGCAAACGAAATTAATATATCAGGCTTATAAATATTATTATAAAAAGTAAGACCACTTACTATCGACCAAACATTAAAAGCTTTTTGAGTAATTTCTTTGTGTATTGATTGAGCTAAAGCAAAATGCCAATACAAAGTTTTTCTATCCCATTTTGTTGTATGAATTCTATATTGTAAAGGATTATCTTCATTTCCACATCTTGGTGTTTTAATTAACTTTAATGCTTTATCAATAGGTAAATTATAATATTCTTGAAAAAGTATTAAAGAGCCTTCAGAGTCTTTAGTACTCTCTGGAGCGCTACTATTAGTAGTTGAGAAACCAAAATGATTTAAATATTTTTCAATGTTCTTATCAGAGTCCTCGTTTGTTGAAAATATTGGTAAAAGAAATAAAAAGTAAAAAATATATTTCATTTATATATTAAATAGTATCTCCTTTTTAAGGAGCGCATATGTATCTCCTTTTTAAGGAACGCTGTTGTTAAATAGTCTCCTCAAATTTATTTAAAACCATATCAAATTTATTTTTAATATGAGATAACAACATAATATAACAACATGTATCATTTTCAACTTTCTTATCAAGATCAACATGTAAAAATATTGTTTTATTTGAAATTTCTGTATCTGTTGGTTGACAAGTTAAATCAACTAAATAAACAGGTCCAAGTTCTTTATAACTTTTTATATCATAGAACATATTTTTATCTGTTATAGAAAATATTTTTTTATAAGACTGATATGTCATATATGCAATATTATATTTATCTTTATCAAAATCTAAATTTTGACTTTCTTCTGGATATCTATTTCCATTCATAGTGAAATAATAATTTTTAACATATTTATGATTAAACTCACTCATATCTTTCAGTTGATTATTAGATTTATTTACTTGGAAAGCGAATATTCCAAATAACGGTTGTTTGTGGCTTCTATAATCTGTAGTAATATCAAGTTTCAATGATTTTCCAGACATACTCTCATTCAATATTTTAATACATTGCCATCTATAATAATTCAAAATATAATTTCCTTCTTCACTTAGAGTTTTTAATTCATCAAGTAACATTGTACAACCAATAGTATCATATTCAAGCAATGGGGTATATAAATAAATATCAGTAATTATAATTTTACCCTCAGCAACATCATTCGCTCTATAAATTGCATCATTATCATGATTCATTGTAAATACAAATTCATCAGCACTACCCCAAATTATATTATCAGTATCACATATTCCTAATCCTAAATCAGATAAAGGTACTAATGCTGTAAAAATACCACCCTGTTCAAAATTTGAAATAAATCCAGTATTTAAATTATTTGTATCAGTTTTTGTTTTTGTAATTACTCCCTTCATTGTACTTGCAACTCCAACATTTTCAATTAGATCAATTTTGTAATTATGTTTTTTATATTCAATGGTTTTAAATTTATGTGCTACAAAATTATTTATTAATTTAACTACAGTTTCATTACCATAATTTTTTTCATCTGTTTGTTTATATTCTCCCTCAATATAAATATGAATATTTTTTAAATTTAGAAAACAGTTATTATTATAATCAAGTTTAAAAGATATTGCTGCATTTTCTTTATTTATATCTCGTCTATCAAATTTTGGATAAAATTTCTTGTATTCATTACGAATTAAATATTTGTTATATTTATCAAAAACTTCGGCCATTTATTAGAATAAAAAAGATTATGCTTTGGAGAGCTCTGAAGGCTCCGAAGGTTCTTTAAGTAAAATAAACAGAGATGTCCACAAATTGGTGGATCATTATATTGTTGAATTCGTGTATCATTATAAAATATCGCCGAAGGTTGTGAGAAATATTTTATTAATTCTTTAGGTGGTTTAGCGTTTCCATAAGAATCAAAATAATATATTTTATTATTCTTTTTATAATAAGCAGTCCAATGACTTCCTGTTTGATATGAATTTTGTAAATTTATAATTCCACATTCATTTTTATTTGGTTTATCTGGTAATTCATCTTTCATAAACACACCTCTAAAATTTTTAATTTTTAATTTTTCAACTAAATTTTCAATATCTATGTTCGACAATGGCTGTAACTCCTTTGGAGCGCTGAATCTTTTTTTTTTTTTTGATAGGCCTCGACCTGTCTTCTCCATTGCTAAATCATGTCTTTTTTGTTCTTCAAGTTCTTTATCTTTAGATGATTTATTTATAACTGAATTGGTAATTGCAGATGCTCTACCTATTAATGATCCTAAAGCTGCTAATCCAGCAAATACTAATGGAAGAAATCCACCCTCATGATTTTTTTTCAGAGCCTCAAAGGAGATTTTTATTCTACAACCTGTTTTCTCTTTTATTGCCTTCTTAATTCTATTTGATAATCTTTTTGTTAATAATATTTTATTTTCACCACCACTAATTAATTGATCATATTTTAAATGAATTAAAATATCCTTTTTATCCTTATAGGCTTTATTAATATTACTAGTTTGATGTTTTGTTAAATTTGTTTGGAATGTTTCCATTTATTACTAAAATAAAGTATCTCTCTTTTTTATACTAATCCAAAACCAATTGTATGTTTTAATTTCATTCCTGTTGTAACAAGCCAAGCATTTGTTTTTTCACCAACCGAAGGAGAACTCTTAAATCTATTCCAAGCTTCCTGTTCTAAAACTTTATCAGCTTCATGTCTCTTTTCCAAGTCTTTATTTTCACTATAAGCAATATCATGCTCTTTACAAGCTTCGTCTAAACCATTAATTCCTTTATCACCTCTTGCTAATCTATCATGTAATTTAGTACCGGGACCACAATAATTATATCCAGGAAGATGCATTTCAAATGGTAGGGTATTTATAATTGTATTTAGTATACCTGATCCTCTTATAATTTTCTTTGGTAATGATGTTGCAATTTTTATTAAATATTCACACCCTTTTGGAGTATCTAATATTTTTTCAATTTCATTATTAAAAAATTTTAACACTCCTAATTTTTCATTATGAAAATTATTATTTCCTGCATTTTCTTGTGCATTAATATATTGTAAACGATTTATTAATTGATTCAAATTTGAAATATATTGAACTTCTATTTTATTATCATTGTATTCTTTCCAATGAAAGCGCTCCGAAGGAGATTCTTTCCATTGAGAGACACCAGAACCTTCTTTCTCTTCTTTAAAATTACTATCTCCTTCGGAGCGCTCTGAAAGAGTATCATAATATAAATCTTGTTTCATACCTGTTTTAATATAATCATGTATATATTTTATCATTGTAGTCCATTTAATTGTTGGTGATGAAAGAGGTTTATTAATTTTGTTGTTTAAAGCCTTAGAATTTATTATAATATCTCTGTAGTCTATATAGTCATCTTTTGTAAATAATTGTGGATCAGGTTTACCACCATAAGTTAATAAATACCATAATCCAACAGTTCCATTATAGGTTTTATTACCATCAATAGTAATTCCATCATCTTTATCAAGTTCCATTTTACTATTACCTATTTTTATTTCGTTATTAACAGATTTTGGTCCAAATATTTTATCAAACTTGTAATCTTTATCCATACTAAGTTGCAAATATGTTGATGCGTTTGTTCCATATATTTTTATTTTTGAAAAATCAAACTTTCTTGGAGTAACAGGTTCTGTTAATTCTTTTTTACTCGGTGTAACAGGTTCTGATATAGTAAAATATGGTTGTAATTGTTTTGTTTCTCCTTCAGAACTTTTAATAATATCTTCATCTATTTTTCCTAACGCTGATAATAATGGAGCATATTCTTTTTCTTTAGTGGTCTTATATTTTAAATTTTGTAATTCAATTTTTTTATATTTCTCATATAATTTATTTCTAATCTCATCTGCTTTTTGAGCTTCTAATAATTTATCTGATTCTGTTTTACAGCGCACTGAAGGCTCTAATGTTTTCTTTTTTTTCTCAGAGATTTGTATAGATCCTTTTTTATATGTTTTAATTAATTTATCTCGCATTTTATCTATTTTTTTAGCTTCGGAAACGGTTAAGATGTCTCCTTCCATTTATTAATAAAATAATGCATCGTTCCTTTTTAAAGAGCATCGACACTCTTAATATATCCATCAACGTCTTTAAACATATAACGTTCATTAATGTTATCTTTTTCACGATTGATACATAAGAAACCATATTTTATTTTCCAACAATTAATACATAACTCTTTAAATTTATTTAAATCCATATCAGCACCGACAATTGTTTTATGAATCTCTTGAATACTATATAAATCCTGTTTAAACAATATAAGTAAATTACAATTATTTCTAATCAAATTTTTATTTGTTTCAAGAAAACTTTGACTAAGATAAAAACAAGATAATTTTTTATGTCTTCCACTATAAAAATATTTTTTAAACATATCTTGATCTTCTACTAAACAATCATCAAACACAACAACACTATCAGTTATACAATCTTCAACAGGAATAATATTTTCACAATTATTAAAATGCGAATCCACTGTATCTATCTCACTAAAAATTCTTTCTAACGCTTTATATATTTTTTGATTTAATGTTGTTGTATAAATATATAGACCTTTGAATTCTATAAAAGGTTGTGTAAGAAAATTAAATAACAACCATGTTTTACCACAATTTGATGGACCACATAATAAACATCTTAATGGTTTTGGAAATATTCTTTTTGTGTTTTTCTGTTCTTCAAATATATAATCTTTTATTTGGAAGGAGGAGAACCTGTTAGTCATTTATTAAACAACAAAAATGTAAATATGTTATAATTCTACTAAAAATTTGACACTCATTTCCTTCTAAGTCATAAATGTTTAAAATAATTTCTTGAAATTTATCAATTCGATCTGATATATCAATATAAATAATTTCATTAGGATTTATAAATGTTGAATGGGTATCTCCATTCGGAGCCTTTGGAGCGCTACTTTTAGTAGTATCACCCTTGGTGCGCTCTAAAAGAGTATCTAATTTAAATACAAAAAGTAAATTATCGTCTTTATGTGAATGTGGATGATTATCATGATTTAAATGACTTGATTCTACAATATTACAATGTATTTCATATAATTTATTATTAATAATTCTTCTTTCTTTAGGTAATATAAGTGGACCTTCTATAATTTTATTTTGTGGAATAATTCCAACTCCAATTATATTATTATTTCCAAATCCTATTATATTATTAATTTCCTTTGAAAATATTAATTTAACTGGACTATTAATTTTCACTTTATTTTGATTAATAACATCCATTACAAATAAACCATGATCAAAAAATGTTTGAGTACTATGAAAACTTTTTCCTTTTGGTATTTCTCCTTCTGGTATAAAAGTTATATAATTTAAAAAATCATCAGCATTTTTATTAGAAAAATCAAATACATGTTGATTATTTTTAATTTTAAATTCTTTAGTTTTTATTATAAAACTCATACGAGTTAAATATTGTATAATTTTTGTTTCTAAATCATTAATAGAATATATATTTACATTTATATTACATGTTAATGAATAATATCCATATATAGTTTCCCAAATAATATCTATACTAAATTTTGGAAATTTGAACTTTGTAAAATTATTTATATCAATTAAATCATATTTAAAACCAGATACTCCAATTTTATATCTTTTCTGTGGATCAAGATTAATTGGATTTTCAAATCTCAATTTGTTTCCAATAATTTTAATAAATTTCCCCATTATTTATTTATAAAAAAAGAAAGCCTTCGCAGTCTTTAGCAAATCTTACATTTTTGAAGTTCTTTATTATAAAATCCACCAATGACTTCTTCACCATTTAAATCTTTTATTTTATATGTTATTGGATTGGTATATAAATTTTTATGAATTTTAAATATTTCATTTGTCCAATTAGTTTCATATTTATTTGAAAATGTTGATTTGAATTTTGTTATTCTAACTTTATCACCAATTTTGAATTTTGAGATATTTTCATAAAATCTATCCCTGTTGGGAGAGTATACAGTATTCAAAATATATTTTTCATTATCTCTATTAACTTCAAAGGGTTTCATTTTGATAGTTCGATGATAATCTTTATAATTATACTCTTTTATTAAAGTATCTAATATATTTATCCATTTAAAATTATTATTTGCTGTAAAATAGGGTTTCATCTTACGATTCAAAGTACCATTAAATCTTTCAATAATTGTAGATTTTTCTTCATTTTCAGTGTGATACATTTTTATATTATATTTATCCAAAATTTTTATAAAATCTTTATTAACAAATTCTAAGCCTTTATCAACATGTAATAGTTTTGGTTTTCTATTATGTAATAATGATTCAAAAGCTTTAGCAACTGATTTTCCTGTTTTATATTTTAATGGTTTAGACCAAACAAATTTTGAAAAAGTATCAATAACATTTAATATATATTTATAACCATTATTATCATCAGCATATTTTCTCATTATAACTAAATCTGCAGCCCATAAATCATCTATTCCAAGTGTTATAACTTTTCTTCGTCTAAATTTTTTAACAACTGGTTTATGTAATTCAATTGCTTCTTTTAAAAGAACTTCAGAGTTTTTTTTTTTGTAGGGCTCTGAAAGATATTCTGTTTTGCAGAGCTCCGAAGGAGATTCTTAATAAATTGACTTTTATTACTATTACAAATTTTACAATTTGCTGATAATCTGTATTTATTATTTTCTGTTTTAATTGTTTTAATATCAATATCATCTGTTTTCTTTTTGCATTTTACACAATATACTCGTTCTGAGATATCCATTTATTACAATAAATAAATGCTCTCCGAAGGAGATTCTATTTTGAAGATGGTATTCCATTTATATTTGCTTTCTTTAAATATTTATCCAATCGAAAAAATTTAAGATTTTCAATAAATTCTGCTTCTTTAATATAAACATCATTTTCATTTATTATATTTGCTTTTATTTGTGTTAACATTTGATTATAAAATTTATAGGCCACTTTATACTCAGACATTTTTTCTTTTATTTGAATTTTTTTATCTAAAATTTCAATTATTACCCCACCTAAACCTAATGCTGCTAATGGTATTAAAATTAAATCTGGTAATCCACTTGGTAGTGCTCCGAAGGAGAATCCAGATGCACTAAATAATACTTTACTAATTGTTAAACCAATATCAATTTTTTGATAATAATTATAACTTTTTCTATATACATACATTCGTTTTTCAATATATGTTTTGGAGGAGATAATCTCCTTTGGAGAGCTCTGAAAGAGATTCATTTATTATAAAAAATATTTTTTTTTATTGACTAAAAGTAATGTTATGTTTTTCGTATTTATCATTCTCCTTCGGAGCGCTGCAAAGCAGTTTTACCTTTGTATATTAATTTCAATAATTTCAAATCATCTGGATTATCAATTATTTTATTATATTTTTCTGGTAAACTCAATTTCTTCTTATTTTCAAGAGTTAAAATTATTCTATCTCCATATTTTGATGTTATCATTTTTGCATTCATAATGAGATATGGTATATTTAATTCTAACTCTAACAAATTTATGAAATTATTATAAAGATTATTAATGTTATTCAATTTGTTTATTAATTCTTCTCTGGAGAGCTTTGAAAGAGATTCTATTTTGGAGAGCTTTGAAAGGGATTCTGTTTTACAAAGCTCTGAAAGAGTATCTGCACTGCAGCGTTCCAAAGCAGTATCTCCTTTGGAGTGCTCTGAAAGAGTATCTGCATTGTAGCGCTCTGAAAGAGTACCTCCTTTGGAGAGCTTTGAAAGAGAGACGTTCATTTATTATAGAAAAATTCATCAATATTTTTATGACCATATGATAGTCTATTAAATTTATCAATTAAATATTTTTTATCATCATAAGGACTTAATCCAATTTTTTCTTCTTAAATAGTATATAATTGTAGCTTAAATGATCTTATACTATAACTAGTTTCAATTGTTTTTTCTTGTTTAAATAAACAATCTTTATATTTATCAAATGTCATTTTCATAATATTAACTTTTTTAATTCCTTTACATATTTTCTTCTCATGATTATCAGTTCTAAACGCATACATTTTTGATCGTAATCCACAATATTCTCTAATTGGAATACCATTATATTCATCTTTAAATAATCCTGGAATTTTTTTATTTTTTTGAGGTATATTATTAGGATGATCATCTGGATAATCACTTGTATCAAAATATTCAATATTATTTTTTATATCTTCATAAAAATCGTCTGTTTCTACATGTATGATAAAGGAATCTGTGTCAGTGCTTAATAGTTTAACTTTATCACCATATTTAGGTTTTAAATAGTAATAATAAAATTTATACATTAATAATTTTGATAGTTCAAGTATAGTAAATCCACCAAATATAGGTTTATTTAATTTAACATAAACTTTTTTTCCATACATGAGGACAGTATCTTCATTTAATATACTTCTATCTTGATAATGATTTGAATTTATCATTTTTTGCATTGCTTCTTCAGATTTAATTAATTTTACATTTAATCTATTTCTAACGTTTTCCATTTGTTTTCCATATACACTATTATTCATTAATTTAAAGAAATCTTTTTCAAAATCATTTTTAGCATTTTGTCGTAATTTAGTATTTTTATCAATATATGGTTTTAACCAAGCTTTTTGTATATATTTAATACCTTTATTAATATTAAATAATTAAGCACCTTGTCTTATATATTCTTTTAATATTCTATAATCTATAATATAATTTTTTTTATTGTATAATGTGCACATTAATTTTTTATTTTCTTTTGATGGTTTTGATCCTAATCCAATATCAATCATTTGTTTTTGATATTCTGATAATTCATCATATTTTGGAGAATAGTGTTCTGGAGCTAATGCATAATCATCAAATTTATCATGTAATTCTTTTGGAATTCCTAAATTAACATGTAATATATATCCTATGTCCCCCTCATCATCGATATTGCTTTGCAACGCTCCGAAGGAGATACTCATTATATTTTTTTTTAAATCTTGAATTTCTTCGTCTGACAGCCATTCATGATTAGATACTGGTAGTTTTTGAGACATTGCCCAACCATATAAATTATTAGCATCTAAATACATTATATAACTTAAATTTTTTTTTGAATTATATATACCCTTTTCTTCAGCTTTTTCTTTTGATAATTTGATAACTTTCTCATACTTTTCATCATAGAAATAACAATTATTTGATAAAGCATAATTATTTGATATCATACTAATTCCACCGCGAATACCTTTTTCAGTAAATTCATACATTTCTTGATCTTGATATAATTCTAATGTTTGTTTGGTATATTTTAATGAAGCTGAGTTAGCTAAATGTGGAGCACTCATAAAATAAACTGGATCTAATTTATATTCCTTATAACACATATCTCTAAAATTATTAAATACATCATATAATAATATACTATCTAATCTTAAATATCTATCATGATATTCACCAAAAGTATCAATATTAAAATGTTTCCAAAAGTCTTTGGCAAATTTATATTGTTTATCAGTTATTGTTTTACAATTTAAATTGGAATAAAATTCTTTAATATCTGGTAAATTTAATGCATCGAACTTTTTATAATCATCAACCCATTCATATGGATAAACTCCTTTTTGTAATAAGAAAGCTTTTCCTTCTAATGAATAATTTTTATATCTTTCATTAAAATATTTAAAAGAACTATAATCACATATTTTTTCAATTTTAGTATTACAATATTCACAATCATCATATGCTATTATATTGCTTTTTGAAGCATTTGGGGTCTCTGGAGTCTCTGGAGCCTTCGGAGCTCTACAAAGCAGTATAGGATTTTTTAATTCTCGTTGTTTCTTACATTTATAACAATATCCAGAGTTAATATTTAATAAATTTTTAATTGCTTTATCTAATGAAACACCCATAAATGCTAATGTATCAATAAATCTTATTTCCATAAAACTTTGTATTATTGTTCCTTTTGGTGTTATTCTAAGTTTTTCCCATTTATATGTGCAACTATCATTTTTACATTCTATAGGAGATTCTCCTTCAAAGAGCTCTGTAAGAGATTTTCCTTCAAAGAGTTTTATAAGAGATTCTCCTTCGGAAAGATCTATAAGAGATTCTGTTTCTGATTCGCAGAGTTGCTTAGCAGTTTTATAGATATTTTGACATTTTAAACATTTAATTTTATTTTCTCCACACACTTCAAGTTTTGTTATACCTTCACATTTAGTACATTTTTCAAAAAGGTTTTCACCTTTTCTTGATATTTTACAATTTGAGCAATATATTGAATCTTGTTTTGTTTCATATTCATTTACCAAAACTCGTTTTGATAAATATTTATAATTTTCAGTTGTATCAGCAAGTATTTTAATATTTTCAGCTTCTTTGCTCAATTTTAAAATCCATTCAATAAATATTTTTGAATCATATTTTATATTATGTATTCCAATGGGTACAAAATTGGGTAATTTTAAATTTAAATTACAAGATTTATGTGCGGCACCTCTAAATTTACCAGTTATGTGATCATGATCCCAAACTTTATTAGAAGGAAGACCTTCAAAATCTTTACCACAAATATGACAATTTGTTTGTGATTCAAATAATTTTATATCTTCTTCATTCCATTTCATAGGTTCATTTATTTTCTTTATTTTGTAATAATTTTTTGCCAAATCTGTTAAATCGTTATTAAATGTTTTCATTAATATATTAGAGTCTTTTTCTCTTCTCAAAATAGTTTTTTCATTTGTAGTAAAACAATAACTATTTGGAATGTGTTTAGAAATAATTTTTTTATTATTTATTTTATCTGAGGGAAAATCTTTAGATAATGTACATTCAAAATCTAATGTTGTAAAATAAGGGTGATATATTTCTGCTCCATTAGATTTATAAAATAATTTGTAGGTTTTTTCAGCTGGCATAATTATATTGCTAGTTGAGATTCCACAAATTTTTGTATGAGTATTATATTGTATAACAGTTTTAAATCTCTTACTACATTTATTACAAATATAAAAACGAATATTACAATGATGAATTTTACCTTTTATTAAACTACTTAAATTTTTTATACCAACAAAATGATAAGTTAAATCACCATCATCATTAATCAATTCACTAAGGACTAATAAATTAACATGTGTTTTATCATTAGAAATATTCTTACTTCTATAGCCTAATATTATTTGTTCTTCTTCTTCTCTTCCCATTTTTATTAATTCATATAAATTAATTGAAATATTTAAAAATTGTTCATATTTTTCAATAATGTCTTGAGATAAAGCAAGGGGATATTCCATTTCTAATTCCTCATATCTTGTTATATTATATTTTGATGGTCTATCATTATGTCTATCTACTGGATTTAGTATACTTTCTAAAGCATACTCAAAACATCTATTATCTTCCATTTCCTTACACTTAAATTGTCTAGTTCTAATATTTTTTACATTTATACAACATTTTTTATTTTTAATATATTGTGGTAAATCAATATATGATCCACCTTTTATTGGTTGAAATTTATCTCTATATAAAACAGAATATTTTACTTGTTTAAATCTATATTTAGAGTTCTTTTCAGTCCATTGATCAAATTTATTGTCAATTATATCTTCAATAACTTTAATTAATTTATGAATATCTTTTACATAACTTGAAATTTCTATAATGTCAGTACTAAATTTATTTGTATGTGTATTTACTTCTTCTCCATCTTGATTTAATTCTACATACTCAATAAAAGTAGAAAGTTTAAAATTTATATATTTATATTTTTCAATTTGAAATTTTATATAATTCGTTAATGGTTTTCTAATTTCTTCAAAATGTATATTAATATCTTCATTATTTTTTTAAATAAAATATTTATCACTTATTATTCCATTAAACGCTCTATTTGGTTTTAATTCTAATTCTTTAATCAATCTCTTCCTTTCTAAATTCTTTTCAAAATCTGTTGGTTTCGGAAATATATCTTCATCATCATCTTTGATACTTCGAAATGGGGGTAAATATGGTTTTTCTATTGTAAATGGGATATCAACATTTTGGAATGGTGGTATATACTCTTTTGTTCTAGTATTATTAATATATATCATTATTGTATTAATTAATTGTGCTTTTCTTAACTGAGATACTCCTCGAATTTTATTATCTCTACAATATTGTTTTAATTGGATCATAGTTTGAGTTTGAAATTGGTTTCTTATATAATCCATTTAATAGAAAAAAAATTATTCAGTATTTTGTGAATATGGTAAAACATGATATATTATCACTTTTGGAGCACTATAATGCAGAATCTCTAGAAGTCTAAATATATGTCAATATTTTGATAAATATTATTAATTATTGTAATTTTTAAAAAATATTTAATATTTATAAAATATTTGGTTATATATAACAATTTTTGCAATTTTTTATAAATATTTAATATTTTCAAAATATTTGGTTATATATAACAATTTGGTAAATTTTAGGTGTCAAATCAATCAAATCTGAGTTTGGGTTAGGTCCCCTCTTTTATATACTACTGGTGTGTCTGTATGGTGGCACAAGGACTATGGTCACCTATGGTGCTCCGATCCCTGTACCAACCACGAAGTGTGCGTGGAAACCTGTCTAGCGTATAATTGTTTTGAAAAAAAAAAACAATTAATACGACGACCTCTCAATATCACCTCAAAACCTCAGCCAAGATCTCTCAAAAAAGTAATCCGTCCTAAATCAACCTCAAATCTTGGTCCTCCCGAAGTAGGACTTTTCATCAAAAGGCTGATAAGAACAGATTTACACATACTTTATACTAAACACATAAAAATTTAAAAAAAGAGTAGTTACATAATTGCTAATTGCAAGGCTTCATGCAGATAATAAAATAAAATTTTTCTAAAACTAATATAAATCTAAAGCATGCAACTAATACTACTTAAAATCTGTGCAGTGACAGTACTAAATCTATTCTAATTTGATTACGGGACAACACAACCTCTATCGGCGGGAAATTGCCGATGTACACAGCAAGACGAGGTATCTAATATAAACTAAACATAAAACACATTAAAAAAGATGTAACATCATATAATAAAAAAGGTTAAAAATGAACAAGTTAAAAAACGAAACATCAATAAATTGCTAACTAAGTACAACTTTAAAAGAAAGACATGCACATAATAAATTATGACAACACATATGAGTTACATAAAGAATAACTTACTGCCGAGTCAAGCATTAAAATGACAAAAATGACATGTATGATGTTACAACGTTTAACAGGCGACATAACTTTAATAGGGAAGGGGCGTTATACTAAATTATAAAGGTTATATTAGGAGACCACAGGCTATTCCTGTAGGTGTCCCGTGAGATGCCAAACATATATGTTCCGTGAGTGACGTATTATCTCATCCACCTCTAACTTACGCAACAAGCTAGCGTACGACTTTGAGCATATCTTTTTGAAGAAGTCATCGTTGTTTAGATCCCAAGGTTCCAATAACCATTGGGATCTCCTCTACCGACTGATAACGTTGCCGTAATTCCAAACTTAATCGCTCATATTTCCGTCTTTTCTCATTTCTCGCGATTTCCAGTGCTTCCCGCCGGTTTTCGAACGGGATTGTGACATCCACAATGTAGCAAGTCTCGCCTCTAACTAATACTAGATCGGGTTTGAGTCTTTGCTCACCTATTTGTCTGTTTTCAGCTATGACGGTAAATTTCGGGGTCGCGGCGTTTTTGATCAACGAAGGTGTTATGTCTTGCAGTGTATGCTTGCGAGTATCGCATGCATAGACATAGCAAGTGCGGGAGAGTTTCATGGGGGTTTTCACATCTACTGCATTTAGTGTTACCGGTTTTATAGGAACGGCCATTAAGATTTCACAGGTAGAGTCGCGCTTTGTGAATAAAGCGCCACTCTGCAAATCACATGAATTTCCCATTTCTTAAGAAATGGGAGCTTGCAGGGTGTGCAGCAACGCACTCCATAGCCTTTCCTTGATCCGGTTTTTGCACCAGCTCAGCTGCATACTTGTCTCGCGCCTCAACACGGAGTTTTTTCATAACAGTTTGTCTGTCAATCTCTTTAATGTTGTGTTTATGTGTCGAGATTGATAGGGTACTGTCATCAAAACTCCATGCAACGCACGTTCGAGTTGATGCTGCTCTTGCTCGAGTAAAGTGGTTAGCAGTGCTCGTATCTGGCGCTCTAAAAACCCCCTCTGTTTCGCCGGACATGTACTGCGATACTTCAATATTTGTTGGTAATCTTTTAAAGGAGGGGTTAGGATTTCAGCGTAAAAAAACACTTTTTTTGCGATTTTTTTCTCAAGTATAGAGTGAGCAATTTTATTCGAACCTTTTGTACATTATTGAGCATACTTTTGACTATGTTGTATAATTTTATCATGCAGCAATATTAAAGCATAAGCCGGTAACAGATCTTTCTCCGAAGGTCTTTGGAAAAAAGACAATTTGCGGTGTTCACTATAACTCGGCCGGAAATTATCTCAAAATGAAAAACTATTAAAATTTAGTTAAATTATAATCAAATCTTCCCCCCAACGTTCTTTGATAATTTTTTTTTTCATTTAAAAATTTTTAGCGGCCATCTAAAGTGTGAACTGTTATTTTCCACGAAAAATTCCGCAATTTTGTGGGTGGGAAACATCCTGAATGTAAAAAAAAATTTTTTATCTAAACGTTTGGGGCAGGTATTTTATATGTAGAATATGTGTACGAAGTTTGAAATAATTCGGTCAATTAGTTTTTAAATGGCAGTGAACACGGACTTAGAAAAAGTAGTTTTGAGAAAAACGAATGCCCGCTGCTGTTAGAGTTATAGCGTTAAGGCCAGGAGATTAATAAGACAATAACTTCAAGAATATTGCTTAGATCGTCTTAAAATTTTAAAGACATATTCTTGAATTGTTAAACAATAAGATAAGAAAAAATTGGATTTTTCGAAAGTGAAAACCCTAACCCCTCCCTTAAGTCTTTTTTCTATGGTAGCAGTAAGCAGATCCTTGGCAATAATAGAGATTTCGGTATCAGCGGAAGACAGTAATTTAAACGCATTGTCAATCAATGCAAACTCACACTATATACGTAATAGAAATAACGGGGGGACAAGGCACAGCTGTCGCTAGCTAAAAAAGTAAATGTTAAATTTATTCGACGGGGAACAACAACAAGTATGGCATACTTTTTTATTTTTTTTTATTTCTCCTATGGTTTCAGCAATCTGCCTAAGTAGGCAATAGGCTTCTTACATGATTAAACCGTACATTACCGCAGAAATCTGATGACAACTTTCCTTGGCCCGTATCTCTTACAATTTTCCTCCCAGGTCCTCCGGAAAAGTGTTATTTTGCAGATCCGGACTTCCTGCAACAATTGGCGTACGATATATATTATTATCAGTGCACTTTGATTTTTAAATAATTTTAATGTGCAGAGCGACGTGAACTACGTCTGATCTCTTCAAGCGCCCTCTACACTACTGATAAAACATTTATTTAGATATGAAAAAGTACATTTAAAAATACAGGTCATTAATGCTAAATAGACTTAAGAATAAACAAGGTAATACAAAACAATGTTATATATATCATATTTTTAGAAGAGTCTGTAAAATGTTAATAAGTAGTTCATCAAAGTTCTGTGAAATAAATCACACACATCACTTATCACAGCACTTATTAGCGTCTGTAACACAAACTGCTGAAGAGAAGTTTGTATAGCAGAGTTGTTTATTACAACTCTGTTGTCTCCAACATGGCTGGCGTAGATGTTTCTTGAAGCCAGAATTTTTGTAATTTTAAGAACTGACAACAAATTAACTACTAACTATTTTATATCTTTTATTTTAGAATAAAATAATACGAGCAACACAAATACATGTGCTGAAGGCAATTGAATATATTCAATAATCACACAAAAACAAAAGCTTATTAATAACAAAGCCTACTGAATATGACAAAATTCAATACTTTCTCTTCATTTTACAGTTAGGTATTTCTTTTAATAGGTTATTTTTGATAGCACTAAGTCCAAGTTTATTACATAACACTAGGTCTAGGCAAGGGTTTTGTCAATAAGTCACCTAGTTGATTTTCAGATGAAATTTTTCTCACGCTGATTTCATACAATGCTCACTAGCTGCCACTGATAACTGCCGCTTACTAATCCAGGAAATGCAGCCACCTGCATACATGCTTAATACTTCAGAAGTGGACCTACCAGTTGTAATGTCCCATGCATGATAGCATAACAATACTTTTTCACAATTATTTTTATAAATGATTCCACGATCCAAGGTTCCTTTTATAAATCTTAAAATCCTTTTAACCTTCAACCAGTCTTGATAGGTTGGATTTTCTAGTGACCTGGACAATACTTCCACTGCGAAAGCTAAATCAGGTCTTGATACAATCATGAGGTACATTAGTGCACCTACAGCCTGTCTATATGAATAACCAGCAATGTCATTCATTGCTTTCCCTGCTTCAGTAGTAGTTGATGTCTCTAGTGGGGTTGATACAGGTTTGCATTCTTCCATTTTAAGATTTTCTAAAATCCTTTTAGCATAAGAAGATTGACATAATTTTATTCCATTTTCAACATGTTCAATTTCTAATCCCAAATAAAAATCTGCAGGTTTATATGTTATTTTAAATTCATTTTTTAGATTAATTAGAAACTGGTTTAACATTTCTTGACTATTTAAAGCCAAAAGTCCGTCATCAACAAATATAGTCAACATAAGTTTTCATTTCCATTTTTCATTACAAATAAACATGGATCAGCATCACTTTGCTTAAACCCAAGTTTAAACAAAAATTCAATAAAGCGCTGATTCCAGCATCGAAGTGCTTGTTTCAATCCATACAAACTCTTCTGCAGTCTACAAACAAGTGCACTACCATCTTTGTAGCCATTAGATTGCTTCATATAAATATGACTTCCTTCATTATCAATATTTCCATATAGAAATGCAGTAGATATATCAAATTGAGTCAATTGCAACTTTTCATCTGCAGCAACACTTATCAGAGCTCTAACTGTACTCATTCTAGCCACTGGGCTAAAGGTTTGATTGTAATCAACATCCTTCTTCTGCATATACCCTTTTATAACCAATCGGGCTTTAAAACGCTCTATGGATCCATCTGGGTTTTTGTTTACTTTGTATACATATTTACAAGGTATGGGTTTTATACCATCAGGCAATTTTTCTAATACCCATGTACGGTTGTCAAATAAGGATTTCATTTCCTGATCCATAGCAAGTTTCCATTCAGAATAGTACTGGCTCTGCATAGCCTCTTCATATGTAGTTGGTTCATTATAGTCATTCATTATGGTATCACAAGACATTACAAAATCGGTATATCTTTGAGGTGGTTTTACAGTACTTCTGTCACGAAGTCTAGGAACGGTAGATCTTCTAAGATTCTCCAATTCTTCCAATGCATCCTCACCCGATATTTCTTCTTGTGAACTTTTAGAAGACAAATCCTCATCAGCATCAGGTGGATTTTCACAAATTTTTTTCTTATGAGGTACAATATTTGCATTTTTTAACAACTGATTTGGTATAACAGTGACATCACCAACACTTGAAGAATGAGGTCTTTTATTAAATACAACATCACGACTTCGAATGAAAGTACCACTTTTGCACCAAATTCTATAACCATCAGTGTCATAGCCAACAAGTATACCCTTTAGGGCCTTTTTGTCCATTTTCTTTCTCTTCTGTTTTGGAACATGAGCATAGCAATCTAAACCTATTATTCTCAGATGCTTTATATATGGCCGTTTCCCATGTCATAACTCGTATAAAGTTTTTTCTAAAATACTAGAAGGTCCAGTCCTATTTAATACATATGTGCCAGCATTTACAAATTCTGCCCATAAGAACTGTGGTAAATCATTTTTTGAATGCATCATGGCTCGGGCAGTCTCTACGACAGTGCGATTTTCCCTTTCACAAGGATTTTTCTGTGGTGTATATGGCATAGTCAATCTTTGGGTAATCCTCTTCTCTTGTAATATTTTTCTTACCACATTACTATCGTTTTCCCCTCCATTGTCACTCAAAATAACTCTTACACGGTGACCAGCATTTTCCGATTCAGCAAGCATTAATTTTAATTTTTCAGGTACTTCAGATTTCTCTCTCATAAAGTATACAAATCTAAATCTAGAGAATTCATCTTTAAATATCACATAATATTTAAATCCAGATTTAGATGACTCAAAGGACCACATACGTCACTAGATGTTAGCATACCTGGTTTATCAGGTTTATCTCTGGTTACAAATTTTCTTCTATGAGTTTTACCGTATACACAGCCTTCACACAGCTCAGTGTCCAGTTTTACCTCAATCACAAGTTCTCTTTTAATTGTGGCTTTCACATGCCGTTTATTTTGATGTCCCATCCTTTCATGGTACAGTTGCAATATATCATTACTATTCACAGTATTTACAGAAACTTGAGGAAAAACAATTCTCATGTCTAGTTTATATAGACCACCAGTGTGATTTCTACTCCCAAACAGCATAAGCTTCCCATTTATTTTAAGTTGGCAACCAGCAACATTGGAAACAAATTCACTATTAATTTGTTTGTCATGAGCAGCTAAAGTAGAAAACAGATTTTTCTTAATATCAGGGACGTACCACACATCTGTTAAAGTTAGGTTGTTCCATTGGTTATTAGTCATTGCTTGAACCTAAACAGTCCCTTTACCTACAGCTTTAACACAATCACCATTTGCAGTCATCACATTACGAGTAATATTTTCATCAAATGGTGTGTACTCAGAGAACACATCACTTCTATTTACTATGTGACTCGTCGCTCCACTGTCAACATAGAAAAAATCATCACTTTTTTCAGTATTCAGAACAAGATTTGATGACGCAAAAAGTATATTTGACTCATTTGTCCTACATGCCTTATCATTTGATTTATTACTTATCTCAGGTTTAGGTCTTCCTTCTGCCTTCTATTTATTACAAAAATTTATTTTATGTGGACCTTTACAATAATTACAAATATATTGCTTTTGGTTAGATTTATGTCCTCTATATTTCTCATTCTTACCACTGCCAGAGGGTTTATGAGTGAGAAGTGCTTCATGACTAATGTTCTCTTTTCCATTTAATGCCCTCTCATACGTCCAGAGTTGTGTAGTGAGGTTATCTAAGGTCCTTTCTTTTTTAGACACAAGCATCCAACTAGATCTAAATGAAAAGTAATTTTCAAGCAAAGAATCCAATATTTCACAAGTTAATAATAAATCTGGCAATTTCCTTTGTAAGTTCAACATTTAAGTCATTCCATATGTTTTTTAATTTAGAGGTATGACGTGCAATGTCATCTAATTCATTCCTCTTATAACTAAAAAATTGTAAACACAAATCAAAGGCTCGATCCTCAACAGACCCATCAAAAAGCCGATTCAGTTTACTCCAAACTTCAGCAGAACTCATAAATCTCATTACAAGCTTCAGAATGTCCTCAGTCATATTTGTAGTCAGCACTAACAGAGCACAGCTATCAATTTTAAGAAAATCTTCAAGTTTCTTATCATATTCCGATATCTCAATTGTCGTTGCACCTGGCTCAGGCACTTTTATTTTACCTTCCTTTCTTTGAGGAGCTTTTATTTTACCTTCCACAACATCCAATGCTCCCTTTATGCTACGTAATAGAATAACTGCTTTATATTTCCATGTAGTCCAATTACTTTTACCTTCAAGTAAACCAATTTGCATTCTTAGGGAATCCATTGTTCACACACGTGATTATGTAGTTTTAGGTAGCCAATAATATATTACGACAGAAACGCAGAACCAATATTTATTCTTTTTTAAAGAACTGGGTACCATAACCTTTTGTAATTTTAAGAACTGACAACAAACTAACTACTAACTATTTTATATCTTTTATTTAAGAATAAAATAATAAGAGTAACACAAATACATGTGCTGAAGGCAATTTAATATATTCAATAATCACACTAAAACAAAAGCTTATTAATAACAAAGCCTACTAAATATGACAAAGTTCAATAAGAATCGCCAGCTTTCTAAACTTGTTTGCGAATCATTTCGAGCAAATCATTGATAGAAAGCTATCATTTCTGGGGCCCAGCTGCTTAGTGATCCAATCACGAAGGGGATGACTTCAACTTCCTGGAATCTTGCGAGAAGTTCTTGGCGGATGCCCTCGTACTTTTTAATCTTGAGTCTGCGGGCTTCGTTGAACGCAGCTATCCTGTTATCAAATGGAATCGTCACATTAATGATAAAGCACCTTTCTCCATTAAACATCACGAAATCAGGTCTCAGGTTGGATGTGCCGATGGTCTGGTTCTCACTCATTACTGTAAATCTTCTTCCAGCTGTTTTACGTAATCTGTTAACAACTGCATTTTGTCTAGCAGTGTACTCTCTGCCGTACGATGTGAAGCAGTGGTTTAGTACGTGTGGAAGAGTTTCCCTGATTGATCCGAATATTCTGCAGGTAGCTTCTTCTCGTAGTATACGTGGCCACACAGTTTCATACAGCGGCAGCAGATTAAGGCGTGCAGAGTGAATGAATTTCCACGTTGCAAAGCTAGTATACTTCCCCTTGGAGATAAAATTATGACTAGCTTTGTGTAGACGAACACATTCTGCTACCTTCCCCTGTGACCGTTTGCTCACCAGCGCTTTAGCTTGTTCCTTGCTCCATTCTCCTCTGAACTTCTTCAAAACTTTTTTTTTTTTTTATTTCTCCTATTGTTTCAGCAATCTGCCTAAGTAGGCAATAAGCTTCTTACATGATTAATTATTTAAGACTTGTAAGAGAAACATTCCAGTGAATGCCCTCTTGTTTTTATATACAATAAACTATTATAATATATCATATATTGTACACTATTCCCAATCGCGGACCTAAAGTTAGGTCTATTGGTTGATATCGCCTTAATCTGCGGGGTTCCCTGTTGTCAAACTCGTTCAGTTGATTCGCCAACGCATTGGGATGGTTGATTATTCTATCACTATATTTTGTGCTTGATAGGTATATTTCATCTTTGATGGATACTATTGGGATGCCATTCTGGATGACTTCCTTAGTGACGTAGTATGGTGCATCTACAATGAGTCGTAGTACTTTATTTTAAAATCGATGGATTATGGCTATAATAGAGTTGCATGCAGTACCCCAAAGCTGAATTCCGTAAGTCCAGATGGGTTTCAGAATGGTTTTATATATAAGTACTTTGTTGTCCAGAGAGAGTTTTCACTTTCGAACAATTATCCAATACATTTTCCTGATTTTAAGACCAAGCTGCTTACGCTTTGTAAAAATGTGCTTTTGCCAGGTAAGCTTTCTGTCCAAATGCATACCGAAATATTTAGCGTCATTGGATTGTGGAATTACACAATTATTTATTTTCACATGCGGGCAAGTTTCTCTGCGCGTGGTTAATGTTACATGCGTTCATTTACTTTCGTTTGCTTTTATTCGCCATTTTTTGAGTCATTCTTGAATCATATCAAGGTTAGTCTGTAGATTCCGTGATGCCGATACTGGGTCTGTGTGTGATGCTAATATAGCAGTATCGTCTGCAAACGTAGCAACGATAGTTTCTGTTGTAGTTGGCAAATCAGAAGTATACAGAAGGTATAGTGTGGGTCCTAGGACACTTCCCTGATGAACTCCTGACTGGATGGGTTTCAATTCAGTGCATTCGCTAATTATTTTAACCATGAAGTGCCTATTAGTCATATATGATCTCAATAGTTGATAATCTTGGTACGGAAGTATTTTTTTCAGTTTATATTGAAGACCTATATGCCACACTTTGTCGAAGGCTTGGGCTATGTCTAAAAAAGCTGCTGAACAATATCTTTTGGCATTTAAATCTCTATTAATTGTGTTAACCAACTGATGCACTTGTTCTACAGTACCGTGCTTATTGCGGAAGCCAAATTGATGTTCGGGAATTAGCTTTTTCTCATTAATGATACATTTTACCCTCTTGACGTATATTTTTTCAAATAATTTCAATAGTATCGGCAGTAAACTAATGGGCCTATAGGAAGTAACCTCTTCCGGTTTTTTCCCAGGTTTCGGAATCATAATTATTTGAGCAACCTTCCAACTACTTGGTTATTAGTTAGTTCTAAGAGTTGCATTAAAAATGCAAGTAATTAGTTTTGTACTTTTCTTAGATAGTTCGAATATTATCTTTCCTGTGATTAGGTCAAAACCGGGTGATTTCCTAATATCGATTTCTTTTACTATTGTTTCCCAAGTTTCCTTTGTTGCAATTATTTTATGAGAAAAGTCAATTTAGAAAGGGCTGTCCAGAAAATCCAAAATACTATTTTCTTCTTCTGCTGCCGTTTCTGAAGGATACGGTTTGAATACTTTCTGCAGATGATTAGCAAACATCGCAGCCTTTTCTTTGTCATTCCTTGCTTATTTATTTTTATCATCTTTGATAGGAGGGTTGTGTATCTCTGGTCTTTTCATCTTCCTTGTTGCTTTCCACAGCGAGTACTCTGTAGCTTCCGAAGGTGTTAAATTTTCAAGATATTCTTGAATACATTGGTTATTATGCTCCACTATCAATTCCTTTAGGCTTTTTATAGCTCTATTTAATTATCTTTTATTAGCAGGTGATTTGCATAGTTGCTTTTGTTTACGTAGATGTCTTTTCTCCATTATTTTCTCCTTAATGAGTAGGGGCACATCACTCTTCTTCCCTTGGATAGCTTTATGCGTGGGAGTAGCAAACCATGCTGCTTCTTGGATGTTTCTGGTAAGGTGTTCTACTGCTATTTTTATTTCCAGTTCAGTTTTCAGTGGTATACATAACAAAATAGACTCATTTAGCTTTGATCTAAAAAGGTCCCAGTTAGTTCGATTATTGTGCAAGAATGGCTCAGTTTCTTTACTGCGTATTTCCTTGTATACAGTGTACGAAATAAAACCATGCCAGTAAAATTTGAATGAATATTTTATTTAAATATTCAAACTTAAATTAAATTTACACTTTTCTTAAATAACTTAATAATTTTTATTGTACAAAATGGTGACACTGCAAGTGTAACGAACAGAATAGAATAGAATGAATAATCAACTGCCTTGTTATATACCTGTGGCTTGCTCCAATACTTAATAATGTTGCCCTGTGTGTGAATTCTACCAGAGACAACAATACTTCACAATATTGAAATGTCACCAGAGACATATTTTTTGTTCTGTACTGAACATAAATTGCGGGCCAGGAAAAAATAGATGATCTCACAACCATTTTCAAAATTATACAAAATTACATAAAAATATTATAAACTTCTTAATTCTATGGTAGTCTACATAATTTTGTGAAAATAATATAAAACAAAATAATAACTATCATAAATATAACAGAAATCATAATTATCATTATAGCATACAATATCATCAACATAATGGACACAACAATCATCAAATAGTTACAATAATAGTAACGAGCCAAAAATGTTTCAGTTTAATGATGTTAGAAAATTCTTTAAACAAATCTAACAGTAAAGGTGCTTGTTCCACTTCAATGTTGCAAGCATTACAGTTAATATCTTCACCTTCTGATGGAAGTACTGTGTTCAAATCAATATAATAACGATCATGTTTAAAGTCACAATCGGATAGATAGGGAGGACCGTTCCACCAAAGAGCCTGATCCTTTAAATGTTGTGGTTCTATACCACAAGAAATTAAATCAGCCGGGTTATCACCTGACTTTACATAGTACCATGAAATTTTATCTGTAAGTTGTATTATTTGCTTTACTCTGTTATTAACATAGATATTAGCCTTTAGTTTGTCCGCTTAAATCCAAGCAAGGACTATTTTGGAATCACTATACAAGAAAATTTTATGTTCAAATCTAGTCGTGAGTATTTTACTGACTCTAGCCGCGAGTTGCGCCAGCAAGACTGCGCTATTAAGCTCTAGTTGGGGTATTATAAGTACCTCACTTAATAGAGCCACACGAGACTTGGAGCAAATTAATTTTGTTTTTATCTTGCCATTTGTGTTAGGACACTTAAAGGTAAATGTGTCCAAAATAATATTGTATTTCAAACCTAAGGTCTTAATAATGTTTGATTTGTTTAATAATGTTTTATAGACCTCCAATAGTGAAGGATTTCGTTTAAATCTCTTTTCTAACACATAAAATCTTTGCAGGGCGACTGAGAAAGAATCCCCCAATTCTAGTTCATTTACTGGGCTGACTAATGGCAAATCAACAGTAAAAGTATTATTTTTAAGTACTACTGAATTTTGAAAAATATGTTCAGCCTTTAAATATTCCTCAGAAAACTTATCTGTTTCTTCTGGGACTTTCTCAGTCGTCCAAAATTGTTCCATAACATTTTCAAGGTTTGTATGGTCACAAATAACAAAATTAGATACAATATTAGTAGGTTAGTAGAGCGGGTTCTGGCTTAAATTATACTATGAGTTGGAAATTATTGGTGGTGGGGATGCATTTAGGTCACGATATGCAGAGGGGGCGTGGCTAGACTTGGAAGAATGTAAAAGGGGGTAAGGGTGGGGTAAGGAGTGAGGTGGCGTGGCTAGAAAATGTTAAGGTAATAGTGGGGTAATATGAAAGAGTGAGATAGCGATAATAAGTATTACGTGTGTGTGTTAGTATTAACGTAATTATTGCATTCGTTATGTTAATGTCAATTATGTTCGTGTCCTAGTAGAAGATGATGACGTCATTACAGCTTTTATCTGTTGGTACATTCTCTACAATACCCAAGGTTATGAGTGAGAAAGCAATAGTGGTAAAGAGTGAGATACCGATATTAATTATTATGTTTGATTTGTTATTGGTTATAGGAATATGACGTTGTAGTAGTTATATGTTATAATGACGTTATATTACACATGGTGGGGTATAATATGAAAGGTTATAGTATAATTTGTGATATATATATTCTTAAGGATTGTTAAACATAGATTATAACAATAACAGTGTTAAATTATTTATAACAGTGTATTTATAGCGCATTCCTTCGAAATTTGCAAACAGCACATGTTCTCATGAGAAACTTTAGACACAAGCGCATTCCTTCAAAATTTGCAAACAGCACATGTTCTCATGAGCGCATTAGTTCGAATGTAACTTGAACGTAACTTGAAGCACACGTGTTAAAACTGTGTGAGCGTCAGCACATGTTCTCATGAGAACTTCGTATATAAATTATTCTTATGCAATATGATAAAACAATATTTTCCAAACGTAGACAAATTTTTTGTTATACATTTCATGTTTTAGTTAAATGTAGGGCCATATGATAAAACACATGTTCTCATGAGAACTTTGGATACAAGTTATTGAAATAATAGACTCGGACGATGAAACTGTACAAGTGTTAGACTCTGATGACGAAATTGTAAAAGTATAACATAGTGATTAATGCATATTTTTTATGTAAAACTCTATAAATAAATGAACTTTTAAAAACAATTGTGATTTATATTTTGATTTTCAAACTGAAATATATAATTTACAATGGATAACGGTTGTAAGATTATTAAGCATATAAGAACAATTATTGAACATTTGAATAGTTCAAATTATTCAAGTATTCAGTGGAAAAAGTGGTCTGATTATAATAAAATAAATATAAAGTTGTTAAATGAGTTATTAAAAAATAATAAAAATACCTATTCAATTGGATATAAGCGAAGCATTGAAAGCAATATAAGTGTCTTAAAATATTTTCAAACATTGTTAGAAAATAAACAAAAAGTTGGAGGAGGAACTATAAATAGTTTAAAACGTAGTAATCGAATTAAATGGCAGGAAATAAATTCATCATTTAAAGGACGTGTTAGAACAGGAGTGTTAATTAATTTAAGTCACATTGATCCATTACAATTTTTGAACGATGCATTTTATATGTTTGCATCTAGAATTAAAAATGCTTTAAAAAAATATAGTGCTTTAAAAGTTAACGTAATATTTTGTGGTGAATTTGTTTTACCATCAGCTAAAGAAGAAGAACATATATTTGAATACAAATATTTTAATACTAAAAATAATGAAATTTTTGTATCAACAGATTTAAAACATTGGTATAAGGAAAATGTTATTGATGTTGTATTAAAAGATTTAGAAACTTTTCAAGAAAATCAAAGTGGATGGGCTCTATATAAAATAGTGAATATGATAGTAAATATAAATCAATTTGTTCCATTTTATGGTTCATCATTTATTGACTTACCAGTTGAAATAAAACGAAAAAAGGCTGTAATAAATGTTCAGAATGAAGATGACAAATGTTTTGTATGGGCAGTATTATCAGCGCTTTATCCAGCAAAATATAATGCTGAAAAAGTATCGTCTTATAAGAAATATGTAAATTGTCTTAATTTAAATGGTATTAAATTTCCAATGACGTTATCACAAGTTTCAAAATTTGAAAAACTAAATAATATAACAATAAATGTGTATATTTTAAAAAAGAACAAGAAAACTTTTGTAACTATTCCTGTATATGTAAGTAAAATATATGAAAGTAAACATATACATTTATTAATGATTCAAAGTGATTATGAAGTAGAAGATGAAGAAGAAGAAGAAGAAGAAGAAAAAGAAGATGTTGTTGAAAGTAATAATGAGGAATGTGACAATAAAATAAAATTTCATTTTTGTTGGATAAAGAATTTATCAAGACTTGTTAGTAATCAACTTTCAAAAACAAAATGTAAGAAATTTATATGTGATCGATGTTTACATTTCTTTAGATATGAGTACAAGTTTAAGGAACATTTACAAGACTGTGTTGGATTAGGTCTAAGACCAGTTAAACCGATAATGCCAGATGAAAATTTTAATATACTTGAGTTTAAAAACTTTAAGAGAAAAATTAGAAATGCATGTGTTATTTATGCAGACTTTGAAAGTATACTGGATAGTAATGTGACATATATTGAAACCAAGGGGGTATATCAAACACATATTGCACATAGCGTTGGATATTATGTAAAATATTCATATGATGACTCTAAATCTTATTATAATAGTTATCGTAGTGAAGATTGCGTTCAGTGGTTTGTAAATGAATTAAAAGAGATTGCTTATAATGTTGAGGATATAATAAAAAATGTATTACCAATGAAAACATTGACGGCTCAACAAAAGATTGAATATTTAAATGCAATAAATTGTCATATATGTGAAAAACCGTTGCAACAAGACCGTGTTCGAGATCATTGTCATTTAACAGGAAATTATAGAGGACCAGCTCATAATGAATGTAATTTAAATTATAATGAAAGTTATGTGATTCCAATAATTTTTCACAATTTATCATCTTATGATTCACATTTTATAATAATTGATTTAGCTACCGGAATAAGTGGAAGAACCTCTGTGCTACCAATTAATAAAGAACAATATATTTCATTTACGAAATATGTGTATGGAACTAATATTTCATTAAGATTTATTGATTCATATCGATTTATGGCTAGTTCTTTAAGTAATTTAGCATCTTATTTACCAAATAATAAACTAAAAAATTTAAAATCAGAATTTAACAATTTAAGCAATGAAGAATTTACTTTGTTAAGTAAAAAAGGTGTATTTCCTTATGATTATATAAATTCCTGGGAAAAGTTAAATGAGACAGCTTTACCACCTCAGAATATTTTTTTTAATTTATTAAATGATAGTAACTTATCTGATGTAGATTACAAACATGCACAAAATGTATGGAATACATTTCATATCAAAACACTTGGTGAATATTCAGATTTGTACTTAAAAACCGATGTGTTATTACTTTGTGACATATTTGAAAATTTTCGAGATAATTGTTTAGACACGTATAAATTAGATCCAGTGCATTATGTTTCTGCCCCAGGGTTATCTTGGGATTCTATGTTAAAAATAACAAAAATTAAACTTGAATTGTTTACTGATATAAATATGTGGCTATTTATAGAGAAGGGTATCAGAGGTGGTATAAGTCAATGTTCAAACAGATATGCAGAGGCCAATAACAAATACATGAATGAAAAGTATAAACCTGAATTACCTTCTAAATATCTAATGTATTTGGATGTTAATAACTTATACGGTCATGCAATGTCTCAATTCCTACCATATGGAAATTTTAAATGGTTAAACAACCAAGAAATATTGGAAATAAGTAATACTATATGCAATTTGTCAGAAACTAGTCAATACTGGTTACATTTTAGAAGTAGATTTAACTTATCCTCAAAGTTTACATAATCTCCATAAAGATTTACCGCTTTGTCCTGAGCATTGTATTCCACCGGGAAGTAAACATAAAAAACTTTTAACTACTTTATATGATAAGGAGAAATATATATTTCATTATAGTAATTTAAAGCAATGTATACATTTAGGAATGCAAGTGTCAAAAATACATCGAGTTTTAAAATTTAGTCAATCACCGTGGCTAAAAAACTATATCGATTTAAATACAGAAAAAAGAAAAATGGCTACCAATGATTTTGAAAAAAACTTGTATAAATTAATTAATAATAGTGTATTTGGTAAGACAATGGAAAATATTAGAAAACATCGTGATATAAAATTAAAAACAAAATGGGGTGGTCGTTATGGAGTAAAAAGTTTAATAGCACGACCTAATTTTCATAGCCGAACAATTTTTAATAAAATTGTTGTGGCTATTGAACTTTTAAAACCTAATATTACATTTAATAAACCTATATATGTTGGCTTTTCAATATTAGATTTATCTAAAACAGTAATGTATGATTTTCATTATAATTATATGCAAAAAGAATTTTTTAATAATAATTTAAAGTTATTATATATTGATACTGACTCGTTAATATATGAAATTATCACATCAGATATTTATGAAACTATAAAACGCGATATAAGTAAGTTTGATACAAGTGATTATAAAGAAAACAATCAGTATAATATTCCCCGTGTAAATAAAAAGGTATTAGGTTTAATGAAGGATGAAAATAACGGTAAAATTATGACTCACTTTATAGGACTAAGATCGAAAATGTATACAATAAAAGTTAATAATAATGATATTATAAAAAAAATAAAAGGAATAAAGACAAGTGTAGTAAAAAACCATATTTCTTTTGAAGATTATGAAAATTGTTTAAGAACTTTAAATGAAAAAAAATGTACTCAAAGAGGAATAGTTTCAAAATTGCATAATGTGTACTCTATTAAGCAAACAAAAATTGCTTTAAGTCCTTTTGATGATAAACGGTGTATTATAAAAAATAGTACCGATACTTTGCCTTGGGGTTTTGATAGTTTTAGTAAGAGCGATTTATTGTTATAAGTATATTTTAATGTAAAAATGAATACATATTTATAATAACCAATAGTTTTATTTATTTAAAATGTTATACAATATTTTTAGCATCTATCCAACTGTTATGAGATTTATCTAAACCTAACCACTTTACAAAAACTCTTTTTCCTTTTTTCTGTAAAACTTTCTCAACTAGATATATATCTGGATATTTTGTTTTTTGTAGTTCTTGTTCGTAAAACGCGCCTGCAATTGATTGGCCAAGAGAATCATTAAGTAAATATGTGACTGGATTAGTTAGTTGTACTTTTGATATAGTAAATATTTCGGTACTCCAGTTAGGAGTATACCCTTTTGCAAATAATGATTTGGTTTTGCTTAAACGAACATAATCTCTAACTTTATATTGACTTAAACCGACCCTTTTTATTCTATTGTATACATTTCCTAATAACTTTTTTTCATTTTTTATTGATACTTGAGATGGCTTCATATTAATTGTTGAATGATGAGAATTATTATATTTCTTAACAAGTGCATCAATGTTTTTAATCCAATTATAGTTGCCTTTTATACTAAAATCTTTCCACATGGCATTTTTTAGAGTTCTATTAAATCTTTCAACAATCGATGCTTTCATATTACGCTCAACATCATCTCTATTTAAATGACATTTATGCATTAATTTACCCTCTCTACCACTCCATATTAAATACCACCTCCAACAACAGAATCTCCTTACATATGCATACATACATAAAAATACATAAGTGGGAATATACCGACTGCATTCACAGCTACATCGAGGATACGAACATAAACGATTGGCTTCCGGAAATTGACGAAGAATGCAATAATTACGGCGTATCTTCTCCACTCTCTAAGTGTACTTGATATATCAAAAACTTTAATATACGATTTTCATTATGATTTCATCAAAAAAAAAGTCTATAAAGGTAATGCTAAATTGTTGTATACAGATACAGATTCATTAATATATCAAATTAAAACAGATGATATATATGACGATATTAAGTCAAAAACCAATATTTTATTTCTTATTATCATACCCAGTAAACATTTTGGAGTAAATTCTACTTAATTTCTATTACATATCATGAATTTTTTGTCTGGAACGTGTTCGTTTTCTATTCAGTCGTTCAAAGGAAAGGCCCTTTTTATAAGCTACAGACATTGCAACGACGGTTCACTGCTGAATTAAAAGCGGAGTAGGTTTATGATTTATGATGATTTGTTTAATACATATAATATATTTTTAAATAGTATTGTAATGTATTTAAAAAATAAAAATATTGGTGTTTCGAAAGAGATTTTGACTCAATTTTTATTTTACGAATGTGAAGAGTTAAATTCTAATGATATATTATTAAAAATGATAATAATTTCAAACATGTCGTATATATTAGAAGAAATATCAAAACTATTGTAATTACTTAATTTATAATATATATATATATATATAAATTTAAAATGTATATAATTCTTTTATTTATTTATTAGGGTATAACTACATCCATTAGAATCATAATATAACATATAATTACAATAATAACAGTTTCTTATTTGACATAGAGGACCATCTCTTTGTATGTTTCCTTTGTTATAATGTTTGTAACATAATCGACGTCCTTGTATATTTTGATTTTCTCAAATGGTATAGAATTACCGATGAAATTAAAAGATATTAGAACATTTGAGAAGAATAATGATATAAGTGTGAATGTTTATGGACTTGAAAATAATTTCATTGTGGGACCGTTGCATTATACATCTAAAAAGAAGAAACAACATGTTAATTTATTGTATATTGAAGATTTGAGTAATGGACATTATTGTTGGATTAAAAAATATATCAAGATTAATAAGAAGTCAATTTACTAAGCATATTAGTAAACAATTTTTGTGTGATGGCTGCTTTTCATTTTTTAACACAGAAGATCAGTTAAATAGACATTTAGAATATGATTGCAATAAGATATATACATTCCTTCCTTCTAAGTATAACGCTAAAGATAAATTGGGTAATATGATATCTCAAAACATTTTAAAATTCGATAATCATAAGAATCAATTACGCGTTCCATTTGTGATATATGGAGATTTTGAAACATTATTAAAACCCATTAGTACTTCTTATCCTGAAACTAATACATCATTTTCAAATAATATTCAAATTCATGAACCATATTCTTTTGCTTATTATATTAAATGTTCCTTTAATGATTCCTTAAGTAAGTTTGTTACGTACAGAGGTATTAATTGCGTTAAAGAATTTATTGAAACAATATACAGATACAGATTCATTAATATATCAAATTAAAACAGATGATATATATGACGATATTAAGTGTAATCTAGATAAATTTGATACATCTAATTATCCATTTAATAATGAATTTTCATTACCTTTAATGAACAAAGCTAAATTAGGCTTAATGAAAGATGAATGCGCGAGTAGTATAATTTGGGAGTTTGTTGGGTTAAGGTCAAAAAATGTATGCAATTGATATTGAGGGTTCATGCACAGCTAAAGCAAAAGGAATTAAGAAAAATATTGTAAACAAATTCAATATTAAAGATTATGTAAATTGTTTATCTCAGGATAACATATTATTGATCACAATGAATACCTTTAAATCTATTAAGCATACAATTTATACTCAAATGATAAGTAAAGTAGGTCTTAGTGGAAATGATAATAAAAGATATGTATTAACTGATGGTATAAGTACTTTAGCACATGGACATTATAAAATTTAGTACTAATTTTAAGTTAAGTTTAAGTTTTGTATAAATTTATATCTGTTTTAGTTAAGATAATTAAAATGTATATTTATATAACAATTGAAAAATAGCATGATGATCATGTTAACTTTGACTTTCCAAGTTTTCTAGAGTTTAAAACAAGTTTGTAATTTATGTTGGGATTCAAATAAATATTCCTTTATGGTATAAGATAATTTAAAATGTATATTTATATAACAATTGAAAAATAGCATATTTGTAAATAAATAATAATATATAAACACAAACCATTGAGTTTTATTATTATAAGATTTAATACATCCATATAAAATAAGATACACATATTTTATTAGTAATGTTTTGTTATATATAATTCTTATATGATTAACACTGGTCATAAGAGCTCTAATATATATATATGCATAGACATATTAATGTATGCGTACATAAAGTGGATGACAATTGTATACGTTATATGCAGGAGCAGTACCCAACTTGAACGTACTGGGAACGTAACTTGAACGTACTAGGAACGTAACTTGCATGAACGTACTGGGAACTACGTTCCTATTACGTTTAAGTTACGTTCCCAGTACGTTCAAAAATGCTTGATGACAATTGTATACGTTATATGCAGGAGCAGTACCCAACTTGAACGTACTGGGAACGTAACTTGAACGTACTAGGAACGTAGTTCCCAGTACGTTCATGCAAGTTATGTTCCTAGTACGTTCAAGTTACGTTCCCAGTACGTTCAAGTTGGGTACTGCTCCTGCATATAACGTATACAATTGTCATCCACTTTATGTACGCATACATTAATATGTCTATGCATATATATATATTAGAGCTCTTATGACCAGTGTTAATCATATAAGAATTATATATAACAAATCATTACTAATAAAATATGTGTATCTTATTTTATATGGATGTATTAAATCTTATAATAATAAAACTCAATGGTTTGTGTTTATATATTATTATTTATTTACAAATATGCTATTTTTCAATTGTTATATAAATATACATTTTAATTATCTTATACCATAAAGGAATATTTATTTGAATCCCAACATAATTTACAAACTTGTTTAAACTCTAGAAAACTTGGAAAGTCAATGTTAACATGATCATCATGCTATTTTTCAATTGTTATATAAATATACATTTTAATTATCTTAACTAAAACAGATATAAATTTATACAAAACTTAAACTTAACTTAAAATTAGTACTAAATTTTATAATGTCCATGTGCTAAAGTACTTATACCATCAGTTAATACATATCTTTTATTATCATTTCCACTAAGACCTACTTTACTTATCATTTGAGTATAAATTGTATGCTTAATAGATTTAAAGGTATTCATTGTGATTAATAATATGTTATCCTGAGATAAACAATTTACATAATCTTTAATATTGAATTTGTTTACAATATTTTTCTTAATTCCTTTTGCTTTAGCTGTGCATGAACCCTCAATATCAATTGCATACATTTTTTGACCTTAACCCAACAAACTCCCAAATTATACTACTCGCGCATTCATCTTTCATTAAGCCTAATTTAGCTTTGTTCATTAAAGGTAATGAAAATTCATTATTAAATGGATAATTAGATGTATCAAATTTATCTAGATTACACTTAATATCGTCATATATATCATCTGTTTTAATTTGATATATTAATGAATCTGTATCTGTATATTGTTTCAATAAATACTTTAACGCAATTAATACCTCTGTACGTAACAAACTTACTTAAGGAATCATTAAAGGAACATTTAATATAATAAGCAAAAGAATATGGTTCATGAATTTGAATATTATTTGAAAATGATGTATTAGTTTCAGGATAAGAAGTACTAATGGGTTTTAATAATGTTTCAAAATCTCCATATATCACAAATGGAACGCGTAATTGATTCTTATGATTATCGAATTTTAAAATGTTTTGAGATATCATATTACCCAATTTATCTTTAGCGTTATACTTAGAAGGAAGGAATGTATATATCTTATTGCAATCATATTCTAAATGTCTATTTAACTGATCTTCTGTGTTAAAAAATGAAAAGCAGCCATCACACAAAAATTGTTTACTAATATGCTTAGTAAATTGACTTCTTATTAATCTTGATATATTTTTTAATCCAACAATAATGTCCATTACTCAAATCTTCAATATACAATAATTTACATGTTGTTTTTTCTTTTTAGATGTATAATGCAACGGTCCCACAATGAAATTATTTTCAAGTCCATAAACATTCACACTTATATCATTATTCTTCTCAAATGTTCTAATATCTTTTAATTTCATCGGTAATTCTATACCATTTGAGAAAATCAAAATATACAAGGACGTCGATTATGTTACAAACATTATAACAAAGGAAACATACAAAGAGATGGTCCTCCATGTCAAATAAGAAACTGTTATGATTGTAATTATATGTTATATTATGATTCTAATGGATGTAGTTATACCCTAATAAATAAATAAAAGAATTATATACATTTTAAATTTATATATATATATATTATAAATTAAGTAATTACAATAGTTTTGATATTTTTTCTAATATATACGACATGTTTAAAATTATTTTAATTTTTAATAATATATCATTAGAATTTAACTCTTCACATTCGTAAAATAAAAATTGAGTCAAAATCTCTTTCGAAACACCAATATTTTTATTTTTTAAATACATTACAATACTATTTAAAAATATATTATATGTATTAAACAAATCATCATAAATCATAAACCTACTCCGCTTTTAATTCAGCAGTGAACCGTCGTTGCAATGTCTGTAGCTTATAAAAAGGGCCTTTCCTTTGAACGACTGAATAGAAAACGAACACGTTCCAGACAAAAAATTCATTATATGTAATAGAAATTAAGTAGAATTAACTCCAAAATGTTTACTGGGTATGATAATAAGAAATAAAATATTGGTTTTTGACTTAATATCGTCATATATATCATCTGTTTTAATTTGATATATTAATGAATCTGTATCTGTATACAACAATTTAGCATTACCTTTATAGACTTTTTTTTTGATGAAATCATAATGAAAATCGTATATTAAAGTTTTTGATATATCAAGTACACTTAGAGAGTGTAGAAGATACGCCGTAATTATTGCATTCTTCGTCAATTTCCGGAAGCCAATCGTTTATGTTCGTATCCTCGATGTAGCTGTGAATGCAGTCGGTATATTCCCACTTATGTATTTTTATGTATGTATGCATATGTAAGGAGATTCTGTTGTTGGAGGTGGTATTTAATATGGAGTGGTAGAGAGGGTAAATTAATGCATAAATGTCATTTAAATAGAGATGATGTTGAGCGTAATATGAAAGCATCGATTGTTGAAAGATTTAATAGAACTCTAAAAAATGCCATGTGGAAAGATTTTAGTATAAAAGGCAACTATAATTGGATTAAAAACATTGATGCACTTGTTAAGAAATATAATAATTCTCATCATTCAACAATTAATATGAAGCCATCTCAAGTATCAATAAAAAATGAAAAAAAATTATTAGGAAATGTATACAATAGAATAAAAAGGGTCGGTTTAAGTCAATATAAAGTTGGAGATTATGTTCGTTTAAGCAAAACCAAATCATTATTTGCAAAAGGGTATACTCCTAACTGGAGTACCGAAATATTTACTATATCAAAAGTACAACTAACTAATCCAGTCACATATTTACTTAATGATTCTCTTGGCCAATCAATTGCAGGCGCGTTTTACGAACAAGAACTACAAAAAACAAAATATCCAGATATATATCTAGTTGAGAAAGTTTTACAGAAAAAAGGAAAAAGAGTTTTTGTAAAGTGGTTAGGTTTAGATAAATCTCATAACAGTTGGATAGATGCTAAAAATATTGTATAACATTTTAAATAAATAAAACTATTGGTTATTATAAATATGTATTCATTTTTACATTAAAATATACTAATAACAATAAATCGCTCTTACTAAAACTATCAAAACCCCAAGGCAAAGTATCGGTACTATTTTTTATAATACACCGATTATCATCAAAAGGACTTAAAGCAATTTTTGTTTGCTTAATAGAGTACACATTATGCAATTTTGAAACTATTCCTCTTTGAGTACATTTTTTTTCATTTAAAGTTCTTAAACAATTTTCATAATCTTCAAAAGAAATATGGTTTTTTACTACACTTGTCTTTATTCCTTTTATTTTTTTTATAATATCATTATTATTAACTTTTATTGTATACATTTTCGATCTTAGTCCTATAAAGTGAGTCATAATTTTACCGTTATTTTCATCCTTCATTAAACCTAATACCTTTTTATTTACACGGGGAATATTATATTGATTGTTTTCTTTATAATCACTTGTATCAAACTTACTTATATCGCGTTTTATAGTTTCATAAATATCTGATGTGATAATTTCATATATTAACGAGTCAGTATCAATATATAATAACTTTAAATTATTATTAAAAAATTCTTTTTGCATATAATTATAATGAAAATCATACATTACTGTTTTAGATAAATCTAATATTGAAAAGCCAACATATATAGGTTTATTAAATGTAATATTAGGTTTTAAAAGTTCAATAGCCACAACAATTTTATTAAAAATTGTTCGACTATGAAAATTAGGTCGTGCTATTAAACTTTTTACTCCATAACGACCACCCCATTTTGTTTTTAATTTTATATCACGATGTTTTCTAATATTTTCCATTGTCTTACCAAATACACTATTATTAATTAATTTATACAAGTTTTTTTCAAAATCATTGGTAGCCATTTTTCTTTTTTCTGTATTTAAATCGATATAGTTTTTTAGCCACGGTGATTGACTAAATTTTAAAACTCGATGTATTTTTGAAACTTGCATTCCTAAATGTATACATTGCTTAAATTACTATAATGAATTATATATTTCTCCTTATCATATAAAGTAGTTAAAAGTTTTTTATGTTTACTTCCCGGTGGAATACAATGCTCAGGACAAAGCGGTAAATCTTTATGGAGATTATGTAAACTTTGAGGATAAGTTAAATCTACTTCTAAAATGTAACCAGTATTGACTAGTTTCTGACAAATTGCATATAGTATTACTTATTTCCAATATTTCTTGGTTGTTTAACCATTTAAAATTTCCATATGGTAGGAATTGAGACATTGCATGACCGTATAAGTTATTAACATCCAAATACATTAGATATTTAGAAGGTAATTCAGGTTTATACTTTTCATTCATGTATTTGTTATTGGCCTCTGCATATCTGTTTGAACATTGACTTATACCACCTCTGATACCCTTCTCTATAAATAGCCACATATTTATATCAGTAAACAATTCAAGTTTAATTTTTGTTATTTTTAACATAGAATCCCAAGATAACCCTGGGGCAGAAACATAATGCACTGGATCTAATTTATACGTGTCTAAACAATTATCTCGAAAATTTTCAAATATGTCACAAAGTAATAACACATCGGTTTTTAAGTACAAATCTGAATATTCACCAAGTGTTTTGATATGAAATGTATTCCATACATCTTGTGCATGTTTGTAATCTACATCAGATAAGTTACTATCATTTAATAAATTAAAAAAATTATCCTGAGGTGGTAAAGCTGTCTTATTTAACTTTTCCCAGGAATTTATATAATCATAAGGAAATACACCTTTTTTACTTAACAAAGTAAATTCTTCATTGCTTAAATTGTTAAATTCTGATTTTAAATTTTTTAGTTTATTATTTGGTAAATAAGATGCTAAATTACTTAAAGAACTAGCCATAAATCGATATGAATCAATAAATCTTAATGAAATATTAGTTCCATACACATATTTCGTAAATGAAATATATTTTTCTTTATTAATTGGTAGCACAGAGGTTCTTTCACTTATTCCGGTAGCTAAATCAATTATTATAAAATGTGAATCATAAGATGATAAATTGTGAAAAATTATTGGAATCACATAACTTTCATTATAATTTAAATTACATTCATTATGAGCTGGTCCTCTATAATTTCCTGTTAAATGACAATGATCTCGAACACGGTCTTGTTGCAACGGTTTTTCACATATATGACAATTTATTGCATTTAAATATTCAATCTTTTGTTGAGCCGTCAATGTTTTCATTGGTAATACATTTTTTATTATATCCTCAACATTATAAGCAATCTCTTTTAATTCATTTACAAACCACTGAACGCAATCTTCACCACGATAACTATTATAATAAGATTTAGAGTCATCATATGAATATTTTACATAATATCCAACGCTATGTGCAATATGTGTTTGATATACCCCCTTGGTTTCAATATTTGTCACATTACTATTTAATATACTTTCAAAGTCTGCATAAATAACACATGCATTTCTAATTTTTCTCTTAAAGTTTTTAAACTCAAGTATATTAAAATTTTCATCTGGCATTATCGGTTTAACTGGTCTTAGACCTAATCCAACACAGTCTTGTAAATGTTCCTTAAACTTGTACTCATATCTAAAGAAATGTAAACATCAATCACATATAAATTTCTTACATTTTGTTTTTGAAAGTTGATTACTAACAAGTCTTGATAAATTCTTTATCCAACAAAAATGAAATTTTATTTTATTGTCACATTCCTCATTATTACTTTCAATAACATCTTCTTCTTCTTCTTCTTCTTCTTCTTCATCTTCTACTTCATAATCACTTTGAATCATTAATAAATGTATATGTTTACTTTCATATATTTTACTTACATATACAGGAATAGTTACAAAAGTTTTCTTGTTCTTTTTTAAAATATACACATTTATTGTTATATTATTTAGTTTTTCAAATTTTGAAACTTGTGATAACGTCATTGGAAATTTAATACCATTTAAATTAGGACAATTTACATATCTCTTATAAGACAATACTTTTTCAGCATTATATTTTGCTGGATAAAGCGCTGATAATACTGCCCATACAAAACATTTGTCATCTTCATTCTGAACATTTATTACAGCCTTTTTTCGTTTTATTTCAACTGGTAAGTCAATAAATGATGAACCATAAAATGGAACAAATTGATTTATATTTACTATCATATTCACTATTTTATATAGAGCCCATCCACTTTGATTTTCTTGAAAAGTTTCTAAATCTTTTAATACAACATCAATAACATTTTCCTTATACCAATGTTTTAAATCTGTTGATACAAAAATTTCATTATTTTTAGTATTAAAATATTTGTATTCAAATATATGTTCTTCTTCTTTAGCTGATGGTAAAACAAATTCACCACAAAATATTACGTTAACTTTTAAAGCACTATATTTTTTTAAAGCATTTTTAATTCTAGATGCAAACATATAAAATGCATCGTTCAAAAATTGTAATGGATCAATGTGACTTAAATTAATTAACACTCCTGTTCTAACACGTCCTTTAAATGATGAATTTATTTCCTGCCATTTAATTCGATTACTACGTTTTAAACTATTTATAGTTCCTCCTCCAACTTTTTGTTTATTTTCTAACAATGTTTGAAAATATTTTAAGACACTTATATTGCTTTCAATGCTTCGCTTATATCCAATTGAATAGGTATTTTTATTTTTTTTAATAACTTATTTAACAACTTTATATTTATTTTATTATAATCAGACCACTTTTTCCACTGAATACTTGAATAATTTGAACTATTCAAATGTTCAATAATTGTTCTTATATGCTTAATAATCTTACAACCGTTATCCATTGTAAATTATATATTTCAGTTTGAAAATCAAAATATAAATCACAATTGTTTTTAAAAGTTCATTTATTTATAGAGTTTTACATAAAAAATATGCATTAATCACTATGTTATACTTTTACAATTTCGTCATCAGAGTCTAACACTTGTACAGTTTCATCGTCCGAGTCTAATATTTCAATAACTTGTATCCAAAGTTCTCATGAGAACATGTGTTTTATCATCCGGCCCTACATTTAACTAAAACATGAAATGTATAACAAAAAATTTGTCTACGTTTGGAAAATATTGTTTTATCATATTGCATAAGAATAATTTATATACGAAGTTCTCATGAGAACATGTGCTGACGCTCACACAGTTTTAACACGTGTGCTTCAAGTTACGTTCAAGTTACATTCGAACTAATGCGCTCATGAGAACATGTGCTGTTTGCAAATTTCGAAGGAATGCGCTATAAATACACTGTTATAAATAATTTAACACTGTTATTGTTATAATCTATGTTTAACAATCCTTAAGAATATATATATCACAAATTATACTATAACCTTTCATATTATACCCCACCATGTGTAATATAACGTCATTATAACATATAACTACTACAACGTCATAATCTTATAACCAATAACAAATCAAACATAAGAATTAATATCGGTATCTCACTCTTTACCACTATTGCTTTCTCACTCATAACCTTGGGTATTGTAGAGAATGTACCAACAGATAAAAGCTGTAATGACGTCATCATCTTCTACTAGGACACGAACATAATTGACATTAACATAACGAATGCAATAATTACGCCAATACTAACACACACACGTGATACTTATTATCGCTATCTCACTCTTTCATATTACCCCACTATTACCCCCAACATTTTCTAGCCACGCCCCCTCACTCCTTACCCCACCCTTACCCCCTTTTACATTCTTCCAAGTCTAGCCACGCCCCCTCTGCATATCGTGACCTAAATGCATCCCCACCACCAATAATTTCCAACTCATAGTATGATTTAAGCCAGAACCCGCTCTACTAACCTACTAATATTATTATATAAATAATTATTTTGAGTATGCAATTTGCCTGCAACCACATATCCAAATGTAGTATTTTGTAAAACTGACCCATTATTTAACTTAATACAGCCACCTAATAGAATGGCAAAATATACATCAGCTCCCAATAGCAATGATATTTTCGACGGTACATTGTACTGCTCATCTGCTAGTGTAATATTTTTGGGAAGAATAACTTTAGATGTATCAATTGAAAATTGAGGCAAAGGCGTAGTGATAGACTCAACTACATGACAGTTCACATTGTAATTAATATTGTTGTTGTGATAGGACTGTATTTTCAACTTTGCTGAGTGGTATAATTTTGTGGCTTTATTGCTTATACCAATAATGTTACTACATTGAGTAGTTGTGCGTAAACACAATTTTTCTAAAAGTTCAGCAGTCACAAATGTTGCTTGGCTACCACTATCGAGCAATGCACGAACTAGAAACTCGCGACCAAATTTGTCAACGATTTTTACCCTTATAGTGGGCAGCAATATGGTACCACCCAAATTATCATTGCTAGAGCACATTACAACTGGAGCTTTAGTTTTATCACATAACAAACTGTTATGTATACCTGTACAATTGTGATATTTATATTTATTTTTAAGGGGACACCTGCCTCTATGGGCTTTCAAACATAGCGAACATAATTTATGTTTAAATTCTGCCATAGTAGGCAGTTTTTCTAAATTTTTTTCCATGTGGAAAGTGCGGCTAGTAAATATATCTAACATCCTGCTTAACATTGAGATTAAAATCATATCCCATTTGTCAACAGGCTCATCAAGATTTTTTAAAGCTTGCAATTGCTGTTTAACTTGACATAAAAAGGCCCTTATAGCGACTGCAGTACCTTTTTGCATGTTTGGAATATCAAGTAGTATATTAATATAATTAGAGATTAATCGTGCTTTATTATCATAGCGCGCTAACAATAAATCAAGCGCCTCTTTATATGAGCTGTTCACAAGCGGCAGATTTATAATTATTGAAAGAGCTTCATCAAGGAGATACTTTCTCAAATAAAAGATCCTTTGCACATCGGATAATGAGGTATTATTATGAACAACCGCTTGGAAAAGCTCATAAAAGTGCTTAAACCTGGTTATATCCTTGCCATCAAAGGTTGGAATTTCCACTGCTGGAAGTTTTGATGCAACCAAGTTAGGACAAGTAGGCCTATTAACTTCTTTTAATTTAGTGATACTAGCATTTAATTTTGCTAGAATATTAAAGTATTTTTCTTCAACTTCCTCTATGTCTTCATCATCCTGTTCATCAATCTCTAAAATACTGTACTGCGTGAGCTCGTACGATTGATATGTAGTCAGCAACTTTTCTTTTTTCGCCTCTAACAACTCCACTGTACCGGATTCGAGAGCCCTTGAGTCGCTGACGTAGTTGTCCATCCTTGATATTGAACCTTTTGCTGTCGTCCGCGCCGTTTTAAGCCTTTTCAATCCCTCCATTCTTCTTACGTGATAATATCGTACTTTTATGATAGACGAAACGTGGATGACAAAACGAATCCAGCTTAATCCAGCAACTTAGTAAGTTGTTAATATTTTGGTACTTGTAGATAGTAAGAAAAAATTTGTACCTTGATGAGTAAAAAAGTATTTTACTCTGTTCCAGTGTCCTTGTACTCCCTTTCCGTATTCCCTTTCCGTATTAATATTTTTCTTGAATATTTTTTCTTGAAATGTAAGTATGTAGTATGCAAATCGTCTGTGAATCCGTTTTATTAAAGCGTTGCATTACCCAATCAATGGCAATTGATGACTTCCAGAGCCGCCATGGGGTAAATGTAAAAAAACGCCTGTACACGTGTCGGGTACTATATAGATGTAACCTCAAAACACAACGAAATCACACGCGGTTACTAGATGCTCGAAGGACCAGCTTCGCATGTACGAAATAAAACCATGCGAGTAAAATTGAATGAATATTTTATTTAAATATTCAAACTTAAATTAAATTACACTTTTTCTTATATAACTTAATACTTTCTATTGTACAAAATGGTGACACTGCAAGTGTAAAGAACAGAATAGAATAGAATGAATAATCAACTGCCTTGCCATATGCCTGTGGCTTGCTCCAATACTTAATAATGTTGCCCTGTGTGTGAATTCTACCAGAGACAACAATACTTCACAATATTGAAATGTCACCAGAGACATATTTTATGTTCTGTACTGAACATACAGTAATAATCACCTTAGAGTGATCTGATGACAAATCTAAACAGAATTCCGCTTTACACTTTTTCGGGTCAACACCTTTAGTAATACAAAAATCGATCACATCCGGAACTTTTTTTACGTCAGAAGGCCAGTAAGTTGGTTCGTAAGTTGTAATTGATCTTAGATTTTTAGCACTCATTGCTTTTACTAGTTCTTTACACTTGTGATTAGTTAATCTCGAGCCCCATGTTGGGTGCTTGGCGTTATAGTCACCCCCTGCCACAAATTTGTTACCCAGTGTTTCAAAAAAGGTCACGTAGTGTTCATTTTCAATAGTAATACTGGTGGGCTGTAAATAATCCATTGCAAACTTCTCTCTTTCATGATGTGCAATACTATCTTTTATAATTATTGCAGTTCCACCATGTGCCTTACCATTCGGATGTCTAGTGTGGTATATTTTATATTTTGGAATACTAATGTAGTGCCGTTCAGTGAAGTGGGTCTCTGATACCATCATGATATCTATGTTGGTCAATTGGTCAATTAAAAAAGTTTTTATTTCCCGAGAGTGTTGGTGTAAACCGTTTGCGTTCCAAATACATAATTTATACCTTTGTTGGTTATAGTTTTGTTGTTGTCCTGTCATTAGGCCAATTTACTAACTACGACAGTAAGTTGATTGAGCATTGTCCCCATCTGTTCCATGAGTCTGGCAAGCATTTCTTCAAGCTTAACCATATTACTGACTGGTTGGGTGCTAGTTGGTACTGTTTGATCATTAACAGCTTGGGCGTATGATACTCCAGTTCTTATTTGGCCTTCTAGGCTAGGTTGAGCTTGAGTTTGATTGTTCTTCTTTTCACGTAGTGTAGGCCATAATTTTTGTTGCAATTGTTTATGAACTTCACATCCTCTGTAGTTTGCAGGGTGATTTCCTCCACAATTAGTGCATTTTACTTGGTTGTTTTTTATGTTGCGGGAGCAATTTTTTGTCTTTTGTTGCTCAGCACATTTTACGCATTTGTGTACTTTGCGACAGTATGCTTTAGTATGCCCAAATGCCTTGCATCTTGTACATTGTGGAATTACTCTTTTGGTACGTGGTGGTTCGCATTTAACAATATTATAGTAAAGTTTTTTATGATGTATACTTCTTTGTTGTTACCACTAGTTTTTAGGTCTACATAAAACATAGGTAGAGGTAATTTGGTGACTCTGTGTTTTATGTTATGAATGTTCACTGTTTCGTGGTCAAGACCCAAGAACGCTGATTTTATTGCTTTCACCTCTGTTCCGTGGTGTAGGCCTCTTAGTACAAACCTAAATGTTTTCTCACTTTTTGGTCTGAAGGTGTGGTATTGGGTGTTTTTCTCATCCAACTCCTTTATAAGAGTTTTAAAGTGTTCAGCCTCAAAAACTTGAACTTTAATTGTTTTAAAGCTAGTGGATTTGACTTTATAATTACTCGTAATTTTTTGCATCAGTGTATGGATGAGTTGAATCACTCCTACCTTATATATTGTTACGGGTAGAGGTTTGGGTATTGTGGTTGTGTTGCTTGATTCATTGGTAGCTGTCTTCTTTGTGGTTTCTATGTTTCCTCGTTCCTCTTCTGTCAGGCATTCAAAACTGTTATTGGTTTCTATTAGTTTGCTTAGCCAATAGTCGGCTAGTTTTGTCTGTTTCCTGGCATTCAGAACTTCTGGACTTCTTAGTCTTTTCTTGTGTTGGACGGTTGTCCAACGGTTGGATGGAGATTGTACACATTGGGATATAGTCTCTGGGATGGTCTCTGTTTTATCAGAGATGTTTGTTTTATCGGTGCCGTAAGCTGTTGTATTTTGCGGCGGACTTCTAATCACTATCTTATTAATTATTGGGTCACAATTAATTTAGATTTGATTATAATTTACTCACAATACAATACACTAATATTATTAGAACAATGATTGTGCACTGCATTGTTTATAGGAATTTCACTTTTTATCTATGTATTTAGTTTGAGGACAAATCCACATGTTATACCATATAGGTTATACACCATATAATATAAGGTTTATTTTCCACTTTAAATACAGATTTAGATTATATACGATAATTTGTAAATGTTCAACGGATACTCGTTCAATTCGTTTTATACACTTCTTTTGTTAATATAATAACGAACAATAGTAGTTAAAAACAATTTTATTAAATAACTTATAGAATATTTGAAAGAAAGAACGTCTGCACTGCTTAACAAGCAATAATGAACTCTTTTTTAAAACTAAGTGACGACTGGCCTCTCCCTATTCTAAGTGGTTTTTTGTTAAGAGATGAACTTTTCCATACGTTTCGAAGGCCCATTGCAGATTTTGCCGTTTCGATGCTGGCTGATGACCAGGGGTTTTTAGGTGTTGATGCTCTGCTGATGTGATCCTCGCTCTCCTTCCCTGAAAAAAATTCCGCCAGATGTTGTGGAGTTGGTAGCATTTTCACCCAGGTGTGAACTGTGTCCTCTAGCTGCTGTCTTGCCGATTTCCGATCTATTTCGTCTCTCGATGTCAACAGCTTGAAAGCGTTGTCGATCAGCGAAAAGTCGCTATCGACAGCAGCGTTGGGGATTCCGATGCAGCCAGTTCTTCTCTCTCCGTAGATGTAATAATTGGTTGCGTTATCTGGGAGGTAGAGCGTCTTCTTAAACTCAGCTCGCATGCAGTCGTCCAGTTGCTCGTAATCCTGCTTTCGGAAGGCATTCGTCCGCATAGGAAAATTCAGCATTGGATAGACAAAGGATTTTACTGCGTTGATTCTCTGCCACGGTGCAAGATTTGATTTTCTTCCCTTTGTTCATCATTTCCTACATTTCTTTTAATTTTAACCACTTTGCAGCCTCTGTCTGCTTCTCTCTAGTGAGAATATGTTAACCTATCACTCCCTGGTGCAGAGTTTTTAAAGCGCCACAGTTTCTTCATCACTTCATCTTTGGAGAAATTGTCCGTCAGCTCCGGAATCCTCTCCACTTCTTTATCTTCATATATGTCATTTGAGTACTCTATTGTTCTTAGGATCTCTGAGAATTGGTTCCTTATGATAGTGGAGTCGACAGGGCACCTGCTGGCGACTTCTCATATGATGGCACGAACGGCTCTTCTCCAGTTCCTCTTATACAGCCTCTGTATCACAGCAGCGTTACCTACATTTGGTACTTTGGCCGTATACGTGTTGTCCTGTAACTCAGGCAGTTTGACTATTCTTAATATTTTTTCTGTTATTTCCTGAACCAACTTCTCGAAGATTGGCCAAGCTGTTTTTGGTTTAGCGCTTCTAGAATATCTGTTAGCTGCTGGCCAAACATGGAGTAAAGCGCTGGAGTTTTGCTGGAAGTACTCTCAAAAACGTCGGACTGTTGTGTAGTTAAAGAAATCGTCGGGGGACACAAGGTTGTAATCTGCAAGCATCCTTCTAGTTCTGGTTGGTTTTGCGAAATATCAGCGGAGTCTTGGGTGAAAGCAAGTAAATCTGGTCTTTGATTTGCAATTTCAACTAGCCTACGAAGCGTACTGTAGAAGTATCTGCTAGGGTATACATTCCGATTTGTCTGCGTTGGACTGGAGTTATCTGTTGCGACTGTTGTATTTTCAGTCTCAATGGGGTTCTCTTGCGCGATATTCGTTCTGCTTTCTTCTTCTTCTAGATCCTCTGATACTGCGGCTGTTGCAGTGTTAATATCAAGAGGGATCTCTGGGATCAGGATATTTGTTTGTACTTCTTCTTCTACCTTCTTAACCTTGGAATTAGGGGGGGGAGGGGGGTTCCATCTCTCTTTCTGCCTCCTTCTGGCTGCTAACTGCGTTTCAGGTGTTAGCAGAGTGTTGTTACCATTGACCACCTGTCCAGTGCGCTCGAGCGAGTGCACAGAATTGTGGATTCACAGTCCATGAACTGATGGGAACGTCGCAGTGCAATCTTGGTAGGCGAAGGGGTGGAGAATCGTGTCGTGGACTGTTTTGGTTGTTGCGCTGCATTTATGGCTAGATGGTATAGCCGATAGACGCTGCAGGCAATCCCGACACGCGTGGATGGAAGTGATGTTTGATATGTTGTGTTCCTCCTTCAGATGACGAGTTAGGGCCATCTTTGTTACCGTCCATAATCCATTGGAGACAAAGGAGCTGCTACAATTGGTTTCCGTGCAAAAGAAGGTCGTCGGAAGCAGGAACATCAGGTAGAGGTACCTTCCTCTCCTTACTCCTTGGTTGTTCCTCCCAGTGACTGCGGCTATCTCATCTAGGGGATGCTCTACAACGTCTGCTTCACGGCTGGGGGTTGACAAACTTCCTTCACTGCTGCTTCTGCTTCTACTAGAGCCTCGTAGTCTTCTACGGCTCATTATGTCTATTCCTGATGGAGCTGAAGAACCATAAGGGTTGACGCCGTCCTAGTCCTGGTCTGCAAGTGTAGTCCGTACACTTCAAGTACTCCTAGTAACCTCTTAGTCAAGATGTACAAGCAGTAGAATCGATCGATACTGACCAACTTTAACTACTGGTCCTACCGAAGTAGGACTTTCATTGAAAAGCTGATAAGTAGAGGCAGTAGAGAAGTATTTATAACTTTGTTATAATTATTATAAAGCCTCAATGAGTAGGAGGGTCGCGGTGGTGTGCGCAGAAGGGTCTTGTCGTGAGACTGCCTGGAGCCGCCATCGGTGCAGATCTTGGTGGAAGTAGCAAATTTTTACAAAGTCATTATTATACACATATACATTAAAAAAATTTAAACTTAAGATTTGTTATATAGTTGCTAAGTGCAAGGCTTCATGCCGATAACTAAATTTTTCTAACACTAATCTAAGACTAAAACATGCAACTATTACTAATAAAAATCTGTGCAAAGACAGTACTAACTCGAATGTAAAATATTTCATGGACAACACAACCTCTATCGGCGGGAAATTGCCGGTTTACATATCAAGAGGTACCTAATCTAATCTAAACATAAAACACATTAAAAAGTTGTAACTTCATGCAGTAAGATACGTTAAAAATGAACAAATTAGAAAATAAAACATCAATACGTTACTAACTAAATACAGTTTTACATAGTAGACGTGCACATAATAAATTATGACAACACATTTTACTTACATAGAGAATAAATTACTGACGAGTATGATGTTACAACGATTGACAGGCGACATAACTTTTATAGTGAAGGGGCGTTATACTAAATGATGTGGGACTACAGGCTATTCCTGTCGGTGTCCCGTGAGATGCCAAACATATATATTACGTAAGTGACGTATGATGTCACTCACCGCTAGTTTACGTAATAAACTAGCGTATGACTTTGAACAAAACTTTTTGAGGAAGTCATCATTGTTTGGATCCCAGATCCCAGTGTTTTAATTATCAGTGGGATCACCTCAACCGACTGGTAGCGTTGCCCTAGTTCTAACCGTAACCGATCATATTTACGTCGTTTTTTATTTCGCGCGATTTCCAGAGCTTCCCGACGGTTTTCGAATAATATAGTTACATCCACGATATAGCAAGTCTCGCCTCTAACTAACACAAGGTCGGGTTTGAGCCTTTGCTCACCTATCTGCGTGTTCTCTGCTATTACCGTAAATTTAGGAGTCGCGGCGTTCTTGATCCTCTCGACGAATGTGTCATGTCTGGCAGTGTATGCTTGCGAGTATCACATGCAGTGACATAACACGCGGGAGAGAGTCTCATGTGGAAGCATCTTTAATTGGGCATAGCCAACCGAGAAAGATTTGTTAGAACAAAATTTTGCAAAGTTTGTTATCACCTAAATACAGCTCTGATGTAGCCCGCTTTAAGGTATTACATTATTCAAATACCAAACCATCCAGAGGGATGAAGATTTTTTTTTGCTGAGACGCAAGAGTTATGAAAAAATAAAGAGTAAAGAAAACCTGTAAACAGTAGAATTGTGAAGAGTTGCAGTATTCGAACGACACTGAATACTAGTATTATTATGCCATAACTTCGCTTGCTATTGTTTTTGTATGTCGCGGACGCGACTATTTTGGGTTTTCATATGTTCTTTTTATCAATTCTAATAAGTAATAATTTCTCAGTATAGTAGATGTAGAGAAAAATATAGGTTGGAATGTTCCCTCACTTTTCAACTTATATTTGAAGTAGTTTATTAAGTGTCAACATAATAATTTTTGTTTTATTTTATTAGTTTTTTTTTTAAATCCATACTTGTCGAAGTATGTTTGATTCAGGGATGAACATCTAGAGGTGTTCCGCAATTGTCACTATAATTATCTTAATATTTCCCCTTCAAGGAGTTTCCACTGTGTTGAAAAAAATAATTCAATTAAAAAGTTTTGCATTTAAGTTATTTGGTTTGCCTGCTTCAGTTTGGAAGGTTTATTTTACTTAATGTGTATTGAATTTTAATATTGCAATTATACATGACCAAGTTGTTTGTTATTGTTTATTTTTTTGTTGGAATCTTCGGAACGGTCCTAATTGTTTCACGGTAAGTGTTATTGTACAACCTTAACAAATATAGCAATAAGGAAGGTGTTTTGTTTGAGATTTTAAAATCTCTTAAAAAAAATTGGGTCAATTTCCGGATTATTTTATTTTGAATCATCTTCGTGCACACATTATGGACAGTACCTTGTTTCAAACGCTTAAATTTTTTTTTTTGTATAATAGTATACTCCTTGGAACACTTCAAGAATGTTGTTCTTGTGTTTCGGTTGCATACCCCTTATGGGAAACGTTATTTTTTTTTATTTTTAAGCATAATTTTTTTTTGTTAACTCCAATCGTTGCATCCTTGGTTTGAGTCCGCTCTAAACATTTTTGGTACACCAATTGAGTGGGACTCATTTTTGCAACTGGAAAAAAAAAAATTTCTTGGAAAAACTCTTACTGAAAAGTTGAATCCGGTCTATAGCTGGGAACACCTAACTTCGGATTTATCGTTACAGTACTGGCACGGTCCGATTGGTTGTTTAAGTTCGGTATGGCATCGGTCAGCCGAATTTAAACGAATCGGCCAGGTACGAGGTTACCTCGTTGCGGTAAACCCAAGTGTTGGGGACTCGGTGGCGGACCTCGGTCCGGCATAGACTCGGCGGTTGGACTTTGACGGGAACCTCGGACTTATAACCGAGCAGTTAGTCAATGTAAATCAAGGAGAATACGATTTTGGGTATAAGTTATAATTTAATTAAATTATTGTCAATTAATTTTTTTTTAACAAAATAATTATTTATATTAAACACAATTTGTTTTATATTTTGAGTGTATCAGGAGGTTAGGGTTTTTATGCTTTTATTTTAATTGATTATCAATCGGATTCTTCCGATTCTGTACGAGTCGATATGCATTGTCACGCTACATAGGTTTTTCCTTAAAAACTGTGGATTGTACATATTTTAATATTTATCAATTAATTTATTTATAATATATATTTTTAAAAAACACTTTTAGCTCCTGATTAACTTAATATATATATATATATATATATATATATATATATATATATATATATATATATATATATATATATATATATATAGCACATGGGCTGAACAGTCCCGGGCCTAACACATAGATGGCGCTAGTTTTATTGCAGTCACCTTTTATCAGTTAATACTAACCTTCAAAAGACAGCTGTTAATATTTCATGATATTCTATTCAGTAGTTTGTGAGTTATTGTGCTAAGAGTGACGCTACTTTTGTTATTTTCAAAACAATGGATCAAAAACAATTTCGTGTTTTAATTTTACACTGCTTCTTGATGGGTAAAAATAGATATAAAAAGTGTTATGGGGACTCCGCTCCATCAGAAACAACAATAAAATGTTGGTTTGCTGACTTCAAACGTGGTCGTAGAGACACCGATGATGCAGAACACAGTGGACGTCCAAATGAGGCGGTAACACCAGAAAACATAAAAAAAATTCACAAAATCGTTTTGTATGATCGAAAAGTGAAGTTGCGTGAGTTAGCTGACATCGTAAAGATATCAAAAGAACGTGTTGGCTTTATGAGCTTTATGAACATTTGACTATGAGAAAGCTCTGTTCAAAGTGGGTGCCGCGTTTGCTTACTGTTGACCAAAAACGACAACGTGTTGATTATTCTGAGCAGTGTTTGGCCATGTTTAAACGTAACAAACCGGAATTTTTGCGTCGATATGTGACAATGGATGAAACATGGATTCATCACTTCACTCCGGAATCAAAACGATCGTCATCTGAGTGGACAGCAACTGGTGAACCTCGTCCAAAACGCCCGAAAGCACAACAATCGGCTGGAAAGGTTATGGCCTCGGTATTTTGAAATGTTCGTGGTGTAATATTAATCGACTATCTTGAGAAAGAAAATACCATTAACAGTGACTATTATATAGCGTTATTGGAGCGTTTGAAGGTCGAAATTGCAAAGAAACGACCGCATATGGCAAAGAAAAAATTTTTGTTTCATCAAGACAACGCACCGTGTCACAAGTCAATCAAAACAATGGCAAAACTACATGAATTGAACTTCGAATTGCTCCCACATCCACCGTATTCGCTAGATTTGGCTCCCAGCGACTACTGCCTGTTTGCAGACCTGAAAAAATTGCTCGCCGGTAAAAAATTTCGCACAAATGAAGAGGTTATCGCTGAAACTGAGGCCTATTTTGTTGCAAAAGATAAATCGTTCTACAAAAGTGGTATTGAAATGTTAGAGCGGCGCTGAAATAATTGCGTTGCTCTTGATGGAGATTACGTTGATGAATAAAGCTAATTTTGAACCAAGAAAACTGTGTTTTCTTTGATAGGCCCGGGACTTTTCAGCCAATGTGTTATATATATGTATAATTAAAGTTTGAGTAATTTAGACTTTATTAAAAAAAAAAACAATTTATTTTAGTTTTACTTAAATAATATTTATTTGGACTAATAATCACTGTGCGATACAGCTTATACCTAGTCTCAAATGGTGAGCCAGCCAATTACTATCTGCGCGATGCAGATTATACATGAACTTGAACTCAAAAAGTGGTGAGCCAATTACTAACTGCGCGATGCAGTTTATACATGAACTAACTAGATTAAGATTAACATATTACTTATATACTATTTTATTATCTCTAAAGTTCATGATCAGCAAAGATACTGAAGAGACATTGTTAGTTTGTACTCGTATGGAATGTGAGTTATAACACCTCCCCTTTAAGATAAAATCTTATGCTTCTAATGTAGCAAAAGATTTTTGCAACTCTTCAATATTTTTGCTATTTATTTCTTGTGCATTTTCATTTTTTTTTATTATTTTTATTTTTCTAAAATATTTGATTAACTTATATACTACAATAGTAATTATTATGAATAATATAGGTAATAATGTATAATTAATTATGTGCACATAGTCTGAGATTTTTCTGTTATCGAAGTCTTCAGGTAGTAGGGCTAGGGTGGTCTGTTGCTTGTATACGTTGCCCAGGTCCATGTGTTTTAGGTTGGTCACGGTAGAGATGTTTAGGTGTTTGTTTTGGATCTCTGGTATTTTCGGCAGGGAAATGGTGTTCCAAGCTTCGACTTTCTCTTCTATATCTATGTACTGAAGAGTATTATCTGAAACAGAAAATTGACAATTTCGTGCAAGGTGTATTATATATGTTCCTTGTAGACGTATGTCACGCTGGCGGCTGCATGTTAAAGTGCCACTGGTTTCGTCATTTGTGATTAACATCCAGGTGTTGAATTCGATGTTCTGGATCTTGATGCCGGTTAGAGGAATCACTAAGGGTTGACATTTGCTGGTTGGCTGGTTTTGAATTAGTTCTATCTCACAGGTGGTTTCTTTGATGTTAAGTGGTTCGCTAAGCTTGCATAGGAATTGATTGTTATATATTTCTTTGCAGGGTGCATTAAAATCTACATGTTTATACTCATTCACAATGGTGTATTGGGTTCTGGGAATAATCATTTGGAATTTATTGTTATAGGGTATGGGGATTGGATATAGTTTATAATACGTAAATATATTAGGGTTTACTAGTGGTATATTTATTACAAAAACGATTAGGTTTTTATTGGTGTATGCTTTGACTTTGCTAATTGTTTCATATTGTTGAATGTTCTCTGATGTAATATCGTAAGGCAGTTTGATATGTTTGGTTGTATCAACATGTTCTTTTATTGCTTGTAATTCTGCTAATAGGTGATCAGGTTCTAGGATTGAACCACTAAGCGTGTTTAGTTTAGCGAATGTTATATCAGTGATTTTAATAATTCGGCATTAATTAATATCGCAGGTGTTGATTGCAGTAATGATCCTGCAACAGTCAGAATTTCTTAGTAGTTGATTGTATTTTATTATATTTATTTATAATTAATTAATAAATAAATAATTCATTTGTATTTCGGGATTTAAGTGCATGATGTATTTGTGCTTTGTAGGCCCATGTCGTTTAAATACTTCTAGGACCTCTTCTTTTGTTCTATTAAAAAGTCCTTGTGCTATAGGGGGCATTCGTATTATTAATTCGGTTGGTGAATTTTCAAATTCTTTTAGAAATTTGGCAAGTTTGTCAAGGCAGTTTTGTTGATTGCAGACAAGATTTATTGTGTGTCCAAATGTTCTGCCTCGCGTTAGTTTGTATAGGCCCTCTACGAGGTTATTAGTTCTTTTAGCTTTATTTAAAATGTATTCGAAATTGGGTGTGTCCTTTGCTATTAACTTTGCGAATCCGTTGTAGTATCTTGGTTTTTCGTCTCTGGGGTTAAATTTGTCGTGAACTAGATGTAGAATATAATCTGTCTTAGATTTATCGACTGGTAGTGTATTGCGTTCGAATAGAACGTTAATTTTTTTCTCATTAAATTCGTTTGGAGTTGGGTTTTTCATTTTGGTTTTTCACTAGGTTATCTACATGTGTTTCTCTTAATTTTTAATTTTTTAGATCTTCTATTTTAGCTATATAAGTATCGGATACTTATAGTACTTTAAAGGGTCCTGTGTTCTTTATTCGGCTTTTGCCCTGGTTTGATTTAGTGTTGAGGTATACGATATCTCCCTGTTTTACGTTTGGGTCTTTAACGGTAGCATTTCTCTTATTAATAACCTGTTCTTTACGATTTGTATTTATTTCTTTAATTTTTGAGTATAGGGTTGAGATTTCAATTTTATGTAATTCTATTAATTCTTTGATGAGATTATTTAAAAATTCAGTTCTTCCATCCATCGTAATATGATTGGGTATGCCGTGGTGTGAGAAATACGTTATTAGTTTTATCGGCAATTTCTGTGGATGACCTATTGGCGATTTTGTATGCCTGTGTGTATTTTGAAAATACATCTATTATAGTAAGGAATTGGGTATTGTCTATACCAAACGTATCTATACGTAATTTCTCAAAAGGTCTCTCAGGTGTTTCGGTATTATTTAGCGGTGCTCTAATTGGTTTTTTGTTATATTTGCACTTTTTACATGTGCTGCAGTTATTGATGAAATTTTCGACATCTTTTCGTAGATTAGACCACGTATATCTTTCGCAAATTAATTTATATGTGGCGTCTATTACTTCATTACTTGCTGATTCTGATTATTACTCTGGTGGTTCTTTTACTTAAAAAAAGGTTCTTTGTTTTTATTCCGCTATTGCCATGTTTTTTGTTAGTGTTCATATATAATGTGTCTACATTTGGATTTTTAACAGTAGCTTTAATCATGATAATAACTTGTACTGTCTGTATTTATTTCCTTAACTTTATGCACATAACATTGCTATTTTATTTTTGTGTTTTTCAATGTGTGTCCATGGATTATCATAGTTGCTGAATTAGAAATGCTGAACTTAGTTTGTTAATGTAGCATTATCTTTTGTACTGGAGTATAGGGTTTCATTACATCTACTAACACATTTGACTTGGTAAGGTTTATGTTTATGTTTTATGATACGGTGTACTCTAGTTTTGTGGAATGCGCTTATATTTTGATCTCACAGTTGTTTTTGTGTTATTAAGCGGCGTTCAAATCATGGTATTTGCACTGCTTGCATGTGTCGCGGTTGATAATGAGAGTTTCCACGTATTTTATTAGATTACACGAGTATATATTTCGTAAATTACCTTGTGCGTTGCGTTTGTTTCTTGATGTCTAATACATTTATCATTTTTATATTATGCTCATTTTTATATTTGCTGATTGTGTTTATCTTTTAAATTATTGTACGTTTAATATGTGTTATCATTACAATGGGTTTAATGCGTTTTATGTTTAAATGTAGTTTTGTTAATGTAGATATTAATAGTTCGCGTTTCTTTATTTTAATTTAAATAATTTGCTCTTTTTATTAATTTTAATAATTTTAACTGCGTTGATGATTGTATCGAAATAGTTATTACTTGATGTCGCTTAATTTGTATGTTTTTATGTTTGTTGTATGTTTATAGGGTTTTACTGCTGGTGATAACCAGTGTTTATGCGATTTTCTGCATTAAGGTGGTTGCTTCTGATTCTCAATTCGTTTTATCATTTTCTTTTCTTTTTGTCTGTTGTGTTTTGTAAATGTATTGTTTATCGTAATATTTGTAATAATTTATTTAAATGGTTGTTCTGTATAATTCTTTTAATAGTTCATACTATTTTCTTTATTAAGGTGGTTGTCCGTTTTAGGGTTTTATTATTTTTAGTTTTAAATTTCGGAGTTAAATATTATATAGTCCAGTGGGTTTGGTTGCTTGCGGTTGCGTATTTGAATTGTTAAGGTTCGGGTAGAAATTTTAATTTTTCGAGAAGTATTGAAGACTATTTGAAGTTAATCTTATCAGGAAGTTCTTTAAAGTAAAGTCAATATATGTTTTATTATTTTTATTCGTCATGATATTCGTCATATATTCATCTATCCAGTTATTATTTTTATTTCGTTTGGTTCCATATAGTTGCTTTAGTTGTGCCGAATTTCTAATCTTCTGTCCACGAATTATTTCTTTTCTGTGATCATTTATCCACAAAGTGTGTGCCTCGTTTTCTGAATCTTCTTGTTTTTCTGGTATGCATTTAGCTTTGTTTCTTTTTTTCTTTTCAATTTTTTCTTTTATTTTAAAATTTTGATTTTTATTATTTCCTGCTTTTCCTTGCTTTATATTGTGTAATTTTTTTACTTCAGAATATTGCATATTTTGTTTTTCTGGTTTTTCTTGGTTGATGTTTTGTTGCTTCACTATTTCAAGTTCTTGTATAGTTTGCTTTTCTGCTACTTGTCTGATTTTTTGTTGATTTTGTACTTTAAAATCTAGAAAGTTTGGATTTTTTGATTGTTGCTTAACATTTTGTTGATTTTGTATTTCGAAATGTTGTGATTTTGGATTCTCTAATTCTTGTTTCATATTTTTCTGATTTTCTACTTTGAAATCTTGCATGTTCTGATCTTCTGTGATTTGTTTGACGCTTATTTTTCCTTGCTTTATTTTTACTTCAACAATTGTCTTTTTCTTTACTTCTGTTTTGGTAAACTCTTCAAGTTCTTTTTCCTTTTCATCTGTATTCAGAACTTCTTCTGAATTATTCTGGCTTTGTATTTTAATATTTGTGGGCACATTGATCGCCATTTCTTTATGTAATTTGATGTCGTTTTTATTTTCATTTGTTTCTGTGTCCCGTTTTTCTTCTGAATTTTGATTTTGTACTTTGATTTCTGTACTCTCGTTGTTTATGATTACTTCTTGTAGTTCCGTCCGTACATTGTCTATTTCTTTATTCTCAATGGTTTGTTCGATTATTGTTTCACACGGTTTTTGTGTTGACGGCTCTGTTTGAAAATCTTGTGTGTTCTTCACTTGTTGTTGGTGAGGGTGGTGATATTCCTTGTTAGTTTGGATTTCGTGATTCGTCATATCTTCTATTATTATTTCTAGAAGCTCATCCATTGTGTTAGGATTTTGGCGTCTTAATTTACATCCAAGGGGATCGTTTAGCTCCTTTATGAAATCTCTCACCATCAGGGAATCGTGATGTTTTGCCCGTGCTTTCATATTTAAAGATGTTTTATTGTGAAGTGTGTTCAAAACATTAAAGTTGTTAACTGATTCTAAACATCTAAAGTAATAAGTAATAACTTTCTCATTAGGCTTTCGTTTAAGTGTTGTTGTATGCGGGATATGGCTGCGGTTTTTAGTATTACTATTTATTAAAATAGTTTTTAATTTCTCCCATGTATTAATATGTTTATTCTTTATTAAACTTGCTGCGTCTCCAATAATCTTGCTTTTTATAGCTGAGAGCAATAGACCGTTATTCCTAATAGCTTCTTTTTTATCTTCGTTTTTACCGGGGAATATGGCAAAATTATCTATGATCACTTCGCAATCTTCTATAAAATTCGTCAGCGAATTGTTTCCATTATATTCCTTTACATAATTTAGATAAGTATGGAATGTCTCCATTTCGATTTATAGTGTAACTTTTATTTAAGAAAAGTTATTTTGTAAACATTTTATTTTAAAAATTATTATTATTATTTAGTTAATTTGCAAGTATTTTATTATATTACATTATAGTATTTATTACGTTATGTAATTAATATTTTATTTTAATATTATTTTTAATATTTTTAATTTTCATTAGGCCTATATAAGCGATTTATATTCCTTTTTAAAAAATTATTATTTAGTTATTGTATCACGTTGCGTAATTTATATTTTATTTTAATATTATTTTTAATATTTTCTGGTAGGCCTGTATAAGCGATTTATACTCCTTTTTAAATTTAATATCTGTTTTTAGGCCTGTATAAGCGATTTATACTTTTTTTTAAACAGAAAATATTATTGTAAAAATAATAATAATTTTTGTTTTTGGGATATATGAATATAGAAAGGAAATATGAATGACTACTCACATTACGATTATCACCGCGATGCCTTGCGAGATCTTCATGTCCATATGCTGCTGCTAGTGGGTCGATGAGTATCGGAGCACTTCAATTTCTGTTTCTATTTCACTCCACTATTTATTAAGTTTACGTTATTCTTTAACTTTATTTTTGTAGGTTTCGAAATATTAAGTTAACCATAAAAATGGATAAATTTACTGCGATTGTATTTCCTTAATATCCTACCGACTGCGCCAATTAAAGTTTGAGTAATTTAGACTTTAAAAAAAAAAACAATTTATTTTAGTTTTACTAAAATAATATTTATTTGGACTAATAATCACTGTGCGATACAGCTTATGCCTAGTCTCAAATGGTGAGCCAGCCAATTACTATCTGAGCGATGCAGATTATACATGAACTTGAACCTAAAAAGTGGTGAGCCAATTACTAACTGCGCGATGCATTTTATACATGAACTAACTAGATTAAGATTAACATATTACTTATATACTATTTTATTATCTCTAAAGTGCATGATCAGCAAAGATACTGAAGAGACATTGTTAGTTTGCACTCGTATGGAATGTGAGTTATAACAATATATATATATATATATATATATATATATATATATATATATATATATGTGTATATATATATGAGATAGAATTTTTATTTTTAATTCATTGTTATTTTAATAGTTATTTGAATAATCAAATACATCATTATCTATTTTATTGTGTTAACTAATTATTTATTGAATATACCATCTATGTTGAAATTAACTATGAGTTTCTTTTATCAATAATAATTATATTTATTTTGTGCTTATTAAGATGGGCCGATGTGGAAGAGATCGATCCGATATAAAGTAGAAATTGCTACGACCCTAAAGGTCATTATATTGAATATTTATATTCGAAATTATAAAATGATAGTAATGTACCCTCTCACCTCTGATAAAACATTACAGGGAAATAGTTACGTTACAAAAGACAAACAGAGAACCATTACAAGTAGTGGGGGTGCCGAGGATCAAAAACCGGAAATATCAAATATATAGAAATGAAAGGCTATACTATAAAATATATGTTCTTAGATACAAACAAAATTGATCCCAGTGCTGAGATTTGACAAATTTGTTCAATAGCGGAGGTATGTATAGTTGAAGGTATATTGGTATGCAACTATTGACATATAAATAACGAAAATATAAAAAAACAACATTTTCTTAAGTGTAACATTAGCGTAGGGAGTGATAAACCGAGTATAAGAACAATATAAATATACAACGATGATATTTTGCATGTAGAATACTAAATTTTTTTTAATTTTTTTTTATTTTACAACATAGATAATTTACAATCTGTCCTCGAAGAACAATAATCAAATTTTGGGAATATATTTAAATATGACATGATGACTCACCCTTTGACTTAATCTATTACATTAATATTAAGTACATTTGGAACCTATTCTACACCATATTTAGTAGATCTATTGGATTTTTACGTTTCAGTCGTCTAACCAGTTTATGCTGGAAAAGTTGTACAGCTGATTCATTTAGATAAACGTCTAATCTTTGTACGTACTTCTTGCTGATATTCTTAATTTCACTTCTTATGTATGGAAAGTGTGGGTTGACAATAAACCTATCCTGGTTTACGTTTCCAATTGTGGGTCTACCTTACACCTTAGTGGGTGTTAGCTAGATTACCAGCTGTGGTTTTAGCTGTTTTGATGTTATTTTAATCCTTAGTTGAGCCCCCATTTACAATTTACCTTATTAAAAATAAAGTTAACACATAACTGAATTTAATAATAGTTCAATTAATAATTTCTCAAAAAAATTATATTACAAAAATAACTCACATATATAAAAATAATTTACAAGAATATTATCAAACAACAAATATTACAACTAGTAATATTGTTAAACGGATTATAATTCTTAATGTTATTAACAACTAGTTAATACAACATTTCCCGAATTTACCAATGACTGCCATACAAACTGTGTATGTTACTACTATCGCCATTTTTAACAATCTTATGCCGTGCTTACCATGCATCTTCAGCATATCATAGCAAGCGATCGTGTGTCGTGACCTGTTAGAGGGGTCCACAAATCGTTTCAAAACAGCGCTAGTTACATTTAAATATAACTTAATATTAGCAATGTTCCTAACCTATTTTATAGAGTTCTTTATAATTATTATTTCTTACAAACTAATTATATCTAATCCCAAATTATATCCCACATTCGGCCTATCCTGACTAGTAACTGTCCTTAGTTGCTACAATCATCCTGCCCACGGTTTCATCATATCTGCTGATGTAGAAGTCCTTAATGGTCTTTCACACTCTTCTGCTTTCTCCACGTCATAACGATCATTGCCTTTAATTTTCGTTATTTTGTATGGTCCTAAAAATTTAGCTTTAACTTTAGCTCCTGTTGCAAATTGTGTACGTTGTATAGCCACTAAACTGTTCAGTGTATACTTTCTTGGTGCTTCACATTTCCTATTGTAGCTAGTCCTGATTTCTTGCTGAATATTTAAAATATTTCCTTTAGCCTTTTCTCTTAGCTTTTCACGTTGATCTACAAACTCATTTTGTATTTCATCTGTAATCAAATCTATTATTTTTATGTCTTGTTTGGTTTTTATTTTAACCCCAATCATCAATTCAAATGGTGTTATTTTAATACTTTTTTGATAAGTACTGTTTAGCATCAACTGTAGTTTACTTACATGTGAATACCATTTACTAGGATCTGTTAGTTCTAACTTTGTTAACACAAGTACAATAATTCCATTTATTCGTTTAACCTGGCCATTACCCCTTGGTACTCCTGGAGTTATTAACACATATTCAATGTTTTCTGCAGTACAATAATCTTTGAAATCTGTTAAAGTAAAAGCTGTACCCCTGTCAGAAATTAACCTTCTTGGGTTTCCGAATACTTCTGCTATCACTTTTAATTTCTGTACTACTTCATTAGTGCCTGTTGATTTATTAGGAAACAACCAAACAAATTTTATAAAAACATCAACTATAACGAGAATATGTTTATACTTTTTGCTTGTTGTTTGTAAAGGTCCTAAATGGTCTATATGCCATGTGTCTAAAGGTAAACCTACCTTAGGTATAGAGTTTAAGTATCCTTCTACTTTACCTACTTTTCTGGTTGCTAGTATATATTCTATGCAATTATCTGTACAGTTTTTAATCTTTTCAGCTAAATCATTTATCCAAAATTCTCTGTTAATTATTTTTTGATATTTATTTAAGCCACAATGTCCTATGTCCTGCGCTTTATGCATTATTTCTGCTTGCATGTTACTTGGTACTACTAACAGCTTTTGATCGTCTTTTAACCTGTATAATAATCCATTTTCTATTATATACTTTCCTGCATAGTTCTTTGTTTGTATCGTCTTCTTCGGCTTCGGAAAATGCTTAACTGCGTTGACCTTATCCTTAGAGGGACGAACAGTGCCTTGTGTAACAGTCCCATAGATTCATTAATTATTGATATATTATTACTAACTATTTAGGAACCAGTGTAAAGGTTCATATGTAAACTAAAACGTACATTTTTAATGATTTTAAGACGTCTAACTGTCGGGCACATTCTTTAGATTAAGTATTGCTTTATCAATAGAACCAAGACGCATATTATTATTATATTCAAACTGACGATGTAGTATTTACATTAACTTTTAAAAGAAATATTAATTAACTAATCCTTTGTTCATAAGCACGTAAAGTTTTAAATAATGTTTATATTAGAACCAAATACTAAAATCCAAAGATGTGGTGACGAAACAACATTTGGATTTAAGATAAACATAGCTAGAGTTCAAATGAGATCATATATTTGAACAAAAACTTTTTAAGCTATATAAACCTAGAAAAAAGGGGATTGTTGATCAGTCCATCTAGATCGCCCCAGTCAGTACATCAAGACCCAGTCAAAAGGTCAGTCTATACAGACCCCGTCAAATAGGGAGTAGCGCCCCTCAGGCGGTTGGTCGGGTTTTAGTCAGTCGCTTTGATATAAGAATGATAAAGTTACTAAAAGAATTATTGAACAAATGTATTAAATAATTGATTGTCCAATAAAGAAAATAAGTGTTAATGAATATATTGTTTTAATTGTAAAGTACTTAGAATTAACGGTCGCGTCGCGTTAAAATAAAGTGATTGTTCAAAAGCAGAGATAGCAGCCTGCAGAGCACACAAAGTAAGTAAAACCTAATATATTTATGTAATATTATTAGAAGAAGTACAAAGTCCTGATAGATAAATAAAACATCCACAATTAGCTCAGGTCATCCGACTCAAGGTGATCCAGATCACTTAAAGAACCTTCGTTAGAAAGGATTGTAGAATCGCTCTCTTAAACTAAGTAACTACCACCAGATATAATAGATATAAGGGGTAGGGTTACACTTGTTTAATTACATAACCTAGGTCGTTCATTTCCTGGGCTGCCTGTATGACATCCTTTTCTAACCTTCCACCCAGCTGCTCTTGAACATTTAGTCGATCTGCAGGTGGTAGTTTAAGTGGCCTAGAAAATATAGAAGTATCATTTTTCAATTTAATTATCTTTTCACTTTCAGAGTTGAGTAACTCTTTTCGTTTGTCATTGTCCACTTACTCGTGTATTTTATTAACAACATTTTTATCGTTTATATGAGATAAGTCTAGATCACTTTTTTTATCACCACTGTCTATTTTTAATGTCAATAATTGTTTAACTTCATTTTCATCTTTATTGTTATAAAGTTTATGAAATTTTACACCCGTGTTATCAATAATAACTCAAGCTTTAGCTATAATGTCCAAACCTATCACCATGTTCATTTGCATAGCCTGTGATGGTAACACTTCAAAATAACTAGCGTAATGTTCTGAATCAATTTCAATGTAGAATTTTATTCTACCTAAAGAATTTACTCAAGAGTTTGACAAACCTCGTATTGTTATACCAGAGTCATATAATTTAACATTCTTTAATGTTTTAAAATAGTCTTTGCGCGTTGCGGATAAATCACTACCAGTATCTATTAAAGCGTTTACATTACTGCTTTTATTAACACAAATTGATTTTATCATTTCCACTTTCATAAAATTATGCTCCGATTTAACAGTATTTATTTTAGTTTTACAGTTTCGACTAACATATCCATAATTACCACAAGTAAAGCATTTATAGCCCATGTCTTTATTTGGACATAATTTAGATGAGTGTGATAACGAACCACAATTAAAACATTTAATCTTCTCACCTGTTGTCTCAGTTTTTGTTTTGGTACCTGACCTTGATCTCCTATCATAGTCCTGTCTATCCATTTTCATTTTTTCATATTGTTCAAGCTTACGTCTAAGTTGTGCAATATTTTCAGCTCCATACAGTATTACTTTATTAGCTGTACTATCACGAATACCTGCTATGATATAATCCATAATAGCTGCTTCTTTGACATCTGCTTGTCGAGCTATGTCTAAAATATCATACACATCCTTTAAGTTTCCTCTGGTTTCTTAAATCTTTGTTGAAGCATTTTGTGCACCTGTGCACTATTTAAACTCGTATCGAACTCATCGATCAAATACGATTTAAATGTATCCCAGTTTATTATCCTGGTTTCAAAATTGACAAATTGCTTTGCGGTATTAGTTAACAATCTCCTGGCATACAAATATCTGTACTTTGTATCTATTTCCGCCTGGTCACATGTACCGACTAATTTTTAGATCGACTGCTTGATATGCTTGAGGCAGAACACAACTGGCATCCGCTGAATATTAGTCGCGAGAAGATTGTTTAGCAGGACTTTTATCTCCCTCAGTAGATGTTGTTAAATCTCCACGTCTCTTTCTCTTATCATGATTATTACCTCACTTCCCTCTGCCCACAGTATATTCACTTCCAATGCTGCTATCCCTCTTCCATCACAATCCCTTCTCTTTTCTTTTCCCATCTTGTATTCAATCTCTTACTTATTTGCTCTGCCACTACTCTCACTATTGCTTGCTTTCTCTTCCCACTCCTCATTCCTCTCTTCTCAGAATATTCGTTCATTACCAACGAACCCGGAGTACACTTATCTACTCCAAGAACACATATTATATATTTTTCTTGTAGTTCCTCCAACTTTTTTATCTCTCTTAACTCATGCTTCCTACTAATCTATCGAACAACCATACCTTTAATGGTAAATAGTTTTTTCCTTTTTAGTTCTCTGCTTTTTAATGTTACATGCACCGAATCCTTAAATTAAGTTTATTAATAAACCAATGTATGCCAACTCAAGTAGGCAAGAATTATACCGAAAGCAAAGAGTGGAGTTTGTCGAACCCGTCATAATCAGTTATCAACCCAAGAAAGACAGAAAACGTTTGTGTTCAGTTCTTTCTTTTTCAAGAGATTATCCACTAAAACAAACAACACCAATACAAACGAAGCACAAGAAAGACATTCACAAGTAAAAAACTACACAAAACATGTGAACATCTCTCAAAAAAATTTTGTTGTAATTCCGGTATGCGAGCACAGGTACTGGTATGTAACAATAATAAATTTTGGCATGGCGAAGAAACCAATTATCCATATAATGGATTCGTTACGACTACGAAACCGTAGACATACTTCAAAAGCCGTGCAAAAAATTAAACAATATTTAACTTCCGAATGGCAATCCAAATTTGGAAATTCACACAATGCTACCGTGAAAAATATAATAGAACATTACCCATTAGAACCGCAGCAAACGAATAATTACGATTGTGGGATATATCTTCTGTCGTTTATTGAGGAATTTTTTAAAAGCAGAATTAAAAACTTTAGCCTGCCAGGATTGGAAATATCTGTTATAAATAGAAAACGACAACAAATAAGCAATGTTATACAAAAATTAACAAAAAAAAGTGAAAATGCTAGTGTATCAAGCGCTTAAATTTAACATCAATCCAAAACCAGAAATATCAAATTTATACAGATGAAAACTATAATTTAGAATATAGTCTCTTAGATACAAACAAAATAGATCGCCGTGTAAAGTTTTGACAAAATTATTCAATAATTCAAAAATATTAAAACAAAGCTGAAATTTAGTACACAGATATAAAGTGACATTTTAATAACAAAAATATATCAAAAGTACATTTTCTTCAGTATAACACCAGAAGAGGGGGTGATAAACCGCATAAAATAACAAAATAGAGGTAGAACGATGATATTTAGCATGTTAAGTTCTCTCTATGTTAGGTATTCAAATTACATCCAGTAGTAGAATTGGATTAATATTTGTTACGTTTGCAGGCAGAGTGCTGCGAAATAGAACGGAAGGGATGAGGGTAAGAGGAGATAGGCAATAACCCCAAATATCAAATTTAAAAAAATTAAAACTATGTATGTGCATATTTGCGAAAAAAAAAATTACCCTCAATGCATTAAGTTCAATTTAGGAAATAACTTTTATTTAAGCACAAATATTATATACACGTCGGGAGCGAAGCGCTTGTCTTATTTATAATGTCCCAGGTGTATATTTATGATCTTATATTCTTATATATTTGGTAGTGAATTTTGTATGGCAGCGCAAAAACGGCTCCATCAATGTTTTTGAAATATGCCTATTTCGTAGAGAAATTTTTTTAAAACTTTTGGCGTCTCCGGATTTTTCCCTGAATTTCCTTGTGAAAAGTGATCCCTTTTTGCTGTATTACTTTTAATTCGTAAAAGATAGAAAGTTGAAAATTTGTATGTTTATTAAGGTACTCAATGCTGACATTTCTCAAAAATTAGAAATTAAAAAATTAAAAAGGGAGGTTGAAGAAATTCGAAGGCCCGGTAGGGAACTTTAAAGAAAGTTCATATTCTGGATTCTAGAATAAATAAGTATATTATTAATAAAAGAAAATTCAATAGGCTAATCTTGGTAACTTATTTACGAATCGAAAAATAAATCCCAAATTTTGAAAAAAAGTTAGTCAAATAACGCATAAATTAAAAATATTTTTTATTTTAATAAATTGAAAAATTATTTTATTATTGTGCTAGTTTATTATTTCAATTTAAAAATAGAATTAAATATGAAGTGTAATTACGAAATATTTTATAGGATTCCAATCATACACGCCAAAAAGACGTCGCATTGCGGCGGGTGTAATCTCTAGTACATCTATAAAGTTTTAAGGTAGGAAAATAATAATAAAGTAATGTTCTTTTCGAATTTCTTTCTTTTTGTATCTTGGTTAGATACTTTAATCACTACTGCAGTTGTTTCCAGATACCCAAGGTTTTCAATACGTATAACACTATGGGCCACGGTTGGATGTATTATTAAAGCGGTGCCACCACCAACCCCATGCCGATCACTTTTATATAATTTGTATGGGTGAAAGGAAATGTCATCGTGTTCAGTGTTTAATCTAGTTTCCTAAAGCAGTACTATATGTGGTTTAGATTCCTGTAAAAAGAGGGTCAATTCAGGCGCATTACCCAAAAGCCCGTTTACATTTCACGTTACTATTTTAGGTTTAGTAAATTTGGCTACATATCTAATATTATTTTGATCCATTAACATAAAAATTGGTTGGAGATTTTAGTCCGGCAGAAATGTATTTATTAAAGGTAATACTGCTTTTAATATAGTCTTTATTAGCGGTAATATCGGTTCTATTAAGTTTATTAGTAAAAGTATATCGAAGGGGGGATCTGCACTTGTAGGGTTTGGCTTCCTAGATCGGGTCAGGTGCCGTGCCATCGATTTAGGTATTGTGAAAGCCCCGTCGGAAGTGTTTGGTAACTATTAGACGTCTTAGTCGATTGGTTGAAAACATAGGTGAAGAACAAAAATTTAAAATATTAACCAAAAAAAGTCCTTTTTAAATTCAAAATGTTTTGATTAATAAATAAAATACACTTGTAATTAACAGTACAAACGTTTGTATTAAAATTGATTTAATGATAAAATGCGAAAATAACAATGAGACACCTAAAGTTACAGGAAAATAAATACAACATGAATTGCAATTAATTTATTATACTTTAATAATTCTGTACGTATAATTCATAATAAAATTGGAAATATATGATACAAACTAATAATATTAACAATATAACATAATTCAACAACACTCTTCAGAGTAATACAAGTACATTTTGATTCATTTAACACTTCAACATTTATACTATAATAACTCCATCTATTCATATGTGCATATATGGGTAGGGTGGAGGGTATACAGGATCAAAGAGGTTCACTATTCGTATATGTGTACCATCTGTAGCACCTATTACTCTCTGCATGATGTATTTATTGTAAAATCTGCAATGACAGGTTTATACATAAAAATATATAAGATATAGATATCGTTGTTTTCATATAATACTACACAGCTTTGATATTATTCTTTTCATTTCGGGAATCGGATGTATTTAGGCATCAAATATTTCATTATCAAATCACAGACTGGATGTATACTTTTACTAACGATCATCTGTGAAAGTGATACATCTTATTTTCCTCCTACAACTCGTTGATAACCTTCATGCAAAGAACTGTAGAGCGGCAAAGAACTAAACCATTAGAATAACAATTAAAAACACAGAACCCTAATACAATCGTATAATTATATTATAAAAACATATCTTCTATCAATATAACTTCTAACCTTGCTATTAAAAGATACAGCAGATCTTTTAATTTGTTTTGGCGCGTGCGGCTTCAGTGTTGCGATTATCATCTTAACTATTTTCTTCGAAAATCTAAAGCTATTTAAAATGAAGCAATACAAGATCTCAATGTTATTTATCTTAGGTATTCTTGATGGTAAGCAGCAATTACCTAAAGAAGCACATTATCGAAACTGTTAAATAACTACATTATTATAATCGTTTGTTGCTCCTGTCAAATAATCCTAACCTATAATTTTTTAAAGTCAAAGTAATAAATATGCTAAATAAAAAATATTAAAACATAATTTGTATTTGCAAATATACTTACCTTATAATAAAAAAAAATTATAGGCAATTATTTAATTAGCTAGATCACTTTTCTTTAACTTGTACAAAAATTTTTGCATTTTCATATGTTTTATGTTCAATATCATTCAATATTTCAAAAAAGATTAGATTTTTATATAGGATAGTGTAGATTTCTTCCAAGTCCGACGTCGGATTAGTGTTACCAGGCACCTTATTAGATGCCTGGTAAATAGCGTCGTATTTACGGCGTTTCCTAGACACACTCCTGCCATGAAATGTCATTCAAAATGCCGTTTTCAAAATTCAGCGTCGTGTCGTCGTGTGTCGGACTGGTACACGACGACACGACGTCGTTGTCAGAGTTGCAAAATAAGGCGCATAGTTAAGACACCTTTTGGTTCACTTATTGGATTATTTTTATTTTTATTATTTTTTATTATTATTTTTTGATACATGGTGGATAAGTGGTGGACCAAAAGATTCGATACTTTTCAATTCTAAGGTTGTAAGACTGGGGTTTGAGTAATAGTTGTAGGTTGGTGTGAAGCTTCAATTGTTGTTACTGCTGCTGCTACTGTTGCTGATGTTGTTGTTGATGCAACATTCCTCTGCTGTGTCCAAACGCTTTTGTTGGGAATGGGGGCATCACGGAATTTAATTTGTTGTTGCGCAGGTGCTTGTCTTCGCTGTGCAGGTTCTTGTCTAGGATTATTGTTTTGATTGATTTTGTGATTATTAATCAATCTTTTACGAATTTTCATGAAAACGGGGTAACCTTTATATCGTGCGTTATGAAGGCCGTGGCATGAGGCGCATTTATAATAGAATTGTGCATCGATTCTTTCAGATAATGAACATTTTTCGCTTGTATGTTTGCCAGCGCATAACATACAAGCATAGTTGTTTTTGCATGCAATGCTGTTATGTCCAAAGCGTTGACATCGATGGCACTGTGCGGGCACCAACCCCCTATATAATCTTTAACGTTTGATGAGTACATATTCATACATATTTTATTTAGCTTGTCTATTCTTTTATTATTAACAGTATTAGGTAGAATTATTAAGTATAGTAGAGTATTAGATCACCAGTTCGCTGGTTTTTCAGTTAATGCACACTTATGAATGCTAAATTCATTGCTGTAAGGTATTGTTCAATAGATGTTATTTTGGTATTATAGGGTAGACCGCGAATTACACGTTTTATTGGTAATTCTTCAATGTCTGTAGTGAGTGCGGCATATTTCACGTTATTTGTGTCTAGGGCTGTTGTTACAAGACGATGTTGGTCAGCGTTGTCGAAATAGATTTTAATTACACCTTTTAGGTTGTCATTCTTCGTGATTAACTTTTTTATGCCAGTCGCTTTCATTATTACTACCGTTATGTCATATAACGTCATCTCTTGAATAAAAGGTACTTCAATATGCGAAATTTTTCCGGTATAAGGTTGTTTAGTAGTTGTTATTGGTGTTGTACTTTGAGATGGGTTTATAACTGAATGAGTTGGTTTTGAAGGTCCAGCTACAGCCAATTCTTCAGAACTGTCGTCGTTTGGTAGCCTGTAGATCTATGGGATGTCGTCACAGTCTTTATCAACGTCCATTCCGGTAATGTCGCTCATGTAGTCTGCTAAAGTGGGGGATGGTGGTCTACTTTGTGTCATAGTCTGAGATTTTGTCACAGTTTTAGTTTAAGTTATTATTTACGGCGCTTGCTTTGTAAGAGTATGTTGGTAGTAAACTCAACTTTTCTCTCTTGACTCATATTTTATTTGCTACCCCTCAATGGGGTTGCAATTATATATAAATTAAATGAAATTAATTTATTAGCCCGGTCAAGATAGACATTTGAAATAACAAAAATTGCCGGAGAGCCAAATATTGGTGGAGAGCTGGGGTTTATTATTACAAATAAAGTTTTAAAAATCCCCATCGATTCTATGTATGCTTCAAAATTTATTCGGGGTCAAAGATCAAAATTTGAGGTTTGTTGGATTTTTCTCGAAAACGGTAAGTTTTATCAAAAAAAAAACCTTAAACCAAAGTTGTAGATTTTAAAATTCTCTACAAAAATGGTCCTTATGATTTTTTCCCTCAGAGTTACCATTCTTGAGATATCGCGATTCTGCTACCTTGACCAGACGTCTATTTTCCAGGTATCAGGTAACCAAGGTACATAAAATCGCAACTCATCTCACTTAAATTCTAATGGGTGATTTTTACTTATATGTAAGACAATATTGTTGTAAGTACGTACAATATCGTCCTTATCTCTCTATATTTTAATATAAATGTTATATAATTCTTGTGTATAATGTTAGCTCTAATTTTAATATTGAAAGCGTAACAAATTATTATTTAAAATTAGCGCCTTTAAACTTTAGCACTGGTTTTGTGAACCACATTCGTTGTTCTTTTTAGTCATGCGCAACACTACTCGCGCACATGAAATGTAAACGCAAAACGAGCGCCAGTTCCATGTTTGTCGTAAAACTGTTAACACGATATACAAAAAGATCTCCATGTTGTATAAAACTAAATACACATTTTCTGTTAATTAAACATTTTACAAGTATTGTTGTATTAAGTTTAATATTTAACATTCTATAAAATTAAGTAATATACTGATGTAACCACGAATCTAGATGTTTAAATAAAGCTAATTAATTACTTATTTTTTATTTTTTTTTGAATATACACTGGGCTTGAATTTTAGCTTTAGTTTTATCTAGGAGACAGTTTCTGAAAATGAAATTACATGAACTTTACATATTTATATAGTAATAACTCTTATAAATAATATCTTGTAAGGATACCATTTTTTTAACCAGTAATCAAATCAAATCAGTAGATCAAATCTTGATTTGTAATTAAGTTCTTCTTATTTCTCCTTACAACAATTTTTGGGTACCGTCTAATTTTGTGTCTGAAACAGTCTGAAAAATAAGAGAAAAATTAAATCAACTTTCTGAATGAAAAATGTTGAAATATATGTAGATGAAGAAATGTATATAAGATGCTTCATAAAATGGCGACTAAATATATATTGTTATAACACACATTCCATACGACACAAACTAATAATGTCTCTTCAGTATCTTTGCTGACCATGCACTCTAGAGATAATAAAATAGTATATAAGTAATATGTTAATCTTAATCTAATTAGTTCATGTATAAACTGCATCGCGCAGTTAGTAATTGGCTCACCACTTTTTGAGTTCAAGTTCATGTATAATCTGCATCGCGCAGATAGTAATTGGCTGACTCACCATTTGAGACTAGGCATAAGCTGTATCGCACAGTGATTATTAGTCTAAATAAATATTATTTAAGTAAAACTAAAATAAAGTGTTTTTTTTATTAAAGTCTAAATTACTCAAACTTTAATTGGCGCAGTCGGTAGGATATTAAGGAATTGCAATCGATGTAAATTTTTCCATTTTTATGGTTAACTTAATACTTCGAAACCTACAAAAATAAAGTTAAAGAATAAAGTAAACTTAATAAATAGTGGAGTGAAATAGAAACAGAAGTTGAAGTACTCCGAGACTCATCGACCCACTAGCAGCAGCATATGGACATGAAGATCTCGCAAGACATCGCGGTGATAATCGTAATGATCATCACCGCAACCAACACCAGCGATATTAATGAATGCCGAATTATTAAATTCACTGATAACCCAGGATTATATCCTGTGCAACTAGGAACAGCCCAAAACATCAAGGAATATTGGACTTTAGTCAAGAAAATAGATTTGGACCCCTTAATAAAATATTATAACCACGTACACCTGACTAGAGAAGATATTAAAACGAAATTAGAAAAAAAGAAATTTACAACCTATGGGCACAGCACTGCTGTAATGGACATCCTGGATATGGAAATAAGTAGAAAATTTAAACAAATTCTCTAAACTCGAAGAGAAAAAAGAAGCTTCATAGATGGCTTAGGTACTGTTTGGAAAGCAATCGGTGGAAACCTTGACGCTAACGACGGAGCGTATAAATTTAGCCCTGGAGACACTTGATAATAAACAAGAAAAAAATAAAGCTATATCTAAACAAATAAAATTAACAAACGATATACTCGATCAATTTAAATCGGCCCTACACACCATTGATTCTAATCAAGAAGAACTAGACAAACGTACCAAATTCCTAATGAACGATATCGATAAACTCCAACACTGAGTATTTAACATCTTTATAACAGAATCGATCGGACTTGTCAGTCAATCAATGCAATTACTTTTGCACCTACTAAGAACCATTGAAACTGACATAACATTCGCTAAACTGAACACGCTTAGTGGTTCAATCCTAGAACCTGATCACCTATTAGCAGAATTACAAGCAATAAAGGAACATGTTGATACAACCAAACATATCAAACTGCCTTACGATATTACATCAGAGAACATTCAACAATATGAAACTATTAGCAAAATCAAAGCATACACCAATAAAAACCTAATCGTTTTTGTAATAAATATACCACTAGTAAACCCTAATATATTTACGTATTATAAACTATATCCCATCCCCATACCCTATAACAATAAATTCCAAATGATTATTCCCAGAACCCAATACACCATTGTGAATGAGTATAAACATGTAGATTTTAATGCACCCTGCAAAGAAATATATAACAATCAATTCCTATGCAAGCTTAGCGAACCACTCAACATCGAGGAAACCACCTGTGAGATAGAACTAATTTAAAATCAGCCAAACAGCAAATGTCAACCCTCAGTGATTTCTCTAACCGCCATCAAGATCCAGAACATCGAACTCAACACCTGGATGTTAATCACAAATGACGAAACCAGTGGCACCTTAACATGGAGCGGCCAGCGTGACATACGTCTACAAGGAACATATAATACACCTTGCACGAGATTGTCAATTTTCTGTTTCAGATAATACTCTTCAATACATAGATATAGAAGAGAAAGTCGAAGCTTGGAACACCATTTCACTGCCAAAAATACCAGAGATCCAAAACAAACACCTAAACATCTCTACCGTGACCAACCTAAAACACCTGGACCTGGGCAACGTAGACAAGCTACAGACCACCCTAGCCCTACTACCTGAAGACTTCGATGACACAAAAATCTCAGACCATGTTCACATAATTAATTATACATTATTACCTATATTATTCATAATAATTACTATTGTAGTATATAAGTTAATCAAATATTTTAGAAAAATAATAATAATAAAAAATGAAAATGCACAAGAAATAAATAGCAAAAATATTGAAGAGTTGCAAAATCCTTTTGCTACATTTGAAGCATAAGATTTTATCTTAGAGGGAAAGTGTTATAACACACATTCCATACGACACAAACTAACAATGTCTCTTCAGTATCTTTGCTGACCATGCACTCTAGAGATAATAAAATAGTATATAAGTAATATGTTAATTTTAATCTAATTAGTTCATGTATAAACTGCATCGCGCAGTTAGTAATTGGCTCACCACTTTTTGAGTTCAAGTTCATGTATAATCTGCATCGCGCAGATATTAATTGGCTGACTCACCATTTGAGACTAGGCATAAGCTGTAGCGCACAGTGATTATTAGTCTAAATAAATATTATTTAAGTAAAACTAAAATAAAGTGTTTTTTTTATTAAAGTCTAAATTACTCAAACTTTAATTATATGTATAACTTATGAAACATTTAATTTAAGAAACTTATAATTTCTTTGAACACTATTTTATATTATTGTTTTTTTAATGCAGTATTAAAACTGATTAAAACCAAAAAACATATATTATTTCCCAAAACTATCAAAATATTACACAAAGAAACTTAGTAACTGACACGACATTAGCACGAGCATTTGCTATCGGTGGCGCTAGTTGTACTACTTGTTAAAAGGCTATTGTACTTCGTTGGGGATGATCAGGGGTATTGTAATAATAATACTCAAGATTCACTTCAATAAGCTTAAATCAGATATAATTTGACTAGTGTTATTTTGTTTTTGTATCATAATAATGAAATCTAATACTACTAGATTTCATAATCATTTCATTCTTCCAGTCTCTTTAGTGTTGTACGTAGTCTGCAAGATGGGGCGGTGGACGTCTGTTTCGCTCAGGAGGTTTCTTTACAATGGGTATGTCATCGTTAGAAGGATTGATAACAGGTTCTTGTCTTAAATCTTCTATCGGTGTAGTTTCTGGTGGGTGTAACGTTATATTTCTCTTGTCTTCTACATCAGACATTTGAAGATTAGATTTTTCTGACAACATGTCGCTTTCTCGAGGAGCCAAATGGCGAACTGATATTGTACTCTCTCTTCCATCTGCTAATTTAACATGAGCATATTCTGAATTAGCTTTAAATATTCCACTTCTTCTACCAATGGATCATGTTTGCAGTTTCGCACCATCTTTTTCATGAGAACAGGGCCTGGAATGGTTAGCCATGTCGGTATAGAAACACCACTTAACGATTTACGTTGATGAATAAACATACGTTCGTGTGGAGTTGCATTGGTAGCAGTACATAATAGAGATCGTATGGAATGTAAATCTGTGTTGAGTACTGTTTCCCATTGCGAAATTGCCTTATCTGTCGATTTTAACAATAATTTTACCGCTTTCTAAATAATGCCATTAAATCTAACTAACTAACCATTAAAATTAACTTGTCCATTCCCTTGAGGGTTGTAGGGAGTAGTATTGCTAGTAGATGACGTCATACCAGAACATGGAAAAGCAAAGGGAAATCTAGAATATTTGTCTATAATTGTTAGCATGTATTTGTTTCTTGTAGCTGATGGTATTGGCCCTTTAAAGTCTATGCTTAGTCGTTTGAAAGGGGAAGTAGCTTTAATAAGTTTCCCTGAATCATTTTTATGAAATCTGGGTTTCAGTTCTGCACATACTTTACATGAATCTGTCATTTCTTTAATGTCCTCTACAGAGTAAGGTAGATTTCGGCATCGTATGTAATGTGCCATCCTTGTAACTCCAGGATGACATAGATTTTCATGTAGATTGATTAGTGTAATGTTTAGTGTAGTAGTACCACAGTACTTTGAGAAATTTTGATATCCTGAAGTAAAGCCACATATTCTGAAAAAAGTATCAGCTGCTCGATTATCTTTTCCTGGACGGTAAATTATTTCGTAGTTGTAACATGATAACTCAAGTCGCCATATCATTATTTTGTCATTTTTAATTTTACCGGCCCTTTTATTATTAAACATAAATGATACTGACTTTTGGTCAGTAACTAATTGAAATCGATTTCCTATAAGATAATGTCTCCATTTCCTTAATGATTCAACGATAGCATATGCTTCTTTTTTAATTGCTGAATGTCTTCTCTCACTTGCTGACAATGTTTTTGAGAAGAAAGCAATTGGTCTTTCAGACTGGTTTAGTGTAGCAGCGATAGCTTTATCAGAAGCGTCAGTTTCTACAACAAAGGGAACGTTATCTTCTATAGCCATCACTAAAGAGTTCCTAACATCATTTTTCAAATTTTCAAAAGCTTCTATTAGGTCAGGAGTCATTGGGAAGGATTAATTTTGTACTAGTGGCTGAATTTTCTTTGAAAAATTAGGTATCCACTTAGAGTAATATGCGAACAACCCAATACTGCTACGTTATGATGCTATGTCTAAAGGAGGTTGTAACTTTTTTAATGGTTTAAGTCGATCAGAATCCGGTTTAATAGTTTTATTCGTTATAGTATATCCCAATAGATTGATTGTAGTTACGGAGTAAGTACATTTCTCTTCATTTAATGTTATGCCAAATTTCTTTGCTGCATTAAGAAATTTCTGTAAGTTTTTATCATGTTCTACTTGAGTATGTCCACAAACAGTTACATCGTCAATGTAAGCGTAAGTATCTTTAAGATTTTCTGTTTGTATTATCTTATCAATGGTGCTTTGAAAACTGGCTACACCATTAGTTACTCCAAAAGGTATGCGACGAAATTGATATAGATTATTACAAGCCTCGAATGCCGTATACTTTCTTTATTAAAACTTTATGGTAGGCGCTTTTCAAATAAAGGGTACTGAATATATTATACTTAGCAACCTTACCAACAATTTCGTCTATTTTGGGTAGTGGGTAGGCGTCCAAAAGAGTGAATCGATTAATTGTTCTGGAATAATCAATTACCATACGTTTCTTATGATGTTCATTAGATGTGACTAAAACTTGTGCTCGTCGTGGAAAATCACTAGTTTCTATAATTCCTTCCTTGAGCAATTTTTCTTTTTCAGCCTTAATAAATTTCTTATCAGCTTCACTATAGCGTCTTGATTTAATAGCTTTGGCCGACAATCAGGAGTAAAATTAGCGAATAATGATGGGGAAGATATCTTGATGGAAGTTAATCCACAAATATTTAGATCAGATTTAGTCCCTCCAAATTTTATGCACACCGAGTTATGTTGCTTGATGAAATCATTTTCTAATATAATATCGGTACATAATTCTTTCATTACCGATAGCTTGATTCCTTTATATATATTTCCTAACATTTCTATTTCTACATTACAATATCCAAATATACTTAAGTGTAACGATGTAGAAGCCATGTAGACATTCCCAGTACAAGGGATTACTTTTAGTTTCCTCTGATTTGCTAGATTCGCGTTAATAAAGTTTTCAGAGCTTCCAGTATCTATTAAAGCGTCAGTGAGTATACCATCCATTTTAATTGTAGTTATAGCAGGAGATAACTGTTTACATGTAGCAACAGATGTTATTGCTGATAATCGTTTAGGAGAAGTAGCTTCTCTTTAAGATAACGTAGAGGAGGATCGACATACTTTTGCATAATGCCCTACCTTTCCACATTTTCAACATATGGGTTCTTTAGCAAGACAAACGTTTCTGTTGTGCCTAATATTCCCGCAAAAATAACATTTTTGAGATGCGGCACCTACGATAACATCATTTTCTGGCATCTGTTTCTTGTTGGTAATGTTTTCCTGTACAACAGCATTCGTACTGTGTACAGGAGTATCGTAAGACTCAGAATGGAGTTAAGCATCTTCCATAGCTCGTGCCTGATCATAGGCAACTTGTAGCGTTAGAGTAGAATTTTCTAGTAACCGTTGTCTAATTGTTGTAAAAATTACACCATTTATAAAACTATCTCTTATAAACTCATTTCTATTGGTCTCCAAAGTTACAGCTTTAAAATTACAATCATTTGCTAGTTGTCTGAGACTTCTTAAATATTTATCTAGTGATTCATTCGGTTGTTGCCGTCTCGTGGCTAGTAAGTGTCGAGTGTAAATTTCATATATTGGTTTTTTATAAATTAGTCGTTAGACGTTAATGGCATTTTCATATGTTTTTCAGTCAGCTATATATTCGTATATACTGAAAGAAATATGATTTACCAGGAGTTTCAATGAATCAGAATTTTCTACGGTTTCCAGATAATTTTCGAAAGTTTTCAACCAATATATCCATTCTCTAGTTGCAGTATTTGAACTTAAATCTGTTTGAAATTTCTCTGGTTTTAGAGGATTCGACATTTAAAAGATATCTGAATAAAATGTAATAATAATACTCAAGATTCACTTCTTTAAGCTTTAATCAGATATAATTTGACTAGTGATATTTTGTTTTTGTATCATAATAATGAAGTCTAATACTACTAGATTTCATAATCATTTAAGGTATAAAACTTAATAAAATTCTACTTCTTAGAGTCTGCAAAATATAAATATTTAAATTAAGAAATAAATTGATGAAATCTTCAGTACGGATCGTGATTTTTTTAATGAATAATTTTCATCTTTAACAATTCTTGTTATATTAGTTTTTTACATTGTTTTGGTGATTCAAAAATTTACGATCGGCAGGTGTGCGTTAGGTTTAAAACCTCTGTCTTAACAACGCTGGATATAATCTTCGTTTAAATACATTATATTTGGGGATTGACGGAGACAGCGTCTGTCTATTACCATTAAAGAAATATTTGTTGAAAAAGGATAGCATATACCTTAAACATACTGTACTAAACGAAATACTATACAAGTGTAACGGTGAAAAATATCTTTTACTTGTCTAACCACATCTCGTTTCTTTCTCACTTAGCAGGTTGATTCCTCACTTTGGAATAAAAGGAATGAAATTGAACTAAAAAAAATATATCCAAGTGTGAAAGAAGCAACTGCTATTTAATGAATGATGTTGGAAAAAGATAAAATATTATTATGAAAAAATGTTTAACATTTAACACAAAATCTGTGACAGGTAGGGAATCAATTTGAACTAAAAGCGACTTTTGTGTACCACTTTTGAATTATTAACGAACTTGCTAAAACTACATATATCAGATTTTATTTCACAAAATCTTGACAGGTAGGGAATAAATTTGAACTAAATTTGGTTTCTGTGTTGTTGCTCGAACTTGTAAAGAGTTAGAATTGAAATGTATGAGTGACTCGAACTTCACCAAACCATTCTATTTCACTAAATGTTTACTGGGATGTTTGTTTTAAATTACCTACAACCGATAAATAAATATATCGGATTTTACAAAAGTAAAAGGCATTTAAATGTATTGTCTGTTATATACCATGGAACCCTACTTGATCAAATTGACTGACATCACTATACCAGCTGTCGGCTATGTGCTTCATTATACGGAAAAATAAATATTTTGAAGAAATATAATAATAAATCAACACAGTCACACTCGGTCGTTCGTGATTAAAGATGTAAAATGAAAAATTTTCAATATCCGGAAGAATATACACAATGCAAATACCAAAATTAAGTAAAAATAATAAAGACCACAGAAGTTATGTCATCAACATTCAAATGTGCAATTAATTTGTTTTTCTATAATTAATTTTATATATAATGTACTATGTTAGCCACAACTAAGTTGCAATATTCTTTGTAAATTAAAAATTATCTTAATAATTGAGTTATCAAAGAAAAACAAAAACTTTAGTATTATTTGTTATGAAATTCAAATCATAGTGCAAAAATGAGTTTGATCAGGTTAACAAATTCGAAATGAAATTCACCTTTTTCAAGGTTTCTACTGCAATGATTATAAAATTGTGAAAAATCACAAGTTGTTTGAAGTCCTCGATAAGTACATTCATACATTATATTTCACTCTCTCTGCAAATCCAGAAAAATCAGATCATTGTTAAAAATATAATTATATTAATATTACTAAATATCAGTTTATCAAAATTTTACGTTTCTGAAAGTTAAACATGAATTATTTATAAATTCATTGCCTTCCTCTATTATTTATTAGATATTAAATAAACAATTACCTTTTCATTTGTAGCAATAGATAAAAAAAATTGTATTAAGAAAACTATTGTTTTAATATTCAAACCAAACAAAAAGTGTAAAGAGTTGAGGAGTAGTCTCTAGAAAACGTATTCTGCAGGTTATTAATGAAATGCCTCGATTAAAACCTAACTATATTGACCTGGCTTAAAAACAATTTATAATATAACTTGAATCTGTTTTATTCATGTAAAAAAAAAAATGAAGTACACTTCTTTATAACTTCTTCTTCATAAGTTTACTTTCACCGCTTACCAACAGTATGTTATAGGTGAAGTAATAAATAAATATTTAATGTAATTTATATTCTCGCTAAAATAGTGGTGGTTCATTAAACACATAAACATTGCAATACATGTAACATAGATCTTACAAACGAATTCTATTTATATAAAAACAAGTTTGTAGAGGAAAACAAGTATATTCTTATTTAATTGTAAAAAAGGTAACAAAGAAGAATTTTTTCAAAGCTATAGAAAAATTCAATATTTATTCAAAGCAACAGATTTCTAAAAATTTAAAAATTCGCAGACAATTAATATTTAAAGAGCTTACCTTCACAAATGTAACGTATTATCAATTTCGGTAGCAATCTAAACTAAGAAAATCGTTGTGACATATATCTATGTTAACTAAATTGGTCAGATTTGCATTATTAAACATTCAATAATTCCTTCGAATTCGAAGTTTTCTTCTCCAATCTGAAATAGAAAAAAGAAACAATATAATATAGTAAATAAAGGCATCAAATACTGTTTCGTAAATGACAATTATTACGGAATTAAAAGTTGTCATTTAAAACGAATGAAAAAATATAGCAATTTGAATATTAGTAAAACAGAAACAAATTATTTACAATACTTTCATGTATAATCCAATCAACACCAATCAAGCTGTCGAATCTAGAATGTCAATGTAAATGAGAACAAAAGTAATGCATCTGCATTTGCATTGCGAATCAATGTTATTAATAGAAAAAACAACTTACATTTATTATTACATCAATCTGTTCAGGATCCATAATTATCTAATCGCAAATATAAATCATGTTAAAACGTACGTAATAAGAATAATTTTTAAGATAAAACGCCATTGTTGTACGTAATGTAAAAACATTGTGAAATGCAGACAACCACAGACAACAGATGTGCAGTGATGCCAGATGGGAATAGAATAAAAATAGCGACAACTTTTTTGAAGTCAGGAAGCAATATCTTGCGGCAACAATAATGCACTAATGAATCAAATTTTTAAAATTTTTATTGAAATGTGGCACTTTTATTTCTTTAAATATCTAAAATTTCTAAAAAGTCACATTTTGAAATAAAGTTAGGGTCTCATGGTAAAATCCCCTCCACTAATTGATTTTACTTCTATATTTACTCTATTGCTATATTATTTATTTTAGATCAATTTAATTTTAACGGAACATGCTGAATCTCTGTTATTGTAATCCGCGGGACTTTGTCACTTGTTTCTTGAATTCTTGTTTCAATGTGATGAGATATATTAAAATAAGTAACGTCCATTATTTTAGTTATCATTTGGACACCCCTAGCAACTTGCATAATGAACTCGAGCTAATCTTTAGATATACATGGGGTAATGAGATGGCACTACTAATTATATAACGCATAACCCCCCCCCCCCCCCCCTGCTGCTCAGACACTTCCAATTCGATACACAATATTTAATACGGAAGTGTACACTTACATTTTAATTTTCATATTTATATTTACGATATAATATTAGTCTGTCCATTTCCCCCGAAATAAAATTACCGCATAAAATTGTCAAATTTTAGTCATACCAATCTGTTTTGCTCGTATTAAATATTATCGTTATCTTTTATAAATACCTTTTAATAGAGACCCTCCTAATGTATATATATATATAGTAATATATATATTAAGTTTTAAAATTGCGTTATTTTGTAAACCCTTCCCCGCCCCCATTTTCCTAAGTTCACGCCACTACTGAGGTTAAGTTATTTTTTGCAAATATGCCCATGCATAGTTTTAATTTTTTAATTTGATATTTGTGGATATTGACTATATTCCCCTACCCCACCTACCACCGTCCTATTTAGTAGCACTACAGGATGTAATTTGAACATCTAACATATAAAGCAATTTTCGCTACCATATATGTCTTTTTTTTAATTTATCTTATTATTCTATTCTTATTTATTCTATTTAAACACTGTATTGAACAATATTCAGTACCCCGATCGTGATCGCCACCAATAACAGCCTATTAGCTACAATTCTCGTACTTTTAATTTAATTTCGTTGCATCAACACTACAGACGCCAACTTACAGTACCGCGGCACACGCTCAGCAATACTCTATCTCTCCTGCACTGAGCGCCATCGTCACTTAGAGTACTGTCTCCTGTGCCAAACCTCCTGCTCTTCGAATGATTTTCATCACCACTGCTTTGAGCATCTCGGCTTCTTAGGATATTGACCATGGCGCCTTCTTCCTCTCCCCCCGCCACTATAATACACTGCCACTTCGATACTACAGAAATTCATTGAAATAATTAATACTGCACTGTACACTTACATATTAAATTTCATATTTATATCTAGAATATAATATTAGTCTTGCTAGTCCCCGCCGCTGAAGTAAAATTGTCAAATTTTAATCAAAGTAATCTATTTTGCTGGTACTGAATATTTTCTCTATACATTTTAAATCACCGATTATAGAGAACCCCACAAATTGAATTTAAAAATTGTAGGTCTTGCAAATCATAAACCCCCGCATCTTTACCAAATTTGCAGCTACTGATATATGTATAATTAGAGTCTCAATACTTAGTTTTATTTTATTTTTTCTACATTTGGTACTATTACTACCCCTTTCTCCTATCCCTCGTCATCCGGATCCGTAGTGTTCTGCCTCCAGACGCAACCGCTGTTAATACAATTAATTAATGAATGTAATTTTTTTTTAATATTTTTTTTTAGTCAGGGCCAGATTTAGAGGTGTGAAGGCCTTGGGGCAACGAAAGAACGAAGGCCCCTGAATATTTTCCGAATAAAAGTAACAATTCTTTTACGTCAAGTCTTTTCAAAGTAGGCGCAGGACTAAATTATAGCTATTTATCCCCATATATTTGATATTTCTGGTTTTTGGTTTTCGGCGCCAACCCTCACTGGAAATTTGCAGTTTTCTATGGTTTGTTTTTAATGACCATTTACCAACGTTTTAAATTTCAACGTTCTAAATCTGTTGTCACATTGTCCCCAAAAATTTGCGCAGCTACTGAATAAAAATTTTATCAATCCATACCCGAAGTTTCAATTATCTTTATTTAATATTTCTGGCTTTTACCGTCTCAACTCCACTGGAAATTTGGAGTTTTTTTAATTTATTCATTAATTACTGTCTACAGCGAGCCTACATACTAAATTTCAACGTTGGAACTCTATTCTAACATTACCTGCAAGAAATCGCGCCGCTACTGTATGAAATATGTGGTGTTCCAATTATTGGCAAATATTCACAATTAGTGTATCTATACATATCACAAGTTGAAATTGTCTTTATTCAATATTTTTAAATTTAACAGTCTGAACTCCCGCTGCCACAGAAAATTTTAGGTTTCCTATTTTTTTTTTTCATTAGTTACTGTCTACAGGGAGCTTTTCCGACAAATTTAAATATTATAACTCTATTCTCACATTGCCCCCAGAAATTCGCGCTGGTAATGAATTATACATTTGGTGTTCTAATTATTGACGATAATGCACAATAAGTGAACCTATACATGTACCAATTTAACATTTTCTTTATTCGATATTTCTAGATCTTAGGGTTTCAACTCACACCACCACTGGAAATTTGGGGTTTTCAATTTTTTTCCCTTAATTAGGAATACTGTCCTTCGACCACCCTTTGTACCAATCTCTAAACAATTAATTTTCCAAATTTATTCTTTACAGTTAACCTACATACCAAATTTCATATTTAAATAATGGCTCGATAAGATAAATGATTGTTAAAATTTATATTCACTTATTTCACTGTAAACATAAATTGTTTCTGTTTTTAACAGTGCTTAGCTCTTCGTTCCTAATAATCCCTAACCCCAGCGCGTTCGCTACTTACTACTCTAGCCCGTATCATTCCCGTTCTTGCACTTTCGATTTAATCCCTCTGCACCGCCGCCCACACTTAAAGCACAACGACTCATCTTTTGCAGCGCTACCTTCCAGAGCCCCTAACCGCTACCGCCAATACTTGAACCGCCACCACTACTTAACGTACTGACCCCCATCGCCTCCACCCCCCTTGCTAAAGCACTTACAATTCGATACTACAGCAATTCATTTACATAACTAATGCTGCTTAAGGGGTTATATTCACTTGCGAGGCAGAAAAAACGCGTTTTTTTGTGAATTTTTTCCAAAGAGGCATTTTATTTTATACATTATTGGAGAAAATGTTCTTAAACAGAATTTAATGTACTTTAACAATCAGCGGTTTATTTAAAAAAATATTAAATCCCCTAGCTCCTGTAGATGATCTGCGGAGAGACCTCCAAAAAAAAGTGCTTGGCGGTGAGCAAGATATCTCTGGTCCAAATTATCTGAAAACCAAAAACCAAAAATATTTAGTTTTGTAATAAATAAATACAGGTAATGATCGAAGGTCTAGTCAAAATTTTGATTTTTGACAAAATGGCGGCTGTTCAAAAAAAAAATTTAGTTTTTCATGAAAATTTTTCACTTCAAAGTGGCTTAAAAAATCGAAATTATTGTCCAAAACTTTATTCCTTTGATCATTACCTGAAAAATATATCTGAGTAAGTTGTGTGAAAATTTCAAACCGATCGGTTTAGCGGTTTCGGAGAAATTTTGCTCACCGACTCTGAAAACACGGTTTTAAAATAAAAGCGTTTAAAGTTTCGGGAACGATTTACACTAAATTAAAATTATTTTTTTTCAACTTACATCGTGTCATCTATTCCAGCACCATAAGAGGAACCCTTTGCTTCATCGTTTGCCTCCAAAATATTTAGTTGTTGTTGTCTACGAGCCATTATCCCCTCGCGCGTCGACCTTTTCGATCTTGCGTCCGAAATTGAGATGCGCTCTGCGTCCTCTTTACTCACGTAGGAATGAGCATTGGGTCCCTTTCTAACGCTCGAAGACGTTCTTACTAAAACGCTCATATCTCCGAAACTAATTGTCGGATCGATTTGAAATTTTCAGAGAATATTCTTGAATATATGTACATTCAAAAAATAAAATAAAAAAAAATCGATTTTTTGAAAATCACAAGTGGATATAACCCCTTAATATAAGGTTAGCCCATATATAATATTTTAACTTTCTAGCCCTATTTTTACCTTCGGCAAAAACCGCCCCCGTGCCGATAAGAAAACTTTTTGGTAAACTGCATTGGATGTAAATCTGCTGTTATTAGATTTTCGACCTTTTGGATTGGGTATTTCTATGATAGGATTATTCGATGATTTTACTCGCGAAAGGGCTACATATAATTGAAAACGCCAAACTTTTTAAATGTTTGTATCTGCGACGAATTGATTGTCATATCAAAAGCTAGACGAATAAGAAACTGAATCCTTTTGAGAGTAAATGGATGATTTATATCTGAAGGAGCTAAAATAATATTTGGTTTGAAAGCGCGGTTACCTGAATGACTTCCACTAATTATTTCAGCAACTATAACTGAAGTTATAACTGAAGTTAAGAAAGTTCTTTTACTATTACTCTTGTTCCGTTACAGTGACCATACTTAGGACTCAAGTTTTTCAAAAGCATTATTATTGCTCCGACTTATAATTTAAATTTATGAGGTGGCATTCCAGCCGGTGTGTAACTCAAAAATTCTATTGGAAAATTATTTTGCTCAGCTTCAGAATCAGCTAAAACAGAATCATTACTAAGAAAAGTAATGGTCTCGCCATTTAAAATATTTAAAACTTCTTCATTTATTTCTAGCGTATGTTCATTTAATGGACATAAAATAATGCACGATTTTAGATAAATAATGTCAATTGAATTAATATCTTAATGTATTTCGTATACTAATGACTTGTTAGCAATAAAATTTGATGGAATCTTAATCACACTTCTAATACTATTTAGAAGATCTGACACTTATCCATCGCCAATTTTAAGTAACCATGTAGTAAATTAATTTTCTTATTCTGAAACCAGCATATTAATTGTTAAATGTTGCATGGTAAAACCAGGCCATAATCTACTATTTTGAATGCAAGATGCAATTATATTTTGAACTATACCGCGTTGTACGACAGGTAGACATTGTCGTAAGTCTCCCCCAAGTAACATAATTTTAATGCCAAATGGTTCATTATTATTCATTAAATCGCGAAGACACATATCGATTATATCTAAAGCAAAATCGGGTGCCATTGAAACTTCATCTCTGATAATTAATTTGGCTTCATTTGGTAATTTACCATCAACTGAAATGTGTATTATTGATGAAGTTGAGTAGGCATTTAAAGGAACTGGTAATTTAAATAAAGAATTTTAATAAAGTACGACCGCCTTTTAATAATGTAGATGCAACACCAGCACTTGCTACTGGTACAGCTAGTATTCCAAATCCACGTACAACATGTAATAAAGTATAGTGTATAAAAAAGTTTTACCACTACTACCTGAGCCGTCAATAAAATAGCATTTTTGCATTCATTATCATAATTAATACATAACATAATATTGTCGAAAACATTACGCTCTTCTAAATTAAATTGAGTACTATAGGCCCTGCTCATATTCTGCTTGCAAATTGTTTCGCCTTTGAGGCAATAAATGAGCAGATTTTTGATTTTATTAACTTTAATTTTTTATTAGTATAATAAATACAAGTAAATAAAAAAAGTCTATGAATGGTATTTGTAATTACAACATCATGTAGGTCTGGATCGGCTTCGTCATCAGGAATTTTGGCACATATGATATCATCTATTTGGTCTAATTGAATTCTTTCCACTAGCCAAATAAGAATGTGTGCGTGCGGCAGGTATAGTTTTTGCCATTCGATTGAATACATCCAGCATCGAGTATCTCCAAAGACGCGTTGTTTAACAATGTAGTTCATCAGTGACTGCATTTTTTGCCTGAAGACATGTACTGTGATGTCGTATCGATCACTTGATGTGTGTCCGGGAAGCAGCAATTAAACAATTTATATCCATTTTGGAGTACAGGTAAAAGTAATAAAGAGATCTGGCCGATCGTAATGACGAACATATGTCATTGCATTTAGCGCATATTCATACATATGACGCGGACTACCTATGTACGTCGTCGGCAGAATAGGTAATCGACCAATATTAGCTGCATTTCCTTCATTATTAATTGCATCACGTAAATGGATATATATATATATATATATATATATATATATATATAAATATATATATATATAAATATATATATATATATATATATATATACTAGCGGACCCGACAGACGTTGTCCTGTACACACGTCTTTAATTTCATACTTTTTTTAATGAGCTGAAACAATCTGGACCGCTTTGATGAAAATTATTATTGAAAAGTTATTACTTTGTTAAATAAATAACAGCATCGTAAATGAAAACTTTAACTCATTTTAATGAAAGGTGAAAAAGCTTGCACTCAAAACATTTTATAACATATATATTTATTTATTTTTAATTTACAAAAACTTAATTTAGCGTAATGCCATTGGATGTACAATATTTTTAGTTAGTCCATGAGGAGTATAAACAAAATAGCTCGCTCTCGTAGCCATTCATGATTAGTATAGTTATATCTTAAATCTGGAAAGATACTATTTATTAATTCATCTTTGGTAGCCACCATGTTGCAAAAGTTCTCTGGAAATTTAATAAATTGGGTATCTTCATACAGTTGAATTTTACCGTTGCCAATGTCTAACGATTGTTCAGAGAATCCTGACGCTAATGGATCATTTTGTAGTTGAACGCGCATATTGATAGTAAGGCTCAATTTACTGACACTCCGCCATAGATAAGATTCCTTCAAACATGCGTTTAATAACATCATCTTCATTATGAATAATTTTTGTTGCTGCAAATGATGTCATTTGGAAGCATGAATTTAATTTACGAATTTTCCGTAAAAATAATTTCGATTGAGATGTGATTCCAGCTAAAAGCGTTTTTAAAGGTTCTGGTGGTGGTTTTAGCGGTGGCAGTGATATTTTTCCAGATGCGCAACATAAACCAGCTGATTCACCTTTGTACTTGAAAGCATGACAATGTTGACACTCTTTGTCCATACTACCAATCGTGATCAATGCATGTGATGAATAATCTATTTCAGGATCATATTCAAACGCGAGACGATTAAGTGATGCTCGTGCCAATGCTCGATTATCTTGTACTCGCTGTTGGTTACGTTCTCTATGTGCGTTGGTCGCTCGTTGACGTGCCTCTCGTTGTCTTAATGTATTAGCACGAAGACGTTGAGCACGTTGCTCTAAATTTTCATTTGCACGTGTACATGCAGCTCGATCTCTTAAATTTACATTATCCATAGAATGTTCTTCTACTGTTCTATTCAATCGATGATCATGAACTAATTGCGCGTGCTGAGTACGTCGACCAATATTTCTTGCTCTTCCACGAAGACATGGCATTTTTCTACAAAAATAAAATATTGCAAAATAATATACAATTAATATGAGTTACTTATTGATAATGAATTTTTAATTAATTAACTCAAAAGATTTATTATGACAAATTTTAGATAAAGAACATGTAATCGCATTTTGTGAGTTTTTTTATTTAATATCTCCAAAAATGAATTAATTGTCAATAAAAATAATTAAAAAAATTCAATCCTCTAACTACACAAATAAACTTGAAGGTTATGTTGGTTGTTTAAAAAAACATCTGAATTCACAAAATTATTTATACACACTTCAAAACTCTTTAAAAAATAATTACATTTAATATTTTAATCAGCACATGAATTGAATAACAAAATTTTTTTCAAATTAATCGTAGCACCATCTGTCGGGACAAACTAAAATTGAAATAGAATAATATTGAATGCGATGATAGCGCCGTCCGCCGGATCTAATGTAAAACATTCCAAAATCAACAACTCCTTATAAATAAGAAATTAATTGAAAAAACATTTTCCAGTAGACCAAACTGTAAATCTAAACCATTCTCGAATCTCCACGAACACACACAAAAAATTTCATCAAAATTGGTCCAGTCGTTTAGGAGGAGTTCAGTCACATACACACGCACACAAGAAATATATATATTAAGATATGTGGGGTGACAATAAGCCTATCCTGGTTGATGTTTCCAATTGTGGGTCTACCTTACACCTTAGTTGGTGTTAGCTAGATTACCAGCTGTGGTTTAGCTCTTTTGATGTTATTTCAATCCTTAGTTAAGCCCCCATTTACAATTAAGCTTATTAAAAATAATGTAAACACATACCTGAGTTTAATAATAGTCAATTAATTATTTCTCAAAGAAATTATATTACAAAAATAACTCACATATATAAAAATAGTTCACAACAATATTATCAAACAACAAATATTACAACTAGTAATATTGTTAAACGGATTCTAATTCCTAATGAATTTACCAATGACTGCCATACAAACTGTGTATGTTACTATTATCGCCATTTTAACAATCTTCTACAAATATTACAACTAGTAATATTGTTAAACGGATTCTAATTCTTTATGTTATTAACAACTAGTTAATACTACATTTCCCGAATTTACCAATGACTGTCATACAAACTGTGTATGTTACTACTATCGCCATTTTAACAATCTCCTCTGTGCTAACCATACATCTGCTACATGTCGTAGCAAGCGACTTGTCAAGTGAACGGGGTCCACAAATCGTTTCAAAAACAGAGCTAGTAACATTTGAATATAACTTAATATTAGCAATGTTCCTAACCTATTATAATTATATCTAACCTAACTAATTATATCTAATCCTAAATTATATCCCACATATATATATATATATATATATATATATATATATATATATATATATATATATTTATATATGTTGGGTGAAGAATAAAACTATCACGGTTGAGCCCCCAAATGTGGGGTGACAATAATTCTATCCTTGTTGACGTAGCTGTTTTGATCTCATTTCAATCCTTAAGTTGAGCCCCCAGTAACAATATAGTTTATCAAGAACAAGTTAACACATAACTTTTGAATAATAGTAGTTCATTTAATTATTCCACAAAAAAAAACAATTACATCACAATAAAGTTAATTTATCAAAAGAGAGTTCACAATAATAATAACACTTGTTTATATACAATGCTTAGGTTTGAAGACCTTTCAATGATTCCATATCTCAAAGTAATGCGTAGTATAAATAGTACATAGTTTACATTCACAACGATTTATAATGACAAATACAACCTAGTAATTAACACTATACTTGTTTGCAAAAACTCCACTATTTATGCCTATAACAATAACAAATATTACACCTAGCAATACTGATTACAATTCTCAATGCCAATAACCACTAGCTAACATAACATTTCTTGAATTCACAAAAGAGGCCATACAAACTGTGTATATCTACGTATCAGCCATCTTATTTTTTTACAATCCTCTGCCGCGCCCAACATGTGCCGTCAGCATACGATAGCTAGCGAACGTGGTGACCCGTTCCCTTAGACGTTCTCTGGACGCTGTAAGCGAACGACTTAGAGGGGTCTACAAGTTGTTTCAAAACATTTACATTTAAACATTTAAATATTTCTTAATATTAGCCAAGTTCTTAACCTATAAGACAGAGTTCTTAATAATTATTATTTTTTAAAAACTAATTATATCTAATCCTAAATTAAATCCCACATATATATATATATATATATATATATATATATATATATATATATATATATATATATATATATACTTTACAACGCAGTTTGTATCAGTTCAACCCAATGAAAGTTAAAAGCTTCGTTTCTATTTTGATGTACATATCGACGCAAAACTGCTGAAGCAATCGAAGAAACCGCAGCAAATAGTTGTCAGCATTTTGACGAATCATCAAACGATATGTGTAATAATTCATCGAACTAACCTCCTTGGTAGTTTCTTTACCTGAAATTAAAACAGTAGATTAAGTATTTTGTATGTAAAACTTACATCCATATTTTTAGCATAATTATAAAGAAGTGAATATAAATGATTTTAAATCATTTGCCAGTCATTTGTCTCTAAACAAACAGCCCCTAATTTTTAAGTCTGTTCTTTTCCTGGTAATAAGCAGTGTAATTGGTTTTTTATTGGAAACCAAAACTAAAACCTAACACATGTATGTTATGTTGAAATCAAAACTATGATATTGATACTCACCATTTAATGGATTTTTCATTTTGATATTGAAATAATATCCATCTTCCCCTTGCCAAAACATATCATATGAACGATGAGTTTTAAATATTTGTTGCAATTGCCCAGTATTGCGACGTGTAAGCACAATATCTCGTAATTCTACTTTCACTAACAATCAGGATGGCAACTTCATCTCTTGTTGGAGCGTTAAATGTGCGTTCGGTTGTTCCAGATGGTCGTTTATCCGCTTATCACGACTTTGTAGTCATAATTTGGCATGCGCTCCAAAGAACTCTTGAAAAGCCTGACCAACGCATGATGTTCATGAAGTACTTGCTGCATATCTTGAAGAATTGCTCTTTTAATTGCTGCATTGATCTCTTGACGTCGATCAAGTTGCTCCTCCATGTTGCTCATGAAGTATATTTGTAAAAATTTGTGCTGTGCATCTTCGAGAGGTTGCAATGATCCAATTCGATGGTGAATCTGTCCTTATATCTACAAAATCAAAAGCAAAGTCAGTATTACTATTTATAAACACTTTTTTTTAGAATTCGCATACATATTACATAGAAATAAGTATAGTATGTTATTCTTCTAGTGTATTGTGAGTTAGTACAAAAATAAATAAATAAGTACCTTGAATGTCGGAATAAATCCTCGTTTTTCGATAATGTCTGCCCCAAATGAGGTCATTTGGAAACAACCATTTTTGTATTAACAGGCTCAGGTAGCGGAGTCAATAATGGCAATTTCACTTTCCCACTAAGGCAGCTCAATCCTGGCGTTTCTCCGGAAAACTTAAATGCGCCACAATACTCGAAAACAGCGTCTATTGGCTCAATGCGAACGCTAGTATGCAAGCAGTAATCAAAGCTGCAATCGTATCGAAACGCTGCTCGATTTAAATCAGTACTTGATAAATTTCTTCTTGTGCGTCGAAAATTATCTAGTTGTTTATCTCTGAGATTTGGCATTGCCAACCGAGCCGTTTCACGGGCTGCCTCGCTTTGCTCTTGTGATTGAGAAGCACGATGTCGAGCCATACTAACACGGCGCTCTTTACGTGCAATTTCTTGTTCTTCTTCAGTCCTTTTATTCGCAATGTTTCAAATCCTAGTTGCATTACGGCTTTTCCGGAAAGATTTGATCGTCTTGGTCGCGGCATTGTTAATGATAATATCGGCATAATAAGCTAGATAAAATCGGCAAAATGAGAACGGCTAGACTTATGTTTTGACTGATAAATTTTTTGTTCTTCTGTCTGTTGCCTTTTGTTATTCCATGTCAGTTGCGGTTTGTTATACCACGTTTTATGTCACGTCCCACGGGAACGGGATAAAAGTATCCTATGTCCGTCTCCTGGTACTAAGCTACCGTCCCACCAATTTTCAGCCAAATCGGTTCAGCCGTTCTTAAGTTATAAGTAGTGTAACTAACACGGCTTTCTTATATATATATAGAAATCGAATTGATACCGGTAAAATCGAATAATTGCCGTTGGACAAGAATGACTTGAACAAATTTTGTCTTTAGACAAACCGTGTTTCATCTTTCTTTATTGTAAAGTATTTTGTTGTTCCTTATTCATTATTTCGTGTTTTCTTTATTGAATGATTCTATATCAATCTTTATTGTAACAAGTACAACACAAGAACCAGTTGTTTGACAATTACGTCACTAATAATCGTTCTATGCAGCTTTTAATCCGTACACTTTTGGTGCAGAAGTCTTTCAACTTTGTAACGATTAACATCTCTGACTAGAAATGATAGCTTAAAAGTTATTACAACCACCGAGGGACTCGAGTGTTACTTGATTTTGTTATATTTTAGTGTTAATCATCATTATTGTTATTAAAGCTTGTGATTTATATTTGATCAAATAAAGAAGTGAATTGTTATATTAAAATTAATTGAAGATCTTTAAATCCTGTGCTTTTGTAATCCGCGGGACTTCATTACGCGGATTTATTCCAATTTTTGGTTCAATGTGGTTCATTAAATTTGTTAATAGCAGATATATTAAAATAAGCGAGATCCATTATTCAAGTTAGCAAGTGAACACCCCTAACAACTTGCATAATGAACTCGTCCGAATCTTAAGAAACACATGTGTAAATGAGATGGCACTACTAATTTCATAAGACAGAGTGAGAGGCATATTGCACCTTAGTTGCACCCAATAAATTCCGAGAATCAACATATGAGTTTTTCTGAGCACAGGACACATGAGATGGCGATATAGCGTCTTTTGCTGATTCACTCATACTAATGAAGAACGAAGTATGTTGTTAATTTAGAATTTAGCGCGAGTCTGATTTTGTTCATCAACCGATCTACATCTGAAAGCTTGCCGATTCTCAGGTACCGAACTCCTGGGTGTCGCGCGGCTTACCAACACGTTTTTATACAATATTGCGATAATTATACCAATAATATTAATTCGCGACAGTTATACTATAAGTCTAGTTTTGTTCTTCAACCAATATAGAAGCTTGTCGATTATCAGGTACCGAATTCCTGAGCGTCGCCGGGGTCACATCACGTTTATCAAAAACCGCAATTTTTCGTTCAACCATTACATACGATTTGCGACTTTTACATAGTAGTGCCAGATCGCAACCTGTAATTAATATTCCTTTTTAAATTTGATAGTTTTATATGTGTAATTAAGTAAATCGAGTACTGATTCTGTTGTGTGTAGTGTAAATACTCTTTCAAGTTTATATCGATTAAAATATATATATAAATATATATATGTTATTAAACAAGTATGTGTTTTCCTGTTATCTTTTAACCGGTTGCTTTAAATTTTCCGTGGAATGCCCTTGGAATTAAACCGCTACCCGTTGGAGATCTGATTGTTTTAAGTGCTATAATTACGATATAGATCTCTTTCCAACTACTTAATTAACAATAGGAGAGCGCTCAAAAATTTGCAACCTAAGTTCAGTGCTGAAAATACGCACAATCCTGCTTATTAACATTTGGCCCGTTCGAGGATTGGAGATGGACCTGAAAATTAATTCATCCTAAACCAGCGCATCAGTACATAAGGTTTCACAGAACATCCATCTAACATCAAGTCCTATGCGAATCGGATGTTGAATTTTTATTAACATACAATTGATCCTAGACCAGCACTTTATCCTAAAAGATCTCTTCAGGATAAACAACTATACCAGGTCTTTCGAGTTTTAAGTGAAGACTTTGAGACATCACAGGAAGTCACAAGTAGAAGAAAAGATGTCACAGCAAAATCAATCACGCGTAGAAACCATCTGAGTAATCACCACAGCTGCTGAGTCATCCACACATCAGGCACAGAGTACCTTGTCCCGTTTGATATTGCTTCTTTCTTTGATTCAATTACCTTTTCTTAGGTTAATTGGTAGATTTTTTACATCAGCATAAGAGATTGTTAATTTATTATACAAGACTCAGGTTATTTCACCAAATAACCACATCAACAATAAATATAAGCAGTTAAATTGTAGATTCGAAAAGCGGTTTTTATTCTTTGCAATCATATATGGCTTATTAAGCATTGATTCGATAGCTCCCATCTGAATGGTACCGGTATTGCTTTAGAACATATGATAAAATTTTGTACTCGTCACGTGGACCCCGTGTTTTTTAAACAGTCAAAATTTATTTATATAGTTATATTCATTACCTATACATAAAATCACTTAAACAAAAGGCTTATTATATTATCATCTTTAGTTCTTTGAAAAATTGTTAAACATTCCAGATCACCCCTAGCACGCGTTTACAATTGTTTCTTCAAAGTAATTGTTCGCTGATGATCTTAATGCAACGTTCTTTTTAATTGTGTGTAAGCCAATTTGGACCGATTATTTAAATGAAACAGCACACTTTGTTTAATTTAATATCTTTTTATATTTTCTACAAATTATAATTACTACCAAGTTAAGTTTTATGTCTTCTCTTGTTATATTTTTGATACAAAATTAAATTTAGTATTTTATTTTACTTGTTATATCTAAAACAATGTAGTTTTGTTTATAACAGAAAAGGATCGGGTATTGTAAAGAAAAAAGGAATGAAAAATATTTGTAGGTTTTTGATCTAGATAAAGAAATGCGTATTTGAATAGGATTGAAAGAAATGGTTTGGTTTGTGCGATGTCTTAAGGTGAGGGAATAGAGGGGATATAACTAACAAGTACAACTATTTACATCAAACAATTTACAATGATTTTAAACATATAAGATACTACTGTTGGATTTCGTCCATGGTCCCGGCGTTGGATTCGCTCGAATTCCAATTTGGCTGATCGGGCAGAGGTGCCAGTTTTTTTTAATTTGTTTTCCTTGGGTGGCTATGACCGCGACACGACCTTGATCGTCAGAGCCAACAATTAAATGAACAACACGACCTAGTGTCCATTGCAGAGGTGGAACGTTGTCTTCTTAGATGAGAACTAGCATTCCAGGTGTGATGTTGGGTCCAGTGGCTCTTTTCCATTTTTGTCGTTGTTGTAGATGGTTAACGTAGTCGGCTGACCAGCGTTTCCAATAGTTCTGCAGAAGCTGCTAAATAAAATGGAAGCGCGGTAAGTTATTCATTTTAGTGTTTGTGTAATCAACATCTGGGAGGGCTGTCAACGGTCTACCAACCAGGTAGTGTCCAGTTGTGATGGGACGAAGGTCTGAAGGATCGGTGGACATAGGGTATAATGGACTTGAATTTAGTTTGGCTTCAATTTGTACCAATGCACTATAATACGTTAAATTTGAATCTTTTAAAACTCTCTTCATGTACGTTTTCATCAGTGTTTTTAATGATGAATACACAGAGAATATATCGGTTTCTAATTTGGTATGAGTGCTGATAGTTGTACATTTACGCATGTCTGGTATATTGATTGTGAATTTGCTAGTAGGCCAAGCTTCTTCTACATTATGTAGCCAAGAAGGCCCTGACCACCAAATCGAATTCTCTATTAAGTTTTGAGGTTCTACACCTCGTTATACTAAATCTGCCGGATTTGAGTTAGAATTCACATGACGCCAATGATGACTGGAAGTCATATTGTATAGAATTTCTGATGTACGGTTTGACGCAAAGGTCTTTAAAGTGTTTGGAGTTAGTTTTAACCATGATAGTACTATGGTGGAGTCAGACCACAGATATATGTGTGATAGATTGATGGATAGTGTGTTGATAATTTTTGTTGACAGTTTAGTCAAGATGACGGCAGCGCACAGCTCAAGTATTGGAATGGTTATAGTTTTTAAAGGAACGACCTTTGACTTTGCACACAATAGTGAAATTTTAACGTTGCCGAGAACGTCAGTGCTTCTTAGATATATGCAAGCTCCGTATGCTTTTTCGGAAGAATAACAAAATCCATGTAATTGCACGTTTACGTGGTTTATAATTAATGAGTGACGAGGTATGTTGAAGTTGTTTATTAGGATTAGGCTATCAATGGTTGATTTCCAATCGTTATTGATTTCAGTTGGAACAGGGTCATCCCAATCCAGATTTTCAGTCCACCACGTTTGCAATAAAATTTTGAAAACAATTGTACATGGCGACAATAACCCGAGTGGATCAAATATTTTACTTGTAAATGAAAGAATACTACGCTTTGTATTAATGTTAGGAATACTGATATTGTTTATTGTGTACTTTATATAATCAAGATTGGGATTCCACTCAACACCTAGTGTTTTAAGGTAATCAGAATCGCCCAATTCAACGTTGGAGCATGGCTCGTTGTTTTTATTTAATTCTTTGAGTAATTGTGGTGCATTTGAAACCCATTTTCGTAAAGTGAAACCTGCACTATTTAAAATGGAATCGATTTGAGCGCACGTATTTGATAAGTTGTTAATAGTATCGGATCCCGTCAAGAGATCGTCAACATAAAAATCCTCTAAAATGGCCTTGGAAGCGCTAGGATTTGATATTTTATTATCGTACCCAAGTTGACACAAACTTCTAATAGCCAGAAAGGAAGCTGAAGCAGTGCCGTAGGTGACAGTGTTTAACCTATACGATAATAAAGGGTCTTTGGAGCTGAATCTCCAAAGTATTTGTTGAAGGTCTCTTTGGAATTCGTGAACTAGTACTTGCCGGTACATCATTGCGATGTCGGCGCCTACAACGTATGTAAATTGTCTAAATCCTAATAAGATGGATACCAAATCATTTTGTATCGCAGGTCCGACTGCATGCCATTTATTGAGGGAATATTCGGAGGTGGTTTTCATAGAACCATCAAATACTACCCGCAATTTGGTGGTAGTGCTAGTAGGTTTTAACACCCCATGATGGGGTAAAAAATAGGATTGTGTAGTGGTGTTCTGGTTATTGTTTAATAACATATGTTTATTGCTTAAATACTCGTTCATAAAAGTAGAATATAACTCATTTAATTGTGTGTTAGTCAGAAGTTTTTTCTCCAGTGAAGAAAATCGTTTGATAGCCATTTTCTTTGATTCACAAAGTAAATGATTAGATTCTTTAAATGGTATTTTGCAAACAAAACGGCCATCTTGATTTCGACAGGTAGTCTTTTTAAAGTGAGTTTCACATGCAATCTCCTCCTCTGATTGTGATGATACGTTATTAACTGATTCCAACTCCCAAAATAATTTTAATTAATTTTGAATTTCTTGCTGTTGAGAAAAGTAAAAGTGTCATTGCCTGCTGCTTTTGTTACAGTAAGAACCTGCGAAAATCCAGCACAGGGTGGTCTTTTGAATCCTGGGTTTGTTCTTTCCCAAGCTCATGCGCCCGGCACGCAGCAAATCCCAAAATATATCCGCGCCTAGTAATAAATCAATTTTTTCAGATTTGTGGAATAATGGATCAGCTAAACTAACGTTTTTCGATATAGCAATGTCGGTAAGGTCTTGATTTGTTAAAGGAATGTTTCCGGTGATTTTTTTTAAAATGAGACAGTGTAATTTTGTTGCAAAATGAGTGTGCACGGATTTTATATTTATTGTTATTGATTTAGTAATTTGAGTTTCTGCACTGCTTATACCCAGAACTGATATGTTACTTTTGTTAGGTGGTATTTTTAATTTCTTTGCGAGCGATTCCGATATAAAACTACTCTGACTACCACTATCAAGTAAAGCTCTAGCAGTACACAGCTTATTATTGGCGTAAACTACTTGCACAACAGCTGTTGATAACAAAATAGGGTTATGGTTACTTAGCCGGCTGGTTCTTGATAATGTAATGTTGGGGTCGGTTGTTGTATCTAAATTAGCATCCTGTTGCTGATGCAAAATAGTGTGATGTTTTTTATCCCAAAGGCGACAGCGAAAAATAAAGGAGCATTTATTCTTTGTGTGCCCAGTCCTTAAGCAATTGAAACATAATTGCGTTTCACTTATTTCTGCGTATCGATTTGAGATAGATAACTTTAATAGATCAGGGCATTTAAAAGTTTGGTGGTCGTTTTTACAGATAGAACATTTTCGCGCTTGACTGGCTACAAAAGTTTGCCTTGTATTTACACTTGACAGTCTTTTAATATTGCCTGACATGGTTTTAAGCAATGTAGCTCTGTCAGATAATAAGTTTAGTAGTGAGGTGAAGGTCGAATTGTCTATTGCGGCTTCGGGTGACTTGTGCCATTCAGTCTGAGTAATTTTGTCTAATTTGTTTAGTGCAATATAATTTATTAAGGTATCAAAAAGCATTTCTTGGGGTATTAGAATTTGTAAAGCTCTAATGTGCTTTGTGAGACTGTCCGTTAGGTTTCTTAGCTTTGAGCTTGATTGATAACTGATAGCTGGCGTTTCTATAAAGGACTTGAGGTGGTGTATTCTTATTAATTTCTTATTTTCAAATCGCCTGACCAGCATTTGCCAAGCAATTTCGTAATTTGACGAAATAAGTTGCAAGGAATAGAGCACCGTTGCTGCATCGCCCTTTAAAGAATTCTTCAAGTGATAGAATTTTTTCATTATATCAAAACTGGCTTCATTATGCACCAGACTCGTAAAGGTTTCTTTAAAGGACTCCCATTGCCCTATATCCCCGTGGAAGGAAGTTATTTCTATATTTGGCAAGGACACAATTGATTGGCTGGTAACCTTAACAAGTGAAGATGATTCTTCAAGAGCAATTATTTTGTCATATTTGGCCATTATTTTAAAATATTTTACTTGAAATTCTAACACTTCACTTTGCTTTTCGTCGCTTTTATCCTCATTAGAACTGTTCAATTTTAAGTCTATTGAAATATCATTAAATTGCTCTAAGAGCGGTGCAAAAGAAATCTCTCTTATTGTTTGCAAATTTCTTTAATTTTAAGGTTTAAATATTAAATGATGACCAACCGCCACCTAGTTGTCCAACTTAAGGAACCAAGTCCGTAGTTATAGACATTTCCAAGCAAACATAATGCATTGCGTAATATCTGTAGGTGGACAACGGTACTTTTTGTCTACTGACACGTAGGGGATGTCTTGCATCATTGCCGACATTTAAACCATCCTTACTTTTTCGACCGTCAACACAATAGGTTGCTCTCTTAATTTAAAGAGTCTAAATTAGCAACATATATATACATTGTTATTTTGTACACGTGCTTTTTTTGCTTATTTCAAATAAATTCATTTAATTATTAAATAGTGTGTTTATCTGTGAAATCTTAATAAAAATACAGTCCACTACTAAATGTAAATTACCAACATCAGATTTACATAAACACTTGGTTTTTTCGTGTTTTAATCGACAAGAAACAATCAAGACAACGCTTAACATTGTGATTTTGAGTTACATCGAGAATCACGACATTTTGCGCCAACATTTTGGTCCAATCAATCCAGATATTTTAACACGGAGTGCCGAAACCACGCGGGAAGAAAGATTTTACATACGAGGCCAAACACACAGAAGCAAGCGGCTCCACTACCAGAGGAGGTTGCCATTTTGAGATAAGTCCACATTCTTTTAATTATTCCATATCATTTAAATATCCTATGTTTCAATTGATTCTGTTTGATATTCGTAATATATACAGTAATTAGATTAAAAGAATAAAGTAATTTATGTTCCAACTAACGTTCAGAAAATATACATGTGCAAATCGCGTTTCGAAACACGTGCTCAACAATTATAACGGGAAAGTATTACGTCATCACTACATCTTGTTATAAAATATTTTAAGTAAACGGATCTTACGAAGCTACATAGAGCCCTAGATTGTTTATTGTTAAGGTATTTTATAGCATTTCTAAAAATCAAGTTTAGTTCAGTTACTTTCATTAAGCTAAATAAATTAGAATGGATAATTCACAGCAATTATTAGAACAAAAATTGATGGTGAGATCAGTAGAGTCATTTTTAAGTTATTTAAGTAAATTAGATGAAGACAATATATCAGAAAACGATTTCTTTAAAATTCAAACGAAATTAGAAAGATTACCTACAGTAACTGATTTCAAAATTAATTTATTGAGCATTGTAGATGTAACTGATTTAGATATTTGGCATGATTTTGAAAAAAAATCGTCGAATGCTGTTATCATGGCAAAACGATTCTTAGCAAAAAATAACTCTTCAAATCTCAACGATCTAGATCAGTTATCTATTAAATCGGGAAATTCTTCTTTCGTTAATAATTCTCATTTACCAAAATTGAAATTACCAATATTTAATAGTGATATATCTGAATGGCCGCGATTCAGAGATCTATATACATTAGTCAGGGCACTATCATTAGAAGAAGAAGCTTGTGAAAAGCACTTTCTGCAACATGTTAGTCAAGACAACACAGGTAGATTTACAGTTCAAATTCCGCTGAAGCAGTCCCCAGATCGGCTGGGCGACTCAATGGCTTACGCGTTGAAACGATTCTATGCACTTGAGAAACGATTAGCAAAAAAACTCAAGTCTAATGCAACAATACACTGAATTTATGAGCAACTATAAACGTCTAGGACATATGTCTAGAGTTCATTCAGATGACAATAATACGAACAGCTATTATTTACCACATCATGGTGTGCTCAAACTTTCGATTACGACAACAAAATTGAGAGTAGTGTTTGACGGCTCTATGACAACGACGTCTTGAGTCTCTCTCAATAATATTCAATCTGTAGGGCCCACGATACAATCAAGTCTTCTGTCAATCTTACTTAGGTTCAGGACACATAGATATGTGGCTACATCGGACATCGCTATGATGTATAGACAGGTACTGGTCGAGCCAGCACAACGAAATTTACAAAAGATACTTTGGAGACCGTCTCCTGACGTACCAATACAATCATATACGTTGAATACTGTAACATATAGAACTACATCAGCGCCATATTTAGCTATTAGAACTTTATGCCATATAGCGCATCAAAACAAAACCGAGTTTCCGATCGCATCAGAAACTATATTGAAAGATTTTTATGTTGATGATCTGCTCACTGGAGCATCATCAGTAGATTCGTTAATTGAACTATGTAAGGACGTTGACTTGATTTTATCCAAGGGTTGTTTTAAGTTAAGAAAATAGGTGTCTAACCATCCTGACTTCCTACCTAGAATAAGTTTAGAATTACCAAATACCGACAGCGCGATCCATTTGGTTTCCAAACAAACTAAAACCTTAGGGATACAATGGTTGCCTAATACAGATTCATTAAAACACAATGTCTCACCAATAGAACACGTAAATTAAGGTACAAAAAGAATGTTACTGTCGTATATAGCTCAAATCTTCGATCCACTAGGTTTGCTAGGTCCAGTAGTAATACTTGCCAAAACTATGGCAATTACAAATTGATTGGGATACACAAGTTCCCGATGAAATTAGGAAATCTTTGTTCGAATTTAGTACTCAAATACAAGATTTAAAGGAATTTACCATTCCAAGGCATGTATTATGCATAGATCCTACATCTATAGAACTACATGGTTTCTGCGATGCTTCATTACAAGCATACGGAGCATGTGTTTATGTCAAAAGTACTAACGCGAATGGTGACGCAAAGGTTAAACTACTATGTGCGAAATCTAGAGTAGCACCCTTAAAGGCACTTACAGTTCCACGACTTGAACTGTGTGGTGCTAGTATTTTGACATACCTAATGAAACAGGTTAAGGCATCCCTTAATCTAACTGTCACGAGAACGATATTGTGGACAGATTCAACAATTGTGTTGGCATGGATTAAAACTCCATCTAATCAGCTAAAAACATTTGTTGCAAGCAGAGTTGCTCACATTCAGCGTAACACCAATGCAGATTGTTGGTCCCATGTAACCGACCGTTACGTGTAAAACAATAGCAAAAGTTCAATTGGTATTGACAGTGTAGAAATCTGAATGAGAATCGGTTTTTTTTAAATAATTACATCTTTTTTTTTAACTGTGTACAAAGTATTAATTTTGGTTAATTTACAGGCAGACTGGCGACAATGAAATCTAGGCTAAGTTAGATATAAGAAAAATAAAAATATACTTTTTAAATACATAATCTTTCAAATATATACAATGTTGCGATGATAAATTATATTAACTATATGAAATAAAATTTATTACTGTTTATAAATATATGATTGTTTTAACTCTATCTGAATTCAAATTTAAAATCAATGTTTAGTTTAAGAAACTCAAAAGCATGAACTAATAATAAAACTTTGCAACAAAGTAACAGCCAGAGATTGTCATAAAATAAAGACATGAATTTGATAAAATCCATAGATGTAAATTAAGATTAAAATTAACAGTTTGAGAATTCATGATTTAGTTTAGGACACACGTGGGGCCTAGTTTAGATTTAAAATCACGATTTAAAATAAGCAATAAAAATCCAATTAAAATTGAACATAGATTTAAGAAATAGAAATAACAAAATGAAACTTCCGTTCAAAACAAAAGCATTGGCGATAGACTTATTGAACCTTAGAACGTAAGACAGAGAGAAAAGTACTACGCACTTTAATTCAATATACAAAGTAAAATTGATGATGTCAGTGGTCTTCAAACAAAGAATCAATGACATCACCATTTGAAAATACTAAATCAGAGTGTGAGATTTTCTTTACCTCCTTCTAATCATTACATTATTAAAATCAGTCTAATCGTAGCCTCGGAAGGAGAGCTAATTGTTCTCATTGCAGAGTCTTTGCAGAGTTCAAAGTTAGTGTTAAGCATTAATTTTCGACACGCGTCAAAGTCTAAAAACAAGTTCAAGTTAAATTCAAAGAGGAATTTAAGTCTAAAGTCAGTGCAAACGTTTTGAAATCAAGTTTTGAAATCATTGCATGTAACCAAGTTCGAAGTTAAATTTAAAAGATAAATTTAAGTCTAACGTGTAAGAGAAAAGAATTGTAATTTCCCATTTAAAACGAGTAAATGTGAATAAAACAAGTGTAAACCTTAAACCAGAGTGTTTAAAATCCAAGTTACCTGACTTACACCCTTACAGAGAGTAAAGAGACCAGCTACAAAGCCAGTGCAGAGCTACCTAGAAAGCTGAGCAGAGATCTACACAGGAAAAACCTAAGTCAAATTTCATATAACAAAACGTAGAAATCTAGATAAAACGACATTGAGACTTGAGAACCATAGGGAACTCACGTAACAAAATCAGATCTAGGTTCAACAGCGATACGCACAGAAACCATCAGTTGCAGCCATCTTGAATTACACATAGCTCGGGCGACGCTCGTGGCTATACGACTAACCCCCGACAAACCGACAGACACCTAACAACCATATGTTTTGACAAAACAATTGCAGCACTAACCAGTTCAAGGTCGTACGCAGAGTACACAGAACGAATGCAGACACAGAACGAATACGAGAACAACGCACTGAAACCAAAGAACCGTCGTATAACGTATAACGCAGGTCATAGGTTTAATTTTATGTATTTTACAGGAATCATAGTTTTAAATCATATGTCTTAACAATTACCAAAACCCCTTGAAAAAACAATTCCCAAGGAACGCTCTAAAGTAACGCTCGAAATCAGATGCATGTTTTGATATAGGTTCTACAGCTAAAGTTTAGGTACAAAATCAACGTCAAAATAGCAAGCATCTAAGGCCAAGGCTGATGTCAAACAAATTGCCGACGTACAGCACGGTAATATAAATTAGTGACGGCTGTAGGATACAGTTGGTCACAGACATCGGTTATACCCACATATCAACGAATCAAAACCCAGCTGATCTTATATCCCGCGGTTTAAATGCTAGTGAATTGAGAAATGCTTCTTTATGGTGAAACGGTCCAGGTTGGTTGTACTTAACACCGACACACTGGCCAATCCCAAACGACTTGGAAATATTAGGTTTACCGGAAGTCAAACCTCTAGTAATTATCAATGCACATAGCAAAACGGTACAGGACATATTTACCAGATATTCAAATCTAAACAGGCTCGTTCGAATCGCAGCCTATTGTTCACGATTTATAAATAATGCTAGCGCACTGCGAGGCAACAGAAGTACAGGTGTTTAAACTTCTGTTGAATTAGAAACAGCTACTAACAAATTATTTCATATAGCACAGGAACAAGAATTTTGTAAAGAACTGACATTATTGCACAAAGGACAATCCGTCAGTAACAGTAGTAATCTGCGTTCATTACAACCCTTTGTTGGCACACTTGGTTTAATTCGAGTGGGCGGAAGACTTAAACAATCCGACATTGCATATGATTTCAAACACCCGATTCTTTTACCCAAGGCACACGCGATCACAAAATTGATTATGAAAGCAAAACATTTAGAATGTTTGCACCCAGGTCCGCAGGGACTATTATATTCTATAAGAGAAAAATACTGGCCTATCTCAGCGCGCACACTTGCTAAGCAAGTCACAAAAGAATGCATAATTTGTATGAAACACAAACCCGCTTCTTATTATGCACCATTAGGTGACTTGCCAGTTGCACGCATAACAGCCGTTTACCCGTTTAGCACAACAGGTATTGATTACGCGGGTCCAGTAATGATCAAAAATAGATACGGTAGGAATTCTAAATTATTAAAATCATACATAGCGTTATTTGTTTGTTTTACTACTAAGGCTGTATATCTTGAATTGGTAACAGATCTTACTACGCAAGCATTCCTGTTATCATTTCAACGATTTATCGCACGTAGAGGTACGCCTGCACAAGTATTTTCTGACAATGGAACTAATTTTGTAGGTGCTAGAAATTATCTGAGAGACCTAGGTCAACTATTATCAGATACGTCATTCCATCATACTGTATGTACTACTGTAGAATCTCGCGGAATTTCTTGGAAATTTATACCTCCACATCATGGGGGTCTGTGGGAAGCTGCAGTAAAATCGGTCAAACATCACCTTCGACGTGTGATGCACAATTCGAATTTAACTTTTGAGGATTTATATACTGTATTAACTCAAATAGAATCAATTATAAATTCAAGACCTCTCACTGCCCTTTCTTCTAATCCTAATGACCTATATCCTCTCTATCCTGGACATTTTCTCATTGGTCGACCTCCAGTCTCCACTCTGGGAACTGCCGAGGACACACCAGTTAAAACAAGATTAACTGCCTTCAATATTATCCAACAGATAAGGACGACATTTTGGAAACGCTGGCACAAGGAATATCTGAATACACTCCAACAGCGTACCAAATGGCAGCAAGGACAACCACGAGTTCCACAGCTTGGTGATTTGGTAGTTTTAAAAGATGAAAACGCCCCCACGCACACATGGACCACAGGCAGAGTTCTAGAACTGCACCCTGAAAAGGATGGAATCGTACGAGTTGTCTCTATCAAGACTCCAAGAGGAACCCATCAAAGAGCTATTCAAAAAATCTGTCACCTACAATCCCCAGATCTCTAATAATTCGCATCTTAAATAATATGAAACCTAATTAATGTAATTAATAGGAACCGTTTCATAGCGGCCAGGATGTTTGCGAATTTCTTTAATTTTAAGGTTTAAATATTAAATGATGACCAACCGCCACCTAGTTGTCTAACTTAAGGAACCAAGTCCGTAGTTATAGACATTGCCAAGCAAACATTATGCATTGCGTAATATCTGTACAACGGTACTTTTTGTCTACTGACACGTAAGGGATGCCTTGCATCATTGTCGACATTTAAACCGCCCTTACATTTTCGACCGTCGACGCAACAGGTTGCTCTCTTAATTTTAAGAGTCTAAATTAGCAACATATATATATATATACATTGTTATTTTGTACACGTGCTTTTTCTGCTTTATTTCAAATAAATTCATTTAATTATTAAATAGTGTGTTTCTCTGTGAAATCTTAATAAAAATACAGTCCACTACTAAATGTAAATTATCAACATCAGATTTACATAAACACTTGGTTTTTTCGTGTTTTAATCGACAAGAAACAATCAAGACAACGCTTAACATTGTGATTTTGAGTTAAATCGAGAATCACGACATTTTGCGCGTAGGTATTACTATGTATGTCAATGGTTTCGCAATACCTATCATGTGATAACAAGTTTTCCTTTATTGCAGCGCTCTTAATTTTTAATCTTTTTAGTACTGACATGTTGTAATCAATTATTAGAGAATGGGATAAGTGGAGTTAAAAATAGCAGTTTTTAGAATTTTATTTAAAGGTATTATAATGTATATAAATTTATATAAATGTATGAGTCTTATTTTGAGAGAAACGTAATGAAAAATCCAAAATGTAAGATAGTATATCGATATTAAATTAAATGATGGATGTTGAATTAGATAAGCTGGACACGTACCTGATTTTCTAGATTGAAGACTTCTAATCTTCAGTGCAATGTTTCTTCTTCGATAGTTCAGCGGTATCGTGATATATAATTTCGAAGGACCTGGTTTCACAATTATCCGGCCCTAAAGGTCCATGTAACGTTGTCAAGAGTCGATTCGCTGATGATCTTGGTGCAACGTTCTTTTCAATTGGGTGTAAGCCAATTTGGACCGATTATTTAAATGAAACAGCACACTTTGTTTAATTTAATATCTTTTTATATTTTCTAAAAATTATAATTACTACCAAGTTAAGTTTCATGTGTTAAAGCTCTTGTTATATTTTTGATACAAAATTAAATTTAGTATTTTATTTTACTCGTTATATCTAAAACAATGTAGTTTTGTTGATAACAGAAATGGAACGGGTTTTGTAAAGAATAAGGGAATGAAAAATATTTGTAGGTTTTTGGACTAGATAAAGAAATGCGTATTTGAATAGGATTGAAAGAAATGGTTTGGTTTGTGCGATGTCTTAAGGTGAGGGAATAGAGGGGATATAACTGAAAAGTACAACCATTTACATCAAACAATTTACAATGGTTTTGAACAAATAAGATACTACTGTTGGATTTCGTCCAATAACCATGAGTTTAACATTAATGTTGCTTGCAGCATTGTATTATTTTTTCATTAGAATACTTACTGGTTTTAAAACATTAAACATTGAATTTTGAAGGGTGGTGATAGGCTTGAGCATTTGCGGGGTAAAAGGAAGAAAATTATAACGTGACGTGAATTTTACATTTGGCAACACAGCTTATTTTTGTTAATTTTTTTCCATGTGGCATTTGAATAAATATAAATTTTTGACATTTAAAAATGGATATACCCCAAAAGCTTGACAAGAAAGGATTATTTTGTTACGAGGATACAGTAGGGGTAATATTGAGTATAGATGCTAAGTGGCAAAAAAGGGAACAGGAAAAACGTATAATAGTTTAACTGATAATAAATATTTATGATTAAAAATTTGTGAAATTTAATTATTTCAAATTATTACAATTGGTTTTTTTTAGGTCATTCTACGTTGTTGCATATAGTACGAGAAACAAACAATGCATGAGATGTGAAAGACGACATGATAAAAATGATCATGACTGCCGTGAAAATTTCAGTGGGAGTTCAAAGGCCATGGAGCCAGACATGACTGTTGAAATGCTTGTACACAATAAAGACTTTACAGCTGAACGTGTAAAAATTGGGGTGTTAATTGGAGATGATGATTTAAGTACCATTGCTAGATTACGAAGAGAAGCTGATCAGCAAATTATAAAATGGTCTGATTTGAATCATGCTACATTTGTTTACATTTTGTTATCCGTCGTAGAGTGGATTAGACATTGGGATGGAATTTGTTGATCAAGCAGTTCCGGTAAGTTCAATTACGATTGATAATGCAGCAGCAGTTGTGTTCTTTAATTTAGAATCCACCGGTTTAGGAAAAGCCAGTAAAACAATTTATATTGCAGCAAAATAGAATGACCCAGAATATAATGTTTACCGAATTTTACCGACAAGAGGAATACCACCGAGTGCGTCTGCTGTTAATGATCTTACAACTAATGAAGGAAAATAATTTTTACAATCTGCAAACGTTGACACTGTGTCTATTAACATGGCTGCAGAAGGATTTTTATCCTTCATAAAATTAACAAAAATAAATTTTTGTTGAAATGTGTTATGTTATTAAATTATTAAAGTGTTAATAAATATTTAAATTCTACATATATGCTATTTTCTTAATTTTTGTACTTAATTCTTACTGTTACTATCAGGTAATATTTATTTTGACAGCTCTAAATGAGGTTATATTAAAATTTTTATGTACCGTTTTTGCCGCTGCCGTGCTGTGACGCTTATTATAGCAGTGCAACGTTGCCAAGTGTCACATATAGCGAAAAATATTTTTTTTAATTTCATAATTTGAATTTCATTTCCAATTATCTTTCCAGAATGAACGGTTACATAGTATTTTAAAAATATTGACGTGTCACGCCAATATTCACCTTTCTAATGCAAAGGTTTCTTTTAACCTACACAATACAGAATATTCTCAGATTTATTGATTTATGATCACATGTTCCCATTTCCCCATAAGAACAATGTATTTTATGTCAATTTTCAACAATTAATTTCTTTAAAATATGAACGGTTACCTATGCTAAAATTTTAACAGTAAATTCATTGACCAGGAATCTACACGTAAAAAAATTTTGAGCTCTTAAATCGAAAATTATGTTCTCGCTCATACATCCTTAAACGTTTAATCATTTGGAATTACTTCGATCTTCCCTTTGTTAATTATTATTTATATTTTAATTATTGGAATTTATAATATACCCTATTTTCAATAGCTTTGCATTTTGATTAAGTTTTAAAATATATGTATCATTTGATAATATAATTTAACCTAAATAATTATTTAAGTATTTTGCTATCTTTTGTTTTTGAAATTCAATAATTTGCAATTATGGTTAATCTAAAAAAGCTGAATGCCATGTTGCATTCTTGTTATGCTAATTTAGAAATATATTCTTAATTAATAAAAAAAGTTAACATAAACAATCTATCCACGAATAATATCCAAGCCATTAAAACGTATAGGAGAATTTGTTTCCCATTATTATCCGAACTTAGAACATCTGTCTAAAAATAGAAATTAAAATTTGAGTAGTTTGAACTTTGATAAAAAAACAATTTAATTTAGTTTTACTTAATAATATTTATTTGAGCTAATAATTACTGTGTGATACACAGCTTATGCCTAGTCTCAAAACGAGGTGAGCCAATTAATAGCTGTGCGATGCAGTTTATACATGAACTAACAAGATTAAGATTAACATACTGTTTTGTTGTAAATGTTTTAATTTGAGTAAAAATACCTTCGCTGAACTTTGTAGATTAGGATTTAGTAACAAGTACTGGGTTTTATTTTTTAACACTTTTATATTACACGCACAATTAAATAACAGAATACATATAACAATACAAAGACGATGATTGGTTAATTTTGGAACACACAATTTGCTCCTTTAAGCAGCAAAATGTTGCCAAACTTATTTATTTCAACATATTTGTCAAATTACAAATTATTTATTGTTTTGTGACAAATTCATTTATATATGCGCCACCAGAGATTTCTTTTATCAACCAGATTACAGCTGGTCACAATCCCTTCTCCTTTTGCTGGCCTATATAAGTGACTGCACTGTTATCAGTGCTCGCTCTTTACTTTTGTTCTTACGTCTCTTACTACTTTTTACTTTATCATTATCTATATTTAGTTATATTATTTTATTATTAGTTATATTTTAAGTGTTAATTATTATTTATTGTTATTCAAAACTTGTGATTTAAATTAGATCCAATAAACAAGTGAATCGTTATTTAAAATTTAAGTGAAGATTTTTAATTTCCTGTGATTGCCCCTCAATAATTGTTAACCAAGCGTAGTGCTGAAAATGCGCACGATCTGCTTATTAACATTTGGTCCTTCGATCCGGATACCGGATTTTGAAGCTGAAAATTAATTCATCCTAAACCAGCGCATCAGTACATAAGCTCTCAGCAGAACATCCATCTACATTTAGTCCCGGTCGAGTCAAATGCTGGATTTTAAATCATCTTATAATTGATCGAAGACCAGCGCATCATCCAACACGATATCTTCAGGACAAGCATCTATATCAGGTCCTTAAAGCTAAAAAGTGGATGTCTGAAGATCACTTCATCAGAGCCGCATCGCACCTGCTCTTGCCGAAACTGATCCATGAAATTCTCGACAATCCTGCACAGAAGATCTTCACCCAGATCTCACCCTCATCACTTAATGAGAACCACTAAGTCTTCATCAGCAACGACGCTAGATTCAGATTACCCCTGAACACATCCACGCTGCAATTTGGCTTTATTGGTAAATAGTTCTTTCCTTTTTTCTAAATCCTTTCCTATTAATGTTGCTTCTGCATCAAATAAGAAGCATTTTTACAGTATTCACTTTAATCTCGCGCACTTAATTATTTCTTTAATTAGACTATTGATTTTGACTGTTTTTGTGACTTTGTATAGTATCCCGATACAATCTGTGATTGTATTCGTATTTTGTGAATGCCACTCCTTAGAATAATTAATGGCCTCTTTACGTCTAATTCTAAATTATTTACAACTCACAAGTAAGCATTTCTCAAAATATAGATCTTTTAATACTGCATCTTATGTCCACCGGCGACAGATCGTTTAGATTTTACTATTTTTGGATGCATACTGCCTTAACACTGCACGTCATTTTTAATGCGATCAGTTTTCACCGCTGAAGTTAATTATTTCTACGAACCAGTCACACCTGCAAGTAAAATATTCTTACGACCAGCTCCGATGATTACGTCATCAATTCACATCACATTATATTACTGCAACTTAAATATCTTTTACCCCTGTAAAATAATCTTAGTACCAGTAATTCACCCGCTTAAGAATTATATCTGCACATGTAGATTGTAATCTATGCGCGAACATCCACACACAAATTATTGCATCTCCAATAGATTGTAATAATTGTTCAAATATACACATTATTTGTTGCATACAAATCTACAAACACACATCGGTATTTGTTACAAACAGCATTTAGGCTAAGATAATTACGTTATCACCTACTATAGTTAGAACACGTTTAGCTACAAGCATAAAAATATCATTTATTTTATGTCAACACATTCATCACGTGAATTAAGATCAGTAATCCACGCTCACTTTACACATACACATTTTGCTGTAAGTAAGATATCCTACTGTCAGAGTCATATCCACATATGATTTACCTATGAGCATAAATACGATTACCATTTGCATTACATAAAATAGCATATACAATTATTCAGTTTTAGATTTTAATATTAAATTAATTACGTTATTTTAATTGTTCAAATTTATTCATAATTGTAACTTCGCTAATCTATTCACCAATAGAATTTATGTAAACAAAGCCCACAACTAAAAGCCCACAAACATTTTACAAAATTATTTATCTGTACAATAGCTATAAGAATTCTTTTCAAAATTAACTAAATCATTGTAAACACTCGGTAACCTTGGTTCTAATTTGAAAATAATAGTTCTTTTATACTGCTAAACTTAACTTAACGATTATTCAATTTGATTTATTTGTTTCAAAAATATTTTATTTTTATCATTTAAACTAATTATAATTTGTTCAAGTACCCAGCAAATAGATTTTGTAAAGATTGTAGCAACATTTTGGTAATTTATATTTTGGATAAATCAAGCGTTTCTAGCTTACTTCAAGTAACAATAGATTGAATATTTTCACCGAAATATAGTTTCATAACTTTGAAATACTAATAACATGCTTACGTTAAAATATTCGCATCACAAACATAATACCAAATTATTGTACTTGCAATATCCATTACGTACACTAAGCAACGATTAAAATAATTGTTATTTTAATATTTATCACAAAATTAATTTAGATCACCATCTACATTATGGATTTAAAACGATTAATTCACTCACACAAAGCCAACCTACACATTTATTACAAAAGTGTTCATAGGATTATCGCTAACAATCTTACATCTCTCAGCATATCAGAACTCAATGTATGCAAGAGGCATTCTGACCCTCTACTTGAGTCTTTTGTTGAGCCCTGTGACCACATGAAAACTCTATTATGCAATGATCCACAACTTACTTCGTAAATTTGCAAAGAGATCAAAGCATTTAGAATGAAATATTAAACAATAATGTCGATTATTGATATCGTACTTTCATCACCTAGTTTGACATTTGATTTGACATACACACCACAAACGTCTGATATCGATTTATCAAATTTCATTATACCAGATTTTAATGGAGACATGCAATCATGGCCTTTATTTAAAACTCAGTTTGAAAATCTTGTGCACTGTCAAGATATATTTGATGAACCTGATAAACTACGTGTGTTAGAGATCTATCTAACAGACATATCTCAGACTACACTTAAGAATGCAAAATCACAGGATGCTTTTATTGAGATCAAAATCTGAATGTTTTAATCGTCCACCAATACGTATAATTCCATGCTAGTCGATAAAAGGATTTGAAGACAGCAGTCTGCTTGACTTGCTTACGTGTTGGTTTTTAATCAAAGATTCAAGTTCTGATGCAAAAGATTTCAAATTTGATTCTTTAATTAAAACGTTAATGGAAGTTTCTAGTTCAGATATGGTTAAAGGTCCAATGGTTTTATTTTTAGGACCTAAAATTTTTTTTTATGAAACGCATACAATATGCTGTGACTCTTTTAAGTGTCCTCAATGAGGAATACAAACTAAAAATATTTAATGTTAATTCGACATTGGCGCTTATTATAATAGGTTTATTCTCTAAGAGATGTATACATTTTTTTTTCTTTATGATGCTATGGTGGCTACAGTCGACAAATCTCCCGGAAAATATGTTCCAGCAACAGTTTTATCATATTTGTTATTTTCAAATAATTTTTTATGTAAATATGTTCAAAAATGAGTACTGTATTAATAATAATTATAGAAAATATATATACTTTGAGGTTATGACAGAAAATAATTCTTTTTAGTCTAATTTCTTCGAGTCTTTCTTATAGTCAATATGGTAAATTTTATTTTGTTTTATAGTCTAATTCAATATGATATATTTGTTTAAGCAAAATCGCGGTTTAATGTAATATATTTTCTGTACTTTTAGTATAAATGAAATATTGTATTATTTTTGATTATTCATTCATCTCTTTTATGTTAGTGTATATTTTCTGTTATTAAATATAATTTCGATTTGCTGCTTTGTTTCATATTCAGGTTTGAACGCTCTGTTGCAATTTCAAATAACTTTATCTATAGCTCTCAACTCAGCAACAAGGGCATATTGAATTGATTTAAGAATTATCGTCTTTGTATTATTATATGTATTATATTTAATTGTGCGTGTAATATAAAAGTGTTAAAAAATAAAACCCAGTACTTGTTACTAAATCCTAATCCACAAAGTTCAGCAAAGGTATTTTTTTCAAATTAAAACATCTACAACAAAACATTGTTCCTTCGAGCGTCGAATAAATTCAACGTCTTACAAACGCAGAATTTCCACTGAGTTATTCGAAAGAAAATTATCTTCAAGAACTTAAAAAACACCATCCATACGAGCAAGCTTCTTTGTGGCCAGTCATCCGCATCCAGCGTTTTAATATCATCACGAGGCAGTCTCATAGTGGATAGATCATTTAAATTAGTAAGTGACCTAGGAATTTTCTATTATATTATTTTTCCTAATTTTGTTACATGCAGTATCGTCTTCATAAATTTTACTAAGTATCTTATTTTGGAGTTTTTTCTATTAATCCATTTGATGAGTTTAAATGTTGTACGTTTTAATTATTAAAAATCAACTTTTGTGGTTTACCAAATGGTCATATCAATTTGTCTACAAGGCAAACGTTTGTCCAGAATTTCTATAAATTGCATTATTGACACCATATTTAAATAATTCTATTGTAAAAGTAATATTCATTTTACTATTCTATTTGAAGCACAATAATGTGACGTCACAATCTATTCAGTTTATTTTTAATGCATTGTTTTAGTTGGCATTTATATTCAATAGTTTTGTATCAATTTCAGTATAATTTCAATTTATTATAAATAATTTGATTGTTATTTTCTATTATGAAATCTGTATTCCACAATATTAAATTTTGCATAAAATATTTTTATTATTTGTTTACAATAGCATTGGCAAAAAAGCTGAAAATTTAAAGCGCAGCATTTACTAAAGAACTGAATTTATATATCGAACAGTCTAACCTAATATATAATTATAATATATTATCAGCTAAGTGGAATAAAAATGCGACGTTCCCTACTTAATTCACTTCTAGATCAATTTAAATCCATTGCCCTAGAAAGGCAGATAATATGCGGTTCTAAAGATAAAACAGAAATAAATAAAATAGGCGTCGATGTCAGTGATTTCATAGAAAAGTACAGTAATTTATTGGCGTTACTGAATGAAGTAATTGAAGAATCAGAAAATTCAAAAACAAAAATCAAAGAAAGTAATAACCAATGCTGTAGTGGACATACTGACTCAGAACAATTACGGAAAATAGAAAGTCTTTAGTGGAGATATTACGGAATTGTAGCAGTTGAAGTTCATGTTCATTAGTTTAGTACATTCCAAACCAAAATACGATTTCTCCACAAAATTTTACCACTTTGGAAACTTATTAATCGGTGATGCTCTAGAGGTTATTACGTCCGTGAAAGTAACACCAGAAAATTATAACTCAGCATGGCAACTTCTGCTAGATAGATATGATAATAAGCGACTAATTATCGCTCATCATTTGCAATCCTTTATAGACACGCCATCCACAAATATTGAATCTAGTGCCAACTTAAGAACCATTGCCACGCACGTAAGGAAACATATAGTGGCACTACTAGACGTAATAGCACGAGAATATTGTTGGGATGCTATCATTACGCATATTACATTAAAGAAACTCGACAAAGATATTCAAGAAAAGTGGTATTCTTCACCGGACTCGAGAGTACCTAATCCCACTTTCATATCTCTTTTAAGAATATTATCAGAAAGAGTCGAAATCTTAGAAACAAGGGATAATAACAAACCTACCCCCAGGTCAAATTTACGCAAATCACTAAAAAATAATAAATAATTATATATATTATTTAATTATGCGTGTAATATAAAAGTGTTAAAAAATAAAACCCAGTTCTATTTTACTTACTAAATCCTAATCAACAAAGTTCAGCAAAGGTATTTTTTTCAAATTAAAACATCTACAACAAAACAATACTTATAAATATTTATTATTAATTTTTATATTGACTTTCTTTATATTTAATAGTTTTAAAAAAATAATTATATTCTTTTATTATTCTGAAATATCTGAAAATAAAAACTTGATTTGTGGTGTCAAAAATCTGAGTTATTATTTTAGGTCGTAATAGAAATTTTCTGTATTTATTCAATAATACAACAATTGATTTTGGAAGAGAATAAATCTATTTAGACACAATTCATGTTTTCGTCGTGAGAGCTACTTTTAGTTTACAAACAGGTTAATCCGGCCCTATGGTTAAGTCATAGTCTATTAGGAGAAGAGGGTAAGAAAGGTGCTAAGTAAATGAATTGTATGCTATAAATGGAATGGGCTTGTAAACAATGTTTTAATTTTTATAAAACTGTGACATATATTGATAAAGTTGGCTACCAGGACTAATTTTGTATTTTAGAAGATATTACCATTTAAAATAGTAATTTTTTCACTTTCTTTATTAAGAGATTATAGAAAATTCCAATACCTATATATCCAGTATGTTGCTATCTCCTTTAAACAACAGAGCGTAAAAAGATAACATATTTAACACACCTATCCTTTAATAGTGCGACAGGATACGTCATAAATATGGCCGACATTTGTAGCGCTAAAACTACAATTCGAACTTTAATTGCAATATCACCGTCAACATGTAGATATTTAACGAAATAGACACACCCTTTGGTTTTGACCGCTTCTCTAAGGATTAAGGCCAACTTTAATACTCATACCTTCCAGTCTGAGAATACGTGAATGCCGTCTTTTTTATCTGCAGCAACTTCTTCTGCAACGAAGCTGTTATGTATTGGTGCTTCTACATTTTCTTGCTCTGAGTCAAACCTGTGTTCGGATATGTTTATTGTTTCTTGGGTGTCAGAAACAGTGCTTGTTTTATTTTGTTTATTATTATTGATGCTTTTCTTTGTAGCCTTGCCTCCTTTCTTATTATTGGTTGGCTGTCTGGCCAATTCGGTTTTCTTTTCCGCTGGTAATGGGTTTTTCCTGACTATATGAATACCCGTTTTAACTGCTGGGATTGCAGTATTTGTAGATGTCACAGACTCCTGAATAGGTTCGGCGTACATCGTTTGACTTTCCTTCAGTTTCTATATTTTCGTCTTACTTCGTCAGATAGAAGTAGGTTTCCTACATCTTACGAGTTGAACCCCTCATTGTGTCATTTTCGTCCGTGGTTTAAGTAGCTTTCGTTTGTTGTTGTTGGACTGTTTTTCTTGTGTTGTCCTCCTTAGTGCTGTGGTCACCTTCAGTTACTTCCTCTTCAACCGTTGAGAGGTTTGAATCTTTAGTTAAAGAGGTTTGCTTTCGGATGTTTTTAAGAATACAGTATCGGCTTCAAAAGTCTCATCGTTAAAACCTTTTCCCCGCTCTTAGTTTCCTGTTTTATGCCATCTCAGAAATTTAGAGTTATTTAGATTTAACTGATTTTATTGTCCACTGTTTTCGCTACTAGACAGCCGACATTTTTATTCAGTAAATTTTTAACACCAGTGAAAGTATTTTTATTTTTCTTCTTGGCAACTTTCCTGCAAAGTTAATTTGCCAGCCGTTATCTTTGCCTGGATTTATTTATAAGCCTTACCGAAGAAATTAGTATTCTACTTTAATTGCTTCTTAGCAGTTTTACCGAAGAGAATATTTACCAGCAAATATCCTTATAAGGACTTTTGGAAGCTTTACCGCAAAGTAAAATTATAATTAATTTTTAATTCTTTTTTAGATGCTTTACCACAGTAAATTAATAAATAATTTTTTAATTCTTTTTGCTAGTTCGGAGTTGTTTTCGCAGTGGAGCTCTTACACGAAGTGATGTTGTCGTTAAATAGTTTTACCGCTACAGATATCGGCCATATATATGACGCACTGAGTCAGAGAGTATTTACAAGGTATTGCGGTAGATGTCTCTACTAGATTTGAGCGGCAAACATAAAGTTGTGCATAACTGTGGTTATGTTATTATACGACTGTGCTTCTTGCTTTACACACAGTTTAATATTTAGTCTAGTCTTAGATACGACGTATATAACATCGTATCTCGTAGTTTATTAACTAGAAAATTATCAAGAATTCTATTTTCGCTGCAAATTTTACATTTGCGGAAAATGGCTAATTGTAACCTACCTCTGCCAAAACCAAATTTGGAACGGTAAGAAACATTTTATTAACTATAGTTTTATTATTTTATTTATTATCTAAACAACATTTGCTTTGGTTTTTGCAGGAAATTTAGACTACGATGTTTTGAATCTAAATAAACGTGGCCGAGACGGCTTTATACAACAATGTCCAAAGTTTTTGGGCAAAAGCTCATCTGCAAAATTTGGCGTATGATCGAGATGTAAGTTAATTTGTTTAGTTTATTATTAGTATTTCAAGTCTATTTAATATAATCTCTTAATGTATTTATTCTATGTTTCAGTTCATTTCAATTTTACATGGCCGTGCACCCTGCCAAGAATTAGATCGTCTTTTCCGATTGTTAACGAAGAATAAGAAAAACTCAGAAGATATTAAAAAATTGTTCAAAGGTCTAGCATATAAATTTAATTCGCAAAAAGAATATCTACCTAGAATACGACTTCAAAAAATCAGTGATACTAAAGAAGTTAAATCTTCAGAGTGTGTATATCCTGCAGATCTCCCTGCAGTAATCCTTAATTATTAAACCCTAAGGAATAATTGACCTTAACATTAAAAATATACCTAATTTTTACCTTTTTACTTTTATTGAAGCAATATATGTACTTATGTTATAAGAAGGACAGCAAGGTTTAGATTGGGAAATGAGGAAAAAGGAAACAGATACTAGGAAAGTAGTAAGGAAAGAAAGTGTAGAGTGTGCGGAACGGAGAACGAAACACTAAAGCACATTAAGTTTGAGTGTAAGGAAAAAGTAGTGAGCGAAATGAATATTGGCCAGCTATTAAAGGGAGGCGGTGAAGGAAAGCAGGAGAAAGAAAGAAGTAGCGAAGAAACAGTTAAACTTCAGTCCAGAAAAATAGAGGATTTGCGGAAAGGAGATAAAGACAAGAGGTGGATGACGGAGATAGAGACAATAATAAAATAGTAAAGGAAAAGAGTCAGGAAGAAATAGTAAAGTGAGAGAGTCAAAAGGAAATAGTAAAGATAGAGTGTTTATGCCTGTAATAGACATAAGTGGAGAAGTGAAAACGAAGAGAGAAGTCAGGAAGGATAGTGAAAAGATAATAGAGGGTTTGTCGAGAGGAGACAAGGAAGGCAAGAGGTGATAGATGAAGATACAGGCAATAAGGAAAGAGAAGCAGAAAACGGTGTAAATAAAGGAGGAGTAGGAGACATAAAGAGAGAGGATCAAGAAACGAAGAAAAAGAAAGTACTATTCGAAGTAGTAATAGTCTAGAAAAGTTTATGTTTAGTTTTTTTAACTTTGAATTTATATGAAATGCATTAAGAAATATAATAATGTAGATTGTAAAGCCGAAAGGTACACAATTAATATAATAAAATATTGTTAATAAATGTAATAAAAAAATTATTAAAATATATATTTACATTTTATTAATTATTGAGTTTTATTTATTTATTGATTTCGCCTAAGCACAAAACTTAAACAAAAGATAAAAGTTTATAATAATAGCAATATATTTCTTTCTTTTTATTTTTATGTAATAATATTATGTGTTCTTATTCTTAATACATAAATATTTAAATAATTATTTATTTGTTAAACAGATAAAAAATCTCTTATTTAGTTCAATGGTGAATAAATAAAGTCATTAATGCGGATATCTACCTCTCTCTTTCTTTTCGTTACTAGTCCGGTATTTATTATTATTTTTTTTTTATTTATATTTATTTACTGATTTGCCTTGACTTTCTTTCGTCATAGCCACCATCAAACTTTTTATTTTACATCTAATTAATTTTATACATATAATTTTTAATTAAATTTTACAGTACTCAATCATTAAGATTTTATATGTTACTCTAATATGTATGCTTCTGTATTATATTTATAATTTCGCTGTTTATCTTTTTCCTCTTTCTATATGTTCAAATATAGAAAATTTATTTGAATCCGTCATGAATTTATTCCTGTCATCATTTTTATTTTTACTAAAATTTTGGGATACCAATAATTCAGGGTTGTATTGAATTTTGGGTACTTTGATGGACCTCTGAGAATTATTTTCTGTTTGTTCCTCATTCCATTGTTTCTGTAATTGTTTCTTGTATTATAAGTTCTAGGTGTATAATTTGTAATATAATTAATAAAACTTTGTTCTTTCTCATTCTGATTAGTTTCTATTTTATTATCATTTATATTATTTTGCTTTTTAATATTTTTCGTTTTGCAGTTTCTATCTAAATATGTTCTTTTCCTAATGGGTGCTGGCTTATATGTTGGTATACTATTATATATATATATATATATAATCATAAGCAATTCTTAGGTTAAATTTCAACACGTACTGTAGTTATTACTAATAAATATTAATAATACATCCTATATTATAATGTTCCAACTGTTTGAATCTATTCTTATATTCTTATGATCTTATATGTTTGGTACTGAATTTTGTATGGCAGCGCGAAAACGGCTCCAGGGAAGTTTTTAAAAATTTCCTATTTCGTAGAGAAAAAAATTCTAAGACTTTTGGCGTCCCCGGATTTTTCCCTGAATTTCCTGGAAACCCGTAATTTTGGAAAAACTGGAAAAAGAGTGATCACTTTTTTGCTGTATTACTTTTAATTAGTATAAGATAGAAAGTTGAAATTTTGCATGTGTATTAAGGTACTTAATGTTCACATTTCTCAAAAATTAGAAATTCAAAAATTGAAAAAGGGGGGGTTAAAGAAATTCGAGGGCCCGGTAGGGAACTTTGGAGAAAGTTCAAATTCTGGATTCTAGAATAATTAAGTATATTATTAATAAAAAAAAATTCAAAATTCCAAAATTTTATTTGGGGGCACGGGGGCAGTATTTGCCGAGAGTAAAAATTGTGCCAGAAAGTTGAAATTTTGTATATAGGCTAATCTTGGTAACTTATTTACGAATCGAAAAAAAAAATCCCAAATTTTGAAAAAAAGTTGGTCAAATAACGCATAAATTGAAAATATTTTTTATTTTGATAAAAAAATAATATTTTTTTAGTCAATTTATATGTGTGTATATGTGCGCGAGTTTATTTATTATTTCAATTTAAAAATAGAACAGTTAAATATGAAATTTAATTACGAATTATTTTATTGAATTCAAATCATACACGCCAAAAAGTCATCGCTTTGCGACGGTGGTAAACTCAAGTGGAATTTAAATTTTTACATGAAGTTCAAGCCACACACAAAAGACAGACGTCGCTTGCGACGGGGGTAAAAGCTAGTTTTATTATATTATTATTATGCGGTTTATAATAATAGCAATGTATTTCTTTCTTCTTATTCTTATGTCTTAATCAGTCTTGATATTATGTGTTCTTATTCTTAATACATAAATATTTTAATAATTATTTATTTGTTAAACAGATAAACAATCTCTTAATAAATCGTTCAATACGTCCAATATTTCAATGGTGAATAAATAAAATCATTAATGCCAAATATCTACCTCTCTCTTTCTATCCGTTACATGTCCGGTATTTATTAGATCTCGTATTTATTATGTAATGGTAACATGAATAATATTTATATATAAAATATATAAATAAATAAAATTTTTTAAATAATTTAAAAAAATAATTAAAAAAAAAAGAATAAATAAGAAGAGCTTCTTGAAAACAAAGAAGGTTTTTCGTTAGTACTTTGTAGATGTACTTTGCCAATTGTTTCGAAGGCCCATTGTAGATTTTGCCGCTTCGATGCTTATCTAGCTGATGATCAGGAATTCTTCGGTGTCGATGCTCTACTGGTGTAATCTTTACTTTCCTTCCCAGAAAGATATTCTCCCAGATGTTGTGGAGTTGGTGGCATCATTACACGGGTGTAGACTGTGTCTACTAGCTGCTGTCTTTCCGTTTTACGAACTATTTCACGTCTCAATGGTAATAGTTCAAAAGCGTTATCGATTAAAGAAAAGTCGCTATCAACAGCTGCCGTGGGGATTCCGATGCAACCAGCTCTTCTTTCTCCGTAAATTTAAAATCCGGTCGCGTTGTCTGGGAGGTATAGTGTTTTCTTGATCGCTGCTCGCATGCTGTCATCCAGCTGCTCATATTCTTGCGTTTGTCCGCATAGAGAAATTCAGCATCGGATAGACAAAGAATTTCACTGCGTTTATTCTTATGCAAGAAAAGAATGCATGATCTTCTTCCCCTTGTCTATAATATCTCTTACTTCCTCTAACTTCGGAACTATACGGTAGCCTACTGGAGCTCTAAGCGACTTCTGTATCTCTCCTTCCCTTAAGCAGTATATTGGTTCGTCATTTATATGGATGTCTGCATCTCTTAGTCCCACCTGACGACTGGCGGGCATCCATAGGCATTTGCATTTTTCTGGCCGGATCTTGAGGCCTATTCTTGTTGCTTTTGTGCAAACAGCGAAGAAGCTTGGCCAAGTGGAGTTGGTTCCCTCAGATGCGGCTGTTGCAGTATTAGCATCAGGAGGAATCTCTGGAACGAGATTTGGTATTATTTCTTTTTCTTCTACTTCCTCTGGTACTGTGGAGTTTGGGGGAGGTTTCCATCACTCTTTTTGTCTTCTTTTGGCTGCTTTTGAGTTGGCGACCTTCTTTCTTTGCCGCTGCTTCTTCTACTTGAGCTTCGTAGCACTCTACGACTCATCATTGTCTATCGTGATGGAACTTCAAGTACTCACTTTTCATTCCACTAACACTTCAACACTCAATGTCCATATTGTCCATATTAACACAACAAATAGATTAAAAATATTACAAAGCATAGTTAGGAATAACAAATAAATACAATATTATCAAAGGTTTTGCCAGAAGGGCACTAATTAACAATTATTATAAAAAAAAGTTAAATTAATGAATATTACAATAGAGGAAAGTTTTAATAAATATAACAAATATGTATATTATATAAGTTAACATAAATATCACATAAAAGTATAATAGTTTAACAACTTGGTTTATAATACAATATGAATACAAGTACAAATTTTATTATATACATGAAAAGACAATTACAAGATCAATTACGTATAAATTTAGTGTACAATTTTTATTAGTTTTATTTAGTTTACAATTACAAGGTGCAGAGAATTAACAAATATTTTCTCGCATGGAGAGGAACGATATTAGCAATGTGAGTATTATTGATAGTTAAGAATTTTGACGGGGTTTCACAATATTAAACAATTAACATGTAACATCGTTACAAAGAGCATAGCAAGTATACCTGAAGAGTTTGCACTTTATACACACATAAGGTGGTGAAGGGATAAGGGAATGAGTAGTTAAATTATAAAATTGTGATATACAAAGAAAAGAAGGTGGGGGGTAAATTAATTAATTAAATTAATAATTAATTTTATCCCCTATAATTAATTAATTAATTATACTAAAAATAGCTCTATGTAAGGCAAAAAGTACAGATGAATTTGGATGGTCCACCAGAAGAGCCAAGACCGATTCTAGGCTCTTAATAAGCTTATTAACTCGCCTAGACAAGAGCCGATCACAGAATACAAGCTTTATCGAGAAGTATTGGTTGATTGCGTGTCATTTTTATTCAAAAAAACAAGTTTTTCCTATGTACAAACTTAAAGCTAACTTAAAATTAAGACATAAATTAATTGAATATAAAAGTTCCGGCCTGTGGTCCTGTACAGGTCGGAGAGAATTACTTTATTCTTTATTTATATGGGCATGCCATAAAACGTACATTGAAATATGCAATAAACTAAAACTAATATATAACAAAAGTACCGCATTGAGCAGTGCCGCCGTTATTTGCAAAAATATTTCTTTCGCATAATATTATTATGCGAGTGCGCCATTGGTTAAAGGGTACTTTTATAATGCTTAAACGCTAGTAGTTATAATAACAATAAACTTGTGCTTTAAAAAAACAGAAATGAAAATAAACTTAATGCAAATAAAAAGGACTATAGTAACTAAATATAAAATATAATAATACAAAAAGGTCTTAAGATTATAAGACTTATATAATTTTTTTTTATGTACAAAAGTTAGTTATATCATATTGCTAATAAAATGAGAATGTTAAGGACCGAACATGCCCGAAATAAAATTAAATAACTTATTAACACTTTGTTTCGGGGAGGCTTCAACGGGCAAATATGACCAGCGTGAATTTAATTTTAATTATCCATTTAGTGCTCCTGCGCATTATATTTCACCACCTAGTTATTTAAATAAGCCTGGCACATCTTTTAATAACTAATTTTAAAATATACAATTATAATGAAATATTTATGTAACCAACGTACAAAAATTTTACTAATCAATAAATGATGTTTTCACCAAATGTTCACTGTGAATTTTTTATACTAACTTATGATAACATATTTGAAATTAACAAAATGCTATGTACACGTAACCCATGTACAATATAAATACAAAAATATTTCTTATAATATTTGATAATGAAAATTGTACTAACCTTCACTTTATCGTTTAGTACTTTCACAAGTGCAACCTTATTATTATTACGGTACGATATTATTGCTGAGATGGACTGTTTACCCGTACTGAACAATAGACCCTGTCAAGCTTCGTCAAGAAGGATCTATTGTTAAATAATTGGTTAAAGGAAGTCGTTCGAAATATCAAAGGTTCCGACGTATTAAATTGTATGTCGTACTAGTGTGGATGTGTTGTAAAACTTATTACAAAAAATGTTTTATGTCGCATGTTTATGTCGCACGTATCTGTACAAGACATAATGTTAGGAGGGAGTTCCTGAAGGGTTTTATTGTTATATGATGTGCTTCTATCTCTAGATCGATGTGAAGCGTCGGCCATTTTTTCAACAAGGGTATTTATGGCGGAATCAATATGTGAAGGGAAATCTAAAACTGGTTTTGCTGAAGGCAGGGTTAAATTTAGAAGTAGGGTGAATTTAAGGGGTTCAATATTTATCGAACTGGAGGATGACTGCGCGATGATCAGAAGAGAGATCCGAACCAATTTCTATCTGTTTATGGTTAAAAATGTTTTTAAAAAGGAATATATCAATGATATCGGGATTAAGGCGTTGATTGTAGGGGTATATTGTGTAACTATCTGGTCGATAGAGTTATTTTGCGAAAACCTTTGCAAGCTAATAGGATTGATGGGTGCTTTGGTTTGTTGGAGTAATAAAATATGGGGTTTTACATCTTGCAGAAAGATAGACAGCTCGGCGTTATTGGTTACGATACCATTATCATTCCACGAGACGATTTTTATGGTTTTTATACCCCCTGGAGACATGCTCTAGCTTTCGACAAAGTTTTGTAAAGAGGATAGATCTTGTCCGGGAAAGAGTGCTTTTATTAGTGGGAGTGCCGCTATAATAAGCGACTTAATTAAAGGTAATAATTGCAGTACTGGGGATAGTGATTTTATAAGGGATTCAATATTTATGTTGCTATCAATATTGTCACTTACTGTGTTGCTTTGCGCTCCTGCTTCTACTACGCCTGGGGGCGGGTTTTGGAGCTTGTAGTGGGGGAATGACTTGCGGAGTTAAGCTTGTATTTTCAGTGAACCGTACCGCTGAGTTCGACCAACTTCTAGACCAGCTCTTGGAATTATTTCGCAAGCCAGGTCCGCAACTAGGCTTTTGCTCCTTTTTTTATTAATGTTCTTAACTGCTGGATTGTGCAGTGGGGGGCGGGCCAGTGTTGTCCTAACAATTTCTTCCTGTGTCCGGGGGGGGTGGCGATCATTGGTTCTTCTTCCGTTTTATTGGTATTTCCTTGGAACGGGGGTTCCGCAAAGTCTTGCAGGGTTCTAAAAGGGATCCCTCTTTTCCATGAATTAAGTTGCGGTGCAGCGGCGTCCACGTACTGCGGTTTAAGGACAGCTGGGGTTATTCTATTGTTATTTCGCTGCCAGATATTTGCCTGTGCAGCTCTATATAGAGTGCACCCTTTATAATTGCCTTGGTGATTATCATGGCAAGATACGTATTTGAACAGCTGCCTCTTTTCTGCCCTATTTATGATGGGGCAATCTTCCCTGTTATATGCACCAGCGCATATATTGCATATTGCACTGATTTTGCAATTAACGGAGCTGTGCCCCATTTTTAAACATTTCCAGCACTGGCTGGGGATATTTGAACCTCTGTAATCTTCAATTTTAGAATTGTAAATGTTCAAGAATTTTTAGTTTAGAGTATTTATTTCGTTGTTTTTTAATGTGATCCTCCAATGGCATTGGACTATTGACGCCATTATGTGATATCAGTTGGCTTACGGATGTAGGCGCAATGCCATTGTCATTTTTTTTTTTTATATATAGTTTCTCGGGCTTCCTTGGCACGTAGCCTTTTATCGCCCCTAATATTGTTCTGCTTCTTCTTATACGTTATATCCAGACAACAAGAATGATCTATTCATGGCTACTGTAGTTATAAATTTCGGTTTCTCAATCAAAAAGGGGGTGTTAACAGGAAGCGTCTGCGAAGTCTGTAGCACCGCCCTTTGGAGTCCATTTCTTGCCATTGCTGTATTTTTACATTGCCACAAAATGTGGTCAGGGTCTGCCTCCTCTTCACCACATTCGCATTTAGAGTTTGGAATAATTTTGTTTCTTGCTAGATGTTTCGGAGCTCCAGTATGATTCATTCTTAGTCTTGAGGTCATTGTTATTAATCTTCTTGGTTATGTTAATTTTACAAACCATGGCTTACGTTTCAGTATTGGTTGTATTGTATAAAATTCTCTACCTTTATCAGAATTATCTACACAATGTCTATCCCAATGCCAATATTCATTTAATTTTTTTCTAATTCCGCTTTCATGTCTGATTGCCATTGTCGTTTAAGTATTCTATAATGGAGTTGATGGGGGTATTAATGGGTAACCCCCTTGTAATTTTCCGCAAATTTATTACCGCGTACTCAATTTGCGCGGCATCACTGAGCTAAAGTTCCGTGCAGTTCAGTGATACCACATATTAAAACACAATATTTTTTACTTTTACAATTTCTGTTGGTAGAAATACATTTGAGTTTTGTGACCACTTGACTTTTTCCATGCTTCCTTAGCAATGCCAGACTTGCTGAACAACAGTCACAATGTATTATAATATTTCTTGTCATATTATAAATAATAAAATATATAATAATATATAATATATTTTTATTATAAATGTGTTTTTAATTAAATTGTGTGAAATAATAGTTTATTTTGTATTTCTTTGATAATTTGTCAAACAATTTACATCTTTGCTGAGCACATGTATTTTATGTTAGTTCGTGAATTTGTAATTACTGTGCAATTTGTGATTCTATTGCTGAGCACGTGTTTCTTATATTAGTTGTTTATATACAATTTTTATACGATAAGACAAATAATACAATTACTTTTGTTGTTTATTGCAAATAGCCAAATCTTATCATGCCGTCTTTTTAGTGAACACTTTTACATTATATTATTTGTTTTAAATATTCTTTGAGGATGTATACGATTGTTAATTGTTACTAATTGAAATATATTCCAGTAGTACTTCCAGAATGACAAATCCGTGCATGGTATCATCCTGGAAGAGACCCAATGCACCTATGCATAGATTTCCTAAGGATCGAATAAAAGTCATTCAATGGGTGAAGGCAATAGGCAGAACTGATTTGCTTGAGTTAGATCCAAAAAGATTATATGAAAGGCGAACATGCTCCCTACACTTCCTTCCGAACTCTACTTATAAACCTTCTTTTAGGAGACTTCATAATTTAGCTGTTTCTGTGTTACAAGCTAAGAGCACAAATAATAATAGTAAGTACAAGCATACTATATTGTTATATATGTTAAATCTACTATATATTATTAAATCTACAAGAATACTATATTAAATCTGATATAATCACATTTGTAGGTATTGTGATACTGATAATGATATTATATTACTATAATCAATGATATAATGCAGTGGATATCACACCCCATTTATTTCTTCTGCTAGTAATAACGGAAATGGATGTAAGTATATTTGATATTAAGATAGCAACTGTAATTCTCAATATACTCGCATATAGCACTATATACTAATGTAAGTTTTATATTAATAAAATGTATTTTCTATTTACAACGAATTTGGATCATGATTATTTAGCGTTTTCAAATGCCGTGGATATTACAAAACATTTCATTTCTCCTGCTAGTAATCGTGGAAATAGTTGTAAGTATATAATATTAATATCTATATATATAAAAATCAATTGCTGTTCGTTAGTCTCGCTAAAACTCAAGAACGGCTGAACGGATTTATCTTATCTTGGTCTTGAATTATTCGTGGAGGTCTCGGGAAGGTTTAAAAGGTGAGAAAAATTCGAATAATTGCCGGGAAAATCCTCAAAACAGCATTTTTCTATTTCCCATACAAACGTTTTCTAAATAAAATGGAGAGTCAATTTGTAATTTATTACCGCTGCATAAAGTTCAAATTCGCGTGCGCGTTGGAGGACCTAATATCGCGTTCTGAAACTCAACAAAAGTGAAAGTGAATCGCGAACGCGACAAAATTGCATAGTCTCAAAATACATAGTACATAAATAAACACAATTTTAGCTAACTTCAGTTGTTACTCTGTCCGATTATTTTTTTATTTTAGCTAACTTAAGTTGTTACTCTGTCCGATTATTTTTTTAATAAGACTATATAGAAATCGAAAGATAAATCAATAATAATAAAGACAAATTAAATTATAAATCTTAAGTTAAATTTTGAACGCAATCTCAATATGTATTTGACATTAGATTTGACAACCAACTGATATGTCATTCCATCCTGTCGCATTTCAGAGCACGGAAAAAATTATATTATCGTTATATCTATCTTTGTGGCTACGTGCGCGAGAACTTTCTTTACTTTGGTGATCCTTTGTGATAGTGACATTCCAAGTAATGTGTTCTTTTTTGTGATAGTGACACTTTACTGCTAAATGAGCGGGAAATTTTCTCACTTTGATTAATTACAATTTACGATGCCGAGGAGAAGACGACCTAACTTAGGTCGTCGTAGTCAATCAAATGTGCGAAGAGCTACCTCACGTGCTAACCGCACTGATGACCAGAGACAGACAGATCAAGAAAATAGTCGTATTGCTATGTCAGAATTGCGTTCTTTGGTGAGTGACAATGTAGGAGATAGGCTTAGAATGCAACGAGTTCGTGCACATCAAACACAACAACAGCAAGCTAGACATAATGAAATTGAGCGAATCCGCAGACGCAGTGCTCCTGTGATTCTTGAACGAGCTGCATTCCACTATGATCCGGCAATTGATTATTGTGCCGACAAATCGGTAACAATTGGGGAAATGAAAACAATTTGTAAAAATTGTAAGGCGTTAAAATACACTGGTGAATCTACTGGATTATGTTGTGCTGAGGGCAAAGTAAAATTGCCACAATTGGTCCCACCACCAGATCCTTTACGCTCTTTGGTTTCTGGGATTGGAAATGATTCTAAGCACTTCTTGACCAACATTCAGAAATATAACAACTGTTTCCAGATGACATCATTCGGTGCTACACATATTATTCAAGACAATTTCATGCCCACTTTCAAGGTATTATATAAGAATTTTTTTTTTGTATTATTCAAGTTTGTACTAAAATATATATATCGGAAATTATTAATGGACAAATTTTTAAAAATTACAGATTCAAGGACAAATTTATCACTTACTGGGAACTCTGTTACCACTAACTGATGCAGATCATCAATTTTTACAAATTTATTTTATGGGCAATTCAGATGCGGAAATTAATAATCGTTGTGCTCACAATCCAACAGTGAAGAGAACCATTGTCCAACAATTACAAATATTTCTTCATCAGAATAACAATTTAGTAAACATGTTCAAAATAGCATTGGATCGGATGCCATCTGATAGCCATAATATTATTATTCGAGCTGACAAAACACCTGCCGGTGAACAAACAAGGAGGTTCAATTCACCTACCATTGATGAAGTGGCTGTTGTCATTGTGGGCGAAAATTTACAATCTAGAGATATTGTGCTTCATCGTCGGAATAGTGAGTTAAAACGTGTATCTGAAACACACAGGAGTTATGATGCACTACAATATCCTTTGATCTTCTGGCAAGGGGAAGATGGATACCATTTTAATATCAAAATGGTAAATCAAGTAACAGGTAAATGAATTGAACAAGATTAAATAATATTTTTAAATTCAATACATCTAAGTAACAATTTAAACATTTATCATTTTTGATCGCAGGTGCTGAAACCAACAAAAAAGTTAGTGCTATGAATTTCTATTCATACAGACTCATGATCCGTCAAGGTGAAGTAAATCATATTTTAATGTGTCAACGACTTTTTCATCAGTTTGCAGTTGACATGTATGTCAAAATTGAGACTGAACGATTGACATACATCCGTTTGAACCAACGACGGCTACGGTCAGAGGAATACATCCATCTCCGCGATGCTATAAATGCTGATGGCAATGTGAATAATGTAGGAAGAATGACAATTTTGCCAGCTACTTATATAGGAAGCCCACGTCACATGCATGAATATGCTCAGGATGCTATGTCATATGTTAGGCATTATGGCCGCCCAGATTTATTTGTTACATTCACATGTAACCCAAAATGGTCCGAAATCGAGAAGGAATTACTACATAGCCAAACACCAGTTGATAGACATGACATAACTGCCAGAGTTTTTAAACAAAAATTAAAATCTCTCATGAATTTTTTAATAAAGCATTGTGTGTATGGCCGAGTCCGTTGTTGGATGTACTCTGTAGAATGGCAAAAGCGTGGATTGCCACATGCGCACATTTTAGTCTGGTTAGTGGACAAAATAAGGCCAGATGAGATTGATTCTATAATTTCAGCTGAAATTCCAGATGAAATAGTTGACCCAAAATTGCATGCAGTAGTAACCAAACACATGATACATGGACCTTGCGGACATTTTAACTACAATTCACCCTGTATGGTCGACGGTAGGTGTTCCAAACGATACCCAAGACACCTGCTTGCTGAAACCATAACGGGAAATGATGGATACCCATTGTATCGTCGGCGATCAGTTGCGGACAGTGGGCGATCGGTAGTTGTGAAGGTAAGAGGACAAAATGTTGATGTAGACAATCGTTGGATTGTGCCATACTCGCCAATATTGTCCAAAGCTTTTGAGACTCACATCAATGTGGAATATTGTAATTCTGTGAAGTCGATAAAGTACATATGTAAATATGTTAATAAAGGTAGTGATATGGCTGTCTTCGGTGTAACCAATGCAAATGATGAAATATCACAGTACCAGATGGGTCGCTATGTAAGTAGCAACGAAGCTATTTGGCGTATCTTTTCATTTGCGATCCATGAAAGACACCCTACAGTAGTCCATTTGGCAGTCCATTTAGAAAATGGTCAACGAGTTTATTTTAATGAATCTAACGCGGCAGACAGGGCGGCACATCCACCGTCGACAACATTAACAAGTTTCTTCACAGTTTGTCAAACTGATGATTTTGCTCGCACTTTGCTGTATGCTGACATGCCACGCTATTACACATGGAACGCATCATCGAAATCGTTTCAGCGTCGAAAACAAGGAACACCAGTTGAAGGACATACAAATGTATTTGCTTCAGATGCTTTGGGTCGCATCTACACAGTACATCCAAATAACGATGAATGTTATTATTTGCGGTTGTTGTTGGTGAATGTTCGTGGTCCGACATCGTTTAAACAACTGAGAACAGTTAATGGACAGCTGTGTGCGACTTACCGTGAGGCATGTCAACTATTACATTTACTTGAGAACGATTCGCACTGGGATGATACGCTCAAGGATTCCGTAATATCTTCGTCGCCGCATCAAATTCGTACATTGTTTGCGATTATCATATCGACATGTTTCCCCTCGAATCCAAAAGATTTGTGGGTTAAGTATAGAGATGACATGTCTGAGGATGTTTTGTATCGTGTGCGCCGTCAAACTTTGAATCCTACACTACAAATGACTGAAGAAATTTACAATGACACATTGATCATGATAGAAGATATGTGTTTATTGATGGCAAATAAAGTATTGTCGTGTTTGGGAATGACAGCACCCAATCGTCATATGCACGATGCATTAAACCACGAGTTGCAAAGAGAACATCAGTACGACATTGAAGCATTGGCCGAAACAGTTCGTACAAATGTTCCACAATTAAATCAACAACAAAGAATTGCGTACGACACTTTGATAGAAGCTGTGAACAGTGGATCTGGTGGAATTTATTTCCTTGATGCTCCCGGAGGAACCGGAAAAACGTTTTTAATTTCATTGCTTTTGGCGAGGATCAGATCGCGAAATGATGTTGCTCTAGCGTTGGCTTCATCTGGAATAGCTGCAACTCTGCTCGAAGGCGGGCGAACTGCACATTCTGCCTTGAAATTACCACTAAACATGCAAATCACCGAAACACCAATTTGCAACATCGCCAAAAATAGCGCAATGGCCAAGATCCTACAGGTATGCAAATTAATTGTTTGGGATGAATGCACAATGGCCCATAAGAGGTCACTGGAGGCACTGGACAGAACGTTGAAAGATCTTCGTGACAACCAAAATATTTTCGGTGGGGCCATGATTCTGTTGTCAGGTGATTTTCGTCAGACTCTTCCAGTTATTCCCCGATCAACTGTTGCTGATGAACTAAATGCATGCCTAAAATCATCAAATTTGTGGCAGTACGTAAAGACACTCCACTTAACAACTAACATGCGAGTATTTTTGCAACAAGATGAAACTGCTAATGTGTTTGCGAAGCAGTTGTTAGACATTGGAAATAATAAAGTTGCAGTGGACACCTCGACCGGATTCATCACATTACCTACAGATTTCTGTCACATCACAGACTCAAAAGTGGAGCTTATTCAGCGAGTTTTCCCAGATATAGCGCAAAAGTTCAATAACCATAATTGGCTGGGTGAACGAGCAATATTAGCAGCGAAAAATAATGATGTAGAGGATCTTAATGCGACCATTCAGAATTTTCTTCCAGGACAGTTGGTTTCCTTCAAATCAGTCGACACCGTAATGAACCAGGATGACGTAATCAACTATCCCACTGAGTTTTTAAATTCACTGGAATTGCCTGGATTACCACCTCACAATTTGCAGTTAAAAGTAGGATCAGTTGTCATCATGCTGCGTAACATTAATCAACCTCGACTATGCAATGGAACAAGACTGGCTGTGAAAAGACTGATGAATAACGTCATTGAGGCGACAATCATAAAAGGAAAATACAAAGGAGAGGATGTCTTGATCCCGCGGATACCGATGATTCCAACGGACTTACCATTCGATTTTAAACGCTTACAATTTCCAGTACGTCTGGCCTTTGCGATGACCATAAATAAATCGCAAGGACAGTCTTTAGAAGTTTGTGGAATCAACTTGGAGTTTCCCTGTTTCGCGCATGGACAATTATACGTCGCGTGTTCGCGCGTCGGAAAACCGTCTTCTTTGTTTATTTACGCACCACAAAACAAAACAAAAAATATAGTTTATGAGAAAGCTTTAAATTAATTAACAGACTGTATTTTCACAGTGTGTGTCTGTGAATATCAAATTTAAACCTTATAAATAGCCAGTATTTCAGGAAAACTCTGATTTCTAAGTAAGCAACATGATGTATCGAAAATAATAATAAAACTTCATGCTTTATTCAATAAATGCTTTTTCATTAATAATTATTTTGTTTGTTTTAAAATCATTTTATACAAAAGATTAGGTCTTTTATTTATCGATGAGGCAGTACGAAGTCTGCCGGGTCAGCTAGTATCAAATATATATCCCTATCTATTAAATATATAATTTATATTCTAATTTCATAGTGAATGTGGACTACGATACATTGTCTATTAGAAAAACATGCGAAGACATAGAATTTCTATCTGAACAAGTGCCAGCAGTGATAGAGGAAGTATCTGAAAATATCAGTTTTCAACAGAATTTACTAAAAAGCAGAAAATTGGCTCCTGCTAGTAATAGGGGAAAAGGGGAAAATTGGCAGTAATGGAAGAGATAATGACCCTACGAAGAGAATTGCGACTCCAAAAAACGAGAAGAGTATCATAAATGTGTGAGGGTTAAAGATAGTCAACTAACTACCAAGTTTTACAATAGTAATGCTTTTAAATTGCTTTCAGGAGAGCAGAAAACATTCTTCAAGTGCCAGATAAGGACTAGAGGCCAGCGTCCCCAAGCAATGCGGTATACAAAGGATAAAAAATATCTGGCTCTCTCAATATATCAAAGTAGTGCCAAAGCATACAGACTTCTTAAAAACGCGTCTCAAATGCCCAGTATACTAACTTTGAATCGTGAACTTGCAAATATTCCAATTTTTCCTGGTAGTAGAAATAAATAAAATTTTAATAAATATGTCTAAATTAATGTGTCATAAAAATTAGCTAATTTTGATTTATTCCTAGGAATAAATGAAGCAGTATAATGGAACACCTTAAGAATCAAGCCGAGAATTTAAACCTTAGTGATCGAGCATGTTTATTTATGTGGGATGAAATGACTAATCAACCACACGTCGACTGGCATGAAACCAACGGGTGTTTTAGAGGGTTTGAAATCATGGAGAATAATTACCAGGATGTGAAATTCGCAAGACATGTGCTAGTCTTTATGTTAAGAAGCTTGAAGTTAAATTGGAAGCAGCCAGTCTGCTTTTATTATACAAATTCCATCACAACGCCTCTTTTAAAAAACTGTATTAAGAAAGTAGTTGCAGCAATCATGAAAACTGGTTAGTATATATTTACTAATAGATCATATCATTTTATCATTGATGTAACTTATAAACTGGAGTAGTAGCTATTTCTTTATTATGCTTAAAGGATTTGAAGTTGTTGCAACTGTATGTGACCAGCACGTCGCCAACAGCTCTGCTATTACAGAGCTTATAGTAGAAAGCAGGAAGAAAAATATTAATCAGAGAGGTTATAAATTGTGAGTTTAAAATATATTATTAAGTATTATGTAATAACATCTTTTATAATTTTATTAGATAATACATTTGATCTGGCCAAAGGTCCAATCGTGCCTATATATGATGTGCCTCATATAATAAAAACCTTAAGAAACGGATTGTTAAACGGAGGAAGTTATACCTTTGCCCTTCCTGACAAACGAAAAGAAAGAGCCTCCTGGAAGTCAATCGAAGTGGCATTTGATAAAGACTTAGAAGAAATTGCAGAAAGAAGAACCATTCCAGGCCATATATCAAAGCGCCTTATAAAGAACAAAAGCTTGTTCCGAAGATGAAAGTGAAATATGCAGTCCAGGTCTTAAGCCAAAGGGTTGCACTTAATTAAAACAGCTTCTGGTAAACATAACTGTATATTGTACATTATTAAAACTAACGTTTAAATCTTATTTAAATAAATAAATTATTACGTTTTAGAATTAAAGGATGCTACTTTAAAGAAAGAAACTGAAGATACCGGAGAATTTTTGCTGCTGTGCGACCAGATATTCGACAGTTTGAATGGTGCAACTCAAAAGAATACGTCAGGTAATAACAGAGATTTAAAAAAAAACACAACTTGTACAAACTGATTAATTCTTTATTGGATAATATGATATTTAAGTTTAAAATTGATTTTAGTGATTGTAACTGACAGAGTCAGAGTCTAATTATTAACTAACTATTACAATAAAAATATTAAGCTTATATATTATTTGTTATTCTATAATTAGTAATACATGTTCATAATACCTAGAAATATGGGTTAGTTCTAGACAATGTGATAATAAAAATATAATAGCTTTATTGTTTTAAAGTTATAAAAATTGTACGTGTTCATAAGACAATTCATTTATTATTTAAATACTATCAATTATATTGATACGTGTCGTCATAACACCTCCCTCCTTAAGAGAAAGCAAGGTGGTAGAAATTGCTTTCTAGAAGATGTCTCTCCTGATTGAAGGTCTAGGGTGAGATTGTGACACCGTATTTAGTGGTTCTTCCGCTTCAGGTAAGTCGTCTCCACTATCTAGTGTTGGATTGTTATTTTTCTTAGCCCAGAAGAAGTAATAATTCCCTGGCCTATTTGCTGATTTGCTTATGAACATGAAATATATATAGATAATTAATTTATACATGATTATTAGTACAACAATTGTTATTAGTATATATATAAAATAGGTGATCCAGTTTACGGATTTATGTATGTTATGTGAATTATAAATTTCATGTATTTTATCTTTAACCGTGTAAATTCTTTGTGATAGTATGTTAAGGTTTTCTAAATTTGTATCTATCTCTTGTAGTGGTTCTAATGATGGAATTTTAATTGAATTATATAAATTGTCTTCGTGACAACATTCATCTGTCGTGATTTCAATGCTGGGTATGACTGCGTTATAATTTATTTCAATATCTTTGGCTGTAGTTAAAGTAATTTGATTTGTGTAACCGTGACATTCTTTATTTAATGTAAGTATTCCGGTATTTTGAAGTTTAAAATCTTTTAAATTTTCATTTTTACAATTTAAAGTTACATCACTATAGGTTCGGATAATATGTATAACCATGCATTTGGTTTATACAATTTATACCAAATGTTTATTGATTTAGTATTGATGTAAGTTTTACAATTTTCAATTTTCTTATTAATTAATAAGGTAACTTTACATATAGGTTTGTTATGGGTGCTGAGAATAACTACATTTCGTTTACATATTAGTTGTTCTACGTCAATATGTTTGCGATCTTCGACATTTTCTAACAATGCGTAGTGATTCCGTGTTTCAGAAATCGCAAGTTTCGATTGACTAGGTTGTATGAAAAGGAAGTGGTTTTTACTTTTAATAGGTAAAGGAATCGTGTGATATAAAGTGAATTTTTTATTTTTAATTAAAGGAACGGATAGTATATAGATTAATTTATTATCCATGTAATAGGAAATTAAGTCTAAAGTTTTTTGTAATTTGTAAATTTCATCTATGTTTAAAGGTGTTGGATAATTTAAACCTTTGGGTAAATGTGCGACAGTCCGTAATAATTCTCTTAGTATGTTTTGGGGTGAAATAATACTTGGATGTATTATTCCTTGTAATGAAAATAGAATACAATCTACTATGGTTTCTTCATCGGATTGATAATCTTCGATATAGTTACTTAATAGCTGTATGTTAGTGTCTATTAAAAAGAGTTGAGAACGATTACGTACTTCATTTTCTGTGGAATTGATAAAATTCTGTATTTTAATTAAATTTTTGTTAAATAAACGTTCTGTGGCTAAAATAGATTCCGTTGAATGATTAAAATTTGTAATAGTATCTTGTACTACTTGAGTTTGAACATTCAATAGGTTTAGTATTTCCTTTTCGTCATTTTCTACTTGATCGATTGCTTTATTATATCTTTCAGCATCGTCGGCATCTAAAGTACTGAATAACGTTTTAGAAATTGTTCCAATAAAATTGAGAGGACTACGATTTGGTCGTTCATGACCTAAAAGGTGTGAAATTGTATTGGTTTTCTCATTTAATATTGGAATACGTTTTTGTAGATAAGCGAGAGTTTTCCTACATTGAAAGATTTGTTTTGGACAAATAGGTATCATTTTCTCTACATATTTGTGTATTGCAGTCAGTCTTTCGTCAAGAGTAGTTAAATCATAATGAACTACTAATTTCCACGAGGAGTCGAAAAAATAAAGATTTGCTTCTTCTTCGTAGTATAGTCCTGGGGATTTCTTTATTTCCTGAATAGAATAAGAATTTTCTTGTTGGCGGCAAATGACTGATGAGATGAATAACGGGATTAACCTGCAACAAATTTATTTATTGGTTGCTTTTTTTGTGTTATTAATATGTACTATGATTTGCTTTTTATTCATTTGTATCTTTATATTTACAGGGGAAATTATTTCAATTACTTTAAAAGGACCTGTATATTTAGGATCTAGTTTGTTAGTATTATATTTGATTAAATATATATAGTCTTCTATTTCGTATTGTTTTTTATGAGTCTGTTTTTTCTTGTTTTGTTTGTCAACGTAAGATTGTTTTTGTTTCATTAGTTGTTCACGAGCTGTCCTTTGCATTTCTGTAAGGGTAGTTTTAATTTCTGCTAAGTATATAGGGTAAGAATCTATATGGGTATCCCTATAGACTGAGGTAGGTATACTTGCAGTTTTCCCAAAGATTAACTCGTAAGGTGTACTCTTAGTAGCTAAATGGGGTGTTGTATTATAAGAGAAGGTAAAATAAGGGATTAATTTTTCCCAATCTTTAGAATTTTCATAACAATTTGTTTTAAGAAAATCAGATAACAAAGCGTGCATTCTTTCTAATGCTCCGTTCGTTTCTGGATGATATACAGTAGTTTTAAGATGTTTTACTTTTAACATTTTACATAATTGTTTAATTAAATCATTATTGAATTCGGTACCTTGATCTGTAAGTTATGATTCAGGTATTACGTAAATTAAAATAAAATTATTTATAAGACCATTGGCGACACTTATAGCTGTTTTATCTTTAATAGAAATAGCTACAGAATATTTAGTAAGATCGTCTTTCATTGTCAATATATATTTGTTATCTGTAATTGGGTTAAAATTTCTATATGGACCGACTAGGTCTACTGCTAACCGTTCGAAAGGTTTTCTACTAGTTGTAGTTATTTCCAAAGGAGCCTTTTCAGGTTGTCTACTAATTTTAGTTTGACAATGTATACAACTTTTTACATAATTTTCTACATCCTTTCTCATGGTTTTCCACATATAGAACATTTTAAGCTTTTCCAACATTCCATAAATACCAGGGTGTCCCGATTGTAGGGTATCGTGATATTCTTTGAGAATCTGTAAAATTTGTTCAGGTGTAGGATTAATTAATTCATTTGAACAAATAGTGATTTTTAATTTTGTGTTAGCAAATATATAATATATCATTGACTTTACTTTAAACCAATGTAATTTATCTAAACCACAACCTAGTTGAGGTATTCTAAGAGATTCGCAATCGTCTAGATTTAATAATATTTGAAAGTTCAATAATGTTTTAAATAGATCTTCGTGAGAAGGTTTTTGCCAGTAAAACTGGTTGGTTATTAAGTGATAAATTTCTTTACCATTGAATTGGGAGGTAGTTACTCCGTACAATTCTGAATCTAGAGCTTTTAGATCATTATAATTGGAAATTTTATGTTTCATATCTAAAGCTAAACCTGCGGACATTTCCATGTCTTTGGAAACACAATGTGCAAGGTTATCATTGATTTTAAAGAGGTTTTCTTTTGTTACCACTATATTATTTGCATTAAAATCTATAAGAGTTATGATTATAACGTACCATGAAGTTTTTATAATTCTTTTCTTCAGGTATGATTTTAATTAAATTACGCATTTCTGGGGGATTAGCTACATTAGGTAAACTTCCAGAAGGGTTTTCCTCGGGTTAAGGTAACTCAGGTGAATCTAACAATGTGTTAGGTAATTCATTTTTAATTTCCTGAATGATATCAGGGGTTAAAGGATTGTCTTTCTTTAATAAAATATCTCTAAGATCTTTTTTTGCATTAGGTGATAAAAGAGTATCTTCTTCATTTAAGATATCTTCAATCTCTTGTTCTGTTAATAGCATGTTTGCATTTAATTCGGTATTTATGCGGGACAAAGCGTCTGCATTTGTATTAGTTATACCTGATTTATACTTTATTTCCATGTCATAATCTAGTAATTTTAGTTTCCATCTAGCTAGTCTGGAACTTGGATTTTTGACATTAAATAACCATTGTAATGGTTTATGGTCGGTAAATACATAAAATTTACGGCCATATAGGTAGGGTCTAAAGTGATTAACACTCCATACAATAGCAAGTAATTCTCTTTCCGTAGTACTATACCCATACGAAGTCGCCGATGCTAAAAAAAAAACCATTGATCGGCCAAGGTATGGCTGCTGATGCTTGGCCAAGCATCGGTGCTTTGTAACGGCCGAGGGTTGGTAAACCATCGACGCCGTACTATGCCTATAATATTGACATGCGATCATCAGCCATTCCTTGGCCGATGATGTGATAAATTTTCTAGAACGCCTGCGCACTAAATATGACGTTAGTTGTTCCATAACCTTTTTGCACTAGCAATAAGTAATAAATTTATTGTTTTCATTACCAGTGTTTTTCTGAATCTAGTGAGATACAATCAGCAGAACTTATAAAAAATAAATACGTATTATTTGATTATGATAATAAATTATGTGCTATGTCTTTACTACATGAATGATATAATCAAATTTTTAAGTGTAAAACAATTAATATTATATTAAGTGTAAAAAAATTATTATTAGTATTTACTTTCAATAAATTTCGTTTTCGTATTTATTTTTATAAATAAAAACGTTTGTTGAAATACCACAAAAATTAAAAACTTGTGTCGCGTATATCTGTATATATTTATTATGTGTATGTGTGTCATAATATATATTAATTATAGATTTTAAAAAAATTGCAGCGTTGGTGTATTACGTGTATATGTATATACGTGATAGTATAGCAGTATAGCAAACACAATGCAGCGGTGTGCGTATATACATAACAGCAGTTGGATGCATCCAACAGTCGGCCTTTGTCATGACAAAGGCCGACTGTGTATACCATACAGACTCATTTTGAGATACGGTGTCAGTGTGTCGAGACGTGAATTCCCTCGTGTTTTCTTCAAACAAATAAACGTTTTGTGAGCGCATTTCATGCAATAACACATAACCTCAAAATTTTGAATGTAAAACTGAATACAACGTAAGTATTTTTCTCTATCATAATTAATTTCGAAGTAATTAATTGCAATATTTCAATATTTTTTTTTTAATTATCAAAAATTTTGTGTGTGAATGTCGCAGAAATTTTTTATTTTGTAGAATTAAAAAATTCTTTTTCAATTTTATTCCTTTATAATTATCATTTATTAATTATTTTGTATTTGACACATTTACATTAATATTTTTTTGAGTGAATAAGCAATTACTTTGCATGTCTTAAGTGTAATTTATATATTACTTATTTATTTCCATCGATTTATTAAACTTTTTCTCAAATACCGGTTTCCGTGATTGATTTTTTTATTACATATTTTATTGATACATTTGTTCTAATGAAAAAATTATTGATTCATGTTCATATATTACTATTAATTTCATTGTATTGATTAAAATTAATTTCTTTAATATTAGATGAGCCTAAATCATTCTGAAGACGATGGGCCAACTCAATACGCAGTTGTGTCGAATCAAGTCGAAATTATCTCCAGCACAAGTAAGTTGTAAATAATTAATTTTTTTTTTTTTAATTATCACTGAACTGATAACTTTATCTGTACTTAAAATATTTCTTTTAATCGTAAAAATTTTAATTAAAAAATAAGAATAAGTTTTCATTATGAATTATTCTTTTTTGTTTTACTTTCATTGCAACCATTTGTGGGGACTGTCTTCCAGGACCATCTGCTTTAATCCATATCATCTCACATTATATAATATAGAAAATTCATTCTCAGGTACATTAGAACAAAGAAAGCGGCATTTGGGACGCGCAGAAGTCACTTTACAAGTCGACACGGACAATGCAGGTCCTTCAAGCCCTCAAAATATTGTCCAACTTTCAAATGATGCTATAAATCATGAATTAAGTGATGTGAGGTCAATGAGTTCAATGAGTTCAATGTCATCTATTGCTCAACAAAGTAGTAATTCAACCACAAAGGTTAGATCTGAGAAATCATCAAAAGCTAAAGGTATATTAATCATAATTATTACTAAAAATATTTTATTTTATAATTAAAATAATTTTTATACGGCTTATCTGATCAAATCTTATTTATTGAATAATTTGTATACTTCGTATTATTTTTATTTAAGATAAAGGTCGATGTCATATACAAATAAAGTCTTATGTAAATTAAGTTAATAAATAATAATATACTTCGCTAAATATTAAGAAAATAATTTGAAAAAAATATTGGACGTGGTCAAGCCATGTAATTTTTCGCAAATTATTTTCTTAATATTTAGCGAAGTATATTATTATTTATTAACTTAATTTACATAAGACTTTATTTGTATACGATAACGACCTTTGTCTTAAATAAAAACAATACGAAGTATAGAAATTAGTCAATAAATAAGATTTGATCAGATAAGCCGTATAAAAATTATTAAAATTCAAAGTTAAACGTGTAGTGAACGTGAAAATGATTAAAAATTAATTCTAAAAATATTAAAATTAATCAAATAATTTCATTTTTTTATGTCTTTTTTGCTTAAGATATTCACACTACAGTAGCTGAAAAACTACCGGTTTCAACGAAGAAACTTATGGTAAGTTTGTCGTTTTCATTTCAGTAAATTGAATCAAATGTGACTATTTTTTACCATTGATGATTATTTTTGACACAAAACAATATTTATTTATTAGTTAGTCATAGTACATACAGATATTTTACTATCTGGTACTGTTTCAGATCTATTGAAGAAATATATTGACTCTAAATTCGACGAGGTTTTTAAAAAATTAGACACTATAAAACATAGTCTTGAATACGACATTAAAAAGGAAGCAAAAAATATAAAAACTCAAATCACCATGAATCAATCGACTAGCAGTGTTCCTAACAAAACTTTAACTGCGGCGATGGAAGTTTATAACGGTATATTTCCTATCAATGACCTCGACCGTTTTACAGTGTTTGATGCTGGACTAACAACTCCTGCCAATAATAATCAATTAAAAGATTTGTTCAAAGTAATTACTTATGGTGAAACTGATGTAAGTGTTTGCATAAGGAAAACGCTGTCTGAAGTATTTACCCCGCTCGTACAACAACTCTATTCAGGCACTGGTAGACTTGTACGTGGCGTGGGTAAACTGAATTTTAGTGTGACAAATACCTTTAAATGTTTAGAAGGTTAGTAATATTTATGAATGCTATCAATTTATTAAAATATATGTATTTATAATAAATATTTTTAATTTCAGATATCATCCAAGAAGAATTTGGGGACTCTGAACAATGCAAAAGTTTTATATGCAAAATCGGAACTTTTCTAGCCAATGCGGGTGATAGAGAAGGTGGTCGGAGACGACGTAATTAAAAATAAAAAAAATTACTTATATAAAACACTAGCAAACCCGGCGAACTCCGTTTCGCCATCAGATGGCTTCGTTTTATGTAACATTTCGTTTGGTGATTAAAAGATGAAGAAAAATATTTTTTTTGTTTTATATTTGAAAAGGAAAAATTTTATTTCATTTTACAACAGTAATGAATTCATTTCGATTAGTGTTATTTAGTTAAACTTCTCTCAGTAAATGAAAGTGAATCCAAAGTAAATACTGAATCGAAGCGTTATACGTGTCCGCAAATTATCCGTTTCATTGAAGTGCTCTTTGGTAAACCACATTTTTTGTTTTTGGTCTGACGTTAACACAAACAAAGCGGATGGTTTCCCAACTCGTGAACAAGCAACGTATAACTGCCCATGTGAAAAACAATGATTTTCTAAATTTATCCCGCAAACACTAAGCGATTGGCCTTGCGACTTGTTAATTGTCATTGCGAACGCAAGGCGAACTGGAAATTGCAATCAAATACAAATTATTGTTATTATAACTATTGTTTCTATATATAATATATATAATATTATCACTATTATTTCATGTTTCATTCTTAGTTTAATACATAAATATAATAATTTCATAGTATTTAAAAAATGTTTAAATTTATCGAACGTCATTAATAAATAAATAAACTGATTTTAAATTAGTTTGTTAGGAATTGTGGAAACAGGGATGAAGAAGAAATTTCCCTTAAGGGAAGAAACCTTTCCAATAGGGTGTAGATGAATAAAAAAAAAAAATCAGGTATTTCGGACTGGGACAACGCTTGGTCAGCACTCGGCCACGATGCTTTGGCGATACTTAATAGGCTTGGCCAATGCCTGGCAAACTCTGATGCTCAGGATCATCGTCTCACCCATATAAAAAATGAAGAGCGGTCTATTGATGGGCCAAGACTGGTGGTCGATCCCCGAGAATTGGCCAAGAATCTAAATATATCCTTGGGCCAAGACTGGGCGAGTAACGGATGCTAACGCCATGCCAAGGTTGGCGACTAAGCTTCGGCCGATGTTCGGCGACTATGCTCGGCCGACGCTCGGTGACAATGCTCGGCCGATGCTCAGTCGCCAACATTGGCATGGCGTTAACATCCGTTGCTCGCCCAGTCTTGGCACAAGCATATATTCAGATGTTTGGCCAATGCTCGGAGATCGGCCGCCAGTATTGGCCCATTAATGGGCCGCTCCTCAATTTTTGTAAGGGTAGTTTTGTTCAGCCTTATTTAAGGTACGAGATGCGTAAGCTATAGAAAAATCATTTTTAGCATCACCTTGTGATAATATAAAACCGATTGCAAAATTAGAAGCATCTGTTGTTAAGTTAAAAGGTATTTTAAAATCTGGATATTTCAACAGAGGTTCTATGATTAATTTAGTTCTTAACTCATTGAATGATTTAGTACATTTTTCATTGAATTCAAAAGGAACATCTTTCTTTAACAAATATGTTAGAGGTTGTGATAATCTAGAGAAGTTTTTAATAAAACGTCTGTAGTAACCTATTAAACCTAAAAATGCTTTTATTTCTTTTGTATTGCGAGGGACAGGGTAATTGGTTATTGCTGTTATTTTATCAGCGTTTGGTTTTACACCTTTATCTGAAATTATGTGACCCAAATAAGCTACCTCTGTACGCATAAATTCGCACTTATCAGGTTGGAGTTTGAGATTATGTTCGTCTAAACGTAAAAATATTTGTTTTAATTTATTATGATGATCTTCAATTGAATTAGCATAAATAATTATGTCATCTAGGTAAACAAAACATTTAAGTTCTTGTAAACCCGTAAGAACGCGATCCATTAGCCTCTGAAAGGTGGCAGGTGCCCCTTTTAAACCAAAAGGCATTCTATTAAATTGAAAAAGACCTTGATTAACAGAAAATGCGGTTTTATCCAAATCTTCGCTATTCATAGGTATTTGATGAAATCCTTGTGCTAAATCAAGAGTGGTGAAATAAGTAGAGTGTCCTAGTTGATCTAAAATATCTGTTATATTAGGTAGGGGATATGCATCTCCTACAGAAATGTCATTTAGTTTTCGATAATCGATAACTATTCGCCATTTCTTTTTACCTGATGCGTCCGCCTTTTTGGGTACGACCCAAACTGGACTTGACCATGGTGATACTGAGGGTTTTATTATATGTTGATCTAACATTTTATTAATTTGTGAATCTACCTCACTCTTGTGTACTTCAGGATATCTATATGTTTTTGTATAAATAGGGGGATGATCGTTAGTTCTTATTTGATGTGCTATAGTGTTTGTTTGACTTAAAATGTCACCTTCAAGGTAGAATACTTGATTAAATTCTTGACATAATGAGATTAATGAGTCTTCTTCCTCTTAATTTAAATGAGAGGTTCTAATATTTTTTGATACAATTTCCTTTCTACTGGCTGATTTATTATTTATTTGATTAGAAGTAAGTACATTAAATTTCTGTAAAGGTTCTAGGAATATCCCATACAGGAGTCCCCGTAGTTCGAAAACGGGGCCAAGCGTGGCCCAGTCACGGCAAACCAGACTTCGGCGCGCCAAGATTGGTCCAAATTTGGATAATTCAGGCTTGGCCAATCCTATGTTCACCCTATCTTGGGCCACGACTGGGAAATCAAGTCTTGGCCATTTCTTAACTCACCCAACTTTGGGCCAACACTGACAATCTCAGCTCTAGCCATACTACGGTGACCCAGCTTTGAACCAGAATCGGTCAACCAAGCCTAAGCCATTTTTTGGTGATTTAGACTTGGCCCAATACTGGGAAATCGAGTCTTGGTCATCTCTTAATTCACTCAGCTTTGGGCCAACACTAGGAAACTTAACACTATGTAATTAAGCTCATTCATAAACAGAAATTTACTCACAATAAATAAAAAATTGTTCTAAAAATAATTTTTATTAATATTTCATAATCTTGTTGTAAACAAATGCTTCATAGCATTGATAATATTTGAATTAACGCCAATAGAGGAAGTCATTAAACTAGGAATTTATACCAACAGAGGGTGTTCATAAACGCATGCAATAGTTATATCTTATATATAAATATCTTGCTTTTATTTCTTATTTTAATGTTAGTTTTAGGCCTGTCTCAGTATTTCACCGTATTTAAACGAATTTCTGCCGGACGTATACGGGCTACTACGCTTTACCTATCCGAACCATGTAAATGTAATGAGATCTCTCTGGAGCTCTCAGACTGCACGCTACAAAGCCGTCCGAATACGGGCGGCACTACCTTGCACATTAGAACCGTATAAAGGCGAATTTTATCCAAGCGTTACCACTACTACAACGATATCCTATCCGAACCTTTGTAAATGCAAACAGCCGCCTCAGACTGGAGGGGATATACGCTTCAAATGAAATCTATCGGCGACATCACTATGTTCTGCATGCAGTTTATGTTTGTATTTCAGTGAATCATGAACACCGATACCGATACCAATACGATAGAACTAAATTTAAATTCACGCCCACCAGAACTCAGATATATAATAAATGCCAAAGTCTCTTTAATACCAGTAGTGTATCGATAAAAATTAAAATTAAAGTGTGCTCTCATGATAAATTATATAAGTGCTAAAGAACTCCAATACACCCCATAATACACGACTACAGACATCTGTGACACACATAGGCGGTTTGCTTTGTTTTTGGTTTGCCGAATACGCCGTCGCTTAAATACGGTCCCATACTGAGACAGGCCTCAAGCAGTCAACACGCGCTTAAGCATCTTAGCATTAACAAAATAATATTAAATATTATAAAATAATTAATATAATTAATATATTATATATATTATATACAAGTGTCTATGTGGAAGCAGTCAAATGTTCTCTATTTATTTGTTATTGTACATTTAATATTAGTCATTTAATATATTACAAATAATTTAAATGTTTTATGTTAACTCGTATTTTCGATTGAAAAAGTGGCGCGCGTTACACAAAACAAGCAAAGTTTCAAATAAACTAACCAACCCAAACATTACTCAACCAAATGTTAGTGATCAAACTATTAATAGTGATGTGAATAAAAACAATGTTTCTAATAACATTCCAGAACCAGGTGGTTCATCAGTGTGTAATAATAAATATTTTGATTCCAGTGATAGCAATGAAAAACTATTATAGTTATCGTACAATTTCTAGGGATAACCGACTATGACGGTCTCGCAAAATTCATTGAAAAATGCGTGGTAAGAGAATGTGATAAAATGAAACGAAGCCTTTTATTAACGGTATCGAACAGGTACGACAAGATTTTGCGAGCTGTAGAATACAAAGCGGAATTACCAGAGAAAACTCAAGCTTCGAAAGAAATAGGTAAAGATTTACCGTTTGACAGTATTGAAGGTTTTCTCAAGTTTGAAGAAGATCTTAATACAAAAGAAGACACACAAGATGCCGTGGTACGCATTACGTTTACTATTCATCATTAGTTATTGATTATTGATAACTTGTTAATTAATTATACACGTATATTTGTAGAAAGAGATATTCAAGATGGTAGCTGCTGGACACACGAAATATAAAGATGATATTTCAGCGGTAATGACAAAGCTGCTGAAAAAAAATGTGCAATTAGAGTACAGTGGATGTGGAAGAATAATGAAAGGAGTTGGTAAGAAAGCTTTCAATCAAACTGAGTCGTACAAACTGATGGAAGGTAAGTTGCAACATTCGAGTTGAAAAGTAATTGTGATTTACTGATTGCGATTTAATTTTTTTCAGAATTTATCCAGGCAAAATATCATGATGCAAAGGATAAAATAAAAATATTGACTATCGTCAGTAAATTTTTATCTGGTGCAGGCGACAGGGACGGTGGACGAGCACAGCGAGGAAAAGATGTCCTACAAAATGATATACTATCAGAAACTGGGCCTTTTACCTTATAGTATGGGAAAAAAGCGTTGATAGAGAAGTAAATCTCAGTGTACCGGCCTTGTTATTAGATATAGTAATATTTATTAATTAAATATTAATAATTACATCTATTATTCTAACTATGCATAACGTTAAAAAATATATTTTGATCTTGTTAGTTTTTAAGTTCTTATCAGTACGATCAGTAATAATATTTGTGATATATATCTATAACAAAGTGCTAGTTGAAAAGCAAGTTTTAGAGTACCTGTCTCGTTATTAGATACAGTAATATTTATTAATTAAATATTACTAATCACATCTATTATTATAAATAAGCATTACTTTAAAAAAAATATATTTTGATCTTGTTAGTTCTTAGGTTCTTATCAGTACAATTAATAATGATATTTGTGATGTTGGGTATATTATTATAAACAAAGATGTCGACTAAAATATAAATCTTAGTATGTTTTAAAAATTAATGTCATATGAATGTTATCTCATAATTTAAATAATTAAATAAATTTAATTTAAGTATATGGATGTAATTATTTGTGTGTTAAAGCATGCGCTAATTATATTTAGCTTACGCTTTTATTAAATTTTTTTGATCCAAAACTGGTATACAAATCTGGCCCAGTATTGGTGATCAAGCTTGGCCTAGCCTTGGGGATCAAAATTGGCCTAGTATTGGTGATCAAGTTTGGCCCAACTCTGGTAATCAAGCATGGCCCAGCCTTGACGATCTAGCTTGGCCCAATCTTGACAACCAAGCCTGGCACGATGTTATCATTCCAGGCTATTCCCAAAGCTGGGCCAAGACTGGTGTGCATACTTGGCCCAGATCTTTACAGTACTGAACCAGGCCTGTACCAAGACTGGGCCGATGGTTTCATCCTGTATGGGATCTTTTTACCTTACTAATATGAGTAAGTAAGCTTATTGGGCGGCAATTTGTAGGGTCTTTGTTTGCTTTTCCTGGCTTCAGAATCATAACTACTTTGGCTAAGAAGTGTTCATATTTGTAAATTGCATTAATCAGTCTGGTAAGTGCTATTATCGCTTTTTTTATTACGTTTTTTTCTTAGCGATTTTGCTTGTTTTTAGCTTTCTTATGTTGTTTTTTTACTTCCCATGATGTTGTGAGTTTGAATCGTCCTGCGGCGTGAAGTCTTAGATATTCACTTACATACTTTTCCACAGCGAGATTGTGCGATGCATTTATTTGTTATTTTTGTATTCTTTCCCTGGTTGCAGATTGTAATCCATTTAGTAGGGTTTCTATGTTTTGGTTTTTTTTATTTTGCCATATCTTCCTGCGCTTGTTTTTTCTTAAAATTAACTGCTTGATACTGTCTGGTTGTTTCTGTCTTATAGAACTTGCTTTTTCCAGGGCTTCCCTTATATTTTGGTGGATTACTTTTGCATTTTTTTCTATGTCTTCAGCATCTTTTAGTTTTATTCTGCGATTTATGCTTTTGTCAACAAGCTCAGTAAAATATTTTCCACCGAATTTATTATTCACCGAAAGTGCACCCTGCGCAATTACCACATCCAACGCAGCACCTGCAGACGCCTCAACCACCACAACCCCTGCAACAACGGCAACACACCGTACACCATTTACTTAAAAAATAAATGCGCTCCACATTATGGCAAACCAGAAATTCTCAAACTTTCTATGAATTATAATAAAAAGATTTCATAATAGCAAAATAATATAAAATATTGTGTGTTTTAACAGCACATTTTGTTTAGACAAACAAACGATTAACAAATTTTAGCACTGCACTTCGTCTGACTTAAATTACGAAGTGAATGCATATGGTTACCCTGGTTTAGAGTTCATATTTAATATTAAATTCTTTTATTTTGCTCGACGTATCAACTTTTTTAGTACAGGTCATCCAGACTTACTTAGTAGTAAACATGACGAAAAATAATCGTGCGTTGTGAAATTTGTATTAAAAAGAGATTTTTTTTTGTTATATTATTTTTTAAGAGATCATACTGGTTAACTTTTCTCAGATCATATATCTGACATGAAAGTATTAATATATTTTATTCAAATAAATAAATTGTAAATATTTGGTGCTTACCCATTACACACAAAATATGGATCATTTTACATATATGTAACATTTTTGAGGCCGAAGATCTAAAAAGAATTTATTTCTTTAGGTTTTGAATAGATTTTGTAATTATTCGAAATATGTTTTTTTAAAGTGGATCGTAATTGTAATAAATAGGATCTTTTATGTTACCAAGTCAAAATTTTTTAGATCTAAAGAAAAGTGTATATAAGAGTGTTGATGGAAGGAAGAGAAAAAAAGAGAGAAGAAGGAGAAAGAAATATTTTATTCAGAAAGTGGTAAATTTTTAATTATTTAAATAAATCAATATTCTATATGCTTTATACAATTGATATTTACAGAGGAAGAGTATCCAACAAAAATAAAAAGACTACAAACGGATAATGATTTTGGTTCAGAAGCCAGTAAATATTTAATTATTATTAATAAGTTATTAATAATATAAAATAACTCTATACAATTCATATTTACAGATCAAACACCTAACCGACTAAAACCTGCAAAAAGGCGACTGATTGAAATTGAAAAAAAATCGGCGTTCATTAACGAATTATTGGGAAAAATATATATTTCAAGAGAGGAAATTAAAGATATTGAAAAATGCACAAAAAATGCAGGTGGATGCAATAAATCTACAAATCTGCTATTAACAATCATACTGCAACTATAAATAAATTATTTGAAAGTCTTAACTGTGCAATCAAACAATAAAATTATGATTTTTAAAATAAATATGAAATGGTATATATTTTTAATTTTCTTTTTTGTACTCAAATAAGAATAAATATCAATTTTTATGAAAAGTAAGAAGAGTTATAACCTTCTTACTTAAATTTTGCTCCTGAAATTATTTTCAATTTATTAAATTTATTATACTAAATATAATTTATTTATTTAATAAATACATTTATTTAATAAATATAAAAGAGTTTAAAAATAATAAAGTGTAAAAACGAAGTAATAGATTTTTTTTTTTATTAATTTGTGTTAAGTGAAAGTGAGGTTATAATTATGAATGACAGGTCTCATGAGAAAGACCTCTTTGAAGCAAAATGGATAAGACCCAGCTATTATCCACATAGTTATTCAGGAGTGACAATACAAACCCTGCCTTTATAGCACAATATTTGCGATTAAATTACAAGGAGATCAACATCATTGTTGTCAGCCAAAGAAAAATTGAGGTAAAGACTAATAGCCCATTTCTGGCTAATAAAATTATAGAAGACGCCATAGTTCTATCTAAATACAAGAGCATTATTCCAAAGAATTTGGTAAAAGTACAGGGACTAATTGACTTACACCCCGATAATCTGGATGACGTATTACTACATGATGCAGTAGGATTTAATAAAAATAGTAGACAGTTACTACAAAAATTACTGATTTTATTAGATTTGATAGAATTGAGGAAGACAAAAGACTCCTACTTGGAAGTGCCTTATATCATTTAGCGGGGATAAGATCCCGGAATAGATAGCCTTCCAGGGTATCCTTTACCCAGTTTCAGCATATATTCAAAGAATTAGACAGTGTCGTCGGTGCTGGAAATTTGGCCACTTCACTAATTTCTGCAGAAGTGCTGAATATTGCCAATTTTGTGGTGGAGATCACAGCTCTTTAAGTTGCAAGAAAGAGAAGATAGTGTGTCGTAACTGTAAACAAGAACATAAAGCTGACGATAATCGCACTCTCGGAAACCTGGCTTGATCCATCTTACAAAATCAAATGGAGAAATATGGAACTAGTAAGAGCAGATAGAAATAACAACGGTGGAGGCGTTGCTCTAGTAATAAACCACAACATTTTTATTGACAGAACTCTAATTCCTCTCTCAGGGGATATTGAGATTATAAGAGCAAAAATTAAATGAGGTGATGGGCATATTATTGTTGTATCTCTTTATGCCCCAGCAACAGCATCTATTACTACAGGAATATTGAATACAATATTAAGATCTATTCCAGAACCAAGGCTTATTCTAGGTGACTTAATGGTTAATGCTAAAGCCATTGCTTGGGGAAACACCTTTGACTGTCCAAGGGGTAAAATTATATGTCAGGTGATGGACAAAAATAACATGATGTTCCTTAATGATGGTTCTCCTACTCGAATCGACATCCATTCAGGAACAGCGTCAGCAATTGATTTATCATGGGCAACTATATCTCTTGGTAGCCAACTTTCATGGAACGTAATGGAGGATCAATTAGGTTCAGATCACGCCATTATACTTATGAATGGGGCACAAATTGGTCAATTAAGTAGAGGCAAAGAAAACTTTAAATTAAACATTGTATTAAATACAATCGACTGGGACAATTTCTCTAACCAAATAGAAGCAGACTTATTGGCAAACCAAATTCAGTCCAATACTACGCTGGAAAAAAAGTATAGCTGTCTAATTGACACAAATGAATCTGCAGCTAAAAAATGGGGGAAAAATATTGCAAACAATAAATTCTCAAAACATCCGACAAATCCTTGGTGGGATGATGAATGTAAAGAGGCTGTGCAAAATAGTAAAAGAGCCTACAGAAGATACCACCGAAATAGTTCTGAAACAAATAAAGAAGCCTTAAAATAAGTAGAATCTGAAACGACCAACTTACTAAAGTTCAAGAAAAGACAAGCTTGGAAAAACCTTGCCGAAGAGTTAAACCATAATTTAACTACTAAACAATTATAGGAAAAAATTAATAGGATGAGAGGTTCAGGAAAATGCACGAAAACAATTTCACCTAACAGTGAGGACTTGTTATGTGAACTTTCACAAGTAATAGCACCGCCCTGAGCAAGAAAGCGTACTATGGAGTAACTCAAGACGACTCGAGTAAAATGATGATTAAAGAAGTAGAAATGTGGGAGCTACAATCTCACCTTATAATGAAGAAAACAACCACGCCTGGTTTAGATAGAATATCATATGAAATGTTAGGCCATCTCCCATCAATCGCTAAAAAGTTATTATTAAACATATACAACAAAATTTTGGAAGAAGAACTAATTCCTGAGTCCTGGAAAAATACTCAGATTGTTCCAATATTAAAAATAGATAAGCCAGTAAATCAACCAACCTCATATAGACCTATACCTCTCATTAATTGCTGCAGAAAAGTCTTTGAGAAAATATTGAAAACGAGATTAGAACATTGGTTAGATTCTAAGTCGTTAATACCAAAGCAAATTTTAGGCTGTAGAAGAGGTAGAAGTACCAGGGGATGGCATAGTTGCATTATCAGCTAGAATTGAAGCAGGAAAAAACAAAGGCAATGTATCAATGGCCTGTTTTGTAGATATCAAAGCAGCTTTCGATAATGTAAACATCAATTTTTTATTAAGGCAATTATATGGAATAGGAGTACCGAGACTAATAATTAATATACTAAAGAATTTACTAAGTGGCAGGAAAACTCAACTATGGTTTAATAGATTATTTTCGGACTGAAGAATATGTTCCAAAGGCATTCCACAAGGCTCAGCACTAAGTCCTCTTCTCTTTAATATGATGGTTAGATCAATAAAACCGAATCTCAACCCAACAATATCATGGATATCATATGTGGATGACTTAGTTTTCTTATCACAAGAAAATACTATACAGGAGACTGGAAAACAAATGCAAAAGACTGTAAATAACTTAGAGAAATGGCTTAATGATGCTGGTTTAGAATCATCAACCGAAAAATCTAAACTAATGATTTTTAACATGAGTTCAAAAATATCTCAGCCACCTATAATAACTCTAGGTAAACAAAAATTGGAATACACAAATAATTTTATATACTTAGGATTTCCATTTTCCACAAATAAATCCAAAAAATCAATAATACTCAATATTAAAAAGAAAGCTGATCCTGCAATCAATATACTCAAAATGTTTGCTAGACAAAGATAGGGACTAAATACATCTTCGCTACTAAATTTATATAAATCATTAGTCCGCCCTCATTTGGAGTATGGTGCTGAGGTACTAATAATGTGTAAAAAGAATACAATAGAATCACTTAAAAAATTGCAATATAAAGCTTTGAAAATAGTATTAGGAGCTATCTGTACAACTCATACCCTTTCATTACTAGCAGAGGCTTGTATGCCACCATTAAAAGAAAGATGGATAAAGAAAACGTCTTACTTTATGGCTAGCGCTTTAATGACAAATAACACATTAATAAGGGACGAACTTAACGAATTATTAAGAACAGGTTCAAGAAGTAATGAGCTTAATGCAATTTGGATAAATAAAAAAAGGAAATGGACAGAAAGAGGAACCCCAGTAGAAATACCAATTTTCGAATTAGATTATTATTACTCAGGTAAAGGAACTCCTGCAAATATAACTATTGGCAAGGAGCTAAATATGAGTAACATATTACCTGAGCTAATAACTACAGACTTACAACAAAAATTAGAGCAACAATTGCCGAATTATACAAAATTATATACTGACGGCTCAAAAGAAGCAGATGGAGTGGGTGCAGCAGTAGTAGATATTAACAATAGCAGAATTTACAAGCTTCATAATCAAGCATCCATATATACAGCTGAGTTATGTGCCATTGATCTAGCTGTGGATTAAATCATTACTGATGACAGAGACAACACATTAATATTATTCGACTCGTTATCAGTGATACAGTCGTTAAGCAGTTAGGGAATCAATACAAAATTAGACAACAAAATTTATTATGTCAATGAAAAAATAAATAGGGAAATAGATAAGGGCCGAAATATTTAACTAATTTGGATACCGTCACATAAGGGAATTAAGGGAAATGAAAAAGCTGATCAAATAGCCAAGGTAGCTTCATCCTGTGATAAATATATTTCATTTTTTATAAAACTAGACATGAAAGCAGAATTGGAAAAGAATGAAATGAAAAATTGGCAAGACAAGTGGGATAATTCAGATAAAGGTAGTGTTTGGGCGGTGTGGTGCCCGGGTATTTCACCAAAAGTAGTCAGCAAGTCTTCGAAGTTCGTGAACTCAATATGAATTTAAAAGTATATTTATTTCATACAAAATTACACATTGGGGTCGTAAATCCCAACAGAATTACACAATTAAACACTTATCCTAATAATTAATAATAATGAATGTATATAAATGTATGTGAATGTCTTAATGTATATATTTTAATATTAAATTGTACTGTTTATTTTAATACTTGTTGTCTAGTCAAGAGCTGGTTCGAAAAGGGGTGATTTTACTATAATACATTTAACACTTAAAAATAGACAAGAGTGGGGATGTACCCATAATACAATTTGTGAACATAGTTGAACGAAAATGGGTAATAAAATTATTGCCAACAACAAGAAATGTAAGTCTGGATTTACACGTCCCACATCAAAATGTACAGGCGACCCTCAATAAAGTTCATTTACACTTTTGCCTTAAAAACATGTAAAATTAGGTTATATTATAATTGTATTTTGATGCATGTTTTTGTCCAGGTAAAGAATTTTATACAATACAACCAATACTGAGACGTAAGCCATGGTTTGCCAAACTAAAATGGCCAAGAAGATTAATTACAATGACCTCAAGACTAAGAATGAATCATACTGGAGCTCCGAAACATCTAGCAAGAAACAAAATCATTCCAAACTCTACATGCGAATGTGGTGAAGAAGAGGCAGACCCTGACCACATTCTGTGGCAATGTAAAAATACAGCAATGGCAAGAAATGGACTCCAACGGGCGGTGCTACAGACTTCGCAGACGCTTCCTGTTAACACCGCCTTTTTGATTGAGAAACCGAAATTTATAACAGCAGTAGCCATGAATAGATCATTCTTGTTATCGGGATACAAAGTATAAGAAGAAGCAGAATATATTAGGGGCGATAAAAGGCTACGTGTCTATGAAGCCCGAGAAACTATATTAAAAAAAAAAAAAAAAAGAATAAATGGTTGAACTATTATATCTATTGCATTTTTTATTTTTAAATAAGCCTTCTTGTATATTACAAAATAAACATAGTGTTTTTTCATAAAAATATATATATTTTTCTCTTCTCTTATTAATAATTTATATATGATATTGATGAATATAATAAATGAATAATATATTCTGTTATAAATATAATTTATTAATTAATCTTTTCTGGCTACGCCTAGCTTCTGCAAAAATAGCATTATTATTGTTTCTTATAGATGATTCACCCATTATATTTGGCATTTCATATTAGTTAATATTGTTATAGCACACATTCCATACAACAAAAAACTAACAATGTCTCTTCAGTATCTTTGCTGACCAAGCACTCTAGAGATAGTAAAATAGTATATAAGTAATGTATTAGTCTTAATCTAATTAGTTCAAGTTTATGTATAATCTGCATCGTGCAGATAGTAATTAGCTGGCTCACCATTTGAGTTCATGTATAAACTGCATCGCGCAGTTAGTAATTGAATCAAATAAATATTATTTAAGTAAAATTAAAATAAATTGTTTTTTTTATTAAAGTCTAAATTATTCAAACTTTAATTGGCGCAGTCGGTAGGATATTAAGGAATTACAATCGCTGTAAATTTTTCCATTTTTATGGTTAACTTAATATTTCGAAACCTACAAAAATAAAGTTAAAAAATAAAGTGAACTTAATAAATACTGGAGTGAAATAGAAACAGAAATTGAAGTGCTCCGAGGCTCATCGACCCACTAGCAGCAGCATATGGACATGAAGATCTCGCAAGGCATCGCGGTGATAATCGTAATGTGAGTACTCATTCATATTTCCTTTCTATATTCACACTTCCCAAAAACAAAATTATTATTATTTTTACAATAATATTTCCTGTTTAAAAAAGAGTATAAATCGTTTATACAGGCCTAAAACAGGTATTAAATTTTAAAAGGAGTATAAATCGCTTATACAGGCCTACCAAATATTAAAAATAATATTAAAATAAAATATAAATTACGCAACGTAATACAATAATTAAATAATAATTTTCTAAAAAGGAATATAAATCGCTTATATAGGCCTAATGAAAATTAAAAATATCAAAAGTAATACTATAATGTAATATAATAAAATACTTGCAAATTAACTATATAATAATAATAATTTTTAAAAATTAAATGTTTACAAAATAACTTTTCTTAAATAAAAGTTACACTATAAATCAAAATGGAGACATTCCATATTTATCTAAATTATGTAAAGGAATATAATGGAAACAATTCGCTGATGAATATTATAGAAGATTGCAAAGTGATCATAGATAATTTTGCCATATTCCCCGGTAAAAATGAAGTTTAAAAAGAAGCTATTAGGAATAACGGTCTATTGCTCTCAGCTATAAAAAGCAAGATTATTTTAGACGCAGCAAGTTTAATAAAGAATAAACATATTAATACATGGGAGAAATTAAAAACTATTTCAATAAATAGTTATACTAAAAACCGCAGCCATATCCCGCATACAACAACACTTAAACGAAAGCCTAATGAGAAAGTTATTACTTATTACTTTAGATGTTTAGAATCAGTTAACAACTTTAATGTTTTGAACACACTTCACAATAAAACATCTTTAAATATGAAAGCACTGGCAAAACATCACGATTCCCTGATGGTAAAAGATTTCATAAAGGAGCTAAACGATCCCCTTGGATGTAAATTAAGACGCCAAAATCCTAACACAATGGATGAGCTTCTAGAATTAATAATAGAAGATATGACGAATCACGAAATCCAAACTAACAAGGAATATCACCACCCTCACCAACAACAAGTGAAGAACACACAAGATTTTCAAACAGAGCCGTCAACACAAAAACCGTGTGAAACAATAATCGAACAAACCATTGAGAATAAAGAAATAGACAATGTACGGACGGAACTACAAGAAGTAATCATATACAACGAGAGTACAGAAATCAAAGTACAAAATCAAAATTCAGAAGAAAAACGGGACACAGAAACAAATGAAAATAAAAACGACATCAAATTACATAAACACCATCAGCAAATATAGAAACGAGCATAAAATAAAAAATAATGCAAGTATCAGACATCAAGAAACAAACGCAACGCAATTACTATGTGAAAACAACTGTGAGATCAAAATATAGGCGCATTCCACAAAACCAGAGTGCAACGCATCATAAAACGTAAACATGACCCTGCCAAGTCACTCATGAGATGTGTTATTATAAGATGTAATGAAACCCCATACTCCAGTACAAAAGATAATGCTACATGAACAAACTAAGTCAGCATTTCTAATTCAGCTACTATGATAACCCATATAATAACACATTGAAGAACACAAAAATAAAATAGCAATGTTATGTGCATAAAGTTTAGGAAATAAATACAGACAGTACCAGTTATTATCATGATTAAAGCTACTGTTAAAAATCCAAAGGTAGCACAAGAAGACACAGTATACATAAACACTAACAAAAACATGGCAATAGCGGAATAAAAACAAAGAACCTTTTTTTTAAGTAAAAGAACCACCAGAGTAATAATCAGAATCAGCAAGTAATTAAGTAATAAACGCCACATATAAACTAATTTGCGAAAGATATACGTGGTCTAGTCTACGAAAAGATGTTGAAAACTTTATCAATAACTGCAGCACATGTAAACAGTGCAAATATAATAGAAAACCAATTAGAACACCGCTAAATAATACCGAAACACCTGAGAGACCTTTTGAGAAATTACATATAGATACGTTTGGTATAGACAATACCCAATTCCTTACTATAATAGATGTATTTTCAAAATACACACAGGCATACAAAATCGCCAATAGGTCATCCACAGAAATTGCCGATAAACTAATAACGTATTTCTCACACCACGGCATACCCAATCATATTACAAATAATATTAAAAAATATACAAATATAACTGAATTCTCAAATAATCTCATCAAAGAATTACTAGAATTACATAAAATCGAAATTCATATAACAACACCATACAGACACGAAAGTAATTCTCCAATAGAACGAGCACATTCCACGATTCTAGAACTATATCGTATAGTGAAACATAAACATGATCTTACACCCGAAAAAATCATGAAATATGCTATTATAGGATATAACGAAACCCCACGTTCTAGTACAACATACAAACCTTTTGAAATAATAAATGGACACTTACAAACCAAGTCAGTATTGCTAATGGATTATGATAAAACACTCATGGACTTATACACCCAAAATCATAAAACTAAAATCTCAACCCTATACTCAAAAATTAAAGAAATAAATGCAAATTGAAAAGAACAGGTTATTACTAAGAGAAATGCTACCGTTAAAGACCCAAACGTAAAACATGGAGATATCGTATACCTCAACACTAAATCAAAACAGGGCAAAAGCCGAATAAAGAACACAGGACCCTTTAAAGTACTAGAAGTATCCGATACTTATATAGCTAAAATAGAAGATCTAATAAATAAAAAAAATTAAAAGAAACACATGTAGATAACCTAGTGAAAGCCAAAGTGAAAAACCCAACTTCAAACGAACTTAACGAAGAAGGAAGTAACGTACTATTCGAATGCACTACACTACTTGTAGATAACAAAGAAAAAACCAAAATAAAAAACCCAACTCCAAAGGAATTTAATGAGAAAAGAATTAACGTCCTATTCGATCGCACTACACTACATGTCGATAAATCTAAGACAGATTATATTCTACACCTAGTTCACGACAAATTTAACCCCAGAGACGAAAAACCAAGATACTACAACGGATTCGCAAACTTAATAGCAAAAGACACACCCAATTTCGAATACGTATTAAATAAAGCTAAAAGAACTAATAACCTCCAAGAGGGCCTATACAAACTCACGCGAGGCAGAACATTTGGACACACAATAAATCTTGTCTGCAATCAACAAAACTGCCTTGACAAACTTGCCAAATTTCTAAAAAAATTTGAAAATTCACCAACCGAATTAACAATACGAATGCCCCTTATAGCACAAGAACTTTTTAATAAAACAAAAGAAGAGGTCCTAGAAGTATTTAAACGGCATGGGCCCACAAAGCACAAATACATCATGCACTCAAATCCCGAAATACAAATGAATTATTTATTTATTAATTAATTATAAATAAATATATTAAAAACACTATCAAGTACTAAGAAATCCTGATTGTTGCAGGATCATCACCGCAACCAACACCAGCGATATTAATGAATGCCGAATTATTAAAATCACTGATAACCCAGGATTATATCCTGTGCAACTAGGAACAGCCCAAAACATCAAGGAATATTGGACTTTAGTCAAGAAAATAGATTTGGACCCCTTAATAAAATATTATAACCACGTACACCTGAATAGAGAAGATATTAAAACGAAATTAGAAAAAAAGAAATTTACAACCTATGGGCACAGCACTGCTGTAATGGACATCCTGGATATGGAAATAAGTAGAAAATTTAAACAAATTCTCCCAACTCGAAGAGAAAAAAGAGGCTTCATAGATGGCTTAGGTACTGTTTGGAAAGAAATCGGTGGAAACCTAGACGCTAACGACGGCGAGCGTATAAATTTAGCCCTGGAGACACTTGATAATAAACAAGAAACTCTAAATAAAGCTATATCTAAACAAATAAAATTAACAAACGATATACTCGATCAATTTAAATCGGCCCTACACACCATTGATTCTAATCAAGAAGAACTAGATAAACGTACCAAATTCCTAATGAACGATATCGATTAACTTCAACACCAAGTATTTAACATCTTTATCAGAAGTAACACCAAGTATTTAACATCAGAATCGATCGGACTTGTCAGTCAATCAATGCAATTACTTTTGCACCAACTAAGAACCATTGAAACTGACATAACATTCGCTAAACTGAACACGCTTAGTGGTTCAATCCTAGAACCTGATCACCTATTAGCAGAATTACAAGCAATAAAGGAACATGTTGATACAACCAAACATATCAAACTGCCTTACGATATTACATCAGAGAACATTCAACAATATGAAACTATTAGCAAAGTCAAAGCATACACCAATAAAAACTTAATCGTTTTTGTAATAAATATACCACTAGTAAACCCTAATATATTTACGTATTATAAACTATATCCAATCCCCATACCCTATAACAATAAATTCTAAATGATTATTCCCAGAACCCAATACACCATTGTGAATGAGTATAAACATGTAGATTTTAATGCACCCTGCAAAGAAATATATAACAATCAATTCCTATGCAAGCTTAGCGAACCACTCAACATCGAGGAAACCACCTGCGAGATAGAACTAATTCAAAACCAGCCAACCAGCAAATGTCAACCCTTAGTGATTTCTCTAACCGGTATTAAGATCCAGAACATCGAATTCAACACCTGGATGTTAATCACAAATGACGAAACCAGTGGCACCTTAACATGCAACAGCCAGCGTGACATACGTCTACAAGGAACGTATATAATACACCTTGCACGAGATTGTCAATTTTCTGTTTCAGATAATACTCTTCAATACATGGATATAGAAGAGAAAGTCGAAGCTTGGAACACCATTTCCCTGCCGAAAATACCAGAGATCCAAAACAAACACCTAAACATCTCTACCGTGACCAACCTAAAACACCTGGACCTGGGCAACGTAGACAAGCTACAGACCACCCTCTAGCCCTACTACCTGAAGACTTCGATGACAGAAAAATCCCAGACTATGTGCACATAATTAATTATACATTATTACCTATATTATTCATAATAATTACTATTGTAGTATATAAGATAATTAAATATTTTAGAAAAATAAAAATAATAAAAAATAAAAATGCACAAGAAATAGATAGCAAAAATATTGAAGAGTTGCAAAAACATTTGAACCATAAGATTTTATCTTATAGGGAAGGTGTTATAGCACACATTCCATACAACACAAAACTAACAATGTCTCTTCAGTATCTTTGCTGACCAAGCACTCTAGAGATAGTAAAATAGTATATAAGTAATGTATTAGTCTTAATCTAATTAGTTCAAGTTTATGTATAATCTGCATCGTGCAGATAGTAATTAGCTGGCTCACCATTTGAGTTCATGTATAAACTGCATCGCGCAGTTAGTAATTGAATCAAATAAATATTATTTACAATGAATTTATGAACAATGCCTTGTATTGTATCGACTCTCAGGAGAATCTAGATCTGCATTTGAGAGTGGTGTCATCCTCCATAGTCGTAGTGCATATCCAGAATCATCCATAAATAAAAGTTATTTATTACACTAATTCCTCATTGATAAATAATTATTGTAATAGTACCTAGTAAAAACTAATTATTTGGTTTATGCTGATGAAGTTGTTTCATTAAATGCAGCTCGTTGCATTTATTCGAGATATGGAAATCATGCGCACTTCCTGGAAATTTCGCGTTAACACCAATGATTTTTTTATTTGCGCCACAAATCTAGAAATTTATTATAATTGGTAAATACGTTCAATAATCAATGATAGAATTACTGTAAGACATTAAAATATACTAATTGCACATTGATGGAGTGGTACCCCTTTCTGTTCACAAACTAATGTTCTGGACATTCTGGATCCGACGAAGGTGGTGACAAAATGGCAACATGAGTACAATCAATGCAACCTATAACTCCTGGAAATCCATATTTGTCGTAAAATCTGTAAAATGTTATTTGAACCATAGGCATCAACAGATTTAAGTGCTAACTAACAAACTAAGTGACAAAATTAAAATAACTTACTCAGATCGGTTCTTATTTAATTTTTCTATTGTGTTCGGAAAATCATAAAGGGCATTTATGACTTCGGTAATGCTTCGGCTTACAGAGGGCTGACTCATGGAGATATATTTATTCCCTCCCATATCTTGCTGGTAACTACCAGCACCAAAGAAGCGTAGAGCCGCTAGTATTTTAAATAAAATAATCATGTTCAATAAAGAGAAGTTTGGCTAAAATTAGCAGTTAAACTAAAATATATTTTACTTTTACTTCCGGATCTATGGAAGAAGACCTTGTTTTGGGTTTCATAAAAGGTATCAATTTCTGGTTTAAATAATTCACTATATCTTTAGAAAGACAAGATAAATTTCTTATCAGTTATTCCAAAAGCATCTTCATATTGATTTTAATTGTATTTTTTCAACTGAATTTCATTTTCCATATAATTTAACTCCGCTTCTTTAAGCAAAGCTAAATTATTTAAAGTCATACTGCTAGAGAAGTCACTTTTATTAAATTAATATAAACTACAATTAAGAGTAATAGAAAAGTTTTAGGTTATGTAAACAAGCAACAAATATTTTACTAAATACTTTGTTGTGAAACATGGATAACTAATAAAAATCACTAAAACTTATTGTGCGATCGTACACTCGCAAGCTAAATAGTTGACGAGCAAATATTCACTTTTTTTAACGATTTCTCTGCTCGTAAATTTTCGTAAAATTTTCAGGAATAGCACTTTTGAGTAAATCGAGTGATTTTTACGTTTACGATTCGATTGAACTCAGGAACATCGTCCATACGATTCCGATTCTGATAGTCAGTTCAAGAAAAGGTACATGAATGAGTTTTACAGTTACACAATTCATGTGTGTACAACAGATTCACGTAATATTGAACAAATTATTTAACTGAATCGAAATCGGCAAATATTTTATTGTTCCAGTAAATACTTTGCATACCTATGTATTGCCATACTAAGTTCGTATGCTATTTGACTAAAATAAAAACTTAGAAAATACAATAATATACTTTTATCAACCGGCGAAAGGTTTTAGGTAATTTACATTTAATCTATTTATTTTATTTGAATGTAAGTGTCATGGATAGTAGCTTTGCTACCCTGAATATTATTCATGTTACCAATACATAATAAACACAAGATCTAATAAATACCGGACATGTAACGAATAGAAAGAGAGAGGTAGATATCCGGCATTAATGATTTTATTATTCACCATTGAACTATTGGAGGTATTGAACAAATTATTAAGAGATTGTTTATCTGTTTAACAAATAAATAATTATGAAAATATTTATGTATTAAGAGAAAAAACACATAATATTAGGACATAAAAATAAGAAGAAAGAAATATTTTGCTATTATTATAAACTTTTATCTTTTGTTTAAGTTTTGTGCTTAGGCGAAATCAATAAATAAATAAAATTCAATAATTACTAAAATGTAAATATATATTTTAATAATTTCTCTATTACATTTATTAACATTATTTTATTATATTGATTGTGTGCCTTTCGGCTTTACAATCTACATTATTATATTTCTTAATGCATTTCATATAAATTCAAAGTTAAAAAAACTAAACTTAAACTTTACTAGACTATTACTACTTCGAGTAGTACTTTCTCTTTCTTCTTTTCTTGATCCTCTCTCTTTATGTCTCCTACTTCTCCTTTATTTACACCGTTTCCTGCTTCCCCTTCCTTATTGCCTGTATCTTCATCTATCACCTCTTGCCTTCCTTGTCTCCTCTCGACAAACCCTCTATTATCTTTTTACTATCCTTCCTGCCTTTTCTCTTCGTTTTTACTTCTCCACTTATGTCTATTACAGGCATAAACACTCTATCTTTACTATTTTCTCATGACTCTCTCACTTTACTATTTCTTCTTGACTCTTTTCCTTTACTATTTTATTATTGTCTCTATCTCCGTCATCCACCTCTTGTCTTTATCTCCTTTCCGCAAATCCTCTATTTTTCTGGACTGAAGTTTAACTGTTTCTTCGCTACTTCTTTGTTTCTCCTGCTTTCCTTGACTGCCTTCCTTTAATAGCTGGCCAATATTCATTTCGCTCACTACTTTTTCCTTACACTCAAATTTAATGTGCTCCAGTGTTTCGTTCTCCGTTCCGCACACTCTACACTTCCTTTCCTCACTACTTTCCCAGTATCTGTTTCCATTTTCCTCATTTCCCAATCTAAACCTTGACTTTAATTACAACACGCCCCCATATTCACAGCTTATTATAAATAGAAAAGTCCTTAAACCTAAACAGTCTTTGACACATATTAAATCCCTGATATTATTATAAGTTTAAAGGCACTTTGATTTTCAATATTTAATCGTCCTTTACACTTAACACTTCTGTTAAGTTCAATACTTGATGGTCCTTCTACTGATGCTTGACGTTTGCTGTTCCGAGCTTTAGCTCCGTTGCACAACGTTAAAACATTTCTTGTGTCTATGGCATTGGCGTAGTCAGCATCAGAGATATCTTCCGTATACATTCCATAATTTTTGTCACCTTCTCTAAGTTGTTCTGCATCTTGCAAACTTTTGGGTACTGTGGAACTTGTTAGTAACACAGCTTCTCTATTTCTGATCCTTATGATTTTCTCGGCGTCCTTTCGAACTTGACTCATTTGTATACATTGCTCTAATTTAAGAATAATCTAATAAAGAATTTCTAGCAGCACCTGTACCATAGTTTGTGCATCTGCAATGACACAAACTCCTGAAGATTCAATAACCCGCGTAAGTTCTTGGCCCTGTTGCAAAATCTGGAACGTCGTGTTTTGCATGTGACTGACCCTTTCATTGTGTAGCAGGAGAAGTTCCTTCGCTTTTTGTACATTGTGAGATAACTCGCTGTGTTGCAGTTCTTCTGTAAATATCCAGCTGGAAACATACATCCAGTGAATCTCGTTCAAATAGTCGTAGCCTTAAACATAAATCAAGTCGCAATTTTCTTGTGTCCCACAACTCCTCAAGTTTTCAACGCTGTTTAGCGAGTTGTTCCACAGCTCCTTCTACGGCTGACATCGAGCCCGTAGAGTTTATATTCCCCACAGATCTTATTTCTTGAAGAAGCTCCTCTCCTTGTGATATGGTATTGGCACAAGCGTCCAGGAGGACTTTCTATGTTGAGTCAACTGCTCTAACAACCTTTCAGCCCCTTCCAGCGTTTCGCCACCAATAAGAGGAACATCGACATCTTCACAAAGCTTACTACGCAGCTCGTCTAACCACGTACTCAGTTCTTTTTCGTGGGTGTAGAAAGCTTCAGCTAGATCTAGTCTAATTTTTCGTTGTTCAACTTTGGCTGCAAAAGATGTCACGTGTGCTTCTAGTTCCTGAGCTACAGAGTGAATCTCCTGTACGTTGCACTCGTCGGTCTGTGTTAATTCTTCAATTGCTGTTATTAATCTTTCAGCTTTCCTGTGGGTGTTCTGAGCAATATTGTCAAAATGTTCATGTAACTTTTGAAACACTTTTGCCTCCTATATATTTCTGCTAATGTCTGTATTATTCTTAATAAAAACTTCACCGTGATTTTCAAGCCAATCTAATACTTGTTTCACATCTTCTTGCAATAGTTCTGCGTCTATGGCCTCTTGCCATTCTGTCTCATTTTGACTCTTTAACGCCTCTTCATACGAATTTAGTATTCCCGCTTCAACAATGTTGGCTTCGGTGAAACGTATTGGTTTTCTCGTATTACGTCTCGGTCAATTTACCTGGTCGACTTTAGTTTCATTTCTTAATTCTGTGGTCTCATTTTCAATCACTTCTTCTTGATTGTTGATTTCCCCTTTTTCTTTTTCGATTGCTATTTCTGACATCTGGGTTGGGTTTTCTCTGCCTAAATTATTACTTTCGGTGAATGTTACATTTCTGGATACTTTGATTTTCTTTGTGGTTGGGTCGAACAGTCTGTAGTTTGTCGATTCCTTTTCATAACCCACGAATATTAATTTCTTGCTTTTACTTTCCAGCTTCGTTCTAAGTACATCTGGAATATGCATGAATGCGTCACAACCAAAAGTTTTGCTATGGCTCAAGTTCGGTTTCTTTTTCATCCAGGCTTCATATGGTGTTGAATCTGTAATCTGACTTGTTGCCGTTTTATTAAGTATGTATACTGCTGTATTTACAGCCTCCGCCCACAGGTACATTGGTTTCTTGCTTGTGTAAAGCATTGATCGTGCACTTTCCATAATCGTTCTGTTATCACGTTCAGATCTCCCGTTCTGTTCTGGAGTATATGGTGCCGTAGTTTCCATTAGAATGCATTTGCTTGAAAGGTTACTTTGAAACTTACTGTTGCAGTATTCTCTCCCGTTGTCAACTCTCAGAATTTGCGGTCTGTAGCCAAATTTATTTTCGCATATCTTTACGTATTTTCGAAAGCACGGTAAGACGTCTGTTTTGTGTTTAATAAACCAAACCATTCTAAAACCAGTATGGTCATCTTTGAATAGTACATAGTACCTACAACCACTTACAGATGGTTCAGACATTGGGCCGCATACATCACTGTGTATGATTTCAACGGGTCTTCTCATTGTTTTGGTATGTTTCCTGAATTTCAACTTCTGTTACTTTCCTTGCTGACAGCCTTGCTGACACAGAAGAATTCGTTGGTATTCTCAATATCCACTCCTTCCACTAACCCTTTCGTAACCATATTGCAAAGAGTCTCAACATTCAGATGCCCCAGTCTTTCGTGCCAAACTTGAAGATTTCACCTTACTGTAGTATGTGCTTCCATGGCAATTACAGTTTCGATTTGTAGCTTATACAAGTTGTTTGATTCTCGGATTGCACTGGCTACTAACATTCCACGGTCGTATATCTCTGCTGTCTAGTTTTGCTTTACTATTTTCATCCCTTTTTTAGTTATCACACCTTCAGAAAATAAGTTCTTCCTCAGCTTGGGTATATACCAGACATTTGTAATTAATCCATCCACACTTCTGCCTTTAATTAATTTCTTAATCTTTACAGTGCCGATGCCTTCTACAGGTACCTCTCCATTGTTGCCTAGTTTGACGGTGAGCCCTTTACATTCACTAAACGTATCAAAGAATTCACGTTTGTATGTCAAATGGGTTGAAGCTCCGCTATCTAAGATCCAATCTTCTTTGCTGATAGTCTGGTTGCATATTTCTGCGTTGAAGGCGCCGTGATTACTATGATGTGTCTCCTCTACGTATTGGTTCGTCATTTTTCTACAATCTCTCGCGTAGTGACCCTTCCGATTACATTTAAAGCATGAGACATTTTGCTTATTTCTTTTACTGTTCATTTCTGTTCTGCAATCCCTCGCATAGTGACCCTTCCGGTTACAATTAAAGCACGTCACAATTTTCTTGTTAATCTGCCTCCTTTCAGTATGTACTGTCCTAGTAGTTGCTAGAGCGACTTCTTATTCTTCTTCATATTTAGTGAGATTCGCCTCCTCATCCAACAAACGTCCAGTTAAGTTGGCCATATTCTGTTTCGAATCCTCCACTGACAACCATGCTTGCCTAAAGTTACGATACTTGTACTCAATACTTTAGTCATGATTGCAGTATCACTGAGAGTATCGCCTGACTCTCGTATCTGCTTACCAAGATTTTTCACTTTAGAAATGTGTTGCACCATCGTCTCGTTAAGTGCCATTTTGTATTGATGAAACCTCTCGTGAACTAACATCTTCTTTGTTTCCGATTTCATCTCATAAATAGAACTGAGTTTGTCCATTATTTCCTTGGCCGACTCACAATTTTCGATTAGTGTAATTTGCTGTAGTTCCATCGAGCTGGTTATGATGCACATCGCCGTTGCATCTTTTTGGTTCCAAGTTTCCAAATCAGCTGTTGCGTTTACCCCTGGTTTAACTTCGGTGCCTGCTGTACACTCGTACACGCCCTTCGATTTCAATATGCACTTCATTTGAAATTTCCATTGCTGGTAGTTCTTACCACCAAATTTGACGATGCTAATACTGTTGGTCATCTTAATCTTGTTGTTCGAGCACAATCTTAATGTCTAAGTAGTCTCTCACACACGAGGACTTATTAATCTTAATGTTCGAGCACAATCTGTTCATTAATGTCTAACTAGTCTCACAAGCACGTGTGGACTTATTAATGTTACCGTTTTCAGCCCAAAAAGTATATTAATTTCAAAATAGTTTCGATGAACTCATTAATATCACTTTTCCTTCACCACAAACACAATATTAATGTCTAAATAGTCTCACAAGCACATGTGGACTTATTAATATCACCTTCGTTTGTTTCAAGATGGCTGCCTCACTTTTTTCTCAAAAACCCTGATATCTTGTAATATATCTTTTAGTCAATGCTGCAGAGAGTCCTAATCTGGGCCCATAACCTGTTGGGAACTATTCTTGCAGAGTTTGAATAAAAGATTATAATTATAAGATGTATATTTTAATAAAAAGTATTCTGTATGTAGTATTAGCACTGGTTTCACAAAGAGCGTCCTTTCTGTACCACGTTAAGATTCACAAGGTTTGTCTTGCCTCAAACGCCATGACAAAGCACTCTCGGTACTTTTAGTTAGTGTTACCAATCGCAGATGGCTCATGTGTTTCTTGTGCTAGTACTACGATGGTATCTACATTAATATCTACACTGGTAACTTACTTTACTATGACAACACATATATTTATAATTAGCGGTGAAATAATTATTTACTATAATTACAACACTAAATATTAAACTATTTTTTAAGCAAGCAACACAGTCGACTAATAACATAACCAGAGTTATGCACAACTTTACGTTGAGCTCTCAAATCTAGTAGAGACATCTACCGCAATGCAAGCGTGTCCCAAAATTCAACGATAAGCCGGCACCAGAAGTTAATCCTGCTCATGACTACACAAAAAAAAATTTTTTTTTCTCATTTTGTTTAGGAATTTAGCCTTTCTGAACAGGAAGTCACTGAAGGTGACCACAGCACTGAAGAGGACAACACAAAAAAAAACAGTCCAACAACAACAAACAACAGCTACTAAAACCACGGACGAAAATGATGACAATGAGGGGTTCCAACTCGTAAGAGGTAGGAAACCTGCTTCTATCTGACTTAACAAGACGAAAATATCGAGGCCGAAGCTACCCAGGAGGCTGTGATATCTACAAATACTGCAATCCCAGCAGTTGAAACGACTATTCATATAGTCAAGGAAAACTTATTACTAGCGGAAAAGAACACCGAACCGGCCAGACAGCCAACCAATAATAAGAAAGGAGGCAAGGCTACAAAGAAAAGCAGCAATAACAATAAACAAAATAAAACAAGCACTGTTTCTGACACTAAAGAAACAATCAACATAACCAAACACACTGTCGACTAAGAGCAAGGAAATGTGGAAGCACCATTAAAAAATAGCTTCGTTGCAGAAGAAGTTGCTGCAGATAAAAAAGACGGCATTCACGTATTCTCAGACTGGAAGGTATGAGTAATAAAGTCGGCCCCAATCCTTAGAGAAGCGGTCAAAACCAATGGGTGTGTCTATTTCGTTAAATATCTATATGTTGACGGTGTTATTGCAATTAAAGTTCGAATTGTAGTTTTAGCGCTACAAATGTCGGCCATATTTATGACGTATCGTGTCGCACTATTAAAGAATAGGTGTGTTAAATGTTATTTTTTTTATTCTTTGTTGTTTAAAGGAGATAGCAACATACTGGATATATAGGTATTAGAATTTTCTATAACGTCGGATCCCTTAATAAATAAAGTGAAAAAAGTACTATTTTAAATAGTAATATCTTCTTAAATACAAAATTGGTCCTGGTAGCCAACTTTGTCAATATATTACACAGTTTTATAAAAATGGTTCACAAGCCCATTCCATTTGTAGCATACACCTCATTTACTTAGCATATTCCTTCACCCTCTTCTCCTAATAGAATATGACTTAACCACAAGGCCGGATTAACCTGTTTGTAAACTAAAAGTAGCTCTCACGACGAAAACATGAATTGTGTCTAAATAGATTTATTCTTTTCCAAAATCAATTGTTGTATTATCGAACAAATACAGAAAATTTCTATTACGACCTAAAATAATAACTCAGATTTTTGACACCACAAATCAAGTTTTTATTTTCAGATATTTAAGAATAATCAAAGAATATTTATCTTTTTAAAACTATTAAATATAAAGAAAGTCAATGTAAAAATTAATAATAAATATTTATAAGTATTGTTTTGTTGTAGATGTTTTAATTTGAAAAAATTACCTTTGCTGAACTTTGTTGATTTGGATTAGGGTTTTATTTTTTAATACTTTTATATTACACGCACAATTAATTAATAGAATACATATAATAATACAAAGACGATGATTCTTAAATGAATTCAATTTGCCCTTGTTGCTAGGTTGAGAGCTGTAGATAAAGTGGATTGAAATTGCAACAGAGCGTTCAAACCTGAACCTGGCTACCGCTATCAAGGAGAGCACGAGCCGTTATTAGTTTACCATTAGCATCAGGAATTTCAACTAGGGCTGTTGACAATAATACACTATGAGACTTAGAAACCTGACCTGTGAGAGTGGATTTATTACTATTATCATGATTTGACTCTACAGTGGAAATTGTTTTATGCAAAATAGTGTTATGGCGCCCTTGGCATAAGTGACAATTAAAAGCGGATGGACAACTTTCGGCAAAATGTCCAGGCCTTAAACAATTCAAGCATAGATTTTTCTTACCAATCTTAATATATCTATCATCAATAGTGAGCTTAGAGATACTAGGACATTTGTAAGTCAAATGTTTATCATTACAGAAGAAACAGGTAGGTATTTTAGTAGAAACAAGTGATTTTCGTAAATTTGACCTGGGGGTAGGTTTGTTATTATCCCTTGTTTCTAAGATTTCGGCTCTTTCTGATAATATTCTTTAAAGAGATTCGAAAGTGGGATTTAATACTCTCGAGTCCGGTGAAGAATACAACTTTTTTTGAATATCTTTGTCGAGTTTCTTTAATGTAATATGCGTAATGATAGCATCCCTACAATATTCTTGTGGTATTACGTCTTGTAGTGCCACTATATGTTTCATTACGTGCGTGGCAATGGTTCTTAAGTTGGCACTGAATTCAATATTTGTGGATGGCGTGTCTATATAGGATTGCAAATGATGAGCGATAATTAGTCGCTTATTATCATATCTATCTACCAAAAGTTGCCACGCTGTATTATAATTTTATGGTGTTACTTCAACGGACGTAATAACCTCGAGAGCATCACCGATTAATAAGTTTCTTAAATGATAAAATTTTGTGAAGAATTCGTATTTTTGATTGGAATGTACTAAACTAATGAACATGAACTTGAACTGCGACCATTCCGTAATATCTCCACTAAAGACTTTCTATTTTTCGTAAATGTTCTGAGTCAGTATGACCACTACAGCATTGGTTATTACTTTCTTTGATTTTTGTTTTTGAATTTTCTGATTCTTCAATTACTTCATTCAGTAACGCCATTAAATTACTGTATTTTTCTATGAAATCACTGACATCGACGCCTATTTTATTTATTTCTGTTTCATCTTTAGAACCGCATATTATCTGCCTTTCTAGGGCAATGGATTTAAATTGATCTAAAAGTGGATAAAGTAGGCAACGTCGCATTTTTATTCCACTTAGCTGATATGTGGTTGCGTCTTTGGGATTAATTAGGTTAGACTGTTCGATATATAAATTTAGTTCTTTAGTTAATGCAGCGCTTTGAATTTTCAGCTTTTTTGCCAATGCCATTGTAAACAAATAATAAAAATATTTTATGCAAAATTTAATAATGTGGAATACAGATTTCATAATAGAAAATAACAATCAAATTATTTATGATAAATTGAAATTATACTGAAATTGATACAAAACTGTTGAGTATAAACGCCAACCAGAACAATGCAATAAAAATAATCTGAAACGTCTCATTCTTGTGCTTCAAATAGAATGAATATTACTTTTACAATAATATTGTTTAGATAAGGTGTCAATAATGCAATTTATAGAAATTCTAGACAAACGTTTGCCTGGTAGACAAATTGATATGACTATTTGGTAAACCACAAAAGTTGATTTTTAATAATTAAAACGTACAACATTAAAACTCATCAAATGGATTAATAAATATAATAGAAAATTTCCAGGTCACTTACTAATTTAAATGATCTATCCACTATGAGACTGCCTCGTGATGATATTAAAACGATGGATGCGGATGTCGAGGATTTAGTAACAAGTACTGGGTTTTATTTTTTAACACTTTTATATTACACGCACAATTAAATAATATAATACATATAATAATACAAAGACGATGATTCTTAAATGAATTCAATTTGCCCTTGTTGCTGAGTTGAGAGCTATAGATAGAGTGATTTGAAATTGCAACAGAGCGTTCAAAACCTGAATATAAAACAAAGCAGCAAATCGAAATTATATTTAATAACAAAAAATATAAAATAACATAAAAGAGATGAATGAATATTAAAAAATAATACAATATTTCATTTAAACTAAAAGTACAGAAAATATATTACATTAAACCGCGAATTTGCTTTAACAAGTATATCATATTGAATTAGACTATAAAACAAAATAAAATTTACCATATTGACTATAAGAAAGACTTGAAGAAATTAGACTAAAAAGAATTATTTTCTGTCATAACCTCAAAGTATATATATTTTCTATAATTATTATTAATACAGTACTCATTTTTAAACATATTTACATAAAAAATTATTTGAAAATAACAAATATGATAAAACTGTTACTGGAACATATTTTCCGGGAGATTTGTCGACTGTCGCCACCATAGCATCATAAAGAATCGTCGGAAATAAAAAATGTATAAATCTCTTTGAGAATAAATGTAACACCTACCGTGTAGCATTGGCATTTTAAGTACGAAAAATTCGATTGTTTGAAAAAAAGTTTATTTATTCTTTAGTATTTATTGATTGAATTTATAAATTCAAATTATTTTCGTAAAGGCATTATTGAAAAAGTTTTGTTGCAACGCGGATCTGGTTCATTAGTAAAATTTTATAAATTTCCAGAGCACATTTGGTGACTTATAGAAAATTAATAAACGTATGAAGTAAGTTAATATAAACTGTGTAAACATACACTTTAAATTTAAGGATATAATTAATTTTTTGCTTTTTTATGCGAATTTTTCACTTCTATTTATATTCTTTGTTTAGTAAATAAATATTTTAGCAATTAAAAAATCTTTAAAATAAAATTTTAAAAAAAATAAAATAAAACTCAACAATTACTAAAATTAAAATTTATTTATTACATACTTTTTTATAACATATATTATTTTATTTACTATTGAATTAAAATTAAAGAATTCAAGGTCAAGATCATTCCTCACGTTTCTATAATACAGGTGTATTGAAGAGAAACGCATCTGAAAACACACATTCCAAAGTATCAACTTCCGTGTTAATCTTCTAATGCTTTCTTGCAGACAATGACTCTTTAAACATCAGATTACGTCTTCTACCTGAATGCAATTTTCTTTGTTTATATTTCAACGCAAGAGCTTTCATCATTTTATCTATATCATTTGTGCTTTTTAGATTTCTCGTTACCAATCGGGACATGCAACGAAGCTTATTTCTAAAGTTGGGTGGACGATTTACTTCAATGGAGTTTATCTGAAACATAGATAGAATACATTATGCAATTACGCTAATTACACTTTAAAAGTATTGTGTACGTTATACTAATACGAGGTAAACAAATAACCTTACATCTCGATCGTACGCCAATTTCTGTAAATGTACAAGAAGACTTTGTTGTATAAAGCCCTCTCGGCCACGCTCAATTCAGATAGAAATTGTTCCGGAGTATACTACCTGCAAAAAGCAATTTAAATGTTTTAAGAATAATAAATAAAAGAGTAAAACTATAATTAATGAAATATTTCATACCATTCCAATTTTGGTTTGGGCAGTTGTACGTCATACTTAGGTTCTTGAACCTTAAAAAATGGCGTTTTGGCGTTTATACTCAACACTTTTGTATCAAGTTCAGTATAATTTCAATTTATTATAAATAACTTGATTGTTATTTTCTATTATAAAATCTTGATTCCACATTATTAAATTTTGCATAAAATATATTTTACTATTCGTTTACAATAGCATTGGCGAAACAAGCTGAAAATTCAAAGCGTAGCATTAACTAAAGAACTGAATTTATATATCGAAGTCTAACCTAATTAATCCCAAAGACGCTACCACATATCAGCTAAGTGGAATAAAAATGCGACGTTGCCTACTTAATCCACTTCTAGATCAATTTAAATCCATTGCCCTAGATAGGCAGATATTATGCGGTTCTGAAGATGAAACAGAAATAAGTAAAATAGACGTCGATGTCAGTGATTTCATAGAAAAATACAGTAAATTAATGGCGTTACTGAATAAAGTATTAGAAGAATCAGAAAATTCAAAAACAAAAATCAAAGAAAGTAATAACCAGTGCTGTAGTGGACATACTGACTCAGAACAATAACGGAAAATGGAAATTAAAGTCTTTAGTGGAGGTATTACGGAATGGTCGCAGTTCAAGTCCATGTTCATTAGTTTAGTACATTCCAAACAAAAAAACGATTTCTCCACAAAATTTTACCACTTAAGAAACTTATTAATCGGTGATGCTCTCGAGGTTATTACGTCCGTAGAAGTAACACCAGAAAATTATAACTCAGCGTGGCAACTTCTTTTAGATAGCTACGATAATAAGCGACTAATTATCGTTTATCGTTTGCAATCCTATATAGACACGCTATTGTAACAGTCCCATATAGATTCATTAATTATTAAAATATTTTAACTAACTATTTAGGAACCATTGTAAAGGGTCATATACAAAGTAAAACGTAGATTTTTAATAGTTTTAAGTCGCCTAACTGGCGGGAACATTATTTAGATTAAGTATTGCTTTATCAATAACCAACGCATATTATTATTATTATATTCAAAACTGACGTTGTAGTATTTACAATAACTTTTTAAAAGAAATACTAATTAACTTCCTTTGTTCATAAGCACGAGTTAACATGGGACTTACATATGTTTTATTTCACATTCTCATAAACTTAAACATTTTAAAACGCTTAAAGTCAAAACCATACATTTATTTTATTACATATTTCTTTAAAAAAAGTCACCCATAAATTACATTTGATAATTACTTAAAATATCAAATAGCAAGAGTCCTGTTATGTTTAGTAATTAAACAAAACAAATATCTTACTCTATCATAAAAATCATAAATTATACTCGTACATTTAAAAACTGTCAGACTAGTAACCCTCATGAGTAAATCTCACGCTAATTCAAAATAACCACTTGACACTTAACTAAGGTTCCTACCCTTAGTTTAAATATACAACATTTAGTATATATATAGTTCGTAGAAATATAATAAATTAGTCTGTACAAGTTCCAGCAACAATCAAGTTCGCTTGAACTTATACTTTCTCAACGAATCTTTAGAATAACACCACAATAGTTGTACGTGTTATTTTGATTCAGCAATTAGTCAATTTTTATTGCATACTATTGACATTGCCAATTAGATTTAAGAAACACAAATTTAAAAGAAAGAAATCAATAAATAAATAAAGTATATAATGAAATATAAATAAATAAACTTAAATAATTGTTTTATTTACGTCGAGCACGACATATGAATGAATAAGTAAATTAACTACCAAATATAAATTTGTTAATTACTTTCGGCTCCCAGAAAGTATACATTAACTCACGTATAGTTTCAAATAATGTTTATATTAAAACCAAATACAAAATCCAAAGAACTGATAACGAAATGATTTAAGTCAAATGAGGTCATATATTGAAACAAAGACTTTTTAAGCTATATAAACCTAGTTTAAGAGGGGAGTGGGGATCAGTACATCAGATCAGCCCCAGGAAGTCGTTCGGTTTAAGTCAGTCGCCACAGTCGCCCCAAAGATTATAAAGTTACTAAGAAATGTATTGAATAATTGATTGATCAATAAAGAAAATAGTGTTAATGAATACATTGTTTTAATTTGTAAAGTACTTAGAGTTAACGGTCGCGTCGCGTTAAAATAAAGTGATTGTTCAACAGTAGAACTAGCAGCCTGCGAGCACACAAAAAGTAGGTAAAACCTTATATATTTATGTTATATTATTAGATGAAGTACTAAGTCCTGATAGATAAATAAGCATCCACAATTAGCTTGGTTATCCGACTCAAGGAGATCCAGATCTCTGTAAAGAACTCTCGTTAGAGGGTATTGTAGAATCGCTCTCTTAAAATAAGTAACTACCACCATATATAGAAGTAGTATATAAGGGGTAGGGTTACATTTTGGTGTCAGGTGTGGGGTATATTAAAAAAGAGGTGTGTTAAAAAAAAGGTATTTAAAAATTTGTGGGGTGTGTTAAAAAAGAGGTACGTTAGAAAAGGGAATATTAAAATTGTGGGATGTTAAAAAAGGCAGAAATTTGATTAATTGAAAAAAAGGCATTAAGTGGAAAATTTAATTTGAGAAAATAAAGGGAAATCTTAGTAACTGGGAAAAAAAAATAAAAATTAGTTTTATTAATTGTGAAAAAAAGAATAAATTATAGTAACTGGGAAAAAAGGATAAAAAGTATTAATTGGAAAAAAGAAATATAGGTTATTACTTGCAACTAGCAACTGCATATTAATAATTAGAAAAGAAAAGATATAAGAATAATTGTGACAATACAGTACATAAAGCTTGACGCTGGTTTCTGTGTCTTCGGGTTCGATTCCTGAATCAGTTTATATTCATGTGTAATATATAGGGGTGTGGTAATTATTAGCTTATATTGTTTATGTACATATATGTAGTGAACGTATGCCTCATATATGGAATAGAAATGGTAGAAATATAGAAAACGAATAATTGGAAAAGAAAAAGTTTAAATAATTGAAAAATGGAATAATTTAACAAGGGTCTAATTGATTTGCACCAGTTTATTAAAGAAAGTTTATTAAAGAAAAAGGAAAGATTTTAAAATGTCAAATAGTACTGCAGTTATGTATTTAAATTTCGGAGAAAGATATCAGTGTTGTATAACATTTAACAGAGTAATAAATATGAGTGATTTATTAGGGTCACATAGTGAAGGATCGGTTCAGTTGGTTATAGCTACAGAAATATATACCGCATCGACAACAAAGATTATAAATAGTACGAGTATGTAAAAGGGACAGATTTTAACAACAATGTTTATATAAAGACTTGGAACGTCAATAAAGTAATTAACGAGTAATGATTGAATTTAACATGATTATTATAAAAAGGGTAATATTTTGAAATGATTTTTGTAGAATGGTAATTAAATATAACAAGAAATAGTAGATTGATTTACGGGTATTAAAAATGGATAATTTAATAGATAGATTTAAAAAGTTGGAAGAAGGTTTACAGTTCTTACGGGTATTTGAAGAAAAAGATAGTATTACGTTATTTTTGAGTCAATTGGAGAGAATATCAGATGCTTTTAGTTGGAATAATAAAGAAAGGGTTTTTGCATTATCGGTAAAGTTGAACGCAAGGGTTCTAGAATTTCTACATATTGTTTTAACTCGAACAGAATTAAAAGATTATGAAAAAATTAAGATAGAATTACTTAACAAATACAATTTTCGTAGACCTGCAGAGTTAATGAATGCAGAATTTGATTTTAATTCTTGTAAACAAAACCATGGAGAGTCTGTTTTTAAATTTTCAGAAAGAGTAGCAGAATTAGCTAGAAAAACAATTATTATCAGTTTTGAACAAAGTAAACGGGATTTACAATTAATGGAATTACAGCAAAAAAATTTTAACAGATTTATATTGGGCTTGCGTAACAGCTATTCTAGATTTGTTGATTACGAAAATCCAAAAACATTGGTCGAAGCCTTAGCTTTAGCAGAATATATAGAATTAAAAGAAAACCGAAGTACTTTAAGTAACAGATATGTACAAGACAGCGTAAATTTTGATAGATTCAATAATGGTGAAAACGACTATACAAAATCCAATAAGTATAATATAGCAGTAGACGAAGTAAACGAAAGTTCAAAAGTAGTTAAAATTGATAGAGATGACGTAAATACATCGATAGAATTAAACAGTGACAGGACAGATTTAGTCCATAGAAAGAGTACGAACGAATTAGTTACCGAAGACAATAATTTACATGCAAATAATGATAATAAAGTAGAATTTGAACAAGATAGCATTGTTAACTAGTTAGTAGAAACATGTTGGGATATTAATGGCTTAAATAAGGATAGGATAAAAGTACATAAACTATGTGAGAATATACACGAAAGTATAATTGATAAAGAGATAGAAAAAATAGATTCTAGCCGCGATGATAAAGTTTTATTATGTGAGGGCACTATAAACGAAATAGTTATTGAAGAAAAGAGAATTGCAAAAAATGTAAAAGATGTTAAGGAATCTGTAACAGATAGAATAGTTGCGAAGACTATTAGCTTAAGCCTAGAAGAAAATATACATGTTGAGAGAGAAAATATTGCTATTGTTTTAAGGAAAAGAGAGTATAATTTGCAGAGTAAATTGATTGATTTATTAATGATGAGTAATTTGAAAAGATTAATTTTAGGAATTTTCGCACTTATTAAGTTAAGCATTTATTTCATGATTCTAATTAAGACGATGTTCAAAGAAACATTAATAGTAAGCGTTAAACAGATTTATTTGCCGTTAGACATTAGAGAATAATAGATAGTATTTTAACTAGAAAAATCGGATAAAGATGATTGTTAATTTACCAAAAGTTGCATAGGAATAAAAACATATAAATGTTAGAAAAGATCATAAGTATCATTTTATAAAGTAACAATAAGAAATTTTGGAAATAGGAAGTATAATTTTAACAGTAAACGTATTCTAGAGTGTCAAGATAGTTTTGTTTAAGAGTTACACAGTTTAACTATTAAAATGATTTTTTTCTGAACATAAAGTATTGTAGCATTGTTGTTATAGACGTATGATTTTAAGAAGATTTGATATGAGTGTTAGCTAGAAATTAAAGAGAATCGATTATATTCTTGATTTGCTATGAGTTATTTATTGACTATGAGATATTTAAATACTGAAATAATGATGAAAATAAAGTATATGGAACTATTGAGTTATCGCTGAAAATGGAAATCGGTATGAACGGTTTATAGGAAACCAAGAAATTGAATAAGAAAAGTTATGAAGTACTAAAAAGTGTACAATGAGCTACTGATAAGTAGATATTTATTGAATATGTAATAATGATTAGTTGCAAATCGACGTTGATGAAAAAAAGAACATTCAAATTTGAATGAAGTAAAACAATTCGTTTAGTAAAACAAACATTAACATAATGAGTACAGATACAAGTAAAAGTAGACATTTTTCACACACTCTAGTAATATATTATGATACGTTAAGATTTAGGATTAACAATTAATTATTAACCCCATCATGGTTAAATATATAATTATATATATTTTGATTTTAAGAAATTTAAAACAGAAAAGTAAATAATGGGATAAAGTTTAAAGGAAACTTGAGATTTAAATAGAACGGTAGATAGCGATATTAACGAGTTAAGAAACATAATAAAGAAACAGCATAATTTGAATAAGGTGTTAGAGTATAGAATTTGAATAAAAATATAAACTTTTGTTACAGATATAAACTAGTTTAAGGTCAATTTAAAAAAAGGGATTATCGTTGAATTAGTTGTTAAATGGGACTAATATAGTACTTTAATATTTTACGAGTAAAAGAAACATAAAAACAGAAGGGTCATAAGTTAAGAAAATAAACATATAATTAGGGACTAAAGTTATTTGTAACAGATGTATTGAAATTCGAGTCAAGAAGGTCACAGAAGAAATTAACACTTGAGTATATAAGTGATAATAAATTTGATTTTTAACATAGGATTTGAGAACATAAATTATTTTTTTTTTATATTAATTTTCTTCTTTGCCTTGACTTTCTTTAGTCAAAATAAATAAATTAGAATTAGAATAATTAGAACATAAATTAGATAAGGGTACTTAATAAACAAACTAGACCAGAAGTTACCGATGAACGAAACATGAGTAATAACTTTTAAAGAATAATTATTTTTATGTTTTTATTGAAATATACTAATGCTATATAATTTCAGATGGACAAGATACACGATGAATACAGCAAGCAGAATAAGATGACTTAATGGAAGATTTTATATCATAAATATATTGAATAAATTTAAATGTTTTTCTGTTCACAGATGGTTAAGGAAAGAAGAAGATTTGAAAATTGATAAGAGGTATTCATTGAAAATTTGAACACTTGTATTGTTAAATTGCATTGAGATATAATATAATATAGAGAAAAAGAAATTTTACCTTAATTATAGTATTGGAGTACAGTATCCATAAAATTAAGATTTTGTTGTTTAAAAATAATAAATAGATTTAAGAATAAATTTTTGATATAACAAAGTTTAGAATAATGTTCTGATTTGAAAAAAAATAAATATAATAAATTTGTTAAATGGAAAAAATATAGTAAATAAGAATAAGTTCATTAAAATATTCATTAATAAAAGTAAACTAAAGTATGAAATATTAATTCTAAATTTAAGAAAAAAGTTAAATTTGTATTTGAATTAAAAGAATAAAATATGTTTACATTAAATTTCATTATTATGTAGAATTAACAGTAGTTTGTAAAAGATGTGAAAATAATTTATGGCATAAATATTGCAAAGTTGGAAAACATATATACAACAATCAAAGAAAAAAAAAGTAATAAGATTAAATTCGAAGGGATTAATGACATTAAAAAAAAAAGAAACATATGCCGTAAGATATTTACATGTTACGTTTAAAATATAATTAAAATAACTAGAAATTAAGATATGCTATGAAATAAATTCATCTTTTGTAATGACTATAACTACTAAGTAAAGTTAATCGAATTATTAGTAAATGAGCTATACAAGAGCCAAATTTGTTATGTCAGTTGTAAGAAATTATATAAAAAAGACAGAAAATGAATTTATAATTAAGATAATTACGTAAGGGTATAAATTGGAGCATTTACAACAACGAAGAACTGAAGGAAGAGACAAATAGTTGATTTTCATAATGTGTAAGACTAAGGTAATAATTGTGAATACTTGAACGAGTCAATGATCGAATGTACGAGAGAAACTACCAGAATGCAAGTCGTTATGAGATGAAGATTCCGAGGAAATCGATGCAAATTAAAAAATGAAGAAAAACAATACAAAATGACGAAGTTTGTGAATAATCCAGAAGAAATTGAGGGTCTAAGGGAAGCAGTAATCACTTAAGAAGAAAACATAATCATGTGTGTATTAAACTACAAGTATTGTAAACAGAACAAGAATTTACAAATACTATGGACTATTAAAAAAAACTATCAGTATTTTTTATACGACCTACGGAAATATGAGAACCAAATTCTAAGCCGTGAAGCAGTAGCAAAGGACGCATTCGAAAACATCAACCAGGCAGAGCGTATTCGAAACAAAGAAAAGTATTCACTTATTTATCAAAGTTGGTCGCATATTGAAATGAAATTATGAGAACAAAGTTACCTATATACAGAAGATAAAGAAGAATTATTTTAATTATCAACGACTATATATGATTGATTTATTGATTTAAATTTTATATTACATTTATTTTATTAAGGTTTCAATTATGAATAAATCTAAAAATACGGGAAAGACTAATAAAATTATAGTCATTGGATTATAGATTTTAATTTAAAAACGGGGAGCAATGTAACAGTCCCATATAGATTCATTAATTATTAAATATTTTAACTAACTATTTAGGAACCATTGCAAAGGGTCATATACAAAGTAAAACGTAGATTTTTAATAGTTTTAAGTCGCCTAGCTGGCGGGAACATTATTTAGATTAAGTATTGCTTTATCAATAACCAACGCATATTATTATTATTATATTCAAAACTGACGTTGTAGTATTTACAATAACTTTTTAAAAGAAATATTAATTAACTTCCTTTGTTCATAAGCACGTATAGTTTCAAATAATGTTTATATTAAAACCAAATACAAAATCCAAAGAACTGATGACGAATTGATTTAAGTCAAATGAGGTCATATATTGAAACAAAGACTTTTTAAGCTATATAAACCTAGTTTAAGAGGAAAGTGGGGATCAGTACATCAGATCAGCCCCAGGGAGTCGTTCGGTTTAAGTCAGTCGCCACAGTCGCCAGAAAGATTATAAAGTTACTAAGAATTGTATTGAATAATTGACTGATCAATAAAGAAAATAGTGTTAATGAATACATTGTTTTAATTTGTAAAGTACTTAGAGTTAACGGTCGCGTCGCGTTAAAATAAAGTGATTGTTCAACAGCAGAATTAGCAGCCTGCGAGCACACAAAAAGTAAGTAAAACCTAATATATTTATGTAATATTATTAGATGAAGTACTAAGTCCTGATAGATAAATAAGCATCCACAATTAGCTTGGTCATCCGACTCAAGGAGATCCAGATCTCTATAAAAGAACTCTCGTTAGAGGGGATTGTAGAATCGCTCTCTTAAAATAAGTAACTACCACCATATATAGAAGTAGTATATAAGGGGTAAAGTTACACTATCCACAAATATTGAATTCAGTGCCAACTTAAGAACCATTGCCACGCACGTAAGGAAACATATAGTGGCACTACAAAACGTAATACCACGAGAATATTGTTAGGATGCTATCATTACGCATATAACATTAAAGAATCTCGACAAAGATACTCAAGGGGTATTTTCAAATTTTTTTTAAGATTATTATCAGAAAGAGCCGAAATCTTAGAAACAAGAGATTATAACAAACCTACCACCAGGTCAAATTTGCGCAAATCACTTTTTTCTACTAAAATACCTACCTGTTTCTATTGATTCTAGATACTATTGATGCTAGATACTATTGATGATAGATATATTGAGATTGGTAAGAAAAATCGATGCTTTAATTGTTTGAGACCTGGACATTTTGTCGAAAGTTGTCCATGCGCTTTTAATTGTCATTTATGCCAAGGGCGGCATAACACTTCTTTGCATAATTCAATCCCAACTGTAGAGTCAAATTATGATAATAGTAATAAATTCACTCTCACAGGTCAGGTGTCTGAGTCTAATAGTCTATTGTTGTCAACAGCCCCAGTTGAAATTCCTGACTTTTCGGTAGCGAGACTAGTTCTTTCACAAAAGAATTAGGAAACCAGTTACAATTACCTTTTGAACCAGCCCATATTGCAGTATTAGGTTTGGGATGGTCCAGAACCCACATAAATAATTAAATAAGCATAACTTTGTACTCAATGCACAATACTTTCCTAAAACCATTGAGTTCTTTTGTCATTAACAAAATAACAGATAATGTACTCACATGTGACATTGAATCACCAAATATAAAGTTACCAAAATATGTCAAACTTGCTGATCCATTATTCTTTAAATCCAAAGGGATTGATTTATTTTTAGGCGCTGATATATTTCGGCATTTATTAAGCATTGGTAAAATGAGCCTTGAAAAAAACGGTTTATCAGTTCAAAAAGCTGTATGGATTACCACAGGAATGCGTAATAGACCTAGATCTATGCATTGTTATATGTCACAAAACAAGGAAATTCAAAGTCAACTCCAACAGTTTTGGGAAATTGAGTCTGTGGAAAACGCAAACTCTCACATTAATGAAGAAATTACATGCGAGACTCATTAATAAAACACCATGACACATAATGAAGACGTTCAATTTGTTGTCAAAATTCCATTCAAGGAATCTCCTAACTTACTTAGCGAATCCAAATCTCTAGCAATGAAGCGGTTTCCTTCACTTGAAAAAAAACCAATCGCAAACCAAGAACTTAAAAGGTTATATTCAGATTTTATGAACGAATACATAAAATTAAATCACATGACCGTTAACCCTGACGAAAATATATTGTAAAATTCATTTTCTTTACCGCATCATGGTGTGTTAAAACCTAGCAGCACAATCAGCAAACTTCGTGTTGTTTTTGATAGGTTAATGCAAACTACTTCAGGCATTGCAATAAAATATTTTTAAGCAGTAGGACCCACAATCCAAAATGACCTGTTATCAATTCAACTTAGATTTCGACTATGCCCATATGTAGTCATTGCCGATATCGCAATGATGTATCAACAGGTCTTGGTAAACCCTACGCAAAGAAATCTTCAACAGAATCTATAGCGATCCAGTTCTTGAGATCCATTTTTGTCATATCAGTTAAATACACTCACCTACGGAACGGCATCTGCGTTATTCTTAGCTATAAGAAGCCTCTGCCAGCTAGGATATGAGTGTAAACTAACGCATCCCATTGCGTCAAAAGCGATATTAGAAGATTTTTTTGTAGACGATTTACTTACTGGCTCGGAAACAGTTCATGAATTATCAAATAAGTGTGTAGAAATTGACTTAATTTTAAAGGCTTCCGGATTTAAGCCGCGAAAAGGGCTTTCCAATTCTCCCGATTCAATTCAACAAGTCGAACAATTGAATAACTGTATTAATAACATTCAATTGGGCGATTCAAATAAATGAAGAACCCTAGGCGTAGAATGGAATCCTCACACTGATTCGTTTAAATATAACATTACCAGCATTGATATTCCCGGTATAATTACCAAGCGAACTATTTTGGAATTTGTATCTAAAATATTTAATCCTTTAGAATTTCTTTCACCGTACATTATAAATTTTAAAATACTATTGCAAATGTTATGGCCATAAATTTTAATTAGGATGATCCAACTCCGCTTAACTTACATACTAATTGGACATCTTTCAAAGTCAATCTGAGCAAACTTAACATTTTGAGTATACCAAGCCACACCTTAATAAAGAATTGCATAAAAATCGAACTTCATGGATTCTGTGACGCATCTGAGAAAGCGTACGGGGCATGCTTGTATTTAAAGAGTATCGACTCTTACAATAATTGTAATATAAAACTTCTCTGTTCCAAATCTAAAATTGCTTGAACTATGTTTAGGTATTATATTAAATAGAATGACATCCAAAGTGACAAACACATTATCTATTAAAATTTCAAATATATATCTTTGGTCCGATTCAACATATTTTTATTATGGTTAAAACTAACTTCTTGCACAATAAACACTTTTGTGGCAAATCGAATTTCAGAAATACAGAGAAATATGATGTCTATAGTGCAACGGCGTCATATTGTCTCTGAGTATAATCCTGCAGATCTTATATCGAGAGGTATAGAACCGCAAAATTTGTTGAATAATACTTTATGGTGGAATGGCCCTTCCTGGTTATTTAATTCACATGAGACATGGCCGTTAAATAACTTTATAGTAGACACTTTACCTGACAAAAAAAAACCTATTATAATAAGCGCCAATGTCGAATTAACATTAAATATTTTTAGTTTGTATTCCTCGTTAAGGACACTTAAAAGAGTCACTGCATATTGTATGCGTTTCATAAAAAAAAATTTTAGGTCCTAAAAATAAAACCATTGGACCTTTAACCATATCTGAACTAGAAACTTCCATGAACGTTTTAATTAAAGTATCACAGTCGGAATCTTTTAAATCAGAACTTGAATCTTTGATTAAAAATCAACACGTAAGCAAGTCAAGCAGACTGCTGTCTTCAAATCCTTTTATCGACGAGCATGGAATTATACGTGTTGGTGAACGATTAAAACATTCAGATTTTGATTTCAATAAAAACACCCTGTGGTTTTAGCGTCTGATCATCCCTTGACCAAAATAATAATGATTTATGAACACAGAAGAATGTTTCATGCTGGCCCTTAAGCGTTTTTGTTCTCTCTGCGCGAATAATTTTGGCCATTATCAGGTATGTCTTCAGCAAAGAAAATAGTTCACAATTGCGTCACCTGTTTTAAATATCGTCCTAAATTACCTAACCCGATAATGGGTGATTTACCCAGTGATAGGGTGACATTTGAATTTCCAATTAAGGCAACGGGAATTGATTATGCGGTCCCATAATGATTAAGAATAAATAAGGTCACTGTAGCATTTTAATTAAATCATATTTATGCTTATTCATTTGTTTTTCCACAAAGGCCTTGAATTAGTGACGGATTTAACCACACAGAACTTTCTTTTGGCACTTAAACGTTTTATGTCTCGCCGTGGTAAACCCAGCGTCGTATATTCTGATATATATCTGAACGGTACGAATTTCGTTGGGTCAAAGAATTTGTTGTCCAAGTTTCTTTCCAATAGAGTTAATCAAATCACAATTATAAATTCAGTTTCGGATCAATCAGTTTCTTGGAAATTTATTCCACCCAGGGAATCTAAATAAAAAAAAAGTACAAAAACGCATTTAAAAAAGATTTTGGAAAATTCCAACTTAACATACGGGAACACTTATACTGTATTGGTACAGATAAAAGGAATATTAAATTCTCGACCTTTATATACCCGTAACCCCAGGTCACTATCTTATTGGTCGTCCGTTGACTATAACTCCAGATCCCTCAAACATTACTAATATGAGCAAGCTGCCTCGATTCAATTATGTTCAACAGTGCATCCTACACTACTGGCGCAGATGGACATCGGATTACATTCATCACCTTCAACAGCGAACTAAGTGGAAGGTAACTTCAGGACCTGAAATGGCAATCGGTTCGCTGGTACTAATAAAGGACGATAATGCTCCTCTATTTAATTGGATCCTCGGTCGAATTACTGAATTGATATCTGGTCCAGATCAACAACAGCGCGTCGCTATAGTGCAGACTTCTACAGGCCCCATCAAGAGAGCAGTTCGCAATTTAGCGATACTCCCAAATCAGGAAGCTTAGAAATTCCTAAGGAAATCCAACCCGGGAGTTTCTGTTAAAGCAAAATCGCGGTTTAATGTAATATATTTTTTGTACTTTTAGTTTAAATGAAATATTGTATTATTTTTGATTGTTCATTCATTTCTTTTATGTTTTTATATATTTTCTGTTATTAAATATAATTTCAATTTGCTCCTTTGTTTCATATTCAGGTTTAAACGCTCTGTTGCAATTTTAAATCACTTTATCTACAGCTCTCAACCTAGCAACAAGGGCAAATTGAATTCATTTAAGAATCATCGTCTTTGTATTATTATATGTATTCTATTATTTAATTGTGCGTGTAATATAAAAGTGTTAAAAAATAAAACCCTAATCCTAATCAACAAAGTTCAGCAAAGGTAATTTTTTCAAATTAAAACATCTACAACAAAACAATGCTTATAAATATTTATTATAAATTTTTACATTGACTTTCTTTATATTTAATAATTTTAAAAAGATAATTATATTCTTAGATTATTCTTAAATATTTGAAAATAAAAACTTGATTTGTGGTGTCAAAAATCTGAGTTATTATTTTAGGTCGTAATAGAAATTTTCTGTATATGTTTAATAATACAACAATTGATTTTGGAAAAGAATAAATCTATTTAGACACAATTCATGTTTTCGTCGTAAGAGCTACTTTTAGTTTACAAACAGGTTAATCCGGCTCTGTGGTTAAGTCATATTATATTAGGAGAAGAGGGTAAAGGAAGGTGCTAAGTAAATGAGGTGTATGCTATAAATGGAATAGGCTTGTGAACCATGTTTTAATTTTTATAAAACTGTGAAATATATTGATAAAGTTGGCTACCAGGACTAATTTTGTATTTTTAAAGATATTACCAATTAAAATAGTAATTTTTTCACTTCATTTATTATATAAACTCCAATACCTACATATCCAGTATGTTACTATCTCCTTTAAACAAAAAAGAATATAAAAAAAAACATATTTAACAGAACTATCCTTTAATAGTGCGACAGGATACGTCATAAATATGGCCGACATTTGTAGCGCTAAAACTACAATTCGAACTTTAATTGCAATATCACCGTCAACATATAAATATTTAACGAAATAGACACACCCTTTGGTTATGACCGCTTCTCTAAGGATTGGGGCCGACTTTAATACTTATGCCTTCCAGTCTGAGAATACGTGAATGCCGTCTTTTTTATCTGCAGCAACTTCTTTTGCGACGAAGCTGTTTTGTATTGGTGCTTCCACATTTCGTTGCTCTGAGTCGACAGTGTGTGTGGTTATGTTGATTGTTTCTTGGGTGTCAGAAACAGTGCTTGTTTTATTTTGTTTATTATTATTGCTGCTTTTCTTTGTAGCCTTGCCTCCTTTCTTATTATTGGTTGGCTGTCTGGCCGGTTCGGTGTTCTTTTCCGCTGGTAATAAGTTTTCCTTGACTATATGAATAGTCGTTTCAACTGCTGGGATTGCAGTATTTGTAGATATCACAGCCTCCTGGGTAGCTTCGGCCTCGATATTTTCGTCTTGTTAAGTCAGATAGAAGCAGGTTTCCTACCTCTTACGAGTTGGAACCCCTCATTGTCATCATTTTCGTCCGTGGTTTTAGTAGCTTTTGTTTGTTGTTGTTGGACTGTTTTTTTTTTGTGTTGTCCTCTTCAGTGCTGTGGTCACCTTCAGTGACTTCCTGTTCAGAAAGGCTAAATTCCTAAACAAAATGAGAAAAAAAATTTTTTTTTTGTGTAGTCATGAGCAGGATTAACTTCTGGTGCCGGCTTATCGTTGAATTTTGGGACACGCTTTATATGACGCACTGAGTGACTAAAAGAGTGTTTACAAAGCATTGCGGTAGATGTCTCTACTAGATTTAAGAGCTCAACGTAAAGTTGTGCATAACTCTGGTTATGTTATTAGTCGACTGTGTTGCTTGCTTAAAAAATAGTTTAATATTTAGTGTTGTAATTATAGTAAATAATTATTTCACCGCTAATTATAAATATATGTGTTGTCATAGTAAAGTAAGTTACCAGTGTAGATATTAATGTAGATACCATCGTAGTACTAGCACAAGAAACACATGAGCCATCTGCGTTTGGTAACACTAACTAAAAGTACCGAGAGTGCTTTGTCATGGCGTTTGAGGCAAGACAAACCTTGTGAATCTTAACGTGGTACAGAAAGGACGCTCTTTGTGAAACCAGTGCTAATACTACATACAGAATACTTTTTATTAAAATATACATCTTATAATTATAATCTTTTATTCAAACTCTGCAAGAATAGTTCCCAACAGGTTATGGGCCCAGATTAGGACTCTCTGCAGCATTGACTAAAAGATATATTACAAGATATCAGGGTTTTTGAGAAAAAAGTGAGGCAGCCATCTTGAAACAAACGAAGGTGATATTAATAAGTCCACATGTGCTTGTGAGACTATTTAGACATTAATATTGTGTTTGTGGTGAAGGAAAGTGATATTAATAAGTTCATCGAAACTATTTTGAAATTAATATACTTTTTGGGCTGAAAACGGTAACATTAATAAGTCCACACGTGCTTGTGAGACTAGTTAGACATTAATGAACAGATTGTGCTCGAACATGAAGATTAATAAGTCCTCGTGTGTGAGAGACTACTTAGACATTAAGATTGTGCTCGAACAACAAGATTAAGATGACCAACAGTATTAGCATCGTCAAATTTGGTGGTAAGAACTACCAGCAATGGAAATTTCAAATGAAGTGCATATTGAAATCGAAGGGCGTGTACGAGTGTACAGCAGGCACCGAAGTTAAACCAGGGGTAAACGCAACAGCTGATTTGGAAACTTGGAACCAAAAAGATGCAACGGCGATGTGCATCATAACCAGCTCGATGGAACTACAGCAAATTACACTAATCGAAAATTGTGAGTCGGCCAAGGAAATAATGGACAAACTCAGTTCTATTTATGAGATGAAATCGGAAACAAATAAGATGTTAGTTCACGAGAGGTTTCATCAATACAAAATGGCACTTAACGAGACGATGGTGCAACACATTTCTAAAGTGAAAAAATCTTGGTAAGCAGATACGAGAGTCAGGCGATACTCTCAGTGATACTGCAATCATGACTAAAGTATTGAGTACAAGTATCGTAACTTTAGGCAAGCATGGTTGTCAGTGGAGGATTCGAAACAGAATATGGCCAACTTAACTGGACGTTTGTTGGATGAGGAGGCGAATCTCACTAAATATGAAGAAGAAGAAGAAGTCGCTCTAGCAACTACTAGGACAGTACATACTGAAAGGAGGCAGATTAACAAGAAAATTGTGACGTGCTTTAATTGTAACCGGAAGGGTCACTATGCGAGGGATTGCAGAACAGAAATAAACAGTAGAAGAAATAAGCAAAATGTCTCATGCTTTAAATGTAATCGGAAGGGTCACTACGCGAGAGATTGTAGAAAAATGACGAACCAATACGTAGAGGAGACACATCATAGTAATCACGGCGCCTTCAACGCAGAAATATGCAACCAGACTATCAGCAAAGAAGATTGGATCTTAGATAGCGGAGCTTCAACCCATATGACATACAAACGTGAATTCTTTGATACGTTTAGTGAATGTAAAGGGCTCACCGTCAAACTAGGCAACAATGGAGAGGTACCTGTAGAAGGCATCGGCACTGTAAAGATTAAGAAATTAATTAAAGGCAGAAGTGTGGATGGATTAATTACAAATGTCTGGTATATACCCAAGCTGAGGAAGAACTTATTTTCTGAAGGTGTGATAACTAAAAAAGGGATGAAAATAGTAAAGCAAAACTAGACAGCAGAGATATACGACCGTGGAATGTTAGTAGCCAGTGCAATCCGAGAATCAAACAACTTGTATAAGCTACAAATCGAAACTGTAATTGCCATGGAAGCACATACTACAGTAAGGTGAAATCTTCAAGTTTGGCACGAAAGACTGGGGCATCTGAATGTTGAGACTCTTTGCAAAATGGTTACGAAAGGGTTAGTGGAAGGAGTGGATATTGAGAATACCAACGAATTCTTCTGTGTCAGCAAGGCTGTCAGCAAGGAAAGTAACAGAAGTTGAAATTCAGGAAACATACCAAAACAATGAGAAGACCCGTTGAAATCATACACAGTGATGTATGCGGCCCAATGTCTGAACCATCTGTAAGTGGTTGTAGGTACTATGTACTATTCAAAGATGACCATACTGGTTTTAGAATGGTTTGGTTTATTAAACACAAAACAGACGTCTTACCGTGCTTTCGAAAATACGTAAAGATATGCGAAAATAAATTTGGCTACAGACCGCAAATTCTGAGAGTTGACAACGGGAGAGAATACTGCAACAGTAAGTTTCAAAGTAACCTTTCAAGCAAATGCATTCTAATGGAAACTACGGCACCATATACTCCAGAACAGAACGGGAGATCTGAACGTGATAACAGAACGATTATGGAAAGTGCACGATCAATGCTTTACACAAGCAAGAAACCAATGTACCTGTGGGCGGAGGCTGTAAATACAGCAGTATACATACTTAATAAAACGGCAACAAGTCAGATTACAGATTCAACACCATATGAAGCCTGGATGAAAAAGAAACCGAACTTGAGCCATAGCAAAACTTTTGGTTGTGACGCATTCATGCATATTCCAGATGTACTTAGAACGAAGCTGGAAAGTAAAAGCAAGAAATTAATATTCGTGGGTTATGAAAAGGAATCGACAAACTACAGACTGTTCGACCCAACCACAAAGAAAATCAAAGTATCCAGAAATGTAACATTCACCGAAAGTAATAATTTAGGCAGAGAAAACCCAACCCAGATGTCAGAAATAGCAATCGAAAAAGAAAAAGGGGAAATCAACAATCAAGAAGAAGTGATTAAAAATGAGACCACAGAATTAAGAAATGAAACTAAAGTCGACCAGGTAAATTGACCGAGACGTAATACGAGAAAACCAATACGTTTCACCGAAGCCAACATTGTTGAAGCGGGAATACTAAATTCGTATGAAGAGGCGTTAAAGAGTCAAAATGAGACAGAATGGCAAGAGGCCATAGACGCAGAACTATTGCAAGAAGATGTGAAACAAGTATTAGATTGGCTTGAAAATCACGGTGAAGTTTTTATTAAGAATAATACAGACATTAGCAGAAATATATAGGAGGCAAAAGTGTTTCAAAAGTTACATGAACATTTTGACAATATTGCTCAGAACACCCACAGGAAAGCTGAAAGATTAATAACAGCAATTGAAGAATTAACACAGACCGACGAGTGCAACGTACAGGAGATTCACTCTGTAGCTCAGGAACTAGAAGCACACGTGACATCTTTTGCAGCCAAAGTTGAACAACGAAAAATTAGACTAGATCTAGCTGAAGCTTTCTACACCCACGAAAAAGAACTGAGTACGTGGTTAGACGAGCTGCGTAGTAAGCTTTGTGAAGATGTCGATGTTCCTCTTATTGGTGGCGAAACGCTGGAAGGGGCTGAAAGGTTGTTAGAGCAGTTGACTCAACATAGAAAGTACTCCTGGACGCTTGTGCCAATACCATATCACAAGGAGAGGAGCTTCTTCAAGAAATAAGATCTGTGGGGAATATAAACTCTACGGGCTCGATGTCAGCCGTAGAAGGAGCTGTGGAACAACTCGCTAAACAGCGTTGAAAACTTGAGGAGTTGTGGGACACAAGAAAATTGCGACTTGATTTATGTTTAAGGCTACGACTATTTGAACGAGATTCACTGGATGTATGTTTCCAGCTGGATATTTACAGAAGAACTGCAACACAGCGAGTTATCTCACAATGTACAAAAAGCGAAGGAACTTCTCCTGCTACACAATGAAAGGGTCAGTCACATGCAAAACACGACGTTCCAGATTTTGCAACAGGGCCAAGAACTTACGCGGGTTATTGAATCTTCAGGAGTTTGTGTCATTGCAGATGCACAAACTATGGTACAGGTGCTGCTAGAAATTCTTTATTAGATTATTCTTAAATTAGAGCAATGTATACAAATGAGTCAAGTTCGAAAGGACGCCGAGAAAATCATAAGGATCAGAAATAGAGAAGCTGTGTTACTAACAAGTTCCACAGTACCCAAAAGTTTGCAAGATGCAGAACAACTTAGAGAAGGTGACACAAATTATGGAATGTATACGGAAGATATCTCTGATGCTGACTACGCCAATGCCATAGACACAAGAAATGTTTTAACGTTGTGCAACGGAGCTAAAGCTCGGAACAGCAAACGTCAAGCATCAGTAGGAGGACCATCAAGTATTGAACTTAACAGAAGTGTTAAGTGTAAAGGACGATTAAATATTGACAATCAAAGTGCCTTTAAACTTATAATAATATCAGGGATTTAATATGTGTCAAAGACTGTTTAGGTTTAAGGACTTTTCTATTTATAATAAGCTGTGAATATGGGGGCGTGTTGTAATTATAGTTAATAATTAGTTTTGTATTCACCGGTAATTAAAAATATATGTGTTGTCATAGTAAAGTAAGTTACCAATGTAGATATTAATGTAGATACCATCGTAGTACTAGCACAAGGAACACATGAGCCATCTGCGATTGGTAACACTAACTAAAAGTACCGAGAGTGCTTCGTCATGGCGTATGAGGCAAGACAAACCTTGTGAATCCTAACGTGGTACAGAAAGGACGCTCTTTGTGAAATCAGTGCTAATACTACATACAGAATACTTTTTATTAAAATATACATCTTATAATTATATACTTTTATTCAAACTCTCCCAAGAATAGTTCCCAACATTTAGTTTAGTCTTAGACATGACGCATATAACATCGAATCTCGTAGTTCATTAATTAGAAAATTAAAAAAAAAATTATTTTTGCTGCAAATTTTACATTTGAGAAAAATGGCTAATTGTAACCTACCTCTGCCGAAACTAAATTTGGAACGGTAAGAAACATTTTAATAACTATAGTTTTATTATTTTATTTATTATCTAAACAACATTTGCTTTGGTTTTTGCAGGAAATTTCGACTACGAAGTTTTGAATCAAAAATAAAAGTGGCCGAGACGGCTTTATACAACAACGTCCAAAGTTCTTGGGCAAAAGCTCATCTGTAAAATTTGGCGTATGATCGAGATGTAAGTTTGTTTATTTAGTTCATTATTAGAATAACGCAAACAACACATTTCAAGTCTAATTAACATCTTCTAATCTAATTATTCTCTTAATGTATTTATTCTATGTTTCAGATCATTTCAATTTTACATGGCCGTGCACCCCGCCAAGAATTAGATCGTCTTTTCCGATTGTTAACGAAGAATAGGAAAAACTCAGAAGATATTAAAAAATTAATCAAAGGTTTAGCATATAAATTTAACTCGCGAAAAGAATATCTACGTAGAATACGACTTAAAAAAATCACTGATACTAAAGAAGTTAAAACTTTAGATTGTGTATATCCAGTAAGGTCTGCCTGCAATAATCCTTAATTATTAAACCCTAAGGGATAATTGACCTTAACATTAAAAATTTACTTATTTTCTACCTCTTTTTAATGAAGCAATATATGGACTTATGTTATATAAATGTGATAGAGAAATTATTAAAATATATATTCACATTTTAGTAATTATTGAGTTTTATTTATTTATTGATTTCGCCTAAGCACAAACTGGGCACCTGAGAAGGAGTTAAGACCTGTTTTGGAACCCAAAACGGAAAAGTTGAAAACTCTCTAAACGGTGATAATCATTGAATTTTGAATTGATTTCAAACAATAACTGTAGTAAAACAGGGTTCTTAAACCTAAACATAACAATCCTTAAGTCTAAAAGAACATAAATGTAAAATTTTACTGATTTTAAACAGCTGCACTAGGAGTCCACAGAAACCTAAGAAATGTACAAAAAATATATGTTGAAATGATAAATTAGAATTTTCATGTTGATTTCAAACAACTAATAATATGAACTTGCTAATAAATACACGTCGCTCAACGTGTAAAGCAACGGAAAAACTGATAAAAATATTTCTATGTTCATACTAAAAATAATATTTCCCTAACAGTCTCTCAACTAAAATTTAGTACGGCATAGAAGCAGGACAAAATTGATAATAGTTCCAACAAAAATTTAGGGTACCCCTAAATTCTAAAGAACTGCATGAACTTGACAAGTCAAATAAGTCAAGAAAAATCCGTAAACACGGTTATCGTCACAAGTCGGGAAAAAATTATCTTCAGAATTGAAATAAATTTTAAATGAATTCTAAAGTGAAAAAATCTATATAAATAATAACTCTTGTATGTAACGTAATACACATGGGCCAAAACAGCATGGATGCAATTCTCCATCCAACCTGAAAAATGAATAAATCATAAACTAGGATAATTATATTTTGTGAAGAAAAAATAAATAATTAAATTCACAAAATGATAGCAAGAATTTCTAAGACCGAGGCTGTGGTAAAAAGAGGTACCTATCAGTAATTCTGAAGCACAGGTCTAAATATTAAATTTATGATATACATAAAATTAATAACAACAATTTGAAAAAATTTAAGGGAAACGTAATCGAGGGTACGCCCACTTACTTCACATCTAATGGAAAAAGTAAATACACTTTGTATAGCAAAGGTTCTAACTAAAGTGCCTGATAACTACAGGGCTGCAACCCTTTTTACAATTTAATCCCAAAAGGATAGAATAACGAAAAGGGTAGGACATAACAACAGCTAAGGAAAATACGTTTAACTCGGGAAATATTTGCAAACCAACCATAAACTTAAATACAGTGGCACAAGACAAAAGTCACTAACAACATGTTTCGAAGTACGAAACTTAAGCGTAAATTAAACAACCTACTTCAAGATAAAAAAAACACGCCAAACAGTAGCGGAAAATAAACAGTTTTCAAAACGCAATTGGGTTACCAAAAAAAAATCACAGTAATTTCTAAAACAGGAAGTAGTAGAAATCACAGACACACACCACATAGTGGCACTTGTACAAATCAGAAGTAAAATGTGAAAACAAACCCAAAGCAACGTTCAAGAACTTGTGTTGTATCAGAAGGATATAACGCTATTACCTTCTGACTACAGAAGATATACACAAGGCAAAACACAAGTCTTAATCCTAATAACCCTATCAAGGAGAGGCTTGACCATTTTTCCAGTATAATGTCTTACGGTTATTCAAGACACAAAACGATTTGAAACATGTAAATACAAGAAAAAATGGTTTGAATGAAAACAAGAAACTAAAAGGTGACAAAAACGAAAAAAAAATCAGGAAAATCTTTTGAGCAGGTGAATTAAATTCGAAAATTAAGATGTAAAGCAATAATACTGCACTATGACAAACCAATAAAAATAAAAATAATAAATTTGACTCAGAAGGAGTCAAATAAAACTGAACAGAAAAAATTTAATTAAATCAAACTTGTATTTACAAACGTATACAAGGAAAAATGTCAATAGAAAAATATATTTACCTAAGAAAAACACATTTGACAAGGTAAATATAACGTACAAAAAAACAACTAACAATGCAAAATAGGACGAGATCAGGTGAGTCCTGGAAAGCGGTAATTTTCACATAGTTTTATATCGTAGAAATAAATATTATGATTGTGAAGAACTTCAAACTTTGAACATGCTTGAATCTGCAGATTGTGACTTCAGTGAGTAAACTGTTGCAGCATAAGACGTCACATTAACGTTGAGACAAATTCGACGAACTCCTGGAGTAGATTTTTGAGAAATATTATTATACACGCCAAACACAAACTATTAAATTATTGATATTAAAATTGTACACTAAATTAAACTTGTTGCTGGAGTAAAATTATTACACGATGTGAATTAAATTCACAGGTTTAGCGGAAAACAATTTTAAATTTTCTTTAATAAAATGAAAGTTCATAAATTAAATATTTTACAAAAAATTAAACTGAAGTAACTGTAAGGACTGTTGGAGTGACTCTTGTATGTAATAAAATAATTCATCAACGCCGAAGCGTACGTGTTGGTAATAATTCTTCCAGAAGTATAGAAAACTAGGATAACTGCATTTTTTGTTCTTCAAAAAGATATACCTCTTGGTGTATAGTGGATACTCGAACCATTTTATAAATCGAGCGATTTTAATAATGTTCAGAAGTGTTGAATAAAAGTATTGTATGTGACGAATTTTTAACAATTACAAAAAAAACATTTGAAGCAAAAAGGTGATTATGAGGAGATTCATTATTCAAGTACCAAAGAAACTTGACAGAAAATTCTATTTTGCTGGACTCAGGCTTCCAGAAAACAGCTCACTCCATAAGCAAAACAGTTTTTTAACTCTTACAAAATTAACACCTTCTGACCAACAATTGCGTGTGTGTGTGTGTTCTTATTACGTCTTCACCACATCGGACGTGTGTGCGGGAGCTTTTCACGTCAGTCACCACTTGGACAATAGTAAGGAATCTTTTTTTCTGTCTTCTCCAAATTGGACATTTTCAGAAACAGTTTAAAGACATAATCTGGAGCTGCTTGGACGACTATTCTGGCAACAGTTTTACGTCATAATCCGCTGGCTGCTTAGACCTAGTTTCCGGTGGCTGCTTAAACGAAGATAAAATTTCTTTATCCTAGCAATGTGTGATCTCACAGTAGATTTTAGATATTGAATATCCTGTAACAATACTGATACTGCAGAAGTAAAACTAATTATTTTCAATGAAGTAGACCATTTATAAGAAAATTTGTTGGAGATTTGATTCGCGGCATTTGATAACACATTTGTGCGAACCACCACAATATCTCCAATTTTGAACGGTACAATACGCCTATTTCTGTCATATAGACGCTTTCTTTTTTCTTAAGCTTTCTTTAATTACTTTTGTACCCTTACATAAAACTCATTGTCTGGAGGTTGTTGGGTGTTCCAATTAAAGTCGTTTATTTCATAAATGTTATGAAGAGAGACTCTCTACCTAGGAAAAGTTTTGCGGGTGTTTCTCCAGTTGCTTCGGAGAATGCATTGTTAAAGGCGAAAGCTATGGATGAGATGAACTAATCCCCATTTGTTGTGCGTTAAAGCAGTTTGATTTATGTAAATCAACGTCTCTCTGACGAAGTAAAGTCGGACTTGCTATCTGAAGAGTACGTGCTTGTTAGAATGTGCCTAATACCCCAGTCGAGACACATCGCTTCGAAGTGATTTGAATTGAATGAGGAACTGTTGTCCAAAGTCAATTCTTCCAGAGAACCGTAACGAGACCAAACTTCGTTAGCTAGTTTTTTGACCGTCAGAGATGATACATTAGCTACGGGAATCAACTACCCACTTGGAATAGGTGTCCACTAGAGTAATTACATATTTGTAGCCGGCTGTTGACCTTACGAGAGGGCCGATATGGAAATAGCCATTTGTTGCCACCCTCTGGTGGGTGATTTAGTCACCATTTCTCCATAGTGTGGTGAGTTGGAAGGTTTACACCGTTGGCATATCTATCAGGATTGAACATAGCTTTTAATCCTTTGGTAATAATCAGGCCACCAGAAAAACTTCCTAATTTTCTGAACGGTTTTTCAAATGCCTAGGTATCCGGATACGACACTGTCGTGGTAGTAAAAAAGAATATTATTCTGTTGAGACTCTGGTACTACGATTCGACGTGAAAGTAGTTTCTTTTCTTGCTTTACATTAGTAGATTATCCTTTACAACATAACACTTTTTGTATTTGTTCATGTTTGATTCGATATTTTTACAGAACGTGTCTTTTAGTTATTCTTTTCTTAGATTTGAAAATTGATCCGGAAAATGTATGAGAAGGTTTACTTGGGGTTGCGAAAAATTAGGAGTTGAACTCTGCATTTCTTCAAACAGTCTGCTGAGGCAATCAGCTGTGTGATTTTTTTGCGCCTTTTATATGCGACACCGTGAATTTAAATAAGCTTAGTTTCAACAGCCATCTTGTAACTTTTCCAAAATTCTTAGGCTACTTATACAACCATGTTAAGGCGGCGTTATCCGTTTTGAGCTCAAAAGGCTTAATTTCTAAGAAATTTTTAAATTTGGTGACCCCAAAGATTACAGCCAAACATCCTTTCTCATTTGTCGGATAATTTCTTTCATGATTGTTCAAGGTTTTACTGGAAAAAACAATTGGATGACAACATTCGCCAATTTGTACTTGTAGCAGAACTGCGCCCAAACACAAATCGCTTGAGTCCACTTTCAGATTAAAAGGCTGTTCGAAATCTGATAGTTTCAAAACCGGAGGAGATGTAAGTGCTTGCTTTAATTTTAAGCTTTTCCGCAAGTTTCGGAGAAATAATATTTCACATTCTTCTTTCGTAAAGCATTCAGCGGAGTCACTATGTCAGAGTAGTTGCGCCATCTGACAGTTCCAGTGATGAATCCTGTTTATCTAAAAACAGAAAAAGTCCGCGTTCAGAAAACACGATTTTAGGGGCGCGTTCAGAATCTAATAATGTACATAACAAAAAATTGACTTCTTCTGACAATGCTAGACAACAAAATCGTAAAATTACTAATAATAGGACTAAGGATATGGATTCAATAACATCAAAAGGTGTTGATGTTATTTATACTTCGGATGAAAATTGTTATTGACAATCCAGGGTATACAAATATAGATAACGCTACAACTGAATCAATGAGATCTGATTTAGCTGCAATGATTAAAATGCTTGATTTGCAAAAAAACGAATAATAAAGAAACTAATGTCACTAAAAAGAGAAGAATTTCTCCAGTTCCTGTTACTTCATCAGATGATGACATTTCTGATATAAGTGTACCTAATAAACTCCGACAGAAGAAGACTCAAAGGAAAAATAATACTATTGTTAATGTCAAATCACATGCAAATGCTGAATGCATCAACTTGCAGGCATTGGATGTGGTGAATGATATTAATAATGGTATTACTGAAAATCAAAAGGATTCTAGGAATATCAGAAATGAAAGTCATGTTAGTATTCCTTCTAATTCATCGAAATTAAACAATTTGTTACAAAAGACGATTCAAAATGAAATAAGATCATCTTCAAGAAACTCTTATAATTATCAACCAGATAATAATTGTTCTACATCATCAACAGTGGATGATTCTTCTAAAATTAATTTTAACAGCATTAGTAAAGAAAATCAACCTACTAAGAATGGAGAGGAATTAACAATCTATTTTCCTACTCCAGAAGCTTTTGTTTGCACTGAAGATGGTTGTAACAAGATTTTTAAATGCTCCATGTGGACTGCCTCTAGAATTAACTTAAAAAGGCATTTCGATGTTATACACAAAGTTAAAACACCTAAAACGATTTCCTTTTGCACCAACTGTAAAAGTATTATTACCGTAAATCCCTCTAAACATATGACAGAATGTCTACAGGGTTTTTCTACTTCAAATAGACCTATTGTACGATATAAATATAAACGTCAGCAATGTGTTTGGTCATGTCCTACAGCGAAAGGATTAGAAAATCATGGAAGAAAACATTTTCTTGATGGTTTGAAAAACAAAATAAATCCTCGTGAGACACAACTTGATCCACCAAATACTAGGATGAGAAGAAATAATAATGAAGAACAAAATAATGATGAAAAATTGAGCACTACTATCAGCTTATCGTCACCTGATATCATTAATAAAACATCTAATGATATTAATACTGAAACAAGTAAAGTGAATAGCAATATTACTATTGATTCAACTAAATTAAAATTGTAATTCAGATAGTAATACAGCTTGTAATCAGTCAGAAAAACAGACTGTAATGTCCGAAAACATCTCGGACATTTATGAATCTGATGCAGAACTGGATGTCATCTCGAATGAAATAAACAAAATACCTGAGGAAATCAAAGATGATTCTCCGCTTATATCATTTAAAAATGTATTTAAAGATATCTTAAGTTATTCTACTAATATTGAAAGTTGGGAGAAGTTTGAAGATGCTTTATCTTCTGTACAACTGAAGTAAGTAAAATAGTCAAACTTCCAGATAGAGATCTAAATTTGGTTGATAAACCACGATCATATGGCAATGTTATGGATACTACGTTTATTCAAAAACTTTATAAAGGTAATAGAACACAAGCCATAAGACTTATAATGGGTGGAACAAGTAACACATGTCAAATATCAAAAGAGGATATAGCTAAACTATTTACTACAACTCCTTCACGTATTGAACACCCAAATGATATCTATATTACCAATGAAGATACTTCCAGGCCCACCATCAACACCAGAAGATTTACTTCAGACGAAGTCTCTATCCGACTCAGAAAATTTGAAAATTATTCACCTGGGGATGATCGACTTACCTACAGACATTGGCGTAATGTTGATCCCAAGTGTTTAATATTGACACTTATTCTGAATTGCTGTCTGAAATACAAGAAAATACCTTCGCCCTGGAAAATATCGAAGACAATTCTCATTTATAAAAAGGGAATTGAAGCTGATATTACTAACTGGCGTCCTATTTCTATTTGTAGGACAATTTATACGATATATACTGGTTTACTAACTACCTGATTAACTGAATGGCTAATTACAAATAACGTTCTTTTGATGGTGCCTTTGAAAATAATTATATCATTCAAATCATCATAAATAAATGTAAATCTTATAACTAAAATAAAACTTGCATTGCTTGAATCGATTTTGCAAATGCTTTTAGCTCCATTCCCCATAAAGCCTTATCAAAAGCATTAACAGCTTCAGGAGTAGGCGAATGTTTTGTAGAGATCATCAAGGATATATACACCGGCACTACAACTAAGGTGTTGACAAATGCAAGGCAAATGGTTGTACTGAATCAATTAAAGTCAATCGCGGAACAAAACAGGGTAGCTCGTTGAATGGTCTTTTATTCAATATAGCGATTGACTCAATTATTAGAAAAACTCAAGACAACAATCTGAAACATAAAGTTATTGCTTATGCTGATGACATTATTCTAATAGGCAATAATGAAATTAATTTGCAAGAAATGATTGATGAAACCTATAAAACGGCAAATAGAATAGGCCTACTTATCAATACTAAAAAATGTTTTGCAATGCAATTTAATAACAAGGATAATCGCACAACATTCAGGATTAGTCAAACCTGCATAAAGTCGCTAGATGAACATGATATCGAAAAACATTTAGGTGCTCCAGTAGGATTCAATATCATTCCTAGAAATGCTGACACCAAAGCTATTGAAAAAATAGGCAAAAAGATTTTATCTTCACTTCTTGCACCTTGGTAGAAATTAAATGCACTTAAGACATTTGTTTTTCCTTCCTGGAATTTTATCATGAGAGTTGGTTCTGCATCTAAACACATTGGGAAGACATAGATGATACTTTAGGAGCTGGAATAAAGCAAACACTAGGTGTTAGATAAGAAGCTTCTAGTGACAACATTTATGGACATGCCAAAATGGGATGTATTGGTATCCCAAATACCGCAATTGATAGTGATATTGCCCTGATCGATAATGCTTTCAAACTTTTAACATCAAAGAATAGTATTATCTCGAAGTTAGCTAATGCTGAACTTTTTGATACCTATACCAAAAGGTTCAAATTTCCTCCGTCCTATGAGAACAAAGGAAACTATCTATATGGATAGTGATGAAAATCTTAGAGCTCCTGCTAATACATCTGCAAATAGCTGGACAAAAGCTAGAAAAGCTTCGAGAAGATCAGGTGTATGCTGGAAGTTTACTTCTAAAGGTATCTCTATAAACCTTAATGACAGTTTACATCGAGTCTCCTTGGTGAGCGCACGTGTTTACAATAAACAAAACAATAAAATAAATAGTGATCTTTTTTTTGCAAATTATAATATTTTTTTTTTCGTGATTTATTTGTATTTAAATTATAATTTATATTATTATTAAGTGATATTACTAAGAAGTGAAGTAACTTCTATTTAATTATCACTGGTTAATTAACAATATGGATATGGAGGCTGAACCTCCCGATAAAAATCCGAACAATAAAAACAACTCTGTGACTAACAAATCATTTCCTACAGATAAAACATCCAGTGATATAACAGAAAACTTAAATAACAATAGTGACAATGTTAAAAAAATATATAATAATTTATACAACACAGAAACAAAATATGACTCGTATAAAGTAATGATAGTTAAAAATAATAGTGATGGAAATACATTTTTTAGTTCTCTTAAATTAGCAGAAATAATTTGTAAAATTAGCAATAAATCTAATATAATAGAAATTAAAAAAGTGGGAAGAAATAGAGTAATCGTTCAATATGCTAATGCAATACTAGCTAACGAAATTACCAAATCAACATTGCTGAAAAACAATGGGTATGAAGCGTTTATCCCATTTTACTGGTGCACAAAAGTAGCTATTATAAAAGGTGTTGATATAGAATATACGGAAAAAACAATTTTAAATAATATAGAGTGTCCACCTTGTAAAGTAACGAGAGTGCAAATGCTAAATCGAAAAATAAGAGTTGACGAAGCTATAAAATATGAACCCAGTACAACAGTAAAACTATTCTTTGAAGGACTTGCAATTCCTGCTTATGTTTACATGTGGAGAGTGAGACGAGCATGTCAACCATTTGTACAACAGACGATACAATGTTATAATTGTTTTAAATTTGGACATGCAGCCACAAAATGTAGAGCAAAAGTAGCAAAATGTAAATTCTGCGGAAGTGAAGATCATTTACGTACTGCATGCACATCTCCTAGCCCGACATGCATAAATTGTAAGCTTAACCACGAGGCTACAGACAATGAATGTCCTGAAAAAAAAGACAAATCAAGATAAAAGATCTCATGGCCCAACACAATCTCAGTTTTTATGAAGCAAAATTAGAATTAACAGAAAAAAATACAGACTATTTATACTCAGTAAGAACTCAAAACTCTTTTGAAGCTCTAAACTACAATGAGACTTTTCCCAATATCACAAATAAATACAATAGTATCAACATAATACCAACATACAAACCAAACCCTTTAACCAGAAGAACCAATACCAGAGTGAATAAATCAAATACAGGTAACTCATTACAAAGATCTTACAGTCAACCACAACCTACGACATCCACTATAGAACCAATTACAAAAAGAAGAAGAGAAGAAAAGAAACCTAACAATGAAGAAAGTGACACATTCCTTAAGAAAACTAATCAAGGAAAAAACAGAAAGCAAATCAACCAAGAGAAACCTGATATTACAATGGAAAACAATGATAATGATACCTGCTATACATCAATATATTATAAAAATAATGATGACGAAATTAAAGATACAAACAAAGACCCAAATATTACATCCCAATCTCTTAGAAGCTACAAGAAACAAATATCTAGTGTACAATGGCCAAACTCGTAAGAAAACATCGATATATAAATTAAGTTTATTTTTTAATAAAAACTCTATTCACATCACTAAACCTAATCGGTTAATAAATTTACTAAAATATTAAATCAACAACAATTATATAAACGTAAAGAAAAAATAAAATATATAAATAAATCGAAAAACAAGACATTAGATATAAAAATTAATCATTAATTAAAACAGTTAAAATGATAAATTTTATTCAATGGAATTGCAGAGGAGTCATTTATATTAAAGAGGAACTAGAACATATGTTACAGAAGCATAACATACATATATGCATACTATCAGAAACGTTTTTAACAAAAAATCTCAATTTTAACATCAAAGGCTATTTTATTGAAAGAGAAGATAGGATACAGAATACAAACTATAATCCCCACGGGGGTGTTGCTATCTTGATTCATAAATCTATAAAATATAAACGAGTAATGCTAAATAACCCATTAAATTCGGTCGAAATAGTTAGAATAATTATAACAAATAACGAAACTGATGTAATATGTATTTTATCAATCTATGCTAAACCGAATCATAAACTATCTAATTCAAACTGGTCACTGATAAAACAACAAATAGCTGTTCCTGTTATACTTGCTGGAGACTTTAACGCGACTAATCTTGCTTGGGATATAAACTGTCCAGGTAGTCAGTATGAAGGTAACGAATTGTTAGAATTCATAGAAAACGAAAATCTAAATATCATCAACGATGATAAACCAACTAGAGTAAGCAATCTCAGTACAAGGGACAGTATATTGGATCTCACATTGGTATCTATGACGTTAACACAACAAATTACTTCGTGGCAAGTTCTTGCAGATAACTTAGGTAGTGATCACTACCTAATTTTTTTCTGTCTGAATGACTATAATAAAGACCGTTACCGTACATCAGAATATTTAACGAGGAGAAATTTCCGAAAAGCAGATTGGGAGAAATATAGCCTTCAAATAGAAAGCAGAATTTCAAACCTTAACACAAATGGAATCACAAGTAATCCCCAAGATGTTGAAAACAAATACAACTAATTTAGAGATGTTATTAATAATTCGGCAGACATACATATTCCATCTACCAGATTGTATAATATAACTCCTAATAACATAAAACCGTCTTCGTGGGACACAGAGTGCAATAAAATGATAGCTCAAAGAAAATTAGCACTAACTATTTTTAATAAAAACATGACAATGGCGAATTATTTAAATTATAAAAAACATCAAGCTAAAACCAGACGATATTTTAGAGCCAGGAAAAAAATAGAATGGCAGGATTTCTGCGAGAATTTAAACCCAAACACAACAACCAACATTGTCTGGAATAATATAAGAAAAATTAACAATAAAAGCTATAGTACTAAAAGGATAAGTGATAATGAAAATTTAAAAGAAGAATTCATTAAAAAAAAAATTCCACAGAACAACAATTTAAATATTACTACCACCACCACCATAAAAGATAATTTCCTAGATAATAACATAAATATAAATGAAGTAAATTTCGCGTTAAATCATAATAAAAACAGTAGCACAGGATTTGATAGAATAAATTACAAAATGATACAAAACCTACCCGACAATGCAATAAATCATCTTACACAAATAAATAATCTGTCATTAAACACTGCTGATATACCATAAGACTGGAAAAAACATATCGTTGTTCCTATATTAAAACCAGGAAAAGATCCAAACAAAGAAGAATCATTCAGACCAATTACTTTACTATCATGTATGGGCAAAACTATGGAATCAATCATCAAAAATAAAGTGGAATGGTATCTCGAACATCATAAAAGATTACCTGAGTTACAATTTACTTTTAGAAAAACAAGAAGTACGCAACATAACTTAAACATATTGAATATCGATATTCAAAGAACATATAGTAAAAATCATTATATGATAGCTGCCTTCATTGACATTAAAGCTGCTTATGACAATGTTAATCTTAAAATATTAAAAGAAAAAGTAGAAAACATTGGTATATCTTCCAAAATATCCAACTGGATTATAAACTACTTCCAAAATAGAGAAATAACAGTTAGATACAATAATAAGTTAACTGGTCCTATACTATGTAATCACGGAATTCCACAAGGCTCAATATTATCTCCCTTATTATTCAACATATACACAGAAAAGTTAACAACACTAACAGATAACAACACAACAGTACTGATGTATGCAGATGACATGGTTATTTATAGTATGGGTCATACGCAAGATATAGCTCAAAACAGATTACAATCAAAATTAAGAAAACTAGATATTTTACTAAAGGAAATCAAATTAAATATATCGTCAGAAAAAAGTAAAATAGTTATATTTACAAGGCATAGAATAAACTGCAGTCCAAAAATAACCATCAGAAATAAAAATATAACTGTTAGTTCAAATACCAAATTTCTGGGTATATTCTTTGATACGAAAAGCACTTGGGCGAAAGAAATTGCACATATTATTAACAAATGTCAAAAAGGCTTAAATTTGATGCGATGTATAGCAGGATACAAATGGGGCGCTGACAAACTTGCAAAAGAAGCTTGTGTAGATGGAGAAATAATCGAAATAAATTAGTCAATAAATGATTCCAAAAAAATAATTAAAGAAAATTGTATGGCAGAATGGCAAAATATATATAATGAGAAAAGTCAAAGTACTGGAAAATTTTTTTTTGCAGCGAATCAAAAAATTCCAACAACCACATGGTTTAATAAAAACCATTCACGAAGATATATTTCAACAAATTGTCGAATGAAATCTGGGCATTCTAGATGTCCAGCTCATCTATACAAAATAAATATAAAAGACACACCAAATTGTAGATGTGGAGAAGAAGGTTCTTTGGACCATATAATTCTAAGGTGTCATCTTTTAGCTTCAAAAATTGATAGACTTTTAAATAAATTATGTATTACAACACAGTTCTTAGTCAACATGTCCTATTTAATGACAAATGAAGCAACAGCAGAAATAGTAACAAACTTTGTGATAGAAAACAATATAGAAGTGTAATTTAAGTTAGAATATTTTATTTAGTATGTATTTAATTTTAAGTTTAATTTTTTAAAAAGAATCAATTTATGTGTATTTATTAGAATAATTATAATTTATATGTAAATTTTTTATATAATTTTACAAATAAAATTCAATGGCAAGAAGGCTGAATAAGCCAAAGCCTAAATAAAAAAAAAAAAACAAAAAAAAAAAACCTTAATGACACATTTATTAGATAATCCCAAAGATGTAAAATCATGCAAATCCTGCGTACTGAAGACCGATCAAAACGTACAAAAGATCTAATTGTCAAGCGTTCCCAAGGTAAAGCAAGTATTGGGATCTGGAAAATTACGACCAGACTTTGTCTTATTCAAAGGAGAATCATGTTACATAATTGATGTAACAATTCCATTTGATAATCGACTCGTTTCATTTCAAGAGGCAAGACTCGAGAAATTAAACATATATGAGCCAATAAGACAAGAGGATGAAAAAAGGTTCCAATTTGTACAATTTAATAGCGCCTCCTAGGCTTCCGCCAATATGTGCTGCTTTTTCCACTAATTCTATCCCCCTTAACTTTTTTATAATTTAATTAATTTTCCAATTTGTACAGGTAGTTCCTCTCATAAATGGATCGTTAGGATCATGGGACACTAACAACAACAACTTCTTAAAGATTTTATGCTCCAAATCATATGCAAACGCTACGTAAGTTTGCGGTCTCCGAGATAATATCATACCCCAGAAACATCTATATTTGGCATAAAACAGTAAAACAACAATCTACTCCTGTAAAGCATATAAAACAATAATTAAACATTCATTGTATAATTGTCCAACCCACCCTATCATGGTTTTTATGTGGTTTTCCCATGATACTTAAGAGTGAATACTGGGTGTGATCCACAATACCACAGTCTCTAATTACAAGTGTGAGACCATCGAGGGAGTTTTATGGACTTTATACATCGCTGTAAAGGGCGCTTGAAGAGATCAGACGTAGTTCACGTCGCTCTGCACATTAAAAATTATTAAAAATCAAAGTAAGCATATATTAATATATACTATTCGCCACCTGTTGCAGGAAGTCCGGAGCTGCAAATTAATACTTTTCCGGAGGACCTGGGAGGAAAACTGTAGGAGATACGAGCCAAGTAATATAGCTCTGAAAATCAATTTCTGAGGTATTCGTACAGAAAGATCGCCTGTCTATATATATATATATATATATATATATATATATATATATATATATATATATATATATGTGGGATTATTTTTTAAATTAGTTTTAAGTTAATATAATTAGTTTTAAGAAATAGGAATAAGAAACCTGTAAACTAGGGTAGAGATCTTTGCTAAGAACGGGGTATATTTAAATGTTAAATAAACTGGTGACAGACCCTATAGCCGTTCACAGCAACATGCTTACCAGTTCGCTACAGCGTCAAGAGTACGCCTAAGGGGACGGAGGACAGGGCCGTTCGCTAGCTGTTCAAGATGATGAGTCATCAGGGCGTTGTCTCATGGATTCATACGTACAAGTCGTAGTCGTGTTCAATAAAAAATGGCGATAGAAGTATAAATGGTTTTATATGGTTGCTATTTTGTGAATTAAAATCATAGTTAAATTTATTACTAGGTGTAATATAATTGATATTGTGATTAGCGTAAATAATAGAGTTAGACAGCAAATGTAATGTTTAGTACTAGGGTGTATTTTCATTAAGAATATTGTGTTGTTAACTATGGACAATTGTGCTGCGTATTACGGGTGTAACATGCAAAAAACATTGAAAGAACTGTATTGTATTTTAATCAAGTGTTATTTTCGTGTGAATTTAATTACGATTAATTCGCTTTATTCAGAAGTAAATGTATAATTTTGTGTAAATATTTTGTGTAAATATTAAATGAACTATCAATATCCAAACCATGTGTTTGCTCGTATATAAGAAACTATGTTGTTATGTTATACTGCAAATTGATCGTCACAACGGATAGTTGTAGAAATAAACCTACAAATTGGAATATCAACCGGGATATATTTGGATGGTTAGAGGATCTACTCTACAAATTGAGGATCATGTGGATTGAATAGTTCTAGGCTGCATAATAGAATCTCAACAGGTGGTTGTAAATTCTAACCTGCAAAGCAGAGTCTGTACCGGGATGGTAATAGATTCAAAAACTACTAATGTAGATAATTAAAAAAGTCTACATATATATATATATATATATATATATATATATATATATATATATATATGTGGAAACGAGAGTACAATGCCACCTCTGATGTGGAAAACGAGAACTATCCAACTTCTTATGTGGAAAACAATAACCAATCCGCTAATCTGATGTGGAAAACGAGGTACTCTTATTTAATTTAGGGCAAATGTCAATTCAATTAATATTCAACTATGTAATATCTTAGTTGGTTTGTCAGGATGATAAAGAATCACATAATTGGTTTAATACATTTATTGAATAAAATAATAACGATGATAATAATAATGATAATAATAATGATAATACAATAAGGTTACAATATAAACGTTGATGTTTACTTTACAAATACAGAACAATGAATGCATGCACAACCTTAAGTTCTAGTTAATATATACTCAGTTCTACATTAGTTTTCAGCTTGACTTAAAAAGGTTTGTTTTTATTACTTCCCAGAATATGCCTGGTTTGTTTCAGTAACACATCCCCTCATGTATTCAATCAGTGGTTTAAAGTTCCACACATTATAATTGCTTTTAACCTGTCACTTGGTTTCTATTTAAAACATACCCTCATTAATCACATTCTTTATGACTTTCTTAGAACGGGTGTCATAGTTATGAGTTCTTTGTTTGCTTGGTTTATTTGTTCTTTCCACACGGCCGTCCAACTTATCTTTGGCCCCCAAAGACGATACGTCACTGCGGTCATCTGTTTGATGTTCGGCACCCTGACTAGCGTCTGAATCACTAGTGTCTGAGGACACACCCCATGGCTTCATGTGGTTTACAGCTACAATGTCTCCGATTTTGTATGTCCTAGCTGGTTTCCTATTTCTATTGAAATTCCTGGGATTCTCTTCCTGTGTTTTCAATATTTGTTTCTGGGCGTTAACACGTAACTCTTGGAAGTCGTCCTCACGCATTTCTCGATTACCTTTTTCTAACAGCTGAGAGATGTGCGTCTCCTCATCTGTTTTCATTGTCGCACCTGTTAACAACTTGAACGGTGTAGTATTTATGCTACGCTGATAAGTTTTGTTTAATGCTTGCTCTTCGACCTTGCCGTCGTTCAACCAGGTTTCTACATGTTTCTCAACTTCTTCTTGTTCGCAGTAAGCCATTCGTCGCGAATTTTGAAAAACAGGAACCTCATCGGTCATGTATATTTCTGCTGCTTCAGTAACCCTTGTTACTTTTGGTTCATAAGTTTTAACTAGTTCCTCAACTTTAGCCCTGGCACCTGGACTAATGTTATTACCCATGACGATTTCGTCGTCGGCTACACCTAATTTTTTATACTGTTTACTTTCCACGTACTTTTTTCGCATGGTAATACCGTCTACACTTATTGTGATTTCTACTTGGTCTAGCAGAGGTTTACCGATTACAACACTATGTCTAGTTGTACTTGATGGAACTATTAAAAAGTTAGTACAGTACTGTTCATTGTCTACTTTCACTTGAGCACTAAATTCACCCAAAACTTTGATTTGAAATCCTCCGATTCCAGTCAATACAATATTGTTTTTACGCACAACCGCATTGTTACTTAATTTAATATAGTCGTCAGCTCTAATCAAATTCTGATCAATTCCGGTATCAATCAGACATTTAAAACTGATACTGTCTATGCTCATGTCTTTTGTCATATCACTTGTTTTATTTGTGTTCACTATCAAAGCATCACTCGTATTATTCGCGGTACAATTTCTCGAAATATGTCCCTCTTCATGACATTTAAAACACTTTATTTTACTTTCACTTTTTATCTTCTTACTTGATTCATCTCTTTTACTATTAAGGTATTCGTTGCTTTTTCGGCACACGTTTTCCTGTCCGAGTTCATTACAATTAAAACATTTTATCGCGTTTAAGTCTTTTGTTCTGTCCTTACGTACACTAAAATTATTCCTTTCTTGCACTTGCAATAGTGTCGAATCATACCGTTTTACTTTTAACAACAAATCGGGCACTGTTTTAAAGTCACACATTGATAACACACTTATCAAGTCTTTGTTGTTTAGTCCGGCTATTATGTACTTTATCACGGCCTTTTCACTAATATTATCACTCTTACTGGCGATCGCTTTCACCGAGTATACATAATCTTCTATTGCTTCGTTTTTTTCTCGTTGTCTCTTCATTAGTTCCATGTGTACGTCAGATTCATCGTACTCCACTGGAAAATTCCTGATTAATTCGTATTTGAACGTCGTCCAATCCTTGACTACGTTCAAACTAGCATCAAACCAGTTTTTCGCGGCACACTGCAGCTTGTTGACACCTTGATGAAGCTTCACTTTATCACTCCAGCCATAAATGTCTGCTATATCCTCCAATTTTCGCACCCAAGCTGTAGCCGTCAATACCGTGGTTGCTGGGTTAAACACAGGTATGCATTCCAGGTTCTGTGTCGGCATAAACCCATGATGATTCATTCTCTGTTCCTGTATTGTACTATTCCCGATACTCAACTGCAATAGTTCTGTTCTAAGCCTCGTCAGCTCTGCTTGTACTCCCAACCAACTATCTTCATTAGATGTTGAGTTACCTGAGCGTCCAGCTAACAAACTATCTTCCACAGTAGTATCGTTCATGTTTACGTTATATGCCATTTTCAATTTTCTCCTCGTAAAACAGTTTACACACTTTTCTGATACAATTCACTTGCTAGTCCTATTATAAAGTCCGTCTTATAAATTCTCGACTATTCCGCTAATGAACTATCACTTGAAAGCACTGTTTGTAGAAAACTATCTTGTATTATTCTTCTTTGTATTATTCACTTGTGGATAACTCGTAGATAACTAATCCGCACTTAGTTCAATTCGCTATGAGTTACTAATCCGCACTTCTTTGTATTATTCACTTCGCGCACTTAGTTCAATTCGCTATGAGCTGCTAATCCGCACTTCTGATGTGGAAACGAGAGTACAATGCCACCTCTGATGTGGAAAACGAGAACTATCCAACTTCTTATGTGGAAAACAATAACCAATCCGCTAATCTGATGTGGAAAACGAGGTACTCTTATTTAATTTAGGGCAAATGTCAATTAAATTAATATTCAACTATGTAATATCTTAGTTGGTTTGTCAGGATGATAAAGAATCACATAATTGGTTTAATACATTTATTGAATAAAATAATAACGATGATAATAATAATGATAATAATAATGATAATACAATAAGGTTACAATATAAACGTTGATGTTTACTTTACAAATACAGAACAATGAATGCATGCACAACCTTAAGTTCTAGTTAATATATACTCAGTTCTACATTAGTTTTCAGCTTGACTTAAAAAGGTTTGTTTTTATTACTTCCCAGAATATGCCTGGTTTGTTTCAGTAACACATCCCCTCATGTATTCAATCAGTGGTTTAAAGTTCCACACATTATAATTGCTTTTAACCTGTCACTTGGTTTCTATTTAAAACATACCCTCATTAATCACATTCTTTATGACTTTCTTAGAACGGGTGTCATAGTTATGAGTTCTTTGTTTGCTTGGTTTATTTGTTCTTTCCACATATATATATATATATATATATATATATATATATATATATATGTGGGATATAATTTAGGATTAGATATAATTAGTTTGTAAGAAATAATAATTATAAAGAACTCTATAAAATAGGTTAGGAACATTGCTAATATTAAGTTATATTCAAATGTTACTAGCTCTGTTTTGAAACGATTTGTGGACCCCGTTCACTTGACAAGTCGCTTGCTACGACATGCATGATGCATGGCTAGCGCGGAAGAAGGTTGTTAAAATGGCGATAGTAGTAACATACACAGCTTGTATGGCAGTCATAGGTAAATTCGGGAAATGTTGTATTAACTAGTTGTTAATAACATTAAGAATTAAAATCCGTTTAACAACATTACTAGTTGTAATATTTGTTGTTTGATAATATTGTTGTGAAATATTTTTATATATGTGTGGTTGAGTTTGGACCTATTTATCTATATAAGCTTGAGATTGGCTTATTTGCGATGTTGACGGTATCCAATTTCTCAGATTGATGGATTGCTTCTAACTCCTTTGATAGCGATGGATTGCGCCAAAGTTTCTCGAAGGACCTTTTTGTTATTAAATAATTAATAACAATTTTTTATTTCTTGCTTTAAATCAAATAGCAGCAAAACACTAGTATTTTACATAAAACATTTATTATACGAATACACTTGACGAATTACAATAATTGAAAATTAAATGAATAACTGTATATATCAATGATACTGTGATACAATTCACTATTAAAATCTTTTTATAAATTATCAAACTGTTGAAAGTTGGAGCTGATATTTTAGATGTTTACTGTTCTAATTGTTAGCTAATAATTTGGTGTTTATTGTACGACGTTTGAGTTAATAATTTAAGATATTTAGTGATGTTTATTGTATGAAGTTTGAGTTAATAATGATTATTTTAATAGTGTTTTAACAGTACATTGATAGAAAGAATGCATTTGGCAGGCCAGCTGTGTGACCTTGGTACAGACTTGTACAATGCCAGAGTAATAACAATAACTTTGTTAGTTAATTCAATAACAAAGAAAAATAAATTATTTGGTTAAACAAAGAATTATTACAAAACTTAAGAGCTAAAAATATACAAAATTATATTCTAATGAAATACATTAAGAACGTGAAATATCTATATAAATATATAGGTTGTGCATGCGTTCTTAACCATACTCCCGCGCGTTGAAAATTGTAAGATTCATCTTGATTTTCAACTGATGTTCTGTAATAAGTAGCGGAACGAGATATTGCACTAGACGCTTTTTTTTTCCTTAGCTGTCTTGATAGTGGCTGCTCGAGTCGCTGAAACTTCATAAGCACTTAATTTCACTGGGCTATCCAACATCCATTGCGATGGATGAAAGTTTGGCTCCTTGACTAGGACCAAAGTTCCTTGCTGCAGTACAGCATCCTTTGACATTTTCCACTTCACGAGCTGATTACAGCGTCCTAAGTATTCGCTTGACCTTTTTATCCAACAACTTTGAATAAAGTCTTGAAATTGCGAGTAGCGCTGCGTTCGGCTTAATTTAGTTGGAGCGTCCTTTACAGGAGCGATTCTTGTGATCTGCCGTCCTAATAAGAGGTGTCCAGGTGTGAAGGGAATAAGGTCATTGGGATTATTGGAAGCGGGAAAAAAGGGATGGAAATTGAGGATTGCCTCAATTTGAGTTTGCAGTGTACAAGTGTCTTTGAAGTTGTTATGAAAATTTAAGTTCGTTAGTTTGGCAAGTGGATAAAAATGTAAAATGCTGTATTTAAAACAGTCAGGTTCAGAGTGCCATTTAACGATTAAAATTTTGAAATATTCTATACCTCCTGGGTCGATATAGAAGAGTTTGTCAATTATGATATTGCAGTTAATAGATTTAAAATAAATACAAGAACCATATGCATTTTTTAACACATCACAAAAACCATGAATTTCAAATGTTTTGGAATTCTTGATTAATGATTTTTGTGGTATGGATGCATTGTTTAAGGTCGGTAATTGCTTTATTACAGGAGTCCATGTTTTTACTGAAATTTCTGGAATTTCAACATTCCAGTGTAGATTTGTTAGCCTTACTTGTTGTCTCAATAGCATAAACGGTTTGACGTAGGGTGATAATAATCCATGTGGATCAAAGATTTTGGCAATGAAAAATTTGAAAGGCTCTAAGTCTGCGTGATCTATAATAAAATGTTGGTCTTGAATATTGTTGTCTAAATCAAATAAAATAATGGGATCATTCAACATCCATTTTCGTAAATAAGATCCTGCACTACTTAATGTTTCTAGTGTTTTAATACAGCGGAGCTTGAGTTCTGATAGATCATTTGATCTAGTCAGAAGCTTATCAACATATGAATCATTAAGGGTGGTGTTTGTGGCATATGGATGTGAATTTAAAAATAATAATTTAGACCTCGTATGTAAGTTAATTAACCATAGTTGTTGTATCATTAATTTGCATGGTATGTCATAAGGCAATTGTAATGTGAGTGGATCCAAGGTTCTAGCTATTAATGATAAAACATTTGCTTTGGTTAATTTCATAAGTATTTGAATTGAATTATGCAATTCCTTGACCGTAGAAATGCCGTTTGTCTTGTTTCTAGAATTTTGAATGAAACGTAAATAGTATGTGGTGACGCTATTGATCGATTTAAAATTTGAAAATTTGTCAAATATAAAATTTGACTTGGCTATGGAGTAGTTTGACAGTAGGAATGATTTATGATGTTTACTAGTAACACGCTTTCTTTGTGGTAAAGGAAAGGGTTTACTAATTGCTGATTTGGAATCTTCTATACCGTGATGCGGTAAAATATATGTAGGTTCGGATGAATTATGAATAATGTTAGTAGTCATATGACCTAATCGTATATATTCATGAGTGAATGCAGAATACATAGATTTATGTTGTTTGTTTCTATCCAATTTTCTTTCAAATGAAAGCAATTGTTGGGTAGCTGTGGTTTTGGTATACCCTAGGGCTGATGTGGGCAATTTTAATGGTAATGTAATTGCGAATCTACGATCTGAATCGCGAGTAGTAGTTTTGCTACAATGATCATGGCATGCTTGTTCCTCTGAAGTTAAAGTTCTACATTTTTTAACAGACTCGCTTTCACAAACCTTGGGAAATTGAGTTTGTTCTTTTGTAATTAAAGTGCCACATTCTTTAACATACTCGCTTTCACAAAGCTTGGGAATTTGAGTTTGCAAGGATGTGTGATAATTTTGCGCATGATTGTTGTTGGTAACAGATTTGTACTTAGTTACTATCCAACCCAGTGAAGTGTTTTGCAACTGCAATCGATCATTGGATAGTGTTGATTTGCCTACGCGTAATAGTTTCCAAAAAATATCAGCTCCTAACAATAAATCCACAGATTGTGGTTCGTTAAAACTAGGATCTGCTAGTTTTATTGTATGCGGTATTGATAGATTGACAATATCCAATTTGATGTGTGGGATTTTGTCGGTTATTGTGTCTATGAGCAGACAATTTACAAACGTTTTGTAATTGTTAATAGATGAATGCAAAGTGATTTTTGCTTGCTTGTTTATTTTAGTTTCGGAGTTATCAATTCCGGTAGCAACTACATCCGAATTTGTAGTGTGAATTTTTAATTTTTGTAATAAACCTTTGGTTATAAAACTTGATGGACTACCGTTATCCAGAAGCGCGCGTGCAGTAATTGTTTTTCCATTTTTGTCAGGAATGTTCACCAAAGCGGTTGATAACATAACTTGACTTGTGCGTTTGACTTGCGCTGTTAGTGTGCTGGAAGTGGCAGCTTTAGGAATTGAAGTGCTTGATGCTTCAATTACTTTAGACACTGAGATAATTTTATTGATTTTGGTGCCTACTTTAACGTATTGCATAAGAAAATCCGTATTTTCTTCATCAATGCGGTCTATTTCAGCTTGATCCTCAGTTTGTTCATGCATTTGTTCATGAACTTTATTAATCGAAGCCATTAGTGGTTCCCATTGTTTATGAAGAAACTTTATGTTTTCCACATCGTAAGTGGATGGATCTTTTATATCAACATTTTCGATGGCTTTACTGCATCGATTTAATGATGATTTAATATTATGTATTTTTGTAATTAAGGTTTTTAAAGACATTGTGAATGTGACTTTAAAATCTCTATTGATATTTTAAATATAATATTTAAAACTAATTGTAATAGTGTATTATTGCTGATGCAAATAATATGAATGGTACTCTATTACGTACAATACGTAAAAGACTTCTGTGCAAAATACACAGACGGTAATTTCGGTTTGAAAAAAGTATTCAAACGCTAAAAATGGAATAATAATATTCGCTATGTAAATGCGATTGGCGTATGTACTCTAAATGTCTTAATCCTATGAGAGGACTTTAGATGACCTATGTGAGATTATACTTATGGAATCGAATGTTCGCAACCAATGCAATTAATGTATGTGTGCTGAATGACACAAATATAATTCAAATATTTAAAAAATAATTGAAAAAGATATATTATTGTGGATGCAATAATATAAATGATGATCTATTACGTAACACGTAAAAAGATTTCTGTGCAAAATACACAGATGAGTATTTTGATTTGAACAAATATATTCAAATGCTTAAAATGGAATAATAATATTCGCTAAATAATGCGATTGGCGTATGTGCTCTAAGTGTCGTATTCCTATGAGAGGACATTAAATGACGTAATATAAGAGGCTATACTTTGTGGAATCTAATATTCGCAACCAATGCAATTAATGTGTGTGTGTGTGTGCTTAATGACACTAATACGAGCCCTATAGATGGTCAATAGCTTGGTAACGCTAAATGACTTGACTAAAGTGGCAAGGATTTATTAACTACAAACAGAAACTAAATATCGTTGAAAGATTGATTAAAAAATATAATACAACAATGATACGAACTTATGATGGAACTGAATCATTGATGTCTAAACACCTTGGTAAAATGAAATAACGCTTGAACAGTAGTAAATGTAAAAATTTGTAAAAATATGTAAGATGTAAGTGCAAAAACCCAAAATAGAGGTAATAAAGGATAGGATGGGAATTATATAAATGTTTTAGGATTACCTTGACACCACTGTCGTGTAATAGCTCTCGTTTCAAGACTGAATCCAGATGCTGCTGCGATTGACTCGTGTGTGCTGTTGTACTTGGCGCCAAAAGTGAGATTGATGAATCCTGCGATGAAAATCCTTTTCAGAGATGATCAATTCGGTGTGAATCTTCTTTGAAGATGCTCAATTGCTGGATCCGCTGATGAGAATCTTGCTTGAAGATGATTTAATGATGTGAATCTTCTTTGAAGGATCAAAATGCTGATTATCTTTAGCTCGCATCCGTTCTTGAAGATGATTTAATGGTGTGCATCCGCTCTTATCCGGCTCGAAGACGACCAAATGGTTGAGTTTGGACCTATTTATCTATATAAGCTTGAGATTGGCTTATTTGCGATGTTGACGGTATCCAATTTCTCATATTGATGGATTGCTTCTAACTCCTTTGATAGCGATGGATTGCGCCAAAGTTTCTCGAAGGACCTTTTTGTTATTAAATAATTAATAACAATTTTTTATTTCTTGCTTTAAATCAAATAGCAGCAAAACACTAGTATTTTACATAAAACATTTATTATACGAATACACTTGACGAATTACAATAATTGAAAATTAAATGAATAACTGTATATATCAATGATACTGTGATACAATTCACTATTAAAATCTTCTTATAATTTATCAAACTGTTGAAAGTTGGAGCTGATATTTTAGATGTTTACTGTTCTAATTGTTAGCTAATAATTTGGTGTTTATTGTACGACGTTTGAGTTAATAATTTAAGATATTTAGTGATGTTTATTGTATGAAGTTTGAGTTAATAATGATTATTTTAATAGTGTTTTAACAGTACATTGATAGAAAGAATGCATTTGGCAGGCCAGCTGTGTGACCTTGGTACAGACTTGTACAATGCCAGAGTAATAACAATAACTTTGTTAGTTAATTCAATAACAAAGAAAAATAAATTATTTGGTTAAACAAAGAATTATTACAAAACTTAAGAGCTAAAAATATACAAAATTATATTCTAATGAAATACATTAAGAACGTGAAATATCTATATAAATATATAGGTTGTGCATGCGTTCTTAACCAATGTGAGTTATTTTTGTAATATAATATCTTTGAGAAATAATTAATTGAACTATTATTAAATTCAGTTATGTGTTAACTTTATTTTTAATAAGCTAGATTGTAAATGGGGCCTCAACTAAGGATTGAAATAACATCAAAACAGCTAAAACTACAGCTGGTAATCTAGCTAACACCCACTAGTCATAACATAAGAATACTCATAACTTCCAGGTGCGTACAATTTACTCGTTAAAGTAATTGCACTTTAATCTGTTAGCAGTGATAAATAAAACAATGGTGGAGGAATTAAACAACTTGTCAGTAGCAGAAATACGTCAAGAACTTAGCTTCGTTGGATTGAGTCAACGTGAAAATCGTGCTGAATTATTCACGAGAATGAACTCATATAATAGCAAAGTTGGAGAACAGAATAGCAGGTCTGTAAACAATGAAAAAGTAAATAAAACTAATTATACGTTTTTATATTTAGAATTGGCTTTACCTAAATATAATGGACTTAAAAATGTCAAATTATGGATCAAACAATTTGATGATTTCTGTGACCAGGCGGAAATAGATACAAATTACAGATATTTGTATGCCAGGCGGAAATAGATACAAATTACAGATATTTGTATGCCAGGCGATTTTAACTGATACCGCAAAACAATTTGTCAATTTGGAAACCAGGATAATAAACTGGGATACGTTTAAATCGTATTTGATCGATGAGTTCGATACGAGTTTAATTAGTGCACAGGTGCACAAAATGCTTTAACAAAGGTTTAAGAAACCAGAGGAAACTTTTCGTCAATATGTGTATGATATTTTAGACATAGCTCGACAAGCAGATGTCGAAGAAGCAGCTATTATTGATTATATCATAGCAGGTATTCGTGACAGTACAGATAATAAAGTGATACTGTATGAAGCTGAGAATATTGGGCAACTTAGACGTAAGCTTGAACAATATGAAAAAATGAAAATGGATAGTCAGGACTATGATAGGAGATCAAGGTCAGGTACCAAAACCAAAACTGAGACAACAGGTGAGAAGATTAAATGTTTTAATTGTGGTTCGTTATCACACTCATCTAAAGTGTGTCCAGATAAAGACAAGGGTTTTAAATGTTTTACTTGTGGTAATTATGGACATGTTAGTCGAAACTGTGAAACTAAAATAAATACTGTTAAAATAGAGCATAATATTATGAAAGTGGAAATGATAAAATCAATTTGTGTTATTAAAAGCAGTTATGTAAACGCTTTAATAGATACTGGTAGTGATTTATCAGCAGTGCGCGAAGACTATTTTAAAACATTAAGGAATGTTAAATTATATGACTCAGTTATAACAATACGCGGTTTGTTAAACTCTAGAGTAAATTCTTTAGGTAGAATAAAATTGGACATTGAAATTGATTCAGAACATTAGGCTAGTTATTTTGAAGTGTTACTATCACAGGCGATGCATATGAACATGGTGATAGGTTTGGTTAGGCATTATAGCTAAAGCTAGAGTGATTATTGATAACACAAATTTCATAAACTTTATAACGATAAAGATGAAAATGAAAGTGAAGTTAAACAATTAATGATATTAAAAATAGACAAAAGTTATAAAGAAAGTGAACTAGACTTATCTCATATAAACGATAAAAATGTTGTTAATAAAATATACGAGTTAGTGGACAATGACAGACGAAAAGAGTTACTCAACTCTGAAAGTGAAATGACAATTACATTGAAAGATGATACTCCCATATTTTCTAGGCCATTTAAACTACCACCTGCAGATCGACTAGATGTTCAAGAGCAGCTGGATGAAGGATTAGAAAAGGATGTCATAGAGGCAGCCCAGGAAATGAACGACCTAGGTTATGTAATTAAACAAGGCACTGTTCGTCCCTCTAAGGATAAGGTCAAAGCAGTCAAGCATTTTCCGAAGCCGAAGATGACGATACAAGCAAAGAACTATGCAGGAAAGTATTTAATAGAAAATGAATTATTATACAGGTTTAAAGACGATCAAAAGCTGTTAGTAGTACCAAGTAACATGCAACCAGAAATAATACATAAAGCACAGGACATAGGACATTGTGGCTTGAATAAATGTCAAAAAATAATTAACAGAGAATTTTGGATCAATGATTTAGCTGAAAAGATTAAAAACTGTATAGATAATTGCATAGAATGTTTACTAGCAACCAGAAAAGTAGGTAAAGTAGAAGGATACTTAAACTCTATAACTAAGGTAGGTTTACCTTTAGACACATAGCATATAGACCATTTAGGACCTTTACAAACAATAAGCAAAAAGTATAAACATATTTTCGTTATAGTAGATGCTTTTACAAAATTTGTTTGGTTGTTTCCTTCTAAATCAACAGGCACTGATAAAGTATTACAGAAATTGAAAGTGATAGCAGAAGTATTCGGAAACCCAAGAAGGTTAATTTCTGACAGGGGTACAGCTTTTACTTCAACAGATCTCTAAGATTATTGTACTGCAGAAAACATTAAACATGTGTTAATAACTACAGGAGTACCAAGGGGTAATGGCCAGGTTGAACGAATAAATGGAATTATTGTACCTGTGTTAACAAAGTTAGCCCTAACAGATCCTAGTAAGTGGTATTCACATGTAAGTAAACTACAGTTAATGCTAAACAGAACTTATCAAAGAGGTATTAAAATGACACCATTTGAATTAATGATTGGGGTTAAAATGAAAACCAAACAAGACATAAAAATAATAGATTTGATTACAGAAAAAATAGAAAATAAGTTTGTAGATAAACGTGAGAAGCTGAGAGAAGAGGCTAAAGGAAATATTCTAAAAATTCAGCTAGAAAACAGGACTAGCTACAATAGGAAATGTAAAGCACCATGAAAGTATACACTGAACAGTTTAGTGGCTATACAACGTACACAATTTGCAACAGGAGCTAAAGTTAAAGCTAAATTTTTAGGACCATACAAAATAACGAAAATTAAAGGCAATGATCGTTATGACGTGGAGAAAGCAGGAGAGTGTGAAGGACCAATAAGGACTTCTACTTCAGCAGATATAATGAAACCATGGGCAGGATGATTGTAGCAACTGAGGACGGGTACTAGTCAGGATAGGCCAAATGTGGGATATAATTTAGGATTAGTAATAATTAGTTATTTTAATTATAGATTTTTGGGCTTCGTAAGCACCTAGCCTTTTATCGCCCCTAATACTATTCTGTCTTTTCTTATATATTATACCCAGATAACAAGAATGATCTATTCATGGCTACTGCAGTTATAAATCTCGGTTTCTCAATCAAAAAAGCGGTGTTAACAGGAAGCGTCTGCGAAGTCTGTAGTACCGCCCTTTGGAGTCCATTTCTTGCCATTGATGTATTTTTACATTGCCACAGAATGTGGTTAGAGTCTGCTTCTTCTTCACCACATTCGCATTTAGAGTTTGGAATGATTTTGTTTCTTGCTAGATGTTTCGGAGCTCCAGTATGATTTATTCTTAGTCTTGAGGTCATTGTAATTAATCTTCTTGGCCATTTTAGTTTGGCAAACCATAGCTTACGTCTCAGTATTGGTTGTATTGTATAAAATTCTCTACCTTTATCAGAATTATCCCACTTGTCTTGCCAATTTTTCATTTCATTTTTTTCTAATTCTGCTTTCATGTCTGATTTTATAAAAAATGAAATATATTTATCACAGGAAGTAGCTACCTTGGCCATTTGATCAGCTTTTTCATTTCCCTTAATTTCCTTATGTGACGGTATCCAAATTAGTTTAATATTTCGGCCCTTATCTATTTCCCTATTTATTTTTTCTATGACATAATAAATTTTGTTGTCTAATTTTGTATTGATTCCCTTACTGCTTAACGACTGTATGACTGATAACGAGTCGGATAATATTAAAGTGCTGTCTCTGTCATCAGTAATGATTTGATCCACAGCTAGATCTACAGCACATAACTCAGCTGTATATATGGATGCTTGATTATGAAGCTTGTAAATTCTGCTATTGTTAATATCTACTACTGCTGCACCCACTCCATCTGCTTCTTTTGAGCCGTCAGTATATAATTTTGTATAATTCGGGAATTGTTGATCTAATTTTTGTTGTAAGTCTATAGTTATTAGCTCAGGTAATATGTTACTCATATTTAGCTCCTTGCCAATAGTTATATTTGCAGGAGTTCCTCTACCTGAGTAATAATAATCTAATTCGAAAATTGGTATTTCTACTGGGGTTCCTCTTTCTGTCCATTTTCTTTTTTCATTTATCCAAATTGCATTAAGCTTATGACTTCTTGAACCTGTTCTTGATAATTCGTTGAGTTCGTCCCTTATTAATGTGTTATTTGTCATTAAAGCGCTAGCCATAAAGTAAGACGTTTTCTTTATCCATCTTTCTTTTAGTGGTGGCATACAAGTCTCTGCTAGTAATGAAAGGGTATGAGTTGTACAGATAGCTCCTAATACTATTCTTAAAGCTTTATATTGCAATTTTTCAAGTGATTCTATTGTATTCTTTTTACACATTATTAGTACCTCTGCACCATACTCCAAATGAGGGCGGACTAATGATTTATATAAATTTAGTAGCGAAGATGTATTTAGTCCCCATCTTTGTCCAGCAAACATTTTAAGTATATTGATTGCAGGTTCAGCTTTCTTTTTAATATTGAGTATTATTGATTTTTCGGAATTATTTGTGGAAAATGGAAATCCTAAGTATATATAATTATTTGTGTATTCCAATTTTTGTTTACCTAGAGTTATTATAGGTCGCTGTGATATTTTTGAACTAATGTTAAAAATCATTAGTTTAGATTTTTTTGTTGATGCTTCTAAACAAGCATCAATAAGCCATTTCTCTAAGTTATTTACAATCTTTTGCATTTTTTTTCCAGTCTCCTGTATAGTATTTTCTTGTGATAAGAAAACTAAGTCATCCACATATGATATCCATGATATTGTTGGGTTGAGATACGGTTTTATTGACCTAACCATCATATTAAAGAGAAGAGGACTTAGTGCTGAGCCTTGTGGAATGCCTTTAGAACATAGTCTACAGTCCGATAGTAATCCATTAAACCATAGTTGAGTTTTCCTGCCACTTAGTAAATTCCTTAGTATATTAATTATTACTCTCGGTACTCCTTTAACATATAATTGTCTTAATAAAAAATTAATGTTTACATTATCGAAAGCTGCTTTGATATCTACAAAACAGGCCATTGATACATTGCCTTTGCATTTTCCTGCTTCAATTCTAGCTGATAATGCAACTATGCCATCCCTGGTACTTCTACCTCTTCTACAGCCTAAAATTTGCTTTGGTATTAACGACTAAGAATCTAACCAATATTCTAATCTCGTTTTCAATATTTTCTCAAAGACTTTTCTGCAGCAATTAATGAGAGTTATAGGTCTATATGAGGTTGGTTAATTTACTGGCTTATCTATTTTTATTATTGGAACAATCTGAGTATTTTTCCAGGACTCAAAAAATAGTTCTTCTTCCAAAATTGTGTTGTATATGTTTAATAATAACTTTTTAGCGATTGATAAGAGATGGCCTAACATTTCATAAGATATTCCATCTGGACCGGGCATGGTTGTTTTCGTCATTATAAGGTGAGATTGTAGCTCCCACATTTCTATTTCTTTAATCATCATTTTACTCGAGTCGTCTTGAGTTACTCCATATAGTACGCTTTCTTGCTCAGGTACCCAAGGCGGTGCTATTACTTGTGAAAGTTCACATAACAAGTCCTCACTGTTAGGTGAATTTGTTTTCGTGCATTTTCCTGAACCTTTCATCCTATTAATTTTTCCCCATAATTGTTTAGTAGTTAAATTATGGTTTAACTCTTCGGCAAGGTTTCTCCAAGCTTGTCTTTTCTTGAACTTTAGTAAGTTGGTCGTTTCAGATTCTACTTTTTTAAAGCTACTTTATTTGTTTCAGAACTATTTCGGTGGTATCTTCTGTAGGCTCTTTTTCTGTTGTGCACAGACTCTTTGCATTCATCATCCCACCAAGGATTTGGCGGATATTTTGAGATTTTATTGTTTGCAATATTTTTCCCCCACTTTTTAGCTGCAGACTCAATTGAGTCAATGAGGTAATTATACTTTTTTTCCAGCGTAGTATTGGACTGAATTTGGTTTGCCAATAAGTCTGCTTCTATTTGGTTAGAGAAATTGTCCCAGTCGATTGTATTTGGTACAATGTTTAATTTAAATCTTTCCTTGCCTCTGCTTGATTGACCAATTTGTGCCCCATTCATAAGTATAATGGCGTGATCAAAACCTAGTTGATCCTCCATTACGTTCCATGAAAGTTGGCTACCAAGAGATGGGGTTGCCCATGATAAATCAATTGCTGACGCTGTTCCTGAATGGATGTTGATTCGAGTAGAAGAACCATCATTAAGGAACATCATATTGTTATTGTCCATCACCTGACATATAATTTTACCCCTTGGACAGTCATAGGTGTTTCCCCAAGCAATGGCTTTAGCATTCCAGTCACCTAGAATTAGCCTTGGTTCTGGAATAGATCTTAATATTGCATTCAATTTTCCTGTAGTAATAGATGCTGTTGCTGGGGCATAAAGAGATACAACATTAATATGCTCATTACCCTATTTAATTTTTGCTCCTATAATTTCAATATCCCCTGAGAGAGGAATTAAAATTTTGTCAATAAAAATGTTGTGGTTTATTACTAGAGCAACGCCTCCACCGTTGTTATTTCTATCTGCTCTTTCTAGTTCCATATTTCTCCATTTGATTTTATAAGATGGATCAAGCCAGGTTTCCGAGAGCGCGATTAATTCAATATTATTTTCAAAAACTATTTGTTTTAGATTTATCAATTTGGATTTTAAACTGCGGCAGTTCCATTGCATTATACAAGTATTTTTATACATTATTTATTATGTTTGTTAACTAATATTTGTATTAGAACATTTCAATATTTTGAATATCTGGGGGTGGAATAGTATGTTTATTTACAATTGTTTGGTTCAAATTATTAGTAATAGTTTCTGCTTCTAAAACTACTTCGTCAGTATCAATATTTTGGTTTATCTCCTCTGAATCTCTGATCTCTTCTGAATTCTCAATAATATTTTTGTCAAAATCAGTTTTCTTAACGAACTCTGATTTCTTAATTATCTCTGGTTTCTTCACTTTATTGGTTTTATTTACGGGAATTGGCTTAGAGCGTTTGTTTTCCTTTACCTTATGTGTATTGTCAGGTTTCCACGTCCTTTTCTTTACTTCTCGGGGGGATCTGCGGGGCTCTGAAATTTTCAAAACTCTACGGATTTTCCTTTCCGGTTCACCGCTTATAATACAGTCTGTAATTTTCTTCTTATTTATACTTTCTTCCAAAGAAGGGAACTCAAAAAGGTTTAATGTAAATACCTCTTTCCCACGATCAATTTTAATTTTTTCTACATATGTAGTTTTAGCTTTAGCTTGGTTTTTATTTTTCAATTCTAAGTATTTGCTGCAGGATCTATCGTCAGCTTTATGGTCTTCTTTACAGTTGCGACAAAATAACTTCTCTTTCTTGCAACTTAAAGAGCTGTGATCTCCACCACAAAATTGGCAATATTTAGCACTTCTGCAGAAATTAGTGGAGTGGCCAAATTTCCAGCACCGACGACACTGTCTAGTTCTCTGTATATACACCGAAACTGGGTAAAGGATACCCTGGAAGGCTATATATTCCGGGATCTTATCCCCGCTTAAAGATATTAGGCACTTCCAAGTAGGAGTCTTTTTGCCTTCTTCAATTCTATTAAATCTGATAAAATCGGTAATTTTTGGTGCCAACTGCCTACTATTTTTATTAAAGCCTACTGCGTCATGTAGGAATACGTCATCCAGATTATCGGGGTGTAAGTCGATTAGTCCCTGCACTTCTACCAAATTCTTCGGAATTATGCTTTTGTATTTAGCTAGAACTATGGCGTCTTCTATAATTTTATTAGCCAGAAATGGGCTATTGGTCTCCACCTCAATTTTTCTTTGGCTGACAGCAATAATGTAAATGTCCTTATAATTTGACCGCAAATATTGTGCAATAAAGGCAGGGTTTGTATAATAAGTAATTGGTTTTAGAAATACCAAGCACACTCCTGAATAACTATGTGGGTAATAGCTGGTTCTTATCCATTTTGCTTCATAGAGGTCTTTCTCATGAGACCTGTCATTCATTATTATAACCTCACTTTTACTTAACACAAATAAAAAAAAATTATTATCTATTACTTTGTTTTTACACTTTATTATCTTAAAACTCCTTTTTCAATTGTATTTATTAAATAAATAATTTATATTTAGTATAATAAATTTAATAAATTGAAAATAATTTCAGGAGGAAAATTAATACAACATAAATACGCGATAGCTTTTTTTAATAATTAGTTTGTAAGAAATAATAATTATAAAAAACTTTATAAAATAGGTTAGTAACATTGCTAATATTAAGTTATATTCAAATGTTACTAGCTCTGTTTTAAAACGATTTGTGGACCCCGTTCACTTGACAAGTCGCTTGCTACGACATGCATGATGCATAGTTAGCGCGGCAGAAGATTGTTAAAATGGCGATAGTAGTAACATACACAGTTTGTATGGCAGTCATTAGTAAATTCGGGAAATGTTGTATTAACTAGTTGTTAATAACATTTAGAATTAGAATCCGTTTAACAATATTACTAGTTGTAATATTTGTTGTTTGAAAATATTGTTTTGAACTATTTTTATATTGTGAGTTATTTTTGTAATATAATTTCTTTGAGAAATAATTAATTGAACTATTATTAAATTCAGTTATGTGTTAACTATATTTTTAATAAGCTAAATTGTAAATAAAGGCTCAACTAAGGATTGAAATAACATCAAAACAGCTAAAACTACAGCTAGTAATCTAGCTAACACCCACTAAGGTGTAAGGTAGACCCACAATTGGAAACGTCAACCAGGTTAGGTTTATTGTCAACCCACATATATGTATATATATATTATATTATATTATATTACTAGCTGACCCGGCGAACTTCGTACCGAATAACAGTCAATGAATGTCGTGTTACCTTTTAGCTGAACTAATTTAGGCTTTGATGAACGTAATACAATGATACAAAATAATATTTATTAATATCGATAGAAACATAAAAGTATTTTATTATGATGAATGATGATGAAAACATACAGAATGAGAATTAAAATTAAAAAAATAATAATAATTAAGTAATTCAAACTCATGTCAGAAAAAAATGATTGAAAACTATGTTGTGCAGATTGGAATACACTCGGATCAATTCATTAATGGGATTTTTATTCAAGCACCTTGTGGTAAACGACATTCTTTGTTTTTTGGTCAGGCGCAAGAACTAATAAAGCGGATGGTTTGCCGACACGTAAGCATGCCACGTACAATTGACCATGAGAAAAACATGCATTTTCTAGATTGAGGCCAGAAATAGTCAAGGATTGGCCCTGTGATTTGTTGATCGTCATGGCGAAGGCAAGACAAATCGGGAATTGAATTCGTTTAAACTCAAATGCCATATCCGTTGGGATCATCGGAATCCTTGGAATAAGAACTTCCTCATCTTTAAATTTTCCTTTAAGTATCGACGCGTGAATCACATTGCTCATCAGTTTTTTTTATCACCAAACGCGTTCCATTGCACAGTTTTGGTTGGTTTAAATTTCTAAGCATGATGACTACCGAGCCAACCTTAAGTTTTAAATTGTGCGGTGGTAAACCAGGCACATCCAAGGAATTTAAAAATTCACTTGGATAATTAGTGGCTTCTTTTTCGTTTGTTACACAGTCGATAGATTTGAATGAATACAGAGTACCTACGATTTGATTTTGAATTATAAAATTGAGGTCATCTACATCTTTATTTTTAGCGGCCAAAATTGCTCGCTCACTTAACCATTTAGTATTTTTGTGGTTAGCAATGATATCCGGGAATACTTTGTTGATAAGCTCGTCTTTTGATGATACAAAATTGCAAACATTTGGAGGAAATGAAATCAAACCGCTCGATTTGTCTACAGGAACACGGCCATTACCGATAGTCAGCAATTGCTTCGAGAAATCATCAGCAGATAGATCGTTCAACAATGCAACTCTCATATTTACAGACAGTTGAAGTTTCTTTACATATCGCCACAGATTTAATGCTTTGCGGCAAGCGTTTATTTCGTCGGCAGCAGTAGATCTTGGAATGACTGGTAGTGTTTGTCGGAAATCGCCAGATAATAAAATCATTGCACCACCAAAACATCTCGAGTCATTGCGCAGATCTTTTAATGTTCGGTCTAGTGCTTCCAATGCGCGTTTGTGCGCCATTGTGCATTCGTCCCATATGATGATTTTTGATGCTACTAAAACTTTGGCCATTGCGGAGTGTTTCGAAATGTTACATGTCGGTTGTTCAGTAGATTGAAGGTTTAATGGCAATTTTAACGCTGAGTGAGCCGTACGGCATCCGTCTAACAATGTGGCCGCTATTCCAGAAAAAGCAATTGCCAAAATCAATGACATGAGGAATGTCTTCCCAGTTCCACCGGGGGCATCCAAAAAAAATAAGCCGCCATTTCCATCATCAATTGCATTAATCAGTGTATCATAGACTTCCCTCTGCTTAGGATTCAACAGAGGTACATTCGTTTGGACTGATTGGATTAGTTCATGTGGATCATATTCACGTTCACGTTCCAATTCTCTATTAAATGCGTCATTCATTCCGCGATCTGGCGCTATCATTCCTAACCTAACTAACAAACTGCCGCACATGAGGTAACACATATCTTCGATCAAGAGCAAAGTCTGGTTATGCATCTCCTCATTCACCTCAAGATCGGAATTTCTTGAGCTAACGCGAATTCGATGTAAAATATCTTCAGACATGTTATCTTTGTATTTGTTCCATAGGTCACGTGGGTTCGATGGGAAGCATGTCGAAATCAAGATAGCAAATAATGTGCGTATCTGACTTGGAGATGCAGAAATAATTGCTTCAGCGATTGCCGTGTCCCAATGAGCTCAATTCAGCTCCCAATTCAGCTCAATTCAGCTCTTGACATGGTGCACGAAATGTGAGGCACACTATACCATTAACAGTTCGTAGTGATTCAAATGATGTTGGCCCTCGAGCATGTACCAGCAACAACCGCAAATAGAAACATTCATCATTTTTCGTATGAACTGTGTAAATACGACCAAGAGCATCAGTAGAACGCATATCTAGATAACAAGGAACTGCATCGTCTTGCTTCCGACGTTGAAATTTCTTAGATGTAGCGTTCCAAGTGTAATAACGTGGCATTTCTGAGTAAAGCAAAGTTCGTGCAAACGGATCGCTTTGACAAATCGCAAAGAAACTCGTCAGTATTGTCGCTGGAGGTGTTTCGGCACGTTGAGCAGCATTCGACGCTGTGAAATATACTCTCTGACCGTTCTCTAGATGCACCTCTAAATGTACAACAGTAAGATGACGTTCGTGAATAGGGAATGAAAATATACGTTAAATTGCTTCATTGCAGTTCACATATCTACCGACTTGATAGCGCGTGATTTCATCGTTGATATTGGATGTTTGGATACCAAAAACCGCCATGTCGCTCCCTTTCGTGACATATTTGCAAATGTATTTAATTGACTTGACCGAATTGCAATACTCAACATTACAATGTGCCTTGAATGTTTTGGAAAGAAGTGGTGAATATGGAACAATCCAACTGTTGTCAACTACGAAATCGTTTCCTTTCACTTAAGTTGTGATAGTTCTACCATTATCATCGGGCGATCGACGCCGATACAATGGATAACCATCGTTGCCTGTAATGGTCTCTGCCGTCAATTTTCGTGGATACCGTTTGGAACACTTGCCGTCGACCATGCACGGTGATTAGCGGTTGATAGTGCCACACGGTCCATGAATCATATTCGTGATTACAACATCATGTAGGTCTGGATCGGTTTCAGGAGCAGGAATCTCCGCACATATGATGTCATCTATTTGATCTGGCCGAATTTTTTCGACTAACCAAATTAGAATGTGAGCATGCGGTAGGCCTCGTTTTTGCCATTCGATTGAATACATCCAGCATCGAGTATTCCCAAAGACGTGTTGCTTAACAATGTAATTCATTAGTGACCGAAGTTTTTGCCTGAAAACACGTGCGGTGATGTCGTGTCGATCACTTGATGTTTGTCCGGGAAGCCTATTCATGTTTGTCCTATTCATATGTAGTGCTTATATACTCTTTGAGCTATTGTCTATGTCTCGAAAGTGATTTTTTGTGGTTTTATGCGAGTGCACATTCAGTATTAATATAAATAACTATGCCGCGTCCTAGAAGATCTAATCTATCCCAGCGGAGCCGTAATGCAATTAGGCAACGGAATATCGCGAGTCAATTATCTGATAAAGAACGAGAAATTGCACGAGAAGAGCACCGCGTTAGTATGGAGCAAAAAAGGGCCTTAATTTGTGCTTTTCGAACACAAAAGCAAAGAGAGGTAGCATGTGAAACGGCTAGGTTAGAAACGAGAAATCGTCGAGCTTATCGTACAGATGAACAGAGGAATAATCTTCGAAGTGCAAGAAGAAATGGTTTAAGTATTGATTTGAATCGAGCAGCGTTTCTATATGATTGCACCATCGACTACAGGTTGCATCGTTTAGTTTGCATTGGTCCAATGGACGTTGTTTGCCAGCATTGTGGAGCATTGAGGTTTGCTGGTGCGACGCCTGGTTTGTGCTGCCTTAGTGGTAAAGTGAAATTGCCATCAATGGTCCCGCCACCAGAGCCATTGTGCTCCCTGCTTTATGGCGAAACACTAGAATCACGACATTTTCTAGCGAACACTCAAAAATACAATGTCTGTTTCCAAATGACTTCATTTGGGGCGGAAATTATCGAAGAACACGGATATAATCCGACATTTAAGGTAATTTACGTTAAAAACTATATTTTCTATGATTGTAAAAAAAATCTGGAATGTAGTTTGTTAGATTTCTGTATTTGTCTCGGAAATAAAAATGGCATGTTATTATTTGAAAAAAAAAAGTGTTTGTAAAGAAAGTGTTTGTAAATCTAACTATAACTATGGCTTTGACTTTACAGTTTCAAGGCCAGATTTGCCATCGCATTGGATCATTGCAACCTATAGAAGATGCACAGCATAAATTCTTGCAAATATACTTCATATGCAATATGGAAGAACAACTTGACCGGCGTCAAGGGATCAACGCAGCTACGAAAAGAGCAATTCTCCAAGATCTGCACCAAATGCTTCATGAACATCATGCATTGGTCAGGCTGTTCAAGACTGCTTTAGAACGCATGCCAAGTGATGACTATAAAGTTGTGATCAGAGCAGATAAAAGACCAGCTGGAACACTTGAACGCACATTTAATGCTCTAACAATCGATGAAGTGGCAATCCTGATTGTTGGTGAAAACTTGGAAACACGTGATATTGTACTTACACGACGCAAATCTGGGCAACTACAAAGAATATATGAAACACACCGTTCATATGACGCGTTACAATACCCGCTGATGTTTTGGCAAGGAGACGATGGATATCACTTTTATATCAAAATGATTAATCCATTGAATGGTAAGATCAATATTGTTGTTTTCATTTAAACTTGATATACATTTTATTATGTTTGCTTTTAGTACCCAAAAAAAGTTGTAATTTCTAATTTAGTAGAGAGTAGCTGTAAGAGTCGTTAACCTATTAGGGGTTCTAAAATAGAATTTTTACTGCATTTGCTCCTGGTGAGGAAACTACCAAGAAGGTTAGTTCAATGAATTATTACGCATATCGTTTCATGATTTGTGAAAATTCTGACAATTATTTGTTGCGATTTCGTCGACTGCTTCAACAATATTGCGTTGACATGTACGTTAAAATCGAAACGGAGCGCCTGACTTTCATTCGGTTGAATCAAGTTAAACTGCATTTAGAAGAGTATATTTATTTACGCGATGCAATTAGCACAGAAGGAGATTAAGAAAATGTTGGTCGATTGACTATTTTACAGGCGACATACACAGGTAGCCCGCGTCATTTGCATGAATATGCGCAAGATGCAATGACATATGTTCGTCATTATGCTCAGCCAGATCTATTCATTACATTTACATGTAATCCGAAATGGATAGAAATTATTCAATTGCTGCTTCCCGGACAAACATCAAGTGATCGACACGACATCACCGCACGTGTTTTTAGGCAAAAAATTCGGTCACTAATGAATTACATTGTTAAGCAACACGTCTTTGGGAATACTCGATGCTGGATGTATTCAATCGAATGGCAAAAACGAGACCTACCGCATGCTCACATTCTAATTTGGTTAGTCGAAAGAATTCTGCCAGATCAAATAGATGACATCATATGTGCGAAGATTTCTGCTCCTGAAACCGATCCAGACCTACATGATGTTGTAATCACGAATATGATTCATGGACCGTGTGTCACTATCAACCGCCAATCACCGTGCATGGTCGACGGCAAGTGTTCCAAACGGTATCCACGAAAATTGACGGCAGAGACCATTACAGGCAACGATGGTTATCCATTGTATCGGCGTCGATCGCCCGATGATAATGGTAGAACTATTACAACTAAAGTGAAAGGAAACGATTTCGTAGTTGACAACAGTTGGATTGTTCCATATTCACCACTTCTTTTCAAAACATTCAAGGCACATTGTAATGTTGAGTATTGCAATTCGGTCAAGTCAATTAAATACATTTGCAAATATGTCACGAAAGGGAGCGACATGGCGGTTTTTGGTATCCAAACATCCAATATCAACAATGAAATCACGCGCTATCAAGTCGGTAGATGTGTGAACTGCAATGAAGCAATATGGCGTATATTTTCATTCTCTATTCACGAACGTCATCTTACTGTTGTACCTTTGGGGGTGCATCTAGAGAACGGTCAGAGAGTATATTTCACAGCGTCGAATGCTGCTCAACGTGCCGAAACACCTCCAGCGACAACACTGACCAGTTCCTTTGCGATTTGTCAAAGCGATCCGTTTGCACGAACTTGGCTTTACTCAGAAATGCCACGTTATTACACTTGGAACGCTACATCTAAGAAATTTCAACGTCGGAAGCAAGGCGATGCAGTTCCTGGTTATCCAGATATGCGTTCTACTGATGCTCTTGGTCGTATTTACACAGTTCATCCGAAAAATGATGAATGTTTCTATTTGCGGTTGTTGCTGGTACATGCTCGAGGGCCAACATCATTTGAATCACTACGAACTGTTAATGGTATAGTGTGCCTCACATTTCGTGCACCATGTCAAGAGCTGAATTTGCTTAAAAACGATACTCATTGGGACACGGCAATCGCTGAAGCAATTATTTCTGCATCTCCAAGTCAGATACGCACATTATTTGCTATCATCATTTCGACATGCTTCCCATCGAACCCACGTGACCTATGGAACAAATACAAAGATAACATGTCTGAAGATATTTTACATCGAATTCGCGTCAGCTCAAGAAATTCCGATCTTGAGGTGAATGAGGAGATGCATAACCAGACTTTGCTCTTGATCGAAGATATGTGTTACCTCATGTGCGGCAGTTTGTTAGTTAGGTTAGGAATGATAGCGCCAGATCGCGGAATGAATGACGCATTTAATAGAGAATTGGAACGTGAACGTGAATATGATCCACATGAACTAATCCAATCAGTCCAAACGAATGTACCTCTGTTGAATCCTAAGCAGAGGGAAGTCTATGATACACTGATTAATGCAATTGATGATGGAAATGGCGGCTTATTTTTTTTGAATGCCCCCGGTGGAACTGGGAAGACATTCCTCATGTCATTGATTTTGGCAATTGCTTCTTCTGGAATAGCGGCAATAGACGGATGCCGTACGGCTCACTTAGCGTTAAAATTGCCATTAAACTACTGAACAACCGACATGTAACATTTCGAAACACTCCGCAATGGCCAAAGTTTTAGTAGCATCAAAAATCATCATATGGGACGAATGCACTATGGCGCACAAACGCGCATTGGAAGCACTAGACCGAACATTAAAAGATCTGCGCAATGACTCGAGATGTTTTGGTGGTGCAATGATTTTATTATCTGGCGATTTCCGACAAACACCACTAGTCATTCCAAGATCTACTGCTGCCGACGAAATAAACGCTTGCCTCAAAGCATCAAATCTGTGGCGATATGTAAAGAAACTTCAACTGTCTGTAAATATGAGAGTTGCATTGTTGAACGATCTATCTGCTGATGATTTCTCGAAGCAATTGCTGACTATCGGTAATGGCCGTGTTCCTGTTGACAAATTGAGCGGTTTGATTTCATTTCCTCCAAATGTTTGCAATTTTGTATCATCAAAAGACGAGCTTATCAACAAAGTATTCCCGGATATCATTGCTAACCACAAAAATACTAAATGGTTAAGTGAGCGAGCAATTTTGGCCGCTAAAAATAAAGATGTAGATGACCTCAATTTTATAATTCAAAATCAAATCGTAGGTACTCTGTATTCATTCAAATCTATCGACTGTGTAACAAACGAAGAAGAAGCCACTAATTATCCAAGTGAATTTTTAAACTCCTTGGATGTGCCTGGTTTACCACCGCACAATTTAAAACTTGAGGTTGGCTCGGTAGTCATCATGCTTAGAAATTTAAACCAACCAAAACTGTGCAATGGAACGCGTTTGGTGATAAAAAAACTGATGAGCAATGTGATTCACGCGTCGATACTTAAAGGAAAATTTAAAGATGAGGAAGTTCTTATTCCAAGGATTCCGATGATCCCAACGGATATGGCATTTGAGTTTAAACGAATTCAATTCCCGATTCGTCTTGCCTTCGCTATGACGATCAACAAATCACAGAGCCAATCCTTGACTATTTGTGGCCTCAATCTAGAAAATGCATGTTTTTCTCATGGTTAATTGTACGTGGCATGCTCACGTGTCGGCAAACCATCCGCTTTATTTGTTCTTGCGCCTGACCAAAAAACAAAGAATGTCGTTTACCACAAGGTGCTTAAATGAAAATCCCATTAATGAATTAATCTGAGTGTATTTAAATCTGCACAACATAGTTTTCAATCATTTTTTTCTGACATGAGTTTGAATTACTTAATTATTATTATTTTTTTAATTTTAATTCTCATTCTGTATGTTTTCATCATCATTCATCATAATAAAATACTTTTATGTTTCTATCTATATTAATAAGTATTATTTTGTATCATTGTATTACGTTCATCAAAGCCTAAATTAGTTCAGCTAAAAGGTAACACGACATTCATTGACTGTTAGGCGGTACGAAGTTCGCCGGGTCAGCTAGTAATTAATAAATAATTTACACAAATTAATGTCTTAAACAAACAAATATAACAGTACCCGAACTTTCGAGACAATTTACAAAAAAATAAATTTCTGAACGCACACATGAATAGTTGTTACAACATGTTGTCATGACAACAAATGTTTGACATGAAATAAACAAATTAGAATTTATTAAAATGATTAAGTATCGAGTTTTCATTGTCGAGTTTTTTAAATTTCGAATTTTTATTGTTTTTAAGATGTATTATGCTATTGTTGGCGGAGACAAATCCAACGAATCAATAACCATGAATATTGGTTCAGCAGATCTCGAGTTATAAGTGTTGTAACAAACCCGTCTTTGTTTTATATATTTTTATTGTTTTTAAGATGTATTATGCTATTCGGGGCGAAGACAAATCCAACGAATCAATAACCATGAATATTGGTTCAGCAGATCTCGAGTTATAAGTGTTGCAACAAACCCGTCTTTGTTTTATATATATAGATATTATATTATATTATATTTTATTATATATATCCGTATATATATTTTATATATATACGGAGGGGGGATGTGAAGGGGGCTAGAAGGGACCATCACAGCTGGTGGCAAGATGCGTTTTGTTATTATTTGGGGTCTCAGGTATAAGAATCCGACTATAGTTGCCGGTCCTCACATTTTGCATACTCAACTACCTATAGCGCCTGCACTAATGATAGAAACAAGTGAACTAGCGAATAGAGTTGGATTATTAATTAACCCCAAAAAATGCTTCTCTATGCAATTCAATGCTAATAATTCTTTAAAATAAATAACGACAACATAAGATCTTTAAAAGAAGATGATATTGAGAAATCTCTGGGTGCCCCAGTAGGTTTCAATATTATACCAAGAAATGCAGATACAAAGAAAATTGCAACTATAGGACAAAAACAGCATGTATTGAGAGTAGGATCTTCAACTAAAACTATGTGGGAAACCCTAGACAACAAAATGAGGCCTCTTATTAAAAAATCGCTTTACATTCCACAAGAAGAATCAGGAGAATACTTATACTATTATTCAAAATTGGGTTGTGTTGGTATACCTAACACAGCAACTGACAGTGATATCGCATTAATTGATAATGCATTTAAACTTTTAACTTGTAAAGATAGTATTATAGCAGATCTAGCTAATGAAGAACTCATAGAAACTTTTACAAAACGATACAAAGCCCGTCCATTTTTTGAAGACAAGGGCAATTACCTTTCTGGAAATAGTCAAGGTATCTTTAGAGCCTTGACAACATCTTTATCTAACACCTGGACACGAGCAAGAGTTGCATCACAAAGGATTGTTGTAAACTGGAATTTTACATCAAAAGGTGTTTCTTTAAATCAAAATGACACTTATATAAAGGAGCATCAACGACGTAACACCATGCAAATCCTACGTACTATTAATCGAAAAGATCGCACAAAGAAATTAATTTCTTTAAAAGGACAAGGAAAAGTATTAGAATGTTCTTCAAAACACCGTGCAAGTTCACACTTTATTAATGATGCACAATTCACAAGATTTGTCGAATGGCAATTTATTCACAAAGCTCGTCTGAATCTTGTTAAACTTTACGGAGCAATGACATGGCAACAATTATGCAGAGTCTTAAAAAGAGCTAAAGAAACTTTAGGACATGTTTTAAATAGTTGTCTACAAAGATATGGCTCCTCTTACACTGATAGACACAACGCATTCCTCAAAAGAATTATAAATGCTGCTTTTGGCCGTAACTTTTCAATTATGTCAGAAAACCAAGGAATTGGGATTGACAATTTAAGACCAGATCTCGTAATTTTCAAAGAAAAATCTTGCTTCATCATTGACGTAACAATTCCGTTTGAAAATAGTTTTGAGGCTCTTGAAAAAGCACGAAGAAACAAACTAGAAAAGTACGAAAACATTAGAAGAGAACTTTCAGACAGATTTCAGAGTGTTAAAGTAATTCCATTAATTATTGGATCCCTAGGTTCTTGGGATCCATGTAATGACGGATTTATGATTCTACATTCAAGGAGTATATATATCTGGCACATAACAGGAAATAGACAAACTATTCCTGTTTTTGGTAATAATGTACAATAAATTTTTGATTCTACCATCAATGGTAACAATGTTTAGTGATTTTGTAAATCACTAAATTATATCACTAAATATTTACCGGTCCATTACTTGCCTTTTCATGGTGTTTTTAAGTGGTTTTTCCCATGACACTTGAGTGAATACTGAGCGTGACTTTTCCACTGACTCGAATTTCACTAATAAGACGCAACGAGGGATATGGACATAAAGAACTTCAAGTCATCGCATCAAGGGAACATCTCTACGGGATTTCCTCTACTCGTTTGAACACCAATCAACAAAGAATGCAACTAATGAACATTTATTATTTTTTTAACTTATTATTTTTTTGTAATTTCAATTTTTTAAGCAAATTCAATGGAATACATTATCTAGTTTAGAAACTTCGATGACTTGTACTTAGTGAATCTTTAGAATATATTATTTTACTCTGTTCTTATCAGCTTAATATCTGATAGTTCCTACATCGTAGGACCAGTATATTAATTTTAAAGTATATTAAATGATTTTTGGAAATAGGCAGAATGTTGTCTCTACTTATCAGCTTTTCAACTTAGGTCCTACTTCGGTAGGACCAGTAGTTAAAGTTAGTCGGTATCGATTGATTCTACTACTTGTACGTCTTAACTAAGAGGTTATTAGAAGTACTTAAAAGTGTACGTACTACACTTGAAGACCAGCAATAGGACATAATGAGCCGAAAAAGACTACGAAGTTCCAGGAGAAGCAGCAGTGAAGGAAGGTCGCCAACCCCCAGCCGTGAAGAGGACGTTGCAGAGTATCCCCTAAAAGAGATAGTTGCAGTCACTGGGAGGAACAACCAAGGGGTAAAAAGAGGAAGATACCTCTACCTAATGTTCCCGCTACCGACGACCTTCTACTGCACGGAAACAAATTACAGCAGGTCCTTCGTCTCCAATAGATCATGGACGGTGAATAAGATGGCCCTAACTCGTCATCTGAAGAAGGAACACGTCATCGTATTGCAAATTTGATATTGCAAATCTAAGACTAGACTTACCTGCCTCCACCCAGGACTCAGCTGAAATTTCGCAAAATCAACCAGAACTGGAAAGAAGCTCACAGATTACAACCTCATGTCCTCCGACGATTCCTTTAACTTTACAACAGTCCAACGTTCTTGAGAGTACTCCTAGCAACTCTCCAACGCTTCACTCTATGTTTGCCCAGCAGCTTACAGACATTATAGAAGCTCCAAACCAGGAAGAAGCTTGGCCAATCTTTGAGAAGCTGGTCCAGGAAATTACAGAAAAAATATCAAGAATGGTCAAACTGCCTGAATTAAACGACAACACATATACAGCCAAAGTACCGAATGTAGGTAACCCTGCACAGATACAGAGGCTGTATAATAGGTGCAGGAGAAGAGTGGTTCGAGTCATCATGGGAGAAGTCGCCAGTAGGTGCCCCGTCGACTCTACTACCGTAAGGAACCACTTCTCAGAATCCCTAAGATCAACAGAGTACCCAAATGACATTTATGAAGACAAAGAAGTGAAAAGGATCCCAGAGCTGACGGATAAGTTCTCCGAAGATGAAGTGATGAAGAAACTACGGCGCTTCGAGAACTCTGCACTAGGGAGCGATAGGTTAACATATTCTCACTGGAAGGGAGCGGACAGAGGCTGTAAAGTTGTTACGAAGATCCTCAACGCCTGTCTTCATTTCAAGAGAATTCCATCAGCCTGGAAATCCTCTTACATGATACTTATACATAAAAAAGGTAATACCGCAGACATGCAGAACTGGAGGCCGACAGCCATTACAAGAACAGTATACAAACTGTATACAGGCTGTCTGGCGGCGCGTTTTACATCCTGGCTTATTAAAAACAATGTCCTCAGCCCGTGCCAAAAAGGGTTTCTCCCCCACGATAGTGTCTTCGAAAACAATTTTATATTACAACAAAAAATTTACGACGCAAGAACCAAGAAGAGCAACCTATGCATTGCCTGGCAGGATTTTAAAAACGCATTTGGATCTATCCCGCACGAGGCTATATACAAAGCTGTCCTGAATGTAGGAGCTGGAAGAGAATTTGGAGACATCGTGAGAGAGATGTACAGCCAAAACTCCACCACCATTCGCACTGCAGACGGGACAGTTGAGGACATAGAAGTCGGAAGAGGAATACGACAAGGTTGTCCATTAAGTGGTATTCTCTTTAACCTCGCCATTGATCCCATTATAAGAGACGTCCAAGGACCAGAAGTAAATGTACACAACGCGCTGGCCTACGCAGATGACGTGGTGATACTGGGGAAATCACCTGCAGAGGTCCAGACCAACATTAATGCAGTTTGTACTAAGGCAGCCAGGATAGGCCTTAAGATCCGGCCAATGAAATGCAAGTGCTTCTGGATGCCAGCCAGTCGTCAAGTCGCGCTCAGAGATGCTGACATATGCATCAACGATGAACCCATTTACTGCTTGAGAGAGGGGGAAATACAGAAGTCTCTTGGAGCTCCAGTAGGCTTCCGTATTGTTCCAAATCTACAAGAAATGAAGGAAATGATAAACAAAGAAAAGAAAATCATGCGCTCTAATCTCGCACCGTGGCAAAGAGTGCGCTATATCGCACAATGCAATTTTCAAGTCACTGGCAGCTGTTGGAACGGGGGATCATTTTGTCAGCATCATAAGAGACATCTACAGTGATAGCACTTCGTCAGTCATCACGCAGGACGAAGGAACGGTGCCCATTGATGTGCATAGTGGGATTAAACAGGGCTGCCCGCTTAGCGGGATACTGTTTAATCTCGCTATTGACCCGATCGTCCGGAATATGCAGGGTGACTCTATGACACACAATGTGCTAGCATATGCTGACGACATTATCCTCCTGAAAAATACTCCACAACAACTCCAGGATGCGATAAATGTGACATCAGACTTAGCTAGAAGAATTGGACTAACTCTAAGGGCGGAAAAGTGCAACACCCTACACATATCGGGAATGAACCCCGTGGGTGTTGTGCATAGCGTGTTCAATATTAATGGACTTGAAAGAAGGGAAAAAATGCAGATCTCTGGGAGCACCGGTAGGTTTTACGGTAATACCGAAAATCCAGGAGCTTAAAGACATTATGTACACGGGTCTTAAGATCATACGGTCAAACCTGGCACCATGGCAAAGAATAGACGCACTTAAAACGTTCGTATACCTTGCGTGTGCGTTCAGTATGCGGATGGGTGTGTTAACGAAAACACAATGGGGCCATCTTGACGAAGTTTTAAGACCGGAGATCAAGCAAACACTAAGTTTGCATCAGGAAGCTTCGAAGGGTTACCTATACGGTGCCATGAGCGCTGGCATGATGGGGATACCGGTTGCGGCAGATGACAGTGATTTTGCATTGATTGACAATGCGTTTAAATTTCTGACTTCTGCTGACACTGAAATCTCTATCATCGCCAAGGATCTGCTGACTGCAACCATCGAAAAACGAATTAAAAGATTACCGTCGAACATCGAAGTATCGCAGTATATGTCCGGCGAAACAGAGGGGGTCTTCAGAGCACCAGCTACTACAACTGATAACCACTTTACACGGGCTAGAGCAGCATCACGTCGAACGTGCGTGGCTTGGAGTTTCGATGACAGTAACCTTTCAATCTCTACACACAAACACAACAATAAAGAGATTGACAGGCAAACTGTTATGAAAAAACTCTGTGCTGAGACGCGTAATAAATATGCTGCTGAGTTGGTGCAAAAGCCAGATCAGGGGAAAGCCATGGAGTGCGATGCTGCACATCCTGCAAGTTCCCATTCTTAAGAAATGGGAAATTTTTGCGATTTGCAGAGTGGCGCTTTATTCATAAGGCGCGACTCAATCTATGTAATTTAATTGGCCGTACCTACAATACTGGTAACACAAAATGTAGAAGATGTGAGATCCCCTATGAAACTTTCCCCCATGTGTTATGTCACTGCATGCGATACTCGCAAGCATACACTGCAAGGCATAACACATTTGTAGAGAGGATCAAAAACGCCGCGACCCCTAAATTTACGGTAATAGCAGAGAACACGCAGATAGGTGAGTAAAGGCTCAAACCCGACCTTGTGTTAGTGAGAGGCGAGACTTGCTATATCGTGGATGTAACAATCCCATTTGAAAACCGCCGGAAAGCCATGGAAATCGCGCGAAATGAAAAGCGACGTAAATATGAACGGTTAAGGTTAGAATTACGGCAACGCTACCAGTCGGTTGAGGTGATCCCAATGATAATTGGAACACTAGGATCGTGGGATCGAAACAACGATGATTTCCTCAAAAAGATTTGTTAGAAGTCATACGCTAGTTTATTGCGTAAGCTAGCGGTGAGTGACATCATACGTCACTCACGTAACATATATGTTTGGCATCTCACGGGACACCGACAGGAATAGCCTGCAGTCCCATATCATTTAGTATAACGCCCCTTCCCTATAAAAGTTATGGCGCCTGTCAAATGTTGTAACATCATACTCGTCAGTAATTTATTATATATGAAAGTAAAATGTGTTGTCATAACTTATTATGTGCACGTCTAATATGTAAAACTGTATTTAGTTAGTAACTTATTGATATTTCATTCTCTAATTTGCTCATTTTTAACGTATCTTGTGCATGATGTTTCAACTTTTTAATGTGTTTCATGTTTAGTTTAGAGTAGGTACCTCTTGAATTGTACATCGGCAATTTCCCGCCGATAGAGGTTGTGTTGTCCCCTTGAATAGATTTTATTAATAATAGTTGCATGCGTTAGATTAGATTAGGCTTAGAAAATTTACTATGTTATTTTATGATTGAAACCCTTCATTTAGAAACTATGTAAAAACTCATTTCTTCAAAAAAATTTATGTGTATGTGTATAGTATTTAGTTTATAAAAATGTGTTCTTATCAGCTTTTTGATTTAAGGTCTTGCTTCGGTAGGACCAGGAATTGAAGGTTGGTTTGCTACAGATATCTTTTTTGGTGATCTTGCTAGGTAGTTGATAAGTGGTCATTACACTTCGTGGTGGTGTCATTGGTCGGAGCATCATTTGGTGACCATAGCCTTTGCCCATCACACAGTTCATCCGCAGTGGTAATTTTCATGGTCCATGCTGGTCTAACCACTGATAGCCTTGAAAACCCACTGCAACTCACCAATCAGCACACTTGGTTGTACTCTGGTCCGTTCAACATCTGTTGTCGCTAGCTAGAGTACGCCAGAACAATTTACAAGCTACACTGCGTTATCACCTAGCTTACATTTTACATTAAACATTTTCTAAGGGTACCCTGTTCCCTTCAGGTAGAACTCTTAGTTAATTTAACGTAATCACAACTACTTCAGCACTGCACTTCCCTGAGTAGTACAAGAAGGATCGTAACAGGCTAGTTATTTTTTCGAGTGCTATTGGTAGTATCACTCAGTGTATGCGACCCAACAAACTGCCATCACTTAAGAAATCTCTTACATTTCTTAAGCATTCTTCAACAACGGTTACTCCCTGCCTGGCGAACGTGCTTCAAGGTATAGTTACTGATTGGCGAAGACTTTAAACACTGGTAGTAAAAAATCCGTCATTAATTTATAACGATTTACCTTTTCAAAATCATTTTCCTATCTCCATAAACTCCAAGAAACGTTTACACTTTACCATCATCAACACCTTTGCACAGAATGCCAAAGAGAAATACTTTAGGTGCCCCTGAGCAATCAGAGGTACCAAAAGGTATTCCTACGATGGTATTCACTGCTGAGGGAGTTGTTAATGACAAGAGTTCGCGAAATTATTGCATTTTAGATCCCGAAGACAACAATAACATCAATAGTAAACTTTCACCAATAAACAATCGCATTACTTGTAGCGAATCGCGAGACTCTATCAAAAAGAACACGCCGCGCCATCTTGTTAATAGTAAAGTAAAAACAAATAGCAAAGATTTAAACAAACAGTTCAAAACGAGAATTTTTACTAAAAAAGCAGCGATTAGTAAAGAAAAGATCTCCCTTATCTTAAAAAACAACAATTCTTTAAATCAATCCTCTTCTGAAACTTCCTCGTGTTCTAGTAATGACTCAAACCAATCGCAAAAACGTATTAAAGAACTTAATTCTTTAACGATTTTAAATGAAGATTCTTCTCTGACTAAAGTTAGCTCTTCTCCCAACACCGTGATTATTAAAAGAAACAATTTGCAGAATTTAAAACATCCATCATCTTGTATTATTAGCAAAGATTTAAACTAAACAATAAAAGATAGGAAAACCAATAATATTACAATAGAAAATAATGAAGAATCGTCTTCTTCAATTGATAGCTCCTCTTCAGACGTCTCTACTCACATTAAAACTAGATTAATTAGTAAAAAGACTCCCCGTAATCAGTAAATTTATAGTAAAGATCCAAACCAAACAGAAAAAATTAAGAAAACTAGAATAGATACGATAGAAAGTAACGAAGATATCGATTTATTACTAGATAACTCGTCCTCCAGTTCTTCAAATCAAATTAAAACTAATTTAACTAAGGAAATCTTATTTGGTGTGCGTTTAGATCCTCTTGACTTTGGATGTCGTCCAGAAGCATTTTACTCATTCCACGAATTGTAATTATTTCTTTGTCACTCTTTTCCACTAGCTCAATAGAATCCTCTTCTCCAAATAAACAGATAACGTACCCTAAGACATACGCTGAAGCCGTAAAATTCAAAAAACCATCAAAATTTTGCAACAAGTCCTTTCCACCGTATTTAAACTCTAACTTATCTAAAAATATTAAACCTTTTATTAATTCTTCTAACAATAATGTAAATAAATATGTAAAACCGTGTCCATCATTCGAAAAAACTAATAGCGATAGAGTCTCGCGGTCATTAAATAATACGTTAATTTTTATGAATTCTTACCTTCCTATTGATTTTAATCTTCTAGATTCAGCATTAAATAAGGTTCTTTCTCCAAATGACATTCTTACTCGTGATCTCTTAGGTTGTCCAAATATGTTATTCTCCAACTCAACATTAAGAAAATCTCCAGTAAATTCAGATCTCAATGAAAATGACACTTTGAATGAAACAGAAACGGTGGAAATAAATAATGTCTTGAGCGTTGCCAACTGTATTACTGCAGAATGTAGTAATACTAGGGATTCCAAGCTTTCTGTTTTTAGTGATGTCAAATCACAAGAAATGAATAATAAACAACAAGATTGGACAAACACATGCATCAAAATACAATTATAATATAATTTAATTTTACATGTTTTTAAGGCAAAAGTGTAAATAAACTGTAGCGAGTGTCGCCTGAACATTTTAATGTGTGAAGTGTAAATCCAGACTTACTTGTCTTGCTACCAATAATTTTATTACTCATTTTTGTTCAACTATGTTCACAAATTGTATTATGGGTTCATCCCCACTCCTTTCTATTTTTAAGTGTTAAATGTATTGTACTCAAATCATTCATTTTTGAACCAACTCTCAACGAGACAACAAGTATTAAGTAACAGTACAATTTAATATTAAAATATATACATTAAGACATTCATATACATTTATATACATTCATTATTATTAATTATTAGGATAAGTGTTTAATTGTGTAATTCTGTTGGGATTTACGACCCCAATGTGTAATTTTGTATGAAATAAATATACTTATAAATTCATATTGAGTTCACGAACTTCGAAGACTTGCTGACTATTTACGGTGAAATACCCGGGCACCCCACCGCCCAAACATTTGGTCCTTCGAGCCGGATCTCCTACAGTCGCGAGAAGCAATCGTGCATGGAATACCTGCAATTATCAACAGTGAAGAATTTGAAGTTTTGAGTTATACAAACACTGGAAAATTGGTCAAGGTGGCACCCCTGAGCAAACACGTGCAACAACGGTTAGTGTCTATTCCTTAAAAAATTCTTAATTTCCTATTTCAATATTGCTTTGTTTTACTTCTAAAATATCTTTGTGCATTTTTTATACTATAAAATTGTAGCAAAGATTGTTATTTTGTGTATATTGTTTAATTTGTTAGTCTTACAAATTGTTGGTTTAGGAGGGCACAGCTAATGTCCATATTTAGTAAATATTTCTTATGCGTTGGTAAATAATCGATATTAAAAGCCACCAGGATTATTTCATTCAGCAAAATATATCTTTTGAGTTGGTAAAATATTACATATTAAAAGCCACCGGGATTGTTTCTAAATTACGACAACATTTATACAAGTGGTAATATTTGTTCTGCCTATTTGTTGTTAAGCGATATAACATTTAAAACATCAGTACAATTACGGTCCTGTCTAGACCTTTTTCTATGGCCATGCGGTATTGAGTTGTGTTTCATATACCTGATTGATCCGTACACATTTTAACATTTTATAATACCGCATTATATTTACATGTGGTTCTGGGTACTTTCTACAATATTGACCAGAACACATTTTATATTACTTATTCACACTTTTACATTATATTTTTAAAAATATTTTATTGTTATTTTAAAAAAGAGAGTATCCATTCATTCCATATTGCTTAAATAATTTGATACTCGCATCAGACAATAATTTTAATTTCTATTTAAACTAATTACAAAGATTCAAAAATGGTTAATATCAAGAAGTTATACGCGCAATTAGAGGTTTATGAGCAAACTTTAAATGATCATGTCCCCTATATTGATAGCATAGATTTAAATGACCCATCAATATACGACGTTCACAAGATTAAGTATTGTAAGAAAATTTGTGAGCCACTGGTTGATAAAATTGAAAATGTTTGTGTTGAATTACGTCAACATTTGGATGATGCAGATAACCAAAAGCTTTCTGAAACACGTTCAAATTTATCTAAGAAATTCAGTGATATATGGTGTGTTATAGATGCGATTATGGATCGTCAGGATACCAGATTAACTGATAACACTCCTCATTATATAAACAATGGCATACGACTACCGACAATTTCTGTACCTAGTTTTGACGGCGACATAACATCATGGAATAATTTCAAATCCAGTTATGTCAGCTTAGTACATAATGTCGGATATAATAATCATCAAAAATTGCACTACTTAAGAGATTGTCTTAAAGGCGATGCCCTTGACACAATATCCTCTATTAAAATTTTACCAGAAAATTACGAACTATGTTGGAATCTCATGCTGCAAACTTATGATAATAAAAAGGCAATAGTTTCTCATCATATTAATTCCTTTCTTGATATACCAAGCTTAAACGTAGAATCCAGTGATAAACTTAGGGTTACCGCGAATTCCATTAGAAAGCATGTTAAGGCTCTAGAAACACACATTCCTCCTCATAGCAGATGGGATCAACTAGTTACCACACTAATATTTAAAAAATTGAACGTTGAAAGTAGAACACATTGGCAAATGTCACCTAGTTCTAAATCAGAATATCAAACAGTGGATTCTATGTTAACTTTTATTCTTGATCGTGCTCGTGACCTTGATGAACAAAGTTTTAATTATAAACCCAGTAGTAAACCAAAACATCACAAATCATTATTGGTGACTCAACAAATTAAATGCTATTACTGCCAAGGAGATCATTTAATGTACAAATGTCAAGATTTTCTGAAACTCAATGTAAATGATAGAATAGAACACTGTCAAAATAGTAATTTGTGTTTAAATTGTCTCTACGCCGGTCATTCTAGAAATAAATGTAAGTCAAAATATCAATGCAGAATTTGTCAAAAACCTCATAATACTTTGCTTTATTTAGAGAAGGCTACACCTCAATCAGAGCCTGCCGTATCAAGTCAAACTCTTACGTCGCAGATTCTGAATTCAAATTACACGCTACTTGCTACCGCAGTAGTGGAGGTTGTCGACAAGCATGGAAAAACCATAAATGCACGTGCTCTTTTGGACAATGGCAGCCAAACTTCCTTTATGACAAAGCAATTTGCAAGAAAATTAAAATCACCCTTAACTAACACCAATATTGTCATATCAGGTATCGGTCAAACCAAAAATAATGTAAATTCGAAAGTTAGGGTACAAATAAATTCTTTTAATAATGACTATTCAAAAAGTATTGAATGTTTAGTTATTGAAAAGATAACTGACAATGTACCTAATCATTGTTTAGACATTAGGGGCTTAGTTGTACCAAGCCATATAAAATTAGCTGACCCAAACTTTAACAAGCCTAGCAAGATAGACATATTACTCGGAGCAGATGTATTCTGGGACCTAATAATAATAGGTAAAATTAAATTAGTACAAGATAAAATTAAGATACAAAATACTGTATTAGGATGGATTGTAATTGGTATTAATGATAAAATTGAACAAAATCTGTTTCATTGCCACCATTCGCAAATCCAAACTCAGTTAACAAAGTTCTGGGAAATTGAAAGTGTACCCAATTGTAATCCGCACACTGCCGAAGAGATAGCCTGCGAGGAGCATTTTGTAACCAACATTACGCGCGATGTGAATGGTAGGTTTGTTGTTAAAATTCCCTTTAAAAAATCAGTCATATTATTGGGAGATTCCAAAATTATTGCTACGAAGCGTTTTCTCACACTTGAGAAAAAATTAACGAACAACCCCGAATTAAAAGCAATGTACCACAAATTCATGAGCGAGTACATTTCTTTAAATCATATGACTGTTAATACAGAACAGCAATCACTAGGTAATTCATATTTTTTACCTCATCATGGTGTGTTAAAACCGACTAGCACTACCAGCAAGTTAAGAGTTGTTTTTAATGGTTCTATGAACACTACTACTGGTGTCTCATTAAACGCTCTTCAAGCGAATGGCCCCACTATTCAAAGCGATCTTTTAACGCTATTGACAAAATTCAGAATGTTCAAATTTGTCGTTATCGCGGACATCGAAAAGATGTACCGGCAAGTCCTGGTAAATACATCACAGAGAAATTTGCAACAAATTCTCTGGCGATTCGAACCCCAAGATCCATTGCTTTCGTACCAATTAAATACGGTAACATATGGTACAACTTCTGCATCCTTTCTTGCGATCAGAAGTCTGTCCCAACTTGGGTTTGACAACTTGAAAAATCATCCTAACGCCGCAAATTCTATCCTCAGAGACTTTTATGTTGACGACCTCATAACAGGTTCCAATGACAAGAATGAACTAATTGATCGTTGCAAACAAATTAGTTCAATCTTGTCCAAAGGAGGTTTTGACTTACGGAAATGGGTTTCCAATACACCATCATTGCTGTCGGGGTTAAAAAGTCAAAATTCAAATAAGTGTTTTTATTTTGATCTGGGTGATACAGAACACGCAAAAACGTTAGGCGTTATGTGGGATTCTGAACAGGACTTATTCAAATACAACCTTGTTCTCATTGAACAACCCGATAAACTTACGAAACGAACTATACTGTCATTTGTTGCAAAGATTTTCGATCCACTAGGCTTACTCTCACCTTGCATTATTTTATTTAAAATCATCATACAGAAGCTATGGTTGTTAAAATTAAATTGGGACGATGAGATGCCACAGGATCTCAAAGATTATTGTTTATCTTTAATAAAATCTTTACCTGCAATAAATGACATTTCTATAGACAACTATAAAGCTATTGAACTGCATGGCTTTTGTGATTCATCCGAAAAGGCATATGGAGCTTGCGTTTATTTGAAAAGTATGAATGGGTTGGGAGAAACAAAAATAGGCTTGTTACATTCTAAATCAAAGATCGCGCCGTTAAAAACTATAACCATACCATGTTTAGAGTTATGTGCTGCATTAATCCTTACAACAATGGTCAAAAAAGCAATTAACTTACTTCCAGTTAACGTAGATAAAATTATTTTATGGACAGATTCCACAATTGTGTTATCGTGGATTAAACTGTCTCCTCATACATTAAAAACATTTGTTGCTAACCGTATCTCAGAAATTCAATCGGACATGACCGATAAACATGAATGGCGTCATGTTCCCACTGATTCAAACCCCGCGGATCTTATATCACGAGGTATAACAGCAGACGTTCTTTCAAACAATCATTTATGGTGGTCAGGTCCAGACTGGTTAAAACATCCGTCTAGCCACTGGCCTATAAGTAACTTTAATCTATCAGAAATCCCTGAGATAAAAGAAGTGGTGTTAACCAACCTTCTTTCAATAAAATCATTTGAATTATTTAATCGATATTCAAATTTAACAAAATTGAAAAGAATAACGGCTTATTGCAACAGATTTATAACGAACACAAAGAACAAACAATATAAATTGACAGGTTGTTTAACTGTTCAAGAGCTACAAAACGCCTTGCATACCTTAGTGAAGTTGTCACAAGAAGAATACTTTGCAAGCCAAATACGCTCTTTAACAGACAAAAAACCATTGTCAAAGGCTAGTACATTGTTAAATTTAAATCAATTTTTAGACGATAACGGCATAATATGCGTCGACGGTCGTTTATCGCATTCAGAGTTTGAATATGACAAAAAATATCCCATGATATTACACCCAAGTCATATTTTAACTAAACTTATTGTTTGAAATGAACACGAAAGGCTATTTCACGCGGGTCCTCAATCGCTACTTTTTTCATTAAGAGATCAATACTGGCCTCTAAAAGGAATTTCACTCGCGAAATCAATCGTACACAAGTGTATCATTTGTTTCAAATTTAGACCTAAATTATCATCGCTAAAAATGGGCAATTTACCACAAGACAGAGTCAATCTCGACTATCTGTTTAGAACCACTGGAGTTGACTACGCAGGGCCCGTACTAATGAAAAGCAAATATGGCAGAGGCGGTTCTCTCATTAAATCTTACATATGCCTTTTTATTTGTTTTGCAACAAAGGCAATTCATTTAGAGTTAGTTACAGAATTATCAACTCAATGTTTTCTAGCTGCTTTAAATCGATTTATTTCGCGTCGTGGAAAACCGCATACCATTTACTCCGATAATGGCACAAATTTCCTCGGAGCTTATAACATTTTGGGTAAATTTCTATGTAATAAATCAAACACGTCCAAGATAGCAATCTCGGCCGCTGAGCTGTCGATAGTTTGGAAATTTATTCCGCCTCGATCACCTCATTTCGGAGGTCTTTGGGAAAGTAATATTAAATCAACTAAGAGTCATCTTAAGAAAGTATTACAGAACAATTATTTTCAATATGAGGATTTATATACAATCCTTACTCAGATCGAAGCAATATTGAACTCCCGACCAATGTACCCCATGTCATCCAGTCCAGATGACCTTATTCCTTTCACTCCCGGACATTTACTTATAGGTCGACAAATCACCAGTGTTATGCCTACCAGCACCAGAAGCACCAGTGAACCCTAACAACATGAGAAGATTCCAGCAGATACAGCAGTGTATACAGTATTATTGGAAACGATGGTCTGCAGACTATATACACTTCTGTCAGCAGCGCACAAAGTGGAAGACTTCAAGCACTCAAGATCTACAAGTCGGATCGCTTGTAATAGTATAAGAAGACAACATGCCTCCTACTCAATGGATAATGGGACGCATAACACATCTCACCACAGGCAACGACAACACTCCGCGAGTCGCCACCTTGAAAACTCAAGCAGGAGAGATCAAACGTGCTGTCAGACGTTTAGCCCTTTTACCAGTGAACTCGTTTTGATAAACCCAATTTATCAAGGGGGGGAGTATGGACAAAAACATGCATCAAAATACAATTATAATATAATTTAATTTTACATGTTTTTAAGGCAAAAGTGTAAATGAACTGTAGCGAGTGTCGCCTGAACATTTTATTGTGTGAAGTTTAAATCCAGACTTACTTGTCTTGCTACCAATAATTTTATTACCCATTTTTGTTCAACTATGTTCACAAATTGTATTATGGGTTCATCCCCACTCCTTTTTATTTTTAAGTGTTAAATGTATTGTACTCAAATCATCCCTTTTTGAACCAACTCTCAACGAGACAACATGTATTAAGTAACAGTACAATTTAATATTAAAATATATACATTAAGACATTTACATACATTTATATACATTCATTATTATTAATTACTAGGATAAGTGTTTAAATGTGTAATTCTGTTGGGATTTACGACCCCAATGTGTAATTTTGTATGAAATAAATATACTTTTAAATTCATATTGAGTTCACGAACTTCGAAGACTTGCTGACTACTTTTGGTGAAATACCCGGGCACCCCACCGCCCAAACAAAGATAATGTTGACATTATGAATGACTCAGTTGTGCAACAACAAAAAGGAACTTCGGAGTTCGCCCGAGGCGATCCCGTGAATCGTCTGTCGGGTATATGCACTTCTGTAGTCAATACCGTCAATGTCAAATTACCAAAAGAAAACTTATCCCTAAAAAGGGACAAGCATGCCCCTCTGAATAAATCAAAACAAAAGTTTGATATAATAGAGGATAAGGCGGTCGAGAATATCAAAATAGATTTAAGTAACATACTTAAATTACTTGACCAAAGAATAAACAAATAAACAAAAGGAGAGAATAACATAAGGAAACGAAAAATAACGACTTGTTCCCCCATTTATTTAGTTAGGCCACATGAATCTTCAAGTGGAGTGAAAACTTCTACTGAAGAGGTTCCTGTGAAAATAAGAAAACTGAATGAAGAGATTATTATAAGGGATTATCCAATCCCTTCCACACCCATGCCTAGCGTGTTATGCCTTCCATGCCTTGCCTAGCGCCACAAACAAACAGTAATAGACCAATAGTACAATTTTGCTTCAAATGTAAATATTGTATTTAGACAAGTCCTTCTAAACAAGGGATAATTAATCACGAAAGAAATCACATATTAGTAGATATGAAAAACAAGGCTAATCCACCGGAATCAAGAATAAGCCCTCCTGACACAAGGCAGAAGAAACGAAGATATTTTGGACGCAGTAGGAATAACAACGTAACAAATAACAACACTAACTCAACTCCTTCTATTATTTCATCTATTAATCCAAATGATTCAATAGAATTACAGAATGTAAGTATTGAACATGTTATTCCAACAATCCCTAATGTGATCGACAAAATAGTTCCTTCCACACCACCTCAACGTCAAACTTCAGCAAATATTATTACAACTTCTTCACTAATTATTGAAACAGTACCTATTCCTGTAAAGTCTCCAGTAACAAATAATGTAGTAGAAACAACAATAACTACAGAAACAATTGTAACAACAGATTTAAATGTATCTCACAAATCTGAAAGTTCAAATAATACTGAAAGTTCCCAGATACCAAGTATTCATGCAAATGACTTGAATGACTCAGATATTGAAGATGAAACAGAGGTAGTAAATGACTTAATTCCTCGAATTCCTGATGATATAAGTGATGATTCAACACTCATTGCTTTTAAAGATCCATTAATTGCAATATTAAATAGCAACACTAATGCAATTAACTGGGAAAACTTTGAAAACATTTTAGTTAATGCTACAAACGAAGCGGGAAAAATTGTAAAATTACCCGAAAGAGATCCCAATTATGTAGCAAGACCACGTAGCTATGGTGACATAAATGATGCCAAATTTATTCAAAAACTTTACAAAAGGAATAGAAGGCAAGCAATGCGTCTAATTATGGGTGAAGTAAGCACTACGTGTCAAATCAGCAAAGAGGATATCCATAGTCATTTCACCAATTTCAACATTATCTTATGTGAATTATCCGAATGATATTTATTCAATTATCAATGATGATACAAGAGATAAAGTGAATACTAGGAAATTTACACCACCAGAAGTTTCAATGAGATTAAGAAAGTTTCAAAACTCTTCTCCAGGTGACGATCGTCTTACATATCGCCATTGGAGAACAGTAGATCATAGTTGTAAAATCCTAACAATGATTTTAAACTGCTGTTTGAAATACAAGAAAATTCCATCTCCATGGAAAACTTCTACAATTATCTTGATCCATAAAAAGGGCACTGAAAATGAAATGAACAATTGGAGACCTATTGCTATTTGCAGGACAATTTACAAGCTTTACACTGGATTATTAACATCAAGATTATTGGATTGGATTTCTGAATTTAATGTATTAAGCTATTGTCAAAAAGGATATCTCCCATTCGATGGAGTATTTGAAAACAACTTTATCTTACAAAACATCATTAAAAAAGCTAAAGTTTCAAGATACAACAAAACTTGCATTGGATGGATTGATTTTGCCAATGCCTTCGGTTCCATTCCACATCAAGCATTATTGAATGCATTAACAGCATCAGGAGCTGGAGAAACTTTTGTTAATATCATAAAAGATATTTACTTAGATAACACAACAAAAGTCTTAACTTCAAATGGTTATACAGAACCAATTAACCTAAACAGCTGTATTAAACAGGGATGTCCTTTAAGCGGTCTACTTTTCAACATTGCAATAGATCCAATTATATGCAAACTTCAAGCAAATCATCTGGAGCAAAGATGCAAACAATCTGCAAGAACTAATTACTGAAACAAGTGAACTAGCGAATAGAGTTGGATTATTAATTAACCCTAAAAAATGCTTCTCTATGCAGTTCAACGCTAAAGATAATCAGGCCGTATTTAAAATAAACAACGATAACATTAGAACGTTAAAAGAAGATGACATTGAGAAATCTCTGGGTGCTCCAGTAGGTTTCAATATCATACCAAGAAATGCTGATACTAAGAAAATTGCTACTATTGGACAAAACATTATGTCATGCAAACTAGCACCATGGCAAAGACTAAATGCATTAAAAACTTTCATGCATCCAGCATGTAACTTTTTAATGAGAGTAGGTTCCTGCAAAAAACTATGTGGGAAACCCTAGACAACAGAATGAGGCCTCTTATTAAAAAATCGCTTTACATTCCTCAAGAAGCATCAGGAGAGTATTTATATGGATATTCAAAACTAGGATGTATCGGGATACCTAACACAGCAACTGACAGCGATATCGCATTAATCGATAATGCTTTCAAACTATTAACATCGAAAGATTGCATCATAGCAGATCTAGCTAGTGAAGAACTAATCGAAACATTTACAAAACGTTACAAAGCCCCTCCATCTTTTGAAGACAAGGGCCATTATCTTTCTGGAAATAGTGAAGGTGTCTTTAGAGCTCCAACAACATCTCTTTCTAACACCTGGACACAAGCAAGAGTTGTATCGCGAAGGATTATTGTTAAATGGAATTTTACATCAGAAGGTGTTTCTTTAAATCAAAATGACACATGCATAAAAGAACATCAACGACGTAACACCATGCAAATCCTACGAATTATCAATAGAAAAGATCGCACAACGAAACTAATTGCTTTAAAAGGACAAGGAAAAGTATTAGAATGTTCTTCAAAACACCCTGCAAGTTCACACTTCATTAATGACGCACAATTTACAAGATTTGTCTAATGGCAATTTATTCACAAAGCTCGTCTAAATCTTGTTAAACTGTACGGAGCAATGCCATGGCTTCCAGAAAATAAACAATTATGCAGAGTATGTAAAAAGACAAAAGAAACTCTAGGATATATATTAAATAGTTGTCCACAAAGATACGGTTCTTCTTACACTGAACGTCACAACGCTTTTCTCAAACGAATTAAGAATGCTGCAATTGGCCAAAACTTCTCAATTATGTCTGAAAACCAAGAAATTGGTAGGACGTCACAATTCCATTTGAAAATCGATTTGAAGCTCTTGAAATAGCAAGAAGAAACAAGCTGGAAAAATATGAAAACATTCGAAGAGAATTTTCAGACAGATTTCACAGTGTACAAGTTATTCCTTTGATTATTGGATCCCTAGGTTCTTGGGATCCATGCAACGACGGCTTCTTGAAAACACTATGTACTAAATCTTACGCTAAAACCTTGCGTAAACTTGAGGTGTCTGAAACCATCTTACACTCTAGAAGCATATATATCTGGCATATAACAGGAAATAGACAAACTATTCATGTTTTTGGTAATAATGTGCAATAAATTATTTTATTATCAATGGTAACAATGTTAAGTGATTCTGTAAAATTATATCACTAAATAATTACCCGTCCATTACCCGCCCTGTCATGGTTTTTTAGTGGTTTTTCTCTTGACACTTGAGTGAATACTGGGCGTGACTTTTCCACTGTCTCGAACTATTTCTTGATGAGACGCAACGAGCGATATGGACGTAAAAGAAACTACAAGTCTTCGCATCACGGGAACATCTCTACTGAACTTCATCTTCTAATCTGAACTTCAATCAAGAAAGAATGCAAATATTGAACACTTTTTATTTTTTGAATTTATTTTTATTATGTAATCTCAATTTATAAGCAAATTCAATGAAATACTTTATTTAGTTTAGAAACTTAGCGCGGATATCTTTTTTGGTGATCTTGCCTCGGGCTTTAAAGTAAGCATCTATGGTCGTCGCTTAAGTGCTTTTTTCAAAGCACTTGAGTGTTAGACAGGTTCCAAGCACACTTCGTGGCTGTATGGGGATCGGAGCTCCTTAGGAGACCATAGTCCCTGTACAGTCATACAGACATCCCAAGGGCAAACCTCCTTGACAATCACCCCCATCACGCACACTGGTCGGTACTTGGATCCTTGCTGGCATAGCCACAGATAGTTTTTGTATCGCCAAAACATTCCAAACAAAACAACTATACTGCTATCTTCTAGCTTATTTTCCACCTTACACCGGACAATTACAAACTGGAGACTATTTATAGCCCCATTTTTGTAAAAAACTTTATCACAAAATATTTTCTGCATTTGCACCCCGCAGAAATATTTACAACAAAGGCCGTAGCAGATTAGTTTTTTTTTGGAGTGCTGGTAGCGGTATCTCCCTGCGTGTGCGGCCTAATACCCTGACAACACTCAGAAAATCTCTAACATTTTCTGATCATCTTTTTTCACCAACGGCAACTCCCTATCTGGTGAACTCACTACAAGATATAGTTGTCACGCGGTGAAAAGCCATACAGTTATTTCTTTCGTCAATTGTTAACCATCGCACATATATTCAACATTTTTCTCAAACATGCCGAAAAGAATTACTTGCTAGGCGTCCAAAAAATTGGAACCGCTCACGAGTGATTCTTCTGCGACAGAAACAGAGAATGAAGTTGAGTATAAACCAACAAATCTTCCAACGAAGGAAAATAATATTTTATAAACGTCAAAATCACAACGTGTTACTCGTTCAAGCATAAGTAAATTCCCGAGCTTAACATTGGGCAGAAATAGAAATAAAATTAACAGCAAACTTTTAAGTATTTCATCAGATTCTGAAACCGATATAAGTTTCAATGCGGAAACGTGTCCCGTTGACAATACATCTAACAAAAATAAAATTACTGTTAAAAAGTGTACCCGTAAGAATACCTCTAGTGAAAATAAATTATATGTGAAAAAGTGTTCCCGTGACAATCCCCCGGTGGAAAATATTAAAGTGTTCCCAAAATTGTACAGAAAAATGTTCGATCATCATCATCGATCATCACTCAGTCGTGAGACATCACCAGCACACCACGCTCTTGAGCTCTACTGCGAATACTACAATAAGAACTAAGAATTAAAAAATTAAAAATTAATTATAAAGCATCCAAAAAGAATTATTAATTATTTTACCTAGCGGTAAAGCGTCAAATAGTCCTTTTAAGGATACTTGCTACAAGAAAATCATAAAGAAAAAGCTGTCAGGAAGGAAGTGAAAGATATTTACACGGGTGTTTATTATTAATTACCAGTATATTAATAATAATAAATTTTACTGAATAAAAAAGTCGGCAGCCTAGGGGTTGACTTAAAAGCAGTGGCTAATAAAAACAGTAAAATTTTATACACTACAAATTAAATATCCGAAATGGACCAGAACAGAAAACTAAGATCGGGGAAAAGCTACAGCAGTTCCAGCGATGAGACTTCTGAGGCCGAATCCTCAAGAACAACCGACTACAATACTTCTTCAACAGATGAATCAATTCTCTTAACTGTCGAAGAGGAAGAAAATACAGAAAACAGCACTGTTAAAGAAACACAACCCGATATGGACGTGGACGAAACAAAGGACACCAGGTCTGTTAACGAGACACAACCCGAAGCGAACAAAATTGACGACGAGGGATTTCAAACTGTAAGAGGCAGGAAACCTGCCCCTATTTACATAGATGATGCCAAGGCAGAACAAATCACGCTGCCTAACATATTAAACAATCTATGCGATATCCCACTAACCGTCGACAACAAGAAAATGCTAAAAATAAATACATACACAAATAAAGACTACATGGCAGTGAAAAAATACTTAGCCGAGAACAAATTCAAGTATACGTCATCAACTCCGCCCAACGAGAAACAACAAAAATATGTTCTCAGAGGTATTGACAGAACAGCAACTCCGCTCGAGGTCAAGGAGTACCTTTCAGAAGAAGGAATCGAAGCCAGCCACGTCACTCAGTTCTCAGGCAGAACAAAAGTTAACGAAGCTGGAAGATACAAGCCAAAATTAAGCCTGTATTTAATCTATTTTGAAGCAGGTGAGGACACCACAAAATTCCTGGCGCTAAAAAGAATCGGACGCATTAACATCAGCACCGAAAAATACAAGGGGAGAGCAGGACCAGCGCAGTGTTAAAACTGCCAACAGTTCGGTCACAGCTCTGTAGGATGCAGGCTACAGAGAAAATGCGAAATCTGCGCAGGAAGCCATGAAAAGGGAAAGTGTACACGAGATAAAACTGAAGCGGCCACCTGCGCGAACTGCAACAAAGAGCATCCTGCTTCTTGGAGGGGTTGCAGCAGATATGAAAAATACGTAACCTTTATTAATGGAATAAATCGCAAACCTTACGACCGACCCAACACCAAGAAAAATGCAACAAAAATGAGAGAAGATGGAACTACATACGCCGAAGTTACCCAGGAGACCGAGACTACTATTTCCGCACGCCCAGCAGCTAAAGCAACTACGCACATCAGAAGGGAAAATCCAACAGGGGGAAACCTAAGAGGGGAAAACTCAACAGGGGTAAACTTAACAGGGGAAAACTCAAGAGGGGGAAACTCAAAAGGGGGAAACTCGACAGGGGGAAAACTCAACAGGGGAAAAATCAACCGGGGTAAACCTAACAGGGGGAAATCAAACTGGAAAGAAACCTCAAGGGTCTGGGCAGACATCCAACAAGAGAAAAGGTGGTTGGGATAATAAGAAAAACAACATGAAGCATAAGAAAACAAGTACTACAAAAAAAAAAAAAAAAAAAATACACTATCTGATGAAGACGACAAAAATGAAGAAAGCACTGCTGAACACACTCAACGCGATACGGAAAAAAATTAACAACAACAGCTCTGATGTAAACACACAATCAGAGGCGGATGAAATTGAATACAATAGCAATGGTGAAGAATCAAAACTGAACACTGAAGTAATAACGGTTTTCTCTGACTGGAAGGCATGGGGATTAAAATGGGCACCAATTCTCAGAGAAGCAGCCAAGACCAAAGGAATGAGTTCTGCACTCGCTCGCTGCAGTCGTTTTCGCTGAAGCAACAAGTGAACTGCCCACAACGAGTTTGTTTCAAATGAATTAACTCGCTCTGAGGACAAAGCAAAACAGACTACAAAAAACAACTCTGGACAGTCACTATGCAGCACACCAGTAAAGAACTCAATATCGTCTACTGGAATGCAAACGGCATCAGAAACAATATGAACGAAGTAAAAGAATTCTGTGCCAAGCATAAAATAGACGTACTTCTGGTAAACGAGACACACCTGAAGCCCAACATAAACATTAAGCTGCCAAATTACTGCATCTACAGAAATGACAGGTTAACGAGAGGTGGAGGAACGGCGATATTCATTAAAAGAAAAATCACTCACTACCACGTGGACACACCGACGCTGAAAAGACTGGAAGCTACACTGGTGGTAGTAAGGATGAATACGCAAGATATTCTACTAGGAGCAATATACAACAGGCAAAAGCGTATACAAACGGAGTACAGAGATGACATGGAGCTTCTGATGCAGCTGCACTCCCCAGCAATCTTTGCGGGCGACTTCAATGCCAAACATCCAGATTGGCATTCAAGAATCACGTCGGAAATGGGGAATATCATCAGAAAGCACTCCATTGAATACAAATATGAAGTACATGGACCACTAGAACCTACGATCTATCACCAAAGGCATCAAGGAGACGTGATAGATCTAGCTATAACCTGGGACATCACTTTACCGTACCTGCCGAAAGTCATACAAGAGCTGAATTCCGACCACAACCCTGTCTTAATAGTATAAGGAGCAGACGATACGACCATCCCTATAAATACGCAGTACACTACCAGGACCAGGTGGGACTACTTTACAGACCTTGTAGACAAGAAAATAGATCCCAGAACTAAGATAAAAGGTCCCGAGGACATTGAAATAACTGCCAAGAACCTAAACAACCACATTACGAGTGCACACGAAAAAGCTACAATCTCCAAAGCAAGAAAACCGGAATACAGAGCCATCCCACAGGAAATCTCAGAGCTTATTGCAAGAAAAAACAAACTAACGAAAATCTGGCAATCCTCAAGAAACCTGGATCTGAAGCCCCAGCTTAATAGACTGCAAAACAACATAAGACATCGACTACAGGAGTACAAGAAAAAGCAATGGGACAAGAAGGTTGAAGAACTGAACACGGAAAGCAAATCTGTGTGGAGCATGGCGAAGATATTAACGAAAAAAGGATGTTCAATGAGGAACCTCAAGGTGGGAGACAAGATTATCACAGCAGATGATGAAAAAGCCGACCTGTTTGCAGCGCAACTGGAAAAGCAATTCTCTCCCACGGAAGCAGTATTTGAGGAGCACAACAAGTCAGTTGAGAAATATGTGCACGACTACCCCACGTATAAAGCTCCGGGTCGTCCTAAACCTACAACACCTTGGGAAGTAAAGCATCACATTAAGCATCTGAAACCCAGAAAAGCTATGGGCAACGATAATATCTCCGCCACTGCAATGAAGTGCCTACCGAAACGTGCGATCATACTCTTGGCCAGATTGTACAATGCCATATACCGATACAATCACTTTCCGAGCTCCTGGAAAACGGCGAAAGTAGTCATGATCCACAAACCCGGGAAAGCAGCTAGTAATCCGAGCAGCTACAGACCGATCAGCCTTCTGACGCATATTAGTAAAATCTTCGAGAGAACTCTACTTGACAGGTTAAGAACACACGCCAACGACAACCAAACTATCAGTGACAATCAATTCGGCTTCAGATCAGATCACTGTACAACAAGACAGCTTATTCGACTAGTGGAAATCATTACGACAGAGCAAAATGAAAACCGAAAAGCTGGTACAGTGTTTCTGGATCTGGAAAAAGCGTTTGATAAAGTTTGGCACCCTGGGTTAATCTACAAATTAACCCAAACAGGATTGCCAGGTGCATATGTCAGGTTGATAAACTCTTTTCTTCAAGATAGAAGTTACTATTGTTCAGTTGATGGCGCCATATCCACAGAGAAACCAGTTATATCTGGGGTACCTCAGGGATCAGTTATTGGACCTCATCTGTTCAACATATATGTCAACGATCTGCCACCCCCTGGAAGAAACATGGAGATTTTACAATATGCGGACGACACTGCCATTCTGCAAAAGTCTAGTCAACTACACATAATAAACTCTGCCATAGAATTCTACTGGGACGAACTCAAAGAATTGTATGACAAGTGGAGGATAAGTGTCAACATTGAAAAAACCAAATCAGTTTTGTTTTCAATGAAACGCGCCGACAGCAAAGTTCTGGAAGCAGTACCACTTGGTGATAACCGCATCGAATGGAGCAACGATGCTAAGTACCTAGGAGTTACATTGGACAGAAAGCTGAACTTCAACAAACACACCAGCGAAGTGAGAAGACTGTCACGAGCTATAGGAAGCAGACTGTACCCTCTGCTCAACAGCAAATCGAAGCTACAAATTAAAACAAAACTTCTCATGTACAAAAGCTACATAAGACCTGTTATCACGTATGCTGCACCAGCATGGGCATACCACAAAAAATCTATGAAAAAACTACAAGTACTCCAAAATAGAGTGCTACGCACCATTACAGGTTGTCACTATACAACATCCACCAAAGAGCTGCACAACGAGTTAAATATAGAATACATAAAGGAATTCGTAAGAAAAACAAGCAAGAAACTATACGAAAAAACACATAAAGCTGAAAACATCAAAGTAAAATTACTTGGAAAGTACATGAGAAGTAATCCTCACTACAAGTACAAGAGACCCATCAACATATTCGACACTGATACAGAATAAAAAGTAGATGTCAGCGGCCTTTCCAGAGCTCGTTTTCCAAATCGAACACCTAAGAGGGGAAAACTCAAGAGGGGGTAAATCAACAGGGGGAAATCACAGAGGGATCCCTGTTGGACGTTAAATATAAATCTAAAGACTCCACTTAGAGAAGAAAATCAACCCAAGAAAACATAAACAAGTGAAATGAGTGGTCATTGTTTAAGTACAGGCACCACGTAACTCATTTGCGCGCCTGCAGCGCGCAGTGCCCACAGTAGTCTCTAGAAAAATGTTTTAAATAAAATTTCAGCTTCAAAATTAAAAACTGTTTCTAAATTAAATTTTTCTAATAGTACTAACAATAGTGTCAAACTTACTCCGATAAAAACAAAAAAATTCTATTCTCACAGGGTAAGTTCAACCCCAAATGTTTCCCAATCTTCAATCATTTCCTCTCCTAATGTTTCGAGTTCTAAATCTGAATCAACAGATTCAGATGAAAAATTAAATTTACATTCAGATACTGTGGTTAAAACAAATATAAAGTTAAACAAAGATGTCAATAAACATAATAACTCAATTAGCATCAATAGTACTGCCATAAATGATGATAAATTATGTTCAATAATATCAGAGTATTCAAAAAAATCAATAATAAGCAATAATTTAAGTGATTTATTTTCTGTTAATAATTCAAACAATACTTCACTATCTTATGCAGAAGAATTGAAATTAAATAAGTTATTATCAATTAGTTCTGAGAAAATTGCATTAAGCAAAATTACTGACAATAAAATTAAACCGTTTGCCTCAAATAGTTTAAACTTAACTCAACCATCTGCACCATTTGAAAATCACAACCTTAATAAAATCTCTAAATCTCTGGATAAATTGTTAATTTTTTTAAATTCATTTCTACCAAAAGATTTCAACTTATTACCAACAACCCATTTAACCAATTTATCTCCTAAAGATAAAATTATTAGAGATTTGACCGAGAAGTGTCCGCAAATGTCATTTACATCTAATTCAAAAATCGAAATTTCTTCCACAAATTCGAACAATTCGTTGGAACAAAATAGTAATCGTGGTCAAAATAACAACAATGAAAGTTTTTCGAATGTATCAAATGATACCAACAATAAACTAAAGTCTCCAACCTCTAAAGAGTTGCCTGCAAAGCCAACTAATTACAGGTTTGAGATTTTAGAGGATAAAGTAGTAAAAAATGTTAAAACTGATCTCGCTGAAATTATAAAATTATTGGACACGTTTAAAAAATAAAAATAGTACCAATAGTACAGAGAAAGGCAAAATAGTAACACCAATTTACTTGGTGAAGCCTAAAAAACTGACAAAGTCTTTTGGCAATTCTTCAACTACCAACACCAAGAGGTTTGGACCAAATCCGGAGGATCCTCCCCTTTCCCAGTCACATGGATCTCCCCAGCCAATCACCATCCCGCTGTGTGACCCTTTGATCCAACCAAGGAAAAGTAGTGGTATTATTGATGACGTGTTTCATTTGGATGCTGAATGGGTTGACTTGAAGGCAACAAATGCGATAAACGTTATCAATAATGCCGCTACATTACTAGGAAGTGAAAAAGGAGACACTCCGTCTAATCCATCAAAATCCCCGGAATCTACAAACAACTCATCTGAAGAAAGTTTAAACGATTCAATAATTGATCCTGATTTCTAAAACTTAGAATCATCTTCATCTTCTTCTAAGTCAGAAGATCGTAACAATATCAATAACGCTACTAACAATATAAACCAAAATGATACAAATACAATACTTAGTTCTAACCTGATACTCAACAATCAACCCACAAGACAGAATGATTCTTTAACCATATATTTTCCAACACCTGAGGCAATGACTTGCACGGAAGCTGGATGCGATAAAATGTTAAAATGCTTTGCATGGACAGCATCAAAGCAGAATCTGAAACGACATCTAGAACAGCAACATCAGACAAGAATAAAAAACGTAATATTTTTCTGTAATATCTGCCATTCTGTTGTTACAAATAAGCCCTCTTGGCATCTGGTCTACTGCTTAGCACCAATCCCAATAAACGACAAGCCATTGGTCCAATTCAGATTTAAATGCTAGTATTGCGAATACACCTGTCCTTCGAATCAGGGTGTCGTGAACCACGAGCGATAACATCGAAGAAGTGATCTGGAAAATAAAATCAATCCACCTGGGTCTGAAATCAGCCCTCCAGACACGCGTCGACGCAAGCGTAGGTACCATGGACGTAATCGTGGAACCAACAATAACAACGACATTGCAGAACAAAATTTTGTATCACCTATTGTATCAAATTTACCTATTATGACTAGAACACCTTTTCCTTCTGTGACAGCACCTATTATTATTAACATCCCATCACCTATAATTCCATCTACAGTAATTGCGACTACAAATGAGATTCCTACAATACCAGATACCGTTATTACTACCATTTCACCAGTCATTAATTTAGAGCATATTCCATCCCAAGCTTCCACAATAAACAGTATGATTTCAGATTTCACATTGCCTCTAAGTCCTCATGCAGCAGATATCAACAACTCCGATATAGACGAGGAACCTGAAATCATAAATGACAACTTTCCACGTTTACCTGATGATATTTCAGATGATTCACCATTAAATGGCTTTAATGACGCTTTACTAAATATAATAAATGGTAATATAAATTCACATAATTGGGAAAATTTCGAACACATTTTGACAGAAATAACTATTGAGGCAGGTAAAATTGTCAAACTCCCAGTCAGAGATCCCAATTATGTCGCAAAAGCACGCAATATATAGGTGACATTAATGACGCAAAATTTATACAGAAATTGTATAAACGTAACAGAAGACAAGCCATGCGTTTAATAATGGGAGAAAATAGCACAACATGCCAAATCAACAAACAGGACATTTATAACCACTTCACAAAAACATTAACCTTTATAGAATACCCTAATGATATATACCCTACCGTAGAGGAAGGCGTGCGAGAGGAGGTAAATACCAGGAAAATTACACCACCTGAGGTATCAATTAGATTAAGAAAATTTGAGAATTCGTCCCCAGGAGATGACAGGTTAACTTACAGACATTGGCGCCCTTCTGATCCGAGTTGCAAAATCCTAACTCATATTTTAAACTGTTGCTTGAAATACAAGCGCATACCGTCACCCTGGAAAATCTCAACAATTATATTAATACATAAAAAAGGTAGTGAAGCGGAGATAACAAATTGGCGTCCAATCGCAATCTGTCGTACTATTTATAAAATATATACCGGATTGTTAATATCTAGACTTACCGATTGGCTAGTTAATAATAATGTTTTGAGCTATTGCCAGAAAGGGTTCTTGCTTTTTGATGGAGTGTTTGAAAATAACTACATATTGCAAACTCTCATCAGAAAAGCTAAGTCTTCCAAAGTCAACAAAACATCTATTGGATAAATAGATTTTGCAAATGCATTTGGCTCTATACCACACAAAGCTCTTATAAATACATTGACTGCTGCAGGCGCAGGTAACACTTTTGTAAATATTATTGAAGATATATATACCAATAATACAACGAGAGTTTTAACTGCTAATGGATATACAGAACCTATTAATCTAAACAGCGGAATAAAGCAGGGCTGCCCACTTAGTGGATTGTTGTTTAATATAGCAATTGACCCCATAATTCGTCAATTACAAGGCTCAAACCTTAAACACAGTAATAGCATACGGACGACATAATTCTTATAGGTAATAGTAACACGCATTTACAAGAACTTATTGATTTAACAAGCTCGCAAGCAAAACGTGTGGGGCTGCTTATCAACCCCAAGAAATGTTTTGCAATGCAATTCAATGCATTGAACAATCCACCATGTTTCAAGATCAATAATGTAAACATCCGCAACCTTAAAGAAGATGACATCGAGCGATCTCACTTGGCGCCCTTGTAGGTTTTAATATTATCCCTCGTAATGCCGATACAAAAGCCATTGCCACAATTGGACATCAAATTACAGTATTCAATGCTGACATTTCTCAAAAATTAGAAATTCAAAAATTGAAAAAGGGGGGGTTGAAGAAATTCGGGGGCCCGTTAGGGAACTTTGGAGAAAGTTCATATTCTGGATTCTAGAATAATTAAGTATATTATCAATAAAAAAAAATTCAAAATTTCAAAATTTTATTGGGGGGCACGGGGGCAGTATTTGCCAGGAGTAAAAATTGTGCTAGAAAATTGAAATTTTGTATGTAGGCTAACCTTGGTAACTTATTTACGAATCGAAAAAAAAAATCCCAAATTTTAAAAAAACGTTGGTCAAATAACGCATAAATTGAAAATATTTTTTATTTTGATAAAAAAAATATATTTTTTAGTCAATTTATATGTGTAACGAGTTTATTTATTATTTCAATTTAAAAATAGAACTGAATATGAAATGTAATTACGAATTATTTTATTGGATTCAAATCATACACGACAAAAGGACGTCGCATTGCGACGGGGGTAAACTCTACGGATCTTATATTCTTATATGTTTGGTAGTAAATTTTGTATGGCAGCGAGAAAACGGCAACGTCATTTTTTTCGAAAATTGCCTGTTTCGTAGAGAAAAAAATTTTAAGACTTTTGGCGTCTCCGGATTTTTCCCTGAATTTCCTGGAAACCCGTAATTTTGGAAAAACTGGAAAAAAAGTGAGCCTTTTTTGCTGAATTACTTTTAAATCGTAAAAGATAGAAAGTTGAAATTTTGCATGTGTATTAAGGTATTTTAAGCTGACATTTCTCAAAAATTAGAAATTTAAAAATTGAAAAAGAGGTGGTTGAAGAAATTCGGGGGCCCGGTAGAAAACTTTGGAGAAAGTTTATATTCTGGAATAATTAAGTATATTATTAATAAAAGAAAAATTCAAAATTTCAAAATTTTATTTGGGGGCACGGGGGGCAGTAATTTCCGAGTGTAAAAACTGTGCTAGAAAGTTGAAATTTTGAATATATTCTAACTTTGGTAACTAAGTTTCGTATCCAAAAAAAAAAATTCCAAAATTTGAAAAAAAGTTGGTCAAATACGCATAAATTGAAAATATTTTTTATTTTGATAAAAAAAATATATTTTCTTAGTCAGTTTGTATGAAAAATTAATTGTTATTACATGTTAAATTAATATAGAACGAGTATATTTATTATTTCAATTTAAAGATGTAATTACCATTTTGACATGAAATTCAAGCCACACACAAAAAACAGACGTCGCTTGCGAGATTTGCAAGATTTCCTATATAGAAGTGCGATTTATTCAAGAGATGACACTTTATGACATCACGATTCTTATTATGAAAGTAACCAAGAACGATCAAGCTGATCACCAAGAACGACAATTTGAAGGGTGTTCTGAATATTTACTTTGATAACGCCGACCAACACCGCGCAGCAACTGCAGCACTTGACAACAGTAATGTCAAATATGCTGCATTGACAACTGATGTAGGTGAGTTGCCCATCAAACGAGTTATTCGAGGTCTACCGTTTAACACTAAAGTGACATCAATTGAGCAGAGCCTCACAGCAGTTAACCTGACATTTATCAGCGTCCACCAGCTGAAAAATCAGCGCACTGGAGAACTGATGCTACTATATTTGATTATACTGCCTAACACCGCAAACAACAAAAGAATTGACAAGCTAAACGAGACTTTTATGAAAAAAATTTCAACAAAATTTCTATATCATTAGACAACTCATTAGTATTCCTAAATTCATCATTAACGGAAAATTTGAATTTGTTATCATCACCCCCTTTAATTAACTTATCAGCAAAAGATAAAATTATACAGGAATTAGTAAATTGTCCAAAAATGTTTTTCTCATCATCTTCAAAAACTAAGACTGAAAATTCTTCCACAATTTTTAATATTTCGTTGAAACAATCTCTTCATAGTCAAATAAACATTGATGACAGTGTACTAAATGTGTCAAATTCTATTATTATTAAACTAAAATCTCAAGCCTCTAAAGAGTTGCCTAAAAAAACATTAAAACCGATCTTGCAGAATTAGTAAAATTATTAGACACTCGGTTGAAAAATAAACATAACAACAAAAATATAGAAAAAGGCAGTATAGTTCCAACAATATACTTAGTAAAGCCTAAGAGACTAACAAAGTCATTTGAAATATCATCAACCAACAACTCCAAGAGGTCAAAGTATTTCGAAGGATCCTCCCCTTTCCCAATCACTTAAATCTCCTCACCCAATCAACATCCCGCTGTGTGACCTCATCACGATCCAATCAAGGAAAAACAGTGACATCACTGATGACGTGTTTCAATTGAATGCTGGAGGGGTTGACTCAAAGGCAGCAAATGCGACAAACATTATCAGTGATGACATTATATTACCAGGAAGTAAAAAAGGAAACATTCCATCAAATACATTCAAATCCCCGGAAATAATACCTTCAAATAATATATTTGAAGAAAGTGTCGATGACTCTTTAAAAGACCCTGACTTCTCAAACTCAGAATCGTCTTCGTCATCAAATAACTCTGTGAATCACTTTAATGTTAATAATGACGGTATTAATAATGTAACTATTAATGATGAGAATATGATATTATGCTCTAATTTAATTATGAATAATCAACCCACAAGACAAAATAAATAGTTAACAATATACTTCCGAACACCAGATGCAATGACTTGCACTGAAACAGGTTGTGACAAAATGTTTAAATGCTTTGCCTGGACAACTTCTATACAAAACCTCAAACGCCATCTTGAACAACAACATCAAATTAGAATTAAAAAAATGTCATCTTTTTTGCAATATATGCAGCTCTGTGATAACAAACAAGCCTTCTTAGCATCTAGTATACTGTCTAGCACCACAATTAACGAACAACAGGCCATTAGTTCTGTACACGGAGGTTATGTATAAAACGAATGCAAAAGTTTAAATTGTAGATACAGTGTTGAAGATATTGATGTATATAAAGTGAAAGGTGTGTTTTATAGTGAATGAAGACACGGCGAAGACATTAAAATAATAATAAAGGTCAGAATTTGTGAAATTAATTTAATATCTGATTTTATAAATCTCATAAAAATAACCTCAATTATTTTGACATTTGTCGCGGCCATATTGTTGACATTTAAATAATTTTAATATTGACATTTGAACAATTTATATTTATAATTTATATTTATTATTGACATATACTTGTATGTTTTTATGTGTGGGACTTAAATTGTTTGTTGTTTTTATTATTGCAACCCCTTTGAGGGTTAGCAATAAATAAGTATAACCATGAGTCAGGATAGGAATGTAGAATTTACTACAAACGTTCTTCTGCAAGGAAAGCGCCGCAGACTTATTAAAACCAATTTAGACATTAAACCACCTCCCAGACAATGACAAAGACAAGTTCCAGACCACCATCCCCCACTTTAGGTCAATTTATGAGTGAGATCACCGGAATGGACATTGACAAGGAAGTCTTGAAGTTTGAATTATTTCATTACGACTCCTTATAATTAATTTGTAGACAACGGTAATTGTTACGACAGACGCACATTGCACACACACTTATTAACTAAATATAACACATACGGACAACGCCGGTAATACAATTAAAACATAGTGATAAGTCTCTAATATCAGACTTCAAAACTCATATCACAACTTCAGTATATTTCTTTTGACATTTCTTATAATTTTTTTCCTTTGTTTTTTTTAATTCTCAATATCTAACAAAACCATTCAATAATATAATAAATATTCAATATTCAACATCCAACATCAACCAATAAACAACGACAAACAATAACAAAACAATAACAAAACAGCAACAGAAAACAACAAATTCGAATTGGTAAAATAAATAGAATTATTTATTTACGAAAAAATCGCGAACACAAGAAAACTTATATGGAATATAAATAATATTTTATATGTGAGAGCTAATTTTGAAATAGTAAAATTGTATTGAATTCTAAGAGTTAAACTTTACTTTATCTACTATTATAATGTTCGTAATGTTCCAATTTAACATGGAAAACTCATAAGAACTCATAGATATTTATATAAAGCGTTATTTATTTATATATATATATATATATCCGGTAACAAAATCGTATATGGTATCTTCTAATCGGCGCCTACAAAGTTCTTCAAATTTTGGTATGATGTAAAGGACGAATTTCTAAGACTTTCTACGTCCCTGCATTTTCCCCTGAATTTCCGTGGAAAAACTTATACTGGAAAAACTGAAAAATTCTAAAAAATAATTTTGCTAATATCTGACGAACTAGAAAAGATAGAAAACTATAATTTGGTATGTGTATTGAGATCATAATTGTGCACATTTTCCGATACTTGGAAATTTGAAATTTGAGTTCAGTAGCGGCGCGAATTTCTGGGGGCAATGTTAGAATAGAGTTAGGACGTTCAAATTTAATATGTAGGCTCGCTGTAGACAGTTATTAATGGAAAAAAATAAACAGCCCCAAATTTCCAGTGGCGGCGGGAGTTGAGACAATAAAAGCCAGAAATATTGAAAAAGTAGTATTAAAACTTTGGGTATGTATTAAGACACTAATTGTGCATGTTTGCCAATAATTGGATTACCAAAATTTTAATTCAGTAGCGGCGTGATTTTTTGGGGGCAATGTCGCAACAGAGCTAGAACGTTAAAATTTGGAACGGGGGCCATATATAGAGTGTCATTAAAGACACACTATAGAAATTTGCAACTTTCCAGAGGCGGCGGGCGCTGGGGGCCAAAAACCAGATATTTGAAATATATGGAGATGAAAGGCTATAGTTTAGAATATATATTCTTAGATACAAATAAAATAGATCCTCGTGCTAAAATTTGACAAACTTGTTCAGTAGCGGAGGTTTGTGGGGGGTAGAACGTTAAAATTTGGAACGGGGGCCATATATAGAGTGTCATTAAAGACACACTATAGAAATTTGCAACTTTCCAGAGGCGGCGGGCGCTGGGGGTCAAAAACCAGATATTTGAAATACATGGCGATGAAAGGCTATAGTTTAGAATATATATTCTTAGATACAAATAAAATAGATCCTCGTGCTAAAATTTGACAAACTTGTTCAGTAGCGGTGGTATGTGGGGGGTACTAATGCTAAAATTTAAATACAAAGCTAAAATTTAGTATGCAGATATAGATTGACATATTTATTACGAAAATATAAAAAGAACTACATTTTCTTAAGTGCAACATTAAAGTGGGGGGGGGGTGCTGATAAATCAAGTATAAGAACAATATAGAGGTACAACGATGATATTTTGCATGTAGAACGTTAAATAGAAGCTAAATAGTTCTCTATAAGTCAGATATTCAAATTACATTCAGTAGTAGAATTGGATTGATTTTTGGTGCGTTTGTTGTGCTGTGAAATCGAACAGGAGTGAGGGGTATAGGGGGGAAATAGTTAACAGCCCTAAATGTCAAAAAATAGAAAAAGTGAAAAAATAGAAACTATGCATGTGCATATTTGCGAAAATAAATTTAACCTTAGTAGCGGCGTGAAATTGGGGAAGTAAGGGCGAGAAAACGCTTTGCCAAAGAACTCAATTTTGAAATTTCGATCATTTATAAAAGTAGGGGTAGATAAAGGTAGAAAGAGTTGTTACGAGCAAAATGGATTGCTATGCCTAAAATTTGACAATTTTATTTCAGGAGCGGGGATTAATGGGGAGACTAATATTATAACGTAAATATAAATACGAAATATAGAGTGTAAGATTACAGTACAGTTTTAATCATGTAAATGAATTGCTGTAATATCGAATTGGTAGTGTCTGATTGGAGAAGAGTGTGGCGCTGGGGTTCAGTTCTAAGTAACGGTGGTGTTAGAAGAAGTGGCGATAGATTATAATGGCTCAGGGAGGTAACCGTATTGCAGAATATGTGCTTTGGTGCTGAAAGTGAGGGTGGCGGGGTATAGGGATTGAATCGAAAGTGCAATAACGGGAAGGAAAAGGCCTAGAGATGAGATTATTAGGAGCGAACTGCTAGGCTTTCCTAAAAACATAAATGAATTGATGTAATTAGTAGGTTTACATTGAAATTAGTGAAAACTTTATCAAAGATTTATCTTATCGAATAATTATTAAAAAATAATGTACTTCTAAGGATGAAATTTAGTATGCAGGTTACCAGTAAAGTATTAATTTTGAAAACTAATTGTTAAGAGAGTAGTACGCAGGGGGTGGAAGCGCAGGATTATTTAATGATTGCGCTAAACGGGGGGAATAGAAAAGTGCCCAAATGAGCGATGATGCTCAGGTGGGCTGTAGTGTTGCAAGTGGACATTGTTCAATACTGTGCTTCATTATGGTTAATGATAATTTTACGCAGCGGGGGCGCTGTGAAAGTACTCTAAGGACCGACGATGCTCAGGGAAGAAGCGATGCAGAGTGCTAAAAGTAGGAGGCGCTCCATAACGGAAGTTTAGAGAAATCAAATTAAAAGTTCGGAAACGTAAGAGAGCATGGAGCTAAGAGGTGACGATTTGGGCTTATGGGCGGGGCACTGGAGACTGGTCAATACAGTGCTTTATTACTGTAAATAAAGGATTTATAACAAAATAAGGAAATATAAATTTAAAAAATGATATATTTTAGCGAAAATTACTTAAAAATAATATTTTGCATTATTTTCAATTTATCAAATATCTTTTTTTATTCACAAATATTAAAAACACGTCGCTTTGCGACGGGGCGAAGCGCTAGTCCTATAATATAATGTTTCAACTGTTTGAATCTATTTTTATATTCTTATATGTTTATATTCTTATTTTCTTATATGTTTGGTACTAAATTTTGTATGGCAGCGCAAAAACGGCTCCATCAATGTTTTTAAAAATTTCCTATTTCGTAGAGAAAAAATTCTAAGACTTTTGGCGTCCCCGGATGTTTCCCTGAATTTCTTGGAAACCCGTAATTTTGGAAAATCTGCAAAAAAAGTGATTCCTTTTTTGCTGAATTACTTTTAATTCGTAAAAGATAGAAAGTTGAAATTTTGCATGTGTATTAAGGTATTTTAAGCTGACATTTCTCAAAAATTAGAAATTTAAAAATTGAAAAAGAGGTGGTTGAAGAAATTCGGGGGCCCGGTAGAAAACTTTGGAGAAAGTTTATATTCTGGAATAATTAAGTATATTATTAATAAAAGAAAAATTCAAAATTTCAAAATTTTATTTGGGGGCACGGGGAGCAGTAATTTCCGAGTGTAAAAATTGTGCTAGAAAGTTGAAATTTTTAATATATTCTAACTTTGGTAACTAATTTTCGAATCCAAAAAAAAAAATTCCAAATTTTGAAAAAAAGTTGGTCAAATTCGCATAAATTGAAAATATTTTTTATTTTGATAAAAAAAATATATTTTCCTAGTCAGTTTGTATGAAAAATTAATTGTTATTACATGTTAAATTAATATAGGACGAGTTTATTTATTATTTCAATTTAAAGATGGAATTACCATTTTGACATGAAATTCAAGCAACACACAAAAAACAGACGTCGCTTGCGAGATTTGCAAGATTTCCCATATAGAAGTGCCATTTATTCAAGAGATGACACTTTATGACATCACGATTCTTATTATGAAAGTAACAAGTATAAAGAAGCTGATCACCAAGAACGACAATTTGAAGGGTGTTCTGAATATTTACTTTGATAACGCCGACCAACACCGCACAGCAACTGCAGCACTTGACAACAGTAATGTCAAATATGCTGCATTGACAACTAATGTAGGTGAGTTGCCCATCAAACGAGTTATTCGAGGTCTGCCGTTTAACACCAAAGTGATATCAATTTAGCAGAGCCTCACAGCAGTTAACCTGACATTTATCAGCGTCCACCAGCTGAAAAATCAGCGCACTGGAGAACTGATGCCACTATATTTGATCATACTGCCTAACACCGCAAACAACAAAAGAATTGACAAGCTAAACGAGACTTTCATGAAAAAAATTTCAACAAAATTTCTATATCATTAGACAACTCATTAGTATTCCTAAATTCATCATTACCGGAAAATTTGAATTTGTTATCATCACCCACTTTAATTAACTTATCAGCAAAAGATAAAATTATACAGGAATTAGTAAATTGTCCAAAAATGTTTTTCTCATCATCTTCAAAAACTAAGACTGAAAATTCTTCCACAATTTTTAATATTTCGTTGAAACAATCTCTGTAAAACACAATAAAAGTATTTCGGAGGATCCTCCCCTTTCCCAATCACTTGGATCTTCTTACCCAATCAACATCTTGCTGTGTGACCTCATCACGATCCAATCAAGGAAAAACAGTGACATCACTGATGACGTGTTTTAATTGAATGCTGGAGGGGTTGACTCATTGGCAGCAAATGCGACAAACCTCAAATAATATATTTGAAGAAAGTGTCGATGACTCTTTAAAAGACCCTGACTTCTCAAACTCAGAATCATCTTCGTCATCAAATAACTCTGTGTATCACTTTGATGTTAAAATTGACGCTATTAATAATGTTACTATTAAAGATGAGAATGTGATATTAAGCTCTAATTTAATTTTGAATAATCAACCCACAAGACAAAATGAATCATTAACAATATACTTCCCAACACCAGAAGCAATGACTTGCACAGAAACAGGTTGTGACAAAATGTTTAAATGCTTTGCCTGGATAGCTTCTAAACTAAACCTAAACCGCCATCTTGAGCAAAAAATGTCATATTTTCTTGCAATATATGCCGCTCTGTGAAAACAAACAAGCCTTCTTGGCATCTAGTATACAGTCTAGCACCACAACCAACGAACAACAGGCCATTAGTTCTGTAACCGGAGGTTATGTATAAAACAAATGCAAAAGTTCAAATTGTAGATACAGTGTTGAAATCTGAATAAAAATCGCTACATTTTAAAAAGAAATAATCATATTTATTCTTTGTACAAAGTATTAATTTTGGGTTTATGTTACAGGAAGCGATGGCGCCATGAAATTAATTTAAGAAATTAGTTAAGTTTAGTTTAAGAACAATAAAAATATTTTATACTGATACAATGAAACATGAAATAATTTTTACAAATAAATATAATTATTGTTTTAAGAAATATATTATATTTTAATAATTGGCGTAATGAAATTTAAAATCCATGTTTAGCTTTAAGATAACCAAAGAGCATAACATAGTAATATAATTTTTAATTATTTTTACAACCAGAGTTTGTCAGTAAATTAAGTAATGAATTTTTATAAATCCTTATATACAGATAAAAGTAATTTAACAGTTTTAGAACTCATGAATTTTTATAAGACACGTTGGGCCTAGTTTAGATTTAAGATCACGAATAGAAAATAAGCAGTAAAATTATAATAGGAATAGGAATTAAAATAATAGAACTTTTGTTTAAACTATGCATTGGAAATGAGCTTACTGAAACTAAGTAAGAAAGAAAAAAAGAAAAGTACTACGCACTTTAATGCCATACATATAGTCAAATTGCTGATGGCAGATGGAGATATTCCTAACTTCTTTTGAGCATACAGTTATTAAAATCAGTCTAATTTTAACCTCTGAAAAGAGCTAATTGGTCTCACGGTCGTATCAAAGTCTGTAGAGTTGACCGGTTCTCAAATAAATGTCGGTTTTTAATCCATTTATAACGAATTTCTGAAACCTGGTTCAATTAATATCAGGAAGAAATTCGAACTAATTACTTACGACAATATTGTATTCAATACAAACCATTATCTGGATTAAAAACATAAGTACATAAATATAATAAAACAGACAACATTTGAACAAAATCATTTCTTTGTACGATTATTCTGATAAATTTTGGGTAACGTTCAGTACTTGCATAACTAAAAAAAATTGCTTAAGTATACAGATAGAAAGAAATAAAGTGATATCAAATGAAAAATTTCAACATTACTTTTCATCTGTATAATAAATAAAATGTAGTAATTTCTATTTGCTACTACAAAGGCGCCTCCGGGCCGTCTTACGACCAGTATATTCAAGATAATGTAAATTTGATGAAAAACAGGTAATACTTAATTATCCTTTATTCAAAAACATCACTATTAGTTAAATTCTATTTTATATTTATGTTGAATAATTCTTTTTGCTATAGTATATATAATTTTTTTGGTATTTTCTTTCTTGATTATCTCTTTTTCTTTCTATGGTTATTTTCTTTTATTTCTTTATTGATTTTTTTATATTAATATTTTAATCTTTTCTTTTATTTTATTTTTTTACATTTATTTTTAATTTATATTTATTTCTAATGTCCGTAGAAATTGTCCGCGCTATCTTGAAGGTCAGTTTAATGTCGTTTATCGTTTATATACATAAAATACTAGCTTGCGTTGTCTTCTTAGTACATTCTTCCGGTTTCTTCAAATTATAAAATAAACACACCTGTACTAATTAGGACACTCCGAGGAACTAGTCAACCCAGTATCACATATGCCCATTTAGTAAGGTGATAATATCAATAATAATAATAAGATGCAATAATATTTATAATTCAATTTTTGTGTGCATGATGAAATATTTATATTTTTCAAAATATTTTCGTTGTTATCAAAGTTGGATTGCAAAATTCTCTTAATAGTTAGGTGGTTGAATAGTTAGATGATGGATAGCTTTGTCAATATTCTTTTACAGTTACATGAAATTATAATCTTTGTAACAAAAATAAAATTTTTCTCTTTCTTACAAAAAGACAGCAGTACATACGACAAAACACCGATTTGAACTGCAGAAAATAGTTAGTAAGTACCCATAATTGTTCTACCTCTGTTTCTATGAAGACAACATTAAAAGGTCCAATGTATCGTGGGTTTGTGATTGATTTAATCATGCAGGAATTTCTTTAATTTTTAATAAAGAACCACTTTTAATAAAGCCACTTTTACCACGAAAATTGTTTGTTGTCTAGGATAAAAGTCAATGTAAACGTTAACACTATAGATCGTTCTTCAATGGCTGCTAATGGTAGACCTTCTTTCCACAGAAACAGTTCGACATTCGAATATCTATGTTATCAAATGAAGACAACTTCTTGTGATATAACAATGTAACAATGAATCAATGTTATTTGACTGCTTCAAATGATAAGGTGTACCGGATTGTCTCGACTCCTATGATCCTAGGCTCAATTTCATTGTATATTCGGCAAATAATCTTCATATTTATAGATAATATAGAAGGTACACCTTGTATGTAGTATTATATTGATTGATTTTTTTTATTATATTGTTATAACTAGTTTATATAAACTATCTAATAACATTTTTTCTAGTTAATTTAATAATGGAAATATTTTTGAAGTCAGTGTATAAGCCATTATTGACACTCTTTTTCTGTCGGTCTTCATACTAGCTCAAATGGCTTAGTTCTTCTTAATCTTCTTGACAGTCCATCCGTGTGCAGCAGGTGAAACGCTTCCACGTTGACATGGCCACGTTTTAGCAGTAACTTTTCAAATAGTTTACCGATAATTCGAAGCAACGAAATTGGTCTGTATGATGTTTTCTTGTTTTGCGGTTTTCCTGGTTTAGCTAGCATAATTACTTCGGCGACTTTCCACTAATAAGGTACATATCTCAAGCGTAACACAGCATTAAACAAGTGCGTTAATTTGATTATGCCTTTCCTTGGTAGTTCCTTTAGTATTTCACCAGTAATCAGGCCGAAACCTGGTGATTTATTTATTTTTATGTTTGCCTTAATTCCATTTTTAATTTCTTTCAGAGTTATCTTTTTAATAACTTCTTCGTTATTATTTTCAAACTGCTCCATATTCTCTTGCACATGACTTGCGTGGGGCTGAAATATATCTTCCAGATGTTCCGCAAATAGCTGTGCTTTTTCTATATTATCTTTAGCCCAGCTGCCATCTTCTCTTTGAATGGGTGGTGTTTGTACTATTGGTTTTTTTTATATTCCTTGTAACTTTCTAGAGCGAATAATCTGTATCCTTATCGTCAGCGAGTTCACTTAGAAAATGGTTGATAGACTCATTCTTGATTTCATGAATTTCGTTTGTTAATTGTTTAGTGAATCTGTTTAATTCAGTTTTATCTTGAGTGTTTCTTGATTTCTGCCACTTTCTACATGCTTTGCATTTTTCTTTAATTAAGTGTAATATTGATTGATTGATGTTGAATTTTTCAGTAGCATTTCACAAAGCACACTCGTTATAACTAGATGTTTGATTGTCAGATCAAGTCGACAATTTTTCTGACATACACCGATGCTTGGGATCATCGTGAGAAAACTCTTATAAGGTTCCTCCTCTATTGTGTTTTTACTATATAATCATCAATAATTTTAAGAAGTTCTTCCATATAATGCATTTTATTCATTTGTTAACTATTTATAGGTCTTCAACATTACACCAGCAGTTAACAAAAACTTATTTGACGACCGTCTAAGGTTGTTGTGTTAACTGGCTTCAATTATAGATGTACGTATATAAAATTCAAAAATACTCGACATGTTCCTCGCTAGTTTTATTTTTAAAACAGCGGTGTTGATAAATTATCGACACAGAGTGGGAGAAACATTACAACTTTTAGGCTTTTCTATTATTAAATATAACTTCTTAGCGTGTTCTATTATTATTAAATATTTTTATTTACATTATTCCAGTACAAAAAAAAAACAATTACGACAACCATTTTACAATAAGCATCAAAGTAGCAATTACTAAGCTTATGGCAAAAACTTTAACTCAAACTTATGTTTAGCCTTTAAACCGACTTTTCTTTATGTATATTGCATCACGAAATATTGTTGGATTGATTTAGACGACAATGAAGAACTTGAATTCTAGCTCAGCCACTAGAAGACATTTCAATTTGTTTTAAAGTGTGACATAAACGTAGTAAATGACTTATTTATATTGATCTATTCAAATAACATTGTGTAATTGAATACTCAATTGACTAATAAATACTTAAAAGTACCTACATAGTACACAATTAGAAAATAGAAAATATTCTAAATGATGCAATTTTTGACGGTCGAAACTACTTCAAATTTTCTCAATTTTTTCAAATTATATAACTGTTGCCAATTTAATTGTACTCACATACATTTTTATGTTTTGGTGGTTAAATTGCAAAGTAAAATTAAAGTGGTCCTTATAAAAAATCTCATCATATATACAAATAAAATATTCAAGCTTGACAATACTGTGTTATCATAAAATTTAATAGTAAATAATATTCGAGCAAAATTGAATTACAAATACTAAAACTCATTTCAACTGTTTTTTGCCAGTACTAGTACATTAAAGATTTACCGATAATATACCGACTCGTAACCCAAAATATATCAAGAACACAAAACGAAACAGAAACTTAAAAAAGACAATAATATACATATATATATTTGAAACTTGAAAATTGTGCATTAGAAAATTGGAAACAAAACGTCAGAAGAAGATATCAAAATTAGAGTGGTAGCGCGAATAACAACTAAGTTATTATAACAATAAGACATTACATTCTGAACACGTATATTCTATTCTTTACTCATTTATAGTCAACAGGATTTTCATTATAGGGTTTAATTATAATAATGTTTTTCCTAAACTAAATTCATACATTTTAAATATTAATAAACCATATGGATTAAACCTTGCTTAAATTTACATAAAACTGAATTGTATTATCTAAAATAAAAAACTAAAATTAAATTAATTATTGTAAAACAAACATTTTATTATTAAAAATATTTGAACTGTCGCTACTTGTGTATTGCAATTAGGAATGATCTCTAGGCATTATAAGTCAACCAATCAAATACTTCATATGGAGTCTGACTCTTACAAGCGAAGCACAATTTCATTTATACAAGAGTTTACCCCCGTCGCAGAGCCTATTATTGTGTATGATTTGATTTAAAAAAAATAATTCGTAATTTAATTTCAAATTTTAATTCTATTTTTAAATTTATTTTTTCAACAAAATATAAAATGTTTTCACTGTATTCCATATACAAAGTTATAGAGCAAACAGTAAAAAAAATTTTTAGTTTTTCAAAATTACGAATTTCGAGAAAATTCAGGAGAAAATTTAAGGACGCCAAAAGTCTTAGAATTTTATTCTTGTAATTTGGCGCAATCTAAGCTATCAAAGGAACTGGATGCAAACGCGCAATCCGAGAATTTGGATACCGCTACCAGATCGCAGATAAGCCCACTACGTGCTTATTGATCTTCATAGGTCCAAACTCCCCGACCAGTGTATGATTTAAATTCAAAAAAATAATTCGTAATTTAATTTCAAACTTTAATTCTATTTTTAAATTTATTTTTTCAACAAAATATAAAATGTTTTCACTGTATTCCATATACAAAGTTGGCGTGTATGTAATATTTGTGAGTAAATAAAAGTTATTTGCTAATTTGAACTTAATGCAAAATATTATTCTTACCCGCGTTTTTACTGATAACAGCGCGGTAATTTAAAGCCTCATCCAGTGAGCTATTTTTTGGAATGTTCTGATTATGTTTCCAGGTTTTCCTCCCCGCCAAGAGAAGGCGCACTCCTAATGAAATATCTGTGATGAGAAAACATTACAGAAGTTGGATGACCCTGTGTCAGACAAATCCAAATCTGTTGAATCATCTTTCCAGATGCAGTAATCGCACACCTAGATTCTTAGGCTCTCCGCACATAGGCGACTGGTTGCAAACCTTCGCCCCGAATCTGCCCGAACCGAATGAGAATAGAACTGTGTTGTTAGTGAGAGAACGAACGTGCATACGACTGAGGGAACACACAAGGTACGAATGAAACTGATATATTATATATATAGAATGGTATATTTATTTTGTAATACCTTAAGTTTAACCTACATACTAAATTTCATTTTTAAATAATTGCGAGATGAGATAAATGCATGTTATAATTTATTTTCACTCATTTCACTATAAACCTACCAATAACTTCAATTAATATCTGTTTTTAACAATGCACAGCGCCTCGCTCCTAATCATCCTTTTAACCCCAGTTAAGCAATAACCCCGGGTAAGAGTAAATAAAGTGCAACGCTTCTCTCATATACAAGATTGTATTCAACATTACTGGAAAAGATGGTCATCTGATTATACCAATCACTGGCAACAAAAAATTAAATGGAAGACAAATACTAGTTCAGACATTAAAATAGGATCTCTGGTCCTAATAAAGGAAGACAATATGCCACCAACCCAATAGGCATTAGGACGAATAATAAAATCATTACCAGGCACAGATTCACCAGCACGAGTAGCAGTAATAAAACACACAATATGGTGAAACTACTAGAGCCTTAAGAAAAATGCCTTACTACCATTAGACAATCTTGATGCACCTTCCGATACATCAACGGAGGAAGTATGTTAAAGAAACAACTAAATATTTACCTTCTATTAAATATTTATAAATTTCTTTTATTAACAAATTATTTTATTATCTTAGTCACCTTGTAATTATTGTAAATCACATTCACTTGAATCATTTTGTTTTAGTTATTCATTCATTTTTTATAGTTTATAATTATCAAATAAAGGATTAAATAATTACCAATAGTTTTATAAACGAAACATCAGCAAACTTATACATATTAATTTTGGGTCACCCAAACCCAAGCAAACGGCGCTAATTACAGTACAGTATACTTATTATAAGTGGAAAAAGAACAACACAGAAAATTATACCTTCCGTGTTTTACAATAAAAAACATATTGTAAAAAGTAATAAAGAATTGGTCATGTTTTTAATTTTAATTTATGAAGACAATATGTACTAAAGAAAGTCAGCTAATTTGCTAAAATTGACCACTGTGCCATGTTTTAAGAAAATGTAAATACAAAAAAGGACTTACCCCAAAAATTGCAATAGTGTATGTTGTTTAAAGAATGCATTATACAAACTAGTACCACATCAGCACACTCAAAAGTAATCTGAAATGCAAAAAAATATGTATATTTGTAGAGAATTAAAGCAAAAGTAAATAAATAAATAAATAAAAGTAAATAAATTTTAAAAATTCTTCAGAACGAGTCTTCGTATGCTATGATCTGTTGAAAGGAATAATTAATTTCTTCAAAAGAAAAGAGTATTTACATTCAGGACAGTTTATTGAGCCTGTTGGTTTGACAATACACTAGAGCACTAGACCTTAGAATGGACCACAAAAAATAATAAATATCTCATTACACAACTAAGCAATTTCTCATAAAAAAAAATGTATGTATATTTTTCTAAATTGAGCCTTCACTATCATCAAAATGTTCACTTAGTCTACTTGGGATCTCAATGTAAGGATAAGTATTAAAAGCATTAAAATGAGTTGTTAATTAATCAGCAGGACATCATAGTAATTTATGTTTTAGAGAAATGTATATTTTTAAGTGCATTAGAAGTTAAACATAACTTGATCTTATTCTTAACTGTTACATTTTAAAAATTAGATAAATGTAATTTTTCATTATCCTATGGATTGTGCTATCGTTAGATAATAGTAGGTCATTCGCGATATTTCTATGGAACAAAAACTAGAGAATCGACATAAAATAAAATGCTACTACACATTGCTATACATAACAATGTAGATTACATTGCTATACATAACAATATAGATTTACCTTGGTAACTGTGTAATTTCCAATTAAATAATGAATGAATTTTTTGTTGTGTTAATTGCTTTCATGTTATTAGCACTTTTTATTCACTATTGCAAGCTGCAGGCCACTAGACTCCTGGATTTGATTCGGAAATATCAAATTTGGTCATAATTTCGAGCAATAGGATGACTAGTATCTAAAAATAAAATAAAATTACATGTTATTAAATTGTAAATATAATTGTACTCATTAAATTGCGTTAACAAAATCTAATACACTTATAAATCGGTAATCAGAATAAATTATATAAAATGCACATATTTAAACCAAGTGATGAATAATATTCATTAATAAAATATTAGAAGCGATGTTACTACAGTCATTACTCTTGCATTACAATCTATTACTCTAATATTTTTTCTTACTGAAGTAATCCAGATTTAAATATAATTTCAAATGTCTTAGTTTTATTAAAAGCGCCACAAAATAAGAAAAACCGGACAAATTTGTATATCTCGTAATGTTTTAATTTTAAATTAATTGTTTGTTAATTAAATTCTTATATATTTTTGTGTAAAAGCTGTTATTTATTTATTCTTTGTTTTACACATTGTCTTAAAACTAAAACAATTCACATTTGTCACGGTATTTTAATAAATTAATATTGTCAATAGAAAAGGCACTATTTAAATGAATTATTGTTTTATTTTAGAATGAAATACAAAATTGAGATTGTGATTGAATTTGAATTTTCTGCATAACCACTTGCATTTTTTCATAAATTTGTGTGCCACCAAAAAATATTATTTGTTTTATAATGCAGAAAAACCACAAAGACGAGACAATGGAGAAGAGTTTAAAGTTCATCGCAATTCATTATCTTTATTGATTTACTTAAAATAAACTAGAATTTATAAAAATAAACTGCATATTAAAGGCAACAATTAATTCATAATATAAATAATTTATTTACTTTCTATTTCGCCATTATGTAATAATGTGTAATAGCATCTTACAAAGCTTCCTTTAGTTTAAAATGCGCTATGCAGTTATAAGGTTTAAATAGCTTTTTCGATCCCCATATATACTTTGTAAGAAGCTTCAGATGTTATTAGGTTACAAAGTGTTGAAAATATAATTTAGTTAATATTTTTAAATATAAGTTTATCAAAATATTACATTTCTAAAAGTTAAACAAGAGTTAAATTTTTAAAATCATTGCCTTCTGTTCCATTTGCAGCAGTACATATTAAACACACACAGTACATGTGAAAACTATTTCCATAATTCTCAAAACGATTAATAGAAAGACAACGAAAAGTTGAAAGAGTGAAGAGTAAACTAAAGAAATAGTATTCTGCAGCTCATTAATGAACTGCTCTTGATTACAATATCAGTATCATTATTCTGAATAACCTGAGTTAAATATAATATATAATAACGCTTGAATCTCTTTTATTCATATAAAACAAAAAAGATGTTCGCCTCTTCATAACCTGTTAATACTTTCACCGCCATAGCAATATCTTATGGTATTAAATAAATATTTAATGTAATTTTTATTCTCCCTATAATAGTGGTGGTTCATTAAACACATAAACATTACAATACATGCAACATAGATCTGACAACGAATTCTATTTATATAAAAACAAGTGTACATGGAACCTGACATGATAAAGGTTTTGTAGAGGAAAGCAAGTATATTCTTATTTAATTGTAAAAAAGGTAACAAAGCTGAAGATTTCTAAATCTGTATAAAAGTTCAACATTTTCAAAAAAAAATTTACCTTCATAAATATAACAAATTATAGTCAATTTCGGCAGCAATCTAAAATTATCAAATCGTGTTGAAGATATCTATGTTATTTAATTGTCCAGCTTGGCATTATTAAACACTCAATAATTCCGATGTATGTTCCCTGCAGTCTGGAATGGAAAAAAGAAACAATATATTATTGTAAATAAAATTATTCAATACTGTTTTCGCCAATGACATTTATTACTGAAATAAAAGTCATCATACAAAACGAATTACAAAATATAATGGATGTTAGTTAACATGTCAATTTAGTAAAATATACACAAACTATTTACAATACTTTTATGTATAATCCAATCAAGCTGTCGAATCCAGAATGTCAAGGTAAATGAGAACAAAATTAATGCAACTACAATTGCATTGCGAATCAATGTTATTAATAGAAGAAACAACTTACATTTATTATAAATCAGTCTATTCAGGATCCATAATTATTGAATCCCGAAATATAAATCACGTTGAAAAATACGCAATAAGAATAATTTTATATCATTAAACGCTATTGTTGTACATATTGAAATGCATACTACAGATGTTTAGGGATGCCAGATTGGATAGTATAAAAATAACAGCAACTTTGCTGAAGTAAGAAAGAAATATCTTGCGCAAGAAATAATGTACTAGTGAACACATTTTCAGCCGGTTTTTTTAAATTTTAATTGAAATATGGCGCTTTTATTTCTTTAAATATCTAATGGTTCTAAAATGTCTTAATTTTTAGTCATATTTTCAGTAAAGTAAAGTCGCTTCTATTAAATAAGAATTGTTTTTATTGTAATATTTATGTGTTTAAGATCATTATTTTGAACAGCACATATTTTTTTTACTATTAAAGTTATTAAAAATTGCCACTTTTTCATACGCATATGTCATTTTTATCATTGATGCAGAGATGCAGTATGAGACGTTCAAGCTATAGATATGTTGCGTCGATCCATAATATTTTAATATAATGTTGTGATATAAAACGAAAAATAAATAATAATACTTATTATATTCCAAGTGGTTCGTGACAATAACTACTATAGTCCAAGATCACAGGGCCACCAGACGTCATTTATCTTCTGATGACAAATCCTTTTATATCTTGTGTTGTAATTGCTCTTCTCGATTTTTTCCATTCTTTCCTGTTGCTGTATCTCTTTGTCTCTCCTCCTTAGCTCATCTTCCACACTTGCGCCTACTTCTCTTCTTCTTTCTGCCTCCTCGATCGCCATTCCATTCCTTTCTCTTTTTCCCAATCTAAGTCTAGCAATCCTTCTCATGTTTTTATGTCTTTTTCTCTTAAGTAATGTAGTATCTATCTCTCACAAATCTTTTTATATCTTGTGTTGTAATAGCTCTTCTCGATTTTTTCCATTTTTTCCTGTTGCTGTATCTCCTTGTTTTTTCTTCTTAGCTCATCTTCCACACTTGCGCTTCCTTCTCTTCTTCTTTCTGCCTCCTCGATCGCTATTCCATTCCTTTCTCTTTTTTAGGCATCCCCCTCTCCTTCTCCTCCCTCCCTTTTTTCTGCACCCAACCACATCTGCTATATTTATCTTTATCTTTATTTATATCTTTTTATCGAACTAGTGTAAACCCTACATGTATATAATTACTAAATTAGAAACATGTAAAATTAAGTATTTAAAAGCACCGCGCTTTTTTGAATATTTGAAATCACATATTTAAACCATTTGTAAATTTATTTTATCATATATTCAAACACATCACATATATTTATAGTTGGTTTGAATCTTGGGAAGTAAGTATTACACTGGCCAATATTAACGAAATTATGTGTAAAATGTTGTCAAATATCACATTTTTTGGTCAACTTTAACCCTCAATATCTTCTATTTCTTAATATAAAGCGGTAAAAGAAATATTACGTAGTGATTTTCACATGTTTTGAGAATACAATAAGCATAATAAAACATAAAAAAATGCAGTATTTTTTTTACAAAGTGAAAAACAAAAGTGGCAGCTATATCAAATAGTTACCCAATAATGCACCAGTGAATCAAATTTCATTCAAATTTTAAATTTTTTTATTGAAATATTTGAAATATTTTGAAGTACAGATAGGGTCTCATGGTAAAAAACCCCTTCCATTAAATGATTTTGCTTTTATTGCTATATTTATGTGTTTTAGATCAATTTAATTTTAACGGCACATGCAGAATCTCTGTTATTGTAATCCGCAGGACTTCATTACGCGAATTTATTTCAATTCTTGTTTCAATGTGATAAGATCTATTTAAATAAGCAACGTCCACTATTTAAGTTAGCACTTGGACACCCCCAGCAACTTTGATAATGAGATTCTTTTAGATTAAATATTATTAGGTATTGCTTAAGTAAAATATTACATTAATTTTATTTTATTATTTTAAGTTTAAATATTATTAAGTTACTTACTTCATAATTATCTTGCATACGTTTTAATGTAAAACTACTCTATTAGTAAAAGCTGGTACTAAAATGGTAAGTGGAGATGCCTCGCAATATATGAGTTTCGTTAGTAAACTAATTTATCCAAAGGCATATTTTCGTGTCAGTACATCCGCCGTTTTCCTAAAAGAAAATTTTAAATTAAGTATTCTCAACACGAAATATGATTTCTTTTTAATTAATTAGATTTTACTATTTACCTTAAATAACTTGTTAAGTCTTTTCTTGCGAATTTTATCAACAGCTCATCAATCTTTAACATGGTAATCACCAGTACAACAGTTCGTAAATGAATGACAGAAACTTTAAAATAAAATGATATAAAATACAAAGGTAGAACAATAGAATAACATATAAAAAGACTCATATAATTTCTGTAAAAGCACTCTTATCTAGATGTAAAATGATCTAACGTAAAAGATAAATGTAGTTGTCAATGTGCTCATTAAATGCTTATCTGTGAAATTCGAAGCAGCAAGTGATTTTGTCAGTAAAAATAATGATGCTAAACATGCAGACCTAGCATATGTTATCATTTTATTTAACTGACTGACATTTATTTTATGAGTAACTTGTCGAATCCTAATTTAGAAATCACCACCACAACATTTCTAAACGATCACAGTGTATCCCGTGTTGTAAAGTAAGTTGCAGTTATACACAATTATTTCTCCATATTAATTTTCAGCATGATCAGCAATTTCCATAAGTGTATATTCTTCACAAGAACAGACTTCTATAACACAAAGAAAATATTAAAAACAAATAACACGATATAACTTTTTTTTGAATTAAGTAATTTACACTTACCGGTCCATTAAAAAATGTAGAATCTCAATTGCCTTCCATGTTCTTCACTTGGCTAAACTAAGACTAATAAATATTGTATTAATCCTATTATTCCAACTCTCAAACATTTTTAAATAAAAAATAATTAATAATATACTGATCTTTTAGTTAAGAAAACGTCTGCAGTATAACAAAAAAAAAAAAAACAAATTGGTCATCCCTTATATATGAGTACCCTTATGAAGCAAACATCCATAGTATAGAAAAAAGGTAGGAGCCGCGTAATTTGAAAACGAAATGCTTTTATTCAGGACTTTCTAGGGTAATCCATAATCAGAAGATTAAAGTATATACCCCTTACGTAGATGCGGCCTCTTAACTGTTTCAGTTATTTAGTGCAGATTATGCGATTAAATTGCCTAAGTTATACACGTGATGTTTCACCATTACAACAGCAGATAGAAGCAGCATAGCTTGTTGAACTAAATGAATGTCTAGAGTATCAGAGCAAGGAGAGATGGAATTTACCATTTTCTACACATGATACTATACCATTCCTTTAGCAGGTAAATTCACATAGTAAATAGATACAGCATAGCTTGTTGAACTAAATGAATGTCCAGAGTACCGGAGCAAAAAGATATTGAATTAATCATCTTGTACACGTGATATTTCACCATTCCAACAGCAGATAGAAGCAGCATAGCTGGTTAGACTAGATGAATGTCCAGAGTACCGGAACTTGAGGATATTGAATTATCCATCTTGTACATGTGATGTTTTACCATTCCAATAGCAGATATATTCTTATAGTAAATAGAAGCACCATAGCTTGATAGACTTGATGACTGTCCAGAGTATCGGCAATTGCATTTACCATCTTGTATGTGGTCCATTTCTAGTAAAACAGCCGTAATATTTCATTTATATCAACTTATACCAACATGGTGCTTACCGTTACAACAGCAATTAAATTGTAACGGTGTAATTATAACAGTAGAACACGTCATGGAAGAAATTTATAAGCTTCATTTTCGAAGTATCAGCAATTAGATTTAATTCATAAGCTAGCATATATATGGTGTTCCATGTTCCGACAGTAACAACATTCTTACAGCAAAAGGGAGCTGTAGAAATTTATGCAAAAAGAAATGCCTTAATTTCATTTCCACAGACGAGATATTCCATTTGTACACTTAGTGCAGATATGGACGCTATCGCTATATTAGCGATTAACTTTTAGTAGCAGATGGGAGCAGCAGTACTACATGAATCAGAGCAGCAGCTATTAAATTTCTTTATTTCCACCATAGCATCCAAGTAATAAATAAATCTAAACCAAGTGCAACCGTTGAGTTTACTGGATTACTAGATTAAAGTAACGATGAGGATGAGACTTGTTTAGATTTACCATACTTTACCATTACTAACCAGCTTCCGATAAATTAAGTTACCTGAAACAAAATATAGTTATAACAATATAACTAGTATAAAAAACAAATTTAAAAAAATAATTTAACAAAATGCATTATATATATATTTATTTTGTTATTATATAATATATTATAACAAAAAACATATGAATCAAATAACATCCACATCTAACGTACAACAAAACAAGAGAAAGCGCGTAACCAGAATTAGTAGAATCTTTAGATGATAAATACATTTTTTAGGCGCATCTTAAATATTGAAAAGGAACTAAATTCTTTGACAATAAAAAAAAAACAAATCTTGAAAAACTAAAATAATTAAAACCAATAACAGAACAAGAATAAACAACAAATAATTAATAAGACAATATGAAAATGTAAAAATATTAAAAACAGATTATGAAATTGTTATATTTAGCAGAGATAAACTATTAATTTATATTAATCAGGTTTATTATTTAATTAAAATGTACACATGTGTTATGGAGTCACAGAGTATAGAATTACATAGTAGGACGGTATTACAGAGTATAGTATTAACTACAGTATTACCGAGTGTAGAAAGAAAGATACAATAGTGTCAATACCGAGAGGGCGCTAAATTTAAATCCAACACTCCCTCTAAATTTAGACATTCTAACAACAAATTATGATTAATTGAGTGCAAAAAACATGAAAATATTAATCAAGTTATAGTACAAGATATTCTAACATATCACTTAACAAAAGAGTTGTAGTTAAGCATACCAAGTTTAGATCTTAAGAATTGGAATTTATCTTTTGACAATGCTTTAGTTAATATATCTGCATATTGATCAGCAGTGCTTACAGATTTAAGATCTATAATCTTTTGAGAATATTTTTCTTTTATGAAGTGATACTTAATATCAATATGTTTACATCTTTTATAAAAATTTATATTCTTTATTACACTGATGGCACTTTGATTGTCCAAATGTAAACACATAGTGTCTTGTTTATATTCACCAATATCACTTAACACTTGCTTTATCCACATAGCTTCTTTTGTTGCAGCACAGGCGGCCATAAATTCAGCTTCTGTTGTTGACAGAGCAACCGTCTGTTGGCGTTGGCTTGACCATGTTACAGCAGCACCATTCTTTATGAAGACGTAGCCAGTAACTGAATGTCTTGTATCAATATCGTTTGCATAATCAGCATCACTATAACCAGTAACAGCTGGTGGCTCTGATGTTGATGAGTAGTTCAGGCCATAATCTTTAGTATCCTTCAGGTACTTGAAGATCTTCGTGACAGCATTCCAGTGTGATTTGTTATAGCAACTTAAAAATCGACTTACCAGGCTTACGGCAAACATAATTTCTGGTCGACTGACTGTAGCCAGATGCATGAGAGAACCTACAGCTTCTCTATAAGGATAGTTTTTCTCTGGTTCTCCATCTTCCTTTTGTAGCTTGACATGGGGGTCCACTGGAACAGTGTTCGGGTTAGCGTCAGTCATGTTAAACTTCTCTAACAGTTGTTCCACATACTTGGTCTGATGTATAAAAATACCGTTGCTAAATATCTCAATTTGCATGCTGTTTTCACAGGATAGACCTTCAGGCGGAGTCATAAATATGGTCTCTTCAAGTTCACCATATAAAAATGCAGTTTTTACATTAAGTTGTAAGATTTTAAGTTTATTTTGAACAGCCATGGAAAGCAATAAACGTATTGAATCATACCTTACAGTCGGAGCGAAGGTTTCTGTGTAGTCAATACCTGCGGTTTGTGCAAATCCCTTAGCACAAAGTCTTGATTTGAACCGTGGACCCGTTGACTCTTCTTTTATTCGGAACACCCATTTACTACCGATCACTTTGGCATTTGGAGGTTTTTCTATCAATGTCCAGGTTTCATTTTTCTTATGAGCAACAAGTTCTTCATTGATTGACTTTTTCCATTCATTTTTATTTGTTAAATGTACTGCTTCATCATATGTTACAGGAACACAGGATGAGAATAAACACAGATGAGTGTGTTCTTCAGTACATGGACAGTTGAAATTCTTATTTTTTCTTTTATTTCTTGGTCTCAATGTCACATTACTGACGGGAGGAGAATCAATTCTAGTGTTAAGTAAGTATTCACTGTCGGATGTTGACCTGTTTCCTTTCTCTGTTTCATATGAACCTTTTAAATTTGTGTCGTTGTCAATCAAGCTGTCCTCTTCCGTTGTTGCATTTTCTCTTACATCTTCTTTTCTTGTATTTGTTTTGTCATTTTCAATTTCTGTCTCATTCAATTCTACCGAAACAAAATCTCTTTTCACTGAGGATTCAAGAAATGTAGCATCTCTGCTCTTTATTACCTTACTAGTATTTGGTAATGTGAATCTGTATCCTTTTGTATTGTCGCAGTATCCGATGAAGATCATTCTGTGAGCCTTTGGATCCCATTTTCTGCGTTTTTCTTTAGGTAGATGAACCATTGCCTCGCAGCCAAATATACGCATATGATTAACATTAAGTTTGCGTCCAGACCAGATTTCCATAGGAGTCTTGAAAGCTAAGGATTTGGTTGGGGAACGATTGATGATGTAAGCAGCAGTGTGTATTGCATCTGCCCAATACAACTTCGGCAGACTAGCGTTGAGTAGCATGCACTTCGCTTTTTCAACCAGTGTCCGATTAATGCGTTCCGCAGTCCCATTCTGTTCAGGCGTGTATGGTGTGGTGGTCTGATGAATGATTCCGGCACCTTTCAGGTAATCAGAGAAGGCTTTGTTATCGTATTCAAGTCCGTTGTCTGTACGAAGAACCTTTATACGAGCATCCAATTGATTTTCAACTTCTTGCTTGAATTCTTTGAATTTACTGAGCACTTCAGACTTGTTGTAAAGAAAGTATACTGAAATCTTCTTGGAATATTCATCTAGGAAGGTTAAAAAATATCTGCTCCCACCGAGAGACTGGGTTTCCATTGGTCCACATACGTCAGAATGAACCAGTTCTAGGTGTTTGGTGACTCTTAATCCATCACTTTTAAAAGGTAACCGTGTCTGCTTTCCTTCTTTACAAGCTATGCATTTCAGATTTTCTGTATTTCCTGAGAAAGTTAAATGCTCTGTGTTATCAGACAATTTTTTCAAAGTTTGGAAATTAAGATGTCCCATCCTCTGGTGCCAGCAAAAAGCATCTTTTTCATGTTCAACACTAGACATGTGCGCAAGGCTTTCAGGCATGTTCAGCCGGTACATGTTATTTACAATGCTCGCAGTTGCTATTATTTGATTCTTGCTGTTCATGATCACACAGCCTGAGGTATCAAATTTCACTTGGCCTCCATTTTTAATAATTTGGCTTACAGATATCAGATTAGTTGCCAATTCAGGAACATATAAGACATTTGTGAACAGAATCTTATTCTCTTGCCCGTTTTGGTCATAAATGTTTAAGCTGACATCTCCTGAGCTTTGCACAGATAACACTTTGTTATCAGCAACACGAATGTTCTTTGTTATAGGGGTAGTTTCCTTTACAATTATATTCTTGGTCTTAGTCATATGTGCCGAAGTGGGATGTTTGTTGTGGGAGTTTGTGCCATCATAGTGGGATGATGTAACAAACACAGCAGCATGAGAAGAGCTAGGTTTCTGAGTCTTGTTCATGGGTTTGTATTTGTTGCATTCAGAACGTTTATGTCCATATTGATTGCAGGAATAACATCTCGGACCCTTGTAGAACTTCTTCTTTACAGAGTTATTATGAAACTTCTTGTTGACAGCAAAAGCCGTTGTTTTGTTGTCTGAATTTCTAACATCTTGCAATAGTTTTGCTTTAACACCGTCTGCAGTTATTTTTGTGCCTGAGCTTTCGATCGCAATAATCATTGGTTGATATGATTTGGGCAAACCGGAGAGCAGCAATGTCCCGAGCCACTCATCGTCCACTTTAAAGCCAATGTTGCGCAGCTTGTGAGCAGTTGACATAATTTTGCTCACATACTCTTCTATACTTTGACATCCACTTAACGATGTGTTACATAAATCACGTAGCAGACCAACTCGGCGTGTAAGTCCTGAGTCGTCGAACACTGCAGCCAATTTGTCCCAAACTCCTTTGGCCGTGTTTTCCTCTTGGATATGAACGTAATTGATCGGATCAACCAGAAGAATTAACTTTGTTTTCGCTTTTGTATCACGTTTTGAATCTGTGGGTGACGCCGGGTTAACCTCAATACAATCCCATAATTCTTCGTGTTGTAGGTATGTTTTCACTGCGAATTGCCAAGTCGAATAGTTTTCACGGCCGGTTAACTTCTCGATTAATGCCAGTGAATTATTCGATGCCATTTTTATTCGTTGAGAACACTTTATACACAAAGAAGAACAGAAACAGTTTCAACAGCCACGTTTTTTTTTTTAAGGTTATGTTCACCACACTAAAGTCTTTATCCACTTTTCCGAAAAACACTCACTAAACGTCTCTAGGTTTATCTGGGCCGATAACCTGTTATATTTAGCAGAGATAAACTATTAATTTATATTAATCAGGTTTATTATTTAATTAAAATGTACACATGTGTTATGGAGTCACAGAGTATAGAATTAACTACAGTATTACCGAGTGTAGAAAGAAAGATACAATAGTGTCAATACCGAGAGGGCGCTAAATTTAAATCCAACAGAAATAAACCAAAGATGTAAAATAAACAGACGCAGACCATGGTATACTTTTGGTTCGAGAGATATTTAGTAAAGAAAAGGTTAGGGATGAATAAAAAAAAAATAATGTTTCACTCCACACTGTATATATTATACCCCATGATATATACTCCAGAAACACTTTGGTGGCTTTTGGTAGCGTCACTCCACACCGGGCCAAAGAGACAATCTAGAAATGGAAGTACTTAATAGCTTTGCAAATAGCACACTGGATTTTCTTAGACAATTATAAATAAGCATACAACCGAACATGGGTAAATAGCATTTTAAAAACACTAGAACTATGGAAATTAAGGGTCATCGAGTTAAAAATTTAATGAAAACAAGAATTTATACAAGAAAACGACATTTCTGAAGGGTTAATTCTTAGTCTAACATTATTTTTTATTTCCATAGAGAACATACTCAATAAACTTAAACATCTATTGAAAGCAGGCTTTTATCCTGACGATTTAGTTACTTACTGCAACAAGGACATAGTATAGCACAAAGGAAACTTCAATCAGCTCTGAACTGCCTAGAAGATTGGTCTAATAAAACTGGATTTGCACTTTTAACTACAAAAACTAAAAGCATCCCTTTTAGGAAAAAGCCGAAGTTAATTTCTCCTTCAAGACTGACAATATACATACGAGTGTAATGTAAAACATACATATTACACAAAATTTTATATTTGAGAATGATTTTCGGTGAACAATTATCCTGGGTCAGCCACATCCAAAGGTTTAAAACAAAGTGTAATACTGTCTTAAATGTTATGAAAGTAATATCATACGATCATATCATCATCATCATCATAAGAGAAGTCACAAGAAACCACTAATGTATATTTTTCTAACATAATTTACTTTACAATAGATTATGGTACTATTAAAATATATCAAACATAATAAAAATATTCTCAAACTCATTGACAGTATTTATAATGCAGGTTTAAGATTAGCTATAGGTGAATTTATTTCCCGTAAAGAGCCTATATGATAAAATTCAAATTCCATCGCCTTCACTTAAACGAGATCAGCTTTTTCTAAATAACTATGTCCTAATAAATCCCATTAATTAAAATTTCAGAAATACAATAGCTCCACAATATGTTTCATTATACCACAGAAACTAAAAATTGAAGAAACCGCTTCTAATCAGATTAAAAAATCTCAGAGATAAACATTCCTTATCCTCCTCTAGAGTTTTAAGTCTTTACCTCTGGCCTGGTTTTGTCTTTCTTTGAAACTTTTAAAAGCGTTTTTCCCCTGGTTCAAAATTATCTTATAATGTAAGTTTTACACACGTTAGTTTGTCACAAGCTAATTCAAAGGTTCATTTACTACTTTCCATAAAAAAATTGTTGTGCAGTTCAAGGTTCACACTTGCTAGATTACCGTAAGATAATTACAAGATTCATTTTCTACCTGAGTCTCTACTCTAAATTTTTGAAGAGTTTTCTGTTGATCGCCTAAACCTTAGATATAAAGTGGACTGTATGATTTGTTAACTTTACAGAGAAATATAATATTTCTTGTTATTACGAATAATTTGTTGTCTAAAACAATGGTTCTAATATCTATATCAACTATATTGTGACGATAAGTTTGAATTAGGTAATAATGTTATATACTAAGTTCTATGACAACGATGAGTTCTACTAACTAAATTTATTTATAAGTTTCCTAATACGAAGTTATATTGAATATAATATATAATACACATCTGCGACTATGTTGTTGATGGAATCATTTGGGCGGTAACAATATTTAGAATATCACAATGCTTTTTACTTAAAACAATTAGGCAGCTGTTTGTTATATTAACTATTTGTATGAAGTATTAAGTTATTTGTCATGTTTTATATTTATTATATTACTAACATATGCAGATTGTTACGACTTTGAATGGATAAGTGATGCTTACGAAATTAGCTTGTACGGCATTGTATTTTTATAATGTTTAAATAATAATATCACTCTGGAGTTACTTAATATTAATTATATCTTTAAATTAATATTTTACTTAGACATTAGCAGCATATGTTATTTTTATTGAAGTTAAAATTATTTCATTACGACTCCTTATAAGTAATTTAATTACACACTTATTAACTAAATTAAACACATACGGACAACGCCGGTTGATACAATTTAAACATGATGATAAGTCTCTAATATAAGACTAAAACTCATTTCACAACTTCAGTATGTTTCTTGTGTCATTTTTTATAATTTTTTCTTTTGTTTTTTAATTTTTAATCTCTAAGAAAACCCTTCAATAATATAATAAATATTCAATATCCAAACATCCAACATCAATCAGCAAACAACAACAAATAACAAAAACAAAATCGAATTGTTATAATAAATACAATTATTTATTTACAAAAAAATTTAGAACACATGAGAACTTATATAGAAAATGAATCATATTTTATATGTAAGAGCTAATTTTGAAACATAAAATTGTATATACGAGTAATTGTGAGAGTTAAACTTTACTTTATAATTTCAAATAGTTCTATTTTAATTTTAATTTTTTAAGGATTGTTTGATTGATTACTTAAGAGGGTTTGTCGAGAAGAGGCAAAGTACAGGGAAGAAGGAAACGGACCTATTTAGAAATATAATACTGTAGATTGTAATGTTGAAATATTCACAATTAATATAATAAATACATAACCTCCACAACAAGTTATGACTGTTATGAACAAGTTATGAACAATATTCCGTTTTTTCTGCATTTTTCACTATTTGTGAATTTTTATCAACAACGGTTTTAAACCTTCAAATTTTGCAACTTCTGGACCATGTAGTAGACACTTCAAGAAGTACTCCAGAATTTTTTCAGATTCTTTGAAAGCCTAGAAAACTGGAAAAACTAAACTGTTTTCTCAAAGTGTATACACCAAGTGTACACCATGACTCGAAAAATATAGTGTGCACACGGAGGGTTAATGTAATAAAAATACAACCTCCACAACAATCAAATAGAAACTAAATTTTCATGGATTCCTTCCACACCGGTATTTCACTAAAGGCACAGGTCGATAATTATGCAAAGGAAGCAATTCATTCACGGCACATTTTAGAAGAAGCAAATATAACATTTTCAGATTTCAGCTATCAAACTAATAATATTAAATAAACCCATCCTGTTGATTTATCACCACCATCACACCAAACACACATGAAAAATTGCAATGTATAAGTTAGAAAAAGAACAAATTAAAAAACAAAAAGAAGACGAAAGACGGTACACCTGCACCAATCAAATCATTTAAAACACCCTGATAAATATTGTACTAATCTTAGGAACTATTGTAACTATGAGTGTAGGTAACAAATATGCTTGTACAAAATCCTATCTAAGACACAAAATAATTAAGAGATAATTGGATTTATGAAACCTTATTGACTTTACCAATGAAACTAATTTAAACTGTATATTTTAAATACTTATACTCGTATTTATAGACTATAAAATATTTATTACAAAATATAATTAAATAAAAAAATTAATAATAATAAAAATATTAACTACAATTAAAGCAATTTATTACTAAATATATACCAACATAAGTCGCAATTTAAGAAACTAATCTAACATCTAATTAATTATTTTAATGTTAAAAATTTATTAATTTATTTAATATCGATAAATGAACTTTCATATTAAAATATCCTTTCATATTAAATTAGAAGTAAGATAATAAACAAGACAGGTATATAACTTTAATTTTTATGAGTGCTTAACAATTTAAACAAAAACCATCAAAATCGTAGTGGAACAAACTGAGATTCCCGAACTACGCAATTTTTGCCCCAGTTTACTTCACTATACCTAAGACATGCTTTCAACATGGGTACTCTTATGCTTGGTACAGATAGATGCGACATCCAACATTTATATATTTTCATTAATAAGTACACATAATTTAGACATGAGTGTACTAAATGTGTTGTACTTTTAACGTTCAAACTAGTGCGACTTAAACATGTGAAACTAATAAAACCCTTACTTTTGTTACTTTAAAAAATTCTAGGTAGTATTTTTATGAAACAAAAATGTTTCAAAACGAAGCCGGTCTTTATTAAATAGAATGTGAAAACGGTCCCAAAGAAAAAGGTCGAGTACTCTGGCTTTATTTGTTTAAGTCGCACATATGTGTACGGTACAATAGAGTTATCTTATTCTTCATGTATTGTTTTGTGTTTTGTAAATTTGTATTTTACAGAAAGGTTTTTAAGGTACGAATATTGTGGGTACAATTTGAATTATTACCGTACATTGCCGTTTATTTGCGTTTCACTTAAGTTAATAAACGCCTAAAAATAGTTTTCTACAATTCTCTTATTATTTGTATTGTACATTTTTTTATGGCTAACCGTTTGTAATAAAGACGTTTTCAAATTTTGTTATTTTATTTTGTGCAACAGTTTTATTTATTTTGAAGCTAAGTGGGCGGAGACAAAGGTTACCAAAGCGACGCATAGAAGTATTTATCCTAAATAGAAATAATAGAAAGATTTTACAAAATTACACTAAATTAAGTTTGATATGTTGCATAAATGTCAATGAAAAAAATTAATAAGGGGCCATCGACACAACCAGGTGCAAAGCACATGTAATATTATTAATTAAAATAGAAAAATAGACATTCACATTGGATAGAATCGAGTCCATTATCAGACAGAATAGAATAGATTTTGTACAAAAATTTAAAACGGATCTACACTGGATAAATTTGAGATGCTAGATTTCCTAGTTACAGATACTGACAAAATATGTAAAAATAATAAGATTATGATTTAATCGAAGAAAACATATAAAGACAAAGTAAATATTCCATGCGAGCAATCGACGAACCCTTGCCTACACGGATAGAGCATATATTCATAAAATGTTATAAATTCTCAATTTCAATCTGCAAAATTAAAGATTTGATTTAAAAAAAAAAAAAATCAAACTTACGTAATATCTAAATCATAGCTACAGGGGAGGAGGTTTATCACTACAGCTTTAAGAATACGTCTGTGAAAGCACCGTGCCTGTGGAGACCAACGTATAGATGCGACATAAAGTCTGTCTGGACTTGGTCCTGTAATTACCCTCAGGTTTTACGACATCAATGTAAACTTTACGAAGTGCCCTGTATTTTACTAGGTCCGTGATATAGAACTCATGATGATACTCCATGTATTGGTATTTGTAAAAACTATTAGCTATTAAAAAAAAGTAATGACTGCTATATAGAAATTATTTTAGAAAAATGTTCTTTTTTCATTTCTTAACAAGAGAAAAAGTCGCATAGCCTGAAACAGGTTAGAATCAGTCTTTATGATACAAAACGAAATATTATTATTGAATTATTATATGGAATATGCATAGATAGCGGTCGCTCCTAAATACGTCATTAACGTATTCTCTGGAACAAAACATAAATTCGTGTATATGAATTTTTATAAAATGAGGTCATATGCCTTTGTCATTAACCGCCGTATAAGATGCGTTCTCTTGTTAAGGATCGAACATGAAATAATGTGTTAGAGAGGGAAAGATTGATAGATAGATACACTTGGTATCATATTTGTCGATTGCTTATAATATTTTACTTAACTTGATATTTAGATTACGTTAAATAAAGATATACCTTTGAAAGCTAAATAATAAATAGAAGACATCAAATTAAATCAGTGTTTTAATTCACCTAACTAATATGTCCAATAATTAAAAAATATTATATACTCGTACCTTATGTAATTCCTTTTGTAATTAATTATGACATATCCTATCGTTTCAACGTCTTCATTAAAACTAATTTTATTTAAATAAAACTTATTTATACTAAACAAATATATTTTGTTACAAGTTATAACCACGGCCGTCCATCTGAAACCGTAGTGCGTGTTGTGAAGCGGGGAAGAGGAGTCACCGAAGGTAACTTAGCGCTTTACTATTTACAGTTCAAATTTTGTTATAGTTCAGGGTATGACAGAAAGAGTGGGAATATTATTTGGTAGAGATATCCGATAATATCTTTGACATAAGTTTGTGTTTTTTTAATGGCGTCATGGCGTCTTTTCGTATCAAACAACAATTAATAAGGTTTAGTTTGCTTTTACAGTCTTTTTACATCAACAAATGTATGCATCATGTTTATTTCGAGATTCCATTGTGCTTCTAATATTTATTTGTATTATATGTGATTAACAGTGCCTCAACACCAATTTTATATCAACAAGTTTTCACTGTGCATATCGTTTCAATTCAATGTGAGTATTATTTATGTAATTATTACAATATATTTCTATTCTTTAACCAACTGTAACTTATTTTGTTTTTAGGTGTCTGGAAATACAGAGAAAAATGCAGTGGGTTAAGCATTAATAATATGCTGTCAAAGAATCTGTTGAAAGTCTGTGAAGATCTTTTTACTAAGGAAATGTGCCAATCAAATATTTCCATACGTCTGAACCAAAGTGCAGAGCCAATAAAACTCCAGGTCCCAGGTCAATACTTTCTATACTATATTACATATTTTATGTATAATTATTAGTATACAGTACATTTTATTTATTATAATATTTTATAGGTTCGTTCACTATTACCACTGCTACAAAAACTCCAAGTCAAAATGGATATGAAGCAAGAAATAATAGGAATAGGATTGTAGAGGAAGGTACTGTTGAGCTTAAAGATATTCCTGGTTTCAGTTATATTAAAAATTGTTATAAAACCACTAAAACTAAAATCTTTGCGAAATATGTGATACTTGTAAAGTAGATTTAGGTGATTCGATAATTCGAATTTATTAATAATGTTCAAAGAACATTACCATGAGGAGCAGTATTTATTGTATACTAGTAACAATTTAATTTCATTTGGTAAACATGCTGCTCCTATTAAAAATTATAGAGATGAGTGTATTGCAAATTTAAATTTAATGATTTAGGAAGGATTTTACATAAAGAAGTATTTAAAAAAATAAACTTTATATTCAACACACATAAGGACCATGTTTCTAGTGTTTCAATTAAACGAACAGTTTACAAAGTTAGCTTATTACTTGTACATTATTAGGGTTTACAAGCATTGCATTTTTTTTAAGATTTTTAAACTGCGACTTAATTTGGTTTATTAGATTTATTAGAATTGAATTCGGGAAGTATTCATACTTCAGTTGTCATTTTACTATATAAAAATATTTTAGTTTAATTATTTACTCTTATTATTAACTTAAACACTTACAACTTTGTCTTCGCTGTATTTTTTTATTCTCTAATAGCAATATTTCGTTTAATAATAATAAGTAATTGGTAATATATATTTAATTAATGTTAATACATATTATATTATATGATTCAATTAATTCTAATAAATGTTACAAATGAATTTATGATTTTTAATGTTCCCATTCTCTCTCCCTACCCTAAAATGCACATATATACAAATACATGTATATAGTCTACACACACATATGCAATTCATTTATACTCACTCATACATATACCAAGTACATGTATACTCACTAACAATAGAAAAGTTGAGTCACTGGTCTTATGTTAGCAACAAGTATTACCGCAAAATACCGCTTGGTTTTATATGGAGTTAAACATCTCTTATTATCTCTGGTTATAACTTGTTTCAAAACCCCTCCCCTAGTCAACTGACTACCCGTAACTCAATGTGCAACCATATCTCGATTACCGTACACAGACTAAATAAATAAATAAAATATTTATCTAAATAATCAGCAATAATTTAGTATAATTGTTTAAACGCTTGTTAAACAATCTGTTTTAGTAAACTCAAGAAATGTGGTCTTTAAATCTATTTCAGGTAATATCCGACTTTTGTATGAATACGCAAATACTGAACGAGTCGCCCCGTGAGAACCCCGCTTCATCTGTTGCCTAACGAGACATAATAACGGAAAGGGAAGAGGGAGTGAAGGAACATGCAATTTATGTGATTGAATTTATTGATGACCCCTTATTATTTTATATTTATATAAAAATTACATCAAGAAGATATTAATTAAAATTGTAAATAATAAAATATTATCCATAAAAAAGATAACGCAATTTTTTTTTAGATAATCAAGGACCATTTCTACAGCCTGAGTTTTAGTTTTAACGTTAAAATTTAATTTCCAGCTGAGATATATATAACGGAACACACATAATAATAATAAATAAAAAAACGGCAACCGACAATGTTGTACAAGAAGTTGTTAGGGGAATACATATATTGCAAATAACTGACAATTCTAATAGTTAATATTTAAATATTAACCTCTAAATAATTTAATTATGTAATTTACACATTACACATGGAAATTTTAAATGTGAACTCAATGTTGATGAGCTGCACTTTAGTTATAATTAAACTAATCAAACAAAAGCACTGTATGTATTACTTTCCACAGAAGTACTTGAATAACTTGAACAAAAGATATACTCTTAGATACTTCAGAACAACTATTTTTGTACTAAGAAACATTGACTGAGCACAATGCTTTTTAACTAGATGAGAAAATTACAGAAGAATACCTTTGTCATATTACCGTAAAGAAAAATGAAAATCACTTTTAACAAAATAAAGTGAGTATACGAGTTGTTAACTTAATCAACATCTCGATTTGTATTCGAACACTGAGTAGAGTTTTTAGGATTTTGTTACATGTTACGAATATAATTCCCAATAACTTCCTTGTTCATGCTTGCAACTATTTCATAAACGTATGCAATACTGCGCATGCGTTCATTATGTACAATGTTAAACTAAATTATACTCTTAAAGTATTGTATACACACTGGCGTAGCTAGGTATGGGCGAGTTGGTGCAGTGCACCGGGGCCCCCAAGGCTAGGGGGCCCTCGGACTTTTATAACTTATATTTACATTTCGGTTTCACAGTGAAGTAATACTCTTAGTAAATAGTTATTTCCAACAATGCATACAAAACTTTTATAACAAAAACATAAACAATAACAAAAATTCTAAATAGGAATGAATTTTTTTTATTGAGAGTGTATTTCATACTCACTTGTGCACAAATTTATCGCTGAACATGAAGGAGGGGGGAAGCATGGACTAAGGAAAGGGTCTAAGGGCCGGTTTTATGGTCTTTTATTTACTTCGGGGTTACGAAACCCCGAGTTAGCTTAGTTCGGTACTTATTTTTGTATCGGGTTTTATGGTCCAAATTTAATCCCGAGTTAGTTAGTAGAGACGTAAACCATATTTTAAGAAATTCGAATATTTGTTTACAGTTGTAAATCCATGGGAATGCAAGATTCAGTTTAATTATTGTTTTAAAAATGACGGATTTCTCAACTTAGTACTATATTTGTATAATAGCTGATCTTCCTTATCATCTGTTATTGATAATTGATTAAGGTCACTCACAAAATTCATAATAAACAATAATTTAATATTATAACCTAAAATATTATAATAATGATAGCTAAACTGGCTGAAATAGCATGATATTTTATCTCTGTTGCACACTTACTCCGGGTTAAATATTATTACCTTGATTTATGACGGGATATCAGTAGATGAGGAGAGCGGGTTCTGGCTTAAATTTGAAATTGAGTTGGAAATTATTGGAGTGGGGATGCATTTAGGTCACGATATGCAGAGGGGGCGTGGCTAGACTTGGAAGAATGTAAAAGGGGGGTAAGGGTGGGAGGAATATAGGTCATATGATCTAATGCCATGTATAAGCTGTGTTGTGATTGGTTTAGAAGATGATGACATCATTACAGACTTTATCTGTTGGTACAGTGGTATGAGTGAGAAAGCAATAGTGGTAAAGAGTGAGATACCGATATTAATTCTTATGTTTGATTTGTTATTGGTTATAAGATTAAAACGTTGTAGGTGTAAAAGTGTTAGTTATATGTTATAATGACGTTATATTACACATGGTGGGGTATAATATGAAAGGTTATAGTATAATTTGTGATATATATTCTTTAGGATTGTTAAACATAGATTATAACAATAACTATTACAATAACAGTGTTAAATTATTTATAACAGTGTATTTATAGCGCACGTGTTAAAACTGTGTGAGAAACTTTGAAAACAAGCGCATTAGTTTGAATGTAACTTGAACGTAATGTTAAAACTTGTGAGAAACTTTGGACACAAGCGCATTAGTTCGAATGTAACTTGAACGTAATGTTAAAACTGTGTGAGAAACTTTGGACACAAGCGCATTAGTTCGAATTCACCAGAAAAAAACCTGATAAAACACATGTTCTCATGAGAACTTTGTATATAAATTATTCTTATGCAATAGTGAAGTTATTGAAATATTAGACTCGGACGATGAAACTGTACAAGTGTTAGACTCTGATGACGAAATTGTAAAAGTATAACATAGTGATTAATGCATATTTTTTTATGTAAAACTCTATAAATAAATGAACTTTTAAAAACAATTGTGATTTATATTTTGATTTTCAAACTGAAATATATAATTTACAATGGATAACGGTTGTAAGATTATTAAGCATATGAGAACAATTATTGAACATTTGAATAGTTCAAATTATTCAAGTATTCAGTGGAAAAAGTGGTCTGATTATAATAAAATAAATATAAAGTTGTTAAATAAGTTATTAAAAAATAATAAAAATACCTATTCAATTGGATATAAGCGAAGCATTGAAAGCAATATAAGTGTCTTAAAATATTTTCAAACATTGTTAGAAAATAAACAAAAAGTTGGAGAAGGAACTATAAATAGTATAAAACGTAGTGATCGGATTAAATGGCAGGAAATAAATTCATCATTTAAAGGACGTGTTAGAACAGGAGTGTTAAATAATTTAAGTCACATTGATCCATTACAATTTTTAAACGATGCATTTTATATGTTTGCATCTAGAATTAAAAATGCTTTAAAAAAATATAGTGCTTTAAAAGTTAACGTAATATTTTGTGGTGAATTTGTTTTACCATCAGCTAAAGAAGAAGAACATATATTTGAATACAAATATTTTAATACTAAAAATAATGAAATTTTTGTATCAACAGATTTAAAACATTGGTATAAGGAAAATGTTATTGATGTTGTGTTAAAAGATTTAGAAACTTTTCAAGAAAATCAAAGTGGATGCAAGTGGGGCTCTATATAAAATAGTGAATATGATAGTAAATATAAATCAATTTGTTCAATTTTATTGTTCATCATTTATTGACTTACCAGTTGAAATAAAACGAAAAAAGGCTGTAATAAATGTTCAGAATGAGGATGATAAATGTTTTGTATGGGCAGTATTATCAGCGCTTTATCCAGCAAAATATAATGCTGAAAAAGTATCGTCTTATAAGAAATATATAAATTGTCTTAATTTAAATGGTATTAAATTTCCAATGACGTTATCACAAGTTTCAAAATTTGAAAAACTAAATAATATAACAATAAATGTGTATATTTTAAAAAAGAACAAGAAAACATTTGTAACTATTCCTGTATATGTAAGTAAAATATATGAAAGTAAACATATACATTTATTAATGATTCAAAGTGATTATGAAGTAGAAGATGAAGAAGAAGAAGAAGAAGAAGAAGAAGAAGAAGATGTTGTTGAAAGTAATAATGAGGAATGTGACAATAAAATAAAATTTCATTTTTGTTGGATAAAGAATTTATCAAGACTTGTTAGTAATCAACTTTCAAAAACAAATTGTAAGAAATTTATATGTGATCGATGTTTACATTTCTTTAGATATGAGTACAAGTTTAAGGAACATTTACAAGACTGTGTTGGATTAGGTCTAAGACCAGTTAAACCGATAATGCCAGATGAAAATTCTAATATACTTGAGTTTAAAAACTTTAAGAGAAAAATTAGAAATGCATGTGTTATTTATGCAGACTTTGAAAGTATATTGGATAGTAATGTGACAAATATTGAAACCAAGGGGGTATATCAAACACATAATGCACATAGCGTTGGATATTATGTAAAATATTCATATGATGACTCTAAATCTTATTATAATAGTTATCGTGGTGAAGATTGCGTTCAGTGGTTTGTAAATGAATTAAAAGAGATTGCTTATAATGTTGAGGATATAATAAAAAATGTATTACCAATGAAAACATTGACGGCTCAACAAAAGATGGAATATTTAAATGCAATAAATTGTCATATATGTGAAAAACCGTTGCAACAAGACCGTGTTCGAGATCATTGTCATTTAACAGGAAATTATAGAGGACCAGCTCATAATGAATGTAATTTAAATTATAATGAAATTTATGTGATTCCAATAATTTTTCACAATTTATCATCTTATGATTCACATTTTATAATAATTGATTTAGCTACCGGAATAAGTGGAAGAACCTCTGTGCTACCAATTAATAAAGAAAAATATATTTCATTTACGAAATATGTGTATGGAACTAATATTTCATTAAGATTTATTGATTCATATCGATTTATGGCTAGTTCTTTAAGTAATTTAGCATCTTATTTACCAAATAATAAACTAAAAAATTTAAAATCAGAATTTAGCAATTTAAGCAATGAAGAATTTACTTTGTTAAGTAAAAAAGGTGTATTTCCTTATGATTATATAAATTCCTGGGAAAAGTTAAATGAGACAGCTTTACCACCTCAGAATATTTTTTTTAATTTATTAAATGAGAGTTACTTATCAGATACAGATTACAAACATGCACAAGACATATGGAATACATTTCATATCAAAACACTTGGTGAATATTCAGATTTGTACTTAAAAACCGATGTGTTATTACTTTGTGACATATTTGAAAATTTTCGAGATAATTGTTTAGACACGTATAAATTAGATCCAGTGCATTATGTTTCTGCCCCAGGGTTATCTTGGGATTCTATGTTAAAAATTACAAAAATTTACTTGAATTGTTTACTGATATAAATATGTGGCTATTTATAGAGAAGGGTATCAGAGGTGGTATAAGTCAATGTTCAAACAGATATGCAGAGGCCAATAACAAATACATGAATGAAAAGTATAAACCTGAATTACCTTCTGAATATCTAATGTATTTCGATGTTAATAACTTATACGGTCAAGCAATGTCTCAATTCCTACCATATGGAAATTTTAAATGGTTAAACAACCAGGAAATATTGGAAATAAGTAATACTATATGCAATTTATCAGAAACTAGCAATACTGGTTACATTTTAGAAGTAGATTTAACTTATCCTCAAAGTTTACATAATCTCCATAAAGATTTACCGCTTTGTCCTGAGCATTGTATTCCACCGGGAAGTAAACATAAAAAACTTTTAACTACTTTATATGATAAGGAGAAATATATAATTCAATATAGTAATTTAAAGCAATGTATACATTTAGGAATGCAAGTGTCAAAAATACATCGAGTTTTAAAATTTAGTCAATCACCGTGGCTAAAAAACTATATCGATTTAAATACAGAAAAAAGAAAAATGGCTACCAATGATTTTGAAAAAAACTTGTATAAATTAATGAATAATAGTGTATTTGGTAAGACAATGGAAAATGTTAGAAAACATCGTGATATAAAATTAAAAACAAAATGGGGTGGTCGTTATGGAGTAAAAAGTTTAATAGCACGACCTAATTTTTATAGCCGATCAATTTTTAATAAAAATGTTGTGGCTATTGAACTTTTAAAACCTAATATTACATTTAATAAACCTATATATGTTGGCTTTTCAATATTAGAATTATCTAAAACAGTAATGTATGATTTTCATTATAATTATATGCAAAAAGAATTTTTTAATAATAATTTAAAGTTATTATATATTGATACTGACTCGTTAATATATGAAATTATCACATCAGATATTTATGAAACTATAAAACGCGATATAAGTAAGTTTAATACAAGTGATTATAAAGAAAACAATCAATATAATATTCCCCGTGTAAATAAAAAGGTATTAGGTTTAATGAAGGATGAAAATAACGGTAAAATTATGACTCACTTTATAGGACTAAGATCGAAAATGTATACAATAAAAGTTAATAATAATGATATTATAAAAAAAATAAAAGGAATAAAGACAAGTGTAGTAAAAAACCATATTTCTTTTGAAGATTATGAAAATTGTTTAAGAACTTTAAATGAAAAAAAATGTACTCAAAGAGGAATAGTTTCAAAATTGCATAATGTGTACTCTATTAAGCAAACAAAAATTGCTTTAAGTCCTTTTGATGATAAACGGTGTATTATAAAAAATAGTACCGATACTTTGCCTTGGGGTTTTGATAGTTTTAGTGAGAGCGATTTATTGTTATAAGTATATTTTTAATGTAAAAATAAATACATATTTATAATAACCAATAGTTTTATTTATTTAAAATGTTATACAATATTTTTAGCATCTATCCAACTGTTATGAGATTTATCTAAACCTAACCACTTTACAAAAACTCTTTTTCCTTTTTTCAGTAAAACTTTCTCAACTAGATATATATCTGGATATTTTGTTTTTTGTAGTTCTTGTTCGTAAAACGCGCCTGCAATTGATTGGCCAAGAGAATCATTAAGTAAATATGTGACTGGATTAGTTAGTTGTACTTTTGATATAGTAAATATTTCGGTACTCCAGTTAGGAGTATACCCTTTTGCAAATAATGATTTGGTTTTGCTTAAACGAACATAATCTCCAACTTTATATCGACTTAAACCGACCCTTTTTATTCTATTGTATACATTTCCTAATAATTTTTTTTCATTTTTTATTGATACTTGAGATGGCTTCATATTAATTGTTGAATGATGAGAATTATTATATTTCTTAACAAGTGCATCAATGTTTTTAATCCAATTATAGTTGCCTTTTATACTAAAATCTTTCCACATGGCATTTTTTAGAGTTCTATTAAATCTTTCAACAATCGATGCTTTTATATTACTAAATGTACTATAATGGTTTATATCATACGAATCTATAACTTTTTTAAATTCAGTGTTATAAAATTCCTTTCCGTTATCTGTTTGTAAGTTTTTCGGAACCTTATTCTTATTTTTTAATAAAATATTTTCAAATGCAACAGTAACGTCTTTTGCAGATTTTGATTTTACTGGAACTGCCCATGCATATTTAGAAAATATATCAATTACTGTGAGTAAATACTTGTACCCTTTGTTTTCTTTTGCATACGGAATCATTTCTACTAAATCAGCTTGCCAAGAATCATTTAGACCTTTTATGATTACATGTCTACGCTTATAGTTTTTAAGTGCAGGTTTATGTAACTCATTAATTATACCTATTTTTGTTTTGCTCATACTTATTATTACACAAAATTTATCAAGAACTAATATCTAAACTATGTTTTGTTTTTAATTCTGTAATTAATTTTGCAATTTTTTTATTTACTTCAATAAAGTTATTAATATAAGCATCATGAATATCTTTCTCTACAGCTTTTAAACGTCTATCTATAATAATTAAATCATTTTTTGATACTGTTTCGTGCCGAGTAATTTTTTTCTTATGTATATGTACTCCAAATTTGTTAATAGTCATGTTACTTACATGAGTAGTTATAAATTAATGAAAAAGAAGGGAATGTGTTTAAGTATTTATATAATAATATTAGCTTCTTTTAATTCTTCAACTATTGAAATAATTTCATTGTCATGTGATGTATTGCCCGCCATTTTTGAACTAATAAGTAGTTGTAATCTTTCAACTAATTCATTTGGGTCATCCCAGTAAATGAAATCCTTTTGATTATTGTTTAAAGTCATAAAGTTTGGTATTAAATTGCCACCTCCTAAACGTTTATTATTTTGTAAACCAACTGAAGTCATAAAGTTTGGTAATAAATTGCCACCTCCTAAACGTTTATTATTTTGTAAACCAACTGAAGACGTATTCTGCAAAAGTCTTGATCGAACGTTTTGTAATCTTTCTGAAGAATATGGTGTTGAAGACGCTGGGGCACTTAATTTTGTTTGAGGAGGAAATAATAGCGATATAATTTTTTTATATTTTATACCTTTGTTAGATTTAATTTTACCATTAGGTAAATATAATGTTCTATGTGCATTTGTATCAGTTAAAATTGTTTTATAATCCTCTAAATCTTCCTCACTATAAATATTTGCGCTTGGATCTATTTTAAAAAGCAATTCATATAATCCGGGGGATGACTTATATTTTTTATTTCCTATTATAATACCCTCTTTATCAAACGTAACCAGTGTTTTTCCTAATATTAAATTACCATCTTCTAAATTTATACCAAATGTATGATCAAATATACTTGGATCAACTTCTCGTCTATTAAAATCAATTAAATATTGAAAGGCGTATTTATCAACTTGTTTTTTATAATTTTCTTCAACTTCAGACAGTTTTATAGATGTCTTAAATAAGTTTGGATCATGTACTCTACTATATTCTAAGGGTTCATTTGATTCAAAAACTTCATCATCTAACTGACTAAGTTCCATTGTTGGTTCTTTAGCTAATGTTAAATCATTTTGCTGTTCTGGTATAAATGTAGTGTCTAGGGGTTTTTTTAACATGTTATTTAACTTAGATTTAATTGATTTAACCTTGAAATCATACGGTTTTGTATCAATATCTTGTTTGATTGGTTGCGCTAATTTAATATTGGAAGTACTTTTATTAGCTAGTATATTTAGTGGTGTAGTTATTGGTTCAAGCTGTTTGTCAAAGTACCTTTGTGCCTCAGATTCTCCTAGTTTTAATGCGAGATACTTTTGTCTTATAGAATCGCTTGATTTAATAATATCGCGTGTTAATTTTTTATCTTCATCATTAGTCATATTGCTTATTATTTTACGTTTACTATTCCTTTTTTTAAATCTGGTAGGAGGAGTCTTTATTTTAACCACAGTATTTTTTGCACGCTTCTTTGATTTAAACATGGTTACATGCAAACTTTATGCAACTTGAACGTAATGGGAACGTAATTTGAACGTAAATTAAACGTAATTGAACGTAAATTCAACGTAATGGGAACATAATCAATGTAATTTGAACGTAAATTCAACGTAATGGGAACGTAATCAATGTAATTTGAACGTAAATTCAACGTAAATTAAACGTAATGGGAACGTAATCAATGTAATTTGAACGTAAATTCAACGTAATGGGAACGTAATTAATGTAATTTGAACATAATTAATGTAATTTGAACGTAATCAATGTTTATTAAGATAATAAATGCATGTTATTATGAAGATGGTTACCTCAACATTGATTATTATTGTAAAGGTTACTTGGTTATATCTAAAAACATATCAAATCCTTTTCTGTATCGCCCTTTATTTAAGTCACTATTTTTATCTATTACAATAAAGGAATATTTATTTGAATCCCAACATAAATTACAAACTTGTTTAAACTCTAGAAAACTTGGAAAGTCAAAGTTAACATGATCATCATATATATGCTTTAAATTTAAGTCATCTTGCTTGAATAATATAATAAAATTAGTATTATCCCGTATTAATTGCTTTGGAATTTTGCTGTAAGTCTGACATAAATAGAAAGAGTCTATCAAATTATGACGGCCCATGCTAAAAAAATTTCGAATATTATTTTGTTTATCGCAAGCAACATCATCAAATATGAATATAGAATTTGGGCTAGCATCTTCAGGTGTAATAATCTCTTCATTATTAGTGTATGTATAGTATCCCATACCATTAATATTCTTCATAATTTGTTGTAATATTTTATATTTTGGTTGATATAAAGATTTTGAATAAATGTATATATTTTTAAATCGCAACCCATTTGGATGTTCAATTAGATTAAACATAACATTAGTTTTTCCACAGTTTGAAGGTCCACAAATAATGCATCTAATGTCGTTTGGTAAAAGTGATCCATGTTTTGAATTATTAGTGTAATTATTACTTTGATTATCTACATTCTTTACAGAAAGAGTTTGTTTTTGCTTTACAAACTTCATTGTTTAACCAGGCATGTGTTTAACCAGGCATGTGTTATAAACTAATAGAATAAATTTTAAATGTTTAATCTTTATATATGAAAATATTATAAAGTATAAAATTGGATGATAGCACATACTTTGGTCAGTATGATAAAAGTAATAAACTAATAGAATACATTTTAAATGTTTAATCTTTATATATGAAAATATTATAAAGTATAAAATTGGATGATAGCACATACTTTGGTCAGTATGATAAAAGTAAAGAAAGGTGATGGTCTTATTGATAAACTAATCAATAAATTACCTTTTGAGTTGCACTTGCCTGGATACAACTATTGCGGTCCTGGAACACGTTTAATAGAACGTTTAAACCGAGGAGATCAAGGAGTTAATGCATTGGACTCAGCTTGCAAAGAACATGACATTGCATATCACCGCTATAAAGATTTAAGTAAAAGACACGTAGCTGATAAAATACTGATTGAGAAAGCTTGGAAGCAAAATTTTTCTAAAGATTCAAAGTTAAGTGAACGTTTAGCATCATTACTTGTTGCTAATATCATGAATATAAAAACCAAACTTGGAATGGGGTTGAAACGAAATAAAAAAATTAAAAAGAAGAAAATAAAGGTCAAGCATAGTATGGCAGCATTAAAGAAAGCGCTAAAAAATACTTTAAGCGTGGTGCGCTAAAAAATACTTTAATTAACCCTGAGAGTGTGTCAAAAGCTATTAAAATTGCATCACAAGCCGCAAAACAATCAATTAATAAAAAGTCAAAATTTAAAGTTAATAAACTAAGAATAATTCCTATACCAAAAGTAGGTGGTTTTCTACCATTTCTAATTCCATTATTTGCGGGATTATCAGCACTAGGTGGATTGGCAGGTGGTGTTGCAGGTGTTGCGAAAGCAATAAATGAGGCAAAGGATGCAAAAAAAATGTTAGCAGAAACTCAAAAACATAACCAAACTATGGAGGAAATTGCTATTGGAAAATCTGGCAAAGGAATTTATTTAAAACCTTATAAAAAAGGGTTAGGATTATATATTAATCCGTATCCAAAAAACTTTCGTTGAAGCTACCTAAACGAGCCCTTACTGATGTTGATTTAAGAAAATATGCCAAGAAATTTAATATCCCTCACTTAAGAGGGGTATTCATGAGAAATGATTTGCCTAAAAAAATGTATATAAATGAAAGTGGTATAATAAATTTAGATGATAAAACATCAGTAGGAACACATTGGGTAGCTTACATAAAAAGAAATAAAAATATTTTATATTTTGATAGTTTTGGTAACCTTCAACCTCCAATAGAAGCAATTGAATACTTTAAAAATAATACTATTCAATATAACTATGATAGATTTCAAAAATTTAATACTGTAAATTGTGGACATTTATGCCTACACTTTTTGTATTCAAATTCTTATATTTATAATAAATAATATATTGCTATAAATACCTGAGTTTTATTTTTAATTTGTTATTACTATAACTAAGCTTATCGTGAAAGGATTTTTAAATAAAAAATAATGTCTATGACATTTACAATTATTGGAAATAAATCCGTATTAAGCGCCGATATTTTCCCTCCTATAGATTTGTACGATGAACAGTTTGAATTGGGAATAGTCGACTTTCAGACATTTAATTCAATACCAAACATTGACGACACTAACAATAAATTTTATTATGGAGATGGTAAAGTTATTTCAATACCAGTGGGTTCATATGAATTGGAAGATATTCAGGAATATTTAAGGTTAGGCATTGGTGATTCTAAAGTAATAAAACACAACAGCGAATTTAAGAACAAAGCTGATAAGCAAATAAAAGAAGTATTTTTAAATTTAACTGCAAATACAAATACCCTTCAAAGTGAGATAATATGTACTGAAAAAATTGATTTTTCGAAAGAAAATTGTATTGGTTCATTACTAGGATTTAATAAGCAAGTATTAGAACCTAATAAATTACATGTATCTAACTTACCGGTAAACATTATTAAAGTAAATAACATACGTATTGAATGTAATATTACATCCGGTTCCTATCTAAACGGACGTTTAGTACACACAATTCATGAGTTTTCACCTGCTGTTCCACCAGGATATAAGATAATAGAAATTCCAAAGCAAATCATTTATCTTCCAATCGTTGTACAGAAAATAGATAATATTTCTATAAAAATTGTTAATGAAGAAGGTGAACTTATCAATTTTAGAAAAGAAAAAATTTCCTGCAGATTGCACATACGAAAGATTCAATAATAGGTATATGTCATAATTTAAAAACAATATATAATTCGTCGTTTAATCAAACTCAGCGTAGTCCAACCAAGCCTTTTAAGAGGATAACATTAAAAAATAAACAGTTTCTTAAGTCGTTAGGATTTAAAATAAATACTCTACAATGACCGCTCATATGCTTAATATTGAAGATAAAATCGTTTTCGATGAATCTATAAGTCAATATGAGATACATACATATAATCCATATTCTACAACTACTTTTGAAAATAATGACGAAATCCGTATCCCAATAAATCAACATAATGTTTTTACTTTACCATCTGAATCATATTTATATATTGAAGGCAAGACAAAAGACACAACAAAAGCTACACCAGTCTTCATACTAAATGGCATTCTATGTTTGTTTGAAACTATAAGATATGAAATAAATTCTGTTGAAATTGATTCAAATAGAAATCCTGGTATAACATCTGCTATGAAAGGTTATGTTTCGCATAACAATAACGATATTCATGTTCAAAATTTTGGCTGGTGTGATAAGGATACCAATATAATAGATAAAAATGGAAACTTCAGTGTATGTATTCCTCTTAAAACGATATTTGGTTTTTGTGAAGATTTCGAAAAAATTATTTTACCAGTAAAGCATGAATTAATATTAGTTCGATCAAAAAACGATAATAACGCTATTTGGATAGAAGAACTAAAAGAAGTATTACCAAAAGTTGTCATTGAAAAGATTTCTTGGCGAATGCCCCACGTTCAAGTCTCAGACAAAAAGAATTTGGATTTATTACAAACAATAGAACGTGATAGATCATTATATATTGGTTTTCGAGCGTGGGAACTATACGAATATCCTGCCTTGTCAAGTTCAACAAATCAAACCTGGTCAATAAAAACAACTACATCTCTTGAAAAACCACGTTATGTCATATTAGGATTACAAAGGGAATCTAAAAATGACATTACAAAGGATATGAGTAAATTTGATACTTGTAATTTAAGAAATGTAAAATTATATTTAAATTCTGAAATATACCCATACGACAACTTGAACTTGGATTACAATAATAATAAATATTCGGTAGCCTATGAAATGTATGCAAATTTTCAAAAATCTTACTATGATAAAAATCCAAACCCTGTTTTAAATTTAAAAGATTTTAAAGAAAAAGCACCCCGAATAGTTATAGATTGTTCAAAACAGAAAGAATTTCTAAAATCTGCCCCAGTGGATATTAGACTTGAATTAGAAACATCAGAAATGATTGTTGGTTTGGTTCGCGCCTTTGCCCTAATTATACACGACAAAATTATTGAGTATAAACCTTTATCTGGAATTGTTAATAAAATTACATAACCATTATAAATAATGATTAATATCTTTAAAGTCATTAAAGAGTAACCATCTCATAACCAAATAATGGATTATAAATTTTTAAATAATCATGAACAAGTTTCGAAAACGATTTCAAAAGTTGGAGCTGTTTTAAAAAAATATAAAGAAAATGAGTGTTTACTAGAAAATCTTACTGATGAAGAATTACATTATTTACCGACAGAGTTCTTTTTGCATTATATAATGTTTTCCACCGATATTGAACAAAACTGGAACCGGCTTCCAATACATTTAAAAGAAGATCACTATATGCAGGGGCGTCGATTATGCTACAAACATTATAACAAAGGAAGAATACAAAGAGATGGACCTCCATGTCAAATAAGAAACTGTTGTGATTGTAATTTTAATTTATATTATGATTCTAATGGAAATAAATATACCTTAATAAATAAATAAATAAATATACCTTAATAAATAAAATACATGTTCTTTCATTTATAAAATTTTATTTATATACACTCTATACATATTTACAATTATACATATTTATTAGCTTTTTCTTGTATTTGAGTCTTAAGTAAGTCTATACAAAGCGCCTTAATTTCTAAGCTTAGTAACTTTACATTCATATTTGATGATATATTAGTAAACAATTTATAGTAATTTAATTCTATGTTATTAATGTTATTTAAAACGAAATTTTCATAAAAGTATTTGTTATGGTTTTTATAATTTATTTCATTACTTTCTATTAGTAAAGAAAACAACTTATTCTCCACTTCATTAAAAATATTCAATGCAGACTTTGACCATGTTGTAAGTTGATTTAAAGAAAACGTAATGCACTCTGCTAACTGCATAAGTTTCTGCCAAGACTCTATTTGCATGTATACAGATGATCTTGGACCATTATCTGCCAAAATTGATTTAAGGTGATAATTTTGCTCGATAACCATAGTCGGTTTTTCATACAAAGTTTGAAAATGAATTGTACATTTTGACAATACAATACATGGTTGCTCCAGATATGTTATTATTCCATTAAAATAATTGGAAATACTGGCTTTGTTATTTAAAATAATTTCCCAGTCATTTTGTGATAAATTTACATACTGCTCGTTAAACTTTTCAATCACACAAACACTCTCACAAAAATTATTTGCATCTAAAGCAACTGTAATTTCCTTAGTTTTACTTGTATTTAAAAAATATGAGCACTTAAGCAAATATATTGGATTTATGAAATCAACTTTATTTAATGACTCCATTGCATAAAAAATATATATGATCAATTACGCTACAATTTTAAATTGTAACTAAATAAAATTAAAATTGTCATGACTTTTATATGCTTTCGAAATTACTCTTTTACCTCCCCCTCTTACTTCTAAATTATAAATATTAGTAACTCTATTAAATCTATTTTTTCGTTCCTGTAATTTTTTAAAATATGAACTAGTTTTGTTATCTTTTTTTCTAATTCTTTCTGATTTTAATTCATTTTTAAATATATTTAAATTTAAACGTTTAACTACTTTTAAAATATAATCCTGATTGACCGGTGAATGTAATTTTGAATTTTGTAAAATTTCCAAATATAAAATAGAATTTATATTAAAATCAATAATTTCATTGAAAGATAATTTTTTTAATTTTTGAGTGGTACAATGATCATAAGAACTATTATATTTACCAGTACTTAAAACTTTTAAAATATTTTTCCAACATGTATGACCTACATCACTCTTTATATAAAACTGATACTTAAATTCAAAATTTTCTCTAAGGATTAATTCAGTTGAAGCCAATTGGCTAATTGTATATCCTATACTTAAAAAATCTTTATAATTATCTATTAAGTGATATTCCTCGCTTTCCCTTAAGTATTGAATCCAATGTTTATGGCAAAACTATAAAAAAAAGAAAATTTGCAATAGTTATATACATTAATTCGGATATCACATACACAGAAGAAAAACTCACCGATTTTCCCGAAACTGTTACAATGTTTACACATGTATATAAAATATTTTGATCAAAATTAACTACTGCAACACAATAGTTCTCAAAGTCACTCATTGTTTTACAATGTTTAGACGTACAATTACTGTATAAAATAAGTATTTTTTAAACGTAATTTATATATATATAATAGTCCCCACTATAAATATAGCTTAAAAAAAAAAAAAAAAAAAAAATTTTGTGCCCATATTTGGTTAAGTCATGCAATTTTGTATTCATATTGTTCAAGTCATGTAAATTCAATGGATGAATTAGCACCCTTATACTTTATGAATTATCCTTATTTGGATATATTTTCTATGTACAATAAAATTTACAATCTATTAGTAATTAGTGCAATAAAATTAATCATTAAGAATCCAATCAAGTGAGTCTTGGCTCTCATATCCAGGGTCTTCAAATTCAGATATAAAAAGTAACCCGGCTCTAAAAGTTTTACAGAAATTATTCTGATTGATTATAATTTCATCAAAGAATTTAAATTGATTAAACATATTTAAATCTATTAACAAATGACACTGTAATCCACAATTTAACTTTAAATCAATGCCTAAATTAAATTTATTTGGTATATATATTATGTTTAAATATATCTTGCTTATATTATCAATTAATATCAATAATAACAATTCTTTTCTATCTAAAAATAAATTAAAATTTACTTCAATATTTAATAGTCTAGGTAAAATAAACATATGTTCACCTTCATTTATTTCAAATAATAAACGTGGAGAAAAATTTTTAATATACATTTTCATAAAAATACGCTTAACTTAATCTTAATACAATCAATCACTTCCAATTTTAGTACTTTTCTATAATCACTGACTAACCTTCTTCTTCAGAGTCAACGATTTCTATGATTTCGTTGTTATCGTCAGATATATCGACAGTTTCTTCAATCAATTCACAATCTGAATCTAAATTTGAAATATTTTCACAGTCAGATATATAAATTTCCTCATGACCAATGGCGATTTCTTCACAGACAGAGTCTGAAATATAACTACTCACAGTTTCTTCAGTACCATTTATAAACTCTATTTCATCGTTGGACCCAGTAATATCACTTTCAAAATCACTGCACTCATCATCAGAACAACACATAAAAAAAAAATAACTGTATGCTTTGAGAATCATCAATGATATAATGTACGTATATTATAACTTTTAGTATACTTAAATAAATAATCTAATACAACAATACCCAATCCGGCCCTACATTTAACTAAAACATGAAATGTATAACAAAAAAAATTGTCTACGTTTGGAAAATATTCGCTTGTATTCAACACGTTCTCACACAGTTTTAACATTACGTTCAAGTTACATTCGAACTAATGCGCTTGTGTCCAAAGTTTCTCACACAGTTTTAACACGTGCGCTATAAATACACTGTTATAAATAATTTAACACTGTTATTGTAATAGTTATTGTTATAATCTATGTTTAACAATCCTAAAGAATATATATCACAAATTATACTATAACCTTTCATATTATACCCCACCATGTGTAATATAACGTCATTATAACATATAACTAACACTTTTACACCTACAACGTTATAATCTTATAACCAATAACAAATCAAACATAAGAATTAATATCGGTATCTCACTCTTTACCACTATTGCTTTCTCACTCATACCACTGTACCAACAGATAAAGTCTGTAATGATGTCATCATCTTCTAAACCAATCACAACACAGCTTATACATGGCATTAGATCATATGACCTATATTCCTCCCACCCTTACCCCCCTTTTACATTCTTCCAAGTCTAGCCACGCCCCCTCTGCATATCGTGACCTAAATGCATCCGCACTCCAATAATTTCCAACTCAATTTCAAATTTAAGCCAGAACCCGCTCTCCTCATCTACTGATATCTTACTCCGTGATTTTAGTTCCGAGTTAGCGTTAACCCTTGATGATAAAACTCATTTTTCAGAGGTACGCATTCTAGAAATATTGAGATTAAGCTGAAACAAAAGTAACTGCGGGATTGTACATAGAGTCTTAGGCCTGCCTCAGTATGGGACCGTATTTAAGCGACGGCGTATTCGGACGTAAATCGGCGGATTGGATGAGCTACAAAGCAATCCGCCCATGTGTGTCACAGATGTCTATAGTCGTGTATTAGGGGGTGTATTGGATTTCTTTAGCACTTATATAATTTATCATGAGAGCAAACTTTAACTTTAATTTTTATCGATACACTACTGGTAATAAAGGGACTTTAGCATTTATTATATATCTGAGTTCTGGTAATATTAATTAATGGTTAAATTTAGTTCTATCGTATCGGTATCGGTATCGGTGTCCATGATTCACTGAAATACAAACATAAACTGCATGCAGAACATACCCATGTCGCCGATAGATTTCATTTGAACCGTATTGCAGCGAAAGAACAAGCGATCTTAGGTATCCCCTCCAGTCTGAGGCGGCTGTTTGCATTTACAAAGGTTCGGATAGGATATCGTTGTAGTAGTGGTAACGCTTGGATAAAATTCGCCTTTATACGGTTCTAATGTGCGAGGTAGTGCCGCCCGTATTCGGACGGCTTTGTAGCATGCAGTCTGAGAGCTCCAGAGCGATCTCATTACATTTACATGGTTCGGATAAGTAAAGCGTAGTAGCCCGTATACGTCCGGCAGAAATTCGCTTAAATACGGTGCCATACTGAGACAGGCCTTAGAGCGTAATATCGCTCTATAAACAGAAATACGTAATATTCAGAAAAAGGCAGATGTATATTTCCTTTGGTCTACTATTAAAACATCATAATAATTGATCTGGATAAGATAGAAAGAGTGACATAAGTAAAAACATAGTATGGTGCGCTGAAGGACTGTCTCACTGTGTTTGAACCTTAATCGATATAAACTGTTTGTCGGGGTACCGTAGCATTACATTATTTACCTTGTTCCCTGTAACATAATGTTAACGATATTGCGTTCTAAGACTTTAAGTACAACTCTGGAGCTACTCTGGTTTCAGTCTAATCTTAACATAAACAACTCTGGAATGCACATTCGTCTACTCTGCTTGAAGTAGCCCGCTTCAAAGAAACGTAATAGATTTAGACACTTGTCCATGCTGGTCCAAGTCACTGCGAGACGACATTCATTATATAACAGTCATTGAGATATACAGTTCTTTGTATCATAAACAGTTCTTATATCGACTTATGATTTGTAATTAGTAAATCCTAAATATTTTTAACAATAATAATTTGGCATAAATTAGAGATTTAAAATTATGGATAAAAAAAAGAAACTTAGTGGTGCATTGAAGCGCAAACAACGTCAGGAAAGAGAAAATAGTAAACAAAATTTACCCAAAATAGACAAATTTTTTAGTCAGCCTTCAACAAGTAGTTTTGGTGCAAATATTTATGTGTTCAAATAATGTGACCACTGCAGTGCTGGTTGAGAAACCTACTGAAGAAGAGTTGGTAATTATTATAGTCAAAGACTCCACTACCGAAGACGATGTCATTGATCACATAAACAACGAGGATATCTGCATGGCACAGGTAACAGCGGACGAATCATCGACTTCATCATTTTTTGAAAATGTGATCGATCAATCTTCTTGTGACTTGGGAAACTTTACGAACAAGATATTAAGTGATAATAAAAAAAGCTAAGTTATTGATATGGGACTTTTAAAGCCATCAGGGCCTTTTCCGAAAGACGCCCATAAGAACAACAGGTGTTTTTCAAAATTGTACTATTTTTCAATTTCTAAATATGGACCAGTTCATCGTTTTTGGGTGTGTTATTCTAAAATTCTAGATGCTGGCTACTGTCAACCCTGCTAGTTATTTGCTTCGCAAAGAAATAATAAATGGAATTCGGAAGTAGTAAGTAGTTTTGCTGTGCTATGCAGTGTACGATAAAGAGCTGATGATAAACTAATAGCTTTGTACCTTTGAAGTATTTATATATATTTATATCTGACTTGAAAAACCTAAACAGTTTAGTTAGGGGCCCAGATTTTTTTTTTGCACCGGGGCCCTTGGTTACCTAGCTACGCCACTGTGTATACATATATGCATGTTTAGTAGTTAAAATTTGGTTAATGCTACTTTATTTTCTTTGTTTTGCAACATTGTCATATACCGGGTCTATACATTGCACCACACAAATTCAATACAAAACACATCTTTGTTGCCGCATAGTATTACATCCCTACATTTGACGCTTCTTCATTGTAAAGTTTTAAGATTTATTGATAATTAGGAAAAATGTTGTTTGTTAACGAAGTTAAATCCAGTTTTATGTTTTTCACATCATTTTCGGGTTAAAGTATTGATAAATGAGAAACAGTTAATAAAAAAACAAGTTGTACATAGAATAACGTTGGGTCATAGGCTTTCCACACACTTATGTCTAGATACAAAGGTTTTGTGTGGGAAAAAATTTAATTTTAGAAAGGCTTGAAGGTAATTGTATTTAGATACAGTAAATGTCGTAAGAAAGCTACAGAAAAAAGACCCCATATTGAGTACTGCTCTAGTTTCGTATTAGTCTCTGTACGTCATTCGGTAAATAGATAATTAAATTTATTTCCCACAACTTGTGTACATATACGAGTATATAAAATAAGATGTACATATTATATATCGCCTAATATCACTAAACATAAAAAACCAATTCGTTCAATAACTAATGTATTAAACGAGTAAGATCGGTAGACAAGCTACGCTTTCGGCTTTTCACAAAAAAACATATATATTAGTGAATGGATAGAGTATCGCATGTTTAAATATAAAGTCAAATATACTGGTAATTTCTAATTAAATTAACATATCATCTACAGCAAAACGACCCTATTCTGTTGATTTAGAACCACCATTATATAAATTGCTATAGTAGCTTTACAAATATTCAAACAAATGGAATGGATCTAATTAATCAATTAGATTTGAAATGAAAAATTATCTTTGCTCAAATCTTCGATCAAATCAATATATTTGAAAAACTAGATGTATTTTGAAATGCACTGTGTGTTTATTTTTAGTTTGTTAAAATTCCTTTTAAGAAAATAACTTTGCTTTTTAGTTCTTACGGAGATACGCAGAAACTAGGTATGTACTCTGTTACTTTTTTGACATTATTTTTTTTTCACAAATAAAAAAGAAAAATTAAAAAAAAAAATTCGTAGTATGTAGGGTTAGGAGGGGCAGTATTAAGTTCCTACCCTTGTTCGAAAAAAATGTAGATCCAGTACTGCTGGTCACCGGATATAATAGTGCCAAATTATATTAGACCAATTTAAATTTGACCTAATGTGACTAAAAATAGATAAAAGGCGTGCGGTAAAAAATTCAACAACTCTAGATGGGCGGGGACTGTGAGAAAATTACACTGACAGGGTGGTACGTTAAGTCCAAATAACCACTTGACTTAGAACGCTTAGGTTAGGTTAAAATAGTACATATACAGTTCTTAGAGATATTTTAATGCAGTCTGTAGAAGTACAAATCTTCAATCGAGATCGTTTTACTTTAACTTGCTCAAGAATCTTTTAATTAGCACCACAATCAATATCGCTCAATCAATTGCTCAAGAATCTTTAAATTAGCAGACTCAAGCAATAGATCAATTTTTATCAAAGATAATTAACATTGCCCTAAAATATTTTTTAAGTTATCAAAGTGACAAAAAATAAAGCGCACGAGGTGCAAAACTAATAAAAGTGTTATTTCACTAAATAAATAAGATCAAACGAAAAGATTCGAGTCATGGTGTGTACACTGGGTCTTTGACGGAACAGTTGAGTTTTCCAAGCCAGAAGTCCAAAGTTTAAAACCGTTGTTTATAAAAATTGACAAATAGTAAAAAATGCGGAAAAAAACGGAATCTTGTTAAAAAATTCGTAACTTTATAACAAACAAATATTAAGGAACACGGCTGTAGACTTTTTTATATATATAAGCTTTCGATAGAATGTAGTGTCTTCGGCGTGGGCTTTAAAAAGTTGAATTATTTGTGCGCCTGAAATCTTATGGATTCAGGCATGTCATAATAAACGTAACGGTAATTATTCGGAAATAAGTTTTTATTGTTGAAAATACAAAAGTTATGAAATAATAATTAATATTAGTTAATAATAATTAGTGTCAAAAAGAGAATTTTCGTTGTGCAACTGGGACAAAATTGACTGCGATGATTATCCCAAACTGGCGCACCGCACGATACACAAGAATACATTGTTTTTCTGTTTTCTTCCAAATGCAAGGAGAATATCGTTTTCGTTTTTTATTAAAACTTATTGTAGCAAAAAAATGAACTAATAAAAAAAAATCTATATAAATAATCTAAGAAATAATATATTAAATTGCATAAAACATTTATTTTAACCATGAAAACTTCTTTAACTGAAAAAACAACAAGAAAAGCAATAAGTGCATTTAATAACATTGGAAAATACTAACATCGTTTGTACACTGACCCTTTTAGGGAACAAAGGTAAGTTTCACTGACTCGCCTTTGTTGGTAAACTGTCAGATCCATACACTGCTGGAACCTTTAAGTCTCTAGCACTACCTAGATTTAATAGGGGCATAGGTGAAGCGCGCTGTACTCATAGCAGTTGAAATTTTAAGTGTTCCTTAAAAGACATATTAAGTCTTTAACACTGAGATATACACAGGGTTAATTAAGTAAAATTATAAAATTAATAAAATAAAGTTTATTAAATAAATGTTTTATTTAACGACCAAGCCACGACATATAAAATAATAGCCAACGAATCCATCAAATATAACTTTATTAATTACTTTCGACAAGCCTGGGAGCTCGCAGAAAGTATATATTAACTCGAATATATCTGAAACGACACTAAACACTAATACTTATATTAAATTAAAAACTTTTGCACGGAATAATTATGCATATTTATTACATTACACACCTCTTTGTGTTATGCATTTTGTCATTGATCTCTCTACGAGAAAGATTAAACCATCTGATGAGTCGCATACCGCAAATATTTTACTCTCAAACTCTGATTCATTCTGTTTCTTTATAGCTGTTGTAATTATAGTAAAGAATTACTATATTTGTATTCACCGCTCATTATAAATATACCAGCGCTTCGCCCCGTCGCAGAGCGACGTGTATATAATATTTGTGGATAAATAAATTTATATGCTAAATTGAAAATAATGCAAAATATTATTTTTAAGTAATTTTCGTTAAAATATATCCTTTTTTAAATTTATGTTTCCTTATTTTGTTATAATTCTTTCATTTACAGTAATAAAGCATTGTATTGACCAGTCTCCATTGCCCCCGCCCATAAGCCCCAATCATGACCTCTTGGGTCCATGCTCTCTTACGTTTCCGAACTTTTAATTTGAATTCTCTAAATTTCCGCCATGAAGCGCCTTCTTCCTTCAGCACTCTGTATCGCTCCTTTCCTGAGCTTCGTCGGTCCTTAGAGTACTTTCACAGCGCCCCCGCTTTAGCACTATAATTACATAATACTTCGTTTCCTCCACTCTGTGTAAAATTATCATTTACCCTAATGAAGCACAGTATTGAACAATGTTCACTGCCCTGCCCTTAAACACCAATCATCAACCTTGAGTCCATGCTCTGTATCGTTCTCGCACTTTCAAATGTATTTCTCTGCACCTCTGCCACAATGCGCTCACTTGCAACACCACAGCTCACCTGAGCATCATCGCTCATTAGGGCACTTTATTATCGCCCCCGTTTTAGCGCAATCATTAAATAATCCTGCGCTTCCACCCCCTGCTTACTAATCTCTTAACAATTATTTTTCAAAATTATTACTTTTTTGGCAACCTACATACTAAATTTCATCCTTAGAAGTACATTTTTTTTTAATAATTATTCGATAAGATAAATGCTTGATAAAATTAATTTTCACTTATTTCAATGTAAACCTACTAATTACATCAATTCATTTATGTTTTTTAGAAAGCCTAGCGGTTTGCTCCTAATAATCTCATCTCTAGCCCTTATCCTTCCCGTTATTGTACTTTCAATTTAATCCCCTGAACCGCCGCCCACATTTTCAGCACCAAAGCACATATTCTACAACATGGTTACCTCCCAGAGCCATTACAATTTATCGCTACTTCTTCTAATACCACCGTTACTTGGTGTCCTGAACCCCGGCGCCACCCTCTCCTCCAATCAGGCACTACCAATTCAATATTACAGCAATTCATTTACATAATTAAAACTGCACTGTAATCTTACGTTCTAATTTTCGTATTTATATTTACGATATAATATTATTCTGTAACATGGTTACCTCCAAGAGCCATTATTAATCTATCGCCACAACTTCTAACACCACCGTTACTAGGTGTACTGAACCCCAGCGCCACCCTCTCCTCCAATCAAGCACTACCAATTTGATATTACAGTTATTCATTTACATAATTAAAACTGCACTGTAATCTTACGTTCTAATTTTCGTATTTATATTTACGATATAATATTAGTCTCCCTATTAAACCCCGCTCCTGAAATAAAATTATCAAATTTTAGGCATAACAATCTATTTTGCTCGCAACAATTCTCTCTACCTTTATAACCTTTATCTGCCTCTACTTTTATAAATAATCGAAATTTCAAAATTTCGCTACCAAGGTTAAATTTATTTTTTGCAAATATTCACATGCGTAGTTTCTATTTTTTTAATTTGATATTTGGGGCTGCTAACTATTTCCCCCCCATACATCTCACTCCTGTTCGATTTCACAGCACAACAAACGCACCAAAAATCAATTCAAATCTACTATTGAATGTAATTTAACTATCTAACTTATAGAGAACTATTGTGCTTCTATTTAATATTCTACATGCAAAATATTATCGTTGGTCCTCTATTTTGTTCTTATACTCGGTTTGTCACCCCCCACTCTAGTGTTACACTTAAGAAAATGTAGTTTTTTTTATATTTTCGTTATTAATATGTCAATCTATATCAGCGTACTAAATTTCAGCTTTGTATTTATATTTTAGCATTAGTACCCCCACATACCTGCGCTACTGAACAAGTTTGTCAAATTTTAACACAGGGATCTATTTTATTTGTATCTAAGAACATATATTCTAAACTATAGCCTTTCATCCCTATATATTTCATATTTCTGGTTTTTGGCCCACACCGCCCGCCGCCTCTGGAAAGTTGCAGTTTTCTATATTTTGTCTTTAATGACATTCTATATAGGGCCCACGTTCCAAATATCAACGTTCTAGCTCTGTTGCAACATTGCCCCCAAAAAATCACGCCGCTACTGAATTAATATTTTAGTAATCCAATTATTGGCAAACATGCGCAATTAGTGTCTCAATACATACCCTAAGTTTTAATACTACTTTTTCAATATTTCTGGCTTTTACTAACTCAACTTTCGTCGCCACTGGAAATTTGGGGCTGTTGATTTTTTTTCATTAATAACTGTCTACAGCAAGCCTACATATTAAATTTGAACGTCCTAACTCTATTCTAACATTGCCCCCGGAAATTCGCGCCGCTACTGAACTCAAATTTCAAATGTCCAACTATTGGAAAATGTGCACAATTATGATCTCAATACACATACCAAATTTCAGTTTTCCATCTTTTCTAGTTCGTCAGATATTTGCAAAATTATTTTTTCGAATTTTCCAGTTTTTCCAGAATAATTTTTTCCAGGGAAATTCAGGGAAAAATTCAGGGACGTAGAAAGTCTTAGAAATTCGTCCTTTACATAATATCAAAATTTAAAAAACTTTGTAGGCGCCGTTTAGAAGATACCATACAGATTTTGTTACCGGAAATATATATATTTATATATATATATATATATATATATATATATATATAAATATCTATGAGTTCTTATGAGTTTTCCATGTTAAATTGGAACATTACAAACATTATAATAGTAAGATGAATTAGTAGTAATAGTAAAGTAAGATACCATTGTAGATACCACCGAAGTATCAGTACAAGGAACATATGAACCACCTATGTTTGGTAACACTAATAAAAATACCGAGAGTACTTCGCAATGGCACATTGTGTAATACTGTGCTTGTTAACTTTGACGTTGAACTGTAGGAAACGCTCTGAGAACCTAGCGCTGATACGACATATTTAATACACATTATTAAAATGTATACTTAGTAAATATGATCTTTTATTCAACTCTGCAAGAATAATCCCGACAATAACCGTTAAATTAGTACAGAAAACTTTATTATTTTTAAAAATAAATAAATAGTTAATCAAAGAAAGCCTTCACTAACTAAACTATTTTGTTGTAAATTTTATCTAAGAAACCGAGAAAGAAATAGATTCTTTTTTTGTTATTAATTCACCAAAAAGAGAAAATAGTTTAATAATAAAAGCTCATACAGTTAAATAACAAAGAAAATGCAGTGCGCCCCTTTTTCATTGTTTCTCTTTTCAATTTTTATATAAAAAAAAAACATTTTTCATTTAAATTTATTTCCACTTTTTAGTTTTAATTATTTATAAATTTAATTTTATAAAAAAAAAAAAATTATATAAGATCATTATTTCATAAAAAAATATTTTTTCTTTATTTTAAAAAAAATAAGCTTTTAAAATATACTTGGTATCACGGCTAATAATAATTTTAATTTTTACTAATTTCTAATATTGTTAATAAATTTATTTTCAGTTATAAATTTATAAAGAAAAACCCATCAAAAAAACCTTTCATCACATTTATAATAAATAACTAAGTTACTAAGATATACCTTCAGCATAGGTTACAATAATTATTATTTTATTGTTTTGTGTTTAGTAAATTTATATTTTCGAAAAGGGTATTTATGGCTAGTATATAAAAAGTTTTCCTATGTTGTGATATTTTTATTTGTAGAAAGAAGTTGTACAACACGTGCACCCTGGTGTGACATGTAGCTTAATACATCGGAATCTTTTATATTTCGAACGATTTCATTCTACCTGTTTTAGAAAATAATATGTTTGGAAAAAAAAAGTAACAAAACTTAATCCTGTAACAGTAGGGTCTATTGTTCGGCAGAGGAATATCCGGAACGCAATGAAGGCGTAGGTCAGCGGTATCTTCTTTTATTACATTCAATGGTTTAGCTGCTTGGCGTGAACACTTTCCGAAAAACAAAGATAATGTTTTATTTATTTTTGTGTTTTGGTATTGAATCTTGTCATATCTCACTATAATATACCATGTGCGATAATGAAAATGTTCTGTTGGCAGCGGCTGCTTGTTTGATAATAGGCACGCGCAAACGGAAACGCAAATGCTGGGTTCGTCCTAGTTTATAAACTAGAAAGGATTATGGTGGAAATAATTTATTAATTAATTTAATAAAAGACTATTTTCTCGCTGTAAAACTACGGATTGATGGCGCCTTCAAAATTATTCAGAATACATAACCAAGCACAAACTTAAGAGATGCAATTACATCGCAGGAACGGTTGGCGGTAACTCTACGTTTTTTTGCAACGTGTGTTTCGTATCACAGCCTTATGTATTTGCTTGAAATATCAAAACAGTCAATCTCAACTATAAACCCAAAGTATGTGCTGCACTTGTAAAGTACTAAATGAGAAAGTGAAGATTAGTTCAGTTTTCATTATTAATTCTATTTCTATTAGGTTGTACATGGATTATACATTTTTTTGTATATTCATTTAGAACTGTTCCTGGATAAAAAGGAAAATTAAAAATGTACAATGGATAAAATGGAACCTGATCTAGTTTAGTTCTCTTGTTAGATTAACTTAGAGACTACACAATTGAGAGACAGGTATCCTAATCACTAATAAACATGGGACTACAAAAATGAACATACAATCACTCCATTCGGCAGCATTCACGAGAAAAGCGGTCAGTTATTTTTTATCTTTAGACATATTTAAAATAGAATAGGATGCTGTTAATTATATGGAATCGTTTCGATGAAGAACATCAAAATAAATGTTTTGTGTAAAATTAATAACTAACACTCCCATTTGGTCTAGTTGCTAGGATACCTGGCTTCACACAGAAGGCTCAACGGCCATACCATGTTAAACGCACCTGTTCTCGTTCGACCAATGGTGTTAAGCACCAGGAGGGACACCTGGACAGATTGTGATTGTGGTGATATGCGAATGGGGGTTTCCGTTGACATTGCACTCCCTCTGCCACGGTGTAACAGTGTTCGATTCACCCATACCATATTTATAAAATATATGCGCCAATATTTATTCAATAATATAATAATAAACGTGCAGTACAATGCCGTGTAAATTCAGGCTAAGCTACTTATAGTAAAAATTACGAGAGTTCGGCGGCGACTCAGACTTAAAACAAGTTGTGGGGTATAAACTGGCGATACAACTAAAAAGCACTGACTCACTTATTTTTCTATAATGTATATAGAAACGAATAAGATAAAATTTATTATCGTATTATAGATTTATATCGCTCTTATAACCTCTTTTAGGTATAAGTCACCAGCGAACTATCGTGATTTAAACTATACTACCCTTGGTCGTTTCACATTGCCATAAACTGATGGGAGAGGCTTAAACCAGCTTCCATTTTGTGAGACCAAAAAGTTGAGTTCATTCGCAAACGGCGTTCCATCTGTTCGATTCACGTTGAATAAGTAATATGTTTGGTTTATCTTGAAAGTTATGAAGAGGCTACTGATTTTTTATATGTTTAATTTATTCTAAAAGCGTTTGTTCTATAGTCAAAAATTTTTTTAAAATAAATCAGAAACTGTATCTGGAAATGTGGTATTTGAATTAGTGTTGGTATATTAGAGGAGAATGAGATTAAGGAATAGTATTTGAATTACGATGCGGCGTGTTTAAGTTCTGGGGCCTGTGTTGGTATATTATGCCGGTTTTACAGCAAAGAGATAATTTTGAAAACAGTTTTGTTTTATTATAAAACAGTTCTGTTTTTCGAAAACAGACTGTTTACATTGAACAGACTGGTTTTGTTTCTAGTGATTTTCTGTGTGTCCTATAAAAACGTAGTATCCCACAAATTATTGTGTTGGCGATACATTTCTATTAAATTGCTGCTCTCATCTGTTGTCTACTGCATTCTGCACTTATTTATAACTGCTCTTGAAACAAGTTGCTAGCCAAATGATAAACAAAAACTGACAAACGCAAATGTTCACAAAAAACAAAAGGGCGTGTTCAAACCAAGCAGACTAAAAAACAAAAACCAACGGGGTTTCCTTTGATTTTACCATGAGTCACCATATGGTTTTGGTAAAGATAAAAATGTTTTAAGAACTGTTGAGTTTTTACAAAACATTGGTGTTTTTGTTCGTGTTTTATTGTTTTGTCTCTCTGGTGTTAAACCGGCATTAGAGGAAAATAAAATTAAGACTACTTAAAGAAATCACATTTGAGATTCTGATAGAACTTTATCAGTACATATAATATTCTATAACAAAGTACATATAATAATCTAGATTTAAGATATTTTTCAAAGCTTAAATCAACGTGTACACTACGAGAAAAATGGATATTTGTATGTATTATCAGCCGCAGACTAATACTAGAACTTTAATGGAATCTGATATACAGGGTGCCCTAGAAGTCGACGTCAAGCCGGAAGTGGATCACAGGCCAAGTCATAACAGTTATCAGAAAAATATTTAAAAAAATTTAAGATGAATATTTTAAGAATTATTAGCATTTAAAAGAAATCAAGAAAATCTGCATTCTGTGACAGTCTCTTCACTCCTGTTGCTACAAATCTTAACTATTTAAACATTTTTTTTTTGTTATGTGATCCTGAATAATATTTCTATAAACTCTAGCCTAAATTGTGTAGCCAACTGCTCCAACTTGAAAGAAATTGTCATTTTTTTTCCAACCAAATATTCAAAACGAAATCTTCGCCCTTTCTTTGAGTGACTGTACTGCAAAGAAATGTTCTATGCTAGTTTGGCAAGTAACATTAAAAGTTGGCGCATTTAATAAGGATTTTAAAATGGTATGACACTTGCTAGATTCTTTCTTAAATTTTGGACAATTTCTCCTTTTGCAAAGTATTCCAGATTTGAACCGATTTTGCTTACTAACTTAAAAATGATTATAGTGTACCCAAAGCTTGCTAAAGGCCGTAACTTTATGATTCTAGTTTAAGTGAGACGGAGAGAGTCGTTTTACGAAGTGTGAGCGAGACAGGTAGTGACACTAATGTAACAGAGACGAAGAGCGTCGTTTTACGAAGTGTGAGCGAGACAGATAGTTTTATGGTCGGATGAGTCGACATTTGAAGAGTCGAAAAAGATAGTTACATTAATATGTATAATTTACACGAGTGACACGTAGAATATCCTGAATATATGTTTAATTTAGTTTTTGTATAATAATTTTTGAAATTGTCTAAATAAAATTCTGAAATACCTATATTTTAATCAATTTTTCCCTAATTAAACATTGTCCGACACACCAGCGAAGCGATAAGTAATATTTCTAATTTTCTGGTACGCGCACATAAAAAGGTTCGCCATCACTGGTATAAAGGATTAAAATAAATGGAAGTATATATAATTAAAGTTTAAGTAATTTAGACTTTAATAAAAAAAACAATTTATTTTAGTTTTACTTTAATAATATTTATTTGGACTAATAATCACTGTGCGATACAGCTTATGCCTAGTCTCAAATGGTGAGCCAGCCAATTACTATCTGCGCGATGCAGATTATACATGAACTTGAACTCAAAAAGTGGTGAGCCAATTACTAACTGAGCGATGCAGTTTATACATGAACTAACTAGATTAAGATTAACATATTACTTATATACTATTTTATTATCTCTAAAGTGCATGATCAGCAAAGATACTGAAGAGACATTGTTAGTTTGTACTCGTATGAAGTGTGAGTTATAACACCTCCCCTCTAAGATAAAATCTTATGCTTCTAATGTAGCAAAAGGTTTTTGTAACTCTTTAATATTTTTGCTATTTACTTCTTGTGAATTTTCATTTTTTATTATTCTTATTTTTCTAAAATATTTGATAAACTTATATACTACAATAGTAATTATTATGAATAATATAGGTAATTATGTATAATTAATTATGTGAACATGGTCTGAGATTCTTCATCGAAGTCATCGTAGTCTTCAGGTAGTAAGGCTAGGGTGGTCTGTAGCTTGTCTACGTTGCCCAGGTCCAGGTGTTTTAGGTTGGTCACGGTAGAGATGTTTAGGTGTTTGTTTTGGATCTCTGGTATTTTTGGCAGGGAAATGGTGTTCCAAGCTTCGACTTTCTCTTCTATATCTATGTACTGAAGAGTATTATCTGAAACAGAAAATTGACAATCTCGTGCAAGGTGTATTATATATATTCCTTGTAGACGTATGTCACGTTGGCTGCTGCATATTAAGGTGCCACTGGTTTCGTCATTTGTAATTAACATCCAGGTGTTGAATTCGATGTTCTGGATCTTAATACCGGTTAGAGAAATCACTAAGGGTTGACATTTGCTGGTTGGCTGGTTTTGAATTAGTTCTATCTCGCAGGTGGTTTCCTCGATGTTGAGTGGTTCGCTAAGCTTGCATAGGAATTGATTGTTATATATTTCTTTGCAGGGTGCATTAAAATCTACATGTTTATACTCATTCACAATGGTGTATTGGGTTCTGGGAATAATCATTTAGAATTTATTGTTATAGGGTATGGGGATTGGATATAGTTTATAATACGTAAATATATTAGGGTTTACTAGTGGTATATTTATTACAAAAACGATTAAGTTTTTATTGGTGTATGCTTTGACTTTGCTAATAGTTTCATATTGTTGAATGTTCTCTGATGTAATATCGTAATTCAGTTTGATATGTTTGGTTGTATCAACATGTTCCTTTATTGCTTGTAATTCTGCTAAAAGGTGATCAGGTTCTAGGATTGAACCACTAAGCGTGTTCAGTTTAGCGAATGTTATGTCAGTTTCAATGGTTCTTAGTTGCACAGGATATAATCCTGGGTTATCAGTGATTTTAATAATTCGGCATTCATTAATATCGCTGGTGTTGATTGGGGTGATGATCCTGCAAGAATCAGGATTTCTTAGTACTTGATCGTGTTTTAATATATTTATTTATAATTAATTAATAAATAAATAATTCATTTGTATTTCGGGATTTGAGTGCATGATGTATTTGTGCTTTGTATGCCCATGTCGTTTAAATACTTCTAGGACCTATTCTTTTGTTCTATTAAAAAGTCCTTGTGCTATAGGGGGCATTCGTATTATTATTTCGGTTGGTGAATTTTCTAATTCTTTTAGAAATTTGGCAAGTTTGTAAAGGCAGTTTTGTTGATTGCAGACAAGATTTATTGTGTGTCCAAATGTTCTGTCTTGCGTGAGTTTGTATAGGCCCTCTACGAGGTTATTAGTTCTTTTAGCTTTATTTAATATGTATTTGAAATTGGGTGTGTGTTTTGCTATTAACTTTGTGAATCCGTTGTAGTATCTTGGCATCTCTGGGGTTGAATTTGTCGTGAACTAGGTGTAGAATATAATCTGTCTTAGATTTATCGACGGATAGTGTATTGCGTTCGAATAGCACGTTAATTTTTTCTCATTAAATTCGTTTGGAGTTGGGTTTTTTATTTCGGTTTCTCACTAGGTTATCTACATGTGTTTCTCTTAATTTTTTATTTTTTAGATCTTCTATTTTAGCTATATAAGTATCGGATACTTATAGTACTTTAAAGGGTCCTGTGATCTTTATTCGGCTTTTGCCCTGTTTTGATTTAGTGTTGAGGTATATGATATCTCCTTGTTTTACGTTTGGGTCTTTAACGGTAGAATTTTTCTTATTAATAACCTGTTCTTTACGATTTGTATTTATTTCTTTAATTTTTGAGTATAGGGTTGAGATTTTAATTTTATGATTTTGGGTGTATAAGTCCATGAGTGTTTTGTCATAATCCATAAGCAATACTGACTTGGTTTGTAAGTGTCCATTTATTATTTCAAAAGGTTTGTATGTTGTACTTCAATGTGGGGTTTCGTTTTATCCTATAATAGCATATTTCATGATTGTTTCGGGTGTAAGATCATGTTTATGTTTCACTATACGATATAGTTCTAGTATCGTGGAATGTGCCCGTTCTATTGGAGAATTACTTTCGTGTCTGTATGGTGTTGTTATATGAATTTCAATTTTATGTAATTCTAGTAATTCTTTGATGAGATTATTTGAGAATTAAGTTCTTTCATCCATCGTAATATGATTGGGTATGCCGTGGAGTGAAAAATACGTTATTAGTTTATCGGCAATTTCTGTGGATGACCTATTGGCGATTTTGTATGCCTGTGTGTATTTTGAAAATACATCTATTATAGTATTGTCTATACCAAACGTATCTATATGTAATTTCTCAAATGGTCTCTCAGGTGTTTTCGGTGTTATTTAGCGGTGCTCTAATTGGTTTTCTGTTATATTTGCACTGTTTGAATGTGCTGCAATTATTGATGAAATTTTCGACGTACCCTTACAAAAATTGAGGAGCGGCCCATTAATGGGCCAATACTGGCGGCCGATCTCCGAGCATTGGCCAAACATCTGAATATATGCTTGTGCCAAGACTGGGCGAGCAACGGATGTTAACGCCATGCCAATGTTGGCGACTGAGCATCGGCCGAGCATTGTCACCGAGCGTCGGCCGAGCATAGTCGCCGAACATCGGCCGATGCTTAGTCGCCAACCTTGGCATGGCGTTAGCATCCGTTACTCGCCCAGTCTTGGCCCAAGGATATATTTAGATTCTTGGCCAATTTTTGGGGATCGACCGCCAGTCTTGGCCCATCAATAGACCGCTCTTCATTTTTTATATGGGTGAGACGATGATCCTGAGCATCAGAGTTTGCCAGGCATTGGCCAAGCCTATTAAGTATCGCAAAAGCATCGTGGCCGAGTGCTGACCAAGCGTTGTACTAGTCCGAAATACCTGATTTTTTTTTTTTATTCATCTACACCCTATTGGAAAGGTTTCTTCCCTTAAGGGAAATTTCTTCTTCATCCCTGTTTCCACAATTCCTAACAAACTAATTTAAAATCAGTTTATTTATTTATTAATGACGTTCGATAAATTTAAACATTTTTTAAATACTATGAAATTATTATATTTATGTATTAAACTAAGAATGAAACATGAAATAATAGTGATAATATTATATATATTATATATAGAAACAATAGTTATAATAACAATAATTTGTATTTGATTGCAATTTCCAGTTCGCCTTGCGTTCGCAATGACAATTAACAAGTCGCAAGGCCAATCGCTTAGTGTTTGCGGGATAAATTTAGAAAATCATTGTTTTTCACATGGGCAGTTATACGTTGCGTGTTCACGAGTTGGGAAACCATCCGCTTTGTTTGTGTTAACGTCAGACCAAAAACAAAAAATGTGGTTTACCAAAGAGCACTTCAATGAAACGGATAATTTGCGGACACGTATAACGCTTCGATTCAGTATTTACTTTGGATTCACTTTCATTTACTGAGAGAAGTTTAACTAAATAACACTAATCGAAATGAATTCATTACTGTTGTAAAATGAAATAAAATTTTTCCTTTTCAAATATAAAACAAAAAAAATATTTTTCTTCATCTTTTAATCACCAAACGAAATGTTACATAAAACGAAGCCATCTGATGGCGAAACGGAGTTCGCCGGGTTTGCTAGTGTTTTATATAAGTAATTTTTTTTATTTTTAATTACGTCGTCTCCGACCACCTTCTCTATCACCCGCATTGGCTAGAAAAGTTCCGATTTTGCATATAAAACTTTTGCATTGTTCAGAGTCCCCAAATTCTTCTTGGATGATATCTGAAATTAAAAATATTTATTATAAATACATATATTTTAATAAATTGATAGCATTCATAAATATTACTAACCTTCTAAACATTTAAAGGTATTTGTCACACTAAAATTCAGTTTACCCACGCCACGTACAAGTCTACCAGTGCCTGAATAGAGTTGTTGTACGAGCGGGGTAAATACTTCAGACAGCGTTTTCCTTATGCAAACACTTACATCAGTTTCACCATAAGTAATTACTTTGAACAAATCTTTTAATTGATTATTATTGGCAGGAGTTGTTAGTCCAGCATCAAACACTGTAAAACGGTCGAGGTCATTGATAGGAAATATACCGTTATAAACTTCCATCGCCGCAGTTAAAGTTTTGTTAGGAACACTGCTAGTCGATTGATTCATGGTGATTTGAGTTTTTATATATTTTGCTTCCTTTTTAATGTCGTATTCAAGACTATGTTTTATAGTGTCTAATTTTTTAAAAACCTCGTCGAATTTAGAGTCAATATATTTCTTCAATAGATCTGAAACAGTACCAGATAGTAAAATATCTGTATGTACTATGACTAACTAATAAATAAATATTGTTTTGTGTCAAAAATAATCATCAATGGTAAAAAATAGTCACATTTGATTCAATTTACTGAAATGAAAACGACAAACTTACCATAAGTTTCTTCGTTGAAACCGGTAGTTTTTCAGCTACTGTAGTGTGAATATCTTAAGCAAAAAAGACATAAAAAAATGAAATTATTTGATTAATTTTAATATTTTTAGAATTAATTTTTAATCATTTTCACGTTCACTACACGTTTAACTTTGAATTTTAATAATTTTTATACGGCTTATCTGATCAAATCTTATTTATTGACTAATTTCTATACTTCGTATTGTTTTTATTTAAGACAAATGTCGTTATCGTATACAAATAAAGTCTTATGTAAATTAAGTTAATAAATAATAATATACTTCGCTAAATATTAGGAAAATAATTTGCGAAAAATTACATGGCTTGACCACGTCCAATATTGTCATGACAAAGGCCGACTGTTGGATGCATCCAACTGCTGTTATGTATATACGCACACCGCTGCATTGTGTTTGCTATACTGCTATACTATCACGTATATACATATACACGTAATACACCAACGCTGCAATTTTTTTAAAATCTATAATTAATATATATTATGACACACATACACATAATAAATATATACAGATATACGCGACACAAGTTTTTAATTTTTGTGGTATTTCAACAAACGTTTTTATTTATAAAAATAAATACGAAAACGAAATTTATTGAAAGTAAATACTAATAATAATTTTTTTACACTTAATATAATATTAATTGTTTTACACTTAAAAATTTGATTATATCATTCATGTAGTAAAGACATAGCACTTAATTTATTATCATAATCAAATAATACGTATTTATTTTTTATAAGTTCTGCTGATTGTATCTCACTAGATTCAGAAAAACACTGGTAATGAAAACAATAAATTTATTACTTATTGCTAGTGCAAAAAGGTTATGGAACAACTAACGTCATATTTAGTGCGCAGGCGTTCTAGAAAATTTATCACATCATCGGCCAAGGAATGGCTGATGATCGCATGTCAATATTATAGGCATAGTACGGCGTCGATGGTTTACCAACCCTCGGCCGTTACAAAGCACCGATGCTTGGCCAAGCATCAGCAGCCATACCTTGGCCGATCAATGGTTTTTTTTTTAGCATCGGCGACTTCGTATGGGTATTTTATTAGATTACACGAGTATATCTTTCGTAAATTACCTTGTGCGTTGCGTTTGTTTCTTGATGTCTGATCCTTATATCATTTTTTATTTTATGTTCATTTTTATATTTGCTGAGGGTGTTTATATTTTTAAATTATTGTACATTTAATATGTGTTATCATTACAATGGGTTTATTGAGTTTTATTTTTAAATGTAGTTTTTGTTAATGTAGATATTAATAGGTCGTGTTTCTTTATTTTAATTTAAATAATTTGCTCTTTTCATTAATTTTAATAATTTTAACTGCGTTGGTGTTTGTATCGAAATAGTTATTACTTGATGTCGCTTAACTTGTATGTTTTTAGGTTTTTACTGGTGGTGATAACCAGTGTTCATGCGATTTTCTGCATTAAGGTGGTTGTTTCTGAATCTCAATTCGTTTCATATTTTTTTCTTTTTGTCTGTTGTGTTTTGTAAATGTATTGTAATATTTGTAGTAACTTATTTAAATATTTGTTCTGTATAATTCTTTCAATAGTTCATACAATTTTCATTATTAAGGTTCGGGTAGAAATTTTAATTTTTTCGGGAAGTATTGAAGACATTTTGAAGTAAATCTTATCAGGAAGTTCTTTAAAGTAAAGTCAATATATGTTTTATTATTTTTATTCGTCATGATATTCGTCATATATTCATCTATCCAGTTATTATTTTTATTTCGTTTGGTTCCATATAGTTGCTTTAGTTGTGCCGAATTTCTAATCTTCTGTCCACGAATTATTTCTTTTCTGTGATCATTTATCCACAAAGTGTGTGCCTCGTTTTCTGAATCTTCTTGTTTTTCTGGTATGCATTTAGCTTTGTTTCTTTTTTTCTTTTCAATTTTTTCTTTTATTTTAAAATTTTGATTTTTATTATTTCCTGCTTTTCCTTGCTTTATATTGTGTAATTTTTTTACTTCAGAATATTGCATATTTTGTTTTTCTGGTTTTTCTTGGTTGATGTTTTGTTGCTTAACTATTTCAAGTTCTTGTATAGTTTGTTTTTCTGCTACTTGTCTGATTTTTTGTTGATTTTGTACTTTAAAATCTAGAAAGTTTGGATTTTTTGATTGTTGCTTAACATTTTGTTGATTTTGTATTTCGAAATGTTGTGAATTTTGATTCTTTGATTCTTGTTTCATATTTTTCCGATTTTCTACTTTGAAATCTTGCATGTTCTGATCTTCTGTGTTTTGTTTGACGCTTATTTTTCCTTGCTTCATTTTTACTTCAACAATTGTCTTTTTCTTTACTTCTGTTTTAGTAAACTCTTCAAGTTCTTTTTCCTTTTCATCTGTATTCAGAACTTCTTCTGAATTATTCTGGCTTTGTATTTTAATATTTGTGGGCTCATTGTTCGTCATTTCTTTTTGTAATTTAATATCGTTTTTATTTTCATTTGTTTCTGTGTCCCATTTTTCTTCTGAATTTTGGTTTTGTATTTTGATTTCTGTACTCTCGTCGTTTATGATTACTTCTTGTAGTTATGTTTGTACATTGTCTATTTCTTTATTCTCAATGGTTTGTTCGATTATTGTTTCACACGGTTTTTGTGTTGGCGGCTCTGTGTGAAAATCTTCTTTTGTGTTCTTCAATTGTTGTTGGTGAGGGTGGTTATATTCCTCGTTAGTATGGATTTCGTGGTTCGTCATATCTTCTATTATTAATTCTAGAAGTTCATCCATTGTGTTAGGATTTTGGCGTCTTAATTTACATCGAAGGGGATCGTTTAGCTTCTTTATGAAATTTCTCACCATCAGGGAATCATGATGTTTTGCAAGAGCTCTCATATTTAAAGATGTTTTATTGTAAAGTGTGTTCAAAACATTAAAGTTGTTAACTGATTCTAAACATCTAAAGTAATAAGTAATAACTTTTTCATTAGGCTTTCGTTTAAGTGTTGTTGTATGCGGGATATGGCTGCGGTTATTAGTATAACTATTTATTAAAATAGTTTTTAATTTCTCCCATGTATTAATATGTTTATTCTTTATTAAACTTGCTGCGTCTCCAATAATCTTGCTTTTTATAGCTGAGAGCAATAGACCGTTATTCCTAATAGCTTCTTTTTTATCTTTATTTTTACCGGGGAATATGGCAAAATTATCTATGATCACTTCGCAATCTTCTATAAAATTCGTCAGCGAATTGTTTCCATTATGTTCCTTTACATAATTTAGATAAATATGGAATGTCTCCATTTTGATTTATAGTGTAACTTTTATTTAAGAAAAGTTATTTTGTAAACATTTTATTTTTAAAAATTATTATTATTATATAGTTAATTTGCAAGTATTTTATTATATTACATTATAGTATTTATTACGTTATGTAATTAATATTTTATTTTAATATTACTTTTAGTATTATTATAATTTTCGTTAGGCCTATATAAGCGATTTATATTCCTTTTTAGAAAATTATTAATTAATTATAGTGTATTACGTTGCGTAATTTATATTTTATTTTAATATTATTTTTAATATTTGGTAGGCCTGTATAAACGATTTATATTTCTTTTTTAAATTTAATACCTGTTATAGGCCTGTATAAACGATTTATACTCCTTTTTAAACAGGAAATATTATTGTAAAAATAATAATAATTTTTGTTTTTGGGAAATGTGAATATAGAAAGGAAATATGAATGAGTACTCACATTACGATTATCACCGCGATGCCTTGCGAGATCTTCATGTCCATATGCTACTGCTAGTGGGTCGATGAGTCTCGGAGCACTTCAACTTCTGTTTCTATTTCACTCCACTATTTATTAAGTTTACTTTATTCTTTAACTTTATTTTTGTAGGTTTCGAAATATTAAGTTCACCATAAAAATGGAAAAATTTACATCGATTGTAATTCCTTAATATCCGTACGACTGCGCCAATTAAAGTTTGAGTAATTTAGACTTTAATAAAAAAAACAATTTATTTTAGTTTTACTTAAATAATATTTATTTGGACTAATAATCACTGTGCGATACAGCTTATGCCTAGTCTCAAATGGTGAGCCAGCCAATTACTATCTGCGCGATGCAGATTATACACGAACTTGAACTCAAAAAGTGGTGAGCCAATTACTAACTGCGCGATGCAGTTTATACATGAACTAACTAGATTAAGATTAACATATTACTTATATACTATTTTATTATATCTAAAGTGCATGATCAGCAAAGATACTAAAGAGACATTGTTAGTTTGTACTCGTATGGAGTGTGAGTTATAACAATATATAAAACCAGAGTATAGGACCCATATGTGGTACGCTTGTACGAAATCATACTGAATGTCCAAGAGAATTTAATAAGATGGTACGCTTATTATATAACAAGTTGGATCACTAGAGAAAGAAGAGACAATTTATCAAAATAATAATAGCTATTAAAACCGAGATAATAATTCAAATAAATTAATCTATTAGTAATAAAAATACTATAGTGACTTTCCAATTCAAACGAACGGAGATTGTAATCAGGACACTTATCTAGCATTCAATTAATTTCAGCATCATATTAATTTATATAATATGGATAAATGATCTTTGTTATTAAAATATCCTTTAATATAAATAAAAAAATTCATAAATATATATATTTTTAATTTATATTATATTTATCCTTTATTTCGACAACGTGTCTGGTCCACAGATATAAATAAAGATTAATAAGGAAAATTAATATTGGAGAAATTAAAATTAGATCTAATATGTCTGTAATTAAATATAAAAGTTATTACCGGATAAAGAAAAATATTAAAATTTCCTAATTATATTAAACTACTCTCATTATTGGCATAACTGTATTTGTATCTAAATACTAGTAATTGTGTTTAGTAATTTTGTATTTTCAAAAAGGTTGTTTATGGCTAGTAGATAAAAACATTTACTATTATTTTGGTACATTTTGAAGATAGACAGTAAATTATTTTAGGATTATCGTTTATTTGTCTTCTACTAATAGATAGGTGAGAATGGTTTTCTAACAATTCTGTCATTATTTGCATTGTATATTTTATGGCTGTCGGTTTGTTTTGTAGTGAATATATTTTCACATAAGGTCATTATATTTTTTGTAACAGTTTTATTTACTTTAAATACTAAGTGCGCTGCAAATTATTTAAACTAAATAAAAAAAAAAAACAGAGAAATAACAGTTTTTACAAAATTACACTAAATTGAGACTGATATGTTGCATAAAGGTTATCACTTGCAAATCTATACTCGATAAAAAAAATAATGAGGGGGCGCATACAAAACCAGGTGTATGATGTAAAATGAAGAGTTCGTTTATAAGACATTACGCGATAATTATAAATTTCTAGTAGAAGAAATAGAACATTAAAAATGTACACTGGATATAATCTGGATAGATCCACTTTAGATCACCTAGTTAAAAATACTGATAAAATATGTAAAAATAGTAAGATTATGATATAATCGAAGAAAACATGTAAACACAAAGTCCCTATGCGGGCAGTCGACATACCCCTGCCTATACGGATAAAAGACAGGTATCCTGATCACTAGAAAACATGGGGACGCAAAAAATGAACACGCGGCTGTATTCACAAGATAAGCTGAAATATAAATGTTTATCTTAAGAAATACCTATAGAATAGGATACTGTCAATTATATTGGGTCGTGTTGTTGAAGCATAAGAAAATAAACATTTCATATCAAGTGAGTAACTAATACTCACACATGGAAACTTTTGCATTTGAAAACAATGATTCGAAACCCGTGAAAATACAAATTTGTCTGATCCATAAAATTGCAACGCCATCTTACAATGTTGCTTTTACATCCTAACTCGTTTCGTATAAACGATTGTCCTTTATTTCAAAACTATCCACAAAAAATGTCTCTCGCGCAAACATTCAAACAACTGTATCATTAAAACCAAATACTTCTAATCCATACCATAAGTCGAACAAAAAAATTTAAGAGTTCGGCTTTGAAGATCTTGAGTCATCTTCAGATCTATGTAGAGGCATATACAAAAATTGTAAGAGGCATAACAAATTTGTATTTCATATTAAGAAAGCATTATTAATTTGTTTATTATATTATTTATAATTTTACCTTATATACTCACTAGGTTAATATTTTGGAAAAAAATCGTCGTGTTCTGAAATGGGCTCAATATAAAAAATTAATCCTAAAGATTGTCCCGCATGGTGTGGCTTTTACTATGTGCTTACTCTGATGTAGCCGAAATCGCAAAACTAAATTAAATCTAGGGTTGACCTTTTTAAGTGATGAAAAAATCTATTGCTGGCTATACTAATTTTTTATAAAAAAAATTATTAAAAAGATCAAGCAAAGCACAACGGTTCGGTGTACGACGAACGAGGAAACAAAGCGAAACCGTTTGCTGTAGGGATAGGAAATAGAGCCGATTTATATTTTCAAAATAATAATCCAACCCGTTAAAAATCTATTGGGTCACATTTGGAACAGAACAGTCCCTATGAAATAAAATTGTACTTGCAGTCTGAACTCTGCATACCACTAACTACTTGTGAACACCACTAGCAGCACGCCCTAAGCAGCTCGTCTTCCGCCTTCCAGTGATCTTTTCGCTGTTCCACCGTAGAATAAGTCATTACCTGCACCTGCGTTCTGCAATAAGAAAAACAACAGTTAGAAAAAAATACTTTTGTCTACTGACTGCATTAATTATAAATCAATAAATTTAGAATGGAATTTATATTATCTAAAAACTCATTTAGGCAGCAAGTAGGTTACATACATACGCAAGACTTTAACACCATAGCAACTGCAAACATAGTAGGAGGTCGCCAGTGATATATCTATCTTTCAAAATGATCTCCATAAAAATATTTATTCTTTTATTTAATGTCTGTCTTTTTTCAATGCCAGTTTCGTCACAGACAGCTTCTTATTATGTTGATAGTACAGCACTGCTGCCTCATAACATTTTGAATTAGAGAGTGCATAATGTATTTAATTCTGTAACAATTCTTTGTCTAGGAAATATGGCGCTCGTCCGCGAAAAAATGATACACCTCAAATTTAAAATAAAAATGAAAAAATACTCGCGAATGATAGATCAGGTAAAAACAACAGGGTGTACCACACACAGGTATAAAATAACGTAGAGATTTTCATATTTGTTTATTGAATCGTAGAAATACAATAAATAATAATAGCTACTGTGATAAATAAAGTATATCAAATTTACCGTAACTCTGTCATAGTTCCGAGGAAATGGTAACAGAAGCACTAGGATTCAGAGGCCACCTGCGATTTATGCTTATCCTTGGAGATCGCAGTACTTCAATGTTAAGGTCCACTTAGTTTAGAGGCTAAAAATACAACAATGAAATTTAGTATACAAGCAGACTATGAACATTCAAACCTAAATAAACAAAATAATTTTTAAATTTGCATTCATATATTCATAAAATGTTATAAATTCTCAAATTCAATCTGCAAAATTAAAGCTTTGATTTTCAAAAAAAAATTAAACTTTCTTAATATCTAAATCATAGCTTACAGGGGAGAAGGTTTATCACTACAGCTTTAAGAATACGTCTGTGAAAAACACCGTGCCCGTGGAGACCGACGTATAGATGCGACATATAGTCTGTCTGTCTCTCAGGTTATACGACATTAATGTAAACTTTACGAAGTGCACTAGGTCCGTGATCTAGAACTCCTGATGAACTCCCATGTATTGGTATTTGTAAAAAATATTAGCTATTAAAATAAAGTAATGACTCTTGCAAGGAAATTATTTTAGAAAAAAATTATTTTTTCATTTCTCAACAAGAGAAAAAGTCGCATAGCCTGAAACAGGTTAGAACCAGTCTTTATGATACAAAACGAAATATTATTATTGAATTATTATTTGGAATATCCATAGATAGCTGACGCTCCTGAATACATCATTAACGTATTCTCTGGAACAAAACATAAATTCGTGCATATGAATTTTTATAAAATGAGGTCATATGCCTTTGTCATTAACCGCCGTATAAGATGCGTTCTCTTGTTAAGGATCGAACATGAAATAATGTGTTAGAGAGAGAAAGATAGATAGATAGATACTCGTGGTATCATATTTGTCGATTGCTTATAATATTTTACTTAACTTGATATTTAGATTACGTCAAATAAAGATATACCTTTGAAAGCTAAATAATAAATAGAAGACATCAAATTAAATCAGTGTTTTAATTCACCTAACTAATATGTCCAATAATTAAAAAATATTATATACTCGTACCTTATGTAATTCCTTTTGTAATTAATTATGACATATCCTATCGGTTCAACGTCTTCATTAAAACTAATTTTATTTAAATAAAACTTATTTATACTAAACAAACATATTTTGTTACAAGTTATAACTTGTTTCAAAACCCCTCCCCTAGTCAACTGACTACCCGTAACTCAATGTGCAACCATATCTCGATTACAGTACACAGACTGAATAAATAAATTAAAGATTTATCTAAATAATCAGCAATAATTTAGTATAATTGAATAAACGCTTGTTGAACAATCTGTTTTAGTACACTCAAGAAATGTGGTCTTTAAATCTATTTCAGGTCATATCCGACTTTTGTATGAATACGCAAATACTGAACGAGTCGCCCCGTGAGAACCCCGCTTCATCTGTTGCCTAACGAGACATAATAACGGAAAGGGAAGAGGGAGTGAATGAACATGCAATTTATGTGACTGAATTTATTGATGACCCCGTATTATTTTATATTTATATAAAAATTACATTAAGAAGATATTAATTAAAATGGTAAATAATATAATATTATCTATAAAAAAGATAACGCAATTTTCTTTTAGATAATCAAGGACCATTTCTACAGCCTGAGTTTTAGTTTTAACGTTAAAATTTAATTTCCAGCTGAGATATATATAACGGAACACACATAATAATATTAAATAAAAAAACGCGCAAGGCTCAAAGAATAAGTACATCAACATAAAACTAAAGCAATAAGTGGGGAGAAGGGTTTACTAGTTTACGTTTCAAGATAAACGAAAAATATTCTAGGCATTTGAAACTAAACATTATTGTAGACATTTTATATTATTGAAAGATTTTTATATAGATTTAAATAATTTTCAACAATTTAACCATTGAAAAAATCTCTTAAAAAGAAGTAAAACCTTAAATAGTTTAAAATAATAGAATTGAATAAACTTACCGCGTACAGCGCAGTTGACAACAAAACGCGTGTTTATCGAATTTAATTAGACGGATCAATTCGTGCACTTGATATTTTTTACACTGAGAATTCTACAATAAACAAACTCACTCATTTAGTTAAAATACATATTTTGCAAGAATAAACTAAAAAAGTTACATTAACTCAAATGAATAAATACATAATCATTGCAGTCATTTTGGATTTAGATTTAAGACCGACCAAACGCACTAACTTAAAAATGTACAGAACACAAGTGTGGGATACTAAGTGAATGCTATGGCAACTGACAATGTTGTACAAGAAGTTGTTAGGGGAATACATATATTGCAAATAACTGACAATTCTAATAGTTAATATTTAAATATTAACCTCTAAATAATTTAATTATGTAATTTACACATTACACATGGAAACTTTAAATGTGAAAAATTTTGAATCTGCACTTTAGTTACAATTGAACTAATCAAACAAAAGCACTGTGTGTATTACTTTCTACAGACGTACAACTTGAACAAAATATATACTCGTAGATACTTCAGAACAACTATTTTTGTACTAAGAACCATTGACTGACAATAATATTTTTTAACTAGATGTAAATTTACAAAAGTTATATTACCGTAATATTTGTTATATTACCGTAAAAAAAAATGAAAATACAAAATTAACTCTTAATAATTATAAAATAAAATGAGTATACGAGTTGTTAACTTAATCAACATCTCGATTTGTATTCGAACACTGAGTAGAGTTTTTAGGATTTTGTTACATGTTAAGAATATAATTCCCAATAACTTCCTTGTTCATGCTTGCAACCATTTCATAAACGTAAGTTATGTTATTGCTAGTTTAGTATAACAATAATAACAATATTCAAAATATAATGTACTTTATTTAATAATAAATGCACTTTTAATACAAGATATAATTATACTCCTAAGATTACTTCCTCGATGGATAGTAACTACTATACTACTAGGTTACCTCCTTAATAGAGAGTAACCATTCTACTGCTTAATATTACAAAATGGTTCCTTATTTATACTAGTTTATTTACTTATAAATTTAGGTAAAACGCCCTCTTAGATAATAAGATAAGCCGTGGGAAAGCTCTACCTCTTATTATGCTATGGGTTTTCCCATTTACTTTATTGTTACGTTACATATCCTTGAGACCGTGAGAAGGCTCCACCTCGTACGTGAGCCTGAATAATAATATAAAATGTGTTTATATTATTATGCAATTGGTTTTCCCATTTACTTTATTGTTACGTTACATATCCTTGAGACCGTGAGAAGGCTCCACTTCGTACGTGAGCCTGAATAATAATATAAAATGTGTTTATATTATTATGCAATTGGTTTTCCCATTTACTTTATTGTTACGTTACATATCCTTGAGACCGTGAGAAGGCTCCACCTCGTACGTGAGCCTGAATAATAATATAAAATGTGTTTATATTATTATGCAATTGGTTTTCCCATTTACTTTATTGTTACGTTACATATCCTTGAGACCGTAAGAAGGCTCCACCTCGTACGTGAGCCTGAATAATAATATAAAATGTGTTTATATTATTATGCAATTGGTTTTCCCATTTACTTTATTGTTACGTTACATATCCATGAGACCGTGAGAAGGCTCCACCTCGTACGTGAGCCTGAATAATAATATAAAATGTGTTTATATTATTATGCAATTGGTTTTTCCAAATTTAGTTAATTGTTATATTAGGGTCGCTTTTGACCGTGGGAGAACTGTGTCGTCAGATAACTCTTCCATTCTTAGAGAGAAAAATAGAGATATCTTGTGAAAGTGTCTCGATTTTTTTTGATGTAGTCGTCACTTCTGTTTTCTATTTTATTGGGTATTTCTTCTGATAAGGGTCCTGCAGCAATATTACTTGTATTGGTTTTCCTCTGCGAAATTTCCTTTACATGAAAATCTTAGATTTTATTGGTCACTGCATCGGAAATGGCTAATACTTTATTATCTTTGATTGCTGTTACTTTATGTGGTCCTGTTTGTGGATTCGTTATCTTCCCTCTTCTTCTATCATTTCTTCTAATGTATACTTCTTGTCCCATTGCTATTTGGGGGTTACTTCTGGTTCTATTTTGGTTTTCTATAACTTTTTCATTTTGTTGTTCTATTTTGTTTTTTATCATTTTATATACATTATTCATTTGTTGTTTGTGCATATGTACATATGTAGCGTAGTTTTGAGGTATGATTTCTGGTTCTAGGATTTCTCTATGAGGGTGACCAGTCATTATTTCATTTGGTGTAAGTTTTGTTACTGTATTTGGTGTGTTGTTATACGCTATGAGACAATACATCATCCTTCTTTCTTTGTCAATTTCTTGAGGATAAAGAGTTTTATTTAGTCTATACAATTCTATAATGGTCGAGTGAAGTCTTTCAACTGGTCCATTTGATTCGTGGTGCCATGGTGTTGTAAAATGAATGTCTATTTTATGTAGTTGCATTAATGTTTTCACTTCTATGTTGTTGAATTCTGAACCGTTATCTGTTGTAATGTTTTCGGGTAATCCGTGTTGTGCAAATATTTCTATTAATGTTCTTGTTGTTTCATCTGCGTTTTTTCCTAAGATTCTTTTAATGAAGGCAAATTTAGAGAAAGTATCAATCAATGTCAAGTAGGTAACATTTTCTATAATAAAGGTATCCATATGAAGTGTTTGAAAGGGTTTATCTGGTGTTCTTGTTACGTTAAGTAGGAGTCTGTTTGGATGTCTTTCGTATTTTGATGTTTGACATACTTGACAATTATTTATATATTCTTGAATGTGTTTGTTCATATAGTCCTAATAGTATTTTTTTCTGATTATTTCTTCTGTTATTGAAATCCCTCGATGTGTAGTCTTTCCTTCATGGAAATGCTTAATAATTTCAATTTCACTTTCTTCTCCTATGATTTCTTCTAGTTTCCTTAGACATCTAATTATTTTTAGGTTGGAGAATAACTCTATTTTTATTTGACACGCTACTTAGGTATATGTCTGCTTAGGTATATGTCATCTGAGGAATGCATATAATATTTGTGTTCCATATTTGCGTTTTTAAATGTGTTTAATAATTCTTCTTTTAAGTTTTGTTTAGTTACTTCTATTGTTTCTATGTTTCTGAGTTTGGTTTTCCTTAATTTATTTTGAGGGTCTGTTAATGTGAATTGAAAAATTAACTGATTTTTCTTGTTATTCACGATTTCATCCGATATAGGTATTCCTTGATCACTACACTCCTGTAAGTGTACTGTATCGATAAGTTCTTCATTATCTAGTTCTTCCAATGCCGTTAGAATTTCATTTTCGTCTACTTCTGCAATCATACTTTCTTCTAGTTTGTTGCAAATTATGATAGTTATATCGTTTTGTTTTCGGAATATGTAATTGATTATTTTTATTACTGTGGTCCACTCTAGTTTATCCATGTCAAATACTAGTCTAGGTATTCTTAGTGTTTTTACTTGACTTTCTATCATGAGTCTTCTTAGTGTTTGCAGTGCCTCAAATAGTATTTGATATGTTGAATTATCATAGTATTTTTCTTTTGTCACTATTTGATAGGTGGTGAATCCATTATTTTGTACAGTCAATACTGTACCTATCCTCTTATCAGCCTGTTTAAGCCAGTCATAGTTTTCTTTGTTCATTTTATTTTTTACCTGCGTCTGCGGATATGCAGTGCGCAACGTGATCTTCTTTGAAGAATAAATATTCTGTTATTTCAATTGTTTGTAGCCTGTTTATTTCTACATGTTGTTCTAGTTGTTCGTAAGTAGAATAGTTAACGTCTGTCGGATTTAATAACATATTATTAGCATCTATTTGATCTTCTATGTCTGTATCCGTTTCTACAAAGTTTATTTTGATTCTTGATAAGGCATCAGCGTTCTGATTTTTAATTCCCGCTTTATACTTAATTACGTAGTTATAATCGCTTAGTTTTATTTTCCATCTCACTAATTTGGAATTAGGCTCTTTCAGATTGTCAAGCCATGTGAGGGGTTTATGATCCGTATAGAGTGTGAATTTCCGTCCAAAGATGTAGGGTCGAAAGTACTTGGTTGCGAATACTATAGCTAATAGTTCCTTTTCTATAGTTGAGTACTTCTGCTCCGAGTCATTTAGTGTTCTGGACGCATATGCGATTGGTTTGTCTTGACCTTCTTTACCTTGAGATAATACGGCTCCAATAGCAAAGTTAGATGCGTCTGTAGTGAGTATGAAATCGTTTTTAAAATCTGGATATTGTAGTATAGGAGGCTTAATTAAAATATTCCTCATGGTTTCGAACGATCTAATGAATTCTGGAGTGTGTTCTATTTTTAATTTTTTCTTTAAACAATGTGTCATTGGTTTTGCTAGGGCTGCAAAATCTTTAATGAATTTCCTATAATATCCCACTAAGCCTAGAAAGGATTTAATTTCTTTTGTAGTCTTAGGAATAGGAAGCTTCTGTATTGCAGAAATTTTGTTAGGGTTGGGCATGATTCCTTCTGGTGTAATAACATGTTTAAGGAATTCCTGAAAAGCCGAAAGCGTAGCTTGACTACCGATCTTACTAGTTTAATATATTAGTTATTGAACGAATTGGTTTTTTATGTTTAGTGATATTAGGCGATATATAATAAGTACATCTTATTTATTATCGTTTTTTTTTATCACTTAATATCTTGTTCGTAAAGTTTCCCAAGTCACAAGAAGATTGATCGATCACATTTTCAAAAAATGATGAAGTCGATGATTCGTCCGCTGTTACTTGTGCCATGCAGATATCCTCGTTGTTTATGTGATCAATGACATCGTCTTCGGTAGTGGAGTCTTTGACTGTAATAATTACCAACTCTTCTTCAGTAGGTTTCTCAACCAGCATTGCAGTGGTCACATTATTTAAACACATAAATATTTGCACCAAAACTACTTGTTGAAGGCTGACTAAAAAATTTGTCTATTTTGGGTAAATTTTGTTTACTATTTTCTCTTTCCTGACGTTGTTTGCGCTTCAATGCACCACTAAGTTTCTTTTTTTTATCCATAATTTTAAATCTCTAATTTATGCCAAATTATTATTGTTAAAAATATTGAGGATTTACTAATTACAAATCATAAGTCGATATAAGAACTTTTTATGATACAAAGAACTGTATATCTCAATGACTGTTATATAATGAATGTCGTCTCGCAGTGACTTGGACCAGCATGGACAAGTGTCTAAATCTATTACGTTTCTTTGAAGCGGGCTACTTCAAGCAGAGTAGACAAATGTGCATTCCAGAGTTGTTTATGTTAAGATTAGACTGAAACTAGAGTAGCTCCAGAGTTGTACTTAAAGTCTTAGAACGCAATATCGTTAACATTATGTTACAGGGAACAAGGTAAATAATGTAATGCTACGGTACCCCGACAAACAGTTTATATCGATTAAGGTTCAAACACAGTGAGACAGTCCTTCAGCGCACCATACTATGTTTTTACTTATGTCACTCTTTCTATCTTATCCAGATCAATTATTATGATGTTTTAATAGTAGACCAAAGGAAATATACATCTGCCTTTTTCTGAATATTACGTCTTTCTGTATATAGAGCGATATTTCGCTCTAAGGCCTGTCTCAGTATGGCACCGTATTTAAGCGAATTTCTGCCGGACGTATACGGGCTACTACGCTTTACCTATCCGAACCATGTAAATGTAATGAGATCGCTCTGGAGCTCTCAGACTGCACGCTACAAAGCCGTCCGAATACGGGCGGCACTACCTCGCACATTAGAACCGTATAAAGGCGAATTTTATCCAAGCGTTACCACTACTACAACGATATCCTATCCGAACCTTTGTAAATGCAAACAGCCGCCTCAAACTGGAGGGGATACCTAAGATCGCTTGTTCTTTCGCTGCAATACGATTCAAATGAAATCTCTCGGCGACATGGGTATGTTCTGCATGCAGTTTATGTTTATATTTCAGTGAATCATGGACACCGATACCGATACCGATACGATAGAACTAAATTTAAATTCACGCTCACCAGAACTCAGATATATAATAAATGCTAAAGTCCCTTTAATACCGGTAGTGTATCGATAAAAATTAAAGTTAAAGTTTGCTCTCATGATAAATTATATAAGTGCTAAAGAAATCCAATACACCCCCTAATACACGACTACAGACATCTGTGACACACATAGGCGGTATGCTTTGTAGCTCATCCAATCCGCTGATTTACGTCCAAATACGCCGTCGCTTAAATACGGTCCCATACTGAGACAGGCCTAAGACTCTATGTACAATCCTGCAGTTACTTTTGTTTCAGCTTAATCTCAACATAAACAATTCTAAAATGCGTACCTCTGCCTGAGAGAATTACGTAATAGACTTAGGCCCGGTTTTATGGTTCGTCTTACTACCGAACTAAATAGCTAACTCCCGAATTAAACGAAAAATGAGTTTTATCATCAAGGGTTAACGCTAACTCGGAACTAAAATCACGGAGTAAGATATCCCGTCATAAATCAAGGTAGTAAGTGTGCAACAGAGATAAAATATCATGCTATCTCAGCCAGTTTAGCTATCTACCTAGTATGATGTAAAGGACGAATTTCTAAGACTTTCTACGTCTCTGAATTTTCCCCTGAATTTCCGTGGAAAAACTTATACTGGAAAAACTGAAAAATTCGAAAAAATAATTTTGCTAATATCTGACGAACTAGAAAAGATAGAAAACTGAAATTTGGTATGTGTATTGAGATCATAATTGTGCACATTTTCCGATACTTGGAAATTTGAAATTTAAGTTCAGTAGCGGCGCGAATTTCTGGGGGCAATGTTAGAATAGAGTTAGGACGTTCAAATTTAATATGTAGGCTCGCTGTAGACAGTTATTAATGAAAAAAAATAAACAGCCCCAAATTTCCAGTGGCGGCGGGAGTTGAGACAATAAAAGCCAGAAATATTGAAAAAGAAGTATTAAAACTTTGGGTATGTATTAAGACACTAATTGTGCATGTTTGCCAATAATTGGATTACTAAAATTTTAACTCAGTAGCGGCGTGATTTTTTGGGGGCAATGTCGCAACAGAGCTAGAACGTTAAAATTTGTAACGGGGGCCATATATAGAGTGTCATTAAAGACACACTATAGAAATTTGCAACTTTCCAGAGGCGGCGGGCGCTGGGGGCCAAAAACCAGATATTTGAAATATATGGTGATGAAAGGCTATAGTTTAGAATATATATTCTTAGATACAAATAAAATAGATCCTCGTGCTAAAATTTGACAAACTTGTTCAGTAGCGGTGGTATGTGGGGGGTAATAATGCTAAAATTTAAATACAAAGCTAAAATTTAGTATGCAGATATAGATTGACAATAACAATAAAAATATAACGAAACTACATTTTCTTTAGTGTAACATTAGGGCAGAGGTAATAAACTGATGATAAGAATGATAAACAGGTACATATTTGGACTTTAATTCAGTAGCGGAGATATGTGAGAGGCTCTAATGCTAAAATGAACAAAACTGGAAAATTCGAAAAAATACTTTTGTAAATATCTGGCGAACTAGAAAAGATAGAAAACTGAAATTTGGTATGTGTATTGAGATCATAAATGTGCACATTTGCCAATAGTTGGAGACTAAAAACTTAAGTTCAGTAGCGGCGCGAATTTCTGGGAGCAATGTTGGAATAGAGTAAGGACGTTCAAATTTAATATGTAGGCTCCTTGTGGACAGTAATTAATGAAAAAAATAAGCAGCCCTAAATTACCAGTTAAGGCGGGAGTTCAGACAGTAAAAAAATTCAATTTAAATTAAAATTTAATATTGAAAAAATAATATTAAAACTAAGGGTATGTATTAAGGCACTAATTGTGCATGTTTGCTAATAATTGGAATATCAAAATTTGAATTCAGTAGGGGCGTAAATTTTTGGTTGCAATGTCGTAACAGACCTAGAACGTTGAAATTTGGAACGTGGGCCCTATATAGATGGTAATTAAAGGAAAATTAGACAAAATTTTAAATTTCCAGTGGCGGCGGGCGTAAAACATGAAATAATAAATATATAGGGATGAAGGGCTATAATTTAATATATATATATATATATATATATATATATATATATATATATATATATATATATATATATATATATATATATATGTTTTTGAGTACAAACAAAATAGATTCCCGTAACTAAAATTTGACAAATTTAATTCAGTAGAGGAGATATGTGAGAGGCTCTAATGCTAAAATGAAAATACAAAGCTAAAATTTTGTTTGCAGGTTTACATTAAAATATTACTAACGAAAATAAATTAAAGAATATTTTTCTTAGCGGGATAGTGGGGCAGAGTAATAAACCGAATATATAGATACAAAGATAAAAGGTAATATTAGATATACTAACACAAAAAAAAATTCTGTACTACATCTCCTTTAATTAAGCACCCCACAGGAACATGGATTTAATTTTACATATTTATATATAATATTACAAAATTGGTATTTACAAAACTGTTCTGTCAAACCGTGTTTTCCTAAACAACAACTTTAATAGCATTGCAGACAAGTTAGCTACTTAAAAAATAAAAGTGATAACCCGTAAAGAAATATTTATTTCGGATTTCCCGGCAGTGCCAAATTTGTCGGTATTAACTTTACTTATATTTTAGGTATAATATAATAGATAATAAAGAAATAATAGCGTATTTATTTTATTAAATATCTAAATGTTGACGGAGATATAGAAATTAAAAATTTTAATTGAAGTTTCAGTCCTACGGATGTCGGCTATATTTATGATGTAACATGTCCCACTATTAAGGAATAGATCAGTTATTTGTTATATGTATAAAATATATGTGTTAAGTATTATATCTCTTTATAGCGGACATGACGTTACCTGTATTGGAATTTTCTATAACGATGGATCCCTTTAATAATTAAAGTAAAAAAAAAACTATTTTAATTGTTAACATCTCCTAAAATATAGCGAGTTATTTAAAAATATTTTGACCTCTGTGGTCCTGGATGCCAACCTTATTAATATATTGCACAGTTTGTAACACAACTATTTTAACATAAACATTCTTAAGGCAGATAATAAAATCATTATAAATTCATTTATTATATATTCTAACCTATCACTTAAATTTATTATTGGTTTGAATCTTGATAAGTTAATAAAAACGATAAGTAATGTTAGCACCATAGAGTAAGCACCTGTCAAAAATTATTTGTTGGTAAACTTTAGCCATAATCTGTATTGTCTATTTATTATTAAAAAGTGATGTAATAACTATTAAGTAGCTATTTGTTTGGATGTGTTTGGAGTATAGAACAAGGATCATACAATATACGAAAATGAACTAGTTTCTTCTTTTACAAGTTTCAAACAATTGAGGTTAGGTAAGTTAGTTATAATGAATTTAGTAATTAAGAAAAGAATATTGTATACAAGCATTGATATTTATATATTTTACTACTCTTGCAGACCTACATTGAATATATGGTAGATGGAATCGGTACAATAACTTCAGGACACAAAGTAACATAACAGCAATAGTATGGAAGCCTGCTTACACTGAAGTAAGTAAATTTTATGTTTAAGACTTATTTAAATAGTAACATAATTGTTTTGTTTTGTAATTTGTATTTTGTGAATATGGATTTCGTTTTAATTTTTTAAATAATTACTAATATGTACAATATTCATTCAACCTTATATTTCTTTTAAATATAATTTCTTTTTCAGATTGAAAGGACAAAGCAGAGAATATTAAGAGAATAGAATGATTTTATTCATGCCATAAATGGGTAATTGTAAATATTTACAGATATTACTTGAATTTGGGCTGTGTTAAAAATGGAGTATTTCATCATTATTGTTTTCACAAGGAATATTAACACAATCCTTAAAACAAAATTGTATTTTTGTTAGAACGAGACAAATTAACAACATACATACATGGATAGAAATACTAAATTTTTATCAATGTTCTGTAAGTGTATTATTAATGGAATGACAACCTTTTGATTAGAATTTACATTTAACTAAAATGGACATTAAATTATATTTAAATTCAATATTAAACGAAGCCTGTTTTAATATTCTTGTAACTCAAAATTCATCCGCATTTCAAAGGTTTAGTCTAAATAAACTTTACATAGTTTTATACTTCATACTTTACTGAGTTTTGATATAACTATAATAACGATATTCGAGTTGTATGATTGCAGCAGTATTCAACAAGTTATACTTATCAATGATATTTGTGATTCTAACTTTTCTGAGAAGAATCACTTTACTAATGAATTGAATGATCGATATTCAGTTTTAGAAAAGAGAATAATATCTTCAAAATTAAATTAAAAAAACTATATTTAAAATCTGTTGTAATGAAGATGAATTTGTTTGAATTGTTAAATTACTACTGCTACTAATTTACAGATGTATATTGATGTATTGATATACAGATGTATATATTTAATAAATTCAAACTCATATTTTATAAATTCATGTTGTTACATTACTTATTAATATTATTAATGATTCAGAATAAGTTACTAAATAGTTTATAAGGAATACTTGTATTTAATTCATCTTATAGTTTCACAAAAAAATTTATAGATATAGTTCTTATTAGATTTTTCCAACATGTTTTGTTTGAATTGTTACTTAATAATGAAATTTATATTATTTATTTAGTAAATGAAGATGTATGTATTAGATGATTTTAATAATTTAACGGAACCTTCTAACATTTTAATTATTTATATGGAATATTAGAATTTTGTAATATATGTTTAGTTATTTCAAGTGTGTTATTTTATGTTATCCAAATATATATAATGATTTACTGCATTTGTTTTTAAAATAAAACTATCGTTAAAAATTATTTAAAAATACGCGGCATTTTTAATATGTCAAAAGTATACTTTTGTCAAGTTTGCATTAAGAGCTCACTTCTGAGAATTGAACTCAAACTATACAGTTTGTTAAACAGTTATCGTTGATAGAATTGTAATTGTTTATTTACTTATATGAAAAATACTTTTAATAATTTTATTTGAAAGTATATACATAATAATTTAAGTGAAAACTTCTGCTACTTTGCTTATGATACATTTCAAAAGAGGTATTTTCTTTTATTTAATTAAATATATATTATTTAATGTGAAAATGTATTATATTGTTCATTTTATAACATATTAACCGACATTTGAATTTCTTTTTGATAAAATATTGTTGATTATATGGATATAGATATAATGCTATGTAAATATAATTTAAATATATATATATCTCATAGTTAAAATATCTGTCCCAAATTACATGTAACATTTAAATATTTTTGGAAAGATATTTGATACAGTTTATTCAACTCGATAATGTGTTTTGCATCAACTATAAAAATATTAAGTAAGAGTAAATAAATTACTTAATAGCTGTTTTAAGAAATATATAATTTGACATTTTCCAGAAATTTGAATGTTGAATCTAAAAGCTAATGTTATGTTGAATGTTAAAATAAACTAATAACAACTGTATAACATGCGAATTGTTATGCAGTTGCAAAAGTGAAAAACTGTAATATGAATATTAATTTCCAAATTGTATATTATGTGTGTAAACCTGAAATACTCAATGACTGCTGATGTGACCATTCAGCTGATGAAATCCATTAAATTTTTTGTATATTTTGGTTTCTTTTACATTTACTTAAAAAATAATTTGTTGGTTTCATTAACCCTTCCTCGGATACATGAACTACTCACAAATTAGAGGATCAGTATAATCAGAACTGCATATTAGTTTCTCCGTTTCTCTAAGCATGAAGGCGATATACCTTGACAGATTCTCTAAACCTTTTGACTCACTATTACTGAATTAATTTATCAAAATATCATGGTCATATTCAATTACACAGTAAAGAGGTTGGATCTTTTGTTGTGGTTGCATTTTTCTCACTTTTAATAATGGCAACCCACTACTTGATTATAGGTATATTCAGATATTACCTGTACATAATTAAACTTATTAATGTTATGATGCTATTTATTAAAGCACAAGATATAATAGATATAGTCAAAATTACGATAGTTCAGCGGTGACGTATGGCTAAGGAATCCCTGCTTTAAAATTTGATGTAAGTCATTTCACTTATTAAACAGCAAAATATATTTTATAAAAGCTTCATCTACATATGAGAACTATTGTGAAATAATTAATAAAGAAACATGTACGAGTATGTTTAAAAATGATTCACATTGAATTTATTATATTTTTTAAATTTTTAATTGCTATATCTCCGTCAACATTCAGATATTTAAAAAAATAGACACACCAATATACATTTATTAACATCAATTTCAATCAACAACTGAAAAATCGACCACTAAAAAGTGAGTACACAAGCCCATTCCGCGTTTATATTGTCAATGTCTTAACTTTGTTAAAAAGATTAGTGACTATCATTGAAAATACTTTTTAGGTGCATACATCTAAATATATTCTTACATGGAAAATGCTTCTCATAAATGAACTGCTTATTATGGCATAATTACTGTATCTTTAACAAATCCATATACATTCTCTGACTTAGCTTTGACACGATTACGAATTTTACACGAACCAGCAAAACTAATAATGAACGTTGTTGTTTCAGGAATCATCTCATTTTATTAAAATTAAGTTTTAATTCTGTTGGTGTATGGTTCGTTATTTTAAATAATTTTTTTATTGTAATATATTATTATTTAGTAATATAGAATAATTTTTATTTACTTTGTTTATATATATATAAATATATAATTATTTTAAAATGTCTTTTCAAGTAGTTCTAGGATATGGGCGAAAGAAGAATACAACTTTAAATCGTTTAAAAAATTTACATAAAACTAAATCTGAGATAGTTTTAAGTACACCGCTATCTGTTATTCGTGGAGATTTTAATCAATTCAGCGAAAGATATTCTTCTGTGTCTAGGGGTGTTCAATGTACCCCAAATGCGTTAGTTAGTATATGCATTAGTAATTCCATTCCGCTACATGAATGGACTTCACCTGTTATAAACTATATTTTAGATGCAGGTGATAATTGCTATTTGGCTAACTATCAAAAAGCTGAATATCGATTGTTGACGGTTGACGATATTAATGTTGAATTATCCGTTGGAAATGTCAAATATTCCATTAGACATAACTTGTTAGATAATATAAATGCCATGATTACCAAAAACGATTGTAAAGAACATTGTTACAAATTTACCTGCAATATATTAGAAAACTATTTTAACAAATTTGATAATGGCCTAATTACAACATGTCAGCAGACATTTGCAATTTTCAAGCAGAATAATTACTTTTGGCTTTTTGATTTTCATGCCACAGGTTTAAAAGGAGAATCCGTAACTCCACAAACAGGACGAGCCGTATTGTTATGCTTTGAATGTTTGAAGGATTTATTTAATTTGATTTATTATAATTTTTGTGATGACGGTGAAAATCTATGTGTTATTATTTCAATAATTATAGCTAAAACTGAAGGTGATATAGGTATTGTTGAAATAACAGGTAAATCATTAAATAATTCTGTTAATAAAAATATTGCTACAACTACTTCTACAACTGTTGAAGTAATAAATACAGAAGAAGAAGAACTAGTTATATCAGAAGACAAGGAAGAAATCGATTTATGCAAAGTTAATAGAAGAAGCAGTGAACGGCAAAAAAGTAAGAATGTAAGTTGCAAGAAACAGAGTCGATTACAACAGGTAAAATTAAGTAAAAAGAAGTGGTTACTTAAGGAATCTAAAAATGAAGGACAAATAAGAAAGAAAATAGAATATTAGTTAAAAAGAAATGCATTCTTAAAACAAAACAAGATCGTAAAACAAAGAAGATTGAACAAACTAAAATATAATCAAAAAAACAGATTGGTTAGCGAAAAACAAATCGATAGACAGAAAAGGTTAGAAAAACTAAAATTTAATCAAAATAAAAGATTGCTAAACGAAAAACAAATCGACAGACAGAAAAGGTTAGAAAAACTAAAATTTAATCAAAAGAAAAGATTGCTAAGCGAAAAACAAATCGACAAGCAGAAAAGGATAGAAAAAGTAAAATTTAGTCAAAATAAAAGATTGCTAAGCGAAAAACAAATCGACAAACAGAATAGGATAGAAAAAGTAAAATTTAGTCAAAATAAAAGATTGCTAAGCGAAAAACAAATCGACAAACAGAAAAGGATAGAAAAAGTAAAATTTAGTCAAAATAAAAGATTGCTAAGCGAAAAACAAATCGACAAACAGAAAAGGATAGAAAAAGTAAAATTTAATCAAAATAAAAGATTGCTATGCGAAAAACAAATCGACAAACAGAAAAGGATAGAAAAAGTTGAATTTAATCAAAATAAAAGATTGCTAAACGAAAAACAAATCGACAGACAGAAAAGGTTAGAAAAAGTAAAATTTAGTCGAAATAAAAGATTGCTAAACGAAAAACTAATCGACAGACAGAAAAGGTTAGAAAAACTAAAATTTAGTCGAAATAAAAGATTGCTGAACGAAAAACAAATCGCTAGACAGGAAAGGTTACGAAAACTTATCTATAATCAAAAAAAAAGATTGTTAACGGAAAATCAAATAGACAAGCAAAGAAGGTTGGCGAATATAATTGTCAATCAAAGAAATAGAATACAAAATGAAAATAAAGTTGAGCGACAACAAAGATTGAAGAAATTAATTTGGCATAGAGAAAAACGCTTAAATAGAAACTGTATGCAACAAAAAAATTTACTTTTGTGGAACATTTTAAAAAATAATATAAAACTATCTAGAGATCGAGTTAGATAAACAAAAACAGTTAAAAGAAAAAATTTTAAAGGACAAAAGGAAATTATCTACAGAAAATAAACGCCTAGAGGACAGAAGAATTAAAATAAAGTTATTACGAAGAAAAATAAAAGATGCTGAAAATGTTATAATCAATACTGAAGAAAGACATAATTGTCACACCAATACAACAGCTGCACCTGTATTAGGTGTGGCTTATCAAAATTTCAAAGCTGCAGATATATCGCAACACACATGTGGATTAATGGACCAGTTATGCCAATTTTGCAAATCATTTAATTTTAAAGATGAACGACCATCAGATAAGAAATTTTCTATGTGCTGCTCTAAAGGAAAGGTATCTTTAACTACTTCTACTGATTTTCCAACGCTACTGGAAACATTAATGTCTGGCGTACACCCTCACTCTAAAAATTTTATGAATAACATTAGAAATTACAATAGCGCATTTGCATTTGCTTTGCTAGAAGCCAATATTGATTATCCTCCAGGACGCGGACCTTATTGTTTTAGGATATGTGGGCAAATTTATCATCGAACATCAGCAGCAAGACCGGCAGATGGAAAACGGCCGCAAAATTCACAACTTTATATATTAGATCCGGAAGAAGCTTTTATCAATAGAATGGCTGTAGATGCAAATAAAGAATGCAATAAACAATTATTTAAGGATTTAGATACACTTTTAAGAAATGTTAATCTTTATGCTAATGCGTATAAAATGATGAAGGAAGTGGAAGAAGCAGAACAACAAAAGGCCACTTTAGAGAATAGAAATACATTAGATATCGAAATGAGAATTGTGCAAAACTTATCTAATGATCCACGGCGTTATAACTTGCCTACAACAAATGAAGGGGCATTAATTTCTACCAGTCTTGATGGATTACCCCCATGTAATAGAGATATCTGTGTCTATCCTAGAGGCAGTAATCTGTATACAATCAATATTTTAAATGAAAACTGCGATCCAATGATTTATCCTCTTCTGTGTCCAACTGGTGAAAAAGGTTGTTCGGAGAACCTTTTAAATGTTACTAAACTTAAAAGAGTAACACATAGGCAATTTTATAGTTTTCGGCTAAGATGCACAAATTTATTTAATCCATATTTAAGTGCTGGTAAATTAACTCAGCAATATATCGTTGATGCTTATTCAAAAGTAGAAAGCAATCGGTTAAATTTTATTAGAAATAGTAATAGTCAGAAAAAATTACGTTTAGAACTATACAGTGGCTTAATGGATTACGTACAAAATAGGGCAAGTAATGAGGGCATGACTGTAGGTCGTATAGTTATTTTACCATCTTCTTACGTTGGAAGTCCTCGCTCATTAACACAAAATTACTTAGACTCAATGTCTATAGTTCAAAAATTCGGTTCTCCTGATTTATTTATTACAATGACTTGAGTTATCAAGTGACCCTAATATCATGCTTAAACAAGATAATAAATATATTATCTAAGTAACCAAATAATATTTAAATCAAATTGACTAAAATCATTTTTGTTTCAATGAATTGATTAATTCATTTGTTAAAGTATATTAGTATTTCTCCATCGAGGAGATAATTTTTGTAGAATAAATATATAATTATATAGAAAGTGCATTTATTAATATAAATAAAGTACATAATAATTTAAATATTGTTATTTAACTAGCAATAACATAACTGGCGCAGTCGTCGTCTAGCGGCGGAAATAAAACCAAAGCATCGTGACGGAAAAGAACAAATCTACTCACCCCAGGGAAGAAGATTCGAAAATTAAATAAAATTAAAAATAAGCTGTGTAAAATATAGTGAAGTGAACTGATAACTAAGGACCAAGGACAAAGGACTACAAGAAGATTAAAGGTTCATCTATTAATATATGGTAGATCAATTGAATTACCTTTTTACACAATTGAACATAAATAAAAAAGAAAAAATGACAACGTCAACTAATAATAATTTCCAACAATATTTGGGAATGATAAAAGAGTATGATGGTAGATCCGAATGCTTACCGGACTACATCAGAACAAGCGAATTGTTACTAGGACAATTTTTCAATGAAAATAAATTAGATTGCTTCGACAACCTCGCTTTAATAGAAGCGATTCGGGCAAAATTAACTGGAAAAGCTGCCTCACTAATAGAAGGAAGGGATATACAGAGCTGGGCAGAAATTAAAATGACATTGACACAAGCATTTTGCGACCCTAGAGATGAGATGTCATTACTGCGAGAACTGATGGAAATAAGGCAGAGGAATGAAACATTCCTTGAATTCTACGAAAAATGTAGAAAATTGAGAGCATTATTATATGCTAACCAAAAATGCAATGGAGCAATAGAAGAAAGAAATATGAAGACAAAAATGTACGACGAAGAGGCTCTAAAATCTTTTAAAGCAGGCTTAAGGGAACCTTCTGGATCATTCTTGAGAACCAGAGCACCCACTACACTGGAACAAGCAATCTCTATTGTAACAGAAGAACAGAACGACAGGAATTGGCAAAGGCAAGAAAATACGAATAATAAACTGGCACAACAACCAGTCAGAATGACACAAAGAACATTCAACAACCCTAAACAATCGGAAAACTTTAACAATACCCACACATCCGATTTTAATTATAATCAATCACGGAGACAGAGCAATTTTCAACAACCCTATCAACAAAATTGGCGAGCACCAAATACAAAGGTCTCCAAAGAAAGCAACTTATGGAACCGATACCCTAATGAACCTATTAAGAAGCAGTGGACACCTATGGATACTACATCAGTAATTAACTCACAGATTGGAAGCAGAGAAAATATAACAATTAATAATATAACATCAAGTAATTTCCTACCCTATATAATTAATAACAAACTCAACATAAAATTACTTATAGACACCGGATCATCCAAAACCATAATTAACCCCAATTTGATATACAGAAATTTACCCCAATGTATTTCTGAAGAAGCTTTTTGTATTCAGACGGCCCATGGTACCACATACCATAATAAAGTGGCTCACATCCCCATATTTCCAATATTTAAGAGTCAAGACATTTGTAAAGTCTTTTTGTTTAAATGTAGTGATAAATTTGATGGATTACTAGGAATGGATTTATTGACAAAACTCGGAGCTAATATTAACTTCAATAAAAAGATGTTAACCATTAATGATACCGTGATACCGATATACTTTCAGAATTCAAATAAATTGGAACTATATAATACTCAAATCAAAGTACAGAGTGAAAACACTACAGATGAAGTTTGGAATACAGAAGTAAACGAAAAAGATGTTAAAACATTTATTAAAATAAAAACCGATGAAAATTCAATTGTTGAAGTAAACGTCAAACAAGACACAGAAGATGAGAACATGCAAGATTTCAAAGTAGAAAATCTGCAAAATGTCAAACAAGAAACAAAGAATCAAGAAATACAACATTTTGAAATACCAAATAAACAAAAGGTTAATCAACAAACAAAAAATCAAAACTTTCAAGATTTCAAAGTAAAAAATCAACAAAGAATCAAGCAAGTAACAGAAAAGCAAACTATACAAGATATTGAAATAGAGAAACAACAAAACATGAAACAAGAAGAACCAGGAAAACAAAATATGCCGAGGTAGAAAAGTCATACAGTATAAAGCAAGAAAAAGCAGAAAATAAGAAAATTAAAAAATTTAAAATAGAACGAATAATTGAAAAGGAAAACAAAACTAAGTGCTTACCGGAAAAGCTAGAAGATTCAGAAAAAGAGGCACACACTATGTGGATAAATGTTCACAGAAAAGAAAAATACTATGATAAGCCAACATATGAACAAAATGATATGAGTATAACAATTTTAAACAAACTAGAGGAAAATATGATTGAAGAAATAATCAGAAAAAAATACTATTGGGACTATATGAACAAACACATTCAAGAAGTATACATTAGAAGAATTGATAGAAGAAGAGGGAAGATAACGAATCCACAAACAGGACCACATAAAGTAACAGCAATCAAAGATAATAAAGTATTAGCCATTTCCGATGCAGTCACCAATAAAATCAAAGATGTTCATGTAAAGCAAATTTCGCAGAGAAAAACCAATATACAAATACTATTGCTGCAGAACTCTTATCAGGAAACAGAAGTGACGACTACATCTAGAAAAATCGAGACACCTTCACGAAATTTCTCTATTTTTCTCTATAAGGATGGAGGAGTTATCAAGTGACCCTAATATCATGCTTAAACAAGATAATAAATATATTATCTAAGTAACCAAATAATATTTAAATCAAATTGACTAAAATCAATTTTGTTTTAATGAATTGATTAATTCATTTGTTAAAGTATATTAGTATTTCTCCATCGAGGAGATAATTTTTGTAGAATAAATATATAATTATATAGAAAGTGCATTTATTAATATAAATAAAGTACATAATAATTTAAATATTGTTATTTAACTAGCAATAACATAACTCTTGTAATCCAGAATGGCCTGAAATTAAAAGTAATTTAAACGAAAATCAACGTGTGGAACATCGTCCTGATTTAGTTGCTCGAGTGTTTAATTTAAAAATAAAAGAATAATTAAACGATTTATTAAAAATCAACATTTTTGAAAAAGTAACAGCAATGATGTATGTAGTCGAATTTCAAAAACGTGGGTTGCCCCATATTCATATTTTAATTATTTTAAACAGCGAGCATAAAATTAGAAATTCCGAAGCTATAGATAAAATAGTATGTGTCGAAATACCAGATATTGAAACGGAACCAGAATTATATAGTATTATTAAAAAGTGTAACGTCCATGGGCCCTGCGGAACAGTTAATCCTAAATCGCCATGTATGACAAATTTCGAATGTACTAAGCGCTTTCCAAAAGAATTTGAACCAGAAACATTAAATAATGTAAACGGCTATCCGTTATACAGGCGTCGCGACAATAATTTTTAAATTGCATTTTTTGATAGAGGCGGTAAATTTAAATACGCTGTTGATAATCGCTGGATAGTTCCATATAATAAATATTTATCGTATAAATATAATTGCCATATTAATGTGGAAATATGCGCTTCGGTTAAAAGCGTTAAATATCTATTTAAATATATTTATAAAGGACATGATTGCGCCAATGTTAAAGTGTCTACGGAAGGACAAACACAACTAAATTGGGACGAAGTTTCTTTTTATTTGGATGCACGTTACGTTAGTCCGCCAGAAGCCATATGGCGCATATTTGCACTCGATATGCAATTTAAAACACACTCTATCTATCGTTTAGCAGTGCATTTGGAAAACCATCAAAGCATACTTTTCACACCTGGCGAGGAAGAATTAGCTATATTAAACCATATTGACACCACGTTAACTGCATGGTTTAAATTAAATTTGCATTCGTTAGATTCTAGACAATATTTTTACACCGAAATTCCGGAACATTTTGTATTTAATCGTAAGAAAATTTGGACACAGCGGAAACGATCTGGATCTAAAATTATTGCTCGGCTCTATAGTGTTGGCCCCAAAGAAGGGGAACGTTTTTATTTGCGTTTAGTTTTATTGCATATTCGAGGTGCTACATGTTATGCTGATCTACGAACTGTTAATGGCACTGGTTATTCCACTTTTGCTGAAACTGCTAAGGCACTTGGACTATTAAAAGATGATTCTCAATGGGACCGTTGCTTAGAGGAAGCATCGTTATGTAAAATGCCTAAACAATTACGTCAACTTTTTGCGTTTATTTGTATCTTCTGTGAACCTACAGACATGAAGAAATTGTGGGAAACTCATATAGATTGTTTATGTGAAGATTATAATTTAAAGTATGATAAAGAAAATGCAGAGCAACTAGCTATTAATAATATTATTGACATTTTAATAACTCACAATTGTAATTATTTACATTTTGGTTTACCGGAGAAACGAACTGTTAGTATTGAAGATACTAATGACTACTCAGTCAATCAGCAAAAAGAATATGAGCAGGGCCTTAACTACAGTAGTCAATTAAATTTAGAACAGCGTAATGTTTTCGACAATATTATGTTAAGTATTAATAATGACAATGAAACGCAAAAATGTTATTTTATTGACGGCCCAGGTGGTAGTGGTAAAACTTTTTTGTACACTACTTTATTACATGTGGTACGTGGTTTGGGATTAACAGCTGTATCAGTAGCATATACTGGGATATCAGCTACAATATTACAAGGAAGCCGCACAGTTCACTCTTTATTTAAATTACCAGTTCCTTTAAATGCCGACTCAACTTCATCAATAAGGCACAATTCAGTTGATGGTAAATTACTAAAAGAAGCCAAATTAATTATATGGGATGAGGTTACAATGGCGCCTTATTTTGCTTTAGATATAATCGATAAGTGCCTCCACGATCTAATGAATAATAACAAACCATTTGGCAATAAAATTATGTTACTTGGGGGAGACTTTCGACAATGTCTACCTGTCGTAAAACGTGGTTCAGTTCAAGATGTAATTGCATCTTGTATTCAAAATAGTAGACTATGGTCTGTTTTTAGCGTGCAAGACTTAACAATTAATATGAGGGTTTCAGAAAAGGAAAATGAATTTACTACATGGTTACTTAAAATTGGCGATGGATTAGTATCAGATCTTCCAGATAGTGTTACAAGTGTGATTAAGATTCCATCAAATTTTATTGCTAAAAAGTCATTAGTAGACGAAATATATGAAGATATTAATTTAATTGACATTATTGATCTAAAATCGCGCATTATTTTATGTCCATTAAATGAACATACATTAGAAATAAATGAGGAAGTTTTAAATATGTTAAATGGCGAGACCATTTTTATCTTAGTAATGATTCTGTTTCAGCTGATTCGGAAGCTGAGCCAAATAATTTTCCTATAGAATTTTTGAATAGTTTAACGCCAGCTGGAATGCCACCTCATAAACTTAATTTAAAAATCGGAGCAATAATAATGCTTTTGAGAAACATGAGTCCTAAGAATGGTCTCTGTAACGGAACGAGACTAATAGTAAAGGAACTTCATTCTTCAGTTATAGTCGCTGAAATAATTAGTGGAAGTCATTCAGGTAACCGCGCTTTTATACCAAAAATTATTTTAGCTCCTTCAGATATAAATCTTCCATTTACTCTTAAAAGAATTCAGTTTCCTATTCGTATAGCTTTTGCTATGACCATCAACAAATCACAAGGACAAACATTTGAAAAGGTTGGCGTTTTATTAAGAGAACCAGTCTTTGCACATGGTCAATTATATGTAGCCCTTTCGCGAGTAAAATCATCCAATAATCTTAAAATAGAAATATCTGATCCAAAAGGTAAAAAATCTAATAACAACGCATTTACATCCAATGTATTTTATAAAAGAGTTCTGTTATAATAATAATTTTGTTTAGTTTCACTTTCTTATTGCCGTCAATTATAAAAAGTTTAAAATATACAGGTATATTCCAATCAAGACAAGAGAGCATATAAATTATATATTCTTTATATTCTGCACAGAGCACACAACTAATCACAAAGGCTGTTTCTCGTGGGAAATGTTGGGATTTGTTGATGCTTTGTGTTGCTTATAATGATCAATATATTTTTTAGCTTTTCCTAAGTAACAAGTTTTGTATCTATTAATGCCCAATTTGTGTAGCCCTACATTATTAAAATTTGAATATAATTCCATATCTAATCAATACATAGGAGAATCTAAATTGTTTATTCTTTATATTCTGCACTTAGTACTCAAACAATCACAAAGGCCGTTTCTCGTAGGAAATGTTGGGATTTGTTGATGCTTTGTGTTGCTTATAATGTTAATATATTTTTATCTTTTCCTAAGTAACAAGTTTTGTATCTATTAATGCCCAATTTGTGTAGCCCTACATTATTAAAATTTGAATATAATTCTATATCTAATCAATACATAGGAGAATCTAAATTGTTTATTCTTTATATTCTGCACAGAGCACACAACTAATCACAAAGGCTGTTTCTCGTGGGAAATGTTGGGATTTGTTGATGCTTTGTGTTGCTTATAATGATCAATATATTTTTTAGCTTTTCCTAAGTAACAAGTTTTGTATCTATTAATGCCCATTAATGTATTCTTACATTATTAAAATTTGAATATAATCTTATATCTAATCAATACATAAGAGAATCTAAATTGTTTATTCTTTATATTCTGCACAGAGCACACAACTAATCACAAAGGCCGTTTCTCGTGGGAAATGTTGGGATTTGTTGATGCTTTGTGTTGCTTATAATGTTGATATATTTTTTAGCGTTTTCTAAGTAAATAATAATATGCTCATTTAAAAAACTTGAGTTATTAAAATTTGAATATTGTGTAATATATTTTTTGACATTTTAAGTATCATTATTTCCTTCGTTTGTTAATATTTTTTAACTGTTATGCATTTTATTGTTATAATAATTGTAATTTTTAACTTGTTAATTTTATTATTTAAATTGTTTTCAGAGTCATATTTCCTTCCATAAAATCATTCCACTTTAACATCCCTTTAACTCTACTCCTCCTTCCCGGCAACTGAAATTTGATTTTTCAAGTTTCTTATTTATTTTTAAAGCAATAAGCAAAAATTTGAAGAATCAAATTTTATGTTTCAACCTTCACGTGGTGTTGCTGATCGACTTATTTGTAATTATTTTATTATATTTTTGTTTACTTATTACAATAGAAAGATTACTTGATACTTATAAACTCATGTCACTACATTAAAAAAGCAATTACAGATAAGTTGACTGATTGGAACAATTATATTATACTAATATTGTATTTTAAAGTTATTAAAAGATTTATGATTTAAATCATTTGTGAAAAAAAATTAATCACCTAATTAATATGGTATATTTTATTTATATACAATTATTCATATATATATTATTTATTTATAGATCATTCTGCCATACAAAGTTGGCGACCGTGATCGTTTTGACTGCTTAGTGGAACGCGCCCTCACAGTGACATTTGCAAATTATTGTTATATTTAAACGGTTTTCAACTTTGATTAATAAATATGGTATGTACATAAATTTAAAATATTAATACATTTTATTTTATTACAATTATATTTTCATTTAAACTAACATTTTAAAAACATATTTTCTTGTATTAATTTAATGCATTTTTACAGAACAATAACCTGATTGTGCTTGGAGCCAGTTTTATGGTAAGATACGGAGATAAAATATTAAAAAAAGAGTCTTTTTTAAAGATGGTAAAAGATGTGTAGATATGGCAAAAGGCGGACGCACATCGCGACTGTAGCACATTTGAATATCTGTTTATTGTATCACTTCTATATTGTTATCATTTGTTTTACATAAATTAATCAAAGTATACATAATATATATGTATGATGTATGACATATCAAAGTATGTCATTCACAGACACTACATCTTTCCCCTTTTTTTTTTTTAAATACAATTTTACGATATACAAAATTTCTTAAACAATATAACATTAATTTTAAACTTCAATTAACATAATGAGCATATTCTCTTTTTTTTTTTTTTTAAAAACACTAATATCTTATAAAATCTTGAAACTTCGCTGGTACTTTTTTCTCTCGTTTTGACCTCCTAGGTATAGTGAAAGGGCTTGGGGGCGATCTTTCCAATTGCCTCTGCACTCCTTGCTCGATGTCACATGCCTTGTTTGTAGCAGCTGTTGATAGTGTAACCAGACCACTTGATTGAGAGACCTGGTCGGTATATGTATATGGCTCCATATATGTTTTGAAATGTGAGGCATTTCTTGATTTTATGACACCTTCATGATTTTTTGCTGTAATTTGGCTTCCTTTTCTTTCTATTACTTTTTCTGGCTTTGTGTAATAGCCTCTTTCTTTCTCTTTCTTTCTCCATACCCAGTCGTCTTTCTGTATGTTAGAATATTTTGCTCTTCTTCTTTTATCTTGATATTCTTTTCCTTTCTGTTTTATTTCACCGTCTCGTTTCCTTACTTCTTCTTTTGTCCAACCTTTAGATTTTTTCTTTATTTCTGGAATCTTTGTTCTTATTTTCCTTAAAAAAAACAATTCAGCGGGTGGAACTCCGGTTATAGTGTGAGGTGTGTTTCTATAATGGAAAAGATATGTTTACAATTCTTTTCTCCAGTTTAAGCGTTGTGTGAAAGAAATGTCAAGAATTTTCTGGATGCTTCTATTTTGACGCTCCACACCACTATTTGCTCTAGGCCAATAGGGAGTGGTGAATTTTATATTAACATCATTTAAATTACAAAATTGTTTAAATTCTTTACATTGAAACTGTCTTCCTTGATCCACCGTTACTGATTTTGGTAGTCCATACCTTCCAAATAATTTATTTAGTTTTTCAATTGTCTTTTCTGCTGTAATTCTTTTCATAACTGCTACTTCAATAAATCTACTGTAGTAATCATATACGACCATTAGATGTTCTCCTGTTTTGACTGGTCCCTTAAAATCTACAGAAATTTCTTCCCAAGGTCCTACAGGTAACTTTCTTCGTATCATTGGTTCTGGTATTGATGAGTCTTGAACAATTTGACAACTTGCACATCGTCTTACTCTCTCTTCTACCTCTTGATCCATATTTGGCCAATAAACTTTTCCTCTAAGTTTCTTTTTCATTTGTACAATGCCTGGATGCCCTTCATGAGCTAGTTCAAGTGTTCTCATTCTTAATTGATTTGGTATTATTATTCTGTCATTTCGTAAAATAATTCCATTGCTCTCACTTAATTCATTTTGTATTTTCTTAAATGTCTCTGGACAATCTTGCATGTTTCCTTTTGTGAGGCATTCTCTGACTTTTATTAGTTCTTCATCCGTTTCAATAGATTGCAAAATTTCTTTAATTGTCAATGCTTTTGGCATATTATGGTCTATAATCATTCTAATGTATTCATCACTTCCTTTAAAAACTTCAGTTACATTTTTCTGAATCTTCAAAAGTCTTGATAGTGGATCTGCAATATTTTCTTTTCCTGGAATATGTTCTGCTTCATAAGCATAAGATTGTAATCTTAATAACCATCTTTGTATTCTTAAAATTGGTTTATCTTGTTTTAATATGAATTCTAGTGGTTTATTATCCGTTAATAGCTTAAAACAGTTTACATCGAGTCTTCTTGGTGAGCGCACGTATTTACAATAAACAAAACAATAAAATAAATAGTTATCTTTTTTTTTTGCAAATTATAATATTTTTTTTTTCGTGATTTATTTTTTTTTAAATTATAATTTATATTATTATTAAGTGTTATTAATTAGAAGTGAAGTAACTTCTATTTAATTATCACTGGTTAATTAACAATATGGATATGGAGGTTGAACCTCCCGATAAAAATCCGATCAATAAAAACAACTCTGTGACTAACAAATCAATTCCTACAGATAAAACATCCAGTGATATAACAGAAAACTTAAATAACAATAGTGACAATGTTAAAAAAATATTTAATAATTTATACAACACAGAAACAAAATATGACTCGTATAAAGTAATGATAGTTAAAAATAATAGTGATGGAAATACATTTTTTAGTTCTCTTAAATTAGCAGAAATAATATGTAAAATTAGCAATAAATCTAATATAATAGAAATTAAAAAAGTGGGAAGAAATAGAGTAATCGTTCAATGTGCTAATGCAGTACTAGCTAACGAAATTACCAAATCAACATTGCTGAAAAACAATGGGTATGAAGCGTTTATCCCATTTTACTGGTGCACAAAAGTTGCTATTATAAAAGGTGTTGATATTGAATATTCGGAAGATACAATTTTAAATAATATAGAGTGTCCACCTTTTAAAGTAACGAGAGTGCAAAGGTTAAATCGAAAACTAAGAGTTGACGGAGCTATTAAATATGAACCCAGTACAACAGTGAAATTATTCTTTGAAGGACTTGCTATTCCTGCTTATTTTTACATGTGGAGAGTGAGACGAGCATGTGAACCATTTGTACAACAGACGATACAATGTTATAATTGTTTTAAATTTGGACATGCAGCCACAAAATGTAGAGCAAAAGTAGCAAAATGTAAATTCTGCGGAAGTGAAGATCATTTACGTACTGCATGCACATCTCCTAATCCGACATGCATAAATTGTAAACTTAACCACGAGGCTACAGACAATGAATGTCCTGAAAAAAAAAGACAAATCAAGATAAAAGATCTCATGGCCCAACACAATCTCAGTTTTTATGAAGCAAAATTAGAATTAACAGAAAAAAATACAGACTATTTATACTCAGTAAGAACTCAAAACTCTTTTGAAGCTCTAAACTACAATGAGACTTTTCCCAATATCACTAATAAATACAATAGTATCAACATAATTCCAACATACAAACCAAACCCTTTAACCAGAAGAACTAATACCAGAGTGAATAAATCAAATACAGGTAACTCGTTACAAAGATCTTACAGTCAACCACAACCTACGACATCCACTAAAGAACCAATTCCAAAAAGAAGAAGAGAAGAAAAGAAACCTAACAATGAAGAAAGCGACACATACCTTAAGATAACTAATCAAGGAAAAAACAGAAAGCAAATCAACCAAGAGACACCTGATATTACAATGGAAAACAATGATAATGATACCTGCTATACATCAATATATAATAAAAATAATGATGACAAAATTAAAAATACAAACAAAGACCCAAATATTACATCCCAATCCCTTAGAAGCTACAAGAAACAAATATCTAGTGTACAATGGCCAAACTCGTAAGAAAACATCGATATATAAATTAAGTTTATTTTTAAAAAAATCTATTCACATCACTAAACCTAATCGTTTAATAAATTTACTAAAATATTAAATCAACAATAATTATATAAACGGAGAGAAAATAAAATAAAATAAAATATATAAATAAATCTAACAACAAGACCAAGGACAGATATAAAAATCAATAATTAATTAAAACAGTTAAAATGATAAATTTTATTCAATGGTGTACGAAATAAAACCATGCGAGTATTTGTAGATTGAATAATTTATTCAATTGTTTAATGATAAAACTATTTTACACTTTTTAATATAAATTTAACCACAAATTCTAATGATATAAAATGGTTGCGAAACATGCTACGACAGTGCAAAAGCCAAAACACGAGTGACTCGAATGCCATACGGCTGTAGCGTGCACAGCAGTCGTCGTTGTGTTGCCCAACACGTCGCTGTGTTGCCCTGAGTAAGATTTCTACCAGAGACAACAATACAATATTAAACTAGAATGTCAACAGAGACACATTTTATGTTCTGTGCTAATTTTGTACTGAACATAAATTACCAGCCAGCAGAACGTAGCTGATCCCACAACCAACTTAAAATATATATAAAAATACATTAATACATAGAGCTACATAAATTTACAAACTTCTTAAATCTATGATAGTCTACATAATTGTATGAGAATAATATAAAATAAAACAAAATAACAATTATTCTAAAGATAACAGAAAACGTAATTAACATTTTAGCATACATTATCAATTGCATAATGTACACAACAATCAATTCAGTGGTAATCTACACAATTTTGTGATGGGTCTGTTGTAGATCTTATCACCAATTTTTATTTCCGCCACTCTCACCTTTCCATCTTTACCAAAAAGACCTTTGTGATTCTGGCCATTGGCCACTTTAATGGGGGTGAGTTTAGATTCTTTACAATAACTAAATCACCTTCTTTCAGGTTCTCATTAGCATATTTCCACTTGGGACGGCTCTGAAGCTGTGTGAGATAATCCTTAGACCAAGCTTGCCAAAAGTCTTGTTTTAGTTTTTTAACAATATTCCAAAACTTAAGACGATTGACTGGTACCTCTGTTAAATTAACTTCAGGGTATTCAATCAGAGCAGTGCCAATTAGAAAATGTGCTGGAGTCAAATACTTATATTCATTTGGGCTTAGTGGAAGCAGTGGTCTTGAGTTTAGCACACCTTCAATCTGTATGACAACTGAATTTAATTCTTCATAAGTTAAGGCCAAATTACCAACTACTCTCTTAAGGTGGTGCTTCACACTTTTGACCCCTGCTTCCCATATACCACCAAATTCAGGAGCATAACTGGGTATAAACATAAATTTTATATATAGATTATTACAAAAACTTATAACATTATTTCTATGAGACTTATTAGTCTGTAAATTATACAACTCTTTTAATTCATTAGCAGCACCCTTGAATGTTTTAGCATTGTCACAATAAATTTTAGTAGGCATGCCTCGTCTAGAAATAAAACGATTGAGACATGCCAAGAATGTTTCAGTTCTTAAATCAGAAACCACTTCCATGTGTATGGCCTTTGTAGAAAAGCAAACAAACAATGAAATGTAACCTTTTGTAATCAATGGTTTACGTATGCGAGCTATCTTTATGTTAAAAGGTCCACAAAAATCTACACCTACATGCTGAAATGGTCTTGTAGCTGTAACTCTGTCAGCTGGCAAAGAACCCATCAATTGTTTAGCAGATTCAGCCTTCAATCGTGAACATATAACACATTTGTATAGTACCTTTTTGACCTCCCGTATGCCATTGATAATCCAGAACTTTTGAGACAAGGAGCTGAGTACTAATCTAGCACCAGCATGGAGCAAACGTAAGTGCTCATTTTTGATTATGATAGAAGTGATATTGTTGTCCTTTGGCAGTATGACTGGGTGCATTTTATCTTTTGCAATGCCTGCATTTTGCAATCTGCCACCAACACGAATTAAACCAGTGCTGTCTATGAAAGGGTGGAGATTACCTATACCGGTCTTGATAATGATACCACCTAAGAGACATTTTATTTCTTTAAAAAATATTTGCCTTTGAACTGAGCGAATGATAATTAATAAAGAATTATGAAGTTCTTGTGGAGATAAATGTCCACAAATATTATTTTTAGAAATAGTAAGATAAGAACAAATTGAACTGTGTACTGCCTTTTTACAATTATTAAAGAATCTATACACATAAGCTAATACACGCTGTAGCTTATTGATATTGGAGAATTTTTTAAACAAGTCTAGCATTAACGGTGCTTGTTCGACTTCAATGTTACAAACATTACAGTTTTTATCTTCATCGTCTGATAGAAGTACTGTATTTAAATCAAAATAATGATCATGTTTAAAATGAGAATTGGATAGATACTGGGGACCGTTCCACCAAAGATTTTGATTTTTTAAGTGTTGTGGTTCTATACCACGAGAAATTATATCAGCTGGGTTATCAGCTGATTTTACATAGTACCAAGAGAATTTATCTGTGAGCTCTGTTATTTTCTTTACTCTGTTATTAACATAGATATTGGTTTTTAATTTGTCCGCTTGAATCCAAGCAAGGACTATTTTGGAATCACAATAAAGGAAAAGTCTATGTTCCAATCTAGTTTTGAGTAAATTACTAACTCTAACCGCAAGTTGTGCCAACAAAACTGCACTATTTAGCTCTAGTTGGGGTATTGTAAGTACCTTACCTAGTGGAGCCACACGAGACTTGGCACAAATTAATTTTGTTTTTACGTTGTCATTTGCTGTAATGGTTCTTAAATATAGGCAGCACCCGTACGCCTTCATAGATGCGTCTGCATAGCCTATTAATTCTGCAGTGACAAAATTTTCCTCCTTTATAAGTCGATCTATTGAAATGCTGTCTGCTATCTTTAGACCATTAAGGAACTTTTCCCACATCTGTAATTGCTTGTCAGGCAGCGGTGCGTCCCAATCTATTTTCAAAAACCAAAGCTCTTGCATGATTAACTTGGCAACTACAATTATAGGGCCAATCAATCCTAACGGGTCAAATAAAGTCCCAATAAAACTAAGCACTTTTCTTTTAGTATTCAAATTGTTACTATTCGTGTTAGGACATTTAAAAGTAAATGTATCCAAAATAACATTGTATTTTAGACCTAATGTTTTAATAATGGCTGATTTATTCAAATCTAATTCATTGATATATTTTTTATCACTAGAGATGTCGTCGAGCACTGGGGGATGATTGGAAGACCATTTGTGTAATTTAAAATTACCTAATTGTAACAAACCAATTAATTGAGACTTTAATTCAGATAACTCTTCCACGTCATCGCACCCAACTATGACATCATCAACATACGTATTATGGCACATTGCTCTCGCTGCGAGAGGATATTTATGTTTGTAGCGATGGGCAAGTTCTATGAGACATCGTGTGGCCAAAAAGGTAGAAGATTTGAGTCCATATGTTACAGTTTTTAATTGCAAACAACTGATGGGCTTACCTGGATCATCTCTCCATAAGATATTTTGTAAGACATTGTAAGTGTCATTTGTGAGAATACAGCGGAACATTTTTTCTATGTCACAGACAATTGTGTACACATAAGTTCTAAACAGTAGGAGAATATCGAAGAGCTCGCCTTGAACCACAGGACCATTCAGCATAACATCGTTGAGAGAAATCTTATTTTTAGAACGCATGCTTCCATCAAAGACCACACGCAATTTAGTAGTTTTGCTATCATCATTTGTAACTGCATGATGTGCTAAAAAATAATTAGGAGTATTATAAACATCATAAGAATTTATGTCTATTTCCCTGGCATGTCCCATCTCTATATACTGATCAATGAATTTTTTATACACCTTCAATAGTGAAGGATTTCGTTTAAATCTGTTTTCTAACACACAGAATCTTTGCAGGGCGACTGAGAAAGAATCCCCCAATTCCAGTTCATTTACTGGGCTGACTAATGGCAAATCTACAGTAAAAGTATTATTTTCAAGTAGTACTGAATTTTTAAAAATATGTTCAGCCTTTAAATATTCCTCAGTAAACTTGTCTGTCTTTTCTGGGACCTTCTCAGTCATCCAAAATTGCCCCATAACATTCTCAAGGGTTGTATGGTCAGAAATGGCAAAATTAGATACTATAATATTACTTGAATAATTATTTTGATTTTGAAACATTTTTGGCTCATTAATAACATTATAATTAAATTGATTATGCAGTTTACCTGCAACTACATATCCAAATGTAGTGTTCTGTAAAACTGAGCCATTATTTAATTTAATACAGCCACCTAATAGAATGGCAAAATATACATCCGCACCCAATAGCAATGATATTTTCGAGGGTACATTATACTGCTCATCAGCTAGCTTAATATTTTTGGGAAAAATAACTTTGGATGTGTCAATAAAAATTTGAGGCAAATGCGTAGTGATAGATTCAACTACATGACAATTCACTTTGTGATTAATATTTCTGTTGTAATTAGACTGTATGTTTATAATTGCTGAGTGATATAATTTTGTGGCTTTATTGCCTATACCAATTATTTTACTAGGATGAGTGTTTGTGCGTAAACGCAATTCTTTTAAGAGTTCAGCAGTCACTAAAGATGCTTGACTACCGCTATCAAGCAATGCACGAACTAGAAACTCGCGACCAAAATTGTCAACAATTTTTACCTTCATAGTAGGCAGCAATATGGTACCCCCCAAGCTATCATTGCTACAGCACATTACAACTGGAGATTCAGTTGTCTTGCCAGCCAGCGAACCAGCATCTGTTTTATCACATAACAATTTGCTATGCATGCCTTTACATTTATGACATTTATAATTATTCTCAAGGGAGCACCTGCCACTATGGGCTTTTAAACATAGCGAACATAATTTATGTTCTTGAACAAATGCATTACGCGACTCTAAAGGAGCCATTTTAAATTTTGGACATCTAAAAATGGGATGGTCCATATTACAATATCTACATGCTAAATTGTAGCGAGTAGTGACATTGGAAACTCTCGAGTACGAATACTCTTTATAATTTTTGTCATTTGACATACTTTTATACGGTGAGCTATCCTCAAGTGCAATCGCACGTTTTTCTAAAAATGATATAAATTCTGCCATAGTAGGCAGTTTGTCTACATTTCTTTCCATATGGAAATTGCGACTAGTTAATAAATCTAGCTTTCTACATAATATTGAGATTAGAATCATATCCCATTTGTCTACAGGCTCATCAAGATTTTTTAACGCTTGTAATTGCTGTTTTACTTGACATAAAAAAGCCCTTATTGCCATTGCAGTACCCTTCTGCATGTTTGGAATATCAAGTAATATATTTATATGATTAGTAATTAATCGCGCCTTATTATCATACCGCGCTAACAATAAATCAAGAGCCTCTTTATATGAGCTGTTCACAAGCGGCAAATTTATAATTATTGAGAGAGCCTCGTCAAGGAGATACTTTCTTAAATAAAAAAGTCTCTGTACATCGGACAGTGATGCATTATTGTGAACAACTGCTTGGAAGAGCTCATAAAAGGGCCTAAACCTGGTTATATCCTTGCCATCGAAGGTTGGAATTTCCACCGCTGGAAGCTTGGATGCCACTAAGCTAGGACAAGTAGGCCTATTAACTTCTTTCAACTTGGTGATGCTGGCATTTAACTTAGCTAAAATATTAAAGTATTTTTCTTCTACATCCTCGATGTCTTCATCATCCTGTTCATCAATTTCTAAAATACTGGATTGCGTGAGCTCGTACGTGTGATAGGTAGCCATCAACTTTTCTTTCTTCGCCTCCAGCAGCTCCACCGTACCGGATTCGAGGGCCCTTGCGTCGCTGACATAATTGTCCATTCTTGAAATCGAACCTTTTGCAGTCGTCCGCGCCGTTTTAAGCCTCTTCAACCCCTCCATCTTGCTTAGATGATAAACTCGTACTTGTATGTTAGATGAAACGTGGATGAGAAAACTAATCCAGCTTAATCCAGGAATTTAGCAATTTTTTAATAAATCGGTACTTGTAGATAATGATAATAGAATTGTACCTTGATGAGTAAAAAAGTATTTTACTCTCTTCTAGGTTCCTTGCACCCCTTTCCGTATAATAAATTTCTTGAACAATTTTTCTTGAAATGTGAACATGTAGTATCCAAAATATATGTGAATCCGCTTAAATCAAGCGTTACATTACCCAATCAATGTCAATTGATGACTTGCCAGGCCGCCATAGGGTAAATGTAAAGAAATAGCTTGCACATGTGCCGATTACTACACAGATGTAACCTCAAAACACCACGAAATCACACGCGGGTACCAATGGCTTGTAAGGCCAGTTTTTTTTTTTTGTAGGATTTAAAACCTTCTTGAAATGTAATTGTAAAATATCCAGCTTCGCTTGTAAGGCTTCTGGAAATGTAATTGTAAAATATCCAAATCCTCCGTGAATCCGCCAAAATAGAGCGTCCCAATTACCCATTCAATGGCAATCACCAAGGGGCAAATGTAAAAAAAACGCCAAAAACACAATGTAAAACACACGCGGATAATAAACTCGAAGGATCGGCTTTGTAAGGCTCGAAGGACCAGCTTCGCATGTACGAAATAAAACCATGCGAGTATTTGTAGATTGAATAATTTATTCAATTGTTTAATGATAAAACTATTTTACACTTTTTAATATAAATTTAACCACAAATTCTAATGATATAAAATGGTTGCGAAACATGCTACGACAGTGCAAAAGCCAAAACACGAGTGACTCGAATGCCATACGGCTGTAGCGTGCACAGCAGTCGTCGTTGTGTTGCCCAACACGTCGCTGTGTTGCCCTGAGTAAGATTTCTACCAGAGACAACAATACAATATTAAACTAGAATGTCAACAGAGACACATTTTATGTTCTGTGCTAATTTTGTACTGAACAAATGGAATTGCAGAGGAGTCAGATATATTAAAGAGGAACTACAACATATGTTACAGAAGCATAACATACATATATGCATACTATCAGAAACGTTTTTAACAAAAAATATCAATTTCAACATCAAAGGTTATTTTATTGAAAGAGAAGATAGGATACAGAATACAAACTATAATCCCCACGGGGGTGTTGCTATCTTGATTCATAAATCTATAAAATATAAACGAGTAATGCTAAATAACCCATTTAATTCGGTCGAAATAGTTGGAATAATTTTAACACATAACGAAACTGATGTAATATGTATTTTATCAATCTATGCTAAACCGAATCATAAACTATCTAATTCTAATTGGTCACAGATAAAACAACAAATAGATGTTCCTGTTATACTTGCTGGAGATTTTAACGCGACTAATCTTGCTTGGGATATAAATTGTCCAGGTAGTCAGTATGAAGGTAACGAATTGTTAGATTTCATAGAAAACGAAAATCTAAATATTATCAACGATGATAAACCAACTAGAGTAAGCAATCTCAGTACAAGGGACAGTATATTGGATCTCACATTGGTATCAATGACGTTAACACAACAAATTACTTCGTGGCAAGTTCTTGCAGATAGCTTAGGTAGTGATCACTACCCAATTTTTTTCTGTTTGAATGACTATAATAAAGACCGTTACCGTACATCTGAATATTTAACGAGGAGAAATTTCCGAAAAGCAGATTGGGAGAAATATAGCCTTGAAATAGAAAGCAGAATTTCAAACCTTAGCACAAATGGAATCACAAGTAATCCCCAAGATGTTGAAAACAAATACAACCAATTTAGAGATGTTATTAATAATTCGGCAGACATACATATCCCATCTACCAGATTGTATAATATAACTCCTAATAAAATAAAACCGTCTTGGTGGGACACTGAGTGCAATAAAATGATAGCTCAAAGAAAATTAGCACTAACTATTTTTAATAAAAACATGACAATGGCGAATTATTTAAATTATAAAAAACATCAAGCTAAAACCAGACGATATTTTAGAGCCAGAAAAAAAATAGAATGGCAAAATTTCTGCGAGAATTTAAACCCAAACACAACAACCAACATTGTCTGGAATAATATAAGAAAAATTAACAATAAAAGCTATAGTACTAAAAGGATAAGTGATAATGAAAATTTAATAGAAGAATTCATTAAAAAAAAATTTCCACAGAACAACAATTTAAATATTACTACCACCACCATCGTAAAAGATAATTTTCTAGATAATAACATAAATAAAAATGAAGTAAAATTCGCGTTAAATCATAATAAAAACAGTAGCACAGGATTTGATAGAATAAATTACAAAATGATACAAAACTTACCTGACAATGCAATAAATCATCTTACACAAATATACAATCTGTCATTAAACACTGCTGATATACCATTAGACTGGAAAAAACATATCGTTGTTCCTATATTAAAAACAGGAAAAGATCCAAACAAAGAAGAATCATTCAGACCAATTACTTTACTATCATGTATGGGCAAAACTATGGAATCCATCATCAAAAACAGACTGGAGTGGTATCTCGAACATCATAAAAGATTACCTGAGTTACAATTTGCGTTTAGAAAAACAAGAAGTACACAGCATAACTTAAACATATTGAATATCGATATTCAAAGAACATACAGTAAAAATCATTATATGATAGCTGCTTTCATTGACATTGAAGCTGCTTATGACAATGTTAATCTAAAAATATTAAAAGAAAAAGTAGAAAACATAGGTATATCTTCCAAAATATCCAACTGGATTATAAACTACTTCCAAAATAGAGAAATAACAGTTAGATACAATAATAAGTTAACTGGTCCTATACTATGTAATCACGGAATTCCACAAGGCTCAATATTATCTCCCTTATTATTCAACATATACACAGAAAAGTTAACAACATTATCAGATAACAACACAACAGTACTGATGTATGCAGATGACATGGTTATTTATAGTATGGGTCATACACAAGATATAGCTCAAAACAGATTACAATCGAAATTAAGAAAACTAGATATTTTATTAAAGGAAATCAAATTAAATATATCGTCAGAAAAAAGTAAAATAGTTATATTTACAAGGCATAGAATAAACTGCAGTCCAAAAATAACCATCAGAAATAAAAATATAACTGTTACTTCAAATACCAAATTTCTGGGTATATTCTTTGATACGAAAAGCACTTGGGCGAAAGAAATTGCACATATTATTAACAAATGTCAAAAAGGCTTAAATTTGATGCGATGTATAGCAGGATACAAATGGGGCGCACACCCAACAACCTTAATAAAAATATATAAAGCTATTGTTAGACCGCATATTGACTATTCTAGTACTATGATCTGCACCGCAAATAACTCAAGATTAAAAAAAATTGAAATTATACAAAACAAATGTTTAAGAATAATATTAGGTGCAATGGTTTCAACACCAATCCAAATCCTCAACTATCAAACTAATATTCCTCCGGTAAATATCAGAATACAACAAATATCAGACAGTTTCTTTTGTAAAAACAGACATAACTCATGTGGCCCCTTAAATACAAGATTATCTAAACTATATGTTCTTTATAATAAACCATATTGGACAACTCATAAAAAACCGGCACTTTTAACTAGTTTTGATAGATATAATAACTTGAACTTAGAGGTACACAACATTATACCTTTTTTCAAATTTCCATTAGAAATAAGCATGACAACAATACATACAGAAATAAATTTGTTCAAGAAGAATGACAGTAAGGAAATAACTTATCAAAAATATATGGAATATATAACAAAAGATGATATAAACTGGAGTATATGGTTTACCGATGGTTCATTCGAAAAAAACTCTAAAACTGGAGGAATTGGCATTTTCAATTATAATACAGATCAGCAGTACAAATACAAACTTAACAACATCACAAATTCTTATAATACAGAAATAACAGCAATTATGAAATTACTAGAAATAATACAAAAAACTGACAATAAAAATATATTAATCTTCACAGATTCTCGTAGTGTTTGTGTATCTTTAAATAACAATAAATTCAAAAACAATAATAATAACAAAATATGTTCAATTAAAGAATATCTTTTAAAAATGGAAAAAAATGATATCAATGTTAAACTTATTTGGATTCCTGGACATGTAGGCATAAAAGGAAACGAAATGGCTGACAAACTGGCCAAAGAAGCTTGTGTAGATGGGGAAATAATCGAAATAAATTGGTCAATAAATGATTCCAAAAAAATAATTAAAGAAAATTGTATGGCAGAATGGCAGAATATATATAATGAGAAAAGTCAAAGTACTGGAAAATTTTTTTTTGCAGCGAATCAAAAAATTCCAACAACCACATGGTTTAATAAAAATCATTCACGGAGATATATTTCAACAAATTGTCGAATGAAATCTGGGCATTCTAGATGTCCAGCTCATCTATACAAAATAAATATAAAAGACACACCAAATTGTAGATGTGGAGAAGAAGGGTCTTTGGACCATATAATTCTAGGGTGTCATCTTTTAACATCAAAAATTGATAGACTTTTAAATGATTTATGTAATGTAACACAGTTCCCAGTCAATATGTCCTGTTTAATGACAAGTGAAGCAACGGCGGAAATATTAACAAACTTTGTGATAGAAAATAATATAGAAGTGTAATTTAAGTTAAAATATTTTATTTAGTATGTATTTAATTTTAAGTTTAATTTTTTAAAAGAATCATTTTGTTTTGTATTTATTAGAACAATTATAATTTATATGTAAATTTTTATATAATTTTACAAATAAAAGCAATGGCAAGAAGGCTGAATAAGCCAAAGCCTAAATAAATTAAAAAAAAAAAAAAAATAGCTTAAAAGTTCTTCCATAAATGTATGTGTGGAACCTCTCCACAGCCCATACCAATCCTAAAGCTTCTTTTTCTAACTGTGAGTATCGCTTTTCTCTTTCCGAGAGACTCTTACTGGCAAAACATATGACTTTACCTTCTTGAATTAAGACAGCTCCTAAACCAACTGGACTCGCTTCTGAGATAATTTGTGTTGGAACATCTGACTTGTAATACCCGAGTATTTTCTCATCACTTATTATTTCTTTGATTTTATCTGAACTTTCTTGTTCTTTTGTTCCCCAAACAAACTTTGCATTATTTAAAGTCAATTTTCTTAAAGGTTCTGAAATTGTAGACAAATGCGGTATGTATCTTCCCACAAAATTAACTAAACCTAAAAAACTTTTCACTTCATTTTTGTTTGTTGGCGTTCTAAATTCTTTCACTGCAATTACCTTATCTTCTGAAGGTTTAACTCCATCTTTTGTTATTAAATGTCCCAAGAACTTAACTTGTTGTTTATCAAATTGGCATTTCTTTGTATTTAATTCTAAACCTGCTTCTTCCAATACTTTAAATATTTTTCTTTCATGCTTCATCAGCTCTTCTTTTGTTGACGCATGTATCAGACAATCATCTATATAGCAACAATAGTTTTCACATTTTCCATCACTTAATATTTTTTCTATTGTTCTCTGAAATATTTCCGGTGAACAATTCATTCCCATTACTAATCTTTTAAAAACATAGGTATGTTTAGGTCCCATGAAAGCTGTTATATATTTACTTTCATCATCTAATTCTAAATGATAAAATCCATTTTTAAGATCAATTTCTGTGAACCATTTACTGTTTCCTATTTCTCCCAAAAAATCTTCTAGTATAGGTATCGGATGCTTTTCCATTTTTATCGCTTTATTTACTTGTCTTAGATCTATACAAATTCTGACTGTGCCATCTGGTTTTGGAACCGGTACAATTGCTGAATTCCAACTTTGAACTCCTGTAACTACTTCAATTATATCAGTTTTCTCCATTTCATCCAGTTTCATTTCTACTTTTTTTCTCAGCGACAGTGGTGGTCTCCTATATGGTGTATAACATGGCTGAACCTCTTTGTTTATGGGTAGTTTTATTTTTATTCCTTTTGCCTTTTGCATCTTTTTGTCTGATTCGATTCTGTTTATATTTAATCCAATTTTCAAAACACCTAATTCTTTTGCTGTTTCTTTTCCTAGAATTGCTTCTCCTAGTTCTTTTGTTACATATATTTCTGTTGTTACGACTCTATTTCCTACAGTTATATCAGTTTCAACTTTACCTAAAATTTCCAGTGGCTTTTTTGATCCGTATGCATACAACTTCTTTTCAACTTGTGTTGTTTTATTTCTTATTTGTACTCCTTGTTGCTTCAACTTTTTCCATGTCCTTTGATCAATTACACAGCAACTACTCCCTGAGTCGACCAACATTTTTATTTCTACTCCTCCTACTGAAACATTCAATTTATCATCTTTACTTTTATATTGCGACATTCCTCTTATTATGAATAAATTTTCATCACTCTCTGTTTCATTTTCATTTTCGTCGTAGGCTTCATTCTGTACCCATTTTACTCCTTTAGTTCTACAAACTTTAGCAAAATGTCCAATTTTTCCACAGTTTACACATTTGGCTCCTTTTGCAGTGCATTGAGGATCTTTACCAAAATGTCCCACTCTACCACATCGATAGCAGCTTTTACTTTTTGACTCCCATCTGTTTGTCTTATGTCTACCTACGCCTGACCTAACTTTATCTTTTTCTTTTGAATAATTTTGAATATTATTTCTTAACCGGTTTATATTTGAGGGTCCTGACTCTTTTTCGAAATGTGCCATTGTCAAATCTAAATTTTCTAATGTTTTACCAATTTGGTTTACTTCATCTAATTTCACTTTACCTTATTGAAGTAACTTTCTTCTTAGCTCGACTGATTGACAACCTGTTATTATTTGATCTACCTACTGATCATCTAAATTGTCACCAAATTCACATAACTTAGCCTGTATTCTTAATCTAGCAATATACTGTTCTAATGTTTCATCAGGATTTTGTTCCATTTTTCTAAAAACGTGTCTTTCATATGTGGTATTAGACTGACCTAAATAATGTTCATCTAGAGCTAATAACATTATTTCATATCTCAATCTTGGTTTATTTTCCTCAAAAGCAGATTTTCATGAGTTGTAGCTGTACCTGGTAATTGCGATGGTTCTAATTTTTCATCTGGCAGAGAATAATAAACGTCTTGCACTTCCATTCCTGCACAGTGCAAAAAAATATTCTTTATACGTGTATAATCAGTTACTCCAGCCGCATCAATATAGTGTTGAAATGCTCTCTTCCACCTTTTCCATTCTTTACCACAATTTGATTTATAGTTTGCTGGCAAAAAGGGTTGTATGCCCATCAATTCTAAATTAGACATTTTTTTTTATCACTTTTATGTTTATTATTTTTTTATTTTATATGCTCACTTTTATGTCGTTCTATTTTATCCTTATTTTCAGTTTATCCTTATTTAAATCAATCCTTATTTTTTTTTTTTTTTTAATTTATCCTCGTCGCCATTGTAGCACATTTGAATATCTGTTTATTGTATCACTTCTATATTGTTATCATTTGTTTTACATAAATTAATCAAAGTATACATAATATATATGTATGATGTATGACATATCAAAGTATGTCATTCACAGACACTACAGCAACAACTAAAAAATCTTATCGTATCAACAAATTTCACATCGATGTCTAAAAAGAATACGTACATAATATTAATTGGCGTTAATGACATTTTATTGGTATGTATAAATTGTTTATGTAAAATACTTTATATCTTAATATCTTAATATCATAATATATATATATATATATATATATATATATATATATATATATATATATATATATATATATATATATATATATCATATTTAATAACATAATTAAGATTATAAAAAATATTTAAATTGTATTTTTCTTTATAGAATAAGAGTCCTAAACAGTTTAATTTAAACACCAAAAAAATTAGTCAGATTTTAAGACGAGCAAATGCAAAAGGTATTTGGCTAACTATCCCACAGCCACCTAAATTTAAAAATGAAGCACAGTCAAGGCTGTTACGTTTATACAATAACATTTTACTGAAACTAAAAAAACGTGATTATGATTATTTGAGTTTGGACCTATGGATCTATATAAGCTTGAGGTTTGCTTATCTGCGATGTTGACGGTTTCCAATTCTCGGATTGCTTGATTGCATCTAACTCCTTTGATAGCTATAGATTGCGCCAAAACTTTTTGAAGGACCTTTTTGTTATTAAATAATTAATAACAATTTTTTATTTTGCATTAAATCAAATAGCAGCGAAACACTAGTATTTTACATAAAAACATTTATTATACAAATACACTTGACGAATTACAATAATTGAAACTTAAATGAATAATTATATGTATCAATGTTACTGTGATACAATTCACTATTAAAATCTTTTATTATAATTATTAAACTGTTGAAAGTTGGAGTTGATAATTTAGATGTTTTCTGTTCTAGATGATAGTTAATAATTTAAAGATATTTAGTGATGTTTACTGTATGAAGTTTGAGTTAATAATGAATATTTTAATAGTGTTTTAACAGTACATTGGTACAAAAAGGCATTTGCCAAACCGGCTGGTGGCCTTGGTACGGGCTGGTACGGTCGAATACACAATGCCAGAGTACCAATGACAATAACTTTGTTAGTTAATTCAATAACAAAGAAAGATAAAATATTTGAGTAAACAATAGAATTATTACAGAATTTAAGAACTAAAAATATACAAAATTAGATTCTAATGAAATACATTAAAGAATGCGAAATATCTATATAAAAATATAGGTTGTGTATGCGTTCTTTACCATACTCCCGCGCGTTGAAAATTGGAAGAGTCATCTTGGTTTTCAACTGATGTTCTGTAAGTAGCGGAACGAGATATTGCACTAGACGCTTTGTTTTTCCCTTAGCTGTCTTGATAGTGGCTGCTCGAGTCACTGAAACTTCATTAGCACTTAATTTCACTTGGCTATCCAACATCCATTGCGATGGAGGAAGCTTTGGCTTCTTGATTAAGACCAAAGTTCCTTGCTGCGGTACAGCATCCTTTGACATTTTCCATTTCACGAGCTGATTACAGCGTCCTAAGTATTTGCTTGACCATTGTTTCCAACAACTTTGAATAAAGTCTTGAAATTGTGAGAAGCGCTGCGTTCGGCTTAATTTGATTAGAGCGTCCTCTGCAGGAGCGATTCTAGTGTTTTGCCGTCCTTTAAAGAGGTATCCAGGTGTAAAGGGAATAAGGTCATTGGGATTATTGGAAGTGGGATAAAAGGGGTGGAAATTGAGCATTGCCTCAATTTGAGTTTGCAGTGTATAAGTGTGTTTGAAGTTGGTATGATAATTTAATTTCGTTAGTTTGGCAAGTGGATAAAAATGTAAAATACTGTATTTAAAACAGTCAGGTTTAGAGTGCCATTTAACGATTAAATTTTTGAAATATTCTATACCTCCTGGGTCGATATAGAAGAGTTTGTCAATTATGATATTGCGGTTGATAGATTTAAAATAAATACAAGAACCATATGCATTTTCTAACGCATCACAAAAACCATGAATTTCAATTGTTTTGAAATTCTTGATCAGTGATTTTCGTGGTATTGATGCGTTGTTTAAGGTCGGTAATTGCTTTATTAAAGGAGTCCATGTTTTTACTAAATATTCTGGAATTTCAACATTCCAGTGTAGATTTGTTAGCCATAATTGTTGTCTCAATAGCATAAACGGTTTGACGCAGGGTGATAATAATCCATGTGGATCAAAGATTTTGGCAATGAAAGATAGAACATTTCTTATTGTTAATTTTACAGGTGGATCAAAAATGGCGATGCTGTATTTGAAACAGTCTGTTTTTGAGCACCATTTGACAATTAAAATTTTGAAATGCTCCAAGTCTGCGTGATCTATATAAAAGAGTTGGTCTTGAATAGTGTTGTCTAAATCGAATAAAATAATGGAATCATTCGACATCCATTTTCGTAAATAAAATCCTGCACTGCTTAATGTTTCTATTGTTTTAATACAGCGTAGCTTGAATTCTGATAGATCATTTGATCCAGTCAGAAGCTTATCAACATATGAATCATTAAGGGTGGTGTTTGTGGCATATGGATGTGAATTTGAAAATAATAATTTAGACCTTGTATGTAAGTTAATTAACCATAGTTGTTGTATCATTAATTTGCATGGTATGTCACAAGGCAATAGTAATGCGAGTGGATCCAAGGTTCTAGCTATTAATGATAAAACATTTGCTTTGGTTAATTTCATAAGTAATTGAATTGAATTATGCAATTCCTTGACCGTAAAGATGCCGTTTGTCTTGTTTCTATAATTTTGAATGAAACGTAAATAGTATGTGGTCACGCTATTGATCGATTTAAAATTTGAAAATTTGTCAAATATAAAATTTGACTTAACTATGGAGTAGTTTGACAATATGAATGATTTATGATGTTTACTAGTAACACGCTTTCTTTGTGGTAAAAGAAAGGGTTTAGTAATTGCTGTTTTGAGAACTCCTATACCGTGATGCGGTAAAATATATGTAGGTTCGGATGAATTTTGAATAGTGTTAGTGGTCATGTGACCTAATCGTATATATTCATTAATGAATGCAGAATACATAGATTTATGTTGTGTATTTCTATCAAATTTTCTTTTCAATAAAAGAAATTGTTTGGTAGCTGTGGTTTTGGTATCCCCTAGAGCTGATGTGGGCAATTTTAATGGTAATGTAATTACGAATCTACCATCTGAGTTGCGAGTAGTAGTTTTGTTACAATGATCATGGCATGCTTGTTCTTCTGAAGTTAAAGTCCTACATTTCTTAACAGACTCGCTTTCACAAACCTTGGGAAATTGAGTTTGTTCCTTTATAATTAAAGTGCCACATTCCTTAACATACTCGCTTTCACAAAGCTTGGGAATTTGAGTTTGCAAGGATGTGTGATAATGATGCGCATGATTGTTGTTGGTAACAGATTTGTATTTAATTACTATCCAACCCAGCGAAGTGTTTTGCAAATGCAATCGATTATTGGATAGTGTTGATTTGCCTACGCGTAATAGTTTCCAAAAAATATCAGCTCCTAACAATAAATCCACAGATTGTGGTTCGTTAAAACTAGGATCTGCTAGTTTTATGCTATGCGGTATTGATAGATTGACAATATCCAATGTGATGTGTGGAATTTTGTCGGTTATTGTGTCTGTAAGCAGACAATTTACAAAAGTTTTGTAATTGTTATTGGATGAATGCAAAGTGATTTTTGCTTGTTTATGAGTTTTAGTTTCGGAGTTATCAATTCCGGTAGTAACTACATCCGAATTTGTAGTATGAATGCTCAATTTTTGTAATAACCTCTTGGTAATAAAACTTGATGGACTACCGTTATCCAGAAGAGCGCGAGCGACAATTATTTTACCGTTCTTGCCAGGAATGTTCACCAAAGCGGTTGATAACATAATATGACTTGTGCGTTTGACTTGCGCTGTGAGTGTGCTGGAAGTGGCAGCTTTAGGAATTGAAGTGCTTGATGCTTCAATTGATTTAGACACTGAGATAATTTTATTGATTTTGGTGCCTATTTTAACGTATTGCATAAGAAAATCAGTATTTTCTTCATCAATGCGGTCTATTTCAGCTTGATCCTCAGTTTGTTCATGCATTTGTTCATGAACTTTATTAATCGAAGCCATTAGTGGTTCCCATTGTTTATGAAGAAACTTTATGTTTTCCACATCGTAAGTGGATGGATCTTTTATATCAACATTTTCAATGGCTTTACTGCATTGCTTTAATGATGATTTAATACAATGTATTTTTGTAATTAAGATTTTTAAAGACATTGTGAATGGACCTTTAAAATCTCTATTGATATTTTAAATATAATATTTAAAACTAATTGTAAAAGTATATTATTGCTGATGCAAATAATATGAATGGTACTCTATTACGTACAATACGTAAAAGACTTCTGTGCAAAATACACAGACGGTAATTTCGGTTTGAAAAAAGAATTCAAACGCTAAAAATGGAATAATAATATTCGCTATGTAAATGCGATTGGCGTATGTACTCTAAATGTTAGATGACCTATGTGAGACTATACTTATGGAATCGAATGTTCGCAACCAATGCAATTAATGTATGTGTGCTGAATGACACAAATATAATATTTAAAAATGATTGAAAAAAGATATATTATTGTGGATGCAATAATATAAACGGTGATCTATTACGTAGCACGTAAAAAGATTTCTGTGCAAAATACACAGATGAGTATTTTGGTTTGAACAAATGTATTCAAACGCTTAAGATGGAATAATAATATTCGCTAAATAATGCGATTGGCGTATGCTCTAAGTGTCGTATTCCATTGAGAGGACTTTAAATGACGTAATGTAAGAGGCTATACTTGTGGAATCTAATATTCGCAACCAATGCAATTAATGTGTGTGTGTGTGTGTGCTGAATGACACTAATACGAGTCCTATAGATGGTCATTAGCTTGGTAACGCTAAATGACTTGACTAAAGTGGCAAGGATTTATTAACTACAAACAGAAAACTAAATATCGTTGAATGATTGATTAAAAAATATAATACAACAATGATACGAACTTATGATGGAAGTGAATCATTGATGTCTAAACACCTTGGTAAAATGAAATAACGATTGAAACAGTAGTATATGTAAAAATTTGTAAAAATATAAGATGTAAATGCAAAAACCCAAAATAGAGGTAATTAAAGGATAGGATGGGAATTATATAAATGTTTTAGGATTACCTTGACACCACTGTCGTGTAGTAGCTCTCGTTTCAAGACTGAATCCAGATGCTGCTGCGATTGACTCGTGTGTGCTGTTGTACTTGGCGCCAAAAGTGAGATTTTTCTTGATTGTTCACCTTGCTTGATGAATCCTTTTCAAAGATGACCAATGCGGTGTGAATCTTCTTTGAAGATGCTCAATTGCTGGATCCGTTGATGAGAATCTTGCTTGAAGATGATCAAATGGATGTGAATCTTCTTTGAAGGATCAAAATACTGAATATCCGTTCTTCAAGATGATCAATTCTTGTGAATCCACTCTTGAAGATGGTTTAATGGTGTAAATCCGCTCTTGAAGATGGTTTAATGGTGTACATCCGGCTCGAAGCTGACCAAATGGTTGATCCGTGTCGAAGGATCAAATGACTACACAAGCCAACGTTTGTAAAAAATAGCAGCGAAATGCAAGAATTTTGCAAAAAACATTTATAACGAAGTGCACTTGACGAATTACAATAATTGAAACTTAAATGAATAATTATATGTATCAATGTTACTGTGATACAATTCACTATTAAAATCTTTTATTATAATTATTAAACTGTTGAAAGTTGGAGTTGATAATTTAGATGTTTACTGTTCTAGATGATAGTTAATAATTTAAAGATATTTAGTGATGTTTACTGTATGAAGTTTGAGTTAATAATGAATATTTTAATAGTGTTTTAACAGTACATTGGTACAAAAAGGCATTTGCCAAACCGGCTGGTGGCCTTGGTACGGGCTGGTACGGTCGAATACACAATGCCAGAGAAACAATGACAATAACTTTGTTAGTTAATTCAATAACAAAGAAAGATAAAATATTTGATTAAACAATAGAATTATTACAGAACTTAAGAACTAAAAATATACAAAATTAGATTCTAATGAAATACATTAAAGAATGCGAAATATCTATATAAAAATATAGGTTGTGTATGCGTTCTTTACCATACTCCCGTGCGTTGAAAATTGGAAGAGTCATCTTGGTTTTCAACTGATGTTCTGTAAGTAGCGGAACGAGATATTGCACTAGACGCTTTGTTTTTCCCTTAGCTGTCTTGATAGTGGCTGCTCGAGTCGCTGAAACTTCATTAGCACTTAATTTCACTTGGCTATCCAACATCCATTGCGATGGAGGAAGCTTTGGCTTCTTGATTAAGACCAAAGTTCCTTGCTGCGGTACAGCATCCTTTGACATTTTCCATTTCACGAGCTGATTACAGCGTCCTAAGTATTTGCTTGACCATTGTTTCCAACAACTTTGAATAAAGTCTTGAAATTGTGAGAAGCGCTGCGTTCGGCTTAATTTGATTAGAGCGTCCTCTGCAGGAGCGATTCTAGTGTTTTGCCGTCCTTTAAAGAGGTATCCAGGTGTGAAGGGAATAAGGTCATTGGGATTATTGGAAGTGGGATAAAAGGGGTGGAAATTGAGCATTGCCTCAATTTGAGTTTGCAGTGTATAAGTGTGTTTGAAGTTGGTATGATAATTTAATTTCGTTAGTTTGGCAAGTGGATAAAAATGTAAAATACTGTATTTAAAACAGTCAGGTTTAGAGTGCCATTTAACAATTAAATTTTTGAAATATTCTATACCTCCTGGGTCGATATAGAAGAGTTTGTCAATTATGATATTGCGGTTGATAGATTTAAAATAAATACAAGAACCATATGCATTTTCTAACGCATCACAAAAACCATGAATTTCAATTGTTTTGAAATTCTTGATCAGTGATTTTCGTGGTATTGATGCGTTGTTTAAGGTCGGTAATTGCTTTATTAAAGGAGTCCATGTTTTTACTAAATATTCTGGAATTTCAACATTCCAGTGTAGATTTGTTAGCCATAATTGTTGTCTCAATAGCATAAACGGTTTGACGCAGGGTGATAATAATCCATGTGGATCAAAGATTTTGGCAATGAAAGATAGAACATTTCTTATTGTTAATTTTACAGGTGGATCAAAAATGGCGATGCTGTATTTGAAACAGTCTGTTTTTGAGCACCATTTGACAATTAAAATTTTGAAATGCTCCAAGTCTGCGTGATCTATATAAAAGAGTTGGTCTTGAATAGTGTTGTCTAAATCGAATAAAATAATGGGATCATTCGACATCCATTTTCGTAAATAAAATCCTGCACTGCTTAATGTTTCTATTGTTTTAATACAGCGTAGCTTGAATTCTGATAGATCATTTGATCCAGTCAGAAGCTTATCAACATATGAATCATTAAGGGTGGTGTTTGTGGCATATGGATGTGAATTTGAAAATAATAATTTAGACCTTGTATGTAAGTTAATTAACCATAGTTGTTGTATCATTAATTTGCATGGTATGTCACAAGGCAATAGTAATGCGAGTGGATCCAAGGTTCTAGCTATTAATGATAAAACATTTGCTTTGGTTAATTTCATAAGTAATTGAATTGAATTATGCAATTCCTTGACCGTAAAGATGCCGTTTGTCTTGTTTCTATAATTTTGAATGAAACGTAAATAGTATGTGGTCACGCTATTGATCGATTTAAAATTTGAAAATTTGTCAAATATAAAATTTGACTTGGCTATGGAGTAGTTTGACAATATGAATGATTTATGATGTTTACTAGTAACACGCTTTCTTTGTGGTAAAAGAAAGGGTTTAGTAATTGCTGTTTTGAGAACTCCTATACCGTGATGCGGTAAAATATATGTAGGTTCGGATGAATTTTGAATAGTGTTAGTGGTCATGTGACCTAATCGTATATATTCATTAATGAATGCAGAATACATAGATTTATGTTGTGTATTTCTATCAAATTTTCTTTCCAATGAAACAAATTGTTTGGTAGCTGTGGTTTTGGTATCCCCTAGAGCTGATGTGGGCAATTTTAATGGTAATGTAATTACGAATCTACCATCTCAGTTGCGAGTAGTAGTTTTGTTACAATGATCATGGCATGCTTGTTCTTCTGAAGTTAAAGTCCTACATTTCTTAACAGACTCGCTTTCACAAACCTTGGGAAATTGAGTTTGTTCCTTTATAATTAAAGTGCCACATTCCTTAACATACTCGCTTTCACAAAGCTTGGGAATTTGAGTTTGCAAGGATGTGTGATAATGATGCGCATGATTGTTGTTGGTAACAGATTTGTATTTAATTACTATCCAACTCAGCGAAGTGTTTTGCAAATGCAATCGATTATTGGATAGTGTTGATTTGCCTACGCGTAATAGTTTCCAAAAAATATCAGCTCCTAACAATAAATCCACAGATTGTGGTTCGTTAAAACTAGGATCTGCTAGTTTTATGCTATGCGGTATTGATAGATTGACAATATCCAATGTGATGTGTGGAATTTTGTCGGTTATTGTGTCTGTAAGCAGACAATTTACAAAAGTTTTGTAATTGTTATTGGATGAATGCAAAGTGATTTTTGCTTGTTTATGAGTTTTAGTTTCGGAGTTATCAATTCCGGTAGTAACTACATCCGAATTTGTAGTATGAATGCTCAATTTTTGTAATAACCTCTTGGTAATAAAACTTGATGGACTACCGTTATCCAGAAGAGCGCGAGCGACAATTATTTTACCGTTCTTGCCAGGAATGTTCACCAAAGCGGTTGATAACATAACTTGACTTGTGCGTTTGACTTGCGCTGTGAGTGTGCTGGAAGTGGCAGCTTTAGGAATTGAAGTGCTTGATGCTTCAATTGATTTAGACACTGAGATAATTTTATTGATTTTGGTGCCTATTTTAACGTATTGCATAAGAAAATCAGTATTTTCTTCATCAATGCGGTCTATTTCAGCTTGATCCTCAGTTTGTTCATGCATTTGTTCATGAACTTTATTAATCGAAGCCATTAGTGGTTCCCATTGTTTATGAAGAAACTTTATGTTTTCCACATCGTAAGTGGATGGATCTTTTATATCAACATTTTCAATGGCTCTACTGCATTGCTTTAATGATGATTTAATACAATGTATTTTTGTAATTAAGATTTTTAAAGACATTGTGAATGGACCTTTAAAATCTCTATTGATATTTTAAATATAATATTTAAAACTAATTGTAAAAGTATATTATTGCTGATGCAAATAATATGAATGGTACTCTATTACGTACAATACGTAAAAGACTTCTGTGCAAAATACACAGACGGTAATTTCGGTTTGAAAAAAGAATTCAAACGCTAAAAATGGAATAATAATATTCGCTATGTAAATGCGATTGGCGTATGTACTCTAAATGTTAGATGACCTATGTGAGACTATACTTATGGAATCGAATGTTCGCAACCAATGCAATTAATGTATGTGTGCTGAATGACACAAATATAATATTTAAAAATGATTGAAAAAAGATATATTATTGTTGATGCAATAATATAAACGGTGATCTATTACGTAGCACGTAAAAAGATTTCTGTGCAAAATACACAGATGAGTATTTTGGTTTGAACAAATGTATTCAAACGCTTAAGATGGAATAATAATATTCGCTAAATAATGCGATTGGCGTATGCTCTAAGTGTCGTATTCCATTGAGAGGACTTTAAATGACGTAATGTAAGAGGCTATACTTGTGGAATCTAATATTCGCAACCAATGCAATTAATGTGTGTGTGTGTGTGTGCTGAATGACACTAATACGAGTCCTATAGATGGTCATTAGCTTGGTAACGCTAAATGACTTGACTAAAGTGGCAAGGATTTATTAACTACAAACAGAAAACTAAATATCGTTGAATGATTGATTAAAAAATATAATACAACAATGATACGAACTTATGATGGAAGTGAATCATTGATGTCTAAACACCTTGGTAAAATGAAATAACGATTGAAACAGTAGTATATGTAAAAATTTGTAAAAATATAAGATGTAAATGCAAAAACCCAAAATAGAGGTAATTAAAGGATAGGATGGGAATTATATAAATGTTTTAGGATTACCTTGACACCACTGTCGTGTAGTAGCTCTCGTTTCAAGACTGAATCCAGATGCTGCTGCGATTGACTCGTGTGTGCTGTTGTACTTGGCGCCAAAAGTGGGATTTTTCTTGATTGTTCACCTTGCTTGATGAATCCTTTTCAAAGATGACCAATGCGGTGTGAATCTTCTTTGAAGATGCTCAATTGCTGGATCCGTTGATGAGAATCTTGCTTGAAGATGATCAAATGGATGTGAATCTTCTTTGAAGGATCAAAATACTGAATATCCGTTCTTCAAGATGATCAATTCTTGTGAATCCACTCTTGAGGATGGTTTGGTAGTAGGGTAGGAGAGCGGGTTCTAGAACAGTTTGGAGTGGGGATGCATTTAGGTCACGGTATGAAGAAGGGGGGCGTGGCTAGACTTGGAAGAATGTAAAAGGGGGTAAGGGTGGGGTAAGGAGTGAGGGGGGCGTGGCTAGACAATGTTGGGGGGTAATAGTGCTGTAATATGAAAGAGTGAGATAGCGATATTAATTATTACGTGTGTGTTAGTATTGGCGTAATTATTGCATTCTTCGTCAATTTCCGGAAGCCAATCGTTTATGTTCGTGTCCTAGATGTCATTACAGCTTTTATCTCTAGGTACATTCTCTACAATACCCAAGGTTATGAGTGAGAAAGCAATAGTGGTAAAGAGTGAGATACCGATATTAATTCTTATGTTTGATTTGTTATTGGTTATAAGATTATGACAGTGTTAAATTATTTATAACAGTGTATTTATAGCGCACGTGTTAAAACTGTGTGAGAACAAGCGCATGTGTGAGAACAAGCGCATTAGTTCGATTTTCCAAACGTCGACAAATTTTTTTGTTATACATTTCATGTTTTAGTTAAATGTAGAGGGCCGGATTAGGTATTGTTGTATTAAATTATTTATTTAAGTATACTAAAAGTTATAATATACGTACATTATATCATTGATGATTCTCAAAGCATACAGTTATTTTTTTATGTGTTGTAATAATCATAAAGTCTTATAAGTCAGACAATGGGGCCGGATTGGGTATTGTTGTATTAGATTATTTATTTAAGTATACTAAAAGTTATAATATACGTACATTATATCATTGATGATTCTCAAAGCATACAGTTATTTTTTTATGTGTTGTAATAATCATAAAGTCTTATAAGTCAGACAATGGGGCCGGATTGGGTATTGTTGTATTAGATTATTTATTTAAGTATACTAAAAGTTATAATATACGTCCATTATATCATTGATGATTCTCAAAGCATACAGTTATTTTTTTATGTGTTGTAATAATCATAAAGTCTTATAAGTCAGACAATGGGGCCGGATTGGGTATTGTTGTATTAGATTATTTATTTAAGTATACTAAAAGTTATAATATACGTACATTATATCATTGATGATTCTCAAAGCATACAGTTATTTTTTATGTGTTGTAATAATCATAAAGTCTTATAAGTCAGACAATGGGGTCGGATTGGGTATTGTTGTATTAGATTATTTATTTAAGTATACTAAAAGTTATAATATACGTACATTATATCATTGATGATTCTCAAAGCATACAGTTATTTTTTTATGTGTTGTAATAATCATAAAGTCTTATAAGTCAGACAATGGGGCCGGATTGGGTATTGTTGTATTAGATTATTTATTTAAGTATACTAAAAGTTATAATATACGTACATTATATCATTGATGATTCTCAAAGCATACAGTTATTTTTTTATGTGTTGTAATAATCATAAAGTCTTAAAAGTCAGACAATAGGGCCGGATTGGGTATTGTTGTATTAGATTATTTATTTAAGTATACTAAAAGTTATAATATACGTACATTATATCATTGATGATTCTCAAAGCATACAGTTATTTTTTTATGTGTTGTAATAATCATAAAGTCTTATAAGTCAGACAATGGGGCCGGATTGGGTATTGTTGTATTAGATTATTTATTTAAGTATACTAAAAGTTATAATATACGTACATTATATCATTGATGATTCTCAAAGCATACAGTTATTTTTTATGTGTTGTAATAATCATAAAGTCTTATAAGTCAGACAATGGGGTCGGATTGGGTATTGTTGTATTAGATTATTTATTTAAGTATACTAAAAGTTATAATATACGTACATTATATCATTGATGATTCTCAAAGCATACAGTTATTTTTTTATGTGTTGTAATAATCATAAAGTCATATAAGTCAGACAATAGTGTTGTTTTACATATATGATGTTATAACACCACAGTAACTGTTAAAATAGTAGGAGGATATTTTATTATACAAATTTATTAGGTAGCGGTTTGATCCATATGTATGAGGCTATATAGGTTGTGGATAATAGTAGAATCACAATTAGCTAAACCAAAAGCTCTAACTTAAGTTGAAACAAACTTTTTAAAATAAAACTGCTCGAAGGGTCGGGGCCCCCCGAGAATTTTATTTATTTTGAATGCGCGGGGATGATAGAATTAAGAATTGATAGTCTGATGGTAAATATATTATAGTAATAAATAAGTAAAGTGCTACCCTGTTAAATTTTTATATTATAATTTATATATAAGTCTAAGAATATGATTGTTGAGCGTAAGACCTATGTAACGGGATTCTGTTGGTGGAGGTGGTAAATTCATGTATAAATGTCACTTAAATAGAGATGATGTTGAGCTGTAATTACAGAGTAATATTTTCTTAGTGCAAGCTAAAGTTTAATAGTATGAACGGATTTAAGAATATTCCAGGCGTAACATGGTTATTGGATTCGGGGGATATACGCGTCGGCATTGACAGTGAAGATAGATATTATGTTCAGGATATAACTGACGATTTTGATATAGATGACTGTGATTCAGAGGATATGACGGATAAAGAAGAAAAGAAGACATACGAGAAAATTATAGAGAGTTATGCTGATGAAATAATAATAGGTCACGAAGAAATTGAAATACAGGAAGAAGATTCTGATGTGGAAATCATAGAATTATTAGAGAGTGATAGTGAAGTTATTGAAATATTAGACTCTGACGATGAAATTGTAGAGGTGTTAGACTCTGATGACGAAATTGTAGAGGTGTTAGACTCTGATGACGAAATTGTAAAAGTATAACATAGTGATTAATGCATATTTTTTATGTAAAATTATATAAATAAATGAACTTTTAAAAACAATTGTGAAATGAAGTACCTATATTATTAAAGGAAGATATGTATTCAATCAAAATAGGATTAAATTGTACTAAAATGATATATTATTAAAAATGATAATAATTTCAAACATGTCGTATATATTAGAAGAAATATCAAAACTATTGTAATTACTTAATTTATAATATATAAAAATTTAAAATGTATATAATTCTTTTATTTATTTATTTATTTATTAGGGTATAACTACATCCATTAGAATCATAATATAACATATAATTACAATCACAACAGTTTCTTATTTGACATGGAGGTCCATCTCTTTGTATTTTCTAGTAAACACTCACTTTCTTTGTATTTTTTTTTTTAGAACAGCTCCAACTTTTGAAATCGTTTTCGAAACTTGTTCATAATCATTTAAAAATTTATAATCCATTATTTGGTTATGAGATGGTTACTCTTTAATGACTTTAAAGATATTATTCATTATTTATAATGGTTATGTAATTTTATTAACAATTCCAGATAATGGTTTATACTCAACAATCCGGTCATGTAATATTAAACAATAAGCATGAACGTAGTCTACAATATTTTCAGATGTTTCTAATTCAAGCCTTATATCAACTGGAGCAGGTTTTAGAAATTCTTTCTGTTTTGAACAATCTATTACTATTAAAGGTGCATTTTCTTTAAAATTCTTTAAATTTAAAATGGGATTTGGCTCTTTATCATTGTATGATTTTTGGAAATTAGCATACATTTCATATGCTATTGCATACTTATTATTGTCATAATCAAGATTAAGATTATCATAGGGGTACACATCAGAATTTAAGTATAGTTTTACGTTTCTTAAGGTACAAGTGTGAAATTTACTTATATCCTTTGTAATATCGTCTTTACCTTCTCTTTATAACCCTAATATAACATAACGTGGCTTTTTAAGTGCTGTAGATGTTTTAATAGACCAAGATTGATTTGTCGTGCGTGGTAACGCTGGATATTCGTACAAGTCCCAACTTCGAAAGCCAATATATAATGATTTATCGAGTTCTATTGTTTGTAATAATTCTAATTTCTTTTTGTCTGATACATTTATATGAGGCATACACCATTGTATTTTGTCAATGACTACTTTTGGTAATACATCTTTAGCTGCTGCTATCCAAAGTGCGTTATTATCGTTTTTTGATCGAATTAATATTAATTCATGCTTTACTGGTAATATAATTTTTTTAAAGTCTTCACAGAACCCAAATATTGTTTTAAGAGGAATACAAACTTACTTATATCGCGTTTTATAGTTTCATAAATATCTGATATGATAATTTCATATATTAACGAGTCAGTATCAATATATAATAACTTTAAATTATTATTAAAAAATTCTTTTTGCATATAATTATAATGAAAATCATACATTACTGTTTTAGATAAATCTAATATTGAAAAGCCAACATATATAGGTTTATTAAATGTAATATTAGGTTTTAAAAGTATTATACCAGAGATAGAAATTTAAATATATATATAAAATGAAAGTAACATATATAACTGGCTTAGAAATCAAACCTAAAGGTATCCAAATATAAAATTTCTTTTTCTTCTTCTTCTGGTTATACCAGGATTTTTATTTGAATCAATTTCAACCGAATTTATTTCATATATTATACTTTCAAATAGGTATAAAATACCATTTAATATGAAAACAGGTGTAGATTTTGAAGTGTCTTTTGTTTTACCTTCAATGTATAAGTAAGATTCCGAGGGTAATGTATATACATTATGTTGATTTATTGGTATACGAATTTCGTCATTATATTTATAGCTGGTTGTGTTATATGGACTGTATGAATGTATTTCATATTGGCTTAATGATTCGTCAAAGAGAATTTTATCTTCAATATGAGTTTACATTCAAATTACATTCCCATATAATATTTTCATATATAAAGATTAAATATTTAAAACGTATTTTATTACTTTATAACACATGCCTGGTTAAACAATGAAGTTTATAAAGCAAAAAGAAACTCTTTCTGTAAAAATATTGATAATCAAAGTAATAATTACACTAATAATTCAAAACATGGATCACTATTACCAAATGACATTAGATGCATTATTTGTGGACCTTCAAACTGTGGAAAAACTAATGTTATGTTATGTTTAATCTAATTGAACATCCAAATGGGTTGCGATTTAAAAATATATACATTTATTCAAAATCTTTATATCAACCAAAATATAAAATATTACAACAAATTATGAAGAATATTAATGGTATGGGATACTATACATACACTGACAATGAAGAGATTATTAGACCTGAAGATGCTAGCCCAAATTCTATATTCATATTTGATGATGTTGCTTGCGATAAACAAAATAATATTCGAAATTTTTTTAGCATAGGCCGTCATAATTTGATAGACTCTTTCTATTTATGTCAGACTTACAGCAAAATTCCAAAGCAATTAATACGGGATAATACTAATTTTATTATATTATTCAAGCAAGATGACTTAAATTTAAAGCATATATATGATGATCATGTTAACTTTGACTTTCCAAGTTTTCTAGAGTTTAAACAAGTTTGTAATTTATGTTGGAATTCAAATAAATATTCCTTTATGGTAATAGATAAAAATAGTGACTTAAATAACGGGCGATACAGAAAAGGATTTGATATGTTTTTAGATATAACCAAGTAATCTTTACAATAATATTTGTGATATATGGAGATTTTGAAACATTATTAAAACCCATTAGTACTTGTTATCCTGAAACTAATACATCATTTTCAAATAATATTCAAATTCATGAACCATATTCTTTTGCTTATTATATTAAATGTTCCTTTAATGATTCCTTAAGTAAGTTTGTTACGTACAGAGGTATTAATTGCGTTAAAGTATTTATTGAAACAATAACTGAAGACGCTAAACAAATTTATAAAGTCTTAAATAAAGTGAAGCCTTTAAATAAATTATCTAATTGGCAAAAACAGGAATATGATGAAGCTTCTATTTGCCATATTTGTGAAGGTATCCTCAATGGTGATAAAGTGTTAGATCATTGTCACTTAACTGGTAATTACCGAGGAGCTGCTCATAATCATTACAATTTAAAATTTACAATTCCAAAGTTTATACCTGTCATATTCCATAACTTAAGTAATTACGATAGCCATATAATTGTAAAAGAATTAGGTAATGATAGTGAAAAAATTGAAGTTATTCCAGAAAATAAGGAAAAGTATATATCTTTTACGAAACATATTTTGGTGGAATCAAAAGTCGATAAAAATGATAAAGTTCATAACTGCTATATTAAACTTAGATTTATTGATTCTTTACGATTTATGCATTCTAGTTTAGAAACACTTGCAAAAAATTTATTATCAGAACAATTTTTCGAATTAAAAAAATTCTATCCGAATGAAAATCATTTCAATTTATTAAAACGTAAAGGTGTATTTCCTTATGAATATGTAAATAGTAGGGATATGCTTAATGAATCTGACTTGCCATCTCAAAATAATTTTTATAGCTCACTTAATGGCTGTAATATATCTGACGATGATTACAATCATGCCAAAATGGTTTGGTATGCATTTGAAATGAAAACATTGTGACTTGCCATCTCAAAATAATTTTTATAGCTCACTTAATGGCTGTAATATATCTGACGATGATTACAATCATGCCAAAATGGTTTGGTATGCATTTGAAATGAAAACATTGGGGAATATTCAGACTTATATTTAAAGATCGATGTTCTGTTGTTAACAGATATTTTTGAAAATTTTCGAGATGTGTGCTATAAAACATATAATTTAGATCCCTGTCAATATTATACAGCACCAGGACTTTCTTGGGATGCTATGTTAAAGTATACAAGTATTGAATTAGAACTTTTAACAGATATTGATATGTTACATTTTATTAAAAAAGGTATAAGAGGTGGAATATCACAATGCTCTCACAGACATGGAATTGCAAATAATAAATATATGTCCAATTATGATTCAAATAAAGATTCTCAATATTTAATGTATTGGGATGCAAATAACTTATATGGTTGGACTATGAGTCAATATTTACCACATGAGGGATTTAAATGGTTAGATACATATAAATTACAAACATTTAATGTAGAAGCTATTGAAGATAACTCAGATGTTGGTTATATATTAGAAGTCGATTTAAGATATCCTAATTATTTGCACGATGAACACAATGATCTACCTTTCTGTGCTGAAAATATTAAACCACCTTGCATTAAAACAAATGACGTTTAAATTAATACCAAATCTAAATAACAAGTATAATTATGTGCTTCACTATAGATCGTTAAAGCAATGTCTTAAAAATAATCTGAAAAAAATAAAATTCATAGAATTTTGGAATTTAAACAGTCTGATTGGTTAAAAAGTTATATTGATCTAAATACATTAAAAAGAAAGAACTCTGCAAATACATTTGAGAAAGACTTTTTTTAATTAATGAATAATTCAGTTTATGGTAAAAAACAATGGAGAATGTAGATAAACGTGTCGATGTAAAGTTAATAACTCATTGTGATAATATAGGACATAAAATGGGTGCTAATACACTTATAAGTAAACCAAACTATCATAGTTGTTCTATATTTCATGAAACTTAGTTGCTATTCAAATGCAAAAACTTAAAGTTTTTTATAATAAACCATTGTATTTAGGATTAAGTGTACTTGATATATCAAAAACTTTAATATACGATTTTCATTATGATTTCATCAAAAACGTCTATAAAGGTAATGCTAAATTGTTGTATACAGATACAGATTCATTAATATATCAAATTAAAACATAAGTAAAGTAGGTCTTAGTGGAAATGATAATAAAAGATATGTATTAACTGATGGTGATATTGAGGGTTCATGCACAGCTAAAGCAAAAGGAATTAAGAAAAATATTGTAAACAAATTCGAACGTAACTTGAACATAATGGGAACGTAACTTGAACGTGTTTTAATACATCCATATAAAATAAGATACACATATTTTATTAGTAATGTTTTGTTATATATAATTCTTATATGATTAACACTGGTCATAAGAGCTCTAATATATATGCATAGACATAATAATGTATGAGTATGCGTACATAAACTGGATGACAATTGTATACGTTATATGCGAACGTAACTTGAACGTAATGGGAACGTAACTTGAACGTAATTCAACGTAATGGGAACGTAACTTGAACGTAATTCAACGTAAATTCAACGTAACTTGAACGTAATGGGAACGTAACTGAACGTTACGTTGAATTACGTGTTTTACGCTATTTTGAACATTCTCCATATAAAATTGACTGAGAATCAGAAAATATTTTTAAAAAAATCGCTGTTACTTGTGAAATCTTATAGCTACAAAAAAAAAAAAAAAAAAAAAAACAATGTACTAGACATGTGCGAATACCACCTCCTTACATAGATTTAGGCCTATAGTTCACATTGCTATTGAAGTGTATTCGAGTTATGAGCAAAAATCCAAAAAAAATTTGATGAAAATCCCATAACTTTTACAGTTTTTATCACAGAATGTTCAAAATAGTGTTAAAACGACGAATTGAGAAAAAAAAATAATGCGTTTTAACGCTATTTTGAACATTCTGTGATAAAAACTGTAAAAGTTATGGGATTTTCATCAAATTTTTTTTGGATTTTTGCTCATAACTCGAATACACTTCAATAGCAATGTGAACTATAGGCCTAAATCTATGTAAGGAGGTGGTATTCGCACATGTCTAGTACATTGTTTTTTTTTTTTTTTTTTTTTTTTTTTTGTAGCTATAAGATTTCACAAGTAACAGCGATTTTTTTAAAAATATTTTCTGATTCTCAGTCAATTTTATATGGAGAATGTTCAAAATAGCGTAAAACACGTAATTCAACGTAACGTTCAGTTACGTTCCCATTACGTTCAAGTTACGTTGAATTTACGTTGAATTACGTTCAAGTTACGTTCCCATTACGTTGAATTACGTTCAAGTTACGTTCCCATTACGTTCAAGTTACGTTCGCATATAACGTATACAATTGTCATCCAGTTTATGTACGCATACTCATACATTATTATGTCTATGCATATATATTAGAGCTCTTATGACCAGTGTTAATCATATAAGAATTATATATAACAAAACATTACTAATAAAATATGTGTATCTTATTTTATATGGATGTATTAAAACACGTTCAAGTTACGTTCCCATTATGTTCAAGTTACGTTCGAATTTGTTTACAATATTTTTCTTAATTCCTTTTGCTTTAGCTGTGCATGAACCCTCAATATCACCATCAGTTAATACATATCTTTTATTATCATTTCCACTAAGACCTACTTTACTTATGTTTTAATTTGATATATTAATGAATCTGTATCTGTATACAACAATTTAGCATTACCTTTATAGACTTTTTTAATGAAATCATAATGAAAATCGTATATTAAAGTTTTTGATATATCAAGTACACTTAATCCTAAATACAATGGTTTATTATAAAAAACTTTAAGTTTTTGCATTTGAATAGCAACTAAGTTTCATGAAATATAGAACAACTATGATAGTTTGGTTTACTTATAAGTGTATTAGCACCCATTTTATGTCCTATATTATCACAATGAGTTATTAACTTTACATCGACACGTTTATCTACATTCTCCATTGTTTTTTACCATAAACTGAATTATTCATTAATTAAAAAAAGTCTTTCTCAAATGTATTTGCAGAGTTCTTTCTTTTTAATGTATTTAGATCAATATAACTTTTTAACCAATCAGACTGTTTAAATTCCAAAATTCTATGAATTTTATTTTTTTCAGATTATTTTTAAGACATTGTTTTAACGATCTATAGTGAAGCACATAATTATACTTGTTATTTAGATTTGGTATTAATTTAAACGTCATTTGTTTTAATGCAAGGTGGTTTAATATTTTCAGCACAGAAAGGTAGATCATTGTGTTCATCGTGCAAATAATTAGGATATCTTAAATCGACTTCTAATATATAACCAACATCTGAGTTATCTTCAATAGCTTCTACATTAAATGTTTGTAATTTATATGTATCTAACCATTTAAATCCCTCATGTGGTAAATATTGACTCATAGTCCAACCATATAAGTTATTTGCATCCCAATACATTAAATATTGAGAATCTTTATTTGAATCATAATTGGACATATATTTATTATTTGCAATTCCATGTCTGTGAGAGCATTGTGATATTCCACCTCTTATACCTTTTTTAATAAAATGTAACATATCAATATCTGTTAAAAGTTCTAATTCAATACTTGTATACTTTAACATAGCATCCCAAGAAAGTCCTGGTGCTGTATAATATTGACAGGGATCTAAATTATATGTTTTATAGCACACATCTCGAAAATTTTCAAAAATATCTGTTAACAACAGAACATCGATCTTTAAATATAAGTCTGAATATTCCCCAATGTTTTCATTTCAAATGCATACCAAACCATTTTGGCATGATTGTAATCATCGTCAGATATATTACAGCCATTAAGTGAGCTATAAAAATTATTTTGAGATGGCAAGTCACAATGTTTTCATTTCAAATGCATACCAAACCATTTTGGCATGATTGTAATCATCGTCAGATATATTACAGCCATTAAGTGAGCTATAAAAATTATTTTGAGATGGCAAGTCAGATTCATTAAGCATATCCCTACTATTTACATATTCATAAGGAAATACACCTTTACGTTTTAATAAATTAAAATGATTTTCATTCGGATAGAATTTTTTTAATTCGAAAAATTGTTCTGATAATAAATTTTTTGCAAGTGTTTCTAAACTAGAATGCATAAATCGTAAAGAATCAATAAATCTAAGTTTAATATAGCAGTTATGAACTTTATCATTTTTATCGACTTTTGATTCCACCAAAATATGTTTCGTAAAAGATATATACTTTTCCTTATTTTCTGGAATAACTTCAATTTTTTCACTATCATTACCTAATTCTTTTACAATTATATGGCTATCGTAATTACTTAAGTTATGGAATATGACAGGTATAAACTTTGGAATTGTAAATTTTAAATTGTAATGATTATGAGCAGCTCCTCGGTAATTACCAGTTAAGTGACAATGATCTAACACTTTATCACCATTGAGGATACCTTCACAAATATGGCAAATAGAAGCTTTATCATATTCCTGTTTTTGCCAATTAGATAATTTATTTAAAGGCTTCACTTTATTTAAGACTTTATAAATTTGTTTAGCGTCTTCAGTTATTGTTTCAATAAATACTTTAACGCAATTAATACCTCTGTACGTAACAAACTTACTTAAGGAATCATTAAAGGAACATTTAATATAATAAGCAAAAGAATATGGTTCATGAATTTGAATATTATTTGAAAATGATGTATTAGTTTCAGGATAACAAGTACTAATGGGTTTTAATAATGTTTCAAAATCTCCATATATCACAAATATTATTGTAAAGATTACTTGGTTATATCTAAAAACATATCAAATCCTTTTCTGTATCGCCCGTTATTTAAGTCACTATTTTTATCTATTACCATAAAGGAATATTTATTTGAATTCCAACATAAATTACAAACTTGTTTAAACTCTAGAAAACTTGGAAAGTCAAAGTTAACATGATCATCATATATATGCTTTAAATTTAAGTCATCTTGCTTGAATAATATAATAAAATTAGTATTATCCCGTATTAATTGCTTTGGAATTTTGCTGTAAGTCTGACATAAATAGAAAGAGTCTATCAAATTATGACGGCCTATGCTAAAAAAATTTCGAATATTATTTTGTTTATCGCAAGCAACATCATCAAATATGAATATAGAATTTGGGCTAGCATCTTCAGGTCTAATAATCTCTTCATTGTCAGTGTATGTATAGTATCCCATACCATTAATATTCTTCATAATTTGTTGTAATATTTTATATTTTGGTTGATATAAAGATTTTGAATAAATGTATATATTTTTAAATCGCAACCCATTTGGATGTTCAATTAGATTAAACATAACATAACATTAGTTTTTCCACAGTTTGAAGGTCCACAAATAATGCATCTAATGTCATTTGGTAATAGTGATCCATGTTTTGAATTATTAGTGTAATTATTACTTTGATTATCAATATTTTTACAGAAAGAGTTTCTTTTTGCTTTATAAACTTCATTGTTTAACCAGGCATGTGTTATAAAGTAATAAAATACGTTTTAAATATTTAATCTTTATATATGAAAATATTATATGGGAATGTAATTTGAATGTAAACTCATATTGAAGATAAAATTCTCTTTGACGAATCATTAAGCCAATATGAAATACATTCATACAGTCCATATAACACAACCAGCTATAAATATAATGACGAAATTCGTATACCAATAAATCAACATAATGTATATACATTACCCTCGGAATCTTACTTATACATTGAAGGTAAAACAAAAGACACTTCAAAATCTACACCTGTTTTCATATTAAATGGTATTTTATACCTATTTGAAAGTATAAAATATGAAATAAATTCGGTTGAAATTGATTCAAATAAAAATCCTGGTATAACCAGAAGAAGAAGAAAAAGAAATTTTATATTTGGATACCTTTAGGTTTGATTTCTAAGCCAGTTATATATGTTACTTTCATTTTATATATATATTTAAATTTCTATCTCTGGTATAATACTTTTAAAACCTAATATTACATTTAATAAACCTATATATGTTGGCTTTTCAATATTAGATTTATCTAAAACAGTAATGTATGATTTTCATTATAATTATATGCAAAAAGATTTTTTTAATAATAATTTAAAGTTATTATATATTGATACTGACTCGTTAATATATGAAATTATCACATCAGATATTTATGAAACTATAAAACGCGATATAAGTAAGTTTGTATTCCTCTTAAAACAATATTTGGGTTCTGTGAAGACTTTAAAAAAATTATATTACCAGTAAAGCATGAATTAATATTAATTCGATCAAAAAACGATAATAACGCACTTTGGATAGCAGCAGCTAAAGATGTATTACCAAAAGTAGTCATTGACAAAATACAATGGTGTATGCCTCATATAAATGTATCAGACAAAAAGAAATTAGAATTATTACAAACAATAGAACTCGATAAATCATTATATATTGGCTTTCGAAGTTGGGACTTGTACGAATATCCAGCGTTACCACGCACGACAAATCAATCTTGGTCTATTAAAACATCTACAGCACTTGAAAAGCCACGTTATGTTATATTAGGGTTATAAAGAGAAGGTAAAGACGATATTACAAAGGATATGAGTAAATTTCACACTTGTACCTTAAGAAACGTAAAACTATACTTAAATTCTGATGTGTACCCCTATGATAATCTTGATCTTGATTATGACAATAATAAGTATGCAATAGCATATGAAATGTATGCTAATTTCCAAAAATCATACAATGATAAAGAGCCAAATCCCATTTTAAATTTAAAGAATTTTAAAGAAAATGCACCTTTAATAGTAATAGATTGTTCAAAACAGAAAGAATTTCTAAAACCTGCTCCAGTTGATATAAGGCTTGAATTATAATGCTTATTGTTTAATATTACATGACCGGATTGTTGAGTATAAACCATTATCTGGAATTGTTAATAAAATTACATAACCATTATAAATAATGATTAATATCTTTAAAGTCATTAAAGAGTAACCATCTCATAACCAAATAATGGATTATAAATTTTTAAATGATTATGAACAAGTTTCGAAAACGATTTCAAAAGTTAGAGCTGTTCTAAAAAAAAAATACAAAGAAAGTGAGTGTTTACTAGAAAATCTTACGGACGATGAGTTGCATTTACTACCAATAGAGTTCTTTTTGCATTATATAATGTTTTCCACCGATATTGAACAAAACTGGAACCGGCTTTCAATACATTTAAAAGAAGATCACTTTATGCAGGAGCGTCGGTTATGCTACAAACATTATAACAAAGGAAGAATACAAAGAGATGGACCTCCATGTCAAATAAGAAACTGTTGTGATTGTAATTATATGTTATATTATGATTCTAATGGATGTAGTTATACCCTAATAAATAAATAAATAAATAAAAGAATTATATACATTTTAAATTTTTATATATTATAAATTAAGTAATTACAATAGTTTTGATATTTCTTCTAATATATACGACATGTTTGAAATTATTATCATTTTTAATAATATATCATTTTAGTACAGTTTAATCCTATTTTGATTGAATACATATCTTCCTTTAATAATATAGGTACTTCATTTCACAATTGTTTTTAAAAGTTCATTTATTTATATAATTTTACATAAAAAATATGCATTAATCACTATGTTATACTTTTACAATTTCGTCATCAGAGTCTAACACCTCTACAATTTCGTCATCAGAGTCTAACACCTCTACAATTTCATCGTCAGAGTCTAATATTTCAATAACTTCACTATCACTCTCTAATAATTCTATGATTTCCACATCAGAATCTTCTTCCTGTATTTCAATTTCTTCGTGACCTATTATTATTTCATCAGCATAACTCTCTATAATTTTCTCGTATGTCTTCTTTTCTTCTTTATCCGTCATATCCTCTGAATCACAGTCATCTATATCAAAATCGTCAGTTATATCCTGAACATAATATCTATCTTCACTGTCAATGCCGACGCGTATATCCCCCGAATCCAATAACCATGTTACGCCTGGAATATTCTTAAATCCGTTCATACTATTGAACTTTAGCTTGCACTAAGAAAATATTACTCTGTAATTACAGCTCAACATCATCTCTATTTAAGTGACATTTATACATGAATTTACCACCTCCACCAACAGAATCCCGTTACATAGGTCTTACGCTCAACAATCATATTTTTAGACTTATATATAAATTATAATATAAAAATTTAACAGGGTAGCACTTTACTTATTTATTACTATAATATATTTACCATCAGACTATCAATTCTTAATTCTATCATCCCCGCGCATTCAAAATAAATAAAATTCTCGGGGGGCCCCGACCCTTCGAGCAGTTTTATTTTAAAAAGTTTGTTTCAACTTAAGTTAGAGCTTTTGGTTTAGCTAATTGTGATTCTACTATTATCCACAACCTATATAGCCTCATACATATGGATCAAACCGCTACCTAATAAATTTGTATAATAAAATATCCTCCTACTATTTTAACAGTTACTGTGGTGTTATAACATCATATATGTAAAACAACACCATTGTCTGACTTATATGACTTTATGATTATTACAACACATAAAAAAATAACTGTATGCTTTGAGAATCATCAATGATATAATGTACGTATATTATAACTTTTAGTATACTTAAATAAATAATCTAATACAACAATACCCAATCCGACCCCATTGTCTGACTTATAAGACTTTATGATTATTACAACACATAAAAAATAACTGTATGCTTTGAGAATCATCAATGATATAATGTACGTATATTATAACTTTTAGTATACTTAAATAAATAATCTAATACAACAATACCCAATCCGGCCCCATTGTCTGACTTATAAGACTTTATGATTATTACAACACATAAAAAAATAACTGTATGCTTTAAGAATCATCAATGATATAATGTACGTATATTATAACTTTTAGTATACTTAAATAAATAATCTAATACAACAATACCCAATCCGGCCCCATTGTCTGACTTATAAGACTTTATGATTATTACAACACATAAAAAAATAACTGTATGCTTTGAGAATCATCAATGATATAATGTACGTATATTATAACTTTTAGTATACTTAAATAAATAATTTAATACAACAATACCCAATCCGGCCCCATTGTCTGACTTATAAGACTTTATGATTATTACAACACATAAAAAAATAACTGTATGCTTTGAGAATCATCAATGATATAATGTACGTATATTATAACTTTTAGTATACTTAAATAAATAATCTAATACAACAATACCCAATCCGACCCCATTGTCTGACTTATAAGACTTTATGATTATTACAACACATAAAAAATAACTGTATGCTTTGAGAATCATCAATGATATAATGTACGTATATTATAACTTTTAGTATACTTAAATAAATAATCTAATACAACAATACCCAATCCGGCCCCATTGTCTGACTTATAAGACTTTATGATTATTACAACACATAAAAAAATAACTGTATGCTTTGAGAATCATCAATGATATAATGTACGTATATTATAACTTTTAGTATACTTAAATAAATAATCTAATACAACAATACCCAATCCGGCCCCATTGTCTGACTTATAAGACTTTATGATTATTACAACACATAAAAAAATAACTGTATGCTTTGAGAATCATCAATGATATAATGTACGTATATTATAACTTTTAGTATACTTAAATAAATAATCTAATACAACAATACCCAATCCGGCCCCATTGTCTGACTTATAAGACTTTATGATTATTACAACACATAAAAAAATAACTGTATGCTTTGAGAATCATCAATGATATAATGTACGTATATTATAACTTTTAGTATACTTAAATAAATAATTTAATACAACAATACCTAATCCGGCCCTCTACATTTAACTAAAACATGAAATGTATAACAAAAAAATTTGTCGACGTTTGGAAAATCGAACTAATGCGCTTGTTTTCACACATGCGCTTGTTCTCACACAGTTTTAACACGTGCGCTATAAATACACTGTTATAAATAATTTAACACTGTCATAATCTTATAACCAATAACAAATCAAACATAAGAATTAATATCGGTATCTCACTCTTTACCACTATTGCTTTCTCACTCATAACCTTGGGTATTGTAGAGAATGTACCTAGAGATAAAAGCTGTAATGACATCTAGGACACGAACATAAACGATTGGCTTCCGGAAATTGACGAAGAATGCAATAATTACGCCAATACTAACACACACGTAATAATTAATATCGCTATCTCACTCTTTCATATTACCCCACTATTACCCCACTATTACCCCCCCAACATTGTCTAGCCACGCCCCCCTCACTCCTTACCCCACCCTTACCCCCTTTTACATTCTTCCAAGTCTAGCCACGCCCCCCTTCTTCATACCGTGACCTAAATGCATCCCCACTCCAAACTGTCCTAGAACCCGCTCTCCTACCCTACTAATGGTGTAAATCCGCTCTTGAAGATGGTTTAATGGTGTACATCCGGCTCGAAGCTGACCAAATGGTTGATCCGTGTCGAAGGATCAAATGACTACACAAGCCAACGTTTGTAAGAAATGGCAGCGAAATGCAAGAATTTTGCAAAAAACATTTATAACGAAGTGCACTTGACGAATTACAATAATTGAAACTTAAATGAATAATTATATGTATCAATGTTACTGTGATACAATTCACTATTAAAATCTTTTATTATAATTATTAAACTGTTGAAAGTTGGAGTTGATAATTTAGATGTTTACTGTTCTAGATGATAGTTAATAATTTAAAGATATTTAGTGATGTTTTCTGTATGAAGTTTGAGTTAATAATGAATATTTTAATAGTGTTTTAACAGTACATTGGTACAAAAAGGCATTTGCCAAACCGGCTGGTGGCCTTGGTACGGGCTGGTACGGTCGAATACACAATGCCAGAGTAACAATGACAATAACTTTGTTAGTTAATTCAATAACAAAGAAAGATAAAATATTTGATTAAACAATAGAATTATTACAGAACTTAAGAACTAAAAATATACAAAATTAGATTCTAATGAAATACATTAAAGAATGCGAAATATCTATATAAAAATATAGGTTGTGTATGCGTTCTTTACCAATGATTGTTTTAATACTAACTTAACATTGTGTACATTTATTAATTAGTTTATTTATAATATTTCAGAACCAAACCAGGAAGTCATCGATGTCAGAGACTTATTTATTTTAAATAATGAAGTCAATAAAGACCTCTTTGAGAAGTATGTATAATTTGTATAATATTATAAAATATGTGCGTTATTATTTAGTAATTAATAAACAATGTTTTGTTTTAGATTTTGTGGACGTAACAACAGAATTGATGAACTACACTGGAATAAACGAGGCATGGAATTAGTTGAAGAAAAAATCAAATTATTTATTAAGTAATCATTTAGTAACAAGTGTTGCTTTATAATTTAAATTGTATTTCTTTAATTGATTTCAAAGTATTTTCTATTTCCTTTATTTTCTTTCTATAAATTAATTTCCCTATAATATCCCTTCAATTCCAGCTACTTCTGGTAACCCAAAATTTGTTTTGTTGAGTTTCTGTGTATTTTTATATTAATAAACAAACATTTTACAAATGAGATATTATTTTGTAACTGGTAAAATATATGAAGTAAACAGCTAAATTGTATAAAATACAATTATAGAAAAAACATACGACTGCGTTTATGAGATGTATACCGGAAAGGTGAATGTATAGTTCAATTGTTTCATATTATTATAGTGTTAATTTGGATATATTTAGTATGCCTAACCTTCACGGGATGTTGATTTACGGGATATTTAGTTATTTATTTATTTATTATTTTTATCGATAGGCACTACATTCTTATAGTATATACCTTACATAATATAAATTTACATAAATTAAAATCTTCTCTTATGACTAAAAATGTGAAACCTAACTAAAGAACAAGAACTTAAAATCTAATTTGACTACATTATAAACATACTTTTACAGATAAATTGACTGATTTAGAAAAATTATCTTACACAACTATTTAACAACTTTTCCAAATATGATTCACCTCCAAACTATCGCAACTTGAACTAAAAAAACGTTTAATTTCTTTATGCAAGCAAAATTATTTTTTTTAGGATTCAAAATATTAACCAAATTATATAGTATTTTTGATTTTATTGGAAACAAACATATTTTCAAATCAAGTATTTACAGTTTTAAATTAAATACATTTAAAAACAATATTAGGATTATTCTATTAACTTTAAATCAAACTAATAATATACACGTCGCTTTGCGACGGGGCGAAGCGCTAGTCTTACTATTATAATGTTCGTAATGTTCCAATTTAACATGGAAAACTCATAAGAACTCATAGATATATATATATATATATATATATATATATATCCGGTAACAAAATCTGTATGGTATCTTCTAAACGGCGCCTACAAAGTTTTTTAAATTTTTAAATTATGTAAAGGACGAATTTCTAAGACTTTCTACGTCCCTGAATTTTTCCCTGAATTTCACTGGAAAAAATTATTCTGGAAAAACTGGAAAATTCGAAAAAAATACTTTTGCAAATATCTGACGAACTAGAAAAGATAGAAAACTGAAATTTGGAATGTGTATTGAGATCATAATTGTGCACATTTGCCAATAGTTGGACATTTGAAATTTAAGTTCAGTAGCGGCACGAATTTCCGGGGGCAATGTTAGAATAGAGTTAGGACGTTCAAATTTAATATGTAGGCTCGCTCTAGACAGTCATTAATGAAAAAAATAAACAGCTTCAAATTTCCAGTGGCGGAGGGAGTTGAGACAGTAAAAGCCAGAAATATTGAAAAAGTAGTATTAAAACTTAGGGTATGTATTGAGACACTAATTGCGCATGTTTGCCAATAATTAGATTACCAAAATTTTAATTCAGTAGCGGCGTGATTTTTTAGGGGCAATGTTTCAACAGAGCTAGAACGTTGTTATTTCGAACGTGGGCCCCATATAGAGTGTCATTAAAGACAAACTATAGAAAACTGCAAATTTTTAGAGCCGGCGGGCGCTAAGGGCCAAAAAACAGAAATATGAAATATATAAAGATAAATAACTATAGTTTAAAATATATGCTCTTAGGTACAAACAAAATAGATACCTGTGCTAAAATTTGACAAACTTCTTCAGTAGCGGAGGTATGTGGGGGGTACTAATGCTAAAAAAAAAATACAAAGCTGAAATTTAGTATGCAGATATAGATTGACACATTAATAACGAAAATATAAACAAACTATATTTTCTTATGTGTACCATTAGAGCAGGGGGTGTTAAACCGAGTATAATAACAATATAGAGGTACAATGATGATATTTTGCATGTAGAATATTAAATAGAAGCACAATAGTTCTCTATAAGTCAGATATTCAAATTAAATTCAATAGTAGAGTTGAATTGATTTTTGGTGCGTTTGTTGTGTTGTGAAATCGAACAGGAGTGAGAGGTATAGGGGGGAAATAGTTAACAGCCCCAAATATCAAAAAATAGATAAAGTGAAAAAATAGAAACTATGCATGTGCATATTTGCGAAAATAAATTTAACCTTAGTAGCGGCGTGAAATTGGGGAAGTGGGGGCGGGAAAAAGCTTTGCCAAAGAACTCAATTTTGAAATTTCGATCATTTATAAAAGTAGGGGTAGATAAAGGTAGAGAGAGTTGCTACGAGCAAAATAGATTGCTATGCCTAAAATTTGACAATTTTATTTCAGGAGCGGGGATTAATGGGGTGACTAATATTATAACGTAAATATAAATACGAAATATAGAATGTAAGATTACTGTACAGTTTTATTCATGTAAATGAATTGCTATAATATCGAATTAATAGTGCTTGATTGGAAGAGAGTGTGGCGCTGGGGTTCAGTACTAAGTAACGGTGGTGTTAGAAGTAGTGGCGATAGATTATAATGGCTCTGGGAGGTAACCGTGTTGTAGAATATGTGCTTTGGTGCTGAAAGTGTGGGTGGCGGGGTATGGGGAAGTGCAATAACGGACAGGAAAAGGCCTAGAGATGAGATTATTACGAGCGAACTGCTAGGCTTTCTTAAAAACATAAATAAATTGATGTAATTAGTAGGTTTACATTGAAATTAGTGAAAATTTTATCAAAGATTTATCTTATCGAACAATTATTAAAAAATAATGTACTACTAAGAATGAAATTTAGTATGCAGGTTGCCAGTATAGTATTAATTTTGAAAACTAATTGTTAAGAGATTAGTACGCAGGGGGTGGAAGCGCAGGATTATTTAATGATTGCGCTAAACTGGGGGGATAGGAAAGTACCCTAATGAGCGATGATGCTCAGGTAGCCTGTAGTGTTGCAAGTGGGCGCATTGTGGCAAACATGCAGATGAATACAATTAAAAGTGCAAGATTGATGCAGAGCATGGAGCCAAGAGGTGATTGATGTTTAGGGGCGGGGCAGTGGACATTAATCAATACTGTGCTTCATTATGGTTAATAATAATTTTACGCAGCGGGGGCGCTGTGGAAGTATTTTAAGGACCGACGATGCTCAGGGAAGAAGCGATGCAGAGTGCTAAAAGTAGAAGGCGCTCCATGGCGGAAGTTTAGAGGAATCAAATTAAAAGTTCGGAAACGTAAGAAAGCATGGAGCCAAGAGGTGACGATTGGGGCTTATGGGCGGAGGCACTATAACAAAATAAGGAATTATAACAAAATAAGAAAATATAAATTAAAAAAATGATATATTTTTGCGAAAATTACTTAAAAATAATATTTTGCATTATTTTCAATTTATCAAATAACTTTTTTTATTCTCAAATATTAGATACACGTCGCTTTGCGACGGGGCGAAGCGCTAGTCTTACTATTATAATGTTCGTAATGTTCCAATTTAACATGGAAAACTCATAAGAACTCATAGATATTTATATATATATATATATATATTTATATATATTTCCGGTAACAAAATCTATATGGTATCTTCTAAACGGCGCCTACAAAGATTTTTAAATTTTGATATTATGTAAAGGACGAATTTATAAGACTTTCCACGTCCCTGAATTTTTCCCTAAATTTCCCTCGAAAAAATTATTCTGGAAAAACTGGAAAATTCGAAAAAATACTTTTGCAAATATCTGAGGAACTAGAAAAGATAGAAAACTGAAATTTGGTGTGTGTATTGAGATCATAATTGTGCACATTTTCCAATAGTTGGAAATTTGTAATTTAAGTTCAGTAGCGGCGCGAATTTCTGGGGGCAATGTTAGAAAAGAGCTAGGACGTTCAAATTTAATATTAAAGAAAAGAAAATAAAAAGCCCCAAATTTCCAGTTTCGGCGGGAGTTGAGGCAGTAATAGCCAAAAATATTGAAAAAGTAGTATTAAAACTTAAGGTATGTATTGAGACACTAATTGCGCATGTTTGCCAATAATTGGATTACAAAAATTTTAATTCAGTAGTGGCGTGATTTTTAGGGGGCAATGTCGCAACAGAGCTAGAACATTGATATTTGGAACGTAGGCCTTATATAAAGTGTCATTAAAGACAAACTATAGGAAACTGCAACTTTCCAGAGGCGGCGGGCGCTGGGGGCCAAAAACCAGAAATATGAAATATAAAGAGATGAAGGGCTATAGTTTAAAAAATATGTTCTTAGATACAAATAAAATAGATCCCCGTGCTAAAATTTAACAAACTTGTTCAGTAGCGGAGTTTTGTGGGGGTACTAATGCTAAAATATAAATACAAAACTGAAATTTAGTATGCAGATATAGATTGACATTATTGTTACGATAATATAAAAAAAACTACATTTTCTTAAGTGCAACATTAGAGTGAGGGGTGATAAACCGAGTATAAAAACAATATAGAGGTACAACGATGATATTTTGCATGTAGAATATTAAATAGAAGCTAAATAGTTCTCTATAAGTCAGATATTCAAATAACATTCAGTAGTAGAATTAGATTGATTTTTGGTGCGTTTGTTGTGCTGTGAAATCGAACAGGAGTGAGAGGTATAGGGGGAAAATAGTTACCAGCCCCAAATATCAAAAAATAGAAAAAGTGAAAAAATAGAAACTATGCATGTGCCTATTTGCGAAAATAAATTTAACCTTAGTAGCGGCGTGAAATTGGGGAAGTGGGGGCAGGAAAACGCTTTGCCAAAGAACTCAATTTTGAAATTTCGATCATTTATAAAAGTAGGGGTAGATAAAGGTACAGAGAGTTGTTACGAGCAAAAAAGATTGCTATGCCGAAAATTTGACAATTTTATTTCAGGAGCGGGGATTAATGGGGAGACTAATTGTTATTTAATTAAAATAGCTTAATTAATAATAAACACAACACATGGATTTTCGAATTATATTTACCACTTAACAATTTATTTGATGTGGTACAACAAGATTAACAACAATTTTAATAACTATATTTAATATTAGAAAGGTTCAAACAAAGTAAGATTGCATTTGTAGGTTTTAATAGGTCTTACTCGTTTGACGATTGTAATGAAAGAGATATTTTAGATGTGTTTAATAACTAAAGTAAAGAATATTATAATGGAAGGAAGGGGGGATATCCCTTCTGGTGGCTGAAAACTAATATGCTGACTTGTTACCTCTAGAGGTTGTTATCTAAAGTTCCAAGAGATACATGGCCACCCAGCGGCTGGGAATGTTTATATAAATCAATTCTTATATATGAAATTAATAGCCTGACTTAAACACTTGGATCATCAGCAGATAAGTTCTACAAATAACATTTAAAAACAGATGTAGTGAACCCAAAAATGAACTAATTTGAGTTTCGGACATATTTAAATCTTATGCTATGATATTATTTGAATTCACAATTGATTTTATAAGTAAATGTCTAATGAGAACAATTCCACTTTTCTTGGCTTAAATTGAATTTGTTTATGGCGCCCGACGAAAAGGGAATTGTTATTCATGACGAAATGCACTTATGTTAATGTTCATTAGGCAATAGAGCCAGTTTGTTAAATCACTATTTGTCTTTTTGTTGTCATTTAAATAATGTCCTTCCCAGGGATGAAGGAGTTGATTCGCCCCGGAGTCCATCTCTGTAGTAGCAAATTGTCATCCTTGTTGATTACTGAATCTCGCGGTCCTGAACCCGTTGATAGTTTCCAGTTCCTTCTTTGTTGTAGGTAAATTACAAAAAAATAGTCATGACGCCATCTCTTCCAAAAGCGCTGAATCCGGTGTTGAATAATGTTGAACAACTTGAGTCCATGTGGATTTTGATCAGCGACTTGCGGTATCGGAAGTGATGTAATCGTTCTGTTTATTAATGGGTGAACTGGAGTGATAGGTTCTAGGTCGTGAGGATTGCTGGACATTGGATACAATGGTTTGGAGTTAAGGATGGTTTCAATTTGTACAACTATTGTGTATGTGTGCTTTGTTAAAGTTGGTTTACGTGTGTGTAATGTTTGCGTGAATAATTTGAAAGTGATTATGCAACGTTGTATGAGACCTAATGGGTCAAAAATTGTACCTATGAATAATAATATTGTGCGCTTGGTCACATTGCTAAAAGGTGGTACATTCGAGATCTTATATTTTATGTAATTGTCTTTACATTTGTAAATTAATTGATTAGTATTATCATCTCCCGCTGTTAGATCGTCAGCATAAACATCTTGGACGATGTATATTGAGACTAAATGGTATTTGAATGAATTATAATAGCTGGCTTGCGTTAACGATCTGACAGCTAGAAATGATATTGACGCTTGACCACAAGTGACTGTATTGAGGCGGTATGCCTTAAGGTCTTCTTTGGGCGAGAATCGCGAAAGAAGAGGTTGTAGGTTGTGTCGGTCATCGCGTATTTGAACTTGTCGGTACATTTTCTTAATGTCGGCGCACACAATGAATTTGAAATTTTGAAGTATTGATAGTATATTCAAAGGTGAGCCTTGGAGGTTGATAGCGACAGCCTGCATTTTGTTTAGAGAGCCGATGGATATTTTAGCAGAGCCATCGAAAACAACTCTTAATTTTGTTGTTGTGTTATATGACTTGAGCACCCCGTGGTGTGGTGATAAATATGCAATGTATTTATTGTTGGGGTGTGTATTGAATGACATGTGGCTGCGCGAAATGTACTTGTTCATAAATTTGTAGTATTGAATCTTGAGCTCAGGGTTTTTAATGAGTGACCTGTCAAGATTACATTGTTTTGTGGCTATCGTTTTAGTTTGGTCTAATTTGAATGGAATGTCTACGGCAAAACGCCCATTAAATAATATAGCAGTTGTTGCTTTTTGTTTTTCGCAAACAATCTTTTCTGGGAAGAACTGAACAATATTCGAAAGGTTCTCAATGGCCCAGAAGCGTTGTAGCGAGGTTTGAGATGAAAGTTTTGACGTGACGTAACCTTGCTCGATGCCATTATGTGTGAATGAATTGTTGTGTACTGGTGATTCAGAATGAATCCTATGCTGTTGTAGTGCAAATGTTGACTCGGGGTTTGGAGCCACTGTGGCATCTGTGTTTAACAGGGTTTGGTATTTATATGAAGCAACACAATATTTTTCAAATGTTGCTGATAAATCCCTTTCAATTTCAGTAACAGCCGCAGTGTTTGTGTAATTGATTGTCCCGAGGAATGTTATATTTGATTCCCTAAATTTATTATATGTTTCCTTTAATAAAGTGAATCTACTGGAGATTTCTCCTGTGACTATGCACGTGCTATCCAGGTCTACCTCATTTATGTAATTGATCAAGTTTAATATTTGTGTTTTAATAATGCGACACTGGATGCGTTGTCTCGGCAAGTCAGACATTTTGTAGAGTTATGTAAGGAAACGTTGAAAAGTAAAAAAAAAAAAGAATTTAGGTAATCAAATATAGATTGCGTTATATCGCAATAAATAGTTTGTAAATAATTTGGAACGTGTGTATAAATAGTTGTAGATAATAATTGTCCAAATTATTTAATGAAGTTTGTATAAAAATATCGTTCGTGTAGCTACGGATATTAATATCTCTGTGTTACACGTGTTTGTTAAAAATTGTAATTGTAAATAATTGTAATAATAATGTTTGCAATAATTGTTCATAAATAATTTGGTAAATGGTTTGTGAAAATAATGAATGTCCAAATTATTTAATGAAGCTTGTATAAAAATATCGTTAGTGTAGAAACGAATATTAATTTTCCTCTGTCACACGTGTTAATTAAACATTGTACGTTGTAAATGTAAATGTTGTACGTGAGATTGTGTAACAGAGCTTTGCAAAATTGTTGAAATATACATTTTGTTGTATAATAATTGTAAATGATTGTATTAATAATATTTGCAATGATTGTTCATAAATAATTTGGTAAATGGTTTGTGAAAATAATGAATGTCCAAATTATTTATGAAACTTGTATAAAAATATCGTTAGTGTAGAAACGAATATTAATATCTCTCTGTCACACGTGTTTGTTAACAATTGTAAATTGTAAATGTAAATGTTGTACGTGAGATTGTGTAACAGAGCTTTGCAAAATTATTGAAATGTGAATTTTTGTTGTGTTGTAATAATTGTTTATAAATAACTTGGTGATTGGTTTGATAAAAATGATGAATGTCCAAGTTATTTAATAAACCTTGCATAAAAATATCGTAAAATTCAGAGACAGATATAATATGGCTCTTTCTACTCTACTTTCTAAGTGTTGATTAGGGTTGTTAGTTTTAAATAATTGTTGCACACACAATACACAGTAATATAAATTGAAAATATGGAATGATTATAGGAAGTGTAATATAAAAGGAAAATGAACTTAGCTTGTTTTGATGCTGTAGTGTTCCAGGGCTGTGTCAGCCGTTGTATTCTTGTAGATTTTGCTGATCCGTTGTACATAGGCCTCTAGTTCGGGTTCCTATACTGAATTCTGTCGGCGTGTTGTTCTTGTAGATTTGCTGATCCGTTGTACATAGGCCTCTAGTTCGGGTTCCTATACTGAATTCGGTCGGCTTGTGTTGAAGTGGCAGGTAGCTCTGGTTTATATGCTTCCGTGTGTCGGTTGTTTTGTAGCGATGTTGAAATACTAATTACACTGCTTGCTGGTTGAATTTGTCTTTGGATATATGACGATATCCGTTCTCGAAGGACCAAAATGTTAATAATTGAAGCAGCTTAATTAATAATAAACACAACACATGGATTTTCGAATTATATTTAACACTTAACAATTTATTTGATGTGGTACAACAAGTTTAACAACAATTTTAATAACTATATTTAATATTAGAAAGATTCAAACAAAGTAAGATTGTATTTGTAGGTTCTAATAGGTCTTACTCGTTTGACGATTGTAATGAAAGAGATATTTTAGATGTGTTTAATAACTAAAGTAAAGAATATTATAATGGAAGGAAGGAGGGATATCCCTTCTGGTGGCTGAAAACTAATATGCTGACTTGTTACCTCTAGAGGTTGTTATCTAAAGTTCCAAGAGATACATGGCCACCCAGCGGCTGGGAATGTTTATATAAATCAATTCTCATATATGAAATTATTAGCCTGACTTAAACACTTGGATCATCAGCAGATGAGTTCTACAAATAACATTTAAAAACAGATGTAGTGAACCCAAAAATGAACTAATTTGAGTTTCGGACATATTTAAATCTTATGCTATGATATTATTTGAATTCACAATTGATTTTATAAGTAAATGTCTAATGAGAACAATTCCACTTTTCCTGGCTTAAATTGAATTTGTCCACTAATATTATAACGTAAATATAAATACGAAATATAGAGTGTAAGATTACTGTACAGTTTTAATAATGTAAATGAATTGCTGAAATATCGAATTGGTAGTGTCTGATTGAGAAGAGTGTGGCGCTGGGGTTCAGTTCTATGTAACGGTGGTGTTAGAAGTAGTGGCGATAGATTATAATGGCTCTGGGAGGTAACCGTGTTGCAGAATATGTGCTTTGGTGCTGAAAGTGAGGGTGGCGGGGTATATGGATTGAATCGAAAGTGCAATAACGGGCAGGAAAAGGCCTAGAGATGAGATTATTACGAGCGAACTGCTAGGCTTTCTTAAAAACATAAATGAATTGATGTAATTAGTAGGTTTACATTGAAATTAGTGAAAATTTTATCAAAGATTTATCTTATCGAATAATTGTTAAAAAATAATGTACTTCTAAGGATGAAATTTAGTATGCAGGTTGCAAGTAAAGTATTAATTTGGAAAACTAATTGTTAAGAGATTAGTACGCAGGGGGTGGAAGCGCAGGATTATTTAATGATTGCGCTAAACGGGGGGTATAGCAAAGTGCCCTAATAAGCGATGATGTTCAGTTAAGCTGTAGTGTTGCAAGTGGGCGCATTATTGCAAAGGTGCAGATGATTACATTTAAAAGTGCGAGAACGATACAGAGCATGGAGCCAAGAGGTGATTGATGTTTAGGGGCGGGGCAGTGGAAATTGTTTAATACTGTGCTTCATTATGGTAAATGATAATTTTACGCAGCGGGGGCGCTGTAAAAGTACTCTAAGGACCGACGATGCTCAGGGAAGGAGCGATGCAGAGTGCTAAAAGTAGGAGGCGCTTCATGGCAGAAGTTTAGAGGAATCAAATTAAAAGTTCGGAAACATAAGAGAGCATGGAGGCAAGAGGTGACGATTGGGGCTTATGGGCAAGGGCACTACATACTGGTCAATACAGTGCTTTATTACTGTAAATAAAGGAATTATAACAAAATAGTATTTTGCATTTTATTTGCGATATATACAACAGACTTGGAGGGGGTAATGGAAAGAGGACAAGATGGGGGGGTGCTAATAGGAAGACACTACAAGATATGGACTTTAGCATACGCTGACGATATAGTCCTGTTGGCAAAAAGGGAAGGAGAGCTGCAGGAGATGGCTCACTGGCTAGGGAGATATATAGACAGGAAAGGACTAGAGTTAAATGTGGAAAAGACAAAAATTATGGTATTTAAAAAAGGGGGTGGAGAAAGAAGACATAAAAGGTGAAAATACAAGACAGGGGACATTGAGGAAGTAGAAGAATTTAAATATCTGGGCTACACTTTTAAAAAGTACAATAGAGAAGAGGCTCAGATAAAGGAGGTAGCAAAGAAGGCTGAGCTAGCAATGCGACGGGTATGGTGACTAGGGGAAAAGGTATTTGGGGGGGACATACAAAAGAGAATATGGATGTTTGATAGACTGATAGCCAGTATGATGTTGTATGGAGCAGAGGTTTGGGGGTGGAAGGAGCAAGAAAAGTTGGAAAGAATACAGGTGAGATATATTAAATGGTTACTAGGGCTGGACAGGTGCACGCCAGGATACATGGCTATGGAGAAGCTAAAAAGGGATAAGATACGAATTAAAACAGGGGAAAGAGCAGTAAAATACGAGGAGAAATTGAACAGAGCGGAAAGCAAAATTTTAAAGAAAATAAGAGAGGATAGCATAAAGAATGGGGGGGAGGAGGTCCAAAAAAAAAAAATAGTACTTTGAAAGGAATGGAATGGCGATCGAAGAGGCAGAGAGGAAAAGAATAGGAGGCGCAAGTGTGAAAGAGGAACTGAGGAGAAGGGATAAGGAGATACAACAGCAGGAGAGAATGGGAAAAATAGAAAAAAGTAACTACAATAAAAGATATAAAAGGTTATAAGAAAATACTGTGCCTCAGTACCTTATAGAAAAAGACATAAAATGTACATAAGAAGAACAGCAAGGTTTAGATTGGAAAATGAGGAAAAAGGAAACAGATACTGGGAAAAGAGTGAGAAAAGAAAGTGTAGAGTGTGCGGAGCGGAGGACGAAACACTGGAGCACATTAAGTTTGAGTGTAAGGAAAAAGTAGCTAGCGAAAGGAATATTGGCCAGCTATTAAAGGGAGGCAGTGAAGGAGAGAGGTGGATGGCGGAAATAGTAAGAAGAAAAGGAAAAACAGAAGAATAAATAAGTTGGTGGAGAATAATTTAAATTTAATTGTAAGTTGAAGTATATGAAATGTATTAAGAATGTAGATTGTAAAGCCGAAAGGCGAACAATAAACAATATTTCAGGATTATTTTCTATTTATCAAATAACTTTTATTTATTCACAAATATTAAATACACGTCGCTTTGCGACGTGGCGAAGCGCTAGTCCTATATTATAATGTTTCAACTGAATGTTTATATTCTTATATCCTTATATTCTTATATTCTTATATGTTTCTAATCTTATATGTTTGGTACTGAATTTTGTATAGCAGCGCGAAAACGGCTCTTATGATTTTTTTTAAAATTTCCTATTTTGTAGAGAAAATAATTCTAAGACTTTTGGCGTCCCCGGATTTTTCCCTGAATTTCCTGGAAACCCGTAATTTTGGAAAAACTGGAAAAAAAGTGAGCACTTTTTTGCTGTAATACTTTAAATTCGTAAAAGATAGAAAGTTGAAATTTTGCATGTGTATTAAGGCATTTAATGCTGACATTTCACAAAAATTAGAAATTCAAAAATTGACAAAGGGGGGGTTGAAGAAATTCGGGGGCCCGGTAGGGAACTTTCTAGAAAGTTCATATTCTATATTTTAGAATTATTAAGTATAGCATTAATAATAAAAAATTTAAAATTTCCAAATTTTATTGGGGGGCACGGGGGCAGTATTTGCCGAGAGTAAAAATTGTGCTAGAAAGTTGAAATTTTGTATATAGGCTAATCTTGGTAACTTATTTACGAATCAAAAAAAAAAATTCCAAATTTTGAAAAAAAGTTGGTCAAATAACGCGTAAATTGAAAATATTTTTTATTTTGATAAAAAAAATATATTTTTTTTAGTCAATTTATATGTGTCAATGTATATGTGCGAGTTTATTTATTATTTCAATTTAAAAACAGAACAGTTAAATATGAAATTTAATTACGAATTATTTCATTGGATTCAAATCATACACGTCAAAAAGACGTCGCTTTGACTTTAAAAGAGAATTTAAAGAGAAAAAAGTTCTAAGACTTCTAGCGTCCCTGGATTTTTCCCTGAATTTCCTGGAAACCCGTAATTTTGGAAAAACTCGAAAAAAAGTGAGCCTTTTTTGCTGTATTACTTTTAATTCGTAATAGATAGAAAGTTAAAATTTTCCATGTGTATTAAGCTATTCAATGCTGACATTTCTCAAAAATTAGAAATTCAAAAATTGAAAAAGGGGGGGTTGAAGAAATTCGGGGGCCCGGTAGGGAACTTTGGAGAAAGTTCATATTCTAGATTCTAGAATAATTAAGTATATTATTAATAAAAAAAAATTCAAAATTTTAAAATTTTAATTGGCGGCACAGGAGACATCATTTTTCGAGTGTAAAAATTGTGCTAGAAAGTTGAAATTTTGTATATAGGCTAACCTTGATAACTTATTTACTAATCGAAAGAAAAAATTCCAAATTTTTAAAAAATTTGGTCAAATAATGCATAAATTGAAAATATTTTTTATTTTGATATAAAAAATATATTTTCTTAGTCAGTTTGTATGAAAAATTAATTGTTATTACATGTAGAATTAATATAGGACGAGTTTATTTATTATTTCAATTTAAAAATAGAATTAAATTGTGACATGAAATTCAAGCCACTCACAAAAACAGACGTCGCTTGCGACGGGGGTAAAAGCTAGTCATTATTATAATATTTTAGGTTATAATATTAAATTATTGTTTATTATGAATTTTGTGAGTGACCTTAATCAATTATCAATAACAGATGATGAGGAAGATCAGCTATTATACAAATATAGTACTAAGTTCAGAAATTCGTCATTTTTAAAACAATAATTAAACTGAATCTTGCATTCCCATGGATTTACAACTGTAAACAAATATTCGAATTTCTTAAAATATGGTTTACGTCTCTACTAACTAACTCGGGGTTAAATTTGGACCATAAAACCCGATACAAAAATAAGTACCGAACTAAGCTAACTCGGGGTTTCGTAACCCCGAAGTAAATAAAAGACCATAAAACCGGCCCTTAGACCCTTTCCTTAGTCCATGCTTCACCCCTCCTTCATGTTCAGCGATAAATTTGTACACAAGTGAGTATGAAATACACTCTCAATAAAAAAATTTCATTCCTATTTAGAATTTTTGTTATTGTTTATGTTTTTGTTATAAAAGTTTTGTATGCATTGTTGAAAATAACTATTTACTAAGAGTATTACTTCACTGTAAAACCGAAATATAAATATAAGTTATAAAAGTCCGAGGGCCCCCTAGCCTTTGGGGCCCCGGTGCACTGCACCAACTTGCCCATAACTAGCTACGCCAGTGTGTATACAATACTTTAAGAGTATAATTTAGTTTAACATTGTACATAATGAACGCATGCGCAGTATTGCATACGTTTATGAAATGGTTGCAAGCATGAACAAGGAAGTTATTGGGAATTATATTCGTAACATGTAACAAAATCCTAAAAACTCTAGTTTCTACTAAATATAATAATTGTATTGCAACGATAGGTTTAATTTAGGTAATAATATTATATACTTCTATGTTCTATGACAACGATGAGTTCTACTAACTAAATTTATTTATTAGTTTCCTAATACGAGGTTATATTGAATATAATATATAATACACATCTGCGACTATGTTGTTGAATTATCAAACGTAAACTATTATTTATTATAGCGATGTGTTTTGCTTTAAATCATTTAGGCGGTAACAATATTTAAAATATCATAATGCTTTTTACTAGAAACAATTAGGCAGCGGTTTGTTATATTAACTATTTGTATCAAGTATTGAGTTATTTGTTATATTTTATATTTATTATATTACTAACATATGCAGATTGTTACGACTTTGAATGGTTACGTGATGCTTACGAAATTAGCTTGTACGGAAATTGTATTTTTATAATTTACTTTTAATAATTAATTTGTAGATAATGGTAATTGTTACGGCAGACTCACATTACACACTTATTAACTAAATTAAACACATTCGGACAATGTCGATTGATACAATCAAAACATGATGATAGGTCTCTAATATCAGACTTCTAAATCTCATTTCACAACTTCAGTATGTTTCTTTTGTCATTTTTTATAATTTTTTGTTTTGTTTTTTAATTCTCAATCTCTAACAAAACCACTCAATAATATAATAAATATTCAATATCCAACAGCAATCAACAAACAACGACAAACAACAACAAACAACAACAAACAACAACAAAATCGAATTGGTAAAATAAATGCAATTATTTACAAAAAAATTTGGAACACATGAGAACTTATATAGAAAATGAATTATATTTTATATGTAAGAGCTAATTTTGAAACATAAAATTGTATATACGAGTAATTGTGAGATTTAAACTTTACTTTATTATTTCAAATAGTTCTATTTTAATTTTAATTTTTTAAGGATTGTTTGATAGATTACTTAATAGGGTTTGTCGGGAAGAGGCAAAGTACAAGGAAGAAGGAAACGGACCTATTTAGAAATATAATACTGTAGATTGTAATGTCGAAATACTCACAATTAATATAATAAATACACAACCTCCACAACAAGTTATGACTGTTATGAACAAGTTATGAACAATATTCCGTTTTTTCTGCATTTTTCACTATTTGTGAATTTTTATCAACAACGGTTTTAAACCTTTAACTTTGGCAACTTCTGGACCAAGTAGTAGACATTTCAAAAAGTAATCAAGAATTTTTTCAGATTTTTTGAAAGCCTAGAAAACTGGAAAAACTAAACTGTTCCCTCAAAGTGTATACACCAAGTGTACACCATGACTCGTAAAATATAGTGTGCACACGGAGGGTTAATGTAATAAAAATACAACCTCCACAACAAGCAAATATAAACTAAATTTTCATGGATTCCTCCCACACCGGTATTTCACTAAAGGCACAGGTCGATAATTATGCAAAGGAAGCAATTCATTCACGGCACATTTTAGAAGATGCAACTATAACATTTTCAGATTTCAGCTATCAAACTAATAATATTAAATAAACCCATCCTGTTGATTTATCACCACCATCACACCAAACACACATGAAAAATTGCAATGTATAAGTTAGAACAAGAACAAATTAAAAAACAAAAAGAAGACGGAAGACGGTACTCCTGCATTAATCAAATCATTTAAAACACCCTGATAAATATTGTACTAATTAAACAATCTTAGGAACTATTGTAACTATGAGTGTAGGTAACAAATATGCTTGTACAAAATCCTATCTAAGACACAAAATAATTAAGAGATAATTGGATTTATGAAACTTTATTGACTGTACCAATGAAACTAATTTAAACTGTATATTTTAAATACTTATACTCGTATTTATAGACTATAAAATATTTATTACAAAATATAATTAAATAAAAAAATTAATAATAATAAAAATATTAACTACAATTAAAGCAATTTATTACTAAATATATACCAACATAAGTCGCAATTTAAGAAACTAATCTAACATCTAATTAATTATTTTAATGTTAAAAATTTATTAATTTATTTAATATCGATAAATGAACTTTCATATTAAAATATCCTTTCATATTAAATTAGAAGTAAGATAATAAACAAGACAGGTATATAACTTTAATTTTTATGAGTGTTTAACAATTAAAACAAAAACCATCAAAATCGTAGTGGAACAAACTGAGATTCCCGAACTACGCAATTTTTGCCCCATTTTACTTCACTTTACCTAAGACATGCTTTCAACATGGATACTCTTATGCTTGGTACAGATAGGTGCGACCTAAACATGCGACATCCAACATTTATATATATATTTATATATATATATATATATGTATATATATATATATATATATATATATATATATTTATTTGTTTAAGTCGCACGTATGTGTACGGTACATTAGAGTTTATTCTTTATGTATTGTTTTGTAAATTTGTATTTTACAGAAAGGTTTTTAAGGTACGAACATTGTGGGTACAATTTGAATTATTACCGTACATTGCCGTTTATTTGCGTTTCACTTAAGTTAATAAACGCCTAAAAATGGTTTTCTACAATTCTCTTATTATTTGTATTGTACATTTTTTTATGGCTAACCGTTTGTAATAAAGACGATTTCATATTTTCTTATTTTATTTTTTGCAACAGTTTTATTTATTTTGAAGCTAAGTGGGCGAAGACAAAGGTTACCAAAGCGACGCATAGAAGTATTTATCCTAAATAGAAATAATAGAAAGATTTTACAAAATTACACTAAATTGAGTTTGATATGTTGCATAAATGTCAATGAAAAAAATTAATAAGGGGGCATCGACACAACCAGGTGCAAAGCACATGTGATATTAATAATTAAAATAAAAAAAATAGACATTCACATTGGATAGAATCGAGTCCATTATCAGACAGAATAGAATAGATTTTGTACAAAAATTTAAAACGGATCTACACTGGATAAATTTGAGATGCTAGATTTCCTAGTTAAAGATACTGACAAAATATGTAAAAATAATAAGATTATGATTTAATCGAAGAAAACATATAAAGACAAAATAAATATTCCATGCGAGCAATCGACGAACCCTTGCCTACACGGATAGAAATGGGTATCCTAATTACTAGACAACATAAGAACACAAAAAATGTACATACGGCTATATTCACGAAATAAGCTGAAATATAAATGCTTATCTTAAGAAATACCTATAGAATAGGATACTGTCAATTATATTGGGTCGTGTTGTTAAAGCATAAGAAAATAAACATTTAATATCAAGTGAGTAACTAATACTCACACATGGAAACTTTTGCATTTGAAAACAATGATTCGAAACCCGTGAAAATACAAATTTGTCTGATCTATAAAATTGCAACGCCATCTTACAATGTTGCTTTTACATCCTAATTCGTTTCGTATAAATGATTCTCCTTTATTTCAAAACTATCCACAAAAAATGTCGCTCGCGCAAACATTCAAACAACTGTATCATTAAAACCAAATACTTCTAATCCATACCATAAGTCGAACAAAAAAATTTAAGAGGTCGGCTTTGAAGATCTTGAGTCATCTTCAGATCTATGTAGGGGCATATACAAAAATTTGTGTTTCATATTAAGAAAGCATTATTAATTTGTTTATTATATTACTTATAATTTTACCTTATAAACTCACTAGGTTAATATTTTGGAAAAAAATCGTCGTGTTCTGAAATGGGCTGAATATATAAAAAATTATTCCTAAAGATTGTCCCGCATGGTGTGGCTTTTACTATGTGCTTACTCTGATGTAGTCGAAATCGCAAAACTAAATTAAATCTAGGGTTGACCTTTTTAAGTGATAAAAAAAACCATTGCTGGCTATACTAATTTTTTATAAAAAAAATTATTAAAAAGATCAAGCAAAGCACAACGGTTCGGTGTACGACGAACGAGGAAACAAAGCGAAACCGTTTGCTGTAGGGATAGGAAATAGAGCCGATTTATATTTTCAAAATAATAATCCAACCCGTTAAAAATCTATTTGGTCACATTTGGAACAGAACAGTCCCTATGAAATAAAATTGTACTTGCAGTCTGAACTCTGCATACCACTAACTACTTGTGAACACCACTAGCAGCACGCCCTAAGCAGCTCGTCTTCCGCCTTCCAGTGATCTTTTCGCTGTTCCACCGTAGAATAAGTCATTACCTGCACCTGCGTTCTGCAATAAGAAAAACAACAGTTAGAAAAAAATACTTTTGTCTACTGACTGCATTAATTATAAATCAATAAATTTTAAATATTTTTAAATGGATTTTATATTATCTAAAAACTCATTTAGGCAGCCTCATAACATTTTGAATTAGAGAGTGCATGATGTATTTAATTCTGTAACAATTCTTTGTCTAGGAAATATGGCGCTCGTCCGCGAAAAAATGATACACCTCAAATTTAAAATAAAAATGAAAAAATACTCGCGAATGATAGATCAGGTAAAAACAACAGGGTGTACCACACACAGGTATAAAATAACGTAGAGATTTTCATATTTGTAAATTGAATCGTAGAAATACAATAAATAATAATAGCTACTGTGATAAATAAAATATATCAAATTTACCGTAACTCTGTCATAGTTCCGAGGAAATGGTAACAGAAGCACTAGGATTCAGAGGCCACCTGCGATTTATGCTTATCCTTGGAGATCGCAGTACTTCAATGTTAAGGTCCACTTGGTTTAGAGGCTAAAAATACAACAATGAAATTTAGTATACAAGCAGACTATGAACATTCAAACCTAAATAAACAAAATAATTTTTAAATTTGCATTCATATATTCATAAAATGTTATAAATTCTTAAATTCAATCTGCAAAATTAAAGCTTTGATTTTCAAAAAAAATTAAACTTTCTTAATATCTTAATCATTGCTTACAGGGGAGGAGGTTAATCACTACAGCTTTAAGAATACGTCTGTGAAAAACACCGTGCCCGTGGAGACCGACGTATAGATGCGACATATAGTCTGTCTGGACTTGGTCCTGTAATTACCCTCAGGTTTTACGACATTAATGTAAACTTTACGAAGTGCACTAGGTCCGTGATCTAGAACTCCTGATGAACTCCCATGTATTGGTATTTGTAAAAAATATTAGCTATTAAAATAAAGTAATGACTCTTACAAGAAAATTATTTTAGAAAAAAATTATTTTTTCATTTCTTAACAAGAGAAAAAGTCGCATAGCCTGAAACAGGTTAGAACCAGTCTTTATGATACAAAACAAAATATTATTATTGAATTATTATTTGGAATATCCATAGATAGCTGACGCTCCTGAATACATCATTAACGTATTCTCTGGAACAAAACATAAATTCGTGCATATGAATTTTTATAAAATGAGGTCATATGCCTTTGTCATTAACCGTTGTATAAGATGCGTTCTCTTGTTAAGGATCGAACATGAAATAATGGTTAGAGAGAGAAAGATAGATAGATAGATACTCGTGGTATCATATTTGTTGATTGCTTATAATATTTTACTTAACTTGATATTTAGATTACGTCAAATAAAGATATACCTTTGAAAGCTAAATAATAAATAGAAGACATCAAATTAAATCAGTGTTTTAATTCACCTAACTAATATGTCCAATAATTAAAAAATATTATATACTCGTACCTTATGTAATTCCTTTTGTAATTAATTATGACATATCCTATCGGTTCAACGTCTTCATTAAAACTAATTTTATTTAAATAAAACTTTTTTATACTAAACAAATATATTTTGTTACAAGTTATAACTTGTTTCAAAACCCCTCCCCTAGTCAACTGACTACCCGTAACTCAATGTGCAACCATATCTCAATTACCGTACACAGACTGAATAAATAAATTAAATATTTATCTAAATAATCAGCAATAATTTAGTATAATTGATTAAACGCTTGTTGAACAATCTGTTTTAGTACACTCAAGAAATGTGGTCTTTAAATCTATTTCAGGTCATATCCGACTTTTGTATGAATACGCAAATACTGAACGAGTCGCCCCGTGAGAACCCCGCTTCATCTGTTGCCTAACGAGACATAATAACGGAAAGGGAAGAGGGAGTGAAGGAACATGCAATTTATGTGACTGAATTTATTGATGACCCCTTATTATTTTATATTTATATAAAAATTACATCAAGAAGATATTAATTAAAATTGTAAATAATATAATATTATCCATAAAAAAGATAACGCAATTTTTTTTAAATAATCAAGGACCATTTCTACAGCCTGTGTTTTATTTTTAACGTTAAAATTTAATTTCCAGCTGAGATATATATAACGGAACACACATAATAATATTAAATAAAAAAACGCGCAAGGCTCAAAGAATAAGTACATCAACATAAAACTAAAGCAATAAGTGGGGAGAAGGGTTTACTAGTTTACGTTTCAAGATAAACGAAAAATATTCTAGGCATTTGAAACTAAACATTATTGTAGACATTTTATATTATTGAAAGATTTTTATATAGATTTAAATAATTTTCAACAATTTAACCATTGAAAAAATCTCTTAAAAAGAAGTAAAACCTTAAATAGTTTAAAATAATAGAATTGAATAAACTTACCGCGTACAGCGCAGTTGACAACAAAACGCGTGTTTATCGAATTTAATTAGACGGATCAATTCGTGCACTTGATATTTTTTACACTGAGAATTCTACAATAAACAAACTCACTCATTTAGTTAAAATACATATTTTGCAAGAATAAACTAAAAAAGTTACATTAACTCAAATGAATAAATACATAATCATTGCAGTCATTTTGGATTTAGATTTAAGACCGACCAAACGCACTAACTTAAAAATGTACAGAACACAAGTGTGGGATACTAAGTGAATGCTATGGCAACTGACAATGTTGTACAAGAAGTTGTTAGGGGAATACATATATTGCAAATAACTGACAATTCTAATAGTTAATATTTAAATATTAACCTCTAAATAATTTAATTATGTAATTTACACATTACACATGGAAATTTTAAATGTGAAAAATTTTGAATCTGCACTTTAGTTACAATTAAACTAATTAAACAAAAGCACTGTGTGTATTACTTTCTACAGACGTACAACTTGAACAAAAGATATACTCGTAGATACTTCAGAACAACTATTTTTGTACTAAGAACCATTGACTGACAATAATATTTTTTAACTAGATGTAAATTTACAAAAGTTATATTACCGTAATATTTGTTATATTACCGTAAAAAAAAATGAAAATACAAAATTAACTCTTAATAATTATAAAATAAAATGAGTATACGAATTGTTAACTTAATCAACATCTCGATTTGTATTCGAACACTGAGTAGAGTTTTTAGGATTTTGTTACATGTTAGGAATATAATTCCCAATAACTTCCTTGTTCATGCTTGCAACCATTTCATAAACGTAAGTTATGTTATTGCTAGTTTAGTATAACAATAATAACAATATTTAAAATATAATGTACTTTATTTAATAATAAATGCACTTTTAATACAAGATATACTTATACTCCTAAGATTACTTCCTCGATGGATAGTAACTACTATACTACTAGGTTACCTCCTTAATGGAGAGTAACTATTCTACTGCTAAATATTACAAAATGGTTCCATATTTATACTAGTATATTTACTTATGGGTTTAGGTAAAACGCCATCTTAGATAATAAAATAACCCGTGGGAAAGCTCCACCTCTTATTATGCTATAAGTTTTCCCATTTACTTAATTGTTACGTTACATATCCTTGAGACCGTGAGAAGGCTCCAACTCGTACGTGAGCCTGAATTATAATATAAAATGTGTTTATATTATTATGCAATTGGTTTTCCCATTTACTTTATTGTTACGTTACATATCCTTGAGATCGTGAGAAGGCTCCACCTCGTACGTGAGCCTGAATAATAATATAAAATGTGTTTATATTATTATGCAATTGGTTTTCCCATTTACTTTATTGTTACGTTACATATCCTTGAGACCGTGAGAAGGCTCCACCTCGTACGTGAGCCTGAAAAATAATATAAAATGTGTTTATATTATTATGCAATTGGTTTTTCCAAATTTAGTTAATTGTTATATAAGGGTCGCGTTTGACCGTGGGAGAACTGTGTCGTCAGATAACTCGTATGCAATACTGCGCATGCGCTGTTTACCTTGCATAAATGGTACAATGCTGAAATAAATTATACCCTTAAATTATTTTATATATACTCGGATATATGCATGTTTAGTAGTATAAAATTTGTTTAATGCTACTGTATTTTCTTAGGGCCGGTTTTATGGTTTTTTATTTACTTCGGGGTTATGAAACCCGGAGTTAGTTTAGTTCAGTACTTATTTTTGTATCGGGTTTTATCATCCAAATTTAATCTTGTGTTAGTTAGTAGAGACGTAAACCATATTTTATGAAATTCGAATATTTGTTTACAGTTGTAAACCTATGGGAATGCCAGATTCAGTTTAATTATTGTTTTAAAACATTTTAAATTTCTCAACTTAGTACTATATTTGTATAATAGCTGATCTTCCTCATCATCTGTTATTGATAATTGATTATGGTCACTCACAAAATTCATAATAAGCAATAATTTAATATTATAACCTAAAATATTATAATAATGAGAGCTAAACTGGCTGAGATAGCACGATATTTTATCTCTGTTGCACACTTACTCCGGGTTAAATATTTAAACCTAAATTTATGACGGGATATCTTACTCCGCGATTTTACTTCCGAGTTAGCGTTAATCCTTGATGATAAAACCCATTTTTCGTTTAATTCGGGAGTTAGCTATTTAGTTCGGTAGTAAGACGAACCATAAAACCGGGCCTTAGGGCCGGTTTTATGGTTTTTTATTTACTTCGGGGTTATGAAACCCGGAGTTAGTGTAGTCCGGTACTTAATTTTGTATCGGGTTTTATCATCCAAATTTAATCCCGTGTTAGTTAGTAGAGACTTAAACCATATTTTATGAAATTCGAATATTTGTTTACAGTTGTAAACCCACAAGAATGCCAGATTCAGTTTAATTATTGTTTTAAAACATTTTAAAAATGACGGATTTCTCAACTTAGTACTATATTTGTATAATAGCTGATCTTCCTCATCATCTGTTATTGATAATTGATTATGGTCACTCACAAAATTCATAATAAACAATAATTTAATAATATAACCTAAAATATTATAATAATAATAGCTAAACTGGCTGAGATAGCATGATAATTTTTCTCTGTTGCACACTTACTCCGGGTTAAATATTTAAACCTTGATTTATGACGGGATATCATACTCCGCGATTTTAGTTCCGAGTTAGCGTTATTCCTTGATGATAAAACCCATTTTTTGTTTAATTCGAGAGTTAGCTATTTAGTTCGGTAGTAAGACGAACCATAATATAATTATATTCGAATTTCATAAAATATGGTTTACGTCTCTACTAACTAACACGGGATTAAATTTGGATGATAAAACCCGATACAAAATTAAGTACCGAACTAAACTAACTCCGGGTTTCATAACCCCGAAGTAAATAAAAAACCATAAAACCGGGCCTTAGGGCCCGCTAACTCGGAACTAATATCGCGGAGTAAGATATCCCGTCATAAATCAAGGTTTTAATATTTAACCCGGAGTAAGTGTGCAACAGAGATAAAATAACATGCTATCTCAGCCAGTTTAGCTATCATTATTATAATATTTTAGGTTATAATATTAATAAATTAAATTATTTATTATGAATTCTTTGTTATTTGTAAGTGACTATAATCAATTAGCAATAACAGATGATAAGGAAGACCAGCTCTTATACGAATATAGTACTAAGTTGAGAAATAAGAAAGTTATTAAAAAAAAATCAAATTATTTGCATGACTTAAATGACATGCATTTCTATGAAAAATTTCGCTACCAAAAGGCAACTGTATTGAAGATTTTAGATCTCATTAATAACAAGTTCGAATTTTCAAGTAGCAGGTTATATATAAAACACAGCTATATGTATATACTTATACTGTAAAATCACTTAAGCATAACCTTAAAATAATGCACACTAGTTATCTGTGTATGTGTTTCAGAAATGATACTACGTCTCTATCTCCAATGAATCAGTTGTTATTGACTCTGAGATATTATGCAACAGGGAGTTTTTTAATTGTGGTTGGAGATTTTTCTGAAGTGCATAAGTCAACAGCATCTAGAACAGTTCACCGAGTCACCACTGCAATAGCAGAATTAAGACCAGCGTATGTGAAAATGTCAACAACTGTCTCAGAAATACAAGCAGTAAATATGGGCTTTTACAACATAGTGTAACCCTACCCCATATATCTACTACTATCTATATATGGTGGTAGTTACTTATTTTATGAGAGCGATTCTACGATCTTCTCAAACGGGGGTTCTTTATGGAGATCTGGTTCTCCTTGAGTCGGATGACCAAGCTACTTGTGGAGACTTATATATCTATCAGGACTTATTACCTTATCTAATCATATTACATAAATATATTAGGTTTTACTTACTTTTTGTGCTTTCTCTGCAGGCAGCTTCCTCTGCTTTGGACAATCACTTTATTTAACGCGACGCGACCGTTAACTCTAAGTACTTTTACAATTAAAACAAGGGATTCATTAACACTATTTTCTTTTATTATTCTATCAATTATTCAATACAATTCTTAGTAACTTAAACTGGGGCGACTGACTTAAACCCGACCGACTCTCTGGGCTGGTCTGATGGTCTGACCTCGTGATCAAGATGGACTGATCGCTCCTCCTCTCTTAAACTAAGTTTATATATCTTCAAAGTCTTTGTTCAATGTATGACTTCATCAACTTATTACATCATCACTACTTGGGTTATTGTAAATACTACGTCAGCAGTTTTGAATATAATATTTATATGAGACTTGGTCTTAACGATAAAGCAATACTTAATGTAAATAATGTTCCCGCCAGTTAGGCGCCTTAAACTATTAAAAATACTTTGTATTACTTTGTATATGACCCTTTTCAATGGTTCCTAAATAGTTAGTTAAAATATATTATCAATAATTAATAAATCTATATGGGACTGTTACATTGCTTCCCGTTTTTAAATTAAAATCTATAATCCAATGATTATAATTTTATTAGTCTTTCCCGTATTTCTAGATTCATTCATAATTGAAACCTTAATAAAATAAATGTAATATAAAATTTAAATCAATAAATCAATCATATATAGCCGTTGATAATTAAAATAATTCTTCTTTATCTGCTGTATATAGGTAGATTTCATTCTCATAGTTTCATAACAATATACGATTAACTTTGATAAATAAGTGAATACTTTCTTCGTTTCGAATACGCTCTGCCTCGGTTTGTTTTCGAATGCGTCCTTCCCTACTGCTTCACGACTTAGCATAGGTTTCATATTTCATATAAACAATACTGATAGTTTTTAATGTCCATAGTATTTGTAAATTCTCGTTCTGTTTACAATACTTGTAGTTTACTACACACATGATATATGTTTTCTTCTTAAGTGATTACTGCTTTACTTAGACCCTTAATTTCTTCTCGATTATTCATGGACTTCGTCATTTCGTATTGTTTTCTTCATCTTTCAATTTGCATCGATTTCATCGGAATCTTCATCTCATAACGTCTTGCATTCTGGTAGTTTCTCTCGTTCATACTCAATGACTCGTTCAAGTATTCACAATTATTACCTTAGTCTTACGCATAAGGCAATTTCGCAAAGGCCACGCAAAGGCAATTTCCTTTTACAGATCTCTTCCAGCCAGCACAAACCCCTTTATACGAGAACTAGGATCCTACCAGGCAAGTGATTACACATTAGTGAAGATGCCGCGTTCAATCATTGAACGCCCTACTGTTCCCGCTGACGCATCGATAGTCTTAAACTATTAGGAAATAATTCAATGACGATAAATTTATAATAGTTCTTCTGGACTATTATAAGTTGGTCAGATTATTTTGACATTGATGCATACTGACTGTACTGGATTTTAATATCCACCATATTTCGTCCCACGCTGTACTAGACATATAGCAAAATTACGTTCTATAACTTAATTTGTATACTTTTAAACATTTCTACATATAAATCACTTGTCAAAATTATGTCATTACAGATGTTACGATATACTTCAAATTGTGCACGTAAGGTGTACAATTGGTTGCATATCCGATATTTGTAAGGCGTTTTTGTTAAATTTTCGTTATAAACTCGCCCTATACAGACTTCTTAGTTTATTTTATAGCTATATTAACGCGAAATATCCATTCGGTCCAAAGAATGGCACTAAATTCTTTTTAAGCAGGTATGTCAACTAATTTTCTAATTTCTTTTCCATGTATTTTCAAAAGTTTACTATCGCAGGTTATGGAAGGCGCTTCCTTCCGGCACTGCATCTTTTACATAATATTAAGCTTAACTTCTTTGGCGTGCAGAGAGCCTAAATGATGATAGCTCAATACCGACCGTACACATATTGGTAACGAATGTGACAGGAGTTAACCTCAAAATAACATTATTATATTTAAAACATTAATAAATATGGTGTTAAATTAATTTAGTGATAATGTTTGTGAGTATTGTGATTGATAGAGACAGGAGGAAGACAATTTGGATAATTTAAGGTTAGATTTTGTGTATATTAATTTAATATTCTGAGTATTTTGAGTTTATAACTCTCACAAAAATATTATTGACATTTGTCGCGGCCATTTTATTTTTATAATTTGTGTTCCCTTGTATGATTTTGTGAAATTAATTATAACTCTCATAAAAACATTATTTTGACATTGTCGCGGCCGCAGTAAAACATTATATTGACATTTTTGACATTTTAATCTGTGTTTGTAATTGATAATTGATATTTCCTTGTATGTGTTTATGTGAATTGTTTGTTGTTTTATTGTTCCAACCCTTTGAGGGTTAGCAATAATTTAGTATTCACCATGAGCCAGGAAAGGAATACGGAGTTTACTACAAATATTCTTCTGAAGGGAAAACGTCGTTGACTCATAAAAACAAGTACAGACTTAACAACCTCCTCCCAGACAATGACAACCAGACCACCATCCCCCACTTTAGGACAATCTTTAAGTGAAATAACAGGAATGGACATAGATAAGGACTGCGATGATATACCGCAGATAGTTGCCTTGCCTGACGACAGCGGAGACGAACTTACTATAGCTGGACCACCAAAAGCTACAATACCAGTGACAACCCCTTCCGGAACCCGTTCTGGAACTACAACACCAGTACCACCTACTAAGCCATACACCGGTAAGGTATCACATATTGATGTGCCATTCGTACAGGAGATGACGCTGTACGATATCACGGTCCTAATTATGAAGGCTGCAGGCATCAAAAAACTTATCACGAAGAATGACAATCTTAAGGGCGTCCTTAAGATTTACTTTGACAATACCGATCAACACCGCGCAGCAACTGCAGCACTTGACAATAGTAATGTCAAGTATGCTGCATTGACAACAGACGTAAGTGAGTTGCCAATCAAACGCGTCATTAGAGGTCTCCCATATAACACCAAGATAATATTCATAGAGCAGTACCTTACTGCTGTCAAATTAACTTTCATCAGCGTCCACCTGCTGAAAAATCAACGCACTGGTGAACTGATGCCGCTGTATCTAGTAATACTGCCCAACACAGCGAATAATAAGCGCATTGACAAACTAAACGAGACTTTTCTTAACATGTACTGCTCCAAAGAGAAAGAGTACATTGGAGGGATGGTGCCCGCGCAATGCCACCGGTGTCAACGCTTCGGCCACAACAGCGTTACATGCAGGAATAACCACGCTTGCATGCTATGCGCAGGTAAACACACAGCTGAAAAATGTCCTCTGTCTGGGAGAGCTGACGCAAAATCATACTACAAGTGCGCCTCCTGCCATGGCCCCCATAACGCCAGATACAGAGGGTGCCCTGTATTTATGAAGATCAGAGAGAGGCTTATAGAAAACCACAATATGCAGCTAGGAAACAGGAACCCTGGACAGGAATCTGCAACTGCTCAACGTAGACCACAACCCGTGCAACAACGTGTACAATTCCGGGATGCCCCCATTCCAATGAGGAGTGCCTGGACCCAGCAAGCACGGAATATTCCAACAACAGCAACAGCAGCACCAGCAGCAGTGGTAGCAGCAGCAGTAGCAGTTCCTACAAATACAAGCCAGGTTTCAAACGTTTCCATTCCCATTATTTACACCCCTGAACCTTTACCGACGTTGCCAAAGTTGACGGAGGCCGAACTAAATTCCCTAGAATCTTTTGGGCCGCCTTTAATTCATAATGCGACAAAAATTAATAATAAAAATAACAAAAAATCTAAAAATAACCAAAAAAATAATAAAAATCAAAAAAATCAAAATAAAAATAATCAAACAAATGAACCAAAAGGTGTCCCCGCTACAAGAAATAATGTTGCCCCTGAACCTCAGCCTAATATTGTAACACCAAATATAATAAATAATCAATCCACCGTAGATTTCCCTCCTTTTCCTCCGTCAACACGGCAACACTCAAATCCACGGTTTTCTAGGTCTCGTTCGAGATCTAGGAGGCCAAATCCTCAAGTTGCAGATCAATTATTCGACATACTTACACTAATAAACTCCATAAAACCAATTTTACCGCTAATTAAAACCATATTAAAAGCAGTACTCCACTTAATTAATACCTTTCTTCCAGACTTGAATCTCCAACCATTATTGCAATTCTTATGTTAATGGATCATAATAATTTTAGATATGTGGACAAATTTACAAAACTTAAAATAGTAACATTTAACGTAAATGGGCTTTTAGGTAATGCGCCTGAAATAACCCTTTTTTACAGGAATTTAACCAACATATTGTACTGCTTCAGGAAACTAAATTAAATACTGAACACGAGACATTTCATTTCAGCCATACAAACTCTATAGAAGTGATCGCGATAGGGTTGGTGGTGGCACCGCTTTATTAATACATCCGTCAGTGACCCATACTGTTATGCGTATTGAAAACCTTAGGTGTCTGGAAACGACTGCTTAAAGGTGGATTGCTTTAAACGTGGTTAAAGTATCTAATCAAGATACTTTAATTGCTAGTGTATACCGTTCACCATCCCGGAGACTTTTGCTCGAAAACCTTGTCACACTTTTCGCTACACATGAGCGCATAATTGTTGGCGGTGATTTAAACGCAAAAAGCGTTAGGTGGAACTCCCGCTGGACGAATGTCCCCGGGCGTACGCTGCAAACGTTTGCGTTTAATCATTCTGTTGACGTTATGGGCCCAGATACACCTACACTTTACCCATATGTCAGTACACTTCCGGACATAGTTGATATCTTCCTTTTTAAGGGCATCTTCTATCCGAAAGAGATTAGTACATCTGCACACCTTAGTTTGGATCACCGTGCCGTGATACTTCAGTTTGACTGTCACGTCAAGTTCCAGAAAAACAAGTGTCAAAGAAATCCACGGATTTCTAATATTGACACTAACACTTTCCGCCATCTGTTGAACGAATCCATTGCTACTGCGAATCCAGTAATGAACACAACCCTGGACATTAAAGATATTATATTATCTCTCAATGATAAAATGAATATGGTTATAAAACGCAGTATTTTGCCATATCAGGTTCGTTCACAGTCACTACCACCGCACATTGTACAGACTATACACCTGATGAGAAGGGCTCGCGCTTTATGGCAGAGTAGACGGAGATCTTCGGATAAAACTGTGTACGAACGCCTGCGACGTCTCGTCAGGTCACAAATACTTATTCACAAAAACTTGGAATGGCAGACAAAATTAGAAGTCGCGAATAGTAGCAATGATTTCGAAACCCTCCACAAATTACCTAAAGATTTACTTCCAGCGTTTCGTCCAATCCAGGAGATACGTACACCGAATGGTACTTGTTTTTCTGCACGTAGCAAAGAGGATGCGATCGCTATTCACTTAGCTACAAGATTTAGGGACCATGAGGATGTTCATGATCCTATTTTTACTTCAAGGGTTAATGAATGGTATGAGGCAGAATTTCCTAATATGGGCGGCAGCGATACGTCTTTATTAAGATTTACAACCAGTAATCATATTCAATCATTGATTCAGGATAGTAAAATTAGGAAATCTGCTGGTATTGACGATATCAAAATTGATTTTTTCAAAATTCTCGACCGGAAACCAATCGCGTTGCTGACGAACATAGTCAATAAGTGCCTTCTTTTCAAACACTTCCCAGCACGATGGAAACACGCTGTCATTATACCTGTTAAAAAAGGCACGAAAGATCCAAAATTTTCGAGTAGTTATCGGCCTATTTCACTATTACCCGCTATCTCCAAGGTGATGGAAAGAGGTATTAACGAACGTCTTACATTATACTTGACAAGACACAACATTGTGTCTAACGACCAGTTTGGTTTTAGACAAAAACATAATACCACACACGCAACTTTGCGTGTCACCGAATACGTAGCAAAAGCGCTCAATGCAAGGGAACACTGTGCAGGTGCTTTCTTTGATGTTTAGGGAGCTTTCGATACTGTATGGCACCGTGGGCTGTTGTATAAGATGTACTTAGTAAAGTTCCCATCCACTTTTATAAAGTTTATAGACAACTACATTAGCAACAGAACATTTACAGTCAGAGTAGGAAGGCATACTCCAGTACATACAATATATGTGCTGGTGTGCCACAAGGCAGTATCCTCTCTCCAATACTCTACAACATCTTAATCTCTCCTAATATTTCCAGTTCTCAATCTGAACAAACAGATTCAGATACAAATTCCAAATTATTTTCAGAAACCGTAGTTAAAACAAATATAGATGTAAACAAAAGCGTTAATAAACATACTACTTAAAACAAAATTCATAGTACTACAATGAATGATGACAAAATACGCTCAATAATAATATCAGAATATGCAAAAAGTTCAATTTTAAGCAACAAATCAGAAGATTTATTTTTAGGTAATACTTCACGGTCATATGCGGAAGTTATTAAAATCAAATAATTCATCTTCAAATAACTCCGACAAGAATTTGTTAAAGAAAATTATTCTCAGCAGTATCAAACCATTCGCCTCAGAAAGCTTAAATTTAACGCATCCATGCGCTCCATTTGAGAACCATAACTTGAACAAAATTTCAAAATCATTAGACAGTTCATTTTAAACTTAAACTAAAACTAAAGGTAATTTAATTCCAACAATAAAGGGGTTATTTAATCTTTCACAAAAAAAAAAAATTGTAAGAAAATTAATTACCTGTCCTCAAATAATGTTTTTATCAAATTCAAAAGTTGAAAATTCTTTCAATAGTTCGAAAAATTCGTTGGATCAACCAATTGATCGTGATATAATAATCAGCAATGAAAGCAATGCGCAAAATAATATCAAAAATATAATAAAATCTCCAACCTGTAAAGAGTTACCTGTAAGGCAAACTAATTACAGGTTTGAGATTTTAGAAGACAAAGTAGTTAAAAACATGAAAACCGATCTTGCGGAATTAATTAAATTGTTAGACACACGGTCAAAGAATAAAAATATTAACAAAAATATAGAAAACGGCTATATAGTACTACTAATATATATAGTAAAGCCGAAAAGACTAACACAGTCTTTTGAAATTTCTACAACCGTTAACTCTAAGAGGTCTGGTAGTATTTCGGACGATCCCCCCCTTTCCCAGCCACTTGGATCTCCTCCAACCAAGGAAAAATAATGACATTACTGATGACGTGTTTCAATTGGATGCTGAATGGGTTGATTTGGCAACAAATGCGATAGACGTTGTCAGTAATGACATTATATTGCCGGGAAATGAAAAAGGAAACATACCATCCAACTCATCCAAATCCCCGGAATTAATAACTTTAAACTACACATTTGAAGAAGGTGTCGATGACTCAGTAATAGACCCTGACTTCACGAATTCAGAATCGTCTTTGTCATCAATTAAATCTACAAATCGTAATAATGTTAATAATAAAACTAAAAATAAGAGTAATGATGTAAATATAGTATTAACTTCTGATTTGATTTTAAACAACCAACCTACAAGACAAAATGATGCATTAACCATTTATTTCCCAACACCTGAAGCAATGACTTGCACTGAAACTGGCTGTGACAAAATGTTCAAATGCTTCGCTTGGACAACATCTAAACAAAACCTCAAACGTCACCTTGAGCAACAACACGAAACCAGAATAAAAACCGTCATCTTTTTCTGTAACATATGCTGCTCTTTAATTACAAACAAGCCCTCTTGGCATCTGGTATACTGTTTAGCACCACAATTAACAAATAACAGGCCATTGGTTCAATTTAGGTTCAAATGTAAATATTGTGAATACACTTGGTTATCAAACCAGGGTGTCGTCAATCACGAACGTAAACACATAAGAGGTGATCTGGAAAGTAAAATTAATCCACCTGGATCTGAAATCAGCCCTCCAGACACGCGCCAACGCAAGCGCAGGTATTATGGCCGTAATCTTGCAACCAATAACAACAACAACGACAATAATCAAAATATAGAACCAAATACTGTAACATCAATTGCATCAAATAACCTTATAGAGACTACAACACCACAACTTACTGTGAATACGTCTATTAATAACGTGCAATCACCTACAATTCCACCTTTAGATATTGCGCATACAAATGAGGTCTGTATAGTACCGGATACCATCATAAATACCATCTCACATGTCACTGAATCCCAACATATACCATTACCCAATTGTCAATAAGCATAGCCAGTATAACTTCAGACTTTACTATGCCATTAAGCCCTCATGCAGCCGATATAAACAATTCCGATATCGACGAAGAACCTGAAGTTATAAATGACAATTTCCCACGACTCCCGGATGACATATCAGATGACTCACCACTTAATGGATTTAACGATTCACTACTAAAGATCTTAAACAGCAATATTACCACCTATAATTGGGAAAATTTTGAGCAGACTTTAACAGAAATTACCATTGAGGCAGGTAAAATTGTTATGCTACCAATAAGAGACCCAAATTATGTTGCAAAATCTAGAAATCTAAGTGATGTGAATGACGCAAAATTCATTCAAAAACTCTATAAGAGGAATCGTAGACAAGCCATGCGATTAATAATAGGTGAGGCATGCACCACCTGCCAAATAAGTAAAGACGACATCCATAACCACTTCACCAAAACACTGACCTTTGTGGATTATCCAAATGACATTTACCCAACCATCGAGGATAATACGCGTGAGCCAATCAATAACAGGAAATTTACACCACCTGAAGTATCAATAAGATTAAGAAAATTTGAGAACTCGTCACCAGGAGATGATCGATTAACATATAGACATTGGCGGTCAGCAGACCCAAGCTGCAAAATACTGACGAATATTTTAAACTGTTGTTTAAAATATAAACGTGTACGGTCACCCTGGAAGATTTCAACAATAATTCTAATCCACAAAAAAAGGCAGTGAAGCAGAAATCACTAACTGGCGACCAATTGCAATATGTAGAACAATTTACAAAATATATACTGGCCTACTAACATCTAGGCTCACTGATTGGCTAGAAAGTAATAATGTACTTAGCTATTGCCAGAAAGGTTTCTTGCCATTTGATGGCGTTTTTGAAAATAATTATATATTACAAACCATAATTAGAAAAGCAAAATCCTCGAAAATCAACAAAACATGCATTGGATGGATTGACTTTGCTAACGCATTCGGGTCAATACCACATAAAGCATTGTTAAATGCATTGACTGCTGCAGGTGTTGGTAACACCTTCGTAATTATTATTGAAGATATTTACTCTAATAATACAACTAGAGTTCTAACAGCAAACGGATATACAGAACCAATAAATTTGAACAGCGGAATAAAACAGGGTTGTTCACTTTGTGGATTATTATTAACCATAGCAATTGATCCTATAATACGTCAGCTACAAGGCTCAAATCTTGAGCATAGGGTCATTGCATACGCAGACGACATCGTTCTTATTTATAACAACAACATGCAGTTGCAGGAACTTATTGACATAACAAGCATGCTAGCAAAACGTGTAGGGCTCCTTATGAACCCTAAGAAATGTTTTGCTATGCAATTTAATGCCTCTTATTCTCCACCTTGTTTTAATAGTAAAAATATGGCTGATATTGACGTTGCATCATCCCCTGCACCAGTTAATTAGTGATAGTGTTTGTGATTATTGTGGTTGAATTTTGACAGGAGTGAACCTCTAAAATAACATTATTAATAAATTGTTAATTGAGTTATATTTAAAACATTAATAAATATGGTGGTAAATTAATTTAGTGATAGTGTTTGTGAATATTGTGGGTAATAAAGACAGGAGGAAGACAATTGGGATAATTTAAGGTTAGATTTTGTGTATATTAATTTAATATTCTGAGTATTCTGAGTTTATAACTCTCACAAAAATATTATTGACATTTGTCGCGGCCATTTTGATTGACATTTGAACAATTTTATTTTTATAATTTGTGTTCCCTTGTATGTTTTTGTGAAATTAATTTTAACTCTCATAAAAACATTATTTTGACATTGTCGCGGCCGCAGTAAAACATTATATTGACATTTGAACAATTTTATATTCATAATTTGTGTGTGTAATTGATATTTCCTTGTATGTTTATATGTGAACTGTTTGCTGTTTTTATTATTGCAACCCTTTGAGGGCTGGCAATAATTAAGTAATTCACCATGAGCCAAGATAGGAACGTAGAATTTACCACAAACGTTCTTCTGAAAGGAAAACGCCGTAGACTCATTAAAACTAGTTTTGACATTAAAATAACCTCCCAGACAATGACAAAGTCACCACCATCCCCTACTTTAGAACAATCTTTAAGTGAAATAACAGGTATGGACATCGACAAGGACTGCGATGATATACCGCAGATAGTTGCCTTGCCAAGCGACGAGAGCGGAGACGAACTCGTTATTGCTGGACCATCTAAAGCAGTGACAACCCCTTCTGGAACCCCTTCTGTACAGACTACAACACCAGTACCACCTACAAAACAGCACTACACCGGTAAGGTGTCTCACATTGAGGTGCCATTCGTACAGGAGATGACGCTGTACATCACGGTCCTAATCATGAAGGCGGCAGGTATCAAGAAACTAATCACAAAGAACGATAATCTTAAGGGAGTCCCTAAGATTTATTTCGACAACACCGACCAACACCGCGCAGCAACTGCTGCACTTGACAATAGCAATGTCAAGTATGCTGCTTTGACAACCGACGTGGAAGAACTGCCTATAAAACGGGTTATTTGCGGTCTACCTTATAACACTAAAATCATTTCCATAGAGCAGTACCTTACTGCTGTCAAATTGACTTTTATCAGCGTCCACCAGCAGAAAAATCAGCGTACTGGAGAACTTATGCCTTTGTACCTCATTGTTTTGCCCAACACCGCGAATAACAAACGCATTGATAAACTCAACGAGACTTTTCTTAACATGTACTCCTCCAAGGTGGAAGAGTACATTGGAGGGATGGTGCCTGCACAATGTCACCGCTGTCAACGCTTCGGCTATAACAGTGTGACATGCAGAAATAACTATGCGTGCATGCTATGCGCGGGTAAACATACAAGCGAAAAATGTCCTCTGTCTGGGAGGGCTGACGCTAAGACATATTACAAATTCGCATCTTGTCATGGCCCCCATAATGCCAGATACAGAGAGTGCACTGTATTTATGAAGATACGTAAACAGCTTGTTGAGAACCACAAATTACAGCAAGGAAACATGAACCCTGGACAGGAATCTGCAACTGCTCAGCGTAGACCACCACCCGCGCAACAACGTGTACAATTCCGGGATGCCCCCATTCCAATGAGGAGCGCCTGGAATCAGCAAGCACGGAATATTCCTACCACAACAACAGCAACACCAGCGGTAGCGGTAGCAGCAGCAGTAGCAGTTCCTACAAATACAAGCCAGGTTTCAAACGTTTCCATTCCCACTATTCACACCCCTGACCCTTCATTACCGACGTTGCCAAAGTTGACGGAGGACGAACTAAAATCAATAAAATCTTTTGGTCCGCCATTAATTTATAATGCATCAAAAAATAATAATAAAAATAATAAAAAATCTAAAAATATTCAAAAAAATAATAAAAATTAAAAAAATCAAAATAAAAATAATCAAATAAATGAACCAAAAGGTGTCCCTACTATAAGTAAAAATGTTGATCCTGAACCTCATCCTAATATTACAAATAATCAATCCACCGTAGAATTTCCTCCTTTACCTCCGTCAACACGGCAACACTCCAATCCACGGCTTTATAGGTCTTGTTCGAGATCTAGGAGGCCAAATCCTCATGTTGCAGATCAACCATTCGATATACTTACACTAATAAACTCCATAAAACCAATTTAACCGCTAATTAAAACCATATTAAAAGCAGTACTACCTCTAATTAATACCTTTTTTCCAGACTTGAATCTCCAACCATTAATGCAATTATTATGTTAATGGATCATAATAATTTTAGATATGTGAACAAATTTACAAAACTTAAAATAGTAACGTTTAATGTAAATGGGCTTTAAGGTAATGCGCCTAAAATAACCCTTTTTTTACAGGAATTTAAACCTTATATTTTACTGCTTCAGGAAACTAGATTAAACACTGAACATGAAGACATTTCATTTCATCCATACAAACTCTATAGAATTGATCGCGATGGGGTTGGTGGTGGCACCGCTTTAATAATACATCCGTCAGTAACCCATACTGTTATGCGTATTGGGAACCTTGGGTATCTGGAAACAACTGCTGTAGTGGTTAAAGTATCTAATCAAGATACTTTAATTGCGAGTGATTATCGTCCACCATACCGGAGACTTTTGCTCGAAAACCTTGTTACACTTTTCGCTACACATGAGCGCATAATTGTCGGCGGTGATTTAAACGCAAAAAGCGTTAGCTGGAACTCCCGTTGGACGAATGTCCCCGGGCGTACGCTGCAAACGTTTGCGTTTAATCATTCTGTTGACATTATGGGCCCAGATACACCTACACTTTACCCATATGTCAGTACACTTCCGGACGTTGTTGATATCTTCCTTTTTAAGGGCATTTTCTACCCAAAAGAGATTAGTACATCTGCACACCTTAGTTCGGATCACCGTGCTGTGATACTTCAGTTTGACTGTCACGTCAAGTTCCAGAAAAACAAGTGTCAAAGAAATCCTAGGATTTCAAATATTGACACTAACACTTTCCGCCATCTGTTGAACGAATCCATTACTACTGCGAATCCAGTAATGATCACAACCCTGGACATTGAAGATAATATAATATCTCTCAATGATAAAATGAATATAGTTATAAAACGCAGTATTTTGCCATATCAGGTTCGTTCACAGTCACTACCACCGCACATTGTACAGACTATACACCTGATGAGAAGGGCTCGCGCTTTATGGCAGAGTAGACGGAGATCTTCGGATAAAACTGTCTACGAACGCCTGCGACGTCTCGTCAGGTCACAAATACTTAATCACAAAAACTAGGAATGGCAGACAAAATTAGAACTCGCGAATAGTAGTAACGACTTCGAAAACCTCCACAAATTACCTAAAGAATTATTTCCAGCGTTTCGTTCAATCCAGGAGATACGTACACCGAATGGTACTTGTTTTTCTGCACGTAGCAAAGCGGATGCTATCGCTAGTCACTTAGCTACAAGATTTAAAGACCATGAGGATGTTCAAGATTCCGTTTTTACTTCAAGGGTTAATGAATAGTATGAGGCAGAATTTCCTAATATGGGCGGCAGCGATACGTCTTTATTAGGATTTACAACCAGTAAACATATTCAATCTTTAATTCAGGATAGTAAGAATGGGAAATCTGCTGGTATTGACGATATCCAAATTAATTTTTTCAAAATTCTCGACCAGAAACCAATCGCGTTGCTGACGAACATAGTCAATAAGTGCCTTCTTTTCAAACACTTCCCAGCACGATGGAAACACGCAGTCATTATACCTGTTAAAAAAGGCACGAAAGATCCAAAATTTTCTAGTAGTTATCGGCCTATTTCACTATTACCCGCTATCTCCAAGGTGATGGAGAAAGTTATTAACGAACGTCTTACATCATACTTGACAAGACACAACATTTTGTCTAACGACCAGTTTGGTTTTAGACAAAAACATAATACCACACACGCAACTTTGCGTGTCACCGAATACGTAGCAAAAGCGCTCAATGCAAGGGAACACTGTGCAGGTGCTTTCTTGGATGTTCAGGGAGCTTTCGATACTGTATGGCACCGTGGGCTGTTGTATAAGATGTACTTATTAAAGTTCCCATCCACTTTTATAAAGTTTATAGACAACTACATTAGCAACAGAACATTTACAGTCAGACTGGTAGAGAAGGTATACTCCAGTACATACAAGATATGTGCTGGTGTGCCACAGGGCAGTATCCTCTCTCCAATACTCTACAACATCTTTATTTCGGACCTCCCGGATCTAGGTAGAACCATCTGTAGGACTACGTATGCCGACGATCAATCCTACATATCTAGATCCAAAGATCTGCAACTTGCCGTTACTTACTTACAAAATGCGTTACATCGAGTCACCAGTTTCTGTACAAAATGGCGCATTAAAATTAATGCGTCAAAATCACAATGTATACTTTTCACTAGATCCACAAAACTGTCGCACGTTGCTAACATTACAATATCACAAACAGGTTGCGATTGGCTCCCTAGGATACTTTACTTAGGGACGCTGTTTACTCGCACTCTCAATTTCAATCCTGAGATTGAGAGCCGTATAAACAAAGCGAACCAACGTATAGCTATCCTAAGACCGCTACTACATCAAAATTCAAAATTGAGCATACCGAACCGACTATTAATTTATAAAACATACATTAGAACTAGGATCCTACCAGGCAAGTGATTATACAGTAGTCAAAATGCCGCGTTCAATTATAGAACGCCCTACTGTTCCCGCTGACGCATCGATAGTCTTAAACTATTAGAAAATAATTCAATGACGATAAATTTATAATAGTTCTTCTGGACTTTTATAAGTTGGTCAGATTATTTCGACATTGATGCATACTGACTGTAACTGGATTTCCTATATCCACCATATTCGTCCCACGCTGTATTAGACATATATCAAAGTTACGTTTTATAACTTTATTCTGTGTACTTTTAAACATTTCTACATATAAATCACTTGTCAAAATTATGTCATTACAGATATTACGATATTCTTCAAATTGTACATGTAAGGTGTACAATTGGTTGCATATCCGATATTTGTAAGGCGTTTGTCAAATTTCGTTTATAAACACGCCCCTATACAGACTTCTTAGATTATTATTATGCTATATTATCGCGAAATGTCCGTTCGGTCCAAAGAATGACGTTAAATTGTTTTTAAGCAGGTATGTCAACTAATCTTCTAATTTCTTTTCCATGTATTTTCCAAAGTTTACTATCGCATTTTATATAGGGCGATTCCTTCCGGCACTGCATCTTTTACATAAATAGGCTTAACTTCTTTGGCGTGCAGGGGCTCTAAATGATGATAGCCTATATCGACCGTTCACATATGTTAGTTAGGTAGTTCCTCTGACTGATGCAGGTGTTCGTAACACCTTCGTAAGTATTATTGAAGATATTGACTCTAATAATACAACTAGAGTTCTAACAGCAAACGGATATACAGAACCAATAAATTTGAACAGCGGAATAAAACAGGGTTGCCCAATTAGTGGATTATTATTAACCATAGCGATTGATCCTATAATACGTCAGCTACAAGGCTCAAATCTTGAGCATAGGGTCATTGCATACGCAGACGACATCATCCTTATTGGTAACAACAACATTCAGTTGCAGGAACTTATTGACAAAACAAGCATGCTAGCAAAACGTGTAGGGCTCCTTATGAACCCTAAGAAATGTTTTGCTATGCAATTTAATGCCTCTAATTCTCCACCTTGTTTTAATATCAACAATACTAACATACGAAACTTGAAAGAGGATGACATTGAGAGATCGTTAGGCGCCCCTGTTGCCTTTAATATAATACCACGAAACGCTGACACTAAAGCCATCGCTACTATTGGACAGAATAGAATGTCATGTAAACTTGCGCCATGGCAACGCATAAATGCCTTCAAAACGTTCATGTACCCTGCATGCAACTTTGTAATGCGAGTTGGTTCTTCCACCAAGACCATGTGGGAACAATTAGATAATAAGATGAGGCCACTTATCAAAAAGACACTATATATTCCACAAGAAACATCCTCCAACTATCTATATGGCTTCTCGAGACAGGGTTGTATTGGAATTCCGAACACAGCTACGGATAGTGACATATCTCTTATTGATAACGCATATAAGCTTCTAACATCTAAAGACACAATCACTTCCGACTTAGCCATGAAGGAACTTAATGAGACTTATACTAGCAGACTTCGCGCCCCACCTTCTAATAAAGACAAAGGTAACAATCTCTCAGGTGAGATAGAAGGAATATTTAGGGCACCTGCAACATCAACATCTAACACCTGGACAAGAGCTAGAATGGCATCAAGACGCATCACAGTAAGATGGAATTTTACAACGGAAGGTGTTTCTCTAAACCACGATGAAACTTAAATTAGAGAACCCCAACGCTGTAACACAATGAAAATACTTAGACCCATATATAGGAAGAAGAACACAAAAACTTTGCACAAACTGAAAAGCCAAGGTAAAGTGATGCAATGTGTGTCAAAACACCAAGCCAGTTTACATTTTATAAACGACGCACAGTACACCAGGTTCGTAGAGTGGCACTTCATCCACAAAGCGCCTAAGCACCTAAACCTCGTAAAATTATATGGAGCGATGCCGTGGTTAAAGGAGCACAAACAGCTATGCCGCGTATGCAAGAAGGCAAAGGAAACATTAGGCCACATTTTAAATGGTTGTCTAGAAAAATATAACCCAATTTATACAGAACGACACTTTGTTAAGCGTATTAAGAACGCAGCACTGGGACGCAACTTCACTATAAAGTCCGAAAACCAAAGTCTAGGTTCTCAAAACCTTCGACCAGACCTTGTGTTATTTAAGGGTGATTCATGTTTCATAATTGATGTCACCATTCCATTCGAGAATAAATATGAAGCAATGGAAAATACCCGCCTTAACAAACTGGAAAAATATGAAGCCATACGCCTGGAATTGTCCGACCGTTTTCAAAGTGTCTAAATTGTACCACTATTAATTACCTCTTTGGGATCTTGGGCCCCAGTAATTAGAATTTCCTTAAGGCACTCTGCACTAAGTCATATGCAAAGACCTTAAGAAAACTGGCAGTATCCGAGATAATTATATATTCTCGTAGCATATACATCTGGCATATAACGGGAAACAGGCAAACCATCCCTATCTTTGGAAATAATGCCCAATAAAACTCAATACGACAACTACTAGAACATACCCTACAAGGCCCATCTATGATACACAGAAAAGCTTCTGTTAAACCATGGCAACTCCTACAATATTCTGCTTCTGCATATTCTTCAAGACTCTCCTATACCACATCCAGAACTTCCAGAACTTCGCATCTCGGGAACAGCTCTACCACCACTGAATCCCTCAATGAACACCTATTAAACACATATAAATGAAATACTTTAAAAATTATACAATGTATCTAAATATCTTAAGCACATTCAATGAGATACAATTTAATTTTTAAGTTTAGAAATTTTTTCTGAGACATGTATATAGTGAATCTCGAGAATATATAATTTTACTCTACTTATCAGCTTTTCAACGAAAGTCCTACTTCGGTAGGACCGGTAGTTAAAGTTGGTCAGTATCGATCGATTCTACTGCTTGTACATCTTGACTCAGAGGTTACTAGGAGTACTTGTAGTGTACGTACTACACTTGCAGACCAGGACTAGGACATAATGAGCCGAAGAAGACTACGAAGCTCTAGTAGAAGCAGCAGCAGCAGTGAAGGAAGGTCACCAACCCCCAGCCGTGAAACAGACGTTGTAGAGTATCCCCTAGATGAGATAGCCGCAGACACTGGGAGGAAAAACCAAGGAGTAAGGAGAGAAAGGTAACTCTACCTGATGTTCCCGCTTCCGACGACCTTCTTCTGCACGGAAACCAATTGTAGCAGCTCCTTTGTCTCCAATGGATCATGGACGGTAACAAAGATGGCCCTAACTCGTCATCTGAAGGAGGAACACGGCATATCGAACATCACTTCCATCCACGCGAGTCGTTATTGCCTGCAGCGTCTATCGGCTAGACCATCTAGCCACAAATGCAGCGCAACAACCAAAACAGTCCACGACACGATACTCCACCCCTTCGCCTGCCAAGATTGCACTGCGACGTTCCCATCAGTTCAGGGACTAAGAAACCACAATTCTGTGCACTCGCTCGAGCGCACTAGACAGGTGGTCAATGGTACTAACACTCTGCCAACCCCTGAAACGCAATCAGCAGCCAGAAGGAGGCAGAAAGGGAGATGGCAGATGTAGCTGACGGACAAATTCTCTGAAGATAAAGTGATGAAGAAACTACGGCGCTTCGAGAACTCTGCACAAAGGAGTAATAGGTTAACCTACTCTTACTGGAGAGGAGCAGACAGAGGCTGCAAAGTGGTTACGAAGATCCTCAACGCGTGTCTTCATTTCAAGAGAATCCCATCAGCCTGGAAATCCTCCTACATAATTCTTATACACAAGAAAGGACCCACCGAAAACATTCAGAACTGGAGGCTGATAGCCATTACTAGAACTATATACAAACTGTATACAGGTTGTCTGGCGGCACGTTTAACACCCTGGCTGATTAGAAACAATGTCCTCAGCCCGTGCCAAAAAGGGTTTCTCCCCCATGACGGTGTCTTCGAGAACAATTTTATTTTACAACAACGCATATACGATGCTAGAACCAAGAAGAAAAACATATGTATTGCCTGGCTGGATTTTGAAAACGCCTTTGGATCAATCCCGCACGAGGCTATCTACAAGGCTGTCCTGAATGCAGGAGCTGGAAGAGAATTTGGAGATATCGTGAGAGAGATGTACAGCCAAAATTCCACCACCATTCGCACTGCAGACGGGATAGTTGAGGACATAGAAGTCGGCAGGGGAATACGGCAAGGTTGTCTAATAAGTGGAATTCTCTTTAACCTCGCCATTGACTCCTTTATAAGGGACGTTTAAGGACCAGAAGTAAATGAACACAACGCGCTGGCCTACGCAGATGACGTGGTGATCCTCGGGAAATCACCTGCAGCGGTCTGTAGCGGCTTGTACTAAGGCAACCAGGATAGGCCTTAAGATCCGGCCAATGAAATGTATGTGGCCTTGGATGCCAGCCAGTCGCCAAGTCGCGCTCAGGGATACGGACATTTGCATCAATGAAGAACCCATCTATCTACTGCTTAAGGGAAGGGGAAATGCAGAAGTCGCTTGGAGCTCGAGTAGGCTACCGTATTGTTCCAAAATTAGAAGAAATGATAAACAAAGGGAAGAAAATCATGCGCTCAAATCTTGCACCGTAGCAGAGAAACAACGCTTTGAAATCCTTTGTCGATTCAATGCCTAATTTTCCTATGCGGACAAATGCCTTCCGAAAGCAAGATTACGAGCAACTGCATGCGAGCTGAGATTAAGAAGACGCTCTACCTTCCATATAACGCAACTAATTATTATATCTACGGAGAGAGAAGAGCCGGCTGCATCGGAATCCCCAACGCTGCTGTCGATAGCGACTTTTCGCTGATCGACAACGCTTTCAATCTGTTGACATCAAGAGACGAACCAGTTCGGAAATCGGCAAGACAGCAGCCAGAGGACACAGTACACACCCGGGAGAAGATGCTACTAACTCCACAACATCTGGCGGAATTTCTTTCAGGGAAGGAGAGCGAGCACTACATCAGCAGAGCATCAACATCTAAGAACTCCTGGTCATCAGCCAATGGGCCTTCGAAACGAATGGCGAAGTTCATCTCTTAACAAAAAACCACTTAGAAATGAGAGAGGACAGTCGTCACTTAGTTTTGAAGAAGCTCAGAGGAGAATGGCGCAAGGAACAAGCTAAATCGCTGGTGAGAAAACGGTCACAGGGGAAGGTAGCAGAATGTGTTCGTCTACACAAAGCTAGTCACAATTTTATCTCTAAGGGGGAGGGAGTATATTAGCTTTGCAACGTAGAAATTCATTCGCTCTGCACGCCTTAATCTGCTGCCGCTGTATGGAACTGTGTGGCCACGTATACGAGAAGAAGAAGCTACCTGCAGAAGATGCGGATCAATCAGGGAAACTCTTCCACACGTACTAAACCACTGCTTTACGTCGTACGGCAGAGAGTACACTGCTAGATATAAAGCAGTTGTTAACAGATTACGTGAAACAGCTGGAAGAAGATTTACAGTAATGAGGGAGAACCAGACCATCGGCACATCAAACCTGAGACCTGATCTCGTGATGTTTCATGGAGAAAGGTGCTTTATCATTGATGTGACGATCCCATTTGATAACAGGATAGCTGCGTTCAACGAAGCCCGCAGACTTAAGATTGAAAAGTACGAGGGCATCCGCCAAGAACTTCTCGCAAGATTCCAGAAAGTTGAAGTCATCCCTTCGTGATTGGATCACTAGGAAGCTGGGACCCCAGAAATGATAGCTTTCTTTTAATAATTTTTTTTTTTTTTTTATTTATTTAGGCTTTGGCTTATTCAGCCTTCTTGCCATTGGTTTTATTTGTAAAATTATATAAAAATTTACATATAAATTATAATTATTCTAATAAATATAAATAAATTGATTCTTTTAAAAAATTAAACTTAAAATTAAATACATACTAAATAAAATATTCTAACTTAAATTACACTTCTATATTATTTTCTATCACAAAGTTAGTTACTATTTCCGCCGTTGCTTCACTTGTCATTAAACAGGACATGTTGACTGGGAACTGTGCTACATTACATAATTCATTTAAAAGTCTATCCATTTTTGATGCTAAAAGATGACACCCTAGAATTATATGGTCCAAAGAACCTTTTTCTCCACATCTTCAATTTAGTGTGTCTTTTATATTTATTTTGTATAGATGAGCTGGACATCTAGAATGCCCAGATTTCATTCGACAATTTGTTGAAATATATCTTCGTGAATGATTTTTATTAAACCATGTGGTTGTTGGAATTTTTTGATTCGCTGCAAAAAAAATTTTTCCAGTACTTTGACTTTTCTCATTATATATATTCTGCCATTCTGCCATACAATTTTCTTTAATTATTTTTTTGGAATCATTTATTGACCAATTTATTTCGATTATTTCCCCATCTACACAAGCTTCTTTGGCAAGTTTGTCAGCCATTTCATTCCCTTTTATGCCTACATGTCCAGGAATCCAAATAAGTTTAACATTGATATCACTTTTTTCCATTTTTAAAAGATATTCTTTAATTGAACATATTTTGTTATTATTATTGTTTTTGAATTTATTGTTATTTAAAGATACACAAACACTACGAGAATCAGTGAAGATTAATATATTTTTATTGTCAGTTTTTTGTATTATTTCTAGTAATTTCATAATTGCTGTTATTTCTGTATTATAAGAATTTGTGATGTTGTTAAGTTTGTATTTGTACTGTTGATCTGTATTATAATTGAAAATGCCAATTCCTCCAGTTTTAGAGTTTTTTTCGAATGAACCATCGGTAAACCATATACTCCAGTTTATATCATCTTTTGTAATATATTCCATATATTTTTGATAAGTTATTTCCTTACTTTCATTCTTCTTGAACAAATTTATTTCTGTATGTATTGTTGTCATGCTTATTTCTAATGGAAATTTGAAAAAAGGTATAGTGTTATGTATCTCTAAGTTTAAGTTATTATATCTATCAAAACTAGTTAAAAGTGCCGGTTTTTTATGAGTTGTCCAATATGGTTTATTATAAAGAACATATAGTTTAGATAATCTTGTATTTAAGGGGCCGCATGGGTTATGTCTGTTTTTACAAAAGAAACTGTCTGATATTTGTTGTATTCTGATATTTACCGGAGGAATATTAGTTTGATAGTTGAGAATTTGGATTGGTGTTGAAACCATCGCACCTAATATTATTCTTAAACATTTGTTTTGTATAATTTCAATTTTTTTTAATCTTGAGTTATTTGCGGTGCAGATCATAGTACTAGAATAGTCAATATGCGGTCTAACAATAGCTTTATATATTTTTATTAAGGTTGTTGGGTGTGCGCCCCATTTGTATCCTGCTATACATCGCATCAAATTTAAGCCTTTTTGACATTTGTTAATAATATGTGCAATTTCTTTCGCACAAGTGCTTTTCGTATCAAAGAATATACCCAGAAATTTGGTATTTGAACTAACAGTTATATTTTTATTTCTGATGGATATTTTTGGACTGCAGTTTATTCTATGCCTTGTAAATATAACTATTTTACTTTTTTCTGACGATATATTTAATTTGATTTCCTTTGTTTGTGGAATTCCGTGATTACATAGTATAGGACCAGTTAACTTATTATTGTATCTAACTGTTATTTCTCGATTTTGGAAGTAGTTTATAATCCAGTTGGATATTTTAGAAGATATACCTATGTTTTCTACTTTTTCTTTTAATATTTTAAGATTAACTTTGTCATAAGCAGCTTCAATGTCAATGAAAGCAGCTATCATATAATGATTTTTACTACATGTTCTTTGTATATCGATATTAAATATGTTTAAGTTATGCTGCGTACTTCTTGTTTTTCTAAAAGCAAATTGTAACTCAGGTAATCTTTTATGATGTTCGAGATACCATTCCACTCTGTTTTTGATGATTGATTCCATAGTTTTGCCCATACATGATAGTAAAGTAATTGGTCTGAATGATTCTTCTTTGTTTGGATCTTTTCCTGGTTTTAATATTGGAACAACGATATGTTTTTTTCAGTCTAATGGTATATCAGCAGTGTTTAATGACAGATTATATATTTGTGTAAGATGATTTATTGCATTGTCAGGTAAGTTTTGTATCATTTTGTAATTTATTCTATCAAATCCTGTGCTACTGTTTTTATTATGATTTAACGCGAAATTTACTTCATTTATATTTATGTTATTATCTAGGAAATTATCTGTTATGGTGGTGGTGGTAGTAATATTTAAATTATTGTTCTGTGGAAATTTTTTTTTAATGAATTCTTCTATTAAATTTTCATTATCACTTATCCTTTTAGTACTATAGCTTTTATTGTTAATTTTTCTTATATTATTCCAGACAATGTTGGTTGTTGTGTTTGGGTTTAAATTCTCGCAGAAATCCTGTCATTCTATTTTTTTCCTGGCTCTAAAATATCGTCTTGTTTTAGCTTGATGTTTTTTATAACTTAAATAATTCGCCATTGTCATGTTTTTATTAAAAATAGTTAGTGCTAATTTTCTTTGAGCTATCATTTTATTGCACTCTGTGTCCCACCAAGACGGTTTTATTTTATTAGGAGTTATATTATACAATCTGGTAGATGGAATATGTATGTCTGCCGAATTATTAATAACATCTCTAAATTGGTTGTATTTGATTTCAACATCATGGGGATTACTTGTGATTCCATTTGTGATAAGGTTTGAAATTCTGCTTTCTATTTCAAGGCTATATTTCTCCCAATCTGCTTTTCGGAAATTTCTCCTCGTTAAATATTCTGATGGACGGTAACGGTCTTTATTATTGTCATTTAGACAGAAAAAAATTGGGTAGTGATCACTACCTAAGCTATCTGCAAGAACTTGCCACGAAGTAATTTGTTGTGCTAACGTCATAGATACCAATGTGAGATCCAATATACTGTCCCTTGTACTGAGATTGCTTACTCTAGTTGGTTTATCATCGTTGATAATATTTAGATTTTCGTTTTCTATGAATTCTAACAATTCGTTACCTTCATACTGACTACCTGGACAGTTTATATCCCAAGCAAGATTAGTCGCATTGAAATCTCCAGCCAGTATAACAGGAACAGCTATTTGTTGTTTTATCTGTGACCAGTTTGAATTAGATAGTTTATGATTCGGTTTAGCATAGATTGATAAAATACATATTACCTCAGTTTCGTTATGTGTTATAATTATTCCAGCTATTTCGACCGAATTAAATAGGTTATTTAGCATTACTCGTTTATATTTTATAGATTTATGTATCAAGATAGCAACACCCCCGTGGGGATTATAGTTTGTATTCTGTATCCAGTTGAATAATAAATAATTCAGTAAAATAGCCTTTGATGTTGAAATTGTGATTTTTTGTTAAAAACGTTTCTGAAAGTATGCATATATGTATGTTATGCTTCTGTAGCATATGTTGTAATTCCTCTTTAATATATCTGACTCCTCTACAGTTCCATTGAATAAAATTTATCATTTTACCTGTTTTAATTAATTATTGATTTTTATATCTGACCTTGGTCTTGTTGTTGGATTTATTTATATATTTTATTTTATTTTTTTTTCTTTATGTTTATATAATTAAGGTTGATTTAATATTTTAGTAAATTTATTAAACGATTAGGTTTAGTGATGTGAATATATTTTTATTAAAAAAAAAAAAATAAACTTAATTTATATATCGATGTTTTCTTACGAGTTTGGCCATTGTACACTAGATATTTGTTTCTTGTAGCTTCTAAGAGATTGGGATGTAATATTTGGGTCTTTGTTTGTATCTTTAATTTTGTCATCATTATTTTTATTATATATTGATGTATAGCAGGTATCATTATCATTGTTTTCCATTGTAATATCAGGTTTCTCTTGGTTGATTTGCTTTCTGTTTTTTCCTTGATTAATTTTCTTAAGGTATGTGTCGCTTTCTTCATTGTTAGGTTTCTTTTCTTCTCTTCTTCTTTTTGGAATTGGTTCTTTAGTTGATGTCGTAGGTTGTGGTTGACTGTAAGATCTTTGTAATGAGTTACCTGTATTTGATTTATTCACTCTGGTATTAGTTCTTCTGGTTAAAGGGTTTGGTTTGTATGTTGGTATTATGTTGATACTATTGTATTTATTTGTGATATTGGGAAAAGTCTCATTGTAGTTTAGAGCTTCAAAAGAGTTTTGAGTTCTTACTGAGTATAAATAGTCTGTATTTTTTTCTGTTAATTCTAATTTTGCTTCATAAAAACTGAGATTGTGTTGGGCCATGAGATCTTTTATCTTGATTTGTCTTTTTTTTTCAGGACATTCATTGTCTGTAGCGTCGTGGTTAAGTTTACAATTTATGCATGTCGGGTTAGGAGATGTGCATGCAGTACGTAAATGATCTTCACTTCCGCAGAATTTACATTTTGCTACGTTTGCTCTACATTTTGTGGCTGCATGTCCAAATTTAAAACAATTATAACATTGTATCGTCTGTTGTACAAATGGTTCACATGCTCGTCTCACTCTCCTCATGTAAACATAAGCAGGAATTGCAAGTCCTTCAAAGAATAGTTTTACTGTTGTACTGGGTTCATATTTTATAGCTCCGTCAACTCTTATTTTTCGATTTAGCCTTTGCACTCTCGTTACTTTAAAAGGTGGACACTCTATATTATTTAAAATTGTTTCTTCCGTATATTCTATATCAACACCTTTTATAATAGCTACTTTTGTGCACCAGTAAAATGGGATAAACGCTTCATACCCATTGTTTTTCAGCAATGTTGATTTGGTAATTTCGTTAGCTAGTATTGCATTAGCACACTTTTTTAATTTCTATTATATTAGATTTATTGCTAATTTTACAAATTATTTCTGCTAATTTAAGAGAACTAAAAAATGTATTATTAACTATTATTTTTAACTATGATTACTTTATACGAGTCATATTTTGTTTCTGTGTTGTATAAATTATTATATATTTTTTTAACATTGTCACTATTGTTATTTGAGTTTTCTCTTATATCACTGGATGTTTTATCTGTAGGAAATGATTTGTTAGTCACAGAGTTGTTTTTATTGTTCGGATTTTTATCGGGAGGTTCAGCCTCCATATCCATATTGTTAATTAACCAGTGATAATTAAATAGAAGTTACTTCACTTCTTAGTAATATCACTTAATAATAATATAAATTATAATTTAAATACAAATAAATCACGAAAAAAAAATATTATAATTTGCAAAAAAAAAGATCACTATTTATTTTATTGTTTTGTTTATTGTAAACACGTGCGCTCACCAAGGAGACTCGATGTAAACTGTATCAATAATTTGCTCGAAAGGATTCGCAAACAAGTTTAGAAAGCTGGCGATTGCTGATGTGATGCTGGCTTCAAGAAACATGTACGCCAGCCATGTTGGGGACAACAGAGTTGTGATAAACAACTCTGCTACATACACTTCTCTTCAGCAGTGTGTGTTACAGACGCTAATAAGTGCTGTGATAAGTGATGTGTGTGATTTATTTCACAGAACTTTAATGAACTACTTATAAACATTTTACAGACTCTTTTAAAAATATGATATATTTAACATTGTTTTGTATTACCTTGTTTATTCTTAAGTCTATTTAACATTATTGACCTGTAATTTTAAATGTACTTTTTCATATCTAAATAAATGTATTATCAGTAGTGTAGAGAACGCTTGAAGAGATTAGACGTAGTTCACGTCGCTCTGCACATTAAAATTATTTAAAAATCAAAGTGCACTGATAATAATATATTTTGTACGCCACTTGTTGCAGGAAGTCCGGATCTGCAGAATAACACTTTTCCGGAGGACCTGGGAAGAAAATTGTAGGAGATACGGGCCAAGGAAAGTCGTCATCAGATATCTGCAATAATGTCCGGTTTAATCATGTAAGTTGTTCCCCATCGTATAAATTTAACATTTACCTTTTTAGCTAGCGACAGCTGTGCCTTGTCCCCCCGTTACTTATATTACGTATATAGTGTGATTTTGCATTGATTGACAATGCGTTTAAATTACTGTCTTCCGCTGATACCGAAATCTCTATCATTGCCAAGGATCTACTTACTGCTACCATAGAAAAAAGACTTAAGGGAGGGGATAGGGTTTCCACTTTCGAAAAATCCAATTTTTTTTTCTTATCTTATTGTTTAACATTTCAAGAATATGTCCTTAAAATTTTAAGCCGATCTAAGCAATATTCTTGAAGTTATTGTCTTATTAATCTCCTGGCCTTTAACGCTATAACTCTAACAGCAGCGGGCATTCGGGATAGCAGTGCAGCTGTCGACGCGTTTTTCTCAAAACTACTTTTTCAAAGTCCGTGTTCACTGCCATTTAAAAACTCATTGACCGATTCATTTCTACATATAAAATACCTCCCCCCAACGTTTAGATAAAATTTTTTTTTTTACATTAAGGATGTTTTCCTTATACGTGACTTCCCACCCACAAAATTGCGAAATTTTTCGTGGAAAATAACAGTTCACACTTTAGATGGCCGCCAAAAAATTTTAAATAAAAAAAAATTATCAGAGAACGTTGGGAGAAAAATTTGATTATAATTTAACTAAATTTTAATAGTTTTTCATTTTGAGATAATTTCCGGCCGAGTTACTGTGAACACCGCAAATTGTCTATTTTCCCAAAACCTTCGGAGAAAGCTCTGTTACCAGCTTATGCTTCAATATTGCTACATGATAAAATTATACAACATAGTCAAAAGTATGCTCAATAATGTACAAAAGGTTCGAATAAAATTGCTCAATCTATACTTAAGAAAAAAAATCGCAAAAAAAATTTTTTTTTACGCTGAAATCCTAGCCCCTCCCTTAAAAGATAACCAACAAATATTGAGGGGGTTTTTAGAGCGCCAGATACGAGCACTGCTAACCACTTTACTCGAGCAAGAGCAGCATCACGTCGAACGTGCGTTGCATGGAGTTTCGATGACAGTACCCTATCAATCTCGACAAATAAACACAACATTAAAGAGATTGACAGGCAAACTGTTATGAAAAAGCTCCATGCTGAGGAGCAAAACAAGTATGCAGCTAAGCTGGTGCAAAAACCGGATCACGAAAAGGCTATGGAGTGCGTTGCTGCACACCCTGCAAGCTCCCATTTCTTAAGAAATGGGAAATTCATGCGATTTGCAGAGTAGAGCTTTATTCACAAAGCGCGACTCAACCTGTGCAATCTTAATGGCCGTTTCTATAAAACCGGTAACACTAAATGCAGAAGATGTGAAAACCCCTATGAAACTCTCCCGCACGTGCTATGTCATACTCGCAAGCATACACTGCAAGACATAACACGTTCGATCAGAGGATCAAAAACGCCGCGACCCCGAAATTTACCGTCATAGCTGAAAACACGCAAATAGGTGAACAAAGACTCAAACCCGATCTAATATTTGTTAGAGGCGAGACTTGCTACATTGTGGATGTCACAATCCCGTTCGAAATCCGGCGGGAAGCACTGGAAATCGCGAGAAATGAGAAAAGACGGAAATATGAGCGATTACGTTTGGAATTACGGTAATTGGAACCTTGGGATCGTAGGATCTAAACAACGATGACTTCTTGAAAAAAATATGCTTGAAGTCATACGCTAGCTCGTTGCGTAAGTTAGCGGTGGGTGACATCATACGTCCCTCACGTAACATATATGTTTGGCATCTCACGGGACACCGACAGGAATAGCCTGTGGTCCCATAATATTTCCTTTATAATTTAGTATAACGCCTCTTCCCTATTAAAGTTATGTAGCCTGTCAAACGTTGTAACATCATACACGTCAATCCTGTCATTTTAATACTTGACTCGTCAGTAAGTTATTCTTTATGTAACTCATATGTGTTGTCATAATTTATTATGTGCATGTCTTTCTTTTAAAGTTGTACTTAGTTAGTAATTTATTGATGTTTCGTTTTTTAACTTGTTCATTTTTAACCTTTTTTATTATATGATGTTACAACTTTTTTAATGTGATTTATGTTTAGTTTATATTAGATACCTCTTCTCGCTGTGTACATTGGCAATTTCCCGCCGATAGAGGTTGTGTTGTCCCGTAATCAACTTAGAATAGATTTAGTACTGTCATTGCACAGATTTTAAGTAGTATTGTAGATGAGTTACAGTTTGATCGTGCTGCAGTGAGGACGGGTTCCGAGAATCGCTTGCAGATTTAAAATTGTTGCTATTGTTCAGTAAAAAACAAAAGGTTCAGTTTTTTGATGTGGGATTTGTTATTTCTAGTGAAAAGAAATAGTTTCATAAGAAGTTATTTACATAAAATAACAAAAATGCCTGGGGAAATGAAGACGAGGAGGGAGCAGGATGAGAAGAAGGAGGACGGAACAGATGAAAAAATTAAAAGGATGATTCAAACAGAAAAAGAAATGCAAGAAGAAATGAAGGAAATGAGGGAAAGATTAAAAAAGATGGAAGAAGAATTCAAGAGATTCATCGAAGAATCGCGCAAGGAAAGGGAAGATCTTATGAGGAGGTTGGAAAAAGAGAAGGAAGAGGAAAAAGAAGAAAAGAAAGAAGAAGAAAAGAAAAAGGAAGAAACAAAGAAAGAAGTTAGAGAAAAGGTGGAGGAGCTGGAAAAAGAACAGGAAATGGCCAGGAAGCGCGAGAAGAGGGAGAACATAGTTATAAGGGGTGTAAAAACAAAAGGGCGCAAAATGGGCGCGGAACTGAGGAAAGAAGTGGAAGAGTGGATACTAAAAGAATTGAAGGAAGAAGTAAGAATAACAAAAGCGTTCACGGTGGGAAAAGAAAAGGGAATAGTGATAGCGAGATGTGAGGGGGAAGAAAAGAAGAGAAAGATAATGGAAAAAAAAAGTACACTGAGGGGCACGGATGTGTACATAGAGGACGACTTGACGTACAAGGAGAGAGAGGTGCAGTGGCAATTGAGACAATGGGCAAAAAAGAAAAGAGAGGAGGGGAAAAAGGATGTGAAGGTCGGGTACAAAAAAGTATGGTGTGAAGGAACGCAGTATATATGGAATGAAAAAAACAAAGAACTGGAAAAGGGGGAATTTCGAAAAAATGGTGAAGGAGTTGGGGGAAAGTAAAGAGAGGGGTAAAAGTGGGAGAGAGGAAAGAAGAGAAATAAAAAAGAGGATAAAGATAGGTTTCTGGAACGTGGCGGGTATAAAAAGAAAAGATAAGGATTTCTGGAGATACATCAAAGGTTGGGATGTGATTGGGATGGTGGAAACATGGCTGGAAAGCAAAGAATGGGAAGAATTGGAAGACAAACTACCGAAAAACTACAGATGGGTGTGCCAAGGTGCTGTTAGGGAGCATAAGAAAGGGAGAGCAAGAGGTGGAATTATAATAAGGGGTACGTAGGGAGCTAAAAGAGGAGAAGGTACCAGACAGAAGAGAAACAGCAGTAAGGAGGACGATAAAACTGGAAGAAGAAACATGGGAAACTGTAACAATATACAGTAAAGGTAATATAAAATAAACAATGAAAGAAATAAAAGAAATAATTAAGGATGAGAAACAGGAAAACCTATTAATTGGAGGGGATTTCAACGCGAGAATTGGGGAGTTGGGAGAGGTGGACGAAATATGGGGGAATAGGAAAAAGAAAAGAACAACGAAAGACAAAACAATAAACGCCGAGGGAAAAGAACTAATGGAAATGCTAGAAGAACAAAGATGGATAGTACTAAATGGGAACAAAGAAGGAGATGAAGAAGGAGAATATACCTATGTGGGAAGCAGAGGGGATACAGTAATCGACTACGTGGTGACAACGCTGGGAGGAGGACAGAAGGTAGAAAGAATGAAAGTGGAAGAGAGGGTGGACTCGGATCACCTACCGCTGGTGTTGGAGTTGGAGGCGAGGAGAGGTGAAAGAAAAGGAAACGAATGGAAAGAGGGCAGCGATTGGACGGAGGAAGGAAGGAAGAAGTTTATGAAGGAACTGGAACGGAGATACGAGGAAGAAGGAGAAACGGAGGAGATGGAGGAAATTGAAGAGAGGATGAAGGAAGCCACCCAAAGTAAAAGGTAGAGAATATTTGATAGAACGGGAGAAAACAAATGGTGGGATAAAGAATGTAAAGAATGGAAAAAAGAGGTAAAAAGGGAAGAGAAGAGATGGAAGAAAGGAGAATCAAGTAAAGAAGACTTCAAGAGGAAGCAAAGGGAGTATAACGAAAGGATAAAAGATAAAAAGAATAAGTTCAAAATAGGACTAGAAAAAGAAATTAGAGATATAACAACGGAGAGGCAGGCATAGGATTACATAAATAGGGAGAAAAAGCGAAGGAAAGAGCCAAGCAAGGAAATAAAAATGGAAGAGTGGACGAAACACTTTATGGTAGTACTAGGAGGAAAGAAAAGAAACGAGAAAACAAAGAAGGGGATAAAAGAGAAGGAGAAAGTAAACGATATAAAATTAGGTGAAATAAAAACACAGATTCAAAAACTCAAGGAAAAGAAAGCACCAGGTAGAGATGGACTAAAGAACGAGGCGTGGAAAGCTGGGCAAGAAAGGATAGAGAAAGGATTACTGACAGCGATGAACAAGATATGGAAAGGAGGAAACCTGCCAGACAGCTGGAGAGAAGGGGTAATAACGCCGATATATAAAAAGGGAAATAGACATGAAGCCAAAAATTACAGGGGTATCACACTACTGAACACAGGGTACAGGATTTATGCAGGGATTGTGAGAGAAAGACTGGAAGAAGAGGTAAAAGTAAAAGAAATACTTCCCGAGACACAAGCAGGCTTTAGAAAAGGACGAGGGACTTTAGACAATATATACGCACTGAACCATTTAGTTGAAAAAGAGCTAAGTGAAAAAGGAGGACAGATATATGCAATGTTCATCGACCTTAAAGCGCCGTTTGACATGGTCGACAGTCAGAAATTGTGGAAGTACATGAGAAAGAAAAAAATAGATGAGGACATAATGGAATGTATTGAAGAAATTTACGAAGAAACAAAAATGAGAATAAGAGTTGGGGGTGAAGAATCAGAAGAATTCTGGACAGACAAGGGGTTGAGGCAAGGTTGCCCTCTGAGCCCCACTTTATTTGCGATATATACAGCAGACTTGGAGGAGGTAATGGAAAGAGGACAAGATAGGGGGGTGCTAATAGGAAGGCACTACAAGATATGGACTTTAGCATACGCTGACGATATAGTCCTGTTGGCAAAAAGGGAAGGAGAGCTGCAGGAGATGGCACACCGGCTAGGGAGGTATAAAGACAGGAAAGGACTAGAGTTAAACGTGGAAAAGACAAAAATTATGGTATTTAAAAAAGGGGTGGAAAAAGGAGACATAAAAAGTAGAAATACAAGACAGAGGACATTGAGGAAGTTGAAGAATTTAAATATCTGGGCTACACTTTTAAAAAGAATAATGGAGAAGAGGCGCATATAAGGGAGGTGGCAAAGAAGGCAGAGCAAGCAATGCGACGGGTATGGGGACTAGGGGAAAAGGTATTTGGGGGGGACATACAAAAGAGAATATGGATATATGATAGACTGATAGCCAGTATGATGTCGTAAGGAGCAGAGGTTTGGGGGTGGAAGGAACAAGAAAAGTTGGAAAGAATACAGGTGAGATATATGAAATGGGTACTAGGGCTGGACAGGTGCACGCCAGGATACATGGTGATGGAGGAGCTAAAGAGGGATAAGATACGAATTAAAACAGGGCAAAGAGCGGTAAAATACGAGGAGAAATTGAACAGAGCGGAAAGCAAAATTTTAAAGGAAATAAGAGAGGATAACATAAAGAATGGGGGGGGAGGAGGTCCAAAAAAGAGAAAAGAATACTTTGAAAGGAATGGAATGGCGATCGAGGAGGCAGAGAGGAGAAGAGAAGGTGGCGCAAGTGTGGCAGAGGAGCTAAGGAGAAGGGATAAGGAGACACAACAGCAGGAGAGAATGGGAAAAATAGAAAAAAGTAACTACAATAAAAGATATAAGAGGTTATGGGAAAATAATGTGCCTCAGTATCTTATAGAAAAAGACATAAAACACATAAGAAGAACAGCAAGGTTTAGATTGGGAAATGAGGAAAAAGGAAACAGGTACTGGGAAAAGAGTGAGGACAGAAAGTGTAGAATGTGTGGAGCAAAGGACGAAATACTGGAACACATTAAGTTTGAGTGTAAGGAAAAAGTAGCAAGCGAAAGGAATATTGGCCAGCTATTAAAGGGAGGCAGTGAAGGAAAGAGGTGGATGTGCGGAAATAGTAAGAAGGAAAGGAAAAACAGGAGAATAAATAAGCTGGTGGAGAACAATAGAGAGGGACAAAAGAACAAGAAGCAGAAAGCACTTTTGGAAGAAGTAAAAGTCGAGAAGATTTTAAGTTTATTTTAAGTTTAGTTTTAAGTTTGGAATGTATATAGGAATGAAATGTATTAGAAATATAATACTGTAGATTGTAAAGCCGAAAGGCATACACAATTAATATATAAATAAGTAGTATTAGTTGCATGATTTGGATTTCCATTAGTTTTAGAAAATATTTAATTTTATAAATAAAAAATTAAAAAATTGTACAGATTTAAATTCAACGGATAATTATAATAAAAATGAAAAAATTATAAAAGTCAAATCAAGAAAATTCTATTCACATAGAATTAGTTCAACACCAAATATTTCGTTGTCTTCTAATTCAAACATATCGTCACCTAATATTTCTATTTCTCAATCTGAACAATCAGATTCATTTTCAAGAATTAATTCCTTATCAGAGACTGTTGTAAAGGCAAATTTGAAGTTAAATAAAAGTGTTAATAAACATAGTTTTCACCGAACATACGTAGTACTGCAATAAATGATGATAAACTGAGTTCAATAGTATCAGATTAACCAAAAAGGATAATCACAAGTAATAATTCAGGTGACTTATTCTCTGGTAATAATTCAGGTAATACTTTAATGTCGTATGCGGAAGTAGTAAAATTAATTGGTAGTATCTCTCTGTGTATGCGATCCAACAAACTGCCATCACTTAAGAAATCTCTTACATTTCTTAAGCATTTTCTTTAACAACAGTAATTCCCTGCCTGGCAAACGTGCTTCAAGGTATAGTTACTGATTGGCGAAGACTTTAAACACTGTTAGAAAAAAATCCGTCATTAATTTGCAACAATTTCTCTTTTAAAAATCCTTTTCCTATTACCATCATCAACACCTTTGCACAGAATGCCAAAGACAAGTACTTTAGTTGCCCCTGACCAATCAGAAGCTTCAATAAGTATTCCTACGATGATTTTTCCTGCTGAGGAAATTGGTAATGTTAAGGGTTCGCGAACTTTTTCCATTTCAGATCCCGAAGACAACAATAGTAAACCTTCACCAATTAACAAATAGCACAGATTCAAAGAAACTTTTCAAAACGAGAATTTTCACTAAAAAAGCAGTGATTAGCAAAGAAAAGACCTCCCTCATCTTAAAAAACAACACTTCTTCAACTCAATCCTCTTTTGAAACTTCCTCGTGTTTTACCAATGTCTCAAACCACTCACAGAAACGTAAGAAAGAACTTAATTCTTTTACGATTTTAAATGAAGATTCTTCTTTAACTAAAGTTAGCTCTTCCCCCAACACCGAGACTACACAAAGAAAAATTTTGCAGAAATTAAAACGCCCTTTTTTACCATCAACTAGGACTATTAGCAAAGATTCAAACCAAACACTAAATATGATATATGATAAATATTATGATAGAAAATAATAAAGAATCATCTTCTTCAATAGAAAGCTCCTCCTCTACTTACTTTAAAATTAGTTTAATTAGTAAAAGGATTTCTAGTACACATTTAATTAATAGTAAAGACCCAAACCAAACAGAAACAATTAAGAAAACTCGAATAGATATGATAGAAAACAATGAAGATGTATATTCATCAATAGATAACTCCTCCTCCACCTCTTTAAACCACGTTAAAACTAATTTAATTAGTAAAAACTCTTTTGGTGCGCGTTCAGAACAAAACTCATTTGGTGCGCGTTCAGATCCTCTTGATTTTGGATGTCGTCCAGAACCATTTTATTTATCAAACACTTTAAAATTATCTAGAACAATAGTTTCGGAAAAACAAACTGTAATTATTTCTCCGCCAGTCTTTTCTCCTAGTTCACCAGAATCTTCTTCTCCAAATCAAAAGATTACATACCCTACGACTTATGCTGAAGCTGTAAAGTACAAAAAGCCATCAAAGTTTTGTAATAATTCCTTTCCACCTTATTTTAACTCTAATTTGTCAAATAATATTAAACCTTTCACTAATAGAATTAATTCTTTAAATAATAGATTAAATAAAAATGTAAAACCTTGTGCACCGTTTGAAAAAATTAATAGTGATAGTGTCTCGTGATCATTAGATAGTACTTTAATTTTTATGAATTCTTATTTACCTAATGATTTTCATCTTTTAGATTCTACATTAAATAATATCCTTTTTCCTAAGGATATATTAATTCGTGATCTTTTAGGTTGTCCTAAAATGTTATTCTCTAACACAACATTAAAAAGATCCTCTGAAAATTCAGATATCAAAGAAAGTGACATATTGAATGAAACAGAAACGGTGGAATTAAATGTCGTTAGCGATGCCAGCTGTGTTACTGCAAATCGTAGTAATACTAGGGATTTCGAACTTTCCATTAAAAATGTCAAATCACAGGTACTGAACAGTAATCAACTAAAGTACAATTCTTCAATTCCAGAAATAACATCTTCGCTTACAAGTTTGTTTAAAGATTCGATTGAAATACTAAAAGATAATTCTGACATTATTAATGGCTCAGTTGTGAAAAAACTAAAAAGTACTTCGTAGTACGCCCGAGATGATCCTGTGAATTGTCTTCTGGAAGTTAGCACTTCTGTAGTCAATGTCAAATTACCAGAAGAAAACTTATCCCCACAAAGGGACAAGCATGCCCCTCTGAATAAATCAAAACAAAAGTTTGATATAATAGAGGATAAGGCGGTCAAGAACATTAAAATAGATTTGAATAATATAATCCAATAACTTGACCAAAGATTAAATAAACAAACTGAAGGAGAGAATAACATTAGGAAAAGAAAAAGGACGACCTGTTTCCCTATTTATTTAGTTAAGCCACATGAATCTTCAAGTGGAGTGAAAACTTCTACTGATGAGGTTCCTGTGAAAATAAGAAAACTGAATGAAGAGATTACTCCAATCCCTTCCACACCCAGACCCCCCACGATCCTCAACATTCCTTCCGATGATGTGCTGTCAATAGATACAGCGAAAAATAACATTGTCACTGATGTTTTGTCACAATCAGATGCTGGAGGGGTTGACTTGAAAGCAATAAATGTGATTAATAGTATCAGTGATAGTGTTATAACACAGAAAATCGCAAGAAGGAATTCAGAAGACAACAACAAGATGATTAGCCCTAATATATCTACTTCTGAGATTGTTGATTTTGATAATAATGATTATTCGAACTTAAACATTAGTAATTTGAATACAATTATTAGAATAGAACCAAAAGATACGGTAGATTCTCCTGAAACTCTATCAGAAATGAGTGTTGATGATTCTATAAAAGATCCAGACTTTATTAATAATACCTAATCATCTTCATCTTCTCTAGAAATAAATGCACTACATGAATTTAATCCGAGCAACATAACAATATTAAACTCAACTCTAATTGAGAACCACGAAGAACCTGGTGCAAATATCTTACTTAACAATCAACCAACAAGAGAAAATACGTCACTCACAATTTATTTTCCTACTCCTCAAGCAATGATTTGCCCAGAAAATGATTGTGACAAAATATTCAAATGTGTTGCATGGACAGCATCGAAACAAAATCTTAAAAGAAAATTACACATTAAAAATGTGATATTTTATTGTAATAACTGTAGAAAAGTTATGATTAACAAACCTTCATGGCATCTAGCAACTTGCCTAGCACCACAAACAAACAACAATAGACCAATAGACCAATTTCGCTTTAAATGTAAACTGTATTTGGACATATCTTTCTAAACAAGTGATAATAAACCATGAAAGAAATCACATTCTAGTTGATATGAAAAATAAGGCTAATCCACCGGAATCAAAAATAAGCCCTCCTGGCACAAGGCAGAGGAAACGAAGATATTTTGGACGTAATAGGAACAACAACATAATAAGTAACATCACAAATTCAACTTCTTCTATTACATCAACTTCAAACAATAATTTAATTGATCCAATAGAATTAAAGAGCGTAAGTACTGAACAAGATATTCCAACCATCTCAAATGTTACTGACAAAATAATTCCTTCTACACCACCTCAACGTCAAACTTCTTTAAATAATATTGCAACTTCTACACCAATGATTGAAACAATACCTATTCCAGTAAAGTCTCCAATAACAAACAATGTCAAACAATAACTACAGAAATAATTTCAACAACAACTCCTAATTTATCCCACAATAATGAAAGCACAAATAGTACTGAAAATTCTCAGATACTAAGTATTCACGCAGATGACTTGAATAATTCAGATATTGAAGATGAAACAGAGGTAGTAAATGATTTAATTCCTCGAATTCCTGATGAAATTAGAGATGATTCACCTCTTATTGCTTTTAAAGATCCATTAATTGCAATACTTAATAGCAATACTAATGCAACAAACTGGGAAAACTTTGAAAATCTACTAGTAAATGCTACAAATGAAGCGGGAAAAATTGTAAAATTACCTGAAAGAGATCCTAATTATGTAGCAGAACCATGTAGCTATGGTGATATTAATGATGCTAAATTTATTCAAAAACTTTACAAAAGGAATAGGAGACAAGCAATGCGTCTAATTATGGGTGAAGTAAGCACAACGTGTCAAATAAGTAAAGAAGATATTCATAGTCACTTCACCAAAACCTTAACACTTGTGAATTATCTGAATGATATTTATCCAACTATCAACGATGATACAAGAGATAAAGTTAATACTAGGAAATTTACACCACCAAAAGTTTCAATAAGACTAAGAAAATTTGAAAATTCTTCTCCAGGTGACGATCGACTCACATATCGCCATTGGAGAACAGTAGATCCAAGTTGTAAAATTCTAACAATGATTTTAAACTGCTGCTTGAAATATAAGAAAATTCTACTCCATGGAAAACAACGACAATTATTCTGATCCATAAAAAGGGCAGGGAAAATGAAATTAGCAAATGGAGGCCTATTGCTATTTGCAGAACAATTTATAAACTTTATACAGGACTGTTAACAACAAGACTATTAGATTGGATCTCCGAACATAATGTCTTGAGTTATTGTCAAAAAGGATTTTTACCATTCGTCGGAGTATTTGAAAACAACTTTATTTTACAAAATATCAATAAAAAAGCAAAAGTCTCAAAAGACAACAAAACTTGCATTGGATGGATTGATTTCGCTAATGCCTTCGGTTCCATTCCTCATCAAGCATTATTAAATGCATTATCAGCATTAGGGGCTGGTGAAACTTCCGTTAACATTATTAAAGACATTTGCTCAGATATTACAACTAAAGTATTACCTTTAAATGGCTACACAGAACCAATTAATCTTAACAGCGGCATTAAACAAGGATGTCCACTAAGCGGACTACTCTTCAATATCGCAATAGATCCCATTTATTCGTAAATTACAGGCAAATCATCTCGAACATAAAGTCATCGCATACGCAGACGACATCATTTTAATAGGAAAAGATGCAAATAATTTTCAAGAACGGATTAATGAAGCAAGTGAACTAGCGAATAGAGTTGAATTATTAATTAACCCAAAAAAATGCTTCTCTATGCAATTCAATGCTAATAATAATCAGGCCGTCTTTAAAATAAATAACGACAACATTAAATCTTTAAAAGAAGATGATATTGGGAAATCTCTGGGTGCCACAGTAGGTTTCAATATCATACCAAGAAATGCAGATACAAAGAAAATTGTAACTTTTGGACAAAACATTATGTCATACAAACTAGCTCCATTGCAAAGATTAAATGCACTGAAAACTTTCATGAATCCAGCATGTAACTTTTTAATGAGAGTAGGATCTTCAACTAAAACTGTGTGGGAAACCTTGGACAACAAAATAAGGCCTCTTATTAAAAAATCGCTTTACATTCCACAAGAAGCATCAGGAGAATGCTTATACGGTTATTCAAAATTGGGTTGTATTGATATACCTAACACAGCAACTGACAGTGATATCGCATTAATTGATAATGCATTTAAACTTTTAACTTCTAAAGATAGTATTATAGCAGATCTAGCTAATGAAGAACTCATAGAAACTTTTACAAAACGATATAAAGCCCCCTCCCATCTTTTGAAGACAAGGGCAATTACCTTTCTGGAAATAGTGAAGGTATCTTTAGAGCTCCGACAACATCTTTATCTAACAAATGGACACTAGCAAGAGTTACATCACAAAGGATTGTTGTAAACTGGAATTTTACATCAGAAGGTGAATGCTTACCCTAGTAGATATTTGTAAAGTACGCTTTATAGGCTGGTTGATATTGCAAATCTAAGACCAGACTTACCTGCCTCCACCCAGGACTTAGCTGAAATTTCGCAAAATCAACCAAAACTGGAAGGAAGCTTATAGATTACAACCTCATGTCCTCCGACGATTTCTTAACCTTCACAACAGTCCGACGTTCCTGAGAGTACTTCTAGCAACTCTCAAACGCTTCACTCTATGTTTGGCCAGCAGCTTACAGACATTATAGAAGCGCCAAACCAAAAAGAAGCTTGGCCAATCTTTGAGAAGCTGGTCCAGGAAATTACAGAAGAAATATCAAGAATGGTCAAACTGCCTGAATTAAACGACAACACATATACAGCCAAAGTACCGAATGTAGGTAACCCTGCACAGATACAGAGGCTGTATAAGAGGAACAGGAGAAGAGCGGTTTGAGCCATCAAGGGAGAAGTCGCCAGCAGGTGCCCTGTCGACTCTACTACCGTAAGGAACCACTTCTCAGAATCCCTAAGATCAACAGAGTACCCAAATGACATTTATGAAGACAAAGAAGTGGAAAGGATCCCAGAGCTGACGGATAAGTTCTCCAAAGAAGAAGTGATGAAGAAACTACGGCGTTTCGAGAACTCTGCACCAGGGAGCGATAGGTTAACATATTCTCACTGGAGGGAAGCGGACAGAGTCTGTAAAGTTGTTAAGAAGACCCTCAACGCCTGTCTTCATTTCAAGAGAATTCCATCAGCCTGGAAATCCTCTTACACGATACTTATACATAAAAAAACATCCTACTGAAGACATCCAGAACTGGAGGCCGATAGCCATTACAAGAACAGTATACAAACTGTATACAGGCTGTCTGGCGGCACGTTTAATACCCTGGCTAATAAGAAACAATGTCCTCAGCCCGTGCCAAAAAGGGTTTCTCGCCCACGGTGGTGTCTTCGAAATCAATTTTATATTACAACAAAGAATTTACGACGCAAGAACCAAGAAGAGGAACCTATGCATTGCCTGGCTGGATTTTGAAAACGCATTTGGATCCATCCCGCACGAGGTTATATACAAAGCTGTCCTGAATGCAGGAGCTGGAAGAGAATTTGGAGACATCTTGAGAGAGATGTACATCCAAAACTCCACCACCATTCGCACTGCAGACGGGACAGTTGAGGACATAGAAGTCGGAAGGAGAATACGACAAGGTTGTCCACTAAGTGGTATTCTCTTTAACCTCGCCATTGACCCCATCATAAGAGACGTCCAAGTACTAGAAGTAAATGTACATAACGCGCTGGCCTACGCAGATGACGTGGTGATGCCCAGGTCATCGGCACCAACTGGTGTGCCAGGTCCGTGGCAGAGGTTTAGACCAACATTAATGCAGTTTGTACTAAGGCAGCCAGGATAGGCCTTAAGATCCGGCCAATGAATTGCAAGTGCTTCTGAATGCCAGCCAGTCGTCAAGTCGCGCTCACAGATGCTGACATCCGCATCAACGAGGAACTTATTTACTGCTTGAGAGAGGGGGAAATACAGAAGTCTCTTGGAGCCCCAGTAATCTTCTATATTGTTGCAAATCTACAAGAAGTGAAGGAAATGATAAACAAAGGAAAGAAAATCATGCGCTCTAATCTCGCACCGTGGCAGAGAGTGAATGCATTAAAATCCTTAATTTATCCAATGCTGAACTTTCCGATGTGGACAAATGCCTTCCGCAAGCAGGAATACGAACAACTGGACGACTGTATGCGAGCTGAGATCAAGAGAACGCTCTACCTACCTGACAACGCAACCAACTATTACATATACGGAGAGAGAAGATCTGGCTGCATCGGGATACCTAACGCTGCTGTTGTGAGCGACTTCTCGTTAATCGACAACGCTTTCAAGCTGTTGACATCGAGAGACGAGATAGTTCGGAAATCAGAAAGACAGCAGCTAGAGGACATAGTTCACACCCGAGTGAAGATGCTGCCAACTCCACAACATCTGGCGGAATATCTATCAGGGAAGGAGAGCGAGGACTATATAAGCAGAGCTACAACACCTAGGAACTCCTGGTCATCAGCCAGATCAGCATCGGAGCGACGGAATCTGCAATGGGCCTTCGAAACGAATGGCGATGTTCATCTCTTAACAAAAAACCACTTAGAAATGGGAGAGGATAATCGATACTTAGTTTTGAAGAAGCTCAGAGGAGAGTATCGCAAGGAGCAAGCTGAAGCGCTGGTGAGCAAACGATCACAGGGGAAGGTAGCAGAGTGCATTCGTCTACACAAAGCTAGTCATAATTTTATCTCCAAGAGGGAGTATACTAGCTTTGCAACATGGAAACTTATCCACTCTGCACGCCTGAATTTACTGCCGCTGTATGGAACTGTATGGCCACGTATACAGGAAAAGAAGCTACTTGTAGAAGATGTGGATCAATAAGGGAAACTCTTCCACACGTACTAAACCACTGCTTCACGTCGTACGGCAGAGAGTACACTGCTAGGCATGATGCAGTGGTTAACAGATTACGTGAAACAGCTGGAAGAATATTCTCAGTAATGAGCGAGAACCAGACCATCGGCACCTCAAACCTGAGACCTGATCTAGTGATGTATCATGGGGAAAGATGTCAATGATGTGACGATCCCATTTGATAACAGAATAGCTGCGTTCAATGAAGCCCGCAGAATCAAGATTGAAAAGTACGCGGGCATCCGCCAGAAACTTCTCGCAAGATTCCAGGAAGTTGAAGTCATCCCCTTCGTGATTGGATCACTAGAAAGCTGGAACCCCAGAAACAATAGTTTTCTATCAATGATTTGTTCGAATGGATTCGCGAACAAGTTCAGAAAGCTATCGGTTGCTGATGTGATGCTAGCTTCAAGAAACATCTTCGCCAACCATGTTGGGGACAACAGAGTTGCAATAAACAACTCTGCAACATAAACTTCTATTTAGCAGTGTGTGTTACAGCGCGTGCGGCCAAATACCCTGACAACATTCGGAAAATCTTTTACATTTTCCGAACACTTTTTTCACCAACGGTAACTCCCTGTCTGGTGAACTCACTACAAGACATAGTTACCACGCGGTGAAAAGCAATACAGACAATCTTCGCAATCTGCATTCATCGTACAACATTAAATTTCAGTTTCAAATAAAAAATAAAAAATTGTTTCTAAATTAAATTTCTAATAAATCAAACGCTTGAGTCACAGATACGAACTAAACTTTATTCCAAACCTCACATTTACTACACATATAAAAATACAGTATTACATAGTTGCTAGTAGATGGCACTACTTGTATAATTGACTGATATTGTCGATACAAAATAGACATAAAATAACACCCCTACTTATCGCAATATCCACTATTACAGATAAATACAAATTTAATTTAAACAAACTATTCCAAGAAGTAACATAAATTTATAATGCTTTGCTGAACATAAACTTTTCGTTAAAATGACAGCTGGCATATCAGCTGTTGGCACATATAGTACTTTAACAACTTTATCTTTTACTAAATCACGACAAAAATGATATTTGATATCAATATGCTTTGTACGTTTATGAAAGACTGGGTTTGCACACAACTTCTGTGCGCCTTGGTTATCATTGAATATGCTTATTGTGTACATCTTATTGGTTATTTCATACTGTAATTCCTTAAGATATAATGCTTCTCTACATGCCTCAGATAGACCAATATACTCAGATTCAGTACTGGAGAGGGCTACACATTTCTGTTTCCTACATTCCCATGATATTACACCATGAGACAACAAAAAACACATCCCAGTATATGATCTCCTATCTTCAGAGTTAGAAGCCCAATCAGCATCAACATAGCCTCTTATTTCTGAGTTACCATCTTTACAATATTTTATTCCATAAGATTTAGTTCTTTTAAGATATCTCAATAATCTCTTTGCATATTCCCAATGCTGTTTAGTGTAGCAATTATTGAATTGACTCAAAAAACTTATAGAATAACTAATATCTGGCCTAGTTTAGACTGACAGGTACATTAAGCTACCAATTAGTTGTTGATAGGGCACACATTTATTTACACCTACTTCACCTTTACTTACATTTAATTTGACCTCCATAGGTGTATCAACAACCTTACAATCACTTAAATTAAATTTGTTCAATAATTGTTCAATATAAGTTTGCTGGTTCAAAGTTACATATCCTTTATCTTTGTTAAAGGTTACATTCATTCCAAGACATAGTTTAACATCACCTAAGTCTTTAATGCTAAACTTATTAGATAAAATCTGTTTCAAGCTCTTAGTTTCAGTTTTATCGTTGGAAAATATAAAGAAATCATCGACATAGACTGTTACAATGGTCTTACATTTGTTATTATCCTTTATATACATACATGGCTCTATTTTTGATCTTTCATAACCATTACTGATCAAACAATCATCTACCTTTTTATTCCAGGCCCTAGAGGCCTGCTTAAGTCCATAAATGGCCTTTTTAAGTTTTAATACTTTACTAACTGAACTACTACTATTATAACAATCTGGCATTTTCATGTAAATGGTTTCCTCTAAATCACCATTAAAGAACGCAGTCTTAACATCTAAATGAGTGACATCTAAACCTAACTTTACAGACAATGTAAATAATAGTCTAAGAGTTGTATGTCTCACTACAGGCGAAAATGTTTCAGTATAGTCCACACCATGTTTTTGGGTGAAGCCCTTTGCGACTAGACGAGCACGGTAACGCACATTGTTTTCACTATCGTACTTTTTCCGCAACACCCACTTGCACTGCACTATAGTACCATCTTTTGGAACATCTACGAGTTCCCACGCACTATTTTTCTCGAACGACTGTAGCTCTTCCTGCACTGCCGCTAACCACTGTGCTTTCTCAGATCCTTCCAAGGCTTCTTGCAACAATATCTCACCCGTGAACATCTGGTCATCTTCTATGCAAGCACTTGCAAATCCAAATCTGTCTGGCTGCTTTCTACGCCGAGGACCACTTATTGTGTTGACATTGTTGAGTATTATGGAGTCTTCACTGTCTGTTGCACCAGACTCTGAGCTATCTAATGTTTCATCTTCACAAGGTACATACATTTCACCACTGTCATCTATGTTCAAGCTATCTGATTGTTCATGTGAATCTTTCTGAAGTGTCAAATCTTCTTCCCCTACTGGAACTGTATTCACATCATCTGAACAATGTTCCTGTACCTCCAGAAGATTATTCAGTTTATATACACCATTCAACAGACATGCTGTAGCCACAAGTACTCCTGCCTTATTGAAAATCTGACAACTATTGTTGTTAAATAAAACTTTGTTTCCTTTGGATATAAGTTGACTAACAGACAACAGATTTGTAGTCAACTTTGGTACGCACAATACACATTCCACTGTAATATCGTATTTACTGGCGTGCGTCTTTGTCGTAATCTGCACATCTCCAGTACATAATACAGGTATTTTATTTTTGTTTGCCACGACAATTTCTTTAATCTTAAGATCCCGCGACACATTTGACAACCATTCTTTGTTCGCGGTAAGATGAACACTCGCCCCGGAGTCAATATACCAATCGCTTTTGCAAAATTCACCATTCAAGAACACGGCGCTAAACGCATTACTACTTGTACGTTCATTATTGTTTGTATTCCATGAATTTTTGTTCGAAAATGTACACTGATTACGGTAATGCCCTGTTTGTTTACATTTATAGCATGTTATGACCTTTGGTTTTGACTTTGACATATGGGCATTGTCTCTGGTTGAAGTGCCACCAACATTCCGGTTCTTCTTATAACTCGCAAACACACCACTGGAATTAAAAGCGCTGCTGTCGCCACCGTTTTCGCTTTCTTCCATGTCCAACAACTTTGTTTTAATGGCGTCTGCTGTCAATGGTATGCCGCAATGCTCGATCGCCATTATCATATGGGAATATTTTCGCGTCACCTGCTGCTCCTATTTCTTCTGGTACTGTCTCCGACTTGATGCAATCAGACAGCCCCTCCAGAATTAAAAAATTCTCAGCCGCGAAAGCCCATTCACTGTAATTCTCCCGACCTTTCAGTTTAGGTACAGTTTTCGCGTCACCTGCTGCTCCTATTTCTTCTGGTACTGTCTCTGACTTAATGCAATCAGACAGCCCCTCCAGAATTAAGAAATTCTCAGCCGCGAAAGCCCATTCACTGTAATTCTCCCGACCTTTCAGTTTAGGCACAGTTTTCACAGTCACAGCGTTAATCACAGTTTATCTCAATCTGCAAAGACTATTTCACTAATAATGTCCACGAAAATTGCGAGAAAAACTAAAAAAATACTGGTCCCATAACCTCTAATAAATCAAACGCTTGAGTCACAGATACGAACTAAACTTTATTCCAAACCTCACATTTACTACACATATAAAAATACAGTATTACATAGTTGCTAGTAGATGGCACTACTGGTATAATTGACTGATATTGTCGATACAAAATAGACATAAAATAACAAAATTTAAGTAATAGTTCTAACAAAAGTGTCAAAATTACTCCAGTTAAAACAAGAAAATTTTATTCCCATAGGGTAAGTTCAACTCCAAATGTTTCGCAATCATCAACTTCAATTATTTTCTCTCCTAATATTTCCAGTTCTCAATCTGAACAAACAGATTCAGATACAAATTCAAAATTATTTTTAGAAACAGTAGTCAAAACAAATACAGCGGCAAATAAAAGTGTTAATAAAAATATTATTTCAAATAACATTCATAGTACTTCAAACAGGTCAAATTTGAGTAACAATTCAGTAGACTTATTTTCTGGTAATACTTCCCGGTCATACGCGGAAGTATTAAAATCAAATAACTCAGTATCAAATAATTCCGATAAGAATTTGTTAAACAAAATTATTCAAAGCAGTATCAAACCATTGTCTCAGTAAGACTAAATTCAACGCAACCATGCGCTCCATTTGAGAACCAGAATTTAAATAAAATCTCAAAATCATTAGACAGTTCATTAATTTTTCTAAATTCATCGCTACCCAATAATTTTAATTTAATTTCAACATATTAATCTTTAATCTTTAGTTTAGTTTAATAGTTAATCTTTTACTAAAAGACAAAATTGTAAGAAAATTAATTAACTGTCCAGAAATGATATTTTCATCAAATTCAAAATTTGAAAATTCATACAAAAGTTCAAAAAATTCGTTGGATCAATCAATTGATCGTGACAAAATGATTAACAATAAAAGCAATACGCAAAATAGTGTCCAAAATATAATAAAATCTCCAACCTGTAAAGAGTTACCTGTAAGGCAAACTAATTACAGGTTTGAGATTTTAGAAGATAAAGTAGTCAAAAACGTTAAAACCGATCGTGCTGAACTTATAAAATTATTAGACACGCGTTTGAAGAATAAAAATATTACCAAAAGTATAGAGAAAGGCAATATAGTGCCACCAATTCATTTGGTAAAACCTAAAAGACTGACAAAATCTTTTGAAATTTCTTTAATTACTAACTCCAAGAGGTCTGGAATTAATTCGGAGGATCCTCCCCTTTCCCAGTCACTTGGATCTCTCCAGCCAATTACCATCCCGCTGTGTGACCTCATCACGATCCAACCAAGGAAAAGTGGTGACATTACTGATGACGTGTTTCATTTGGATGCTGGATGGGTTGACTTGAAGGCAACAAACGCCATCAGTAATGTCGCTATATTACCAGGAAGTGAAGAAGGAGACATTCCATCTAACCTATCCAAATCCCCGGAATTAAAAACTACAAGCAACACATTTGAAAAAAGTGTTGACAATTCAGTAATTGATCCCGATTTCTCAAACTCAGAATCATCTTCGTCCTCAATTAAGTCAGTAAATCATAATAACGTTAATAACGCTAACAACAACATAAATAACAATGATGCAAATATAGTACTTAGTTCTGACTTGATTCTTAACAACCAACCTACGAGACAAAAAGATGCATTAACCATCTATTTTCCAACACCTGAAGCAATAACTTGTACTGAAACTGCAAAATCTCAAACGTCACCTTGAGCAACAACATCAAACCAGAATAAAAAACGTCATCTTTTTCTGTAACATATGCCACTCTGTAATTACAATCAAGCCCTCTTGGTATCTGGTATATTGCTTAGCACCACTACCAACAAACAACAGGCCATTGGTTCAATTTAGGTTTAAATGTAAATATTGCGAATATACTTGCCCATAGAACCAGGGTGTCGTCAATCACGAACGTAAACACATAAGAGGTGATCTGGAAAGTAAAATTAATCCACCTGGGTCTGAAATGAGCTTTCCAGACACGCGCCAACGCAAGCGCAGATATTATGGCCGTAATCGTGCAACCAATAACAACAACGACAATAATCAAAATATAGAACAAACAAGTACTATACCATCAATTGCATCAAATAACAATATAGAGAATATAACAACGCAAGTTACTGTGAATACGTCTACTATTATACCATTACCTGTTATTCCACCTTTAGATATTGCGCATACAAATGAGGTTCATATAGTACCAGAAACCATCTTAAACGCCATTCCACAAGTCACTGAATCGCAACTTATACCATCCCAATTGTCAACAAGCGTTAACAGTATAATTTCAGATTTTTCCATGCCACTAAGCCCTCACGCAGCCGATATAAACAACTCGGATATAGACGAAGAACATCAAGTTATAAATGACAATTTTCAACAACTCCCGGATGACATTTTGGATGACTCACTACTTAATGGTTTTAGTGATTCGCTATTAAAGATTTTGAACAGTAATATCAACACCCATAATTGGGAAAACTTTGAGCAGACTTTAACAGAAATTACCACTGAGGCAGGTAAAATTGTTAAACTACCAATAAGAGACCCAAATTATGTTGCAAAATCTAGAAATTTAGGTGATATAAATGATGCTAAATTCATTCAAAAATTGTATAAGGGAAACCGCAGACAAGCCATGCGATTAATAATAGGTGAGGCAATCACCACCTGCCAAATAAGCAAAGACGACATCCACAACCATTTTACCAAAACACTGACCTTTGTGGATTATCCAAATGACATATACCCAACCATCGAGGATAACACGCGTGAACCAATCAATACCAGAAAATTCACACTACATGAAGTCTCAATAAGATTGAGAAAATTTGAGAATTCGTCACCAGGAGTTGACCGACTAACATATAGGCATTGGCGGTCAGCAGACCCAAGCGTTAAAATTCTGACACATATTTTAAACTGTTTGTTCAGTACAGAACATAAGATATGTCTCTGGTGACATTTCAATATTGTGAAGTATTGTTGTCTCTGGTAGAATTTACACACAGGGCAACATTACAAGTATTGGAGTGTACGCCACAGGCATATGGCAAGGCAGTTGATTGTTCATTCTGTTAGATTCTGTTCTTTACACTTGGAGTGTCACGATTCTCCACCATTTTGTACAATAGAAATTTATTAAGTTATTTAAGAAAAGTGTAATTTAATTTAAGTTTGAATATTTAAATAAAATATTCATTCAAATTTCACTCGCATGGTTTTATTTCGTACATGCGAAGCTGGTCCTTCGAGCATCTAGTAACCGCGTGTGATTTCGTTGTGTTTTGAGGTTACATCCATATAGTACCCGACACGTGTACAGGCGTTTTTTTTTTACATTTGCCCCATGGCGGCTCTGGAAGTCATCAATTGCCATTGATTGGGTAATGCTTTATTTTTATGCAACGCTTTATTTAAACGGATTCACAGACGATTTGGATACTACATACTTACATTTCAAGAAAAAATATTCAAGAAAAATATCAATACGGAAAGGGAACACAAGGACGCTGGAAGAGAGTAAAATACTTTTTTACTCATCAAGGTACAAAATTTTTCTTACTATCTACAAGTACCAAAATATTAACAACTTCTTAAGTTGCTGGATTAAGCTAGAATCGTTTTGTCATCCACGTTTTGTCTATCATAAAAGTACGATATTATCACGTAAGAAGAATGGAGGGATTGAAAAGACTTAAAGCAGCGCGGACGACAGCAAAAGGTTCAATATCAAGGATGGACAACTACGTCAGTGACTCAAGGGCTCTCGAATCCGGTACAGTGGAGTTGTTAGAGGCGAAAAAAGAAAAGTTGCTGACTACATTTCAATCGTACGAGCTCACGCAGTACAGTATTTTAGAGATTGATGAACAGGATGATGAAGACTTAAAGGAAGTTGAAGAAAAATACTTTAATATTCTAGCAAAATTAAATGCTTGTATCACCAAATTAAAAGAAGTTAATAGGCCTACTTGTCCTAGCTTAGTTGCATCGAAACTTCCAGCAGTGGAAATTCCAACCTTTTATGGCAAGGATATAACCAGGTTTAAGCCCTTTTATGAGCTCTTCCAAGCGGTTGTTCATAATAATACCTCATTGTCAGATGTGCAAAGGCTCTTTTATTTGAGAAAGTATCTTCTTGATGAAGCTCTTTCAAAAATTATAAATCTGCCACTTGTGAACAGCTCATATAAAGAGGCGCTTGATTTATTGTTAGCGCGCTATGATAATAAGGCGCGATTAATCTCTAATCATATTAATATACTACTTGATATTCCAAACATGCAAAAAGGTACTGCAGTCGCTATAAGGGCCTTTTTATGTCAAGTTAAACAGCAATTACAAGCTTTAAAAAATCTTGATGATCCTGTTGACAAATGGGATATGATTTTAATCTCAATATTAAGCAGCAAGTTAGATATATTTACTAGCCGCACTTTCCACATGGAAAGAAATTTAGAAAAACTGCCTACTATTGCAGAATTTATTTCCTTTTTAGAAAAACGTGCAGTTTCACTTGAGGCTAGTTCACCTTATAAAAATATGTCACATGACAAAAATAATAATAATATTGTATCTAATTTTGCTATTTGTGACCAAACAAAACTTGAAAATGTTATGGAGCAATTTTGGACGACTGAGAAAATCCCAGAGGAAACAGATAAGTTCTCTGAGGAATATTTAAAGGCTGAACATATTTTTCAAAATTCAGTAGCACTTAAAAATAATACTTTTACTGTTGATTTGTTATTAGTCAGCCCAGTAAATAAACTAGAATTGGGGAATTCTTTCTCAGTCGCCATGCAAAGATTTTATGTGTTAGAAAAAAGATTTAAACGAAATCCTTCACTATTGGAGGTCTATAAAACATTATTAAACAAATCAACCATTATTAAGATATTAGGTTTGAAACACAATATTATTTTGGACACATTTACCTTTAAGTGTCCTAACACAAATGGCAAGATAAAAACAAATTTAATTTGCTCCAAGTCTAGTGTGGCTCCATTAAGTAAGGTACTTACAATACCCCAACTAGAGCTTAATAGCGCAGTTTTGCTGGCGCAACTCGCGGCGAGAGTCAGTAAATTACTCACGACTAGATTTGAACATAAAGTTTTCTTGTATAGTGATTCCAAAATAGTCCTTGCTTGGATTCAAGCGGACAAACTAAAGGCTAATATCTATGTTAATAACAGAGCAATGCAAATAACACAACTTACAGATAAAATTTCTTGGTACTATGTAAAGTCAGGTGATAACCCGGCTGATTTAATTTCTCGTGGTATAGAACCACAATATTTAAAGGATCAGGCTCTTTGGTGGAACGGTCCTCCCTATTTATCAGATTGTGACTTTAAACATGATCGTTATTATATTGATTTAAATACAGTACTCCCATCAGAAGGTGAAGATATTAACTGTAATGCTTGCAACATTGAAATAGAACAAGCACCTTTACTGTTAGATTAGTTTAAAGAATTTTCTAACATCATTAAACTGAAACATTTTTGGCTAGTTAATATTATTGTTACTATTTGATGATTGTTGTGTCCATTATGCTAATGATATTGTATGCTATAATGATAATTACGATTTCTGTTATATTTAGGATAGTTATTATTTTGTTTTATATTATTTTCACACAATAATGTAGACTACCATTGAATTAAGAAGTTTATAATATTATGTATTTATGTATTTTATGTACTATGTATTTATGTATTTGTATAAATTTGAAAATGGTTGTGAGATCATCTATTTTTTCCTGGCCCGCAATTTATGTTCAGTGCAGAACATAAGATATGTCTCTGGTGACATTTCAATATTGTGAAGTATTGTTGTCTCTGGTAGAATTTACACACAGGGCAACATTACAAGTATTGGAGTGTACGCCACAGGCATATGGCAAGGCAGTTGATTGTTCATTCTGTTAGATTCTGTTCTTTACACTTGGAGTGTCACGATTCTCCACCATTTTGTACAATAGAAATTTATTAAGTTATTTAAGAAAAGTGTAATTTAATTTAAGTTTGAATATTTAAATAAAACATTCATTCAAATTTTACTCGCATGGTTTTATTTCGTACACTGTTGTTTAAAATATAAGCGTGTACCGTCACCCTGGAATCCTCGAAAATCATCGAAAGTCAACAAAACATGCATTGGATGGATTGACTTTGCTAACGCATTCGGGTCAATACCACATAAAGCATTATTAAATGTATTGGCTGCTGCAGGTGCTTGTAACACCTTCGTAAGTATTATTGAAGATATCTACCTAAATAATACAACTAGAGTTCTAACAGCAAACGGATATACAGAACCAATAAATTTAAACAGCAGAATAAAACAGGGTTGCTCACTGAGTGGCTTACTATTTAACATCGCAATTGATTCTATAATACGTCAGCTACAAGGCTCAAATCTTGAGCATAGGGTCATTGCGTACGCAGACGACGTCATCCTTATTGGTAACAACAACATTCAGTTACAAGAACTTATTGACAAAACAAGCATGCTAGCAAAACGTGTAGGGCTCCTTATTAACCCTAAGAAATGTTTAGCTATGCAATTTAATGCCTCAAATTCTCCACCTTGATTTAACATCAATAATACCAATATACGTAACTTGAAAGAGGATGACATTGAGAGATCATTAGACGCCCCTGTTGGCTTTAATATACTACCAAGAAACACTGACACCAAAGCCATCGCTGCAATTGGCCAAAACATCATGTCATGTAAACTGCTAATGCTTTAAAACATTCATGTACCCTGCATGTAATTTCTTAATGCGAGTTGGTTCTTCCACCAAGACCATGTGGGAACAACTGGACAATAAGATGAGGCCACTTATCAAAAAGTCACTATATATTCCGCAAAAAGCATCCTCCAACTATCTATATGGCTACTCGAGACAGGGTTGTATCGGAATTCCAAAAACAGCAGCGGATAGTAACATATTACTCATTGATAATGCATACAAGCTTCTAACATCTAAAGACACCATTATATCCAAATTGGCAATGAAAGAACTTACTGACACGTATATCAGCAGACTTCGCGCTTTACCTTCAAACGAAGATAAAGGTACTAACCTATCAGGCGAGATAGAAGGAATATTTAGGGCTCCAGAAACATCAACAGCCAACACCTGGACGAGAGCGAGAATGGCATCAAGACGCATAACGGTAAATTGGAACTTGACAACCGAGGGTGTTTCTCTAAACCACGGTGAAACCTTTATCAGAGAACCCCAACGTTGTAACACTATGAAAATACTCCGAACTATTGACAGAAAGCAACATACAAAAACTCTACATAAACTGAAAAGCCAGGGTAAAACAATGGAATGCGTCTCAAAACACCAGGCTAGCTTTCATTTTATAAATGACGCGCAATACACTAGGTTTGTCGAATGGCAATTCATTTATAAAGCTCGTTTGAATCTCGTGAAACTTTATGGAGCAATGCCATGGAGTAGTGTTACAAAGCGGGTTTTAGGACAGTTTTGAAGTTGAGTTGAAAATTATTGGGGTGGGGATGCATTTAGGTTACGATATGCAGAGGGGGCGTGACTATACTTGAAAGAATGTAAAAGGGGGTAAGGGTGGGGGGCATATAGGTCATATGATCTAATGCCATGTATAGGATGTATTGCTATTGGTTTAGAAGATGATGACCTCATTACAGACTTTATCTCTAGGTACAGTCTCTTTAATATCCTAGGATATGAGTGAGAAAGCAGTAATATGAAAGAGTGAGATAGCGATAATAATAATTATGTGTGTGTTGGTATTGGTGTAGAAGAGCGATATTAATAATTATGCATGTGTTGGTATTGGTGTAGAAGATATGGCCGTAATTATTGCATTCTTCGTCAATTTCCGGAAGCCAATCGTTTATGTTCGTATCCTCGATGTGCCTGTGGATGATGACGTTAATATATATTCCCACTTATGCATTTTTATGTATGTATGCATATGTAAGGAGATTCTGTTGTTGGAGGTGGTATTTAATATGGAGTGGTAGAGATGGTAAATTAACGCATAAATGTCATTTAAATAGAGATGATGTTGAGCTGTAATTACAGAGTAATGTTTTCTTAGTTCAAGCTAAAGTTTAATAGTGTGAACGGACTTAAGAATATTCCAGGCGTAACATGGTTATTGGATTCGGGGGATATACGCGTCGGCATTGACAGTGAAGATAGATATTATGTGCAGGATATAACTGACGATTTTTAAATAGATGACTGTGATTCAGAGGATATGACGGATGAAGAAAAGAAGACATACGAGAAAATTATTAAGAGTTATGCTGATGAAATAATAATAGGTCACGAAGAAATTGAAATACAGGAAGAAGATTCTGATGTGGAAATCATAGAATTATTAGACGATGATAATGAAGTTATTGAAATATTAGACTCTGACGATGAAATTGTAGAAGTGTTAGACTCTGATGACGAAATTGTAAAAGTATAACATAGTGGTTAATGCATATTTTTTATGTAAAATTATATAAATAAATGAACTTTTAAAAACAATTGTGATTTATATTTTGATTTTATAACTGAAATATATAAGTTACAATGGATAACGGTTGTAAGATTATTAAGCATATGAGAACAATTATTGAACATTTGAATAGTTCAAATTATTTAAGTATTCAGTGGAAAAAGTGGTCTGATTATAATAAAATAAATATAAAGTTGTTAAATAAGTTATTAAAAAATAATAAAAATACCTATTCAGTTGGATATAAGCGAGGCATTGAAAGCAATATAAGTGTCTTAAAATATTTTCAAACATTATTAGAAAATAAACAAAAAGTTGGAGGAGGAACTATAAATAGTTTAAAACGTAGTGATCGGATTAAATGGCAGGAAATAAATTCATCATTTAAAGGACGTGTTAGAACAGGAGTGTTAATTAATTTAAGTCACATTGATCCATTACAATTTTTGAACGATGCATTTTATATGTTTGCATCTAGAATTAAAAATGCTTTAGAAAAATATAGTGCTTGAAAAGTAAACGTAATATTTTGTGGTGAATTTGTTTTACCATCAGCTAAAGAAGAAGAACATATATTTGAATACAAATATTTTAATACTAAAAATAATGAAATTTTTGTATCAACAGACTTAAAACATTGGTATAAGGAAAATGTTATTGATGTTGTATTAAAAGATTTAGAAACTTTTCAAGAAAATCAAAGTGGATGGGCTCTATATAAAATAGTGAATATGATAGTAAATATAAATCAATTTGTTCCATTTTATGGTTCATCATTCATTGATTTACCAGTTGAAATAAAACAAAAAAAGGCTGTAATAAATGTTCAGAATGAAGATGATAAATGTTTTGTATGGGCAGTATTATCTGCACTTTATCCGTCAAAAATTCATGGCGAGAGAGTATCGTCTTATAAGAAATATATAAATTGTCTTAATTTAAATGGTATTAAATTTCCAATGACGTTATCACAAGTTTTAAAATTTAAAAAACTAAATAATATATCAATAAATGTGTATATTTTAAAAAAGAGCAAGAAAACATTTGTAACTATTCCTGCATATGTTAGTAGAATATATGAAAGTAAACATATTCATTTATTAATGATTCAAAGTGATTATGAATTTGAAGAAGAAGAAGAAGAAGAGGATGAAGAAGATGTTGTTGAAAGTAATAATGAGGAATGCGACAATAAAATAAAATTTCATTTTTGTTGGATAAAGAATTTATCAAGACTTGTTAGTAATCAACTTTCAAAAACAAATTGTAAGAAATTTATATGTGATCGATGTTTACATTTCTTTAGAGATGAGTGCAAGTTTAAGGAACATTTACAAGACTGCGTTGGATTAGGACTAAGACCAGTTAAACCGATAATGCCAGTTGAAAATTCTAATATACTTGAGTTTAAAAACTTTAAGAGAAAAATTAGAAATGCATGTGTTATTTATGCAGACTTTGAAAGTATATTGGATAGTAATGTGACAAATATTGAAACCAAGGGGGTATATCAAACACATATTGCACATAGCGTTGGATATTATGTAAAATATTCATATGATGACTCTAAATCTTATTATAATAGTTATCGTGGTGAAGATTGCGTTCAGTGGTTTGTAAATGAATTAAAAGAGATTGCTTATAATGTTGAGGATATAATAAAAAATGTATTACCAATGAAAACATTGACGGCTCAACAAAAGATGGAATATTTAAATGCAATAAATTGTCATATATGTGAAAAACCGTTGCAACAAGCCCGTGTTCGAAATCATTGTCATTTAACAGGAAATTATAGAGAACCAGCTCATAATAAATGTAATTTAAATTATAATGAAAGTTATGTGATTCCAATCATTTTTCACAATTTATCATCTTATGATTCACATTTTATAATAATTGATTTAGCTACTGGAATAAGTGGAAGAACTTCTTTGCTACCAATTAATAAAGAAAAATATATTTCATTTACGAAATATGTGTATGGAACTAATATTTCATTAAGATTTATTGATTCATATCGATTTATGGCTAGTTCTTTAAATAATTTGGCATCATATTTACCAAATAATAAACTTAAAATTTTAAAATCAGAATTTAACATGTTAAGCAACGAAAAATTTAGTTTGTTAAGTAAAAAAGGTGTATTTCCTTATGATTATATAAATTCCTGGGAAAAGTTAAATGACACAGCTTTACCACCTCAGGATAATTTTTTTAATTTATTAAATGATAGTAACTTATCTGATGTAGATTACAAACATGCACAAGATGTATGGAATACATTTCATATTAAAACACTAGGTGAATATTCCGATTTGTACTTAAAAACCGATGTGTTATTACTTTGCGACATATTTGAAAATTTTCGAGATAATTGTTTAGAGACGTACAAATTAGATCCAGTGCATTATGTTTCTGCTCCTAGCTTAGCATGGGATTCTATGTTAAAAATTACAAAAATTAAACTTGAATTGTTTACTGATATAAATATGTGGCTATTTATAGAGAAGGGTATCAGAGGTGGTATAAGTCAATGTTCAAACAGATATGCAGAGGCCAATAACAAATACATGAATGAAAAGTATAAACCTGAATTACCTTCTAAATATTTAATGTATTTGGATGTTAATAACTTATACGGTCATGCAATGTCTCAATTCCTACCTTATGGAAATTTTAAATGGTTAAACAACCAGGAAATATTGGAAATAAGTAATATTATATGCAATTTGTCAGAAACTAGCAATACTGGTTACATTTTAGAAGTAGATTTAACTTATCCTCAAAGTTTACATAATCTCCATAAAGATTTACCGCTTTGTCCTGAGCATTGTATTGCACCAGGAAGTAAACATAAAAAACTTTTAACTACTTTATATGATAAGGAGAAATATATAATTCATTATAGTAATTTAAAGCAATGTATACATTTAGGAATGCAAGTATCAAAAATACATCGAGTTTTAAAATTTAGTTAATCACTGTGGCTAAAAAACTATATCGATTTAAATACAGAAAAAAGAAAAATGGCTACCAATGATTTTGAAAAAAACTTGTATAAATTAATGAATAATAGTGTATTTGGTAAGACAATGGAAAATGTTAGAAAACATCGTGATATAAAATTAAAAACAAAATGGGGTGGTCGATATGGAGTAAAAAGTTTAATAGCACGACCTAATTTTCATAGCCGAACAATTTTTAATAAAAATGTTGTGGCTATTGAACTATTAAAACCTAATATTACATTTAATAAACGTATATATGTTGGCTTTTCAATATTAGATTTATCTAAAACAGTAATGTATGATTTTCATTATAATTATATGCAAAAAGAATTTTTTAATAATAATTTAAAGTTATTATATATTGATACTGACTCGTTAATATATGAAATTATTACATCAGATATTTATGAAACTATAAAACGGGATATAAATAAGTTTGATACAAGTGATTATAAAGAAAATAATCAATATAATATTCCCCGTGTTAATAAAAAGGTATTGGGTTTAATGAAGGATGAAAATAACGGTAAAATTATGACTCACTTTATAGGACTAAGATCGAAAATGTATACAATAAAAGTTAATAATAATGATATTATAAAAAAAATAAAAGGAATAAAGACAAGTGTAGTAAAAAACCATATTTTTTTTGAAGATTATGAAAATTGTTTAAGAACTTTAAATGAAAAAAACTGTACTCAAAGAGGAATAGTTTCAAAATTGCATAATGTGTACTCTATTAAGCAAACAAAAATTGCTTTAAGTCCTTTTGATGATAAACGGTGTATTATAAAAAATAGTACCGATACTTTGCCTTGGGGTTTTGATAGTTTTAGTGAGAGCGATTTATTGTTATAAGTATATTTTTAATGTAAAAATAAATACATATTTATAATAACCAATAGTTTTATTTATTTAAAATGTTATACAATATTTTTAGCATCTATCCAACTGTTATGAGATTTATCTAAACCTAACCACTTTACAAAAACTCTTTTTCCTTTTTTCTGTAAAACTTTCTCAACTAGATATATATCTGGATATTTTGTTTTTTGTAGTTCTTGTTCGTAAAACGCGCCTGCAATTGATTGGCCAAGAGAATCATTAAGTAAATATGTGACTGGATTAGTTAGTTGTACTTTTGATATAGTAAATATTTCGGTACCCCAGTTAGGAGTATACCCTTTTGCAAATAATGATTTGGTTTTGCTTAAACGAACATAATCTCCAACTTTATATCGACTTAAACCGACCCTTTTTATTCTATTGTATACATTTCCTAATAATTTTTTTTCATTTTTTATTGATACTTGAGATGGCTTCATATTAATTGTTGAATGATGAGTATTATTATATTTCTTAACAAGTGCATCAATGTTATTAATCCAATAATAGTTGCCTTTTATACTAAAATCTTTCCACATGGCATTTTTTAGAGTTCTATTAAATCTTTCAACAATCGATGCTTTCATATTACTAAATGTACTATAATGGTTTATATCATACGAATCTATAACTTTTTTAAATTCAGTGTTATAAAATTCCTTTCCGTTATCTGTTGGTAAGTTTTTCGGAACCTTATTCTTATTTTTTAATAAAATATTTTCAAATGCAACAGTAACGTCTTTTGCAGATTTTGATTTTACTGGAACTGCCCATGCATATTTAGAAAATATATCAATTACTGTGAGTAAATACTTGTAACCTTTGTTTTCTTTTGCATACGGAATCATTTCTACTAAATCAGCTTGCCAAGAATCATTTAGACCTTTTATGATTACATGTCTACGCTTATAGTTTTTAAGTGCAGGTTTATGTAACTCATTAATTATACCTATTTTTGTTTTGCTCATACTTATTGTTACACAAAATTTATCAAGAACTAATATCTAAACTATGTTTTGTTTTTAATTCTGTAATTAATGTTGCAATTTTTTTATTTACTTCAATAAAGTTTCGAAAGTTATTAATATAAGCATCATGAATATCTTTCTATACAGCTTTTAAACGTCTATCTATAATAATTAAATCATTTTTTGATACTGTTTCGTGTCGAGTAATTTTTTTCTTATGTATATGTACTCCAAATTTGTTAATAGTCATGTTACTTACATGAGTAGTTATAAATTAATGAAAAAGAAGGGAATGTGTTTAAGTATTTATATAATAATATTAGCTTCTTTTAATTCTTCAACTATTGAAATAATTTCATTGTCATGTGATGTATTGCCCGCCATTTTTGAACTAATAAGTAGTCGTAATTTTTCAACTAATTCATTTTGGTCATCCCAGTAAATGAAATCCTATTGATTATTGTTTAAAGTCATAAAGTTTGGTATTAAATTACTTAAGCCACCTCCTAAACGTTTATTATTTTGTAAACCAACTGAGGACGTATGCTGCAAAAGTCTTGATCGAACGTTTTGTAATCTTTCTGAAGAATATGGTGTTGAAGACGCTGGGGCACTTAATTTTGTTTGAGGAGGAAATAATAGCGATATAATTTTTTTATATTTTATACCTTTGTTAGATTTAATTTTACCACTAGGTAAATATAATGCTCTATGTGCATTTGTATCAGTTAAAATTGTTTTATAATCCTCTAAATCTTCCTCACTATAAATATTTGTGCTTTGATCTATTTTAAAAAGCAATTCATATAATCCGGGGGATGACTTATATTTTTTATTTCCTATTATAATACCCTCTTTATCAAACGTAACCAGTGTTTTTCCTAATATTAAATTACCATCTTCTAAATTTATACCAAATGTATGATCAAATATACTTGGATCACCTTCTCGTCTATTAAAATCAATTAAATATTGAAAGGCGTATTTATCAACTTGTTTTTTAAGATTTTCTTCAACTTCAGACAGTTCTATAGATGTTTTAAATAAGTTTGGATCTTGTACTCTACTATATTCTAAGGGTTCATTTGTTTCAAAAACCTCATCATCTAACTGACTAAGTTCCATTGTTGGTTCTTGCGTTATACTTGGTTTTTCACCTGCTAATGATACATTTTCTGGTGTCGATGTAGTGTCTAGTGGTTCTTTTAACATTTTATCTAACTTAGATTTAATTGTTTCAACCTTGAAATCATACGGTTTTGTATCAATATCTTGTTTGATTGGTTGCGCTAATTTAATATTGGAAGTACTTTTATTAGCTAGTATATTTAGTGGTGTAGTTATTGGTTCAAGCTGTTTGTCAAAGTACCTTTGTGCCTCAGATTCCCCTAGTTTTAATGCGAGATACTTTTGTCTTATAGAATCGCTTGATTTAATAATATCGCGTGTTAATTTTTTATCTTCATCATTAGTTGTATTGCTTATTATTTTACGTTTACTATTCCTTTTTTTAAATCTGGTAAAAGGAGTCTTTATTTTAACCACAGTACTTTTTGCACGCTTCTTTGATTTAAACATGGTTACATGTAAACTTTATGCAACTTGAACGTAAACTCAACGTAATGGGAACGTAATTTGAACGTAAATTAAACGTAATGGGAACGTAATCACTGTAATTTGAACGTAAATTCAACGTAATGGGAACGTAATCAATGTAATTTGAACGTAAATTCAACGTAATGGGAACGTAATTAATGTAATTTGAACATAATTTGAACGTAATCAATGTTTATTAAGATAATAAATGCATGTTATTATGAAGATGGTTACCTCAACACTGATTATTATTGTAAAGGTTACTTGGTTATATCTAAAAACATATCAAATCCTTTTCTGTATCGCCCTTTATTTAAGTCACTATTTTTATCTATTACCATAAAGGAATATTTATTTGAATCCCAACATAAATTACAAACTTGTTTAAACTCTAGAAAACTTGGAAAGTCAAAGTTAACATGATCATCATATATATGCTTTAAATTTAAGTCATCTTGCTTGAATAATATAATAAAATTAGTATTATCCCGTGTTAATTGCTTTGGAATTTTGCTGTAAGTCTGACATAAATAGAAAGAGTCTATCAAATTATGACGGCCCATGCTAAAAAAATTTCGAATATTATTTTGTTTATCGCAAGCAACATCATCAAATATGAATATAGAATTTGGGCTAGCATCTTCAGGTCTAATAATCTCTTCATTGTCAGTGTATGTATAGTATCCCATACCATTAATATTCTTCATAATTTGTTGTAATATTTTATATTCTGGTTGATATAAAGATTTTGAATAAATGTATATATTTTTAAATCGCAACCCATTTGGATGTTCAATCAGATTAAACATAACATTAGTTTTTCCACAGTTTGAAGGTCCACAAATAATGCATCTAATGTCGTTTGGTAAAAGTGATCCATGTTTTGAATTATTAGTGTAATTATTACTTTGATTATCTACATTCTTTACAGAAAGAGTTTGTTTTTGCTTTACAAACTTCATTGTTTAACCAGGCATGTGTTATAAACTAATAGAATACATTTTAAATGTTTAATCTTTATATATGAAAATATTATAAAGTATAAAATTGGATGATAGCACATACTTTGGTCAGTATGATAAAAGTAAAGAAAGGTGATGGTCTTATTGATAAACTAATCAATAAATTACCTTTTGAGTTGCACTTGCCTGGATACAACTATTGCGGTCCTGGAACACGTTTAATAGAACGTTTAAACCGAGGAGATCAAGGAGTTAATGCATTGGACTCAGCTTGCAAAAAACATGACATTGCATATCACCGCTATAAAGATTTAAGTAAAAGACACGTAGCTGATAAAATACTGATTGAGAAAGCTTGGAAGCAATATTTTTCTAAAGATTCAAAGTTAAGTGAACGTTTAGCATCATTACTTGTTGCTAATATCATGAATATAAAAACCAAACTTGGAATGGGGTTGAAACGAAATAAAAAAATTAAAAAGAAGAAAATAAAGGGTAGCGGAAAGGTCAAGCATAGTATGGCAGCATTAAAGAAAGCTATTCTTAATGCTCGTGGTGCGCTAAAAAATACTTTAATTAACCCTGATAATCCTAAGAGTGTGTCAAAAGCTATTAAAATTGCATCACAAGCCGCAAAACAATCAATTAATAAAAAGTCAAAATTTAAAGTTAATAAACTAAGAATAATTCCTATACCAAAAGTTGGTGTTTTTCTACCATTTCTAATTCCATTATTTGCGGGATTATCAGCACTAGGTGGATTGGCAGGTGGTGTTGCAGGTGTTGCAAAAGCAATAAATGAGGCAAAGGATGCAAAAAAAATGTTAGCAGAAACTCAAAAACATAACCAAACTATGGAGGAAATTGCTATTGGAAAATCTGGCAAAGGAATTTATTTAAAACCTTATAAAAAAGGGTTAGGATTATATATTAATCCGTATCCAAAAAACTTTCGTTGAAGCTACCTAAACGAGCCCTTACTGATGTTGATTTAGGAAAATATGCCAAGAAATTTAATATCCCTCACTTTAGAGGGGTATTCATGAGAAATGATTTGCCTAAAAAAATGTATATAAATGAAAGTGGTATAATAAATTTAGATGATAAAACATCAGCAGGAACACATTGGGTAGCTTACATAAAAAGAAATAAAAATATTTTATATTTTGATAGTTTTGGTAACCTTCAACCTCCAATAGAAGCAATTGAATACTTTAAAAATAATACTATTCAATATAACTATGATAGATTTCAAAAATTTAATACTGTAAATTGTGGACATTTATGCTTACACTTTTTGTATTCAAATTCTTATATTTATAATAAATAATATATTGCTATAAATACCTGAGTTTTATTTTTAATTTGTTATTACTATAACTAAGCTTATCGTGAAAGGATTTTTAAATAAAAAATAATGTCTATGACATTTACAATTATTGGAAATAAATCCGTATTAAGCGCCGATATTTTTCCTCCTATAGATTTGTACGATGAACAGTTTGAATTGGGAATAGTCGACTTTCAGACATTTAATTCAATACCAAACATTGACGACACTAACAATAAATTTTATTATGGAGATGGTAAAGTTATTTCAATACCAGTGGGTTCATATGAATTGGAAGATATTCAGGAATATTTAAGGTTAGGCATTGGTGATTCTAAAGTAATAAAACACAACAGCGAATTTAAGGACAAAGCTGATAAGCAAATAAAAAAAGTATTTTTAAATTTAACTGCAAATACAAATACCCTTCAAAGTGAGATAATATGTACTGAAAAAATTGATTTTTCGAAAGAAAATTGTATTGGTTCATTACTAGGATTTAATAAGCAAGTATTAGAACCTAATAAATTACATGTATCTAACTTACCGGTAAACATTATTAAAGTAAATAACATACGTATTGAATGTAATATTACATCCGGTTCCTATCTAAACGGACGTTTAGTACACACAATTCATGAGTTTTCACCTGCTGTTCCACCAGGATATAAGATAATAGAAATTCCAAAGCAAATCATTTATCTTCCAATCGTTGTACAGAAAATAGATAATATTTCTATAAAAATTGTTAATGAAGAAGGTGAACTTATCAATTTTAGAAAAGAAAAAATTTCCTGCAGATTGCACATACGAAAGATTCAATAATGGGTATATGTCATAATTTAAAAACAATATATAATTCGTCGTTTAATCAAACTCAGCGTAGTCCAACAAGCCTTTTAAGAGGATAACATTAAAAAATAAACAGTTTCTTAAGTCGTTAGGATTTAAAATAAATACTCTACAATGACCGCTCATATGCTTAATATTGAAGATAAAATTCTCTTTGACGAATCATTAAGCCAATATGAAATACATTCATACAGTCCATATAACACAACCAGCTATGAATATAATGACGAAATTCGTATACCAATAAATCAACATAATGTATATACATTACCCTCGGAATCTTACTTATACATTGAAGCTAAAACAAAAGACACTTCAAAATCTACACCTGTTTTCATATTAAATGGTATTTTATACCTATTTGAAAGTATAAAATATGAAATAAATTCGGTTAAAATTGATTCAAATAAAAATCCTGGTATAACCACTACTATGAAAGGATATGTTTCATATAATAACAATGAGTTGCAACTTGAAAACTTGGGGTGGCGTGATACAAGTAACAATTTATTAGATAATAAGGGAAATTTTAGTGTTTGTATTCCTCTTAAAACAATATTTGGGTTCTGTGAAGACTTTAAAAAAATTATATTACCAGTAAAGCATGAATTAATATTAATTCGATCAAAAAACGATAATAACGCAATTTGGATAAGTAAAAAGGACGAAATAACACCATCAATAACAATTGAAAAGATTCAATGGCGTATGCCTCATATAAATGTATCAGACAAAAAGAAATTAGAATTATTACAAACAATAGAACTCGATAAATCATTGTATATTGGCTTTCGAAGTTGGGACTTGTACGAATATCCAGCGTTGCCACGCACGACAAATCAATCTTGGTCTATTAAAACATCTACAGCACTTGAAAAGCCACGTTATGTTATATTAGGGTTACAAAGAGAAGGTTAAGACGATATTACAAAGGATATGAGTAAATTTCACACTTGTACCTTAAGAAACGTAAAACTATACTTAAATTCTGATGTGTACCCCTATGATAATCTTAATCTTGATTATGACAATAATAAGTATGCAATAGCATATGAAATGTATGCTAATTTCCAAAAATTATACTATGATAAAAAGCCGAATCCCATTTTAAATTTAAAGAATTTTAAAGAAAATGCACCTTTAATAGTAATAGATTGTTCAAAACAGAAAGAATTTCTAAAACCTGCTCCAGTTGATATAAGGCTTAAATTAGAAACATCTGAAAATATTGTAGACTACGTTCATGCTTATTGTTTAATATTACATGACAGGATTGTTGAGTATAAACCATTATCTGGAATTGTTAATAAAATTACATAACCATTATAAATAATGATTAGTATCTTTAAAGTCATTAAAGAGTAACCATCTCATAACCAAATAATGGATTATAAATTTTTAAATGATCATGAACAAGTTTCGAAAACGATTTCAAAAGTTGGAGCTGTTCTAAAAAAATACAAAGAAAGTGAGTGTTTACTAGAAAATCTTACGGACGATGAGTTGCATTTACTACCAATAGAGTTCTTTTTGCATTATATAATGTTTTCCACCGATATTGAACAAAACTGGAACCGGCTTCCAATACATTTAAAAGAAGATCACTATATGCAGGGGCGTCGGTTATGCTACAAACATTATAACAAAGGAAGAATACAAAGAGATGGACCTCCATGTCAAATAAGAAACTGTTGTGATTGTAATTTTAATTTATATTATGATTCTAATGGAAATAGTTACACCTTAATAAATAAATAAAAAGAAAATATACATTTTAAATTTTTATATATTATAAATGATGGAATTACAATATTTTTGATATTTCATCCAATATATAAGACATATTTGATAATATTATCATTCTTAATAATATATCATCATAATTTATTTCTTGACATTCATGAAATAAAAATTCAGTTAAAACCTCTTTGGAAACACCAATATTTTTATTTCTTAAATATATTACGATATTATTTAAAAATAGATTATATGTATTTAATAAGTTAATCTGCATGCAAGAAAAATGAGTAATACTAAAGTTAATATAATAATTTAAAGACATGATATGTATTAAATCATAAATATTTAAAAACACGGATATATAAGTTTTGCAATTTGATGTAATTGAAATACTATTTGGATTAAATATATTTATTTTATAATTTGATCCTATTAGAACATTGGATGATATAAACAATTGTCCATTAAACATATTAATCAATTGCTGTATGTGCTCTATAAGTTCAAAATAATCACCTAAACTGAATTTTAGCCCAAAATTGTATTTATTGTAAATATAAATTTCTGGTTCAAACTGATTAGTACAATTTAATCCTATTTTGATTGAATACATATCTTCCTTTAATAATATAGGTACTTCATTAAATAAAAATGGAACTGCTGTTAATTTAGTAGAAGTCAAATTTGTGTTAATAGGTTCAAAATTTTTAAAATCCTCCTCATTGTTTAAAGAAGTTAACATTTCTGATATATTCTGTATCTCAATATCTGCATTTAATGATTCAGTTAATAAAAAATCTTCGTCAAAAAGCGAAGGGTCAATATCTAAATTTAATAGCTCGCTATCATCAATATGAATATTTTCTACAAATAATAAATCTTCCAAATCAAAAATCGATTCCATTTTTTGATAAGTTATATATATATTCTTGAGCGTTATTGTATAATTTAATTTTAAAAAAGTCTATGCACAAAATTTTTATTTCTTGTTCCAACAGTTCCAAGTTTATTTTTGATGATATATGGCTAAAATTATTATTTAAATCAATATGGTTATTTATATTATTTTTAATAAAACACTCATAAAAATTAATATTGTGATTTTTATAATTTATACTTTAAGTATCTTTAACACATTAAACAAATTATTTTGAACTTGATATAAAAATTTATCCACTAATTTAGAACACAAATTATAATTTTTTAATGTCACTGTTATACAATGAGATATATTAAGCAAGTTGTCCCAAGATTCTTTCTGTAAATAAACAGAAGATGATTTAAGTTTTTGTTCATTCAAATATTGCTGTTGACATTGTATATTTTCTTCAAGAACCATAGTTGGCTTTTCATAGAAAGTTTGAAAATGTATTGAAATGTATCAACGATTTTTACTCTGCGCTATCAACCAGTAGTGAATGATATAATGTACGTATATTATAACTTTTAGTATCCTTAAATAAATAATCTAATACAACAATACCCAATCCGGCCCCTACATTTAACTAAAACATGAAATGTATACTTCAAATGCATAACAAAAAAAATTGCATAAGAATAATTTATATCCAAAGTTCTCACACAGTTTAACACATGTGCAAATAACCTATATGTGAAGAACATGTGTTTTATCAGGAATACATACACCTATGTACATCGACTTGAAAACTTTTGTCAACGTTTGGAAAATATTGTTTTTTTCTGGTGAATTCGTGGTCTTACGAGTGCATATAAGATAAACAAGGAATGCGCTTGTTTTAAAATAAAATTTAGCTTTATTATACGAGTACAAGAAAGTCCTATTTCTTTTCATAGAATGAAATGTATACTTCAAATGCATAACAAAAAAAATTGCATAAGAATAATTTATATCCAAAGTTCTCACACAGTTTAACACATGTGCAAATAACCTATATGTGAAGAACATGTGTTTTATCAGGAATACATACACCTATGTACATCGACTTGAAAACTTTTGTCAACGTTTGAAAAATATTGTTTTTTTTTCTGGTAAATTCGTGGTCTTACGAGTGCATATAAGATAAACAAGGAATGCGCTTGTTTTAAAATAAAATTTATATTTCTATTTCACTCTTTCACAATACTGCTTTCTCACACATATCTCAGGACACGAACATAAACGATTGGTTTCCGGAAATTGACGAAGAATGCAATAATTACGATCATATCTTCTACACCAATACTAACACACACGTAATACTTATTATCGCTATCTCACTCTTTCATATTACTGCTTTCTCACTCATATCCTAGGATATTAAAGAAACTGTACCTAGAGATAAAGTCTGTAATGAGGTCATCATCTTCTAAACCAATAGCAATACATCCTATACATGGCATTAGATCATATGACCTATATGCCCCCCACCCTTACCCCCTTTTACATTCATTCAAGTATAGTCACGCCCCCTCTGCATATCGTGACCTAAATGCATCCCCACCCCAATAATTTCCAACTCAACTTCAAAACTGTCCTAGAACCCGCTTTGTAACACTACTCCATGGCTCCCTGAAAACGAGCAATTATGTAGAGTATGCAAAAAGGCCAAGGAAACATTAGGACACGTTCTAAACTGTTGCTTACAAAAATATGGCTCCTCTTACACCGACCGACACAATGCGTTTCTGAAGAGAATTAAGAACGCTGCAATTGGCCGCAATTTCTCTATTATGTCGGAAAACCAGGGAATTGGTAGAGATAACCTAAGACCAGACCTTGTACTCTTTATGGGTGAGTCATGTTTTATAATAGATGTAACAATACCATTCGAGAATCGCTTCGAAGCATTGGAAAAGGCACGCAGAAACAAACTGGAAAAGTACGAAAACATAAGACAAGAACTTGCAGATAGATTCCAGAGCGTACAGATCATACCACTGATTATATGATAACATGATTTATGGGACCCATATAATGACAATTTTCTTAAAACCCTATGTACCAAGTCATACGCAAAAACACTACGTAAATTGGCGGTGCCAGAAACCATTCTTCTTTCAAGAGGCATATACATCTGGCACATAACAGGTAATAGGCAATCTATCCCTGTCTTTGGCAACAACGTGCAACGGGCAAACATGTCATAGAATTCCATCAACGGCAATACCTACACATCAACGCAACATAAGCCATATATGTAACAAGCATAATATATTTGGCAACAACCTACAACAAACCAAATAGAACCTTTTATATTTTGCACATTCCTCGAGAATCACCTATAATACTCCCAGAACTTCTAGAACTCTTCGCATCTTGGGAAAAGCTCTACCATCATTAAAATCTTCAATGACCATCTATTGAAACCACCATTCAACAAATCTACATGAAACATCTTAAAAATTATAAAATGTATTTAAATATCTAAAGCAAATTCAAATGAGATACAAACTAATTTTTAAGTTTAGAAATTTTATAGAGACATGTACATAGTGAATCTCGAGAATACATAATTTTAATCTGTTCTAATCAGCCTTTTGATAAAAAGTCCTATTTCGGTAGGACTAGGATTTGAGGCTGATTGTTGTACAGATTACTTTTTTGTAGATCTTGCCTGGAAACATTTGTACGCTAGACAGGTTTCCGCACATTTCGTGGTTGGTACAGAGATCGGAGCACCATAAGTGACCATAGTCCATGTACCGCCATACAGCAATACCAAGTGCAAACCTCCTTGACCAGTCACCCCATCACGCACACTGGGGTACTTGGATCCTTGCTGGCAAACCCACAGATAGTCCTTGTACCGCTTGTAAAATCTTTTACATTTTCCGAACCCTTTTTTTACCAACGGTAACTCCCTCACTACAAGACATAGTTACCACGCGGTGAAAAGCAATACAGACAATCTTCGCAATCTGCATTCATCGTACAACATTAAATCTCAGACATGTCCAAAAGAATCACACTTTTCAAAGAGGAGGGGAGCGGACAGAGGCTGTAAAGTTGTTAGGAAGATCCTCAACGCCTGTCTTCATTTCAAGAGAATTCCATCAGCCTGGAAACCCTCTTACACGATACTTATACATAAAAAAAGGTCCTACCGAAGACATTAAGAACTGGAGGCCGATAGCCATTACAAGAACAGTATACAAACTGTATACAGGCTGTCTGGCGGCACGTTTAACACAATGGCTAATAAGAAACAATGTCCTCAGCCCGTGCCAAAAAGGGTTTCTCGCCCACGGTGGTGTCTTCGAAAACAATTTTATATTACAACAAAGAATTTACGACGCAAGAACCAAGAAGAGGAACCTATGCATTGCCTGGCTGGATTTTGAAAACGCATTTGGATCTATCCCGCACGAGGCTATATACAAAGCTGTCCTAATTGCAGGAGCTGGAAGAGATTTTGGAGACATCGTGAGAGAGATGTACATCCAAAACTCCACCACCATTCGCACTGCAGACGGGACAGTTGAGGACATAGAAGTCGGAAGAGGAATACGACAAGGTTGTCCACTAAGTGGTATTCTTTTTAACCTCGCCAGTGACCCCATCATAAGAGACGTCCAAGGACCAGAAGTAAATGTACACAACGCGCTGGCCTACGCAGATGACGTGGTGATGCCCAGGTCATCGGCACCAACTGGTCTGCCAGGTCCATGGCAGAGGTCCAGACCAACATTAATGCAGTTTGTACTAAGGCAGCCAGGATAGGCCTTAAGATCCGGCCAATGAAATGCAAGTGCTTCTGAATGCCAGCCAGTCGTCAAGTCGCGCTCAGAGATGCTGACATCCGCATCAAAGATGAACCCACTTACTGGTTGAGAGAGGGGGAAATACAGAAGTCTCATGAAGCTCCAGTAGGCTTCCGTATTGTTGCAAATCTACAAGAAATGAAGGAAATGATAAACAAAGGAAAGAAAATCATGCGCTCTAATCTCGCACCGTGGCAGAGAGTAAATGCATTCAAATCCTTTATTTATCCAATGCTGAACTTTCCGATGCGGACAAATGCCTTGCGCAAGCAGGAATACGAACAACTGGACGACTGTATGCGAGCTGAGATCAAGAGAACGCTCTACCTACCTGACAACGCAACCAACTATTACATATACGGAGAGAGAAGATCTGGCTGCATCGGGATACCTAACGCTGCTGTTGAAAGCTACTTCTCGTTGATCGACAACGCTTTCAAGCTGTTGACATCGAGAGACGAGATAGTTCGGAAATCAGCAAGACAGCAGCTAGAGGACATAGTTCACACCCGAGTGAAGATGCTGCCAACTCCACAACATCTGGCGGAATATCTATCAGGGAAGGAGAGCGAGGACTATATAAGCAGAGCTACAACACCTAACAACTCCTGGTCATCAGCCAGATCAGCATCGGAGCGACGGAATCTGCAATGGGCCTTCGAAACGAATGGCGATGTTCATCTGTTAACAAAAAACCACTTAGAAATGAGAGAGGATAATCGCCACTTAGTTTTGAAGAAGCTCAGAGGAGAGTATCGCAAGGAGCAAGCTGAAGCGCTGGTGAGCAAACGATCACAGGGGAAGGTAGCAGAGTGCACTCGTCTACACAAAGCTAGTCATAATTTTATCTCCAAGGGGGAGTATACTAGCTTTGCAACATGGAAATTTATTCACTCTGCACGCCTGAATTTACTGCCGCTGTATGGAACTGTATGGCCACGTATACGGGAAGAGAAGCTACTTGTAGAAGTTGTGGATCAATAAGGGAAACTCTTCCACACGTACTAAACCACTGCTTCACGTCGTACGGCTGAGAGTACACTGCTAGGCATGATGCAGTGGTTAACAGATTACGGGAAACAGCTGGAAGAAGATTCTCAGTAATGAGCGAGAACCAGACCATCGGCACCTCAAACCTGAGACCTGATCTAGTGATGTATCATGGGAAAAGATGTCAATGATGTGACGATCCCATTTGATAACAGAATAGCTGCGTTTAATGAAGCTCGCAGAATCAAGATTAAAAAGTACGCGGGCATCCGACAGAAACTTCTCGCAAGATTCCAGGAAGTTGAAGTCATCTCCTTCGTGATTGGATCACTAGGAAGCTGGAACCTAAAAACAATAGTTTTTTATCAATGATTTGTTCGAATGGATTCGCGAACAAGTTCAGAAAGCTATCGGTTGCTGATGTGATGCTAGCTTCAAGAAACATCTTCGCCAACCATGTTGGGGACAACAGAGTTGCAATAAACAACTCTGCAACATAAACTTCTATTTAGCAGTGTGTGTTACAGACGCTAATAAGTGCTGTGATAAGTGATGTGTGTGTTTTATTTCAGAAAAGTTTGACAAACTTTTTATAAACATTTATGTGTGATTTATTTCATAAAACTTTGACAAGCCAATTAAAAACATTTTACAGACTTTTTAAAATTTGATATATTTAACTTTGTTTATATTACACTTGTTTATTCTTAAGATTATTAGCATTAATGACCTGTAATTTTAAATGTACTTTTTTTTATACCTAAATAAATGTATTATCTGTTCTTATCAGCCTTTTGATAAAAAGTCCTATTTCAGTACGACCAGGATTTGAGGCTGATTGTTGAACGGATTACTTTTTTGTAGATCTTGCCTGGGGCTTTGAGGTGACACTACGAGGTCGTCGTACAAGTGTTCTTTTCAAAATACTTGTGCGTTAGACAGGTTTTGCACACTTCATGGATGGTACGGGGATCGGAGCACCATTGGTGACCATAGCCCTTGTACCGCCACACAAACATACCAAGGGCAAACCTCCTTGACCAGTCACCCCATCACGCACACTGGGGGTACTTTGATCCTTGCTGGCATAGCCACAGATAGTCCTTGTACCGCCAAAACAATCTTAACATAACTCTGCACACTGCTATCACCTAGTTTTCCTTCCACAATACAAGTGACATTTTCAAACTAGGGACTGTTTACAGCCCCTTTTTTGTAAACCACTTAATCACAAAATATTCCTGCATTGCACATAGCAGAGTATTTTCAAAACAGGCCGTTGCAGATTAGTTTTTTTTGTTGAGTGCTGGTGGCGGTATCTCCCTGCGCGTGCGGCCTAATACCCTGACAACATTCGGAAAATCTTTTACATTTTCCGAACACTTTTTTCACCAACGGTAACTCCCTGTCTGGTGAACTCACTACAAGACATAGTTACCACGCGGTGAAAAGCAATACAGACAATCTTCGCAATCTGCATTCATCGTACAACATTAAATTTCAGTTTCAAATAAAAAATTAAAAATTGTTTCTAAATTAAATTTAACTAATAGTTCTAACAAAAGTGACAAAATTACTCCGGTTAAAACAAAAAAAATTTATTCCCATAGGGTAAGTTCAACTCCAAATGTTTCGCAATCATCAACTTCAATTATTTTCTCTCCTAATATTTCCAGTTCTCAATCTGAACAAACAGATTCAGATACAAATTCAAAATTATTTTTAGAAAGAGTAGTCAAAACAAATACAGCGGCAAATAAAAATGTTAATAAAAATATTATTTCAAACAACATTCATAGTACTTCAAACAGGTCAAATTTGAGTAACAATTCAGTAGACTTATTTTCTGGTTATACTTCCCGGTCATACGCGGAAGTATTAAAATCAAATAACTCAGTATCAAATAATTCCGATAAGAATTTGTTAAACAAAATTATTCATAGCAGTATCAAACCATTGTCTGAGAAAGACTAAATTCAACGCAACCATGCGCTCAATTTGAGAACCAGAATTTGAATAAAATCATTAGACAGTTCATTAATTTTTCTAAATTCAACGTTACCCAAAAATTTTAATTTAATTTCAACATATCCTTCAGTTAATCTTTTACCAAAAGAAAAAATTGTAAGAAAATTAATTAACTGTCCAGAAATGATATTTTCATCAAATTCAAAATTTGAAAATTCATACAAAAGTTCAAAAAATTCGTTGGATCAATTAATTGATTGTGACAAAATGATTAACAATAAAAGCAATACGCAAAATAGTGTCCAAAATATAATAAAATCTCCAACCTGTAAAGAGTTACCTGTAAGGCAAACTAATTACAGGTTTGAGATTTTAGAAGATAAAGTAGTCAAAAACGTTAAAACCGATCTTGCTAAACTTATAAAATTATTAGACACGCGTTTGAAGAATAAAAATATTAATAAAAAGTATAGAGAAAGGCAATATAGTGCCACCAATTTATTTGGTGAAACCTAAAAGACTGACAAAGTCTTTTGAAATTTCTTCAATTACTAACTCCAAGAGGTCTGGAATTAATTCGGAGGATCCTCCCCTTTCCCAGTCACTTGGATCTCCCCAGCCAATTACCATCCCGCTGTGTGACCTCATCACGATCCAACCAAGGAAAAGTGGTGACATTACTGATGACGTGTTTCATTTGGATGCTGGATGGGTTGACTTGAAGGCAACAAATGCGACAAACGCCATCAGTAATGTCGCTATATTACCAGGAAGTGAAAAAGGAGACATTCCATCTAACCTATCCAAATCCCCGGAATTAACAACTGCAAACAACACATTTGAAGAAAGTGTTGACAATTCAGTAATTGATCCCGATTTCTCAAACTCAGAATCATCTTCGTCCTCAATTAAGTCAGTAAATCATAATAACGTTAATAACGCTAACAACAACATAAATAACAATGATGCAAATATAGTACTTAGTTCTGACTTGATTCTTAACAACCAACCTACCAGACAAAAAGATGCATTAACCATCTATTTTCCAACACCTGAAGCAATAACTTGTACTGAAACTGCAAAATCTCAAACGTCACCTTGAGCAAACAACATCAAACCAGAATAAAAAACGTCATCTTTTTCTGTAACATATGCCACTCTGTAATTACAATCAAGCCCTCTTGGTATCTGGTATATTGCTTAGCACCACTACCAACAAACAACAGGCCATTGGTTCAATTTAGGTTCAAATGTAAATATTGCGAATATACTTGCCCATAGAACCAGGGTGTCGTCAATCACGAACGTAAACACATAAGAGGTGATCTGGAAAGTAAAATTAATCCACCTGGGTCTGAAATGAGCTTTCCAGACACGCGCCAACGCAAGCGCAGATATTATGGCCGTAATCGTGCAACCAATAACAACAACGACAATAATCAAAATATAGAACAAACAAGTACTACACCATCAATTGCATCAAATAACAATATAGAGAATATAACAACGCAAGTTACTGTGAATACGTCTACTATTATACCATTACCTATAATTCCACCTTTAGATATTGCGCATACAAATGAGGTTCATATAGTACCAGAAACCATATTAAACGCCATTCCACAAGTCACTGAATCGCAACTTATACCATCCCAATTGTCAACAAGCGTTAACAGTATAATTTCAGATTTTTCCATGCCACTAAGCCCTCACGCAGCCGATATAAACAACTCGGATATAGACGAAGAACATCAAGTTATAAATGACAATTTTCAACAACTCCCGGATGACATATCGGATGACTCACTACTTAATGGTTTTAGTGATTCGCTATTAAAGATTTTGAACAGTAATATCAACACCCATAATTGGGAAAACTTTGAGCAGACTTTAACAGAAATTACCACTGAGGCAGGTAAAATTGTTAAACTACCAATAAGAGACCCAAATTATGTTGCAAAATCTAGAAATTTAGGTGATATATATGATGCTAAATTCATTCAAAAATTGTATAAGGGAAACCGCAGACAAGCCATGCGATTAATAATAGGTGAGGCAATGACCACCTGCCAAATAAGCAAAGACGACATCCACAACCATTTTACCAAAACACTGACATTTGTGGATTATCCAAATGACATATACCCAACCATCGAGGATAACACGCGTGAACCAATCAATACCAGAAAATTCACACCACATGAAGTCTCAATAAGATTGAGAAAATTTGAGAATTCGTCACCAGGAGTTGACCGACTAACATATAGGCATTGGCGGTCAGCAGACCCAAGCTGTAAAATTCTGACACATATTTTAAACTGTTGTTTAAAATATAAGCGTGTACCGTCACCCTGGAATCATCGAAAATCATCGAAAGTCAACAAAACATGCATTGGATGAATTGACTTTGCTAACGCATTCGGGTCAATACCACATAAAGCATTATTAAATGCATTGGCTGCTGCAGGTGCTGGTAACACCTTCGTAAGTATTATTGAAGATATCTACTTAAATAATACAACTAGAGTTCTAACAGCAAACGGATATACAGAACCAATAAATTTAAACAGCAGAATAAAACAGGGTTGCCCACTGAGTGGCTTACTATTTAACATCGCAATTGATTCTATAATACGTCAGCTACAAGGCTCAAATCTTGAGCATAGAGTCATTGCGTACGCAGACGACGTCATCCTTATTAGTAACAACAACATTCAGTTACAAGAACTTATTGACAAAACAAGCATGCTAGCAAAACGTGTAGGGCTCCTTATTAACCCTAAGAAATGTTTAGCTATGCAATTTAATGCCTCAAATTCTCCACCTTGTTTTAACATCAATAATACCAATATACGTAACTTGAAAGAGGATGACATTGAGAGATCATTAGACGCCCCTGTTGGCTTAAATATACTACCAAGAAACACTGACACCAAAGCCATCGCTGCAATTGGCCAAAACATCATGTCATGTAAACTCGCGCCATGGCAACGCATTAATGCTTTAAAAACATTCATGTACCCTGCATGTAATTTCTTAATGCGAGTTGGTTCTTCCACCAAGACCATGTGGGAACAACTGGACAATAAGATGAGGCCACTTATCAAAAAGTCACTATATATTCCGCAAAAAGCATCCTCCAACTATCTATATGGCTACTCGAGACAGGGTTGTATCGGAATTCCAAATACAGCAACGGATAGTGACATATTACTCATTGATAATGCATACAAGCTTCTTAAATCTAAAGACACCATTATATCCAAATTGGCAATGAAAGGACTTACTGACACGTATATCAGCAGACTTCGCGCTCCACCTTCAAACGAAGATAAAGGTACTAACCTATCAGGCGAGATAGAAGGAATATTTTGGGCTTCAGAAACATCAACAGCCAACACCTGGACGAGAGCGAGAATGGCATCAAGACGCATAACGGTAAATTGGAACTTGAAAACCGAGGGTGTTTCTCTAAACCACGGTGAAACTTTTATCAGAGAACCCCAACGTTGTAACATTATGAAAATACTCCGAACTATTGACAGAAAGCAACATACAAAAACTACATAAACTGAAAAGCCAGGGTAAAACAATGGAATGCGTCTCAAAACACCAGGCTAGCTTCCATTTTATAAATGACGCGCAATACACTAGGTTTGTCGAATAACAATTCATTTATAAAGCTCGTTTGAATCTCGTGAAACTTTATGGAGCAATGCCATGGCTCCCTGAAAACGAGCAATTATGTAGAGTGTGCAAAAAGGCCAAGGAAACATTAGGACACGTTCTAAACTGTTGCTTACAAAAATATGGCTCCTCTTACACCGACCGACACAATGCGTTTCTGAAGAGAATTAAGAACGCTGCAATTGGCCGCAATTTCTCTATTATGTCGGAAAACCAGGGAATTGGTAGAGATAACCTAAGACCAGACCTCGTACTCTTTATGGGTGAGTCATGTTTTATAATAGATGTAACAATACCATTCGAGAATCGCTTCGAAGCATTGGAAAAGGCACGCAGAAACAAACTGGAAAAGTATGAAAACATAAGACAAGAACTTGCAGATAGATTCCAGAGCGTACAGATCATACCACTGATTATAGGATCACATGATTTATGGGACCCATATAATGACAATTTTCTTAAAACCCTATGTACCAAGTCATACGCAAAAGCACTACGTAAATTGGCGGTGCCAGAAACCATTCTTTATTCAAGAGGCATATACATCTGGCACATAACAGGTAATAGGCAATCTATTCCTGTCTTTGGCAACAACGTGCAACGGGCAAACATGTCATAGAATACCATCAACGGCAATACCTATACATCAACGCAAGATAAGCCATATATGTAACAAGCATAATATATTTGGCAACAGCCTACAACAAACCAAATAGTACCTTTTATATTTTGCACATGCCTCGAGAATCACCTATAATACTCCCAGAACTTCTAGAACTCTTCGCATCTTGGGAACAGCTCTAAAGCTTGAAATTTTCAATGACCATCTATTGAAACCACCATTCAACAAATCTATATGAAACATCTTAAAAATTATAAAATGTATTTAAATATCTAAAGCAAATTCAAATAAGATACAAACTAATTTTTAAGTTTAGAAATTTTATAGAGACATGTACATAGTGAATCTCGAGAATACATAATTTTAATCTGTCCTAATCAGCCTTTTGATAAAAAGTCCTATTTCGGTAGGACTAGGATTTGAGGCTGATTGTTGTACAGATTACTTTTTTGTAGATCTTGCCTGGAAACATTTGTACGCTAGACAGGTTTCCGCACATTTCGTGGTTGGTACAGAGATCGGAGCACTATAAGTGACCATAGTCCATGTACCGCCATACAGCAATACCAAGGGCAAACCTCCTTGACCAGTCACCCCATCACGCACACTGGGGTACTTGGATCCTTGCTGGCAAACCCACAGATAGTCTTTGTACCGCTTGTAAAATCTTTTACATTTTCCGAACCCTTTTTTTACCAACGGTAACTCCCTCACTACAAGCCATAGTTACCACGCGGTGAAAAGCAATACAGACAATCTTCGCAATCTGCATTCATCGTACAACATTAAATCTCAGACATGTCCAAAAGAATCACACTTTTCAAAGAGGAGGGGAGCGGACAGAGGCTGTAAAGTTGTTACGAAGATCCTCAACGCCTGTCTTTATTTCAAGAGAATTCCATCAGCCTGGAAACCCTCTTACACGATACTTATACATAAAAAAGGTCCTACCGAAGATATCCAGAACTGGAGGCCGATAGCCATTACAAGAACAGTATACAAACTGTATACAGGCTGTCTGGCGGCACGTTTAACACAATGGCTAATAAGAAACAATGTCCTCAGCCCGTGCCAAAAAGGGTTTCTCGCCCACGGTGGTGTCTTCGAAAACAATTTTATATTACAACAAAGAATTTACGACGCAAGAACCAAGAAGAGGAACCTATGCATTGCCTGGCTGGATTTTGAAAACGCATTTGGATCTATCCCGCACGAGGCTATATACAAAGCTGTCCTAATTGCAGGAGCTGGAAGAGAATTTGGAGACATCGTGAAAGAGATGTACATCCAAAACTCCACCACCATTCGCACTGCAGACGGGACAGTTGAGGACATAGAAGTCGGAAGAGGAATACGACAAGGTTGTCCACTAAGTGGTATTCTCTTTAACCTCGCCAGTGACCCCATCATAAGAGACGTCCAAGGACCAGAAGTAAATGTACACAACGCGCTGCCATACGCAGATGACGTGGTGATGCCCAGGTCATCGGCACCAACTGGTCTGCCAGGTCCATGGCAGAGGTCCAGACCAACATTAATGCAGTTTGTACTAAGGCAGCCAGGATAGGCCTTAAGATCCGGCCAATGAAATGCAAGTGCTTCTGAATGCCAGCCAGTCGTCAAGTCGCGCTCAGAGATGCTGACATCCGCATCAAAGATGAACCCATTTACTGGATGAGAGAGGGGGAAATACAGAAGTCTCATGGAGCTGCAGTAGGCTTCCGTATTGTTGCAAATCTACAAGAAATGAAGGAAATGATAAACAAAGGAAAGAAAATCATGCGCTCTAATCTCGCACTGTGGCAGAGAGTGAATGCATTAAAATCCTTAATTTATCCAATGCTGAACTTTCCGATGTGGACAAATGCCTTGCGCAAGCAGGAATACGAACAACTGGACGACTGTATGCGAGCTGAGATCAAGAGAACGCTCTACCTACCTGACAACGCAACCAACTATTACATATACGGAGAGAGAAGATCTGGCTGCATCGGGATACCTAACGCTGCTGTTGAAAGCGACTTCTCGTTGATCGACAACGCTTTTAAGCTGTTGACATCGAGAGACGAGATAGTTCGGAAATCAGCAAGACAGCAGCTAGAGGACATAGTTCACACCCGAGTGAAGATGCTGCCAACTCCACAACATCTGGCGGAATATCTATCAGGGAAGGAGAGCGAGGACTATATAAGCAGAGCTACAACACCTAGGAACTCCTGGTCATCAGCCAGATCAGCATCGGAGCGACGGAATCTGCAATGGGCCTTCGAAACGAATGGCGATGTTCATCTGTTAACAAAAAACCACTTAGAAATGGGAGAGGATAATCGCCACTTAGTTTTGAAGAAGCTCAGAGGAGAGTATCGCAAGGAGCAAGCTAAAGCGCTGGTGAGCAAACGATCACAGAAAAAGGTAGCAGAGTGCATTCGTCTACACAAAGCTAGTCATAATTTTATCTCCAAGGGGGAGTATACTAGCTTTGCAACATGGAAATTTATTCACTCTGCACGCCTGAATTTACTGCCGCTGTATGGAGCTGTATGGCCACGTATACGGGAAGAGAAGCTACTTGTAGAAGATGTGGATCAAGAAGGGAAACTCTTCCACACGTACTAAACCACTGCTTCACGTCGTACGGCAGAGAGTACACTGCTAGGCATGATGCAGTGGTTAACAGATTACGGGAAACAGCTGGAAGAAGATTCTCAGTGATGAGCGAGAACCAGACCATCGGCACCTCAAACCTGAGACCTGATCTAGTGATGTATCATGAGGAAAGATGTCAATGATGTGACGATCCCATTTGATAACAGAATAGCTGCGTTTAATGAAGCTCGCAGAATCAAGATTAAAAAGTACGCGGGCATCCGCCAGAAACTTCTCGCAAGATTCCAGGAAGTTGAAGTCATCCCCTTCGTGATTGGATCACTAGGAAGCTGGAACCCCAGAAACAATAGTTTTCTGTCAATGATTTGTTCGAATATATTCGCGAACAAGTTCAGAAAGCTATAGGTTGCTGATGTGATGCTAGCTTCAAGGAACATCTTCGCCAACCATGTTGGGGACAACAGAGTTGCAATAAACAACTCTGCAACATAAACTTCTATTTAGCAGTGTGTGTTACAGACGCTAATAAGTGCTGTGATAAGTGATCTGTGTGTTTTATTTCAGAAAACTTTGACAAACTTTTTATAAACATTTATGTGTGATTTATTTCATAAAACTTTGACGAGCCAATTAAAAACATTTTACAGACTTTTTATAATTTGATATATTTAACTTTGTTTATATTACACTTGTTTATTCTTAAGATTATTAGCATTAATGACCTGTAATTTTAAATGTACTTTTTTTTATACCTAAATAAATGTATTATCTGTTCTTATCAGCCTTTTGATGAAAAGTCCTATTTCAGTACGACCAGGATTTGAGGCTGATTGTTGAACGGATTACTTTTTTGTAGATCTTGCCTGGGGCTTTGAGGTGACACTACGAGGTCGTCGTACAAGTGTTCTTTTCCTAACACTTCATGGATGGTACGGGGATCGAAGCACCATATGTCACCATAGTCCTTATACCGCCACACAAACATACCAAGGGCAAACCTTCTTGACCAGTCACCCCATCACGCACACTGGGGGTACTTGGATCCTTGCTGGCATAGCCACAGATAGTCCTTGTACCGCCAAAACAATCTTAACATAACTCTGCACACTGCTATCACCTAGTTTTCCTTCCACCCTACAAGTGACATTTACAAACTAGGGACTGTTTACAGCCCCTTTTTGTAAATCACTTAATCACAAAATATTCCTGCATTGCACATAGCAGAGTATTTTCAAAACAGGCCGAAGCAGATTAGTTTTTTTTTTTGAGTGCTGGTGGCGGTATCTCCCTGCGCGTGCGGCCTAATACCCTGACAACATTCGGAAAATCTTTTACATTTTCCGAACACTTTTTTCACCAACGGTAACTCCCTGTCTGGTGAACTCACTACAAGACATAGTTACCACGCGGTGAAAAGCAATACAGACAATCTTCGCAATTTGCATTCATCGTACAACATTAAATTTCAGTTTCAAATAAAAAATTAAAAATTGTTTCTAAATTAAATTTAACTAATAGTTCTAACAAAAGTGTCAAAATTACTACGGTTAAAACAAGAAAATTTTATTCCCATAGGGTAAGTTCAACTCCAAATGTTTCGCAATCATCAACTTCAATTATTTTCTCTCCTAATATTTCCAGTTCTCAATCTGAACAAACAGATTCAGATACAAATTCAAAATTATTTTTAGAAACAGTAGTCAAAACAAATACAGCGGCAAATAAAAGTGTTAATAAAAATATTATTTCAAATAACATTCATAGTACTTCAAACAGGTCAAATTTGAGTAACAATTCAGTAGACTTATTTTCTGGTAATACTTCCCGGTCATACGCGGAAGTATTAAAATCAAATAACTCAGTATCAAATAATTCCGATAAGAATTTGTTAAACAAAATTATTCATAGCAGTATCAAACCATTGTCTCAGAAAGACTAAATCTAACGCAACCATGCGCTCCATTTGAGAACCATAATTTGAATAAAATCTCAAAATCATTAGACAGTTCATTAATTTTTCTAAATTCATCGCTACCCAAAAATTTTAATTTAATTTCAACATATCCTTCAGTTGGACGCTGTTATGCATTCATGTGTCAAGCGCCAGATACTGGGATTTGAGAAAATTAACATTCTAGTTTTTCTAATTCAAATTGTTCAGATAAGAATAATTAGAATTATTTTTATCATATAAGCAAGTAAATATTAGAACTATTACAGATATTCATGAATTATTCATTGGAATATCATGAATTTAAAGAATAACTGATAAAATATAAAAAAATATTATTGCAAAATGCTTAATTAAATTTGTAAAAATGTTTCAAAGTCTCTTGACACATAAAAGCAAATTAACTTATGGACTATTTATATTAATAAAATAATTTAAGGTTTATACTTCACAAATTAGAGTTAGATTTTTATTGGAATTATTCTTTTATTAAATTTATCAACAGTGACATACGAACTTTTTATCAAAATTACATCAATAGTTTTTAAGTGATATTAATATATTCTAACATTGAAACGGAAGTTATAACAAATTTCTCATCAATAAATTTCTAAATAATAATATGAAAATCGTGAATAAAAATTATTATTTTTTATTTATTTAAGGTAATATTATTTTTTAGTGCTCTTTTTGATTTATTATTACTGATTCTCATCTTCATCATCAGGATCAATGGCGAAGTCTAATGTGTTTCCTAGTCCTTCAATATCATCGATAAAATCAGCTGATTCAGCATCTTTGAGAAAATTGTAAAATTCTTGACAGTCTGGTGGAACTAATTTGAACAATTCATTTAAATCAGAAATTTTAGCTGAAGATAAAGCTTTTCCCTGTGGCCATAAATTCGGTAATTCAATATCATTCAATGTAATTAATTTCTTTCCTTTTTTCATTTTACCAATGTTAATGATTTGTGGTTGGTCAGAAAGTTTTGATTTTATTTCAATTAAGTGCGGAGTATCTTTATTCAATTTTATTTCAAACGTCTGAAGCCATGATATTTTTTTTTTATTTATATCAACTTTTCGATTTATTATTGATTTTAATAAAGGTTGAATCGAAATAAAATCTTCAGGTTTCATTTTTTTTATTATGAATTTATTTTTTCGACGACAATTTGTCATAACTCTAATGTAATCAGCGTCAGTGTATAATCGGTCCATGTTTTTTAAAGCACGTTCAACATCACCGAACTCAGAATCGTTTGGTAAATATGTATGTTCTGATTGTAAAAATCGCAAGGTAATTGACTTTAATTTATGGTGATTCAGTAATGTATGTAAAAGCATTAAAACCATGTTAATACTCCGATTCTGACCGCCAAATAAACAATAATAAATAATACGAAACAATGCTTTAGGCGGATGAACCATTTTTGCAAAACGAGAATTCTGCATTGAGATATTGTAATAATAAGTTTAAGCTTTTACATCGAATGCAAATTTTTTTATGACATAGTTCATAAAAAATATTTTTATTTATTGTATTAGAAACAACATTTCGTGCTTAACTCAATTTTTAATATTTTGGCGCTTGACACATGAATGCATAACAGCGTCCAGTTAATCTTTTACCAAAAGACAAAATTGTAAGAAAATTAATTAACTGTCCAGAAATGATATTTTCATCAAATTCAAAATTTGAAAATTCATACAAAAGTTAAAAAAATTGGATCAATCAATTGATCGTGACAAAATGTTTAACAATAAAAGCAATACGCAAAATAGTGTCCAAAATATAATAAAATCTCCAACCTGTAAAGAGTTACCTGTAAGGCAAACTAATTACAGATTTGAGATTTTAGAAGATAAAGTAGTCAAAAACGTTAAAACCGATCTTGCTAAACTTATAAAATTATTAGACACGCGTTTGAAGAATAAAAATATTACCAAAAGTATAGAGAAAGGCAATATAGTGCCACCAATTTATTTGGTGAAACCTAAAAGACTGACAAAGTCTTTTGAAATTTATTCAATTACTAACTCCAAGAGGTCTGGAATTAATTCGGAGGATCCTCCCCTTTCCCAGTCACTTGGATCTCCCCAGCCAATTACCATCCCGCTGTGTGACCTCATCACGATCCAACCAAGGAAAAGTGGTGACATTACTGATGACATGTTTCATTTGGATGCTGGATGGGTTGACTTGAAGGCAACAAATGCGACAAACGCCATCAGTAATGTCGCTATATTACCAGGAAGTGAAAAAGGAGACATTCCTTCTAACCTATCCAAATCCCCGGAATTAACAACTGCAAACAACACATTTGAAGAAAGTGTTGACAATTCAGTAATTGATCCCGATTTCTCAAACTCAGAATCATCTTCGTCCTCAATTAAGTCAGTAAATCATAATAACGTTAATAACGCTAACAACAACATAAATAACAATGATGCAAATATAGTACTTAGTTCTGACTTGATTCTTAACAACCAACCTACCAGACAAAAAGATGCATTAACCATCTATTTTCCAACACCTGAAGCAATAACTTGTACTGAAACTGCAAAATCTCAAACGTCACCTTGAGCAAACAACATCAAACCAGAATAAAAAACGTCATCTTTTTCTGTAACATATGCCACTCTGTAATTACAATCAAGCCCTCTTGGTATCTGGTATATTGCTTAGCACCACTACCAACAAACAACAGGCCATTGGTTCAATTTAGGTTCAAATGTAAATATTGCGAATATACTTGCCCATAGAACCAGGGTGTCGTCAATCACGAACGTAAACACATAAGAGGTGATCTGGAAAGTAAAATTAATCCACCTGGGTCTGAAATGAGCTTTCGAGACACGCGCCAACGCAAGCGCAGATATTATGGCCGTAATCGTGCAACCAATAACAACAACGACAATAATCAAAATATAGAACAAACAAGTACTACACCATCAATTGCATCAAATAACAATATAGAGAATATAACAACGCAAGTTACTGTGAATACGTCTACTATTATACCATTACCTATAATTCCACCTTTAGATATTGCGCATACAAATGAGGTTCATATAGTACCAGAAACCATATTAAACGCCATTCCACAAGTCACTGAATCGCAACTTATACCATCCCAATTGTCAACAAGCGTTAACAGTATAATTTCAGATTTTTCCATGCCACTAAGCCCTCACGCAGCCGATATAAACAACTCGGATATAGACGAAGAACATCAAGTTATAAATGACAATTTTCAACAACTCCCGGATGACATATCGGATGACTCACTACTTAATGGTTTTAGTGATTCGCTATTAAAGATTTTGAACAGTAATATCAACACCCATAATTGGGAAAACTTTGAGCAGACTTTAACAGAAATTACCACTGAGGCAGGTAAAATTGTTAAACTACCAATAAGAGACCCAAATTATGTTGCAAAATCTAGAAATTTAGGTGATATATATGATGCTAAATTCATTCAAAAATTGTATAAGGGAAACCGTAGACAAGCCATGCGATTAATAATAGGTGAGGCAATCACCACCTGCCAAATAAGCAAAGACGACATCCACAACCATTTTACCAAAACACTGACCTTTGTGGATTATCCAAATGACATATACCCAACCATCGAGGATAACACGCGTGAACCAATCAATACCAGAAAATTCACACCACATGAAGTCTCAATAAGATTGAGAAAATTTGAGAATTCGTCACCAGGAGTTGACCGACTAACATATAGGCATTGGCGGTCAGCAGACCCAAGCTGTAAAATTCTGACACATATTTTAAACTGTTGTTTAAAATATAAGCGTGTACCGTCACCCTGGAATCCTCGAAAATCATCGAAAGTCAACAAAACATGCATTGGATGGATTGACTTTGCTAACGCATTCGGGTCAATACCACATAAAGCATTATTAAATGCATTGGCTGCTGCAGGTGCTGGTAACACCTTCGTAAGTATTATTGAAGATATCTACTTAAATAATACAACTAGAGTTCTAACAGCAAACGGATATACAGAACCAATAAATTTAAACAGCAGAATAAAACAGGGTTGCCCACTGAGTGGCTTACTATTTAACATCGCAATTGATTCTATAATACGTCAGCTACAAGGCTCAAATCTTGAGCATAGGGTCATTGCGTACGCAGACGACGTCATCCTTATTGGTAACAACAACATTCAGTTACAAGAACTTATTGACAAAACAAGCATGCTAGCAAAACGTGTAGGGCTCCTTATTAATCCTAAGAAATGTTTAGCTATGCAATTTAATGCCTCAAATTCTCCACCTTGTTTTAACATCAATAATACCAATATACGTAACTTGAAAGAGGATGACATTGAGAGATCATTAGACGCCCCTGTTGGCTTAAATATACTACCAAGAAACACTGACACCAAAGCCATCGCTGCAATTGGCCAAAACATCATGTCATGTAAACTCGCGCCATGGCAACGCATTAATGCTTTAAAAACATTCATGTACCCTGCATGTAATTTCTTAATGCGAGTTGGTTCTTCCACCAAGACCATGTGGGAACAACTGGACAATAAGATGAGGCCACTTATCAAAAAGTCACTATATATTCCGCAAAAAGCATCCTCCAACTATCTATATGGCTACTCGAGACAGGGTTGTATCGGAATTCCAAATACAGCAACGGATAGTGACATATTACTCATTGATAATGCATACAAGCTTCTAAAATCTAAAGACACCATTATATCCAAATTGGCAATGAAAGAACTTACTGACACGTATATCAGCAGACTTCGCGCTCCACCTTCAAACGAAGATAAAGGTACTAACCTATCAGGCGAGATAGAAGGAATATTTTGGGCTCCAGAAACATCAACAGCCAACACCTGGACGAGAGCGAGAATGGCATCAAGACGCATAACGGTAAATTGGAACTTGAAAACCGAGGGTGTTTCTCTAAACCACGGTGAAACTTTTATCAGAGAACCCCAACGTTGTAACACTATGAAAATACTCCGAACTATTGACAGAAAGCAACATACAAAAACTCTACATAAACTGAAAAGCCAGGGTAAAACAATGGAATGCGTCTCAAAACACCAGGCTAGCTTCCATTTTATAAATGACGCGCAATACACCAGGTTTGTCGAATGGCAATTCATTTATAAAGCTCGTTTGAATCTCGTGAAACTTTATGGAGCAATGCCATGGCTCCCTGAAAACGAGCAATTATGTAGAGTGTGCAAAAAGGCCAAGGAAACATTAGGACACGTTCTAAACTGTTGCTTACAAAAATATGGCTCCTCTTACACCGACCGACACAATGCGTTTCTGAAGAGAATTAAGAACGCTGCAATTGGCCGCAATTTCTCTATTATGTCGGAAAACCAGGGAATTGGTAGAGATAACCTAAGACCAGACCTCGTACTCTTTATAAGTGAGTCATGTTTTATAATAGATGTAACAATACCATTCGAGAATCGCTTCGAAGCATTGGAAAAGGCACGCAGAAACAAACTGAAAAAGTACGAGAACATAAGACAAGAACTTGCAGATAGATTCCAGAGCGTACAGATCATACCACTGATTGTAGGATCACTTGGTTCATGCTACCCATATAAGGACAATTTTCTTAAAACCCTATGTATCAAGTCATACGCAAAAATACTACGTAAATTGGCGGTGTCAGAAACCATTCTTCATTTAAGAGGCATATACATCTGGCACATAACAGGTAATAGGCAATCTATTCCTGTCTTCGGCAACAACGTGCAATAAAACATGTCATACAATACCATCAACGGCAATACCTATACATAAACGCAAGGTAAGCCATATACGTAACAAGCATAATATATTTGGCAACAATCTACAACAAACAAAATAGTACCTTTTATATTTTGCACATCCTTCGAGAATCACCAATAATACTTCCAGAACTTCTAGAACTCTTCGCATCTTAGGAACAGCTCTACCACCACTGAATTCCTCAATGAACATCTATTGAACATATATAAATGAAATACTTTAAAAATTTTACAATGTATCTAAATATCTTAAGCAAATTCAATGAGATACAATTTAATTTTTAAGTTTAGCAATTTTTCTAGACATGTCTATAGTGAATCTCGAGAATTGTACACGACGTATGCGACCTCTTACTGCTCTAAAATTATTGAAGTGTTTTCGGTTGGTCGCTTAAGTCTTAGATTTAAAGTGGACTGTATGATTTGTTAACTTGACCGAGAAATATAATATTTCTTGTTACTACGAATAATTTGTGGTGTTATACTACAACAATGGTTCCAATATCTATATCTATTGTATTGTGACGGTAAGTTTGAACTAGACAATAATGCTATATACTAACTAAATTGATTGTATTGCGCCGATAAGTTTGGTTTATGTAATAATGCGATATACTAGGTTCTACGACAACGATGAACTCTACTAACTAAATTAATTGTATTGCAACGATACGTTTGGTTTGTATAATAATGCGATATACTAGGTTCTACGACAACGATGAATTCTACTAACTTAATTGATTGTATTGCAACGATAAAATTGGTTTATGTAATAGTGCGATATACTACGTTCTACGACAACGATGAATTCTACTAACTAAATTGATTGTATTGCAGCGATACATTTAGTTTGTATAATAATGTAATAAACTATGGTTCTACGACAACGATAAGTACTACTAACTAAATTGATTTATAAGTTTGATATATATAATATACATCTGCGACAACAATGTTGATGATGGAATAATTATAATTATCAAACGTAAACTATTATTTATTATAGCGAAGTGTTTTGCCTTAAATCATTTGGGCGGTAACAATATTTGGAATAGCAGAATGCCTTTTACTAGAAACAATTTGGCAGCGGTTTGGTTATATTAACTATTTGTATTAAGTGTTAAGTTATTTGTCATATTTTATTTTTATTATATTATTAACATACGCAGATTGTTACGATTTCGAATGGTTACGTTATGCTCACGAAATTAGCTTGTACGGAAATTGTATCTTTAAAATGTTTAAATAATAATATCACTCTGGAGTTACTTAATTTTAATTATATCTTTTAACGAATATTTTGCTTAGACATTAGCAGCATATGTTATTTTTATTGAAGTTAAAATTATTTCATTACGACTCTTTATAAGTAATTTGTAGACAACGGTAATTGCTACGACAGTCTCACATTACACATACACTTATTTACTAAATTTACCACATACGGCAACGCCGGTTGATACAATCAAAACATAATGATAAGTCTCTCAGTATAGGCTCAGTATATTTCTTTAGTCATTTCTTAATTTTCAATATCCAACAAAACCCTTCAATAATATAATAAATATTCAATATCCAACATCCAACATCAATCAATAAACAACGACAAAGCAACAGAGACAGCAATAGACAACAACAAAATCGAATTGGTAAAATAAATAGATTTATTAGAGATTATAATAATAGATTATAATAATTATAACAGATTTATTTATTTTTACGAAAAAATCGGGAACACAAGAAAACTTATATAGAATATGAATAATATTTTATATGTGAGAGCTAATTTTGAATTAGTAAAATTGTGAGTGTTAAATTTTACTTTATTATTTTAAATAGTAAAATTGTGAGAGTTAAACTTTACTTTATTATTTTAAATAGTTCTATTTTAATTTTAATTTTTTTTTTAAGATTCTTATCAGCCTTTTGATGAAAAGTCCTACTTCGGTAGGACCAGGATTTGAGGCTGATTGTAGAACAGATTACTTTTTTGTAGATCTTGCCTGGGGCTTTGAGGTGACACTACGAGGTGACCATAGTCCCTGTAATGCCATACAGACACACCAAGGGCAAACCTCCTTGACCAGTCACCACATCACGCACACTGGGGGTACTTGAATCCTTGCTGGCATAGCCACAGATTGTCCTTGTACCGCCAACAATTCCAACATAACTCTTCACACTGCTATCACCTAGTATTCCTTCCACCTTACACGTGACATTTACAAACTAGGGACTGTTTACACTTCCTTTTTTGTAAACCACTTAATCACAAAATACTTCTGCATTGCACATTAGAAGAGTATTTTCAAAACAGGCCGTAGCAGACTAGTTATTTTTTGGAGTACTGGTGGCGGTATCTCCCTGCGCGTGCGGCCTAATACCCGGACAACATTCGAAAATTTTTTTTACATTTTCCGAACACCTTTTTTCACCAACGGTAACTTCCTGTCTGGTGATCTCACTACAAGACACAGTTACCACGCAGTGAAAAGCAATACAGACATTCCTCGTCAATTGTATATCTTTAAATCTTTGTATATCTTCAACATTAAATTACAGACATGTCCAAAAGAGTCACACGTATGGCATCCAAAAAAATGGAACCGCCCACAATGTTGATTATATTGTTAGATTATCACGTGTTATTCCAACGAAAAAAGTTACTATTTCAGCAAATAATGAACCATCAACGTCTTCATCAAAGCGTATTTGTACACGGTCAAGTACAAATAAGTTTCCGTGTTTAACATTTAGTAGAAACAAAATTAATAGTAAATTAAAAAGTATTAGATCAAATTCTGACACTGATATAAGTTTCAATTCTAAAACGTGTCCCCGTGACAATACCCCTATTAAAAGTAAATCAAATGTGAAAAAGTGTACCCGTAACAATACCCCGGTGGTTAATATTAAAAAAATTAAAATTGTTCCCAAAAGTGTACCTAAAATTATATCTACTAAAATTTCAGCTTCAAATAAAAAATTAAAAACTGTTTCTGAATCAAACTCAACCATTAATTATAATAAAAGTGTCAAAATTACTCTAGTCAAAACAAGAAAATTTTATTCTTCATTATTTTTTCATCAACTTCAATCATTTTCTCTCCTAATATTTCCAGTTCTCAATCTGAACAAACAGATTCAGATACAAATTCCAAATTATTTTTAGAAACCGTAGTTAAAACAAATATAGATGTAAACAAAAGCGTTAATAAACATACCACTTCAAACAAAATTCATAGTACTACAATAAATGATGACAAAATACGCTCAATAATAATATCAGAATATGCAAAAAGTTCAATTTTAAGCAACAAATCAGAAGATTTATTTTCAGGTAATACTTTCCGGTCATATGCGTAAGTTATTAAAATCAAATAATTCATCTAACAAATAACTCCGACAAGGATTTGTTAAATAAAATTATTCTCAGCAGTATCAAACCATTCGCCTCAGTAAGCTTAAATTTAACGCAACCATGCGCTCCATTTGAGAACCATAACTTGAACAAAATTTCAAAATCATTAGACAGTTCATTTTAAACTTTAATTTAATTTCAACACCCGGGAAGTGAAAAAGGAAACATACCATCCAACTCATCCAAATCCCCGGAATTAATAACTTCAAACTACACATTTGAAGAAGGTGTCGATGACTCAGTATTAGACCCTGACTTCACGAATTCAGAATCGTCTTTGTCATCAATTAAATCTACAAATCGTAATAATGTTAATAATAACACTAAAAATAAGAGTAATGATGTAAATATAGTATTAAGTTCTGATTTGATTTTAAACAACCAACCTACAAGACAAAATGATGCAATAACCATTTTTTTCCCAACACCTGAAGCAATGACTTGCACTGAAACTGGCTGTGACAAAATGTTCAAATGCTTCGCTTGGACAACATCTAAACAAAACCTCAAACGTCACCTTGAGCAACAACACGAAACCAGAATAAAAACCGTCATCTTTTTCTGTAACATATGCCGCTCTTTAATTACAAACAAGCCCTCTTGGCACCTGGTATACTGTTTAGCACCACAATTAACAAATAACAGGCCATTGGTTCAATTTAGGTTCAAATGTAAATATTGTGAATACACTTGTCCATCAAACCAGGGTGTCGTCAATCACGAACGTAAACACATAAGAGGTGATCTGGAAAGTAAAATTAATCCACCTGGGTCTGAAATCAGCCCTCCAGACACGCGCCAACGCAAGCGCAGGTATTATGGCCGTAATCTTGCAACCAATAACAACAACAACGACAATAATCAAAATATAGAACCAAATACTGTAACATCAATTGCATCAAATAACCTTATAGAGACTACAACACCACAACTTACTGTGAATACGTCTATTAATAACGTGCAATCACCTACAATTCCACCTTTAGATATTGCGCATACAAATGAGGTCTGTATAGTACCGGATACCATCATAAATACCATCTCACATATCACTGAATCCCAACATATACCATCCCAATTGTCAATAAGCATAGCCAGTATAACTTCAGACTTTACTATGCCATTAAGCCCTTATGCAGCCGATATAAACAATTCCGATATCGACGAAGAACCTGAAGTTATAAATGACACTTTCCCACGACTCCCGGATGACATATCAGATGACTCACCACTTAATGGATTTAACGATTCACTACTAAATATCTTAAACAGCAATATTAACACCTATAATTGGGAAAATTTTGAGCAGACTTTAACAGAAATTACCATTGAGGCAGGTAAAATTGTTATGCTACCAATAAGAGACCCAAATTATGTTGCAAAATCTAGAAATCTAGGTGATGTGAATGACGCAAAATTCATTCAAAAGCTCTATAAGAGGAATCGTAGACAAGCCATGCGATTAATAATAGGTGAGGCATGCACCACCTGCCAAATAAGTAAAGACGACATCCATAACCACTTCACCAAAACACTGACCTTTGTGGATTATCCAAATGACATTTACCCAACCATCGAGGATAATACGCGTGAGCCAATCAATATCAGGAAATTTACACCACCTGAAGTATCAATAAGATTAAGAAAATTTGAGAACTCGTCACCTGGAGATGATCGATTAACATATAGACATTGGCGGTCAGCAGACCCAAGCTGCAAAATACTGACGCATATTTTAAACTGTTGTTTAAAATATAAGCGTGTACCGTCACCCTGGAAGATTTCAACAATAATTCTAATCCACAAAAAAAGGCAGTGAAGCAGAAATCACTAACTAACGACCAATTGCAATATGTAGAACAATTTACAAAATATATACTGGCCTACTAACATCTAGGCTCACTGATTGGCTAGTAAGTAATAATGTACTTGTGCCAGAAAAGTTTCCTGCCATTTAATGTCGTTTTTGAAAATAATTATATATTACAAACCATAATTAGAAAAGCAAAATCCTCGAAAATCAACAAAACATGCATTGCATGGATTGACTTTGCTAACGCATTCGGGTCAATACCACATAAAGCATTGTTAAATGCATTGACTGCTGCAGGTGTTGGTAACACATTCGCAAGTATTATTGAAGATATTTACTCTAATAATACAACTAGAGTTCTAACAGCAAACGGATATACAGAACCAATAAATTTGAACAGCGGAATAAAGCAGGGTTGTCCACTTTGTGGATTATTATTAACCATAGCAATTGATCCTATAATACGTCAGCTACAAGGCTCAAATCTTGAGCATAGGGTCATTGCATACGCAAACGACATCGTTCTTATTGGTAACAACAACATGCAGTTGCAGGAACTTATTGACATAACAAGCATGCTAGCAAAACGTGTAGGGCTCCTTATGAACCCTAAGAAATGTTTTGCTATGCAATTTAATGCCTCTTATTCTCCACCTTGTTTTAATAGTAAAAATATGGCTGATATTGACGTTGCATCATCCCCTGCACCAGTTATTTAGTGATAGTGTTTGTGATTATTGTGGTTGAATTTTGACAGGAGTGAACCTCTAAAATAACATTATTAATAAATTGTTAATTGAGTTATATTTAAAACATTAATAAATATGGTGGTAAATTAATTTAGTGATAGTGTTTGTGAATATTGTGGGTAATAAAGACAGGAGGAAGACAATTGGGATAATTTAAGGTTAGATTTTGTGTATATTAATTTAATATTCTAAGTATTCTGAGTTTATAACTCTCACAAAAATATTATTGACATTTGTCGCGGCCATTTTGATTGACATTTGAACAATTTTATTTTTATAATTTGTGTTCCCTTGTATGTTTTTGTGAAATTAATTTTAACTCTCATAAAAACATTATTTTGACATTGTCGCGGCCGCAGTAAAACATTATATTGACATTTGAACAATTTTATATTCATAATTTGTGTGTGTAATTGATATTTCCTTGTATGTTTATATGTGAATTGTTTGTTGTTTTTATTATTGCAACCCTTTGAGGGCTAGCAATAATTAAGTAATTCACCATGAGCCAAGATAGGAACGTAGAATTTACCACAAACGTTCTTCTGAAAGGAAAACGCCGTAGACTCATTAAAACTAGTTTTGACATTAAAACAACCTCCCAGACAATGACAAAGTCACCACCATCCCCCACTTTAGAACAATCTTTAAGTGAAATAACAGGTATGGACATCGACAAGGACTGCGATGATATACCGCAGATAGTTGCCTTGCCAAGCGACGAGAGCGGAGACGAACTCGTTATTGCTGGACCATCTAAAGCAGTGACAACCCCTTCTGGAACCCCTTCTGTACAGACTACAACACCAGTACCACCTACAAAACAGCACTACACCGGTAAGGTGTCTCACATTGAGGTGCCATTCGTACAGGAGATGACGCTGTACATCACGGTCCTAATCATGAAGGCGGCAGGTATCAAGAAACTAATCACAAAGAACGATAATCTTAAGGGAGTCCCTAAGATGTATTTCGACAACACCGACCAACACCGCGCAGCAACTGCTGCACTTGACAATAGCAATGTCAAGTATGCTGCTTTGACAACCGACGTGGAAGAACTGCCTATAAAACGGGTTATTCGCGGTCTACCTTATAACACTAAAATCATTTCCATAGAGCAGTACCTTACTGCTGTCAAATTGACTTTTATCAGCGTCCACCAGCTGAAAAATCAGCGTACTGGAGAACTTATGCCTTTGTACCTCATTGTTTTGCCCAACACCGCGAATAACAAGCGCATTGATAAACTCAACGAGACTTTTCTTAACATGTACTCCTCCAAGGTGGAAGAGTACATTGGAGGGATGGTGCCTGCACAATGTCACCGCTGTCAAAGCTTCGGCCATAACAGTGTGACATGCAGAAATAACTATGCGTGCATGCTATGCGCGGGTAAACATACAAGCGAAAAATGTCCTCTGTCTGGGAGGGCTGACGCTAAGACATATTACAAATTCGCATCTAGTCATGGCCCCCATAATGCCAGATACAGAGGGTGCACTGTATTTATGAAGATACGTGAACGGCTTGTTAAAAACCACAAATTACAGCAAGGAAACATGAACCCTGGACAGGAATCTGCAACTGCTCAGCGTAGACCACCACCCACGCAACAACGTGTACAATTTCGGGATGCCCCCATTCCAATGAGGAGCGCCTGGACCCAGCAAGCACGGAATATTCCTACCACAACAACAGCAACACCAGCGGTAGCGGTAGCAGCAGCAGTAGCAGTTCCTACAAATACAAGCCAGGTTTCAAACGTTTCCATTCCGATGTTGCCAAAGTTTACGGAGGACGAACTAAAATCAATGAAATCTTTTGGTCTGCCATTAATTTATAATGTATCAAAAAATAATAATAAAAATAATAAAAAAGCTAAAAATAATCAAAAAAATAATAAAAATAAAAAAAATCAAAATAAAAATAATCAAATAAATGAACCAAAAGGTGTCCCTACTATAAGTAAAAATGTTGCCCCTGAACCTCATCCTAATATAGTAACACCGAATATTACAAATAATCAATCCACCGTAGAATTTCTTGCTTTACCTCCGTCAACACGGCAACACTCCAATCCACGGCTTTCTAGGTCTTGTTCGAGATCTAGGAGGCCAAATCCTCAAGTTGCAGATCAACCATTCGATATACTTACACTAATAAACTCCATAAAACCAATTTTACCGCTAATTAAAACCATATTAAAAGCAGTACTACCTCTAATTAATACCTTTCTTCCAGACTTGAATCTCCAAACATTAATGCAATTATTATGTTAATGGATCATAATAATTTTAGATATGTGGACAAATTTACTAAACTACTAAACTACTAAATAGTAACGTTTAATGTAAATGGGCTTTAAGGCCTTTTAATATTTAATGCGCCTGAAATAACACTTTTTTTACAGGAATTTAAACCACATATTTTACTGCTTCAGGAAACTAGATTAAACACTGAACATGAAGACATTTCATTTCATCCATACAAACTCTATAGAAGTAATCGCGATGGGGTTGGTGGTGGCACCGCTTTAATAATACATCCGTCAGTGACCAATACTGTTATGCGTATTGGGAACCTTTGGTATCTGGAAACAACTGCTGTAGTGGTGAAAGTATCTAATCAAGATACTTTAATTGCGAGTGATTATCGTCCACCATACCGGAGACTTTTGCTCGAAAACCTTGTCACACTTTTCACTACACATGAGCGCATAATTGTTGGCGGGGATTTAAACGCAAAAAGCGTTAGCTGTAACTCCCGTTGGACGAATGTCCCCGGGCGTACGCTGCAAACGTTTGCGATTAATCATTCTGTTGACGTTATGGGCCCAGATACACCTACACTTTACCCATATGTCAGTACACTTCCGGACGTTGTTGATATCTTCCTTTTTAAGGGCATTTTCTACACAAAACAGATTAGTACATCTGCACACCTTAGTTCGGATCACCGTGCTGTGATACTTCAGTTTGACTGTCAGGTCAAGTTCCAGAAAAACAAGTGTCAAAGAAATCCTAGGATTTCAAATATTGACACTAACACTTTCCGCCATCTGTTAAACGAATCCATTACTACTGCGAATCCAGTAATGATCACAACCCTGGACATTGAAGATAATATATTATCTCTCAATGATAAAATAAATATGGTTATAAAACGCAGTATTTTGCCATATCAGGTTCGTTCACAGTCACTACCACCGCACATTGTACAGACTATACACCTGATGAGAAGGGCTTGCGCTTTATGGCAGAGTAGACGGAGATCTTCGGATAAAACTGTCTACGAACGCCTGCGACGTCTCGTCAGGTCACAAATACTTAATCACAAAAACTTGGAATGGCAGACAAAATTAGAAGTCGCGAATAGTAGCAATGATTTCGAAACCCTCCACAAATTACCTAAAGATTTACTTCCAGCGTTTCGTCCAATCCAGGAGATACGTACACCGAATGGTACTTGTTTTTCTGCACGTAGCAAAGCGGATGCGATCGCTAGTCACTTAGCTACAAGACTTAGGGCCAATGAGGATGTTCAAGATCCTGTTTTTACTTCAAGGGTAAATGAATGGTATGAGGCAGAATTTCCTAATATGGGCGGCAGCGATACGTCTTTATTAGGATTTACAACCAGTAAACATATTCAATCATTAATTCAGGATAGTAAGAATGGGAAATCTGCTGGTATTGACGATATCCAAATTGATTTTTTCAAAATTCTCGACCGGAAACCAATCGCGTTGCTGACGAACATAGTCAATAAGTGCCTTCTTTTCAAACACTTCCCAGCACGATGAAAACACGCAGTCATTATACCTGTTAAAAAAGGCACGAAAGATCCAAAATTTTCTAGTAGTTATCGGCCTATTTCACTATTACCCGCTATCTCCAAGGTGATAGAAAGAGTTATTAACGAACGTCTTACATTATACTTGACAAGACACAACATTTTGTCTAACGACCAATTTGGTTTTAGACAAAAACATAATACCACACACGCAACTTTGCGTGTCACCGAATACGTAGCAAAAGCGCTCAATGCAAGGGAACACTGTGCAGGTGCTTTCTTGGATGTTCAGAAAGGTTTCGATACTGTATGGCACCGTGGGCTGTTGTATAAGATGTACTTATTAAAGTTCCCATCCACTTTTATAAAGTTTATAGACAACTACATTAGCAACAGAACATTTACAGTCAGACTGGTAGAGAAGGTATACTCCAGTACATACAAGATATGTGCTGGAGTGCCACAGGGCAGTATCCTCTCTCCAATACTCTACAACATCTTTATTTCAGACCTCCTGGATCTAGGTAGAACCATCTGTAGGACTACGTATGTTGACGATCAATCCTACATATCTAGATCCAAAGATCTGCAACTTGCCGTCACTTACTTACAAAATGCGTTACATCGAGTCACCAGTTTCTGTACAAAGTGGCGCATTAAAATTAATGCGTCAAAATCACAATGTATACTTTTCACTAGATCCACGAAACTGTCGCACGTTGCTAACATTACAATATCACAAACAGGTTGCGATTGGCTCCGTAGGATACTTTACTTAGGGACGCTGTTTACTCGCACTCTCAATTTCAATCCTGAGATTGAGAGCCGTATAAACAAAGCGAACCAACGTATAGCTATCCTAAGACCGCTACTACATCAAAATTCAAAATTGAGCATACCGAACCAACTATTAATTTATAAAACATACATTAGGCCACTGATATACTCTTCGACTCGTTGATATGGGGTCAATCGCCGAACTTTAAACACCTAGAAACCGTGCAGAATAAACTTTTACGCTCCATTGCGGGATGTGGTTGGTACATCCGTAATGCACGCATCAGACACGAATTACACATTTCTACACTGGCAGGTGTTACACACGCAAAGGTAATTTCCTTTTACAGGTCTCTTCCAGCCAGCACAAACCTCCTGATACGAGAACTAGGATCCTACCAGGCAAGTGATTATACAGTAGTCAAAATGCCGCGTTCAATTATAGAACGCCCTACTGTTCCCGCTGACGCATCGATAGTCTTAAACTATTAGGAAATAATTCAATGACGATAAATTTATAATAGTTCTTCTGGACTATTATAAGTTGGTCAGATTATTTCGACATTGATGCATACTGACTGTAACTGGATTTCCTATATCCACCATATGCGTCCCACGCTGTATTAGACATATAGCAAAGTTACGTTTTATAACTTTATTCTGTGTACTTTTAAACATTTCTACATATAAATCACTTGTCAAAATTATGTCATTACAGATATTACGATATTCTTCAAAATGTACATGTAAGGTGTACAATTGGTTGCATATCCGATATTTGTAAGGCGTTTGTCAAATTTCGTTTATAAACACGCTCCTATACAGTCTTCTTTGATTATTATTATGCTATATTATCGCGAAATGTCCGTTCGGTCCAAAGAATGGCGTTAAAATGTTTTTAAGCAGGTATGTCAACTAATCTTCTAATTTCTTTTCCATGTATTTTCCAAAGTTTACTATCGCAGGTTATGGAGGGCGATTCCTTCCGGCACTGCATCTTTTACATAAATAGGCCTAACTTCTTTGGCGTGCAGGGGCTCTAAATGATGATAGCCTATATCGACCGTTCACATATGTTAGTTAGGTAGTTCCTCTGACTGATGCAGGTGTTCGTAACACCTTCGTAAGTATTATTGAAGATATTGACTCTAATAATACAACTAGAGTTCTAACAGCAAACGGATATACAGAACCAATAAATTTGAACAGCGGAATAAAACAGGGTTGCCCAATTAGTGGATTATTATTAACCATAGCAATTGATCCTATAATACGTCAGCTACAAGGCTCAAATCTTGAGCATAGGGTCATTGCATACGCAGACGACATCATCCTTATTGGTAACAACAACATTCAGTTGCAGGAACTTATTGACAAAACAAGCATGCTAGCAAAACGTGTAGGGCTCCTTATGAACCCTAAGAAATGTTTTGCTATGCAATTTAATGCCTCTAATTCTCCACCTTGTTTTAATATCAACAATACTAACATACAAAACTTGAAAGAGGATGACATTGAGAGATCGTTAGGCGCCCCTGTTGCCTTTAATATAATACCACGAAACGCTGACACTAAAGCCATCGCTACTATTGGACAGAATATAATGTCATGTAAACTTGCGCCATGGCAACGCATTAATGCCCTCAAAACGTTCATGTACCCTGCATGCAACTTTGTAATGCGAGTTGGTTCTTCCACCAAGACCATGTGGGAACAATTAGATAATAAGATGAGGCCACTTATCAAAAAGACACTATATATTCCACAAGAAACATCCTCCAACTATCTATATGGCTTCTCGAGACAGGGTTGTATTGGAATTCCGAACACAGCTACGGATAGTGACATATCTCTTATTGATAACGCATATAAGCTTCTAACATCTAAAGACACAATCACTTCCGACTTAGCCATGAAGGAACTTAATGAGACTTATACTAGCAGACTTCGCGCCCCACCTTCTAATAAAGACAAAGGTAACAATCTCTCAGGTGAGATAGAAGGAATATTTAGGGCACCTGCAACATCAACATCTAACACCTGGACAAGAGCTAGAATGGCATCAAGACGCATCACAGTAAGATGGAATTTTACAACGGAAGGTGTTTCTCTAAACCACGATGAAACTTAAATTAGAGAACCCCAACGCTGTAACACAATGAAAATACTTAGACCCATATATAGGAAGAAGAACACAAAAACTTTGCACAAACTGAAAAGCCAAGGTAAAGTGATGCAATGTGTGTCAAAACACCAAGCCAGTTTACATTTTATAAACGACGCACAGTACACCAGGTTCGTAGAGTGGCACTTCATCCACAAAGCGCCTAAGCACCTAAACCTCGTAAAATTATATGGAGCGATGCCGTGGTTAAAGGAGCACGAACAGCTATGCCGCGTATGCAAGAAGGCAAAGGAAACATTAGGCCACATTTTAAATGGTTGTCTAGAGAAATATGGCCCAATTTATACAGAACGACACTTTGTTAAGCGTATTAAGAACGCAGCACTGGGACGCAACTTCACTATAAAGTCCGAAAACCAAAGTCTAGGTTCTCAAAACCTTCGACCAGACCTTGTGTTATTTAAGGGTGATTCATGTTTCATAATTGATGTCACCATTCTATTCGAGAATAAATATGAAGCAATGGAAAATACCCGCCCGAACAAACTGGAAAAATATGAAGCCATACGCCTGGAATTGTCCGACCGTTTTCAAAGTGTCTAAATTGTACCACTATTAATTACCTCTTTGGGATCTTGGGCCCCAGTAATTAGAATTTCCTTAAGGCACTCTGCACTAAGTCATATGCAAAGACCTTAAGAAAACTGGCAGTATCCGAGATAATTATGTATTCTCGTAGCATATACATCTGGCATATAACGGGAAACAGGCAAACCATCCCTATCTTTGGAAATAATGCCCAATAAAACTCAATACGACAACTACTAGAACATACCCTACAAGGCCCATCTATGATACACAGAAAAGCTTCTGTTAAACCATGGCAACTCCTACAATATTCTGCTTCTGCATATTCTTCAAGACTCTCCTATACCACATCCAGAACTTCCAGAACTTCGCATCTCGGGAACAGCTCTACCACCACTGAATCCCTCAATGAACACCTATTAAACACATATAAATGAAATACTTTAAAAATTATACAATGTATCTAAATATCTTAAGCACATTCAATGAGATACAATTTAATTTTTAAGTTTAGAAATTTTTTCTGAGGCATGTATATAGTGAATCTCGAGAATATATAATTTTACTCTACTTATCAGCTTTTCAACGAAAGTCCTACTTCGGTAGGACCGGTAGTTAAAGTTGGTCAGTATCGATCGATTCTACTGCTTGTACATCTTGACTCAGAGGTTACTAGGAGTACTTGTAGTGCACGTACTACACTTGCAGACCAGGACTAGGACATAATGAGCCGAAGAAGACTACGAAGCTCTAGTAGAAGCAGCAGCAGCAGTGAAGGAAGGTCACCAACCCCCAGCCGTGAAACAGACGTTGTAGAGTATCCCCTAGATGAGATAGCCGCAGACACTGGGAGGAAAAACCAAGGAGTAAGGAGAGAAAGGTAACTCTACCTGATGTTCCCGCTTCCGACGACCTTCTTCTGCACGGAAACCAATTGTAGCAGCTCCTTTGTCTCCAATGGATCATGGACGGTAACAAAGATGGCCCTAACTCGTCGTCTGAAGGAGGAACACGGCATATCGAACATCACTTCCATCCACGCGAGTCGGGATTGCCTGCAGCGTCTATCGGCTAGACCATCTAGCCACAAATGCAGCGCAACAACCAAAACAGTCCACGACACGATACTCCACCCCTTAGCCTGCCAAGATTGCACTGCGACGTTCCCATCAGTTCAGGGACTAAGAAACCACAATTCTGTGCACTCGCTCGAGCGCACTAGACAGGTGGTCAATGGTACTAACACTCTGCCAACCCCTGAAACGCAATCAGCAGCCAGAAGGAGGCAGAAAGGGAGATGGCAGATGTAGCTGACGGACAAATTCTCTGAAGATAAAGTGATGAAGAAACTACAGCGCTTCGAGAACTCTGCACAAAGGAGTAATAGGTTAACCTACTCTTACTGGAGAGGAGCAGACAGAGGCTGCAAAGTGGTTACGAAGATCCTCAACGCGTGTCTTCATTTCAAGAGAATCTCATCAGCCTGGAAATCCTCCTACATAATTCTTATACACAAGAAGGGACCCACCGAAAACATCCAGAACTGGAGGCTGATAGCCATTACTAGAACTATATACAAACTGTATACAGGTTGTCTGGCGGCACGTTTAACACCCTGGATGATTAGAAACAATGTCCTCAGCCCGTGCCAAAAAGGGTTTCTCCCCCATGACGGTGTCTTCGAGAACAATTTTATTTTACAACAACGCATATACGATGCTAGAACCAAGAAGAAAAACATATGTATTGCCTGGCTGGATTTTGAAAACGCCTTTGGATCAATCCCGCACGAGGCTATCTACAAGGCTGTCCTGAATGCAGGAGCTGGAAGAGAATTTGGAGATATCGTGAAAGAGATGTACATCCAAAACTCCACCACCATTCGCACTGCAGACGGGATAGTTGAGGACATAGAAGTCGGCAGGGGAATACGGCAAGGTTGTCTAATAAGTGGAATTCTCTTTAACCTCGCCATTGACTCCTTCATAAGGGACGTTTAAGGACCAGAAGTAAATGAACACAACGCGCTGGCCTACGCAGATGACGTGGTGATCCTCGGGAAATCACCTGCAGCGGTCTGTAGCGGCTTGTACTAAGGCAACCAGGATAGGCCTTAAGATCCGGCCAATGAAATGTATGTGCTTCTGGATGCCAGCCAGTCGCCAAGTCGCGCTCAGGGATGCGGACATTTGCATCAATGAAGAACCCATCTATCTACTGCTTAAGGGAAGGGGAAATGCAGAAGTCGCTTGGAGCTCGAGTAGGCTACGATAGCTAGGATAGCGACTTTTCGCTGATCGACAACGCTTTCAATCTGTTGACATCAAGAGACGAAATAGTTCGGAAATAGGCAAGACAGCAGCCAGAGGACACAGTACACACCCGGGAGAAGATGCTACCAACTTCACAACATCTGGCGGAATTTCTTTCAGGGAAGGAGAGCGAGGACCACATCAGCAGAGCATCAACATCTAAGAACTTCTGGTCATCAGCCAATGGGCCTTCGAAACGAATGGCGAAGTTCATCTCTTAACAAAAAACCACTTAGAAATGAGAGAGGACAGTCGTCACTTAGTTTTGAAGAAGCTCAGAGGAGAATGGCGCAAGGAACAAGCTAAATCGCTGGTGAGAAAACGGTCACAGGGGAAGGTAGCAGAATGTGTTCGTCTACACAAAGCTAGTCACAATTTTATCTCCAAGGGGGAGGGAGTATACTATCTTTGCAACGTAGAAATTCATTCGCTCTGCACGCCTTAATCTGCTGCCGCTGTATGGAACTGTGTGGCCACGTATACGAGAAGAAGAAGCTACCTGCAGAAGATGCGGATCAATCAGGGAAACTCTTCCACACGTACTAAACCACTGCTTCACGTCGTACACTGCTAGACATAAAGCAGTTGTTAACAGATTACGTGCAACAGCTGGAAGAAGATTTACAGTAATGAGTGAGAACCAGACCATCGGCACATCAAACCTGAGACCTGATCTCGTAATGTTTCATGGAGAAAGGTGCTTTATCATTGATGTCACGATCCCATTTGATAACAGGATAGCTGCGTTCAACGAATCCCGCAGACTCAAGATTGAAAAGTACGAGGGCATCCGCCAAGAACTTCTCGCATGATTCCAGGAAGTTGAAGTCATTCCTTCGTGATTGGATCACTAGGAAGCTGGGACCCCAGAAATGATAGCTTTCTATCAATAATTTGCTCGAAAGGATTCGCAAACAAGTTTAGAAAGCTGGCAATTGCTGATGTGATGCTGGCTTCAAGAAACATGTACGCCAGCCATGTTGGGGACAACAGAGTTGTGATAAACAACTCTGCTACATAAACTTCTCTTCAGCAGTGTGTGTTACAGACGCTAATAAGTGCTGTGATAAGTGATGTGTGTGATTTATTTCACAGAACTTTGATGAACTACTTATAAACATTTTACAGACTCTTTTAAAAATATGATATATTTAACATTGTTTTGTATTACCTTGTTTATTCTTAAGTCTATTTAACATTATTGACCTGTAATTTTAAATGTACTTTTTCATATCTAAATAAATGTATTATCAGTAGTGTAGAGGGCGCTTGAAGAGATCAGACGTAGTTCACGTCGCTCTGCACATTAAAGTTATTTAAAAATCAAAGTGCACTGATAATAATATATATTTTACGCCACTTGTTGCAGGAAGTCCGGATCTGCAGAATAACACTTTTCCGGAGGACCTGGGAAGAAAATTGTAAGAGATACGGGCCAAGGAAAGTCGTCATCAGATATCTGCAATAATGTCCGGTTTAATCATGTAAGTTGTTCCCCATCGTATAAATTTAACATTTACCTTTTTAGCTAGCGACAGCTGTGCCTTGTCCCGCCGTTACTTATATTACGTATATAGTGTGATTTTGCATTGATTGACAATGCGTTTAAATTACTGTCTTCCGCTGATACCGAAATCTCTATCATTGCCAAGGATCTACTTACTGCTACCATAGAAAAAAGACTTAAGGGGTTTCCACTTTCGAAAAATCTAATTTTTTTTTCTTATGTTATTGTTTAACATTTCAAGAATATGTCCTTAAAATTTTAAGCCGATCAATTATTATTTCACCTGCGGAAGTATTAAAAATTAACAAATCGTTACCAACAAATTTCGACAAGAGTAGTTGTACAAAGCGGGTTCTGGCTTAAATTTGAAGTTGAGTTGGAAATTATTGGGGTGGGGTTGCATATAGGTCACGGTATGAAGAAGGGGGCGTGGCTAGACAATGTAGGTGGTAATAGTGGGGTGAGGAGTGAGGGGTAAGTGGATAAGCTGTGTTGTGATTGGTTTAGAAAATAATGACCTCATTACAGACTTTATCTCTAGGTACAGTCTCTTTAATATCCTAGGATATGAGTGAGAAAGCAGTAATATGAAAGAGTGAGATAGCGATAATAAGTATTACGTGTGTGTTAGTATTGGTGTAGAAGATATGGCCGTAATTATTGCATTCTTCGTCAATTTCCGGAAACCAATCGTTTATGTTCGTGTCCTGAGATATGTGTGAGAAAGCAGTATTGTGAAAGAGTGAAATAGCGATATTATACATTATACCATGTGACGTCATAATAAAATAAGATTTTGATTTTACATGTACCAATAACGTCATAGGTATCGATATATTTAATAATATACAATTTGCTTAGCAAAAATTATTCTTACAGTGTAACATTTATGTTTCTTACAATGTAACATTTATGTTTCTTACAATGTAATAGATAGAGGGCAGCGACCTTATACTGAACTTATAATTTCCCATGCATTAAGAGTTTATTAAACTATATTTTTATATGCAATAAGTTCTTCCTGATAAAACACATGTTCTTCACATATAGGTTATTTGCAAGCAGCACATGTGTTAAACTGTGTGAGAACTTTGGATATAAATTATTCTTAAGCAATTTTTTTTTGTTATGCATTTGAAGTATACATTTCATGTTTTAGTTAAATGTAGGGGCCGCATTGGGTATTGTTGTATTAGATTATTTATTTAAGTATACTAAAAGTTATAATATACGTACATTATATCATTGATGATTCTCAAAGCATACAGTTATTTTTTTTTTTTTTTTTTTTTTTTTTTTTTAATGTGTTGTAATAATCATAAAGTCTTATAAGTCAGACAATGGTGTTGTTTTACATATATGAGGTTATAACACCACAGTAACTGTTAAAATAGTAGGAGGATATTTTATTATACAAATTTATTAGGCAGCGGTTTGATCCATATGTATGAGGCTATATAGGTTGTGGATAATAGTAGAATCACAATTAGCTAAACCAAAAGCTCTAACTTAAGTTGAAACAAACTTTTTAAAATAAAACTGCTCGAAGGGTCGGGGCCCCGAGAATTTTATTTATTTTGAATGCGCGGGGATGATAGAATTAAGAATTGATAGTCTGATGGTAAATATATTATAGTATTAAATAAGTAAAGTGCAACCCTGTTAAATTTTTATATTATAATTTTTATATATATATGTATATATAAGTCTAAGGATATGATTGTGTCACATTAAACCAAAAGGATTTTGTGCAGTTTGTGTATTAAAGTGTCTTGCAAAGTCTTGTTCTGAGTTAGTTAATGAATATTAGTTCTTTTGAAATAACTAGTGTTTTCAAATAATTTAGTAACTATTTAGTGCTATTTAAAAAAAAAAATTATCAATAATTTCAGTTTGGAAGTGGATAATTATGTGGTAAGTAAATTTTGTATAAGATTTTGTATGTTTACAATAAATTTAATAGTAATAGTAGTTTTCAAATATTTACAGGTGTCTATAGCAGTTTCAACCTAATCTTAAGTTTTTACCGTTTGAACCCTTTTAGACTTTCATACTTATGAGCAAACAGTTAGGTAAGTTAATTTTTAATACTTTTTAGATAATTTTAATTTAGTTATAATAATAACAGTTTTAAATGTCAACAGAATATTGCTGTGCATACCTGTATTCCGATGATACATTGGATTATACGTGTCCAAACATAGTTCATCCTGGAGTACAAGTAAGTTCTACTTCTTTTGCTTTAGTATTTCAAATCCTTATTTATTTACATAATATTTATTTATAGTTATGCAATCTTCATATGAAAGAGCGTGCGATTGATTGTAACAACTACCACCTTTTAAGGAAATTTTATGAATTTGAAAAATTAGGTTATAAAATAAGTGAGGTAGCAAAATTAGAATTAAAATTAAGGAAAGAATTTGAATTTAAATATAATATAAAACCAGATTTGAAACATGACAATTTTAAAAATATTCTAAGAGCATTAAGAACGGGCTATTTTGATGATTTATATAACGCATATATATTTCAAATAATACGTTTATTTGATTTTGGTAATAAAGTTATAAATTTTAATTTAGTTAAATATTTATATATGCTACATCAGTTTAATGATATTTCTTATTCCAAATTAGAGAAATTAAATGCAATTGAAAAGTATCAGTTACATATAGAACTGGAACCTGATAAATTTGATTATTTTGAAAGTGAAAAAATACAAAATTATTCAAAATCATTATCTTCATTAGAAGAAGAAGAGAAAGAAATTTTATATTTGGATACCTTTAGGTTTGATTTCTAAGCCAGTTATATATGTTACTTTCATTTTATATATATTTAAATTTCTATCTCTGGTATAATGTATATTAGAAGTTATAGTCCCCGCTTATTATTTGAATTGAATGAAGGAGATAATATTTTTATTTTACCCAAGTTAATAAATATTAATATAAATTTTCGGTCATTTATAGGGTGTTCTGAATTAGTACTAACTGTATTAATTGATAATGTTGATGTAATTTATTTACATGTACTACATATTGCAAATGAGTTTAGTCTATGTATAGATTTGAAATTAAATTGTGGATTAGAGTCTCATTTAATGTTGGATTTTAATATGTTTGATGAGTTTCAATTTTATGACCGATACGTTACACACAAAAGTACTTTTTATAGAGATTTTAGGAACGGTCTATTTTTTAAGCTTGGAGTATCAGATTCCGGCTACGGAAGTATGGATTCCTTAGAATGGATAATGGCAGACGAAGAATTAGAAGTTAGTGATAATGAGTAAGGTTGATGGCGCAGAGAAAAAAATCGTTAATACTTGATGCTAGACAACTGTGTTTTCGGGTTCGATTCCTGAACCAGAGCAATACCATAAAAAGTAATAATAACTTTGAAAAGTAATGCATTTAAGGTTGGGTTTTGAAATAAGTTTTAATTTTAATAAATATAGTATAGGGAGGGGATTAGAGTATATAAGCTGTAGATATTTTATATTTTCTTCAGTTACAAATAAATATTTTAACAAGTTTACCTAAACATTTTATAATAATGGCTTATCGTTACAAACCATATTCAATGTTTAATAAAAATAAAAAGTTAAATTTTGATAGTGATGAATCCGATTCTAAAATAATATATGATGATTCTATATATTTATTAAAATCATTATATTATTTAAATAACAGTAAATCAAAACAAGCATTAGTTGGACGTAAAGTAACTAATTTATGTGAAGCCATTTTGAAAATGAACAAAAACTTAAATCATCTTCTGTTTATTTACAGAAAGAATCTTGGGACAACTTGCTTAATATATCTCATTGTATAACAGTGACATTAAAAAATTATAATTTGTGTTCTAAATTAGTGGATAAATCTTTATATCAAGTTCAAAATAATTTGTTTAATGTGTTAAAGGATACTCAAAGTATAAATTATAAAAATCACAATATTAATTTTTATGAGTGTTTTATTAAAAATAATATAAATAACCATATTGATTTAAATAATAATTTTAGCCATATATCATCAAAAATAAACTTGGAACTGTTGGAACAAGAAATAAAAATTTTGTGCATAGACTTTTTTAAAATTAAATTATACAATAACGCTCAAGAATATATATATAACTTATCAAAAAATGGAATCGATTTTTGATTTGGAAGATTTATTATTTGTAGAAAATATTCATATTGATGATAGCGAGCTATTAAATTTAGATATTGACCCTTCGCTTTTTGACGAAGATTTTTTATTAACTGAATCATTAAATGCAGATATTGAGATACAGAATATATCAGAAATGTTAACTTCTTTAAACAATGAGGAGGATTTTAAAAATTTTGAACCTATTAACACAAATTTGACTTCTACTAAATTAACAGCAGTTCCATTTTTATTTAATGAAGTACCTATATTATTAAAGGAAGATATGTATTCAATCAAAATAGGATTAAATTGTACTAATCAGTTTGAACCAGAAATTTATATTTACAATAAATACAATTTTGGGCTAAAATTCAGTTTAGGTGATTATTTTGAACTTATAGAGCACATACAGCAATTGATTAATATGTTTAATGGACAATTGTTTATATCATCCAATGTTCTAATAGGATCAAATTATAAAATAAATATATTTAATCCAAATAGTATTTCAATTACATCAAATTGTAAAACTTATATATCCGTGTTTTTAAATATTTATGATTTAATACATATCATGTCTTTAAATTATTATATTAACTTTAGTATTACTCATTATTCTTGCATGCAGATTAACTTATTAAATACATATAATCTATTTTTAAATAATATCGTAATATATTTAAGAAATAAAAATATTGGTGTTTCCAAAGAGGTTTTAACTGAATTTTTATTTCATGAATGTCAATAAATAAATTATGATGATATATTATTAAGAATGATAATATTATCAAATATGTCTTATATATTGGATGAAATATCAAAAATATTGTAATTCCATCATTTATAATATATAAAAATTTAAAATGTATATTTTTTTTTTTTATTTATTTATTAAGGTATAACTATTTCCATTAGAATCATAATATAAATTAAAATTACAATCACAACAGTTTCTTATTTGACATGGAGGTCCATCTCTTTGTATTCTTCCTTTGTTATAATGTTTGTAGCATAACCGACGCCCCTGCATATTGTGATCTTCTTTTAAATGTATTGGAAGCCGGTTCCAGTTTTGTTCAATATCGGTGGAAAACATTATATAATGCAAAAAGAACTCTATTGGTAGTAAATGCAACTCATCGTCCGTAAGATTTTCTAGTAAACACTCACTTTCTTTGTATTTTTTTAGAACAGCTCCAACTTTTGAAATCGTTTTCGAAACTTGTTCATGATCATTTAAAAATTTATAATCCATTATTTGGTTATGAGATGGTTACTCTTTAATGACTTTAAAGATACTAATCATTATTTATAATGGTTATGTAATTTTATTAACAATTCCAGATAATTAGTATAAACATACTCAACAATCCTGTCATGTAATATTAAACAATAAGCATGAACGTAGTCTACAATATTTTCAGATGTTTCTAATTCAAGCCTTATATCAACTGGAGCAGGTTTTAGAAATTCTTTCTGTTTTGAACAATCTAATACTATTAAAGGTGCATTTTCTTTAAAATTCTTTAAATTTAAAATGGGATTCGGCTCTTTATCATAGTATGATTTTTGGAAATTAGCATACATTTCATATGCTATTGCATACTTATTATTGTCATAATCAAGATTAAGATTATCATAGGGGTACACATCAGAATTTAAGTATAGTTTTACGTTTCTTAAGGTACAAGTGTGAAATTTACTCATATCCTTTGTAATATCGTCTTTACCTTCTCTTTGTAACCCTAATATAACATAACGTGGCTTTTCAAGTGCTGTAGATGTTTTAATAGACCAAGATTGATTTGTCGTGCGTGGCAACGCTGGATATTCGTACAAGTCCCAACTTCGAAAGCCAATATACAATGATTTATCGAGTTCTATTGTTTGTAATAATTCTAATTTCTTTTTGTCTGATACTGATATGATATGAGGCATACGCCATTGAATCTTTTCAATTGTTATTGATGGTGTTATTTCGTCCTTTTTACTTATCCAAATTGCGTTATTATCGTTTTTTGATCGAATTAATATTAATTCATGCTTTACTGGTAATATAATTTTTTTAAAGTCTTCACAGAACCCAAATATTGTTTTAAGAGGAATACAAACACTAAAATTTCCCTTATTATCTAATAAATTGTTACTTGTATCACGCCACCCCAAGTTTTCAAGTTGCAACTCATTGTTATTATATGAAACATATCCTTTCATAGTAGTGGTTATACCAGGATTTTTATTTGAATCAATTTCAACCGAATTTATTTCATATTTTATACTTTCAAATAGGTATAAAATACCATTTAATATGAAAACAGGTGTAGATTTTGAAGTGTCTTTTGTTTTAGCTTCAATGTATAAGTAAGATTCCGAGGGTAATGTATATACATTATGTTGATTTATTGGTATACGAATTTCGTCATTATATTCATAGCTGGTTGTGTTATATGGACTGTATGAATGTATTTCATATTGGCTTAATGATTCGTCAAAGAGAATTTTATCTTCAATATTAAGCATATGAGCGGTCATTGTAGAGTATTTATTTTAAATCCAAACGACTTAAGAAACTGTTTATTTTTTAATGTTATCCTCTTAAAAGGCTTGGTTGGACTACGCTGAGTTTGATTAAACGACGAATTATATATTGTTTTTAAATTATGACATATACCCATTATTGAATCTTTCGTATGTGCAATCTGCAGGAAATTTTTTCTTTTCTAAAATTGATAAGTTCACCTTCTTCATTAACAATTTTTATAGAAATATTATCTATTTTCTGTACAACGATTGGAAGATAAATGATTTGCTTTGGAATTTCTATTATCTTATATCCTGGTGGAACAGCAGGTGAAAACTCATGAATTGTGTGTACTAAACGTCCGTTTAGATAGGAACCGGATGTAATATTACATTCAATACGTATGTTATTTACTTTAATAATGTTTATCGGTAAGTTAGATACATGTAATTTATTAGGGTCTAATACTTGCTTATTAAATTCTAGTAATGAACCAATACAATTTTCTTTCGAAAAATCAATTTTTTCCGTACATATTATCTCACTTTGAAGGGTATTTGTATTTGCAGTTAAATTTAAAAATACTTCTTTTATTTGCTTATCAGCTTTGTCCTTAAATTCGCTGTTGTGTTTTATTACTCTAGAATCACCAATACCTAACCTTAAATATTCCTGAATATCTTCCAATTCATATGAACCCACTGGTATTGAAATAACTTTACCATCTCCATAATAAAATTTATTGTTAGTGTCGTCAATGTTTGGTATTGAATTAAATGTCTGAAAGTCGACTATTCCCAATTCAAACTGTTCATCGTACAAATCTATAGGAGGAAAAATATCGGCGCTTAATACGGATTCATTTCCAATAATTGTAAATGTCATAGACATATTTTTTTTTTTTTAACCTTTCACGATAAGCTTAGTTATAGTAATAACAAATTAAAAATAAAACTCATGCATTTATACGAATATGTTACTTATTATAAATATAAGAATTTGAATACAAAAAGTGTAAGCATAAATGTCCACAATTTACAGTATTAAATTTTTGAAATCTATCATAGTTATATTGAATAGTATTATTTTTAAAGTATTCAATTGCTTCTATTGGAGGTTGAAGGTTACCAAAACTATCAAAATATAAAATATTTTTATTTCTTTTTATGTAAGCTACCCAATGTGTTCCTGCTGATGTTTTATCATCTAAATTTATTATACCAGCTTCATTTATATACATTTTTTTAGGCAAATTATTTCTCATGAATACCCCTCTAAAGTGAGGGATATTAAATTTTATTGCATATTCTTTCAAATCAACATCAGTAAGGGCTCGTTTAGGTAGCTTTAACGGAAGTTTTTTGGATACAGATTAATATATAATCCTAACCCTTTTTTATAAGGTTTTAAATAAATTCCTTTGCCAGATTTTCCAATAGCAATTGCCTCCATAGTTTGGTTATGTTTTTGAGTTTCTGCTAACATTTTTTTTGCATCCTTTGCCTCATTTATTGCTTTTGCAACACCTGCAACACCACCTGCCAATCCACCTAGTGCTGATAATCCCGCAAATAATGGAATTAGAAATGGTAGAAAACCACCTACTTTTGGTATAGGAATTATTCTTAGTTTATTAACTTTAAATTTTGACTTTTTATTAATTGATTGTTTTGCGGCTTGTGATGCAATTTTAATAGCTTTTGACACACTCTTAGGATTATCAGGGTTAATTAAAGTATTTTTTAGCGCACCACGAGCATTAAGAATAGCTTTCTTTAATGCTGCCATACTATGCTTGACCTTTCCGCTACCCTTTATTTTCTTCTTTTTAATTTTTTTATTTCGTTTCAACCCCATTCCAAGTTTCGTTTTTATATTCATGATATTAGCAACAAGTAATGATGCTAAACGTTCACTTAACTTTGAATCTTTAGAAAAATATTGCTTCCAAGCTTTCTCAATCAGTATTTTATCAGCTACGTGTCTTTTACTTAAATCTTTATAGCGGTGATATGCAATGTCATGTTCTTTGCAAGCTGAGTCCAATGCATTAACTCCTTGATCTCCTCGGTTTAAACGTTCTATTAAACGTGTTCCAGGACCGCAATAGTTGTACCCAGGTAAATGCAATTCAAAAGGTAATTTATTGATTAGTTTATCAATAAGACCATCTCCTTTCTTAACTTTTATCATACTGAACAAAGTATGTGCTATCAACCAATTTTATACTTTATAATATTTTAATATATAAAGATTAAACATTTAAAATGTATTCTATTAGTTTATAACACATGCCTGGTTAAACAATGAAGTTTGTAAAGCAAAAACAAACTCTTTCTGTAAAGAATGTAGATAATCAAAATAATTGTTACATTATTAATCAAAGACATGGACCACTTTTACCAAACGACATTAGATGTATTATTTGTGGACTTTCAAACTGTGGAAAAACTAATGTTATGTTTAATCTGATTGAACATCCAAATGGGTTGCGGTTTAAAAATATATACATTTATTCAAAATCTTTATATCAACCAAAATATCAAATGTTACAACAAATTTTAAATAAAATTAAAGGTATGGGATACTATACATACTCTGATAACGATGAGATTATTAGACCTGAAAATGCAAAACCACATTCAATTTTTATTTTTGATGATGTTGCATGCGATAAACAGAATAATATTCGTAATTTCTTTAGCATGGGCCGTCACAATTTGATAGATTGTTTTTATTTATGTCAGACATATAGAAAAGTTCCAAAACAGTTGATACGAGATAATACTAATTTTATTATATTATTCAAGCAAGATGACTTAAATTTAAAGCATATATATGATGATCATGTCAACTTTGACTTTCCGAGTTTTCAAGAGTTTAGGCAAGTTTGTAATTTATGTTGGAACTCTAATAAATATGCATTTATGGTAATAGATAAAAATTGTGACTTAAATAAGGGGCGATACAGAAAAGGATTTGATATGTTTTTAGATATAACCAAATAACTTTTGCAATAATAATCAGTGTTGAGGTAACCATCTTGATAATAACATACGCACCCACACATTTATATCAACGTAATCTTAATAAACGTTGAAATTACGTTACTTTACGTTTAAATATACGTTACTTTACGTTTAAATATACGTTAATTTACGTTAAAATATATGTCACAGTACCTGGTACCATGTTTAAATCCAAGAAATATACAAAAAAAAAGCAAACAAAATAAATTATGCAGGATTAAATAGAAATAATAAACATAAAATTGATAATATTAGTAGTAATAAACATAAAAATAAACAAATAACACGTGATATTATTAAATCAAGCGATTCTATAAGACAAAAGTATCTTGCATTAAAACTAGGGGAATCTGAGGCACAAAGGTACCTTGACAAACAGCTTGAACCAATAACTACACCACTAAATATACTAGCTAATAAAAGTACTTCAAATATTAAATTAGTGCAACCAATCAAACAAGATATTGATACAAAACCGTATGATTCCAAGGTTAAATCAATTAAATCTAAATTAGATAAAATATTAAAAGAACCACTAGACACTACATCGACACCAGAAAATGTATCATTAGCAGGTGAAAAACCAAGTATAACGCAAGAACCAACAATGGAACTTTGTCAGTTAGATGATGAGGTTTTTGAAACAAATGAACCCTTAGAATATAGTAGAGTACAAGATCCAAACTTATTTAAGACATCTATAGAACTGTCTGAAGTTGAAGAAAATCTTAAAAAACAAGTTGATAAATACGCCTTTCAATATTTAATTGATTTTAATAGACGAGAAGGTGATCCAAGTATATTTGATCATACATTTGGTATAAATTTAGAAGATGGTAATTTAATATTAGGAAAAACACTGGTTACGTTTGATAAAGAAGGTATTATAATAGGAAATAAAAAATATAAGTCATCCCCCGGATTATATGAATTGCTTTTTAAAATAGATCCAAGCACAAATATTTATAGTGAGGAAGATTTAGAGGATTATAAAACAATTTTAACTGATACAAATGCACATAGAACATTATATTTACCTAGTGGTAAAATTAAATCTAACAAAGGTATAAAATATAAAAAAATTATATCGTTATTATTTCCTCCTCAAACAAAATTAAGTGCCCCAGCGTCTTCAACACCATATTCTTCAGAAAGATTACAAAACGTTCGATCAAGACTTTTGCAGCGTACGTCCTCAGTTGGTTTACAAAATAATAAACGTTTAGGAGGTGGCTTAAGTAATTTAATACCAATCTTTATGACTTTAAACAATAATCAAAAGGATTTCATTTACTGGGATGACCCAAATGAATTAGTTGAAAAATTACGACTACTTATTAGTTCAAAAATGGCGGGCAATACATCACATGATAATGAAATTATTTCAGTAATTGAAGAGTTAAAAGAAGCTAATATTATTATATAAATACTTAAACACATTTCCTTCTTTTTCATTAATTTATAACTACTCATGTAAGTAACATGACTATTAACAAATTTGGAGTACACATACATAAGAAAAAAATTACTCGGCACGAAACAGTATCAAAAAATGATTTAATTATTATAGATAGACGGTTAAAAGCTGTAGAGAAAGATATTCATGATGCTTATATTAATAACTTTCAAAACTTTATTGAAGTAAATAAAAAAATTGCAACATTAATTACAGAATTAAAAACAAAACATAGTTTAGATATTAGTTCTTGATAAATTGTGTATAATAATAATAATAAGTATGAGCAAAACAAAAATAGGTATAATTAATGAGTTACATAACCTGCACGTAAAAACTATAAGCGTAGACATGTAATCATAAAAGGATTAAATGAAAGTTGGCAAGCCGATATAGTAGAAATGATTCCGTATGCAAAAGAAAACAAAGGTTACAAGTATTTACTCACAGTAATTGATATATTTTCTAAATATGCATGGGCAGTTCCAGTAAAATCAAAATCTGCAAAAGACGTTACTGTTGCATTTGAAAATATTTTATTAAAAAATAAGAATAAGGTTCCGAAAAACTTACAAACAGATAACGGAAAGGAATTTTATAACACTGAATTTAAAAAAGTTATAGATTCGTATGATATAAACCATTATAGTACATTTAGTAATATGAAAGCATCGATTGTTGAAAGATTTAATAGAACTCTAAAAAATGCCATGTGGAAAGATTTTAGTATAAAAGGCAACTATAATTGGATTAATAACATTGATGCACTTGTTAAAAAATATAATAATACTCATCATTCAACAATTAATATGAAGCCATCTCAAGTATCAATAAAAAATGAAAAAAAATTATTAGGAAATGTATACAATAGAATAAAAAGGGTCGGTTTAAGTCGATATAAAGTTGGAGATTATGTTCGTTTAAGCAAAACCAAATCATTATTTGCAAAAGGGTATACTCCTAACTGGGGTACCGAAATATTTACTATATCAAAAGTACAACTAACTAATCCAGTCACATATTTACTTAATAATTCTCTTGGCCAATCAATTGCAGGCGCGTTTTACGAACAAGAAATACAAAAAACAAAATATCCAGATATATATCTAGTTGAGAAAGTTTTACAGAAAAAAGGAAAAAGAGTTTTTGTAAAGTGGTTAGGTTTAGATAAATCTCATAACAGTTGGATAGATGCTAAAAATATTGTATAACATTTTAAATAAATAAAACTATTGGTTATTATAAATATGTATTTATTTTTACATTGAAAATATACTTATAACAATAAATCGCTATCACTAAAACTATCAAAACCCCAAGGCAAAGTATCGGTACTATTTTTTATAATACACCGTTTATCATCAAAAGGACTTAAAGCAATTTTTGTTTGCTTAATAGAGTACACATTATGCAATTTTGAAACTATTCCTCTTTGAGTACAGTTTTTTTCATTTAAAGTTCTTAAACAATTTTCATAATCTTCAAAAGAAATATGGTTTTTTACTACACTTGTCTTTATTCCTTTTATTTTTTTTATAATATCATTATTATTAACTTTTATTGTATACATTTTCGATCTTAGTCCTATAAAGTGAGTCATAATTTTACCGTTATTTTCATCCTTCAATAAACCCAATACCTTTTTATTTACACGGGGAATATTATATTGATTGTTTTCTTTATAATCACTTGTATCAAACTTACTTATATCGCGTTTTATAGTTTCATAAATATCTGATGTGATAATTTCATATATTAACGAGTCAGTATCAATATATAATAACTTTAAATTATTATTAAAAAATTCTTTTTGCATATAATTATAATGAAAATCATACATTACTGTTTTAGATAAATCTAATATTGAAAAGCCAACATATATAGGTTCATTAAATGTAATATTAAGTTTTAACAGTTCAATAGCCACAACATCATTATTAAAAATTGTTCGGCTATGAAAATTAGGTCGTGCTATTAAACTTATTACTCCATAACGACCACCCCATTTTGTTTTAAATTTTATATCACGATGTTTTCTAACATTTTCCATTGTCTTACCAAATACACTATTATTCATTAATTTATACAAGTTTTTTTCAAAATCATTGGTAGCCAATTTTCTTTTTTCTGTATTTAAATCGATATAGCTTTTAAGCAACGGTGATTGAGTAAATTTTAAAACTCGATGTATTTTTGATACTTGCATTCCTCAATGTATACATTGCTTTAAATTACTATAATGAATTATATATTTCTCCTTATCATATAAAGTAGTTAAAAGTTTTCTATGTTTACTTCCCGGTGGAATACAATGCTCAGGACAAAGCGGTAAATCTTTATGGAGATTATGTAAACTTTGAGGATAAGTTAAATCTACTTCTAAAATGTAACCAGTATTGCTAGTTTCTGACAAATTGCATATAGTATTACTTATTTCCAATATTTCTTGGTTGTTTAACCATTTAAAATTTCCATATGGTAGGAATTGAGACATTGCATGACCGTATAAGTTATTAACATCCAAATACTTTAGATATTTAGAAGGTAATTCAGGTTTATACTTTTCATTCATGTATTTGTTATTGGCCTCTGCATATTTGTTTGAACATTGACTTATACCACCTCTGATACCCTTCTCTATAAATAGCCACATATTTATATCAGTAAACAATTCAAGTTTAATTTTTGTTATTTTTAACATAGAATCCCAAGGTAACCCTGGGGCAGAAACATAATGCACTGGATCTAATTTATATGTGTCTAAACAATTATCTCGAAAATTTTCAAATATGTCACAAAGTAATAACACATCGGTTTTTAAGCACAAATCTGAATATTCACCAAGTGTTTTGATATGAAATGTATTCCATATGTCTTGTGCATGTTTGTAATCTGTATCTGATAAGTAACTCTCATTTAATAAATTAAAAAAAATATTCTGAGGTGGTAAAGCTGTCTCATTTAACTTTTCCCAGGAATTTATAAAATCATAAGGAAATACACCTATTTTACTTAACAAAGTAAATTCTTCATTGCTTAAATTGTTAAATTCTGATTTTAAATTTTTTAGTTTATTATTTGGTAAATAAGATGCTAAATTACTTGAGGAACTAGCCATAAATCGATATGAATCAATAAATCTTAATGAAATATTAGTTCCATACACATATTTCGTAAATGAAATATATTTTTCTTTATTAATTGGTAGCACAGAGGTTCTTCCACTTATTCCGGTAGCTAAATCAATTATTATAAAATGTGAATCATAAGATGATAAATTGTGAAAAATTATTGGAATCACATAACTTTCATTATAATTGAAATTACATTCATTATGAGCTGGTCTTCTATAATTTCCTGTTAAATGACATTGATCTCGAACACGGTCTTGTTGCAACGGTTTTTCACATATATGACAATTTATTGCATTTAAATATTCCATCTTTTGTTGAGCCGTCAATGTTTTCATTGGTAATATATTTTTTATTATATCCTCAACATTATAAGCAATCTCTTTTAATTCATTTACAAACCACTGAACGCAATCTTTACCACGATAACTATTATAATAAGATTTAGAGTCATCATTCAATATTTGTCACATTACTATCCAATATACTTTCAAAGTCTGCATAAATAACACATGCATTTCTAATTTTTCTCTTAAAGTTTTTAAACTCAAGTATATTAGAATTTTCAACTGGCATTATCGGTTTAACTGGTCTCAGTCCTAATCCAACACAGTCTTGTAAATGTTCCTTAAACTTGCACTCATATCTAAAGAAATGTAAACATCGATCACATATAAATTTCTTACAATTTGTTTTTGAAAGTTGATTACTAACAAGTCTTGATAAATTCTTTATCCAACAAAAATGAAATTTTATTTTATTGTCACATTCCTCATTATTACTTTCAACAACATCTTCTTCATCCTCTTCTTCTTCTTCTTCTTCTTCATCTTCTACTTCATAATCACTTTGAATCATTAATAAATGTATATGTTTACTTTCATATATTTTACTTACATATACAGGAATAGTTACAAATGTTTTCTTGCTCTTTTTTAAAATATACACATTTATTGTTATATTATTTAGTTTTTCAAATCTTGAAACTTGTGATAACGTCATTGGAAATTTAATACCATTTAAATTAAGACAATTTACATATCTCTTATAAGACGATACTTTTTCAGCATTACATTTTGCTGGATAAAGCGCTGATAATACTGCCCATACAAAACATTTATCATCTTCATTCTGAACATTTATTACAGCCTTTTTTCGTTTTATTTCAACTGGTAAGTCAATAAATGATGAACCATAAAATGGAACAAATTGCTTTATATTTACTATCATATTCACTATTTTATATAGAGCCCATCCACTTTGATTTTCTTGAAAAGTTTCTAAATCTTTTAATACAATGTCAATAACATTTTCCTTATACCAATGTTTTAAGTCTGTTGATACAAAAATTTCATTATTTTTAGTATTAAAATATTTGTATTCAAATATATGTTCCACTTCTTTAGCTGATGGTAAAACAAATTCACCACAAAATATTACGTTAACTTTTAAAGCACTATATTTTTTTAAAGCATTTTTAATTCTAGATGCAAACATATAAAATGCATCATTTAAAAATTGTAATGGATCAATATGACTTAAATTATTTAACACTCCTGTTCTAACACGTCCTTTAAATGATGAATTTATTTCCTGCCATTTAATTCGATCACTGCGTCTTGAACTATTTATAGGTCCTCCTCCAACTTTTTGTTTATTTTCTAACAATGTTTGAAAATATTTTAAGACACTTATATTGCTTTCAATACTTCGCTTATATCCAATTGAATAGGTATTTTTATTATTTTTTAATAACTTATTTAACAACCTTATATTTATTTTATTATAATCAGACCACTTTTTCCACTGAATACTTGAATATTTTAAACTATTCAAATGTTCAATAATTGTTCTCATATGCTTAATAATCTTACAACCGTTATCCATTTTAAATTATATATTTCAGTTTCAAAATCAAAATATAAATAACAATTGCTTTTAAAAGTTCATTTATTTATAGAATTTTACATAAAAAAAAAATGCATTAATCACTATGTTATACTTTTACAATTTCGTCATCAGAGGCTAACACTTGTACAGTTTCATCGTCCGAGTCTAATATTTTAATAACTTCACTATCACTCTCTAATAATTCTATGATTTCCACATCAGAATCTTCTTCCTGTATTTCAATTTCTTCATGACCTATTAATATTTCATCAGCATAACTCTCTATAATTTTCTCGTATGTCTTCTTTTCTTCATCCGTCATATCCTCTGGATCACAGTCATCTATATCAAAATCGTCAGTTATATCCTGCACATAATATCTATCTTCACTATCAATACCGACGCGTATATCCCCCGAATCCAACAACCATGTTACGTCTGGAATATTCTTAAATCCGTTCATACTATTAAACTTTAGTTTGAACTAAGAAAACATTACTCTGTAATTACATCTAAACATCATCTCTATTTAAGTGACATTTATACATGAATTTACCATCTCTACCACTCCATATTAAATCCCACCTCCACCAACAGAATCCCGTTACATATGCATACATGCATCAAAATGCATAAGTGGGAATATATATGAGTATATACTTGCAGTAGTACCAACTATGTCTTTTTAACGTAATTATAATTACAACTAATAATAAGAAATACGCTATGATCTTATACTGACTGCATCCACAGATATATCTAGGACACGAACATAAACGATTGGTTTTCGGAAATTGACGAAGAATGCAATAATTACGATCATATCTTCTACACCAATACTAACACACACGTAATACTTATTATCGCTATCTCACTCTTTCATATTACTGCTTTCTCACTCATATCCTAGGATATTAAAGAGACTGTACCTAGAGATAAAGTCTGTAATGAGGTCATCATCTTCTAAACCAATCACAACACAGCTTATCCACTTACCCCTCACTCCTCACCCCACTATTACCCCCAACATTGTCTAGCCACGCCCCCTTCTTCATACCGTGACTTATATGCATCCCCACCCCAATAATTTCCAACTCAACTTCAAATTTAAGCCAGAACCCGCTTTGTACAACTACTCTTTGGCTTAAGACCTGGACTGCATATTTCACTTTCATTTTCGGAACAAGCTTGTTCTTTATATTGCGCTTTGATATATGGCCTGGAATGGTTCTTCTTTCTGCAATTTCTTCTAAGTCTTTATCAAATGTCACTTCGATTGGCTTCCAGGAGGCGACTCTTTCTTTTCGTTCATCAGGATGGGCAAAGGTATAAGTTTCTCCGTTTAACAATCCGTTTCTTAAGGTTTTTATTATATGAGGCACATCATATATAGGCACGATTGGACCTTTGCCCAGATCAAATGTATTATCTATTAAAGTTATAAAAGATGTTATTACATAATACTTAATAATATATTTTAAACTCACAATTTATTACCCTTCTGATTAATATTTTTCTTCCTGCTATCTTCTATAAGCTCTGTAATAGCAGAGCTGTTGGCGACGTGCTGGTACAGTTGCAACAACTTCAAATCCTTTAAGCATAATAAAGAAATAGTTACTACTCCAGTTAATATGTTACATCAATGATAAAATGATATGATCTATTAGTAAATATATACTAACCAGTTTTCATGATTGCTGCAACTACTTTCTTAATACAATTTTTTAAAAGAGGCGTTGTGATGGAATTTGTGTGATAAAAGCAGACTGGCTGCTTCCAATTTAACTTTAAGCTTCTAAGCATAAAGACTAGCACATGTCTTCCGAATTTCACATCCTGGTTGGTTTCATGCCAGTCGACGTGTGGTTGAATAGTCATTTCATCCCACATAAGTAAACATGCTCGATCACTAAGTTTTAAATTCTCGGCTTGATTCTTAAGGTGTTCCATTACTGCTTGATTTATTCCTAGGAATAAATAAAAATTAGCTAATTTGTATGACACATTAATTTAGACATATTTGTTAAAATTTTATTTATTTATATTACCAGGAAAAATTGGAATATTTGCAAGTTCACGCTTCAAAGTTAAGATACTGGGCATTTGAGACGCGTTTTCAAGAAGTCTGTATGCCTTGGCACTACTTTGATATATTGAGAGAGCTAGATATTTTTTATCCTTTGTATACCGCATTGCTTGGGGACGCTGGCCTCTAGTCCTTATCTGGCACTTGAAGAATGTTTTCTGCTGTCCTGAAAGCAATTTAAAAGCATTACTATTGTAAAACTTGGTAGTACGTTGACTATCTTTAACCCTCAAACATTTATGATACTCTTCTCGTTTTTTGGAGTTAAGCAATTCCCTCCGTAGGGTCATTGTCTCTTCCATTACTGCCAATTTTCCACTTTTTCTACTATTACTGGCAGGGGCCAATTTTCTCCTTTTTAGTAAATTCTGTTGAAAACTGATATTTTCAGATGTCTACAACTTCCTCTATCACTGCTGGCACTTGTTCAGATAGAAATTCTATGTCTTCGCATGTTTTTCCAAGAGACAATGCTTCATAGTCCACATTCACTATGAAATTAGAATATAAATTATATATTTAATATATAGGGATATATATTTGATATATTAATATTATATACTTACAACCATTTCCACGATTACTAGCAGGAGAAATGAAATGTTTTGTAATATCCACTGCATTTGAAAACGCTAAATAATCATGATCCAAATTCGCTGTAAATAGAAAAAACATTTTATGAATATAGAGCTTACATTAGTATATAGTGCTATATGCGAGTATATTGAGATTACAGTTGCTATCTTAATATCAAATATACTTACATCCATTTCCGTTATTACTAGCAGAAGAAATGAATGGGGTGTGATATCCACTGCATTATATCATTGGTTATAATAATATAATATCATTATCAGTATCACAATACCTACAAATGTGATTATATCAGATTTAATATAGTATTCTTGTAGATTTAATATATATAGTAGATTTAATATATGTAATAATATTGTATGCTTTAACTTACTATTATTATTTGTGTTCTTAGCTTGTAACACAGAAACAGCTAAATTATGAAGTCTCCTAAAAGAAGGTTACTAAGTAGAGTTCGGAAGGAAGGGTAGAGAGCATATTCGCCTTTCATATAATTTTTTTGGATCTAACTCAAGCAAATCAGTTCTGCCTATTGCCTTCACCCATTGAATGGCTTTTATTCGATCCTTAGGAAATCTATGATTAGGTGCATTGTGTCTCTTCCAAGATGTTACCATGCACGGATTTCACTGCAAACTCAACTCAAACTCAAGTGTTTTATTTCATGTTTTAAAGTAAAACACTTAGGTGTTTTTTAAGTCTAAATGTTTTGTATCAAAACGTTTTAAGTGATTAATAAAATTATCTTAAACACTTTGGTATTTAGTTTTAAAACATTTCATCTGTTTTACCAATAAATACACTTCAAACGCTTTAGTTTTAAAACATTTCATCTGTTTTACCAATAAATACACTTTATTAACTGCTTTATAATAAAACATTTTTAATTTGTGAAACGTTTAGTATACAGTCAAACGTTTTGAAACTAATCAGGTATTAGGAAATAAAACATTTCTAGAAAAAAAAACGGTTATCTGTAAAACATTTTTATTGTAAAACACTTATTAAACAGAATACTTAACATAGATGTAAAATATATCATTAAAAATTCAAATGGTGTATATATACACCATTTGAATTTTTAATGATTTGTGTAAAGTATACCTGTATACAGGTATACTTTACACAAGTTCAATATAAATACATAAGTTTGTAGATGTGTAATTGTTTTGGAAGATGATTAAAAAAAAAGATTATAAGTTCTATAATACATGGATATTTTTACCCTATTTTAACCGATAAATTCACCCCGTTCATGATTAATTAAACGAATGTATTGTTGATTATTGAGTTTGAAAGATGTGACAGGATGCGGAAAAATTAAATCGTGTTCAAGAATCATTATTTATTTATTATTATTTTATGTTAAAAAAATAAATATATTTTATCGCTATAGACTTATATGTCACATCAAAATTTTAGTGGTTATAATCGGGAAATGTATAACGACTGATTGACTTGACTGTATCACTAATATTCACACATAGTTTTAGCTCGCAGTTGAGTTTATTCTCATATTTCAACACATACACGTTGACGCTACGCGTCATGTACATCTCACATATACACATTGGCGGTACGCAGCTTCTCGGTGTGTGCTTGTTAGGCCTGACTCAGTACCTAGAACCTTTGTAAATGCAAACGCCGCGTCAGACTGGAGGGGGTACCTTGTAGGAGTTTGTTCAGTATGCTTCACTTTATATTTGTATTTCAATGATGGACACCGAAAAAATAATTCTTGAAGTCATTACTTTATTGATAAAAATTATAAAAATGGAAAAAAAGTCTTTTGTTCTTTGCAAGGGCGTTCAAAATGTGTAAAGTTTCAACGTAATTCAAGTGTCTCTGACGTTGCAATTATACGAGACAAAATTCGTGATATTTGTGAACGAGATACGAGATACAACTGATGGACAGCCGATGAAAATTGACTACCAGAATCTTGCTAGCACCATTGTATCAGCTTATCCATTACTAAAAGGTGGTCCGAAAGGTTACGTAAGTATTTTTTTTTATTAGTCAATAATTCAATTACAATAATCTAATAAAAATAATAGTAAATTTACTAGACTTACAGTTAAAATAAAAACTTTTTCTTATTAAAGGATATAGTGAGGACTCAATTAAGTACCTGGATAAGGAATCACAGAACCACATTAAAAAAGCAAGGAAAAAAGAAATACAGAAGAAAATATCAATCATGTCCCCAAAATGTCTAAAGGGGAAGTATCAAATGAAACGTATGTTTTAAATAATTTTACATATCATAATTATTTATGTGAAGTGAAGTGTTGGGAACTATGGAAGTGTTGGGAACTATAAGTGTTGAAGTGTATTGGGAACGACAGTGAAGTGTTGGGAACTATAATTAAAAAAAATCAAGTTTTATTGAAGTTCATTCAAAAACGATAAGAAAAAGAAAAAGAAGAAGAAAATAAATAAGTAATGTATTGGACTTAATTTTTACTTTGAATAAATAAATAAATAATCCTACAAAAATAATTTAATGATTTTTAATTTTTTATGTATTAATTAAAAATTTATAAAACGCTATAAATGTTTTTAGATCATAACACATTTTAAGTAATTTAATAAAAACACTTTCAGTGCATTAAAATTAAACGCTTAAAACGTTTCCATTGAATAAAACACCATAAAATGTTTAAAAAGTGACTACAAGCTTTTAAACACTTTATGTGTTTAAAAGTAAAACACTTGAGTTTGCAGTGTTGTCATTCTAGAAGTACTACTGGAAAATATTTCAATTAGTAACAATTAACAATTGTATACATCCTCAAAGAATATTTAAAACAAATAATATAATGTAAAAGTGTTCACTTAAAAGACGGCATGATAAGATTTGGCTATTTGCAATAAACAACAAAAATAATTGTATTATTTGTCTTATCGTATAAAAATTGTATTTAAACATCTAATATAAGAAACACGCGCTCAGCAATAAAATCACAAATTGCAAAATAATTATAAATTCACGATTATTTGTTTTATTTAATTATATTAATTGTGTGCATTTCGGCTTTACAATCTACATTCTTATATTTCTTAATGCATATCATATAAATTCAAAGTTGAAGAACTAAACTTAAACTATTCAAGAACATTACTACTTCGAATAGTACTTTCTCTTTCTTTTTTTCTTGATCCTCTCTCTTCATGTCCTCTACTCCTCCATTGTTCACACCGTTTTCTGCTTTTCCTTCCTTATTGCCTGTACCTTCATCCACTACCTCTTGCCTTCCTTGTCTCCTCTCGACAAACCCACTATCCTTCCTGCCTTCTCTCTTCGATTTTACTTCTCCACTTATGTCTATTACAGGCATAGACGCTCTATCTTTACTATTTTCTCTTGACTCTCTTACTTTACTATTTCTTCTTGACTCTCTACCTTTACTATGTTATTATCGTCCCCATCTCCGTCATCTACCTCTTGCCCTTATCTCCTTTCCGAAAACCCTCTATTTTTCTGGACTGAAGTTTAACTGTTTCCTTGCTACTTCTTTCTTTCTCCTGCTTCCCTTTACTGCCTCTTTTAGTACTTCCTCTCTCTTCATGTTCCTTATACAACCCAGCCACAAGCTTATTTATTGTCCTGTTTTTTCTTTTCTTTTGTCTATTTCCGCCATCCACCTCTTTCCTTCACTGCCTCCCTTTAATAGCTGGCCAATATTCATTTCGCTCACTACTTTTTCCTTACACTCAAACCTAATGTGCTCCAGTGTTTCGTTCTCCGTTCCGCACACTCTACACTTTCTTTCCTCACTACTTACCCAGTATCTGTTTCCTTTTTCCTCATTTCCCAATCTAATCCGTGCTGTCCTTCTTATGTGTTTTTTATCTTTTTCTATGAGGTACTGAGGTATATCTTGTAATGTAGTTGCCTTTTTTCGATTTTTCCTATTCTTTCTTGTTGTTGTATCTTCTTATTCCTTCTCCTTAGCTCCTCTTTCACAATTGCGCCTTTTTCTCTTCTCCTCTCTGCATCCTCGATCGCCATTTCATTCCTTTCAAAATACTCCTTTCTCTTTTTTGGACCTTTTCCCCCCGCCCTTCTTTATACTTTCCACCCTTATTTCCTTTAAAATTTTGCTTTCACCCCTGCTCAATTTGTTTTATTACTATTGTATAACTAACATAAAATACATGTGCTCAGCAAAGATGTAGATTGTTTAAAAATTTTTTAAAGAAATACAAAATAAACTATTATTTCACACAATTTAATTAAAAACACATTTATAATAAAAATATATTATATATTATTATATATTTTATTATTTATAATATGCCAAGAAATAATATAATACGTTGTGACTGTTGTTCAGCAAGACTGGCATTGCTAAGTAAGCATGGCAAAAGTCAAGTGGTCATAAAACTCAAATGTACTTCTAGAAACAGAAATTGTAAAAGTAAAAAATATTGTGTTTTAATATGTGGTATCACTGAACTGCACTGAACTTTAGCTCAGTGCAATCCCTTGACCCTTTATTCAAATGTTGAGTCGCCGAGCATTTTAGTTATTAGGTGATAAATTATTCCAACAGGGGTCGCCCAAAGCGGTTTATTCCATGTCGAATAATTTTACACTAAGTGATAGTACCCTGAGTACTTCCATGACGAGGTTAAATACCAGAATAAATACAACCAATAACCAACACAGGGCCGCCACAAAAGCACTTGATGCCGCGCAAATCGAATACACGGTCATCAACAGGAGTCCGGAAGGCATGCCGCTTTGAAAGATAATTAGGGGGTTATCCATTAATACGACAACGGAATTATACCTACATCCGTAAGTCAATTAAAATCCCGCAATGGCGATAATAGGCCAATGCCGCTGTTCCTAATTACATTAGGGAACACGGTAAAAAATAATGAAATAAACACATTAAAGAAAAAATTCTTAAACATCTATAATTCCAAAATTGAAGACTACAGAGGTTCAAATGCCAGTGCTGAAAATGTGCAAGAATGGGGCACAGCTCCCTTAATTGCAAAGCCAGCGCAATGTGCAATATATGCGCTGGTGCGCATGACAAAGAGGATTGCCCCATCAAAAAGGCCTGATAAAAAACAACTTCTCAAATGCGCATCTTGCCATGGTAACCATAATAGAATTATAAATTGTGCCCCATTTATAGAGGTGCACAGGCAAATATCTGGCAGCGTAATAACAACAAAATCACCCCTTTTGTGCTGAAACCACAAAATATTGACGCCGCGGCACCGCAACATAATTCCTGGAAAAGGGGAAACACTTTCAGAACGCTGCAAGATTTTGCGGAACCTCCTTTCCAGGGAAATAACAACAAGACGGAAGAAGAACCAGCGTTCGCCCCCCTGACAGAGGAGGAAATTGCAAAGACAACCCTCGACCGCCCCTCACTGCTGCGGACCTGGCTCGCGAAATACCTCCAAGAGCAGGTCTAAAAGTTGGTCATATTCAGTGGTACGCTTAGCTAAAAACAATAACGTAACACCGCAAGCCCCTCCCCACAACAACCTCCTAAACCCGCCCCCAGGCTTAGCAGAAGCAGGAATGCAAGACAACAACCGCAAAACAATACAGTAAGTGACAATAATGATAGCATAAATATTGAATCCCTCATCAAATCTCTATTTCCCGATGATAAATATTAAAAAATTAAAAATTATTTCAGACTTAAATTCAACTATTAATTCAAATAAAGGTGTCAAAATCTACCAGTTAAATCTAGAAAATTTTATTCACACAGAGTCAGTTCATCTCCGAACATTTCTTTATCTTCAGTATCAAACATTTCATCACCGAATATCTCCAGCTCGCAATCTGAACATTCAGAGTCAGGTGCTCATTCATATTCATTCATTATCAGAAACGGTTATAAAAACAAATTTTAATTTTAATGAAACTAATTCCAAAATGTTCAAGCACAGTTTACATCGAGTCTTCTTGGTGAGCGCACGTATTTACAATAAACAAAACAATAAAATAAATAGTGATCTTTTTTTTGCAAATTAGAATATTTTTTTTTTTTTTTTCGTGATTTATTTTTTTTAAATTATAATTTATATTATTATTAAGTGTTATTAATAAGAAGTGAAGTAACTTCTATTTAATTATCACTGGTTAATTAACAATATGGATATGGAGGTTGAACCTCCCGATAAAAATCCGATCAATAAAAACAACTCTGTGACTAACAAATCAATTCCTACAGATAAAACATCCAGTGATATAACAGAAAACTTAAATAACAATAGTGACAATGTTAAAAAAATATTTAATAATTTATACAACACAGAAACAAAATATGACTCGTATAAAGTAATGATAGTTAAAAATAATAGTGATGGAAATACATTTTTTAGTTCTCTTAAATTAGCAGAAATAATATGTAAAATTAGCAATAAATCTAATATAATAGAAATTAAAAAAGTGGGAAGAAATAGAGTAATCGTTCAATGTGCTAATGCAGTACTAGCTAACGAAATTACCAAATCAACATTGCTGAAAAACAATGGGTATGAAGCGTTTATACCATTTTACTGGTGCACAAAAGTTGCTATTATAAAAGGTGTTGATATTGAATATTCGGAAGATACAATTTTAAATAATATAGAGTGTCCACCTTTTAAAGTAACGAGAGTGCAAAGGTTAAATCGAAAACTAAGAGTTGACGGAGCGATTAAATATGAACCCAGTACAACAGTGAAATTATTCTTTGAAGGACTTGCTATTCCTGCTTATGTTTACATGTGGAGAGTGAGACGAGCATGTGAACCATTTGTACAACAGACGATACAATGTTATAATTGTTTTAAATTTGGACATGCAGCCACAAAATGTAGAGCAAAAGTAGCAAAATGTAAATTCTGCGGAAGTGAAGATCATTTACGTACTGCATGCACATCTCCTAATCCGACATGCATAAATTGTAAACTTAACCACGAGGCTACAGACAATGAATGTCCTGAAAAAAAAAGACAAATCAAGATAAAAGATCTCATGGCCCAACACAATCTCAGTTTTTATGAAGCAAAATTAGAATTAACAGAAAAAAATACAGACTATTTATACTCAGTAAGAACTCAAAACTCTTTTGAAGCTCTAAACTACAATGAGACTTTTCCCAATATCACTAATAAATACAATAGTATCAACATAATTCCAACATACAAACCAAACCCTTTAACCAGAAGAACTAATACCAGAGTGAATAAATCAAATACAGGTAACTCGTTACAAAGATCTTACAGTCAACCACAACCTACGACATCCACTAAAGAACCAATTCAAAAAAGAAGAAGAGAAGAAAAGAAACCTAACAATGAAGAAAGCGACACATACCTTAAGATAACTAATCAAGGAAAAAACAGAAAGCAAATCAACCAAGAGACACCTGATATTACAATGGAAAACAATGATAATGATACTTGCTATACATCAATATATAATAAAAATAATGATGACAAAATTAAAAATACAAACAAAGACCCAAATATTACATCCCAATCCCTTAGAAGCTACAAGAAACAAATATCTAGTGTACAATGGCCAAACTCGTAAAAATCTATTCACATCACTAAACCTAATCGTTTAATAAATTTACTAAAATATTAAATCAACAATAATTATATAAACGGAGAGAGAAAAAAATAAAATAAAATATATAAATAAATCTAACAACAAGACCAAGGACAGATATAAAAATCAATAATTAATTAAAACAGTTAAAATGATAAATTTTATTCAATGGAATTGCAGAGGAGTCAGATATATTAAAGAGGAACTACAACATATGTTACAGAAGCATAACATACATATATGCATACTATCAGAAACGTTTTTAACAAAAAATATCAATTTCAACATCAAAGGTTATTTTATTGAAAGAGAAGATAGGATACAGAATACAAACTATAATCCCCACGGGGGTGTTGCTATCTTGATTCATAAAGCTATAAAATATAAACGAGTAATGCTAAATAACCCATTTAATTCGGTCGAAATAGTTGGAATAATTTTAACACATAACGAAACTGATGTAATATGTATTTTATCAATCTATGCTAAACCGAATCATAAACTATCTAATTCTAATTGGTCACAGATAAAACAACAAATAGATGTTCCTGTTATACTTGCTGGAGATTTTAACGCGACTAATCTTGCTTGGGATATAAATTGTCCAGGTAGTCAGTATGAAGGTAACGAATTGTTAGATTTCATAGAAAACGAAAATCTAAATATTATTAACGATGATAAACCAACTAGAGTAAGCAATCTCAGTACAAGGGACAGTATATTGGATCTCACATTGGTATCAATGACGTTAACACAACAAATTACTTCGTGGCAAGTTCTTGCAGATAGCTTAGGTAGTGATCACTACCCAATTTTTTTCTGTTTGAATGACTATAATAAAGACCGTTACCGTACATCTGAATATTTAACGAGGAGAAATTTCCGAAAAGCAGATTGGGAGAAATATAGCCTTGAAATAGAAAGCAGAATTTCAAACCTTAGCACAAATGGAATCACAAGTAATCCCCAAGATGTTGAAAACAAATACAACCAATTTAGAGATGTTATTAATAATTCGGCAGACATACATATCCCATCTACCAGATTGTATAATATAACTCCTAATAAAATAAAACCGTCTTGGTGGGACACTGAGTGCAATAAAATGATAGCTCAAAGAAAATTAGCACTAACTATTTTTAATAAAAACATGACAATGGCGAATTATTTAAATTATAAAAAACATCAAGCTAAAACCAGACGATATTTTAGAGCCAAAAAAAAAATAGAATGGCAAAATTTCTGCGAGAATTTAAACCCAAACACAACAACCAACATTGTCTGGAATAATATAAGAAAAATTAACAATAAAAGCTATAGTACTAAAAGGATAAGTGATAATGAAAATTTAATAGAAGAATTCATTAAAAAAAAATTTCCACAGAACAACAATTTAAATATTACTACCACCACCATCGTAAAAGATAATTTTCTAGATAATAACATAAATAAAAATGAAGTAAATTTCGCGTTAAATCATAATAAAAACAGTAGCACAGGATTTGATAGAATAAATTACAAAATGATACAAAACTTACCTGACAATGCAATAAATCATCTTACACAAATATATAATCTGTCATTAAACACTGCTGATATACCATTAGACTGGAAAAAACATATCGTTGTTCCTATATTAAAAACAGGAAAAGATCCAAACAAAGAAGAATCATTCAGACCAATTACTTTACTATCATGTATGGGCAAAACTATGGAATCCATCATCAAAAACAGACTGGAGTGGTATCTCGAACATCATAAAAGATTACCTGAGTTACAATTTGCGTTTAGAAAAACAAGAAGTACACAGCATAACTTAAACATATTGAATATAGATATACAAAGAACATACAGTAAAAATCATTATATGATAGCTGCTTTCATTGACATTGAAGCTGCTTATGACAATGTTAATCTAAAAATATTAAAAGAAAAAGTAGAAAACATAGGTATATCTTCCAAAATATCCAACTGGATTATAAACTACTTCCAAAATAGAGAAATAACAGTTAGATACAATAATAAGTTAACTGGTCCTATACTATGTAATCACGGAATTCCACAAGGCTCAATATTATCTCCCTTATTATTCAACATATACACAGAAAAGTTAACAACATTATCAGATAACAACACAACAGTACTGATGTATGCAGATGACATGGTTATTTATAGTATGGGCCATACACAAGATATAGCTCAAAACAGATTACAATCGAAATTAAGAAAACTAGATATTTTACTAAAAGAAATCAAATTAAATATATCGTCAGAAAAAAGTAAAATAGTTATATTTACAAGGCATAGAATAAACTGCAGTCCAAAAATAACCATCAGAAATAAAAATATAACTGTTAGTTCAAATACCAAATTTCTGGGTATATTCTTTGATACGAAAAGCACTTGGGCGAAAGAAATTGCACATATTATTAACAAATGTCAAAAAGGCTTAAATTTGATGCGATGTATAGCAGGATACAAATGGGGCGCACACCCAACAACCTTAATAAAAATATATAAAGCTATTGTTAGACCGCATATTGACTATTCTAGTACTATGATCTGCACCGCAAATAACTCAAGATTAAAAAAAATTGAAATTATACAAAACAAATGTTTAAGAATAATATTAGGTACAATGGTTTCAACACCAATCCAAATCCTCAACTATCAAACTAATATTCCTCCGGTAAATATCAGAATACAACAAATATCAGACAGTTTCTTTTGTAAAAACAGACATAACTCATGTGGCCCCTTAAATACAAGATTATCTAAACTATATGTTCTTTATAATAAACCATATTGGACAACTCATAAAAAACCGGCACTTTTAACTAGTTTTGATAGATATAATAACTTGAACTTAGAGGTACGCAACATTATACCTTTTTTCAAATTTCCATTAGAAATAAGCATGACAACAATACATACAGAAATAAATTTGTTCAAGAAGAATGACAGTAAGGAAATAACTTATCAAAAATATATGGAATATATAACAAAAGATGATATAAACTGGAGTATATGGTTTACCGATGGTTCATTCGAAAAAAACTCTAAAACTGGAGGAATTGGCATTTTCAATTATAATACAGATCAGCAGTACAAATACAAACTTAACAACATCACAAATTCTTATAATACAGAAATAACAGCAATTATGAAATTACTAGAAATAATACAAAAAACTGACAATAAAAATATATTAATATTCACAGATTCTCGTAGTGTTTGTGTATCTTTAAATAACAATAAATTCAAAAACAATAATAATAACAAAATATGTTCAATTAAAGAATATCTTTTAAAAATGGAAAAAAATGATATCAATGTTAAACTTATTTGGATTCCTGGACATGTAGGCATAAAAGGAAACGAAATGGCTGACAAACTGGCCAAAGAAGCTTGTGTAGATGGGGAAATAATCGAAATAAATTGGTCAATAAATGATTCCAAAAAAATAATTAAAGAAAATTGTATGGCAGAATGGCAGAATATATATAATGAGAAAAGTCAAAGTACTGGAAAAAATTTTTTTGCAGCGAATCAAAAAATTCCAACAACCACATGGTTTAATAAAAATCATTCACGGAGATATATTTCAACAAATTGTCGAATGAAATCTGGGCATTCTAGATGTCCAGCTCATCTATACAAAATAAATATAAAAGACACACCAAATTGTAGATGTGGAGAAGAAGGGTCTTTGGACCATATAATTCTAGGGTGTCATCTTTTAACATCAAAAATTGATAGACTTTTAAATGATTTATGTAATGTAACACAGTTCCCAGTCAATATGTCCTGTTTAATGACAAGTGAAGCAACGGCGGAAATATTAACAAACTTTGTGATAGAAAATAATATAGAAGTGTAATTTAAGTTAAAATATTTTATTTAGTATGTATTTAATTTTAAGTTTAATTTTTTAAAAAAGAATCAATTTGTTTTGTATTTATTAGAACAATTATAATTTATATGTAAATTTTTATATAATTTTACAAATAAAAGCAATGGCAAGAAGGCTGAATAAGCCAAAGCCTAAATAAATAAAAAAAAAAAAAAAAAAAAAAAATGTTCAAGTAGTTACCGGCATTCGAGTAGTTGTCGTTCGATCACTGACCGACTCGCTCTTTAAAAAAACAAAAATGTTTAAAATTATTTAGTTCAATATTAAATAAATAAAAATAAATATGGACAAATTAAGTTTATACTTTATATTTTATTTTGCTATGTTATAGTGTTTTATGCACATATTATACTTTATATAAATATTGTGTACTATTTTTGTGTGAATCGTATACAAGATATAATAGTGTGACTTTATAAACAATATATATAACATAAGTGACTTTATAAACAATAGAATTATATCATATTATGGTACAACAGTATTAAATTATACATAATCATTGTGTACTATCTTTGTGTGTGATATTGTTATAACTCACTTTCCATAAGAGAACAAACTAACAATGTCTCTTCAGTATCTTTGCTGATCATGCACTTTATAGATAATAAAATAGTATATAAGTAATATGTTAATCTTAATCTAGTTAGTTCATGTATAAACTGCATCGCGCAGTTAGTAATTGGCTCACCACTTTTTGAGTTCAAGTTCATGTATAATCTGCATCGCGCAGATAGTAATTGGCTGGCTCACCATTTGAGACTAGGCATAAGCTGCATCGCGCAGTGAATATTAGTTCAAATAAATATTATTTAAGTAAAATTAAAATAAATTGCTTTTCTTATTAAAGTCTAAATTACTCAAACTTTAATTGTCGCAGTCGTACGGATATTAAGGAATTACAATCGATGTAAATTTTTCCATTTTTATGGTTAACTTAATATTTCGAAACCTACAAAAATAAAGTTAAAGAATAAAGTAAACTTAATAAATAGTGGAGTGAAATAGAAACAGAAGTTGAAGTACTCCGAGACTCATCGACCCACTAGCATATGGACATGAAGATCTCGCAAGGTGATAATCGTAATGTGAGTACTCATTCATATTTCCTTTCTATATTCATATATCCCAAAAACAAAAATTATTATTATTTTTACAATAATATTTCCTGTTTAAAAAGGAGTATAAATCGCTTATACAGGCCTAAAAACAGATATTAAATTTAAAAAGGAGTATAAATCGCTTATACAGGCCTACCAAATATTAAAAATAATATTAAAATAAAATATAAATTACGCAACGTAATACAATAATTAAATAATAATTTTCGACACAAACACCAACGCAGTTAAAATTATTATAAAGAGCAAATTATTTAAATTAAAATAAAGAAACACGATCTATTAATATCTACATTAACAAAAACTACATTTAAACATAAAACTCAATAAACCCATTGTAATGATAACACATATTAAATGTACAATAATTTAAAAAGATAAACACCATCAGCAAATATAAAAATGAACATAAAATAAAAAATGATAAAAGGATCAGACATCAAGAAACAAATGCAACGCACAAGGTAATTTACGAAAGATATACTCGTGTAATCTAATAAAATACGTGGAAACTCTCATTATCAATCGCGACACATGCAAGCAATGCAAATACCATGATTTGAACGCCGCTAAATAACACAAAAACAACTGTGAGATCATAATATAAGCGAATTCTACAAAACCAGAGTACACCGTATCATAAATCATAAACATGACCTTGCCAAGTCAAATGTGCTAGTAGATGTAATGAAACCCTATACTCTAGTACAAAAGATAATGCTACATTAATAAACTAAGTCAGCATTTCTAATTCAGCTACTATGATAACCCATGGACTAACACATTAAAAAACACAAAAATAAAATAGCAATGTTATGTGCATAAAGTTAAGGAAATAAATATAGACAGTACAAGTTATTATCATGATTAAAGCTACTGTTAAAAATCCAAATGTAACACAAGAAGACACAGTATACATGAACACTAACAAAAGAACATGGCAATAGCGGAATAAAAACATAGAACCTTTTTTTAAGTAAAAGAACAACCAGAGTAATAATCAGAATCTGCAAGTAATGAAGTAATAGACGCCACATATAAATTAATTTGCGAAAGATATACGTGGTCTAGCCTACGAAAAGATGTTGAAAATTTCATCAATAACTGCAGCACATGCAAAAAGTGCAAATATAACAGAAAACCAATTAGAGCACCGCTAAATAACACCGAAACACCTGATAGACCATTTGAGAAATTACATATAGATACGTTTGGTATAGACAATACTATAATAGATGTATTTTCAAAATACACACAGGCATACACAATCGCCAATAGGTCATCCACAGAAATTGCCGATAAACTAATAACTTATTTCTCACACCACGGCATACCCAATCATATTACGATGGATGAAAGAACTTAATTCTCAAATAATCTCATCAAAAAATGGCTAGAATTACATAAAACTGAAATTCATATAACTACACCATTCAGACATGAAAGTAATTCCCCAATAGAACGAGCACATTCCACGATACTAGAACTATATCGTATAGTGAAACATAAACATGATCTTACACCCGAATCAATCATGAAATATGCTATTATAGGATATAACGAAACCCCACATTTCAGTACAGCATACAAACCTTTTGAAATAATAATGAACACAGGACCCTTTAAAGTACTAGAAGTATCCGATACCTATATAGCTAAAATAGAAAATCTAAAAAATGAAAAAAAATTAAGAGAAACACATGTAGATAACCTAGTGAAAACCAAAATGAAAAACCCAACTTCAAACGAACTTAACGAAGAAGGAAGTAACGTACTATTCGAATGCACTACACTACTTGTAGAAAACATAGAAAAAACCAAAATGAAAAACCCAACTCCAAACGAATTTAATGAGAAAAGAATTAACGTCCTATTCGATCGCACTACACTATCTGTCGATAAATCTAAGACAGATTATGTTCTCAACCTAGTTTATGACAAATTTAACCCCAGAGACGAAAAACCAAGATACTACAACGGATTCGCAAAGTTAATAGCAAAGGACACACCCAATTTCGAATACATATTAAATAAAGCTAAAAGAACTAATAACCTCGTAGAGGGCCTATACAAACTCACGCGAGGCAGAACATTTGGACACACAATAAATCTTGTCTGCAATCAACAAAACTGCCTTGACAAACTTGCCAAATTTCTAAAAGAATTTGAAAATTTACCAACCGAATTAATAATACGAATGCCCCCTATAGCACAAGGACTTTTTAATAGAACAAAAGAAGAGGTCTTAGAAGTATTTAAACGACATTGGCCTACAAAGTACAAATACATCATACACTCAAATCCCGAAATACAAATGAATAATTTATTTATTAATTAATTATAATTAAATATATTAAAACACGATCAAGTACTAAAAAATCCTGATTCTTGCAGGATCATCACCGCAATCAACACCAGCGATAATAATGAATGCCGAATTATTAAAATCACTGATAACCCAGGATTATATCCTGTGCAACTAAGAACCATTAAAACTGACATAACATTCGCTAAACTGAACACGCTTAGTGGTTCAATCCTAGAACCTGATCACCTATTAGCAGAATTACAAGCAATAAAGAAACATGTTGATACAACCAAACATATCAAACTGCCTTACGATATTACATCAGAGAACATTCAACAATATGAAACTATTAGCAAAATCAAAGCATACACCAATAAAAACCTAATCGTTTTTGTAATAAATATACCACTAGTAAACCCTAATATATTTACGTATTATAAACTATATCCCATCCCCATACCCTATAACAATAAATTCCAAATGATTATTCCCAGAACCCAATACACCATTGTGAATGAGTATAAACATGTAGATTTTAATGCACCCTGCAAAGAAATATATAACAATCAATTCCTATGCAAGCTTAGCGAACCACTCAACATAAAAAAAAACCACCTGTGAGATAGAACTAATTCAAAACCAGCCAACCAGCAAATGTCAACCCTTAGTGATTCCTCTAACCGGCATCAAGATCCAGAACGTCGAATTCAACACCTGGATGTTAATCACAAATGACGAAACCAGTGGCACCTTAACCTGCAGCAGCCAGCGTGACATACGTCTACAAGGAACATATATAATACACCTTGCACGAGATTGTTAATTTTCTGTTTCAGATAATTCTCTTCAGTACATAGATATAGAAGAGAAAGTCAAGGCTTGGAACACCATTTCCCTGCCAAAAATACCAGAGATCCAAAACAAACAACTAAACATCTCTACCGTGACCAACCTAAAACACCTGGACCTAGGCAACGTAGACAAGCTACAGACCACCCTAGCCCTACTACCTGAAGACTTCGATGACAGAAGAATCTTAGACCATGTTCACATAATTAATTATACATTATTACCTATATTATTCATAATAATTACTATTGTAGTATATAAGTTAATCATATATTTTAGAAAAATAAAAATAATAAAAGATGAAAATGCACAAGAAATAAATAGCAAAAATATTGAAGAGTTGCAAAAATCTTTTGCTACATTAGAAGCATAAGATTTTATCTTAGAGGGGAGGTGTTATAACTCACATTCCATAAGAGAACAAACTAACAATGTCTCTTCAGTATCTTTGCTGATCATGCACTTTATAGATAATAAAATAGTATATAAGTAATATGTTAATCTTAATCTAGTTAGTTCATGTATAAACTGCATCGCGCAGTTAGTAATTGGCTCACCACTTTTTGAGTTCAAGTTCATGTATAATCTGCATCGCGCAGATAGTAATTGGCTGGCTCACCATTTGAGACTAGGCATAAGCTGCATCGCGCAGTCAATATTAGTTCAAATAAATATTATTTATGTAAAATTAAAATAAATTGTTTTTTTTATTAAAGTCTAAATTACTCAAACTTTAATTATATATCTTTCTTCTTAATATATATAAATTACGTGTCACGCGAAGTAAGTTACGCGATGGACGCCTAAACTACTTAACCGATTTTAATCAAATTTGTACACCGGGTGCAGTTTAATCCAACTTGAAAGATAGGATAGCTTACATCTCAATTTATGATTGTAATATTATCTTATTGCAGATTATTTGTCTATTAATTACAGACACAGCAACGCGTGGCCGGGACAGCTAGTACGAGATATATATAAATAAAATAATCCTCAATTGACGTTATAAGCAATAGTTTAGGTTTACGACAGTAATAATTAACAGTTTCGTGTATTTAAAAACTAACTGTGAAACTCTGTGAAGTGAAACATATAGGCAATTAAAACAATTAGTGAAAATACATTTTAAACATGTGCGTGATAAACTATGTGCGATAGTGACAATCCACTCACAGACTATATAATTAAAGCGTTTAAAAACATTTAACACCGCATCAAGGAAATGAAGGGAAATTCTCCCACGAAACGATGCCCTGAACAAGCAGGAAGTGCATCTCCCGCAGCCACCACCTCAATCGCATCCGCCACTGCAACCACCTCCACCACCACAACCCCTGCATCAGCAATCCAACGCTACTACTACTTTAAAAGTAAATGCTCTGCACATTATGTTAAGTTTTATAAAAAACCTTTAGCTTTTTATAAGGGACGTTCGCGTAAGAAATTAATCGAGCGCGAAATTTATTATGTATATTCTTTATATTTTATTCTATAAATCGCTATCGGGGTGTAGGGATTTATAAGTGAATAAAATAACGGATGTAAGCTGTTTACCATATATTTAAAGCTTTAAAGAACATACTTATGGTAAACTGCTAATATACAAGACAATAATTCGGCCAATATGGACTTATGGCATACAACTATGGGGCTGCGCTAGCATGTCAAACATAGAAATTCTCCAGCGTTTCCAAAACAAAATATTGAAACAAATATTAAATGTCCCAAGATATGTCCCTAACTGGTTAGTACATAAAGATCTTCGAATGCCCCTGGTCAAAGAGGAAATCCAAAGCTACAGTAGGAAGTACCACCTTCGATTGCAGAATCATCCCAATGAAGCAGCAGTGAAGTTGTTCCATCATAGGCCCGTAAGACGACTGAAAAGAGCAGATCCCAAGGACTTAGCGAATTTAAACCCAAATGAAAACTAAAATTGAAATGTCATCGTGCTAATAAAATATATATAATGAAACTTAGTTATTGTACATAGTATAAAGGGGTAAGGTGTAAGGGGGAGTCATCAATGGATGGCAACCTCACATGTCATTTATGTCATACAATTTTACTTAATGTCCTCGGACAGATTGTTAATTAATTAAAAGGGAAAATAAAAAAAAAAATAAAAAGAACAAACTTATAATTTCAACTACTATCTTAGAACTATAACTTAACACTAGGGACGAGGGACTTTAGACAATATATACGCACTGAACCATTTAGTTGAAAAAGAGCTAAGTGAAAAAGGAGGACAGATATGAGGACATAATGGAATGTATTGAAGAAATTTACGAAGAAACAAGAATGAGAATAAGAGTTGGGGGTGAAGAATCAGAAGAATTCTGGACAGACAAGGGGTTGAGGCAAGGTTGTCCTCTGAGCCCCATTTTATTTGCGATATATACAGCAGACTTGGAGGGGGTAATGGAAAGAAAACAAGATGGGGGGGTGCTAATAGGAAGGCACTACAAGATATGGACTTTAGCATACGCTGACGATATAGTCCTGTTGGCAAAAAGGGAAGGAGAGCTGCAGGAGATGGCACACCGGCTAGGGAGGTATATAGACAGGAAAGGACTAGAGTTAAACGTGGAAAAGACAAAAACTATGGTATTTAAAAAAGGGGGTGGAAAAAGGAGACATAAAAGGTGGAAATACAAGACAGAGGACATTGACGAAGTTGAAGAATTTAAATATCTGGGCTACACTTTTAAAAAGAATAATGGAGAAGAGGCGCATATAAGGTAGGTGGCAAAGAAGGCAGAGCAAGCAATGCGACGGGTATGGGGACTAGGGGAAAAGGTATTTGGGGGGGACATACAAAAGAGAATATGGATATATGAGAGACTGATAGCCAGTATGATGTCGTATGGAGCAGAGGTTTGGGGGTGGAAGGAACAAGAAAAGTTGGAAAGAATACAGGTGAGATACATGAAATGGGTACTAGGGCTGGACAGGTGCACGCCAGGATACATGGTGATGGAGGAGCTAAAGAGGGATAAGATACGAATTAAAACAGGGGAAAGAGCGGTAAAATACGAGGAGAAATTGAACAGAGCGGAAAGCAAAATCTTAAAGAAAATAAGAGAGGATTACATAAAGAATGGGGGGGAGGAGGTCCAAAAAAGAGAAAAGAATACTTTGAAAGGAATGGAATGGCGATCGAGGAGGCAGAGAGGAGAAGAGAAGGTGGCGCAAGTGTGGCAGAGGAGCTAAGGAGAAGGGATAAGGAGACACAGCAGCAGGAGAGAATGGGAAAAATAGAAAAAAGTAACTACAATAAAAGATATAAGAGGTTATGGGAAAATAATGTGCCTCAGTACCTTATAGAAAAAGACATAAAACACATAAGAAGAACAGCAAGGTTTAGATTGGGAAATGAGGAAAAAGGAAACAGATACTGGGAAAAGAGTGAGGAAAGAAAGTGTAGAATGTGTGGAGCGGAGGACGAAACACTGGAGCACATTAAGTTTGAGTGTAAGGAAAAAGTAGCAAGCGAAAGGAATATTGGCCAGCTATTAAAGGGAGGCAGTGAAGGAAAGAGGTGGATGGCTGAAATAGTAAGAAGGAAAAAGGAAAAACAGGAGAATAAATAAGCTGGTGGAGAATAATAGAATAGAAACATATATAATATATTCGGTACCATTCGTGTTGGTGCTACTACACAGTCATTTCTATCTGTTTTTTCATTACTTTTCTTATACAGTATACCCCTATCATCTAAATAATAATAATTTTTCTCCCCATACTTTGTTTGCGTTATTAATTGTTTAATATGGGAATCACTAGCTTGTTCATTTTTAATTTGACACCAATCCCAATATGGAACTTCTTCAGCTGCTACGGCTGCAATACTTTCTGTTTCTATTCTACTTAATGCATCGACATTACCGTGTTTTACCCCTGGCCTATAAATAATTTCAAAATCGTAATCTGCTAAAGTTAAAGCCCACCTTGCTAATCTACTCTTCATTGGATCTTTCATAGTCATTAACCAACGTAATGATCTGTGATCTGTTTGAATCTTAAATTTCTTACCATATAAGTACGTACGAAAATGTGATAAACTCCATAAAATCGCTAAACATTCCCTTTCTGTGGTTGAGTAATTTTTCTCACATTTATTTAATTTACGAGAAGCGTATGCTACAGGACGTTCTACTCCATCCTGAACTTGGCTTAAGATTGCACCTAATGCAATTCCTGATGCATCTGTACCTAATATAAATTCTTGACTAAAATCTGGGTAAGCTAAGACTGGCTCAGAACATAACGCATTTTTTAATGCTTCAAAACTTTTCTCTTGTTCAGGTCCCCAAATAAATGTCTCATTTTTACAAGTTAGTTTTGTTAGGCTTGATGATAATTCTAAAAAATTCTTTATAAAACGTCTATAAAATGAAGCTAACCCTATAAAAGATCGGATTTGTTTAACTGTTTTCGGACGCGGATAGTTTCTAATTACTTCCGTTTTTTCTGGATCTGCCTTTACACCATCACTAGAAATAATATGACCAAGATATTGCGTTTCTTTATTCATAAATTCACATTTGCTAGGCTTCAATGTCAAACTTGCTTCTCTCAAGCGATCGAAAACCTCCTTAATTCTCTGGATATGTGAATCTACATCATCGTTACTAAATATTATAATATCATCTAGGTAAACTAAACAATGTACTCCGGTTAAACCCGCTAACACTGCATACATAAGTCTCTGAAATGTAGCAGGAGCTGATACTAACCCAAACGGCATAACATTAAATTGAAGGTGTAAATCAGGTGTTGAAAATGCTGTTAATTCTTTAGATTTTTCGTCCATTTCAATTTGCCAAAATCCGGATGCTAAATCTAATTTGGTAAATAAACTTGCTTTGCCTAATTTATCAAGAGTGTCTACTAAGTGTGGTAATGGAAAGTAATCTCTTTTTGTTATCGCGTTAAGACCCCTGTAATCTATGCAAACTCTGACCTTGTTTTCCCCATTTGCTGCTTTCTTATTTACAAGAACAACATTACTGGACCACGGTGACATTGATGGTTCTACTATGCCATCTTCAAGCATTTGATCTATCTGTTCTCTCAGTACCTGTAACTGTGCATGCGGAACTCTATATGGTTGTTTAGTTATAGGAGGAACATCTTGAATTATTATCTTATGTTTAACTATCGAGGTAGTTTTCAATTCTTGACCCTCTGTTAAGAATATGTCGCGATATTCGTAAATTAGATTTTCCATTTTACTTTGGTCTCTAGCACTTAAATGATTTAACTTTATTTTACTAAAAAGTTCCGTTATTCTCTGTGTTTTATTTATATCATCATTCTTATGACTTCTTTGCTTCCACTGATTTGTAACTTCATGTATAATTTTATCTTCTTTAGCTGTTAAATTATTATAACCTATTTCATCAAATAACTCTATATTTTCAAACCCTGTGTTTACTTCTGCTGATCGTACAGCACCAATTAAAATATTTTTATTTCTTTGTCGGACATGTTCTCTTAATAATTCAACTGTTTCAGTATATTCGTCATCATATGGCTCTATTATACCTATCTTAGTATTTATTGGTATATTTATACTCTTTTGCGTAACATTGGTTATTCTACATATTAACCTACCCTTACATATTGAATTTACACTTCTTGCTACTAATACTCCATCTATACTCAATTCTGGGTTAAAAATCCCATGACCTTCCTTAATGTCTTTTTGAAATGCATGAACATTTATTGTACATCGGGGCGGTAACGTTTCTTGACCTAGTAACCTAACACTTGTTGTAAGTACGCATATGTCGCACTTACCTTTTATTTTTAATGATATTAAATGTTAATTATGTAATAGAATTATATTATGTAAACAGTTTTTGTATTAGTATTAAGATTGTAAAGAATAATTATTTAAGTTTAGCGCTTATAAATATTGTCTCTGGTTTGTGGAGATTAATATTGATTTAATGCTGGTAATTCAGTATTGGCGTTCTGTGATGTGAAATAAATTATTATATATTAAATTGCACAAGACGCTGAAAGTCAGTCTTCTCCTGAGTCTCAACCAAGTGTTTACTAATTGTACTTCGTTCGTACAATACTCCAATTGTAACATCTAAGTATTCAATAGTGAGCACATTTTAACTATTAATCAAATTATAACACTAGAATTACATTTTGTTTTATATCTGGCATCTTTATTAATCCAATAAAATACTATTGTAATTAAGTACGTAGATATAATATTACAACGAATAAATGATATATTTTAATAAAAGTGTTTGTATTAATAGTAATAAAAAGATACTAATTGTTCAACCGTCGTATGTTGCAACGAGGTTACTTTAGACCGCTCAAGTATTCTCTAATTGCAACAATACACCGTCTTAACAAGAATCCTATTAATCATCTGAAGAGACTTAATTCTTATCAACGTGAGTAATTCAAGAAGGTGGATGATCGTCAAACTGAAGAATCTACTTCCAGAAACTAGCAACACTGCGTGATGTATTAGCAAGCTGAGTAATCTCCTTTTAGAACGACAATCCGACCTCTTTTTACAACATTGATGTCAGGTGTAACATCCGCCCTCGAATCTTACTCACAACAAATGGTGTCAGGTGGGGTCTCGAAGAGATATTCCTACACATAAATATCCAAGAGGTACGCCCAAAATTTTTTTCTATATATTCTACACCTGGATGCAGATCAATTATTCTGGATACCACTACGTCGATCGATTATTTCCAAGATTGCCGAAGAGTACGAGATAGAACGTCAATTCATCTGTATTTCACATAATTTTTCTACAAGTCCGGTGGATGTAAAACAACAGCCCGCTGAACCAGAAAAAAAAAGAAATCTTTTGCCCCCAGCGAATGGATGGATGCTTCTAGAACAAATGGAATAATCTAAACTGATGTTAATCGTTTCCAGAACCCTGCACACAGCTGTACATAGATCAAAATCGAAAGTTTTTTTTGTTAAGTATAATAAGACAGTATCTTTTTATCTTGTATACAATTATTATCATAAATTGATAATTGTATTTTTTTCTATTAGTAGCATCCTTGTAGTTCATTGAAGCTATTATTTTTTTAGTATTATATTCAATACTTTTGAATATTTGCTATAACCTATCTATTAGTAGCATCCTTGTAATTCATTGAAGCTATTATTTTTTTAGTATTATATTCAATACTTTTGAATATTTGCTATAACCTAACTATTAGTAGCATCCTTGTAATTCATTGAAGCTATCATTTTTTTAGTATTATATTCAATACTTTTGAATATTTGTTATAAAATAACAATTTTGTAGCATCATTGTTCAATATTTTTAGTATTATATCCAATACTTTTGAATATCTACTATAATATTTCCTATAATTGTTTCTACAATTATATTAATTCATGTTTAATATTTTTAGAACATCTTTATGAACGAGAGAGAATTTTGAAAAGGAGAAGTAAAGAGCTGAAGCAGTTAGATAGCAGTCTGTTCAATCAGAGAGACTACCTTCCTGTTACAACTGCGGTGTCTGAGCCCCATCGGAAATTTCCAGTGAGTTACTGTTTTCGCTAACAATTTTTCCTTGTCAGAATCCTATTTTTCGGAGAGTCGTTTATTGGTACAAAATAATCTTTAGTCTGTATATTATATATAACTTTAATTAAGTACTATGGCACCGAACGTTCATTCACTCACACTAGTTGAGAATACAATCAATCTAATTAATGAGTTTTCAAAAAATCTAGAAGTCCAATCAACATCCTTAACAATAGTTGAATTAAAAATCAAAAACTTAGACAAAGCTTGGGTTAAATATAGTAGTATCGTAGAAGCATTGCTTCCAACTCTAAAAAATGAAGAAGCTTCGGCTATCGTTAGTAAGTCTATGGAAGTTGAAAGTATTTATGACGACACTCTTATTTACTTGTTGAATTATAAGCAAACATTTGAGAATGATACACATATTGTAGACGACTCAAAAAGTATAGATTCAATAAAAAATCTGAACTTAAGTCCAATGCAACTAACCGTTTTTGATGGAGAATATATTAATTGGCAAAGTTTTATGGAATTATTTACAAATTTAATTCGTAATAATAGTAAACTATCAAGCATTGAAAAAATGCATTATTTAAAGTTAAATTTGTCAGGAGAACCACTCAAACTCATAAAGAATTATCCTTTAACAAATGATAATTACGAAATTGTTTGGAACATCCTTTGTAAACGTTATGATAACAAGGTAGCACTTATTGAAACCTGTTTAAACAATTTAATAAACTACAATGTTATACGTTTAGAGTCCGAAATCAATATCAAAAAACTACTAGATGAAATTAATGAATCGATTAGAGCATTAACCGAATTGGGGATATATTCTAATCATTCAGATTTTATGTTAATACATATTTTAAAGACCAAATTAGATTTTAATTCGTCAAAGGAATGGGAAAACAGAAATAATTCTGAATTACCAACCTTAAATGAATTTACAGAGTTTCTGGAGAGACGGTGGCGCAATCTAGAAAGAAGAAGGCATATTAAAGTCAAAACATATCCAAGCGTTCCTAATTCTAATAGTAAACCAGTTTCAAGCAAGCAAATTCCTAATAAGGTCGAAACAAAAACTAAAAATTTGTTCTGTAACCATTGTAAGAAAAGTGGTCATACAGAAAAGTATTGTTTTATTAAGAAGGAAAATCTAGATACGGGTAACCCTATTGCTCAAGTTAATACTTGTAGGGAGGCCACAATTTTATCAGAACCTTCTACTTGTTGTGAAAGATCGAAACATCTTATATCTGATGGTTCTCAAGTATCTTTTACTAACAAGACACAACACAATTCAAATAATGAATTATGTTTTTTTTATGATTTTGATGAGATCAATACGGGTAATTTACAAAATAATAATGATATTCTAAGTTTTGACAGTAAAAATAAAAATGTTAAGGCTAAGCAAACAGTTGACACTATCCAATTCAAGATGGTCGCAGCCAAAGCTAAAACCGTATCATTTTTATTAGATACTGGTTCTCAAATCTCCTTGATTAAACAAAATATTTTAAATAACAATGTCAGAATTAATAATAAATCTAAAATTCTATTGAAGGGTATTTCTGAAGGCACGCCTTATACCTTAGGTTCACTGAAAACTTCTATAATTTTAGATAGTAATAAGTCGAAACAAACTTTACAGGTTGTATCAGAAAATTTCCCCATTAAACACGATGGAATTATAGGGTTAGATATTTTACGGAAACTAAATGCAGTAATTAATCTAAAAATGAACAGTGTACAATTCTCAGAATGTGGCAAAGTAATTGAGCTCCCACTTATAAATATAAACAATATCGTTTTACCAGCACGTACGAGGAAGATAATTCCTATGTCAGGTTCTACAGTAGGAGTTTGTGTAGCCAGGGAATTGTTACCTGAAGTTTTTTTAGCTAATGCATTAATCAAGCCCGTCAAAAATATTTTCTATATTTCAATAATAAATTCTTCAATAAAAAATATAATACTTAGTAATTTCAAACCGAATATCATACCGATAGATCAATTTAGTATTTACCATTTTTCAAAATCAAGTCCTAACAACCGTAAGGAACTTTTATTAAACAATTTAAATCTTTCACATGTCAATTCAGAATTAGTAACAGAATTAATAGAAATCTGTGACAGCTTTAATGACATATTTTTTTTACCGGGAGACAAGTTATCTTGTACGAGCGCATTAAGTCATAAGATAAAGATTAATTCTTCTAAACCCGTTAACGTTAAACCGTATCGATTGCCCCATGCGCAAAAAGTGATTGTGGAAAAGCATATTCAGGAACTGTTGGTCAACAACATCATTGAAGAAAGCGAATCACCCTATAACGCACCTTTATTAGTAGTACCAAAAAAACCAGATGCGTTAGGTAATAAACAATTCCGCGTAGTAGTCGATTTCCGTAAACTTAACGAGCAGACAACAAGTGACGCCTATCCTTTGCCTCTTATACATGATATACTGGACCAACTTAGTGGTGCAAAATTTTTCTCTACCCTTGACTTAGCAAGCGGTTTTCACCAGGTCCCTATGCTTCCCGAAGATAAAGAGAAAACAGCATTTAGTGCGAACTTTAAACACTATCAATTTGTAAGAATGCCATTCGGACTTAAAGGAGCCCCCCCCATGTTTCAGAGACTTATGTCTCACGTTCTCACAGGTTTGCAAGGAATAGATTGCTTAATCTATCTGGACGATGTAGTCATTTTTGGAAAAAACATTTCTGAGCACAACCAAAGATTAAAAAACGTTTTTTCTAAATTACGGGAACATAATTTGAAGCTCCAACCATCCAAATGTAACTTTCTACATAAAGATTTGATTTATTTAGGTCACGTTATTAATGAAACAGGTATTCTACCAGATCCTTCTAAAGTAGAAGCAATAAAGAATTTCCCCATTCCAAACAGTCCTAAACAAATTAAAACATTTTTGGGTATGTCTGGTTATTATCGCCGACATATACCGCATTACGCAGAGATAGCCAAACCACTATATAATGCAGCAAACAGTAATGTTAAAGTATTAGAATGGTCAGACCAATGCGACGAATCATTTAAAACTTTAAAAAATAAATTAACCATATCACCTGTTTTGCAATACCCGGACTTTAGTAAAAATTTCGTTGTAACCATGGATGCAAGTAAATATGCTATAGGTGCAGTCCTTTCACAAGGTACTATTAAGGAAAGCCACCCAATAGCATATGCTTCAAGAACTCTAAATAAGGCACAACAAAATTACACAACTACTGAACGTGAGTTATTAGCAGTAGTATGGGCTGTGGCTCATTTTAGACCCTATCTCTATGGAAAGTTTTTTAGTATCGTAACAGACCATCAAGCCTTGACTTGGTTAATGAGTATTAAGGACCCGAGTTCTAGACTTATGCGTTGGCGGATAAAACTAGAGGAATATAATTACGAAGTAATATATAGACCAGGTAGTTCGATTCCACACGTAGATGCCCTAAGTCGCGTATACTCACTTCAGGTTGAAACAATGGATGTCACATACGAAAATTATTTAGAAATAATTAAAAATAAAATTATCATAAACAATAAAGTAATTGAACATGATAAAAGTTTATATGACGCACCGACGTCATTTTCATTAGTAGATTTTGTATCAAAAGATTTTAAAAATTCAATTGGAAATTCTCCTGAATTAATCAATAAATTTAGTAGTATCAATGCATTTCTAATACAAGAAAAAGAAGTATCAGAAATTGCATATGTTGAAATTGATACTAGATTTATTATCTGTTTAATAATTAAGGAATTTCATTTTAATCTACCAAATTATAAAGAAATATTTTTGGCATTAGTGAATCTGAAAAACTTTTGTACTTTACACAAAATTACTAACATAGCTATGAACAGGTTCGAGTCTGAACTAAGTAAATTAGATTTTGCCCAGTTACGAACTATGATCAGACATATCTTTGATAAAACAAATATAATAGTACACATTTATAATGACAATATACTTAAAATTAGTGACCCTGAGTTAATAAACAATGTAATTTCGGAATTTCATGTTAATCCCACAGCAGGCCACTTAGGAGTTTCTAAAACAATTAAACGATTAAAATCACACTTTAAATTTCCAAGTATGATTAGAAAAGTTAAAAATTTTATTAGACAATGTGTATCATGTCAAAAGAATAAAGTGTGCAAATTAAATAAATGCCCATTAACAATTACATCGACTTCGAAACATAGTTTCGAAAGGTTGGCTTTGGACATAGTATATCTTCCCAAGAAAGACGACAACGACAAATACAAATACTTACTAACAATACAGGATGACCTTACTAAATTTACGGAAGCTATTCCTATTATAAACCAGGAGGCAAATACTGTCGCGAAAGCATTAGTAACTAACGTTATTTGTAGGTACGGAGTTCCTAATATGATCTTAACAGACCAAGGAACAAACTTCATGTCAAAAATTTTTAAAGATATATGCAAATTGTTAAAAATTAAACAATTAAAAACAACAGCATTTAGACCAGCAACCAACGGTGCCTTAGAAAGAGTTCATAGAACCCTTGCCGAGTATCTAAGGAATTTTTGTAAAAAGCAGGATGATTGGATAAATTGGATTCCCTATGCAATGTTCGTGTATAACACAACTCCGCATACAGCGACCGGTTTTACTCCTTTCGAACTAATTTATGGACATAAGGCAAATCTGCCTTCAATTTTTTATAAAGAACCAATTGAGGTAAATACTTATAATAATTTTATAGTAGAACTCAAACACAGGTTACAAGTAGCGAGGGAACTTGCTATAAATAACTTGGTTAAAAGCAAAGAAAAAACAAAATTATATTTTGATAAAAGGGTCAATTCTCTTTTCACACCTGAAGTAAACGAACTAGTTTTATTAAGAAATGAACAGTTACCAACTAAAGGACAGTCAAAAAAACTTTTACCCTTATACGTAGGACCGTATAAAGTTACTAAAATTATATCCCCTGTTAATACAGAAATACTAATTGGTAAAAAACATACGGTAGTTCATAATAATAGGTTGAAGAGATTTTGTACCAATGAATAAAAACTTGACGAATGAAATGGATTTTGTCAGGGATGATTGTTTTGTGGAGCAGTGTTAACTCTATACGATGGGATCAGAATCGTTGTCGACACTTTGCTTCTCTTTTTGTTTTTTTCTAGAATTGTAACTCGTATATTTTGTTTTTATACGTGTCCCTTTTTTTTTGAAAGGGGGTGTTGTGATATGTACGACATCTCCCCTATCACAATTTTTCCTTTTTCTTTTCCTTAGAGCAGAAACGCATATGTTTTGTTTTATATGCGTTCCTTTTCTTTGGTTGAGGAGTGTTGTAAGTACGCATATGTCGCACTTACCTTTTATTTTTAATGATATTAAATGTTAATTATGTAATAGAATTATATTATGTAAACAGTTTTTGTATTAGTATTAAGATTGTAAAGAATAATTATTTAAGTTTAGCGCTTATAAATATTGTCTCTGGTTTGTGGAGATTAATATTGATTTAATGCTGGTAATTCAGTATTGGCGTTCTGTGATGTGAAATAAATTATTATATATTAAATTGCACAAGACGCTGAAAGTCAGTCTTCTCCTGAGTCTCAACCAAGTGTTTACTAATTGTACTTCGTTCGTACAATACTCCAATTGTAACATCTAAGTATTCAATAGTGAGCACATTTTAACTATTAATCAAATTATAACACTAGAATTACATTTTGTTTTATATCTGGCATCTTTATTAATCCAATAAAATACTATTGTAATTAAGTACGTAGATATAATATTACAACGAATAAATGATATATTTTAATAAAAGTGTTTGTATTAATAGTAATAAAAAGATACTAATTGTTCAACCGTCGTATGTTGCAACGAGGTTACTTTAGACCGCTCAAGTATTCTCTAATTGCAACAATACACCGTCTTAACAAGAATCCTATTAATCATCTGAAGAGACTTAATTCTTATCAACGTGAGTAATTCAAGAAGGTGGATGATCGTCAAACTGAAGAATCTACTTCCAGAAACTAGCAACACTGCGTGATGTATTAGCAAGCTGAGTAATCTCCTTTTAGAACGACAATCCGACCTCTTTTTACAACATTGATGTCAGGTGTAACATCCGCCCTCGAATCTTACTCACAACACACTATACCGATTACTACTACACGTGTGTGCGTCTGTTCGCTTTCGAGTGGTTTCAGATTTCTCATTCATATTTATGTTTATTTTTTCAGCTCGCTCAGCTGTGTGTATTCTTTTTAACCACTTTGTTTGTAAATTCTTCCATTTCTTTATCTGTTCTTGGGATTTAACATTCTTTCCGTCAATGTTATCTTTTAAATCATTATCATTTTTATTTATTACACAGTTCATATACCTTTTTTCATCTTTTTCCGATTCGCCATCATAGAATGCTATCTTTATTTTACATTCCGAAAATATATATTCAATCATTTTACTCACTATTGTAAAATCTAATTTATCTAGCCCACATGCTATGTATGGTAATGCAATAAATTCACTTTATTTTCTAACATATGATCCCGTAATTTAATTATTGACGAATATAAATCTGCGTAGAGAGGTTTCTCGTTACTCCTCTTTTTTGTTACTAAATAATATATAAAACGATTTTCATTTTTTAATATAGCTAGTCCACCCTTTTTCTGTTTCTGTTTCAAAAGCTGTTCAACTCTACCAAATCTTTCTTTAAATTCAACTGCTATTCCTTGTGACATACGTAAATCTGAGGCTACACAATGACCCAATGCATACTTGCTAGATGCATTAAACAAATCTCCCTTATTATAATTTATTTTGCACAACGACTCTATCGTTGGAAATCTACTAATTTTCCATTTTAGAAAATCATCAAAACTTTTACAATCGTGCCCTATCTTATCAATTCGCTGATTATTTATTTCTCTTTTTACGTCAATATTTTCCGTTTCAGTACAACCTATATTTCTACCATTTCTATTCTTTTGTACGATTTTCCCTGACTTTGATATAACACGCTTTTGCTTTCTAATGATACCATTTACATTTTCTCTAATCATTTTATTTATATTTAAATTATCTTTCTGAAAATCATGTACAGTATTACGATTAATGTCGTAAATAACGTTTCTGTATATTAAAATACCCTTTCCAAAATCTACAATTATCCCAAATTTACGAAGAAAGTCTAACCCAATTATACCTGTCCAATTTTCCATATTTTCTACAATTTCAAAATCAAAAGTCACATTATCCCCAAATAAATCTAACTTTAATCTGCTTTTACCAAGTGTATGTATTTTATTATTTTGTGCATCTCGCAAGATATTTTGCGATTCTGTAATTTTTTTCCTTTTTTAAACATTCTCTAGTTAGTAGGCTGGCGCCTGCTCCACTATCTATAAGAACGTTGCAATTTTGACCATTAATTACTAAATTAAGAAACCATTGATTATCATGAAATGCCGGTACATACAACTCTGTAAGATTACCCTTTTTACTTATTGAATGGCTTCTACGTCTCGGGTAGTGAGTGAAGCCATCAACCCGTTTAAATTATCCTCATAATTATTGGACGCGCGTAAATTTCTTTCTTCTACTTCGCTTGGCTTATTTTCGATGCTGCGAATATTTCTGTTACTTTGGAAAGTCACTTGTCTCTGATTTCTCGCAGGACTACGGCTATCATTATATTCTTGGAGGACTCTAACTCTCCCTAATCGGTCATTACTTTGACTACGGTTTTCATACCTATTTGAACTGCGATTTCTTTGAAATCGATCTCTTACGTCCCTTATCTCCCGTTGAGGACGACTACGACAATCTCTCTGAAAATGTCCTACTCTGTTACAATTATAACACCTTGCACCATCTCTTTGCCTATTATTAAACCTTCGGCTTTGTGAACCGCTACGCGAGTTGCTAGGTCGCATAGACAATTGATTATTTTGAGATGTGCGATTTACATAATAGTGGTCGGTTCTATTTATTCGGTTTGTACCACCTGTAGCAATCTCTGCTACGTAGCCTTGCTTCGATGAGATTAAATCATCGGTTTCTACCCTTTCCGCTATTTCAACGGCACTATTAAAACTCTTGGGATCCGCGGCCCAAATAAACTTAGAATATCTCGGCGATATCCCTTCTTTAAATCTTTTTAAAACGGCTACTTGCAACTCAATCGTAAGCTTCTTTTCTTGCTCTTTATCAATTGCTTCTGGTACACATTTTGACCCTAATGCCCATAACCTTTGTGAAAATTCATAAACAGTCTCGCCATGTCTTTGTTTACAACCCCCGAACTCAATTTCCGCTTGTCTCAGAGCAGATGGCCCTTTTCTGCTATATCTAGACAATAATGCATTACGAATACTCATATAACTACGGTTCTCACTTTGAACCTCCGAATTAGACAAAAGATATTCAGCTACATCAGGCGACACTTTCGCAAATACGGTAACTGATTGCACCTTATCGGTCCAATCCAACAACTCTGCCATTTGATTCACCGCATTTAAAAATGTTGCTATGCTACCTGTACCGTCAAAGAATGGTATATAATTCAATCCTTTCAATTTAGGAATTTCTGGGGCAATATCTACGTTTGGTTCATTAGTTGTCATTTTAACTATTTGGAATAAACTTTAAATCAAATAAAAACCTTTAGTAAGCTTCAATAAACTACTACAAATATTTTAAAATCTATTTTTTTTTTTAAAAGTAAACAATACCTTACACGGCCTTAGTTATTTTAACAAAACTGTACTCTTGTGATTTACTTTTTGAAACGAAATGGAACGTCTAGTTGTTTATATATACATAAAAATAAACAAACAAATTATTTTTAAGTAGGTCAAACAAAATGCTAGTATATTTAATATAGACTGTTTTTAGAACAATAAAAACTCAAATAAAAATTAAGACAAACAGTATTTATGACAAAAGTATATTACCGAATTGTAAATTGATAAAATTATTTTTAATTATTAGTGAAATAAAATCAAATAAACTATTTTATGTAATACTCAATATTTTCTCATATAATCTAAAAATAAATTCAAAATAATTTCAAATAAGTTGTGTTACAAATTTTTTAATCGTTCCAATCACTTAATAAAATTACAATAAAACAAAAACTACTTATTTTTTCAATTCCTGTTACAATGACTCTAAACTTTATACTTTATAAAAACGTGCCACTTTACTTGTGAATTACAAAAACTATTTTAAAAAATATCCCTTATTTAATTACGGTTAAAACAAAATATTCCACTTTAACAAGTTATGGTTTAGAAAAATTATCTACTGTTTAGTTCCTTAAATTTATTCCCCTTTTACAAATACTTAAAATACCCCACTCTTTGATTATTTAAATATTCCCTTTCTTTAATTATGCTGATATCTTTTCTTTTTCTATTTATTAATATGCAGTTGCTAGTTGCAATTAATAAACTATATTCCTTTTTTCCCAATTAATCCTTTTTATCCGTTTTTCCCAGTTATTACAATTTATTCCTTTTTTTCACAATTAATAAAACTTATTTTTATTTCTTTTTCCCAGTTACTAAGATTATCCCTTTATTTTCTCAAATTAAATTTTCCACTTAATGCCTTTTTCCAATTAATCAAATTTCTGCCTTTTTTAATATCCCACAATTTTAATACCTTTTTTAACGTATCTCTCTTTTAATATATCTCTCTTTTAAAATACCTTACAATTTCTATACCCTTTTTCTTTTAAATGACCCCACAATTTCAATACCTCTCTTTTAATATATCCCACAATTTTCGTATCTCACGTATTTTCGTATTTTAACGTATCTCTCTTTTAATGCACCTCTTTTTAAACGACCCCACAATTTTTAAATACCCTTTTTCTTTTAATTGACCCCACACCTGACACCAAAATGTAACCCTACCCCGTATATCTACTACTATCTATATATGGTGGTAGTTACTTATTTTATGAGAGCGATACTACAATCGTCTCATGCGAAAGTTCGTTTAGTGATCTGGATCACCTTGAGTCGGATGACCAAGCTAATTGTGGAGACTTATATCTCTATCAGGACTTATTACCTCATCTAATCATATTACATAAATATATTAGGTTTTACTTACTTTTTGTACTTTCTCTGCAGGCAGCTTCCTCTGCTTTGGACAATCACTTTAATTAACGCGACGCGATTCTTAACTCTAAGTACTTTTATAATTAAAACAAGGGAATCATTAACACTTAATTCTTTATTATTCAAAAACTTAATTAATACAAATCTTAGTACTTTAATAATCTTTGGGGCAACTATGGCGACTGACTTAAACCGAACGTGTGATCTGATGGTCTGACCCCCTCTCCTTTCTTAAACTCAGTTTATATAGCTTAAAGCTCTTTGTTTCAAAAGATGACCTCATTTAAACTTATTCCGTCATCTTGAATCTCCACGTGCCAAGCTACACGTGTCTTACACAAAGGAAGTTAGTTAATATTTCTCTTAAAAGTTATTGTAAATACTGCGTCAGCAATTTGAATATAATACTAATATTCGGACATGGTTCTATCGATAAAGCTATACTTAATGTAAATAATGTTCACGACATTTAGACGCCTAAAACTATTAAAAAGACTTTGTATTTGAACCTTCCAATGGTTCCTAAATAGTTAGTTAAAATATATTATCAATAATTAATGAATCTATAATAATCTATATATATATATGGGACTGTTACATTGCTTTCCGTTTTTAAATTAAAATCTATAATCCAATGATTATAATTTTATTAGTCTTTCCCGTATTTCTAGATTCATTCATAATTGAAACCTTAATAAAATAAATGTAATTTAAAATTTAAATCAATAAATCAATCATATATAGTCGTTGATAATCAAAATAATTCTTCTTTATCTGCTTTATGTAGGTGATTTTGTTCTCATAATTTCATTTCAAAATGCGACAAACTTTGATAAATAAGTGAATACTTTTCTTCGTTTCGAATACGCTCTGCCTGGTTTGTTTTCGAATGCGACCTTGTCCTACTGCTTTGCATCTGGCTTCATATTCCATAGCTCATATAAACAATACTAATAGTTTTTAATGTCCATAGTATTTGTAAATTCTCGTTCTGTTTACAATACTTGTAGCTTAATACACATGTTTTCTTTTTAAGTGATTACTGCTTCACTTAGACCCTTCATTTCTTCTGGATTATTCACGTACTTCGTCATTTTGTATTGTTTTCTTCATCTTTTTCAATTTGCATCGATTTCATCGGAATCTTCATCTCATAACGGCTTGCATTCTGGTAGTTCCTCTCGTACCTTCGATCATTGACTTGTTCAAGTATTCACACTTATTACCTTAGTCTTACGCATTATGAAAATCAACTACTAGTCTCATCCTTCAGTTCCTTGTTGTTGTAAATGCTGCAATTTATACTCTTACGTAATTATCTTAATTATAAATTCATTTTCTATCTTTTTTCTATAATTTCTTACAATTGACATAACAAATTTGGCTCTTATATAGCTCTTTTACTAATAATTCGATTAACTTTACTTAGAAGTTATAGTCATTACAAAATATGAATTTATTTCATAGCATCTCTTAATTTCTAGTTATTTTAATTATATTTTAAACGTAACATGTAAATATCTTACGGCATGTGTTTCTTTTTTAAATATCATCAATCTCTTCTTATTACTTTTTTTTCTTTGATTGTTCTATATATGTTTTCAAACTTTGCAATATTTATGCCATAAATTATTTTCATACCTCTTACAAACTACTGTTAATTCTACACAATAATGAAATTTAATGTAAACATATTTTTTCCTTTAATTCAAATACAAATTTAACTTTTCTCTTAAATTTAGAATTAATATTCCATACTTTAGTTTATACTTTTATTAACGAATATTTTAATGAACTTATTCTTATTTACTGTATTTTTTCCATTTAACAATTTTATTATATTTATTTCTTTCAAATCAAAACATTATTCTAAACATGGTTATATCAAAAATTATTGTTAAATCTTTTATTATTTTTAAACAACAAAATCTTAACTTGATGGATGTATCTACTCAAATAATATAGTCAAGGTAAACATAATTATTAAACTTCAACACTTGTTACTTGAATTTAAAACAAATTTTTATATTCGCATGTAGTTTTACATGTGTTTCACAAAATAAAATTTCTTTTTCTCTATATTATATCTCAATGCAATTTAACAATACAAGTGTTCAAATTTTCAATGAATACCTCTTATCAATTTTCAAATCTTCTTCTTTCTCTATTAAAATTTCCAAAACGATCTGTGAACAGAAAAACATTTTAATTTATTCAATATTTATGATATAAAATCTTCAAATAAGTCATCTCATCCTGTTTGCTGTATTCATCATGTATCTTGTCATCTGAAATTATATAGCATTAGTATATCTCAATAAAAACATAAAAATAATTATTCTTTAAACGTTATTGTTACTCATGTTTCGTACATCTGTAACTTCTGGTCTAATTTGTATATTATTGTACCCTTATCTAATTTATGTTCTCCAACCCCCTGTTAGAAATCTTATTTATGTTCACTTATATTCTCAAGTGTTAATTTCTTCTATGACCTTTCTGACTCGAATTTCAATACATCTGTTACAAATAACTTTAGTCTCTAATTATATGTTTATTTTCTCAACTCCTGACCTTTCTGTTTTTATGTTTCTTTTACTCGTAAAATATTAAAGTACTATATTAGTCTCATTTAACTATTTTAACGATTAAATAATCCCTTTTTTAAATTGACCTTAACTAATTTATATCCTATTGAAACTCCGACAGTTATAATTAGTTATATTCTACTATTCGATATCCACGGTTGTTTTGGTGCAACGCATCGGCTGCGCAAAGAGTAACTATGCCCAATTGTATCTTCAACTGGATTTTCTATCTCTATATCAATATTCTCTATATTGTCATTATTATCAATATTCGTTTCTATCTCGATTATTTCTTCTATCTCATCTGATATATCATTATTCGTATCACTAGTATAACCCAAATTCAATAAATTACCGAAACCTGTATTTAGATTCGTACCATTTTCTTCATCTTCAGATTCACTTTCTGAATGAACTTCATTATTTCCTGAAAATACCTCAGCTGTGTTACCTTTAAATTTCTTGAGGCGATTAACATGCACTCGTTCTTCCCGTTTTCCATAAATTTCTTTTATTAAAAAATTTACTTCGCTGGTTCTATCAATAATTCTATAAGGCCCTCGCCATACTTTTCCAAGCTTTCTACTTAATCCCGGTGTGTGCGTCATATGTTTCAATAGCACATGATCACCTATTTTAAATTTTACCGGTTCCGACTTTTTATTATATTGTTTAGCTTGTCTATCTTTTGCGGTTTCTAACCTTTCTGTACATAACTTAAAAGCGTTCTTTAATCTTAAAATTAATTCGGCGGCATAATTATCATCGAGGTCGTATCTAACTCTTTCTGGTTTTAATACCTCACCATATGGTAATACCATATCACGACCATGCATTAGAAAAAATGGTGTTTCTTGTGTCAAACTATGTATAGCTGCATTGTATGCCATGACAGCGTAGTTTAAACAGGAATCCCAATTCCTTTGATCAGAATCCACGAAATGTGACAAATAGTCTTTTAATATACGATGACAACGCTCTAAACTTCCGTTTGTCGAAGGAGAATACGCTGATGTTGAAAGTTGCGTAATGTCTAGTCTTTTACAAACGTTTCTAAATAATTCGGACAAAAAGTTAGTTCCTCTATCTGTCAATAAAGCTTTAGGAGTACCATAACGTGCTATAACTTGTTCACAAAATACCTTTGCTACCGTTTCTGCAGACTGATCAGGTATTGCAAACGCTTGCAAGTATTTTGAGAATGCACATTGAACTGTTAAAATGTACTTCATTCCTGAATTACTGAGTACTAATGGTCCTACAATATCTAGTGAAATTCTTTCAAATGGATAAGTAAGCGGTTTAAATTTCTGTAACGGTGCTCGTTTTAAATGAGGTGAAGTTTTTCTCATTTGACAGCTTAAACATTCTTCACAATATCTTTTTATGTCTTGTCTCATTGCTGGCCATACAAAATGTTTCTTTATTATCTGTAGTGTCCCTTTAAATGCCCTATGCCCTGCTGAAGGCGTATTGTGAAACATATATAATATATTCGGTACCATTCGTGTTGGTGCTACTACACAGTCATTTCTATCTGTTTTTTCATTACTTTTCTTATACAGTATACCCCTATCATCTAAATAATAATAATTTTTCTCCCCATACTTTGTTTGCGTTATTAATTGTTTAATATGGGAATCACTAGCTTGTTCATTTTTAATTTGACACCAATCCCAATATGGAACTTCTTCAGCTGCTACGGCTGCAATACTTTCTGTTTCTATTCTACTTAATGCATCGACATTACCGTGTTTTACCCCTGGCCTATAAATAATTTCAAAATCGTAATCTGCTAAAGTTAAAGCCCACCTTGCTAATCTACTCTTCATTGGATCTTTCATAGTCATTAACCAACGTAATGATCTGTGATCTGTTTGAATCTTAAATTTCTTACCATATAAGTACGTACGAAAATGTGATAAACTCCATAAAATCGCTAAACATTCCCTTTCTGTGGTTGAGTAATTTTTCTCACATTTATTTAATTTACGAGAAGCGTATGCTACAGGACGTTCTACTCCATCCTGAACTTGGCTTAAGATTGCACCTAATGCAATTCCTGATGCATCTGTACCTAATATAAATTCTTGACTAAAATCTGGGTAAGCTAAGACTGGCTCAGAACATAACGCATTTTTTAATGCTTCAAAACTTTTCTCTTGTTCAGGTCCCCAAATAAATGTCTCATTTTTACAAGTTAGTTTTGTTAGGCTTGATGATAATTCTGAAAAATTCTTTATAAAACGTCTATAAAATGAAGCTAACCCTATAAAAGATCGGATTTGTTTAACTGTTTTCGGACGCGGATAGTTTCTAATTACTTCCGTTTTTTCTGGATCTGCCTTTACACCATCACTAGAAATAATATGACCAAGATATTGCGTTTCTTTATTCATAAATTCACATTTGCTAGGCTTCAATGTCAAACTTGCTTCTCTCAAGCGATCGAAAACCTCCTTAATTCTCTGGATATGTGAATCTACATCATCGTTACTAAATATTATAATATCATCTAGGTAAACTAAACAATGTACTCCGGTTAAACCCGCTAACACTGCATACATAAGTCTCTGAAATGTAGCAGGAGCTGATACTAACCCAAACGGCATAACATTAAATTGAAGGTGTAAATCAGGTGTTGAAAATGCTGTTAATTCTTTAGATTTTTCGTCCATTTCAATTTGCCAAAATCCGGATGCTAAATCTAATTTGGTAAATAAACTTGCTTTGCCTAATTTATCAAGAGTGTCTACTAAGTGTGGTAATGGAAAGTAATCTCTTTTTGTTATCGCGTTAAGACCCCTGTAATCTATGCAAACTCTGACCTTGTTTTCCCCATTTGCTGCTTTCTTATTTACAAGAACAACATTACTGGACCACGGTGACATTGATGGTTCTACTATGCCATCTTCAAGCATTTGATCTATCTGTTCTCTCAGTACCTGTAACTGTGCATGCGGAACTCTATATGGTTGTTTAGTTATAGGAGGAACATCTTGAATTATTATCTTATGTTTAACTATCGAGGTAGTTTTCAATTCTTGACCCTCTGTTAAGAATATGTCGCGATATTCGTAAATTAGATTTTCCATTTTACTTTGGTCTCTAGCACTTAAATGATTTAACTTTATTTTACTAAAAAGTTCCGTTATTCTCTGTGTTTTATTTATATCATCATTCTTATGACTTCTTTGCTTCCACTGATTTGTAACTTCATGTATAATTTTATCTTCTTTAGCTGTTAAATTATTATAACCTATTTCATCAAATAACTCTATATTTTCAAACCCTGTGTTTACTTCTGCTGATCGTACAGCACCAATTAAAATATTTTTATTTCTTTGTCGGACATGTTCTCTTAATAATTCAACTGTTTCAGTATATTCGTCATCATATGGCTCTATTATACCTATCTTAGTATTTATTGGTATATTTATACTCTTTTGCGTAACATTGGTTATTCTACATATTAACCTACCCTTACATATTGAATTTACACTTCTTGCTACTAATACTCCATCTATACTCAATTCTGGGTTAAAAATCCCATGACCTTCCTTAATGTCTTTTTGAAATGCATGAACATTTATTGTACATCGGGGCGGTAACGTTTCTTGACCTAGTAACCTAACACTATACCGATTACTACTACACGTGTGTGCGTCTGTTCGCTTTCGAGTGGTTTCAGATTTCTCATTCATATTTATGTTTATTTTTTCAGCTCGCTCAGCTGTGTGTATTCTTTTTAACCACTTTGTTTGTAAATTCTTCCATTTCTTTATCTGTTCTTGGGATTTAACATTCTTTCCGTCAATGTTATCTTTTAAATCATTATCATTTTTATTTATTACACAGTTCATATACCTTTTTTCATCTTTTTCCGATTCGCCATCATAGAATGCTATCTTTATTTTACATTCCGAAAATATATATTCAATCATTTTACTCACTATTGTAAAATCTAATTTATCTAGCCCACATGCTATGTATGGTAATGCAATAAATTTCACTTTATTTTCTAACATATGATCCCGTAATTTAATTATTGACGAATATAAATCTGCGTAGAGAGGTTTCTCGTTACTCCTCTTTTTTGTTACTAAATAATATATAAAACGATTTTCATTTTTTAATATAGCTAGTCCACCCTTTTTCTGTTTCTGTTTCAAAAGCTGTTCAACTCTACCAAATCTTTCTTTAAATTCAACTGCTATTCCTTGTGACATACGTAAATCTGAGGCTACACAATGACCCAATGCATACTTGCTAGATGCATTAAACAAATCTCCCTTATTATAATTTATTTTGCACAACGACTCTATCGTTGGAAATCTACTAATTTTCCATTTTAGAAAATCATCAAAACTTTTACAATCGTGCCCTATCTTATCAATTCGCTGATTATTTATTTCTCTTTTTACGTCAATATTTTCCGTTTCAGTACAACCTATATTTCTACCATTTCTATTCTTTTGTACGATTTTCCCTGACTTTGATATAACACGCTTTTGCTTTCTAATGATACCATTTACATTTTCTCTAATCATTTTATTTATATTTAAATTATCTTTCTGAAAATCATGTACAGTATTACGATTAATGTCGTAAATAACGTTTCTGTATATTAAAATACCCTTTCCAAAATCTACAATTATCCCAAATTTACGAAGAAAGTCTAACCCAATTATACCTGTCCAATTTTCCATATTTTCTACAATTTCAAAATCAAAAGTCACATTATCCCCAAATAAATCTAACTTTAATCTGCTTTTACCAAGTGTATGTATTTTATTATTTTGTGCATCTCGCAAGATATTTTGCGATTCTGTAATTTTTTTCCTTTTTTAAACATTCTCTAGTTAGTAGGCTGGCGCCTGCTCCACTATCTATAAGAACGTTGCAATTTTGACCATTAATTACTAAATTAAGAAACCATTGATTATCATGAAATGCCGGTACATACAACTCTGTAAGATTACCCTTTTTACTTATTGAATGGCTTCTACGTCTCGGGTAGTGAGTGAAGCCATCAACCCGTTTAAATTATCCTCATAATTATTGGACGCGCGTAAATTTCTTTCTTCTACTTCGCTTGGCTTATTTTCGATGCTGCGAATATTTCTGTTACTTTGGAAAGTCACTTGTCTCTGATTTCTCGCAGGACTACGGCTATCATTATATTCTTGGAGGACTCTAACTCTCCCTAATCGGTCATTACTTTGACTACGGTTTTCATACCTATTTGAACTGCGATTTCTTTGAAATCGATCTCTTACGTCCCTTATCTCCCGTTGAGGACGACTACGACAATCTCTCTGAAAATGTCCTACTCTGTTACAATTATAACACCTTGCACCATCTCTTTGCCTATTATTAAACCTTCGGCTTTGTGAACCGCTACGCGAGTTGCTAGGTCGCATAGACAATTGATTATTTTGAGATGTGCGATTTACATAATAGTGGTCGGTTCTATTTATTCGGTTTGTACCACCTGTAGCAATCTCTGCTACGTAGCCTTGCTTCGATGAGATTAAATCATCGGTTTCTACCCTTTCCGCTATTTCAACGGCACTATTAAAACTCTTGGGATCCGCGGCCCAAATAAACTTAGAATATCTCGGCGATATCCCTTCTTTAAATCTTTTTAAAACGGCTACTTGCAACTCAATCGTAAGCTTCTTTTCTTGCTCTTTATCAATTGCTTCTGGTACACATTTTGACCCTAATGCCCATAACCTTTGTGAAAATTCATAAACAGTCTCGCCATGTCTTTGTTTACAACCCCCGAACTCAATTTCCGCTTGTCTCAGAGCAGATGGCCCTTTTCTGCTATATCTAGACAATAATGCATTACGAATACTCATATAACTACGGTTCTCACTTTGAACCTCCGAATTAGACAAAAGATATTCAGCTACATCAGGCGACACTTTCGCAAATACGGTAACTGATTGCACCTTATCGGTCCAATCCAACAACTCTGCCATTTGATTCACCGCATTTAAAAATGTTGCTATGCTACCTGTACCGTCAAAGAATGGTATATAATTCAATCCTTTCAATTTAGGAATTTCTGGGGCAATATCTACGTTTGGTTCATTAGTTGTCATTTTAACTATTTGGAATAAACTTTAAATCAAATAAAAACCTTTAGTAAGCTTCAATAAACTACTACAAATATTTTAAAATCTATTTTTTTTTTTAAAAGTAAACAATACCTTACACGGCCTTAGTTATTTTAACAAAACTGTACTCTTGTGATTTACTTTTTGAAACGAAATGGAACGTCTAGTTGTTTATATATACATAAAAATAAACAAACAAATTATTTTTAAGTAGGTCAAACAAAATGCTAGTATATTTAATATAGACTGTTTTTAGAACAATAAAAACTCAAATAAAAATTAAGACAAACAGTATTTATGACAAAAGTATATTACCGAATTGTAAATTGATAAAATTATTTTTAATTATTAGTGAAATAAAATCAAATAAACTATTTTATGTAATACTCAATATTTTCTCATATAATCTAAAAATAAATTCAAAATAATTTCAAATAAGTTGTGTTACAAATTTTTTAATCGTTCCAATCACTTAATAAAATTACAATAAAACAAAAACTACTTATTTTTTCAATTCCTGTTACAATGACTCTAAACTTTATACTTTATAAAAACGTGCCACTTTACTTGTGAATTACAAAAACTATTTTAAAAAATATCCCTTATTTAATTACGGTTAAAACAAAATATTCCACTTTAACAAGTTATGGTTTAGAAAAATTATCTACTGTTTAGTTCCTTAAATTTATTCCCCTTTTACAAATACTTAAAATACCCCACTCTTTGATTATTTAAATATTCCCTTTCTTTAATTATGCTGATATCTTTTCTTTTTCTATTTATTAATATGCAGTTGCTAGTTGCAATTAATAAACTATATTCCTTTTTTCCCAATTAATCCTTTTTATCCGTTTTTCCCAGTTATTACAATTTATTCCTTTTTTTCACAATTAATAAAACTTATTTTTATTTCTTTTTCCCAGTTACTAAGATTATCCCTTTATTTTCTCAAATTAAATTTTCCACTTAATGCCTTTTTCCAATTAATCAAATTTCTGCCTTTTTTAATATCCCACAATTTTAATACCTTTTTTAACGTATCTCTCTTTTAATATATCTCTCTTTTAAAATACCTTACAATTTCTATACCCTTTTTCTTTTAAATGACCCCACAATTTCAATACCTCTCTTTTAATATATCCCACAATTTTCGTATCTCACGTATTTTCGTATTTTAACGTATCTCTCTTTTAATGCACCTCTTTTTAAACGACCCCACAATTTTTAAATACCCTTTTTCTTTTAATTGACCCCACACCTGACACCAAAATGTAACCCTACCCCGTATATCTACTACTATCTATATATGGTGGTAGTTACTTATTTTATGAGAGCGATACTACAATCGTCTCATGCGAAAGTTCGTTTAGTGATCTGGATCACCTTGAGTCGGATGACCAAGCTAATTGTGGAGACTTATATCTCTATCAGGACTTATTACCTCATCTAATCATATTACATAAATATATTAGGTTTTACTTACTTTTTGTACTTTCTCTGCAGGCAGCTTCCTCTGCTTTGGACAATCACTTTAATTAACGCGACGCGATTCTTAACTCTAAGTACTTTTATAATTAAAACAAGGGAATCATTAACACTTAATTCTTTATTATTCAAAAACTTAATTAATACAAATCTTAGTACTTTAATAATCTTTGGGGCAACTATGGCGACTGACTTAAACCGAACGTGTGATCTGATGGTCTGACCCCCTCTCCTTTCTTAAACTCAGTTTATATAGCTTAAAGCTCTTTGTTTCAAAAGATGACCTCATTTAAACTTATTCCGTCATCTTGAATCTCCACGTGCCAAGCTACACGTGTCTTACACAAAGGAAGTTAGTTAATATTTCTCTTAAAAGTTATTGTAAATACTGCGTCAGCAATTTGAATATAATACTAATATTCGGACATGGTTCTATCGATAAAGCTATACTTAATGTAAATAATGTTCACGACATTTAGACGCCTAAAACTATTAAAAAGACTTTGTATTTGAACCTTCCAATGGTTCCTAAATAGTTAGTTAAAATATATTATCAATAATTAATGAATCTATAATAATCTATATATATATATGGGACAAATGCGTAACAAAGGTTTTGCTTCTATCAATGCAATGCTGAACACATTATAACAATACCATTATTCCATATCAAAAATACTACTAGCGAGTACCTCCATATCAAGATTGTATACCAAGATAAACACCACGTCTGTATTCTTTGAGAACACAGACCAACACAGGGCCGCCACAAAAGCACTTGCTGCCGCTCAAATTGAGTACGCAGTAATCAATTTGCGGAAAATTACAAGTGAGTTACCCATTAATACCCCCATCTACTCCAATATAGAATACTTAAACGACAATGGCGTAATGGCGACAATAGACCAATGTCATTGGAAAACACATTAAAAAACAACGAAATAAATACTCTAAACAAAAAATTCTTGAACATTTACAATTCTAAAATTGAAGATTACAGAGGTTCAAATACCCCCAGCCAGTGCTGGAAATGTTTAAAAATGGGGCACAGCTCCGTTAATTGCAAAACCAGTGCAATATGCAATATATGCGCTGGTGCATATAACAGGGAGATTGCCCCATCAAAAATAGGGCTGAAAAGAGGCAGCCGCTCAAATGCGTATCTTGCCATGGTAATCACCATGGCAATTATAAAGGGTGCCCTATATATAGAGCTGCATAGGCAAATATGTGGCATCGAAATAACAATAAAATAACCCCAGCTGTCCTTAAACCGCGGTACGTGTACGCCGCTGCACCACAACATCATTCGTGGAAAACGGGGATCCTTTTTTAGAACCCTCCCTCTTTAGATTTTGCGGAACCCCCGTTCCAAGGAAATACCAATAAAACGGAAGAAGAACCAATGATCGCCCCCTCCCCCTGGAGGAAATTATAAGGACAACACTGCCCCCCCCCTGCACAATCCAGCAGTTAAAAACATTAATAAAAAAAAGAGCAAAAGCCTAGTTGCGAGTAATAATTCCAAGAGCAGGTCTAAAAGTAGGTCGAACTCAGCGGTACGGTTCGCTGAAAATACAAGCTCAACATCACAAGTTACTCCCCCACTACAAGCTCCAAAACCGCCCCCAGGCGTAGTAGAAGCAGGAGCGCAAAACAACACAGAAAGTGGCAATATTGATAGCAACATAAATATTAAATCCCTTATAGCATCACAATCCCCAGTACTGCAATTATTACCTTTAATTTTTTTTTTTTTTTTCTCCTATGGTTTCAGCAATCTGCCTAAGTAGGCAATAAGCTTCTTACATGATTAATTAATTAAGACATGTAAGAGAAACATTCCATTGAATGCCCCTTGTTTTTATATACAATTAATTAGTATATTATATGATACATCGTACACTATTCCCTATCGAGAACCTTAAGCTGAGTCTACTGGTTGATATCGCCTTAATCTGCGGGGTTCCCTGTTCTCACACACGTTCAGTTGATTCGCCAACGCATTGGAATGGTTGATTAATCTATCACTATATTTTGTACTGGATAGATATATTTCATCTTTGATGGATGCTATTGGGATGTCTTTCTGGATGACTTCGTTAGTGACATAGTATGGTGCATCTACAATGAGTCGTAGTACTTTATTTTGAAATCGCTGGATTATGGCTATATTGGAGTTGCATGCAGTGCCCCAAAGCTGAATTTCGTAAGTCCAAATGGGTTTCAGAGGGTTTTAAATATAAGTATTTTGTTGTTCAGAGAGAGTCTTGACTTTCGAATAATTATCCAATACATTTTCCTGATTTTAAGACCAAGCTGCTTACGCTTTGTAAAAATATGCTTTTGCCAGGTAAGCCTTTTGTCCAAATATATACCGAAATATTTAGCGTCATTGGATTGTAGAATTACACAATTATTTATTTTCACAGGCGAGCAAGTTTCTCTGCGCGTGGTAAATGTTACATGCGTTGATTTAGTTTCGTTTGCTTTTATTCGCCATTTCTTTAGCCATTCTTGTATCATATCCAGGTTAATCTGTAGATTCCGTGATGCCGATACTGGGTCTGTGTGTGATGCTAATATAGCAGTATCGTCTGCAAACGTAGCAACAATAGTTTCTGTTGTAGTTGGCAAATCGGAAGTGTAGAGAAGGTATAGTGTAGGTCCTAGGACACTCCCCTGAGGGACTCCTGACTGGATGGGTTTCAATTCAGTACATTCGCTACCTATTTTAACCATGAAGTGCCTATTAGTCATATATGATCTCAATAGTTGATAATCTTGGTACGGAAGTATTTTTTTCAGTTTATATTGAAGACCTATATGCCACACTTTGTCGAAGGCTTGGGCTATGTCTAGAAAAGCTGCTGAACAATATCTTTTGGCATTTAAATCTCTATTAATTGTGTTAACCAACCGATGTACTTGTTCTACAGTACCGTGCTTATTGCGGAAGCCAAATTGATGTTCGGGAATTAGCTTTTTTCATTTATGATACATTTTAACCTCTTAACGTATATATTTTTAAAATAATTTTGATAGTATCGGCAGTAAACTTATGGGCCTATAGGAATTAACCCCTTCCAGTTTTTTCGCAGGTTTCGAAATCATAATTATTTGAGCAACCTTACAACTACTTGGATAGTAGTCTGCAGTAGTTGGTTCTAAGAATTGCATTAAGAATGAAAGTAATTAGTTTTATACATTTCTTAGATAATTCGAATATTATCTTTCCTGTGATTAGATCAAAACCGGGTGATTTCCTAATATCGATTTCTTTTACTGTTGTTTCCCAAGTTTCCTTTGTTGCAATTTTTCTATGAGGAAAATTCATTTGGAAAAGGCTGTCAAGAAAATCCAAAATACCATTTTCTTCTTCTGCTGCCGTTTTTGAAGGATAAGGTTTGAATACTTTCTGCAGATGATTAGCAAACATCGCAGCCTTTACTTTGTCATTGCTTGCCCATTTATTTTTTTCATCTTTGATAGGAGGGTTGTGTATTTCTGGTCTTTTAATCTTCCTTGTTGCTTTCCACAGAGATTACTCCGTAGCTTCCGATGGTGTTAAATTTTCCAGATATTCTTGTATACATTGGTTATTGTGCTCCATTATCAATTCCTTTAGGTCTTTTATAGCTCTATTTAATTTTCTTTTATTAGCAGGTGATTTACATAGTTGCCACTGTTTACATAGATGTCTTTTCTCCATTATTTTCTCCTTAATGAGTAGAAGGTTATCATTCTTCTTCCCTTGGATAGCTTTATGCGTGGGAGTAGCAAACCATGCTGCTGCTTGGATGTTTCTGGTAAGGTGTTCTACTGCTATTTCAATTTCGAGTTCAGTTTTCAGTGGTAGACTTAACGAAATAGACTCATTTAGCTTTGATTATAAAAGATCTTAGTTAGTTCGATTATTGTGCAAGAAAGGCCCAGTTTCTTTACTGCGTATTTCCTCGTATACAGTAATAATCACCGGAGAGTGATCTGATGACAAATCTAAACAGGATTCCGCTTTACACTTTTTTCAAGTTTTTATTTCCCGAGAGTGTTGGTGTAAACCGTTTGCATTCCAAATAGACAATTTATACTTTTGTTGTACTGTCATTAGGCCAATTTACTAACTACGACAGTAAGTAGGTTGAGCATCGTCCCCATCTGTTCCATGAGTCTGGCAAGCATTTCTTCAAGCTTAACCATATTACTGTCTGCTTGGGTGCTTGTTGGTGCTATTTGATCATTAAGAACTCGGGCGTATGATACTCCAGTTCTTATTTGGCTTTCTTGGCTGGGTTGAGCTTGAGTTTGATTGTTCTTCTTTTCACGTATTGTAGGCCATAATTTCTGTTGCAATTGCTTATGTACTTCACATCCTCTGTAGTTTGCAGGGTGATTGCCTCCAAAATTAGCACATTTAACTTGGTTGTCTTTTATTTTGCGGGAGCATTTTTTTGTCTCATGTTGCTCAGCACATTTTACGCATTTGTGTAGTTAGCGACAGTACGCTTTAGTATGCCCAAATGCCTGGCATCTTGTACATAGGGGAACTACTCTTTTGGTACGTGGTGGCTCACATTTAACAATATTAAAATCAAGTTTTTCTATGTTGTATACTTCTTTGTTGTTTCCATTAGTTTTTAGGTCTACATAAAACATAGGTAGAGGTAATTTGGTGACTCTGTGTTTTATGTTATGAATGTTCACTGCTTCGTGGCTAAGACCTAAGAGATCTATCCTCTTTACAAAACTTTGTCGAAAGCTAGAGGATGTCTCCAGTGGGTATAAAAACTATAAAAATCGTCTCGTAATGGTATCGTAATTAATGGCGCCGAACTGTCTGTCTTTTTGCTAGATGAAAAACCCCATATTTTATTACTCTAAGAAAGTAAAGCACCCATCAATCCTATTAGCTTCCCGCCATACCTCACTTACAAATCCGACAGGACCGCACTGGGAGGTGGCACGGCTATCCTTATTCTTCCCAATATTAAACATACCGCAATCCACATCCCTAATACCGGATATCTAGAAAACACTGCAATTGAAGTAACTATTGACCATAAGACTACTGTTTTAATTAGCGCATACTTCCCTCCAAGTCAATCCTTACAACACTCTAACCTATCCCCATTGTTTACTAGCGACCGCGTAATTGTCGGTGGAGATTTAAATGCAAAACACGAAGCCTGGAACTCCCGCTGGACTAGTACTGGAGGGAGAACCTTGCAAAGGTTTGCGCAAATTAACTCTATCAACATTATGGGGCCCGATAGTTACACAATATACCCCTATAATCATCGCCTTAATCCCGATATCATTGATATATTCCTTTTTAAAAACATTTTTAACCATAAACAGATAGAAACTTTTTCGGATCTCTCTTCTGATTATCGCGCAGTCATCCTCCAGTTCGACATCCATATTAACTTTTCCGCTCGCAAAAATAAAATCCCTAATTTTAAAAATATTGACCCCCTTAAATTCACCCTACTTCTAAATTCAAGCCTGCTTTCAGCAAAACTAGTTTTAGATTCCCCTTCACATATTGATTCCGCCATAAATACTCTTGTTGAAAAAATGGCCGACGCTTTACGTCGATATAGAGATAGAAGCACATCATATAACAATAAAACCCTTCAGGAACTCCCACCTAACATTATGCCTTGTACAGATACGTGTGACATAAACATACGACATAAAACATTTTTTGTAATAAGTTTTACAACACATCCACACTAGTACGACATACAATTTAATACGTCGGAACCTTTGATATTTTGAACGACTTCCTTTAACCAATTATTTAACAATAGATCCTTCTTGACGAAGCTTGACAGGGTCTATTGTTCAGTACGGGTAAACAGTCCATCTCAGCAATAATATCGTACCGTAATAATAATAAGGTTGCACTTGTGAAAGTACTAAACGATAAAGTGAAGGTTAGTACAATTTTCATTATCAAATATTATAAGAAATATTTTTGTATTTATATTGTACATGGGTTACGTGTACATAGCATTTTGTTAATTTCAAATATGTTATCATAAGTTAGTATAAAAAATTCACAGTGAACATTTGGTGAAAACATCATTTATTGATTAGTAAAATTTGTGTACGTTGGTTACATAAATATTTCATTATAATTGTATATTTTGACATTGGTTATTAAAATATGTGCCAGGCATATTTAAATAAGTGAGTGGTGAAATGTAATGCGCTGGAGCACTAAATGGATAATTAAAACTAAATTCAGGCTGGTCATATTTGCCCGCTGAATCCTCCCCAAAACAAAGTGTTAATAAGATAATCAATTTTATTTCGGGCATGCTCGGTCCTTAACATTTTCATTTTATTAGCAATATGTACCCCAAAAATACTAAACCGATCTCGCTGTTTATTTTGCAAGTCTTTCTAGACTTGATACGCCTTCTGTACCTGGTCATTGTCGCTGGACTTTCTACATCTACGTGATCCTTGAAATTTTCACTTTGAAGTTCTTGTATTTTTATTGGTTTATTCAATACCTGTATTTTCCATTTGAGACAATTCAGAAAAGCTTTCCTCAAACGTATCCGTGATAATGATATCACTGTCTTTTCTTGAAATTTCATACCCCTGAAAATTATTAAAATAATTTATCAATGTTATAAATATATATATATATATATATATATATATATATATATATATATATATATATATATATATATATATATATATTTATATAAACAAATGTTGATTAAGCGGGCTCGACTATAACTGCGCCCAGGAAATGGCTACCGAGGTAGACGATACACAATAAATAATTCTGTAGAAATGTTTACGGGCGGCTTGATCAAAGGGATAACAATTGCAATTTACCATCCCACATTCCTCATTGTATTCCCCATTTTGTTTTGTTTTGTTTTATTATCCATATCTCCATTCCTTCACCACAGTCATTTCCAAAACCTTTTAACATTCCATTCCCACAATAATTTGCAATCAATATTGTTACAAACTGTAAAATTCCATAAATATATTTTCCAAATTATGTAAATAAAACTGCATAAGCTCTTATTTAAAACTGTATTTATGTAGGAAACACTCTCTTTTATTATCCTTATATGCTATAACCTACATATCTTATTATTTGCTACATTTAAATATTATATTATATTATGCAGGAAATAGCCCATATAATATTTAAAAGATTATTTCAGCAATTTAATAATAATAACATAATTTAATATAACAAACTCTTGCACATAAAAAATTTTAAATACGTCTTATGATATTAAGACCTTTTTGTATTATTATATTTTATATTTAGTTAGTATCTCCTTTTTTAGTTAGTCATTTTTATTTGCATTAAGTTTATTTTCATTTCTGTTTTTGTAAAGCACAAGTTTATTGTTATTATAACTACTAGCGTTTAAGCATTATAAAAGTACCCTTTAACCAGTGGCGCACCCGCATAATAATACCATGTGAAAGAAATATTTTTGCAAATAACGGCGGCACTGCTCAATGCGGTACTTTTGTTATATACCCATACAGGATCAAACCATCGGCCCAGTCTTGGTACAGGCCTGGTTCAGTACTGTAAAGATCTGGGCCAAGTATGCACACCAGTCTTGGCCCAGCTTTGGGAATAGCCTGGAATGATAACATCGTGCCAGGCTTGGTTGTCAAGATTGGGCCAAGCTAGATCGTCAAGGCTGGCCCCATACAGGATCAAACCATCGGCCCAGTCTTGGTACAGGCCTGGTTCAGTACTGTAAAGATCTGGGCCAAGTATGCACACCAGTCTTGGCCCAGATTTTGGAATAGCCTGGAATGATAACATCGTGCCAGCCTTGGTTGTCAAGATTTGGCCAAGCTAGATCGTCAAGGCTAGGCCAAGCTTGATCACCAATACTGGGCCAGATTTGTATACCAGTTTTGGATCAAAAAAATTTAATAAAAGCGTAAGCTAAATATAATTAGCGCATGCTTTAACACACAAATAATTACATCCATATACTTAAATTAAATTTATTTAATTATTTAAATTATGAGATAACATTCATATGACATTAATTTTTAAAACATACTAAGATTTATATTTTAGTCGACATCTTTGTTTATAATAATATACCCAACATCACAAATATCATTATTAATTGTACTGATAAGAACCTAAGAACTAACAAGATCAAAATATATTTTTTTTAAAGTAATGCTTATTTATAATAATAGATGTGATTAGTAATATTTAATTAATAAATATTACTGTATCTAATAACGAGACAGGTACTCTAAAACTTGCTTTTCAACTAGCACTTTGTTATAGATATATATCACAAATATTATTACTGATCGTACTGATAAGAACTTAAAAACTAACAAGATCAAAATATATTTTTTAACGTTATGCATAGTTAGAATAATAGATGTAATTATTAATATTTAATTAATAAATATTACTATATCTAATAACAAGGCCGGTACACTGAGATTTACTTCTCTATCAACGCTTTTTTCCCATACTATAAGGTAAAAGGCCCAGTTTCTGATAGTATATCATTTTGTAGGACATCTTTTCCTCGCTGTGCTCGTCCACCGTCCCTGTCGCCTGCACCAGATAAAAATTTACTGACGATAGTCAATATTTTTATTTTATCCTTTGCATCATGATATTTTGCCTGGATATATTCTGAAAAAAATGAAATCGCAATCAGTAAATCACAATTACTTTTCAACTCGAATGTTGCAACTTACCTTCCATCAGTTTGTACGACTCAATTTGATTGAAAGCTTTCTTACCAACTCCTTTCATTATTCTTCCACATCCACTGTACTCTAATTGCACATTTTTTTTTAGCAGTTTTGTCATTATCGCTGAAATATCATCTTCATATTTCGTGTGTCCAGCAGCTACCATCTTGAATATCTCTTTCTACAAATATAAGTGTATAATTAATTAACAAGTTATCAATAATCAATAACTAATGATGAATAGTAAACGTAATGCGTACCACGGCATCTTGTGTGTCTTCTTTTGTATTAAGATCCTCTTTAAACTTGAGAAAACCTTCAATAATGTCAAACGGTAAATCTTTACCTTCTTTCGAAGCTTGAGTTTTCTCTGGTAATTCCGCTTTGTATTCTACAGCTCGCAAAATCTTGTCGTACCTGTTCGATACCGTTAAAAAAAGGCTTCGTTTCATTTTATCACATTCTCTTACCACGCATTTTTCAATGAATTTTGCGAGACCATCATAGTCGGTTATCCCTAGAAATTGTACGATAACTATAATAGTTTTTCATTGCTATCACTGGAATCAAAATATTTATTATTACACACTGATGAACCACCTGGTTCTGGAATGTTATTAGAAACATTGTTTTTATTCACATCACTATTAATAGTTTGATCACTAACATTTGGTTGAGTAATGTTTGAGTTGGTTAGTTTATTTAAAACTTTGCTTGTTTTGTGTAACGCGCGCCACTTTTTCAATCGAAAATACGAGTCAGACATAGTTATAATATTGATAATAAAACATTTAAATCATACGTAATATATTAAATGACTAATATTAAATGTACAATAACAAATAAATAGAGAACATTTGACTGCTTCCACATAGACACTTGTATATAATATATATAATATATTAATTATTAATAATGTCTGTTTTAAGTCCGAACATGATAGAACGTAATGTCGGCATAACAGATGGTCGTAACACAAAAGGCAGTTAGCCTTGGACCAGGCTTGCGGTACCACTCAAAGAGAGCGTTGTATATGTGTGTATCAAAACAAAATGAATAACAAAAGAAATGTTTGACAAAAGAAATCTTAAAACTAACATTAAAATAAGAAATAAAGACAAGATATTTATATATAAGATATATCTTTTGCATGCGTTTATGAATACCCTCTGTTGGTATAAATGCCTAGTTTAATGACTTCCTCTATTGGCGTTAATTCAAATATTATCAATGCTATGAAACATTTGTTTACAACAAGATTATAAAATATTAATAAAAATTATTTTTAGAACAATTTTTTATTTATTGTGAGTAAATTTCTGTTTATGAATGAGCTTAATTACATAGTGTTAAGTTTCCTAGTGTTGGCCCAAAGTTGGGTGAATTAAGAGATGACCAAGACTCGATTTCACAGTATTGGGCCAAGTCTGAATCACCAAAAAATGGCTCAGGCTTGGTTGACCGAATCTGGTTCAAAGCTGGGTCACCGTAGTATGGCCAGAGCTGAGATTTTCAGTGTTGGCCCAAAGTTGGGTGAGTTAAGAAATGGCCAAGACTTGATTTCCCAGTCGTGGCCCAAGATAGGGTGAACATAGGATTGGCCAAGCCTGAAATATCCAAATTTGGACCAATCTTGGCGCGCCGAAGTCTGGTTTCCCGTGACTGGGCCACGCTTGGCCCCGTTGTCGAACTACGGGGACTCCTGTATGGGATATTAGTTTTAGTTTATTGCATATTTCAATGTACGTTTTATGGCATGCCCAAATAAATAAAGAATAGAGTAATACTCTCCGACCTGTACAGGACCACAGGCCGGTACTTTTATATTCAATTAATTTATGTCTTAATTTTAAGTTAGCTTTAAGTGGTCATGGGCTCATTTAAAGCCTGGAATCGCTATAGGCTCTTCGGGTGGTGGAAAAACGAGACTGTCTTCTGTGCAGCTCGTTTCGTCGCTTCGCGACACAACTCGCACTCGTTTTTTGGACGGGTGACCGTTTTGTCGCATTTCTGTTGCTGATTAAGTAAGTTTTTGCTCTTTAACAAAATGCATCTGTACTTTTTGCCCTACATAGAGTTATTTTTAGTATATTTAATTATTTATTAATTTAATTAATTAATTTTCCCCTTAATTCATTCCAACTTGTAAATTAACTACTTATTTTCTCACCGTTTTGCCGTTATACGCGTTTATTCATAAAAAATTCTTGCAATTTAATTTCGTTTTTGCATTACATCCTAGATTACCTAATATTATAAAACCCGTACATTTATATATAACTCTGTAATCCCTAGTTAATCTACCCATTTATATCCCTTTTCAATCGCGTGTTTGTTATAAGTTCTTATTAGTAAGAGTTGATTGGTGAACACTTATAAATCAGTCAGGTTAGGCGACAATGCGGCAGCTCTTTTGAACGGGTGACCGTTTTGTCGCATTCCTATTGCTGATGTAGTAGGTTTTTGCTCTTTAGCCAAATTCATCTGTACTTTTTGCCTTACTTAGAGCTATTTTTATCCTTCACCACCTTATCCTTGTAAACTCTTCAGGTATACTTGCTATCCTTTTTGTAACGATGTTACATGTTAATTGTTTAATATTGTGAAACCCTGTTAAAATTTTTAACTATCAATAATACTCACATTGCTAATAGTGTTAATCTTCATGCGAGATAATATTTGTTAATTCTCTGCACCTTGTAATTGTAAACTAAATAAAACTAATAAAAATTGTACACTAAATTTATATGTAATTGATCTTGTAATTGTCTTTTCATGTATATAATAAAATTTGTACTTGTATTCATATTGTATTATAAACCAAGTTGTTTAACTATTATACTTTTATGTGATATTTATGTTAACTTATATATACATATTTCCTATATTTATTAAAACTTACCTCTATTGTAATATCCATTAATTTAACTTTTTTTTATAATAATTGTTAATTAGTGCCCTTCTGGCAAAAATTGTATTTATTTGTTATTCCTAACTATGTTTTGTAATATTTGTAATCTATTTGTTGTGTTAATATGGACAATATGGACATTGAGTGTTGAAGTGTTAGTGGAATGAAAAGTGAGTACCTGAAGTTTCATCAGGATAGACAATGATGAGTCGTAGAGTGCTACAAAGCTCAAGTAGAAGAAGCAGCGGCAGAGAAAGAAGGTCGCTAACTCCCAGTCGTGAAGTAGATGTCTTCGAGCATCCTCTAAGGGACATACATGTTGCCACTAATAGGAACAACCAAGGAGTGATCATCTCTAAATATGTTCCCGCTTCCGACGACCTTTTACTACACAGAAGAAAATTGTACCAACCCCTTTGTCTCGGATCGTGCCTGGTAACAATGATAGCCCTAACTCGTCATCTTAAGGAGGAGCATAGACTTTCCAAAATCACATCCATCCATGCATGTCGAGATTGCCTGCAGCTTAATTAGCTAGACCATTAAGCCACAAGTGCAGTGCAACAAACAGAACAACCCACGACACGATAGTTCATCCCTACGCCTGCCAAGACTGTACTGCGACATTTCCAACAATGCAGGGATTAAGAAACCACAACTCGACAGATGGACAGATGGTTAACGGCAACACCACTCTGCCAAGCCCTGAAACGCAGTCAGCGGCCAGAAGAAGACAAAAAGGGAGATGGAAACCTCCCCCGAACTCCACAGTACCAGAGGAAGTAGAGCAAATCAAGAAGAATAAAGAAGCAAGAATTTATACCAAATCTCGTTCCAGAGATTTCTCCTGAGGCTAATAGTTCAACAGCCGCATCTGAGGGAACCAACTCCACTTGGCCAAGCTTCTTCGCTGTTTGCACAAAAGCAACAAGAATAGGCCTCAAGATCTGGCCAGAAAAATGCAAATGCCTATGGATGCCCATCAGTCTTCAGGTGGGACTAAGAGATGCAGATATCCATATAAATGACCAACCAATATACTGCTTAAGGGAAGGAGAGATACAGAAGTCGCTTGGAGCTCCAGTAGGCTACCGTATAGTTCCGAAGTTAGAGGAAATAAAAGATATTATAGACAAGAGGAAGAAGGTTTTGCATTCTTTTCTTGCATCGTAGAAAATAATAAACGCAGTGAAACCCTTTGTCCATCTGATGCTAAATTTCTCTATGCGGACAAACGCCTTCCGAAAGCAGCTGGATGACTGCATGCTCGTGGAAATCAAAAAGACGCTATACCTCCCAGAAAACGCGACTGGACCTTATATATATGGAGAAAGAAGATCAGGTTGCATCGGAATCCCCAACGAAGCTGGGGAAAGCGACTTTTAGTTGATCGATGCTTTTAAGCTACTAACATCAAGAGAAATAGTCCGGAAAACAGTAACCAACTAAATAACGTCTGAGGAAATATCTATCTGGGAAGGAAAACGAAAAATACACTGGTACAGCATCGACACTGAAGAATTCCTGGTCATCAGCTAGATCAGCATCAGAGCGCCAGAAGCTACAATGGGCCTTTGAAACAATTGGCGAAGTAAATTAAATTATTCAAATTAATTATAAACACTAAGTACTTACAGAGTGATATTATTATTTCAATGCTAATACTTCGAAAAAATCATCTTCGGACTAAGAACAGGACATGCGAGATTGACGCATCAATATTTAATCAGTAAAACAACAGCTTCGCAGCGCAGCAACTATCGGCCACAAATAACAGTCCATCATCTACTAGTAACCTGCCCACAATATCAAATGCAAACAACAAAACACAACATCAGTGGTGAACTAAATGACATACTTTCAGACAAGAATAATTTTTTTTGAATTGGGCTTTCTTTGCATGTGTCTGCTTAGAACAGTATTGTTGTATAATAAATTGCCACAGTCAAAGCAAGTAACCTTTGTTTCTCGCGTGTGTTTTTGTTGACTATGTTCCACTACGCTTCTTTTTGTAAAGAACCACTTATCACAACTAACACATTCAAAGTTTTTCACGCGTTTATATGTAAGGCCCCGCGATTTATCGACATGCGTCTGCATTTGTGTCTTTAAATACGATTCATATACTGTTAAGGTTACTACGGTCTTATAAAGGCATGTCTCCTTTCTGTAAAAATATTTTTTTGCACACGGTGCAGCCGTATATGTTTCCGTGCTTTTCTTTCGTATGCTTTTTAAACATTCCGGAATTCACAAATATACCGCCGCATGGATTGCATAACCTGTGTTCGTAATCACTAAGAATCGTATTAGACCCAAAGTCCTCTAGATCTGGTTCCTTTTCTTATTTTCTGGGAATGTATGCTCCACGACTATTCCCGTTTCCGCTATCTCCGCGTCTTCCTTCTCTTTCTTTATATTCATCGCAGTAAACATATTTCAAATCTGTAAGTAATTTAGCAATATTAATAAAATAATAGATTTTTTCCAAAAACTTTTGCAAACAATAGTTGTGAAACTTGTTAATATTTATTATAAGAAGGTTTAATTCTTGCTCAAAATCATTCATTTATATAACGTAAAAGTATTTAATACTAAAGTGACGAACAAAGGAAAATAAAACATATTACTTGTTATTTTATAGACTTTAATACAATCGCGTGACCAGAAAAATCAACAAAACCAGAATAATTGTATCTCTCAAGATAAAACTAAACAAAAAAGCTAAAAATATTTATAAATTAATCATAAATTTTGGGATGATGGTATTTTTCGAAATAAATATTTCTGAAATCTTCAATATCGTTGATGTTAACACTGCTAGCGCTATGTGACAATTAAATATGTTTTGTTAATTAGAGCTTTGCATACCATACAAAAATTTATAACGGGATAAAACCACGTTTACCAACTAAAAAAAAAATACCAAAGTTTTCTAGTCATAGTTTATCTTCTTTGTTGTTTTGTGTATTTGTTTATGATTGGTATAGTAGACTTAATAATAAAAGTAAATAATTCTGTTAATTTTACCATTATTGATCAGTTGTTGTGTCGTATGTAATAAGAGGTTAATTAATTATATTATTATGGATAATTTGTCGTGAGATGTGAGTTTAAAGAAATGTGAATTAGAAAATAAACAAAAAATATAATATGAATTTAAAAGTCTAATAATATAGAATTACCATCGCATTTGTTTCGATTTTTATGGTTAGTTATTTCTTGTATTGGCATTCGATTTTGTACGACCCAGCAGTTACCAGTATCTTTAAATTAATTATAAATACTAAGTAATAACATAGTGATATTATTATTTCAATAGTAACACTCTGAAAACGCTACGAAAATAGACAGGTGGTAGCCGCTAAATTATTAAACAACATGATATCGTTCACGGAAAAAATTAATGCGAAAGTTGGACTTCAAAATTTTAAGGAAAAATTTTCAGAATCGTCAGGAGCGTTACTTCAAATGAACCTAGACAACCTGCATGGGTTTGTCTTTTTTATACTAGCAGTGAGAAATTTGATTATTGACTTTACATTACTATTTGCCATGGGGTATGCTGATATTGAATATGTTAAAGTTTGTACATAAGTACTATCGAAAGCCATATACTCGAATTCTGTAATCACAAAACCTGTGGCTCCATCAAACAATTTTAACCGAGTATCTAGAAGTTTCTTTTATTCAAACCGATCCGACCTTCATTGCATATGCTTTAATGCAGTAACCTTACATTACTTGTTTAACTTAAAAAAATTTAGAGATGCAACACGTGACTCAAAGTTTGATTTTGTAAAATCGTGACCACTCCGTCTCAACGTATTACTCCGACTTGGCAACTACAAATACACATTTAAATGCCACCAGTTCAGAAGAATTAGAAACTTCTAAACCGTTCACACCTCTGTCGGCCTGCAAGGAATGCATCATTATCAGCTAAAATCGTTAACACAATATTGTTGAAGTTAATAATATAATTCTCTTTCTCTCTCTCTCTCTCTCTCTTAATATTTATAATAAACAAGTTCTACATTATTATTCCAGTCATTTTTCCTTTTATAAGAGATGATTATAAAGAATTTATGACATCATATGAATCTATGGCTCATATGACAGAAATGTTAGCAAATACCGGTAAATATTATATTCCTCATCATGCTGTTGTTCTCAGTTATCCACACACAATAAACTGCTCCTAAATAAGCAAATCATCAAACAAGTTTGGTTATATGGTATCCAACTATGCGGATTCTCAAGGAAAACTAACTTAGAAATTATACAACGTTTTCAAAATAAAGTACAGATATGCTTCTAAGCATCATGGCAGACTGCACTGTCATTTGAATGACGAGTTATTTAAAATGTTGGACAGCCAAGCGTTACCTAGAAGACTTAAGAAAAAGAAACCCTTCAAACTACAATGACAATTATTTTATAATTGTGTGTGAAGTGTAAGAACAAAAATATAAATAGTGTAAATTAAGGAAATGTCAATGACAATCCTTAATATCGTATGTGATGTATATTTGTATTGGTTATGGATAAATTGCTGGTTGGTCATTAGACCAGTGTAATTACGTGTATGAATAAAGAATCTGTAGTAAAGGACTCCAGACGTAGCATGAAACTTCGAGTAGTTTTTAAAGGAAGTGCAAACACAAGCACAGGAAGTACATTAAAGCAATATTTATATGTTGGACCAAAATTACAAAAGAATATTTCTCACGTCATTTTTTCATTTCGACTTAACCGTATCCCTGCTATATACTACATCTTAAGTTGATATCGAATAGTATCTCAAAGGGCTCCAAATAATCACATACGTCGTGTACAGGCGCAAATGGTCTTTCAAAGAGTCCTCTACAGATTGGCTCCTTAAAATTGCACCTTGACCGGTGCAGCAAAAAACAAAATGCAGTAAACAGTGTACTTTATAGCAGAAAGGTTACGTCAATTCTTAATACCAGCTGGTGCAGCTATGCCTGCAGAAAATGTATCGAGAAGGCGGACGAGGACCATGAAGAAAGGGCCCTCAAGGAACAGAATTTAAGGGTGAAAATAGGGCAGATGCCCAAATACAAATGGACATAAAAACAAACACACTGAGACAACTAGGCATGAAACTTACAGTACATAGTCAACCTTTAAGATAAAGACAATCCTAAATCAAACTTTCAGAATAGTCGACCCAGAAACACAGAACTCAACCACTGGTGTAAGAATACCTTACGCTAAAGTTGTCATTATTTGCAAGTATCTTGGATTAAAACTGCCACGATAGTTTGGTCTAATAGCCGAAGAAGCAATTCCTGAATTAGGCACCGGTTCAGATTAAAGAGATTGAAATTACGTGCTCTCTACAAAATAAATTTATTTAAAAGTCACGTAATTCCACTCTTCGCAATATAAGAGCTCTTGTGAAAGACGACTCACATCTCTCTGACGACACATCAAATGGGTTTCGGTATACATCGCCACATGATGGAAACTTAGGCGTGCCTTAACTGCAGTTGCTTAATAAAGTTGCAACGCTAAAAAGCTAAGCAAAATTAAGGTTTAATCAGGATAAAGCTGTACCGATAATTATCTCGTCAGAACGCTTTAAAAATAAAGCAATAATGTTAGGTGCAAAATGCGATCTACAAGGGCCATGCACTCCAGAAGAAGTAAAATAGGAAAAAATTCGCTAAAGAGCGGCGAAAAGAAAATCATGAATAAAGATATAAGTACAAGGTCAAGAAGATGCCGAATTAATAACTACGTTATCACTAATAGATGGTTGTAGGATTATACTTTTATGGATCCGAAAAGGATGAGTGATTTGAAGCAAATTTTTTTTTTTTTTTTTTTTATTTTACAACGTACATAATTTACAATCTGTTCTCGAAGAACATTAATTAAATTTTGGGAATATACATAAAAAATGACATGCGAGCTTGCCATCCATCGATGACTCACCCTTTGACTTAACCTATTACATTAACATTTAGTACATATGGAACCTATTCTACACCATATTTGGTAGGTCAATTGGATTTTTACGTTTCAGTCGTCTAATCGGTTTATGCTGGAAAAGTTGTACAACTGATTCATTTGGATGAACTTCTAGTCTTTTTACGTATTTCTTGCTGCTATCCTTAATTTCACTTCTTATATATGGAACCCCAAAATCTTGATGTGTTAACGAGTTTGGAACGAATCGCGGCACGTTAAGGATTTGCTTTAGCAGTTTATTTTGAAACCTTTGTAGGATTTCTATATTTGAATTGCTGGCACTGCACCATAACTCTATCCCATATGTCCATATTGGCTTCAGTATAACCTTGTATAATAGTAGTTTATTGCTGGTTGATAACTGAGACTTCCAGCCCAGAAGCCAGTACATATCTCTTCTTTTACCTTCTAACTGCAACCGTTTCTTCCAGATATGCGTTCTCCATGTTAGGCGTCTGTCCAGGTGGATACCTAAGTATTTTACTATTTGTGCCTGTGGAAGTTGTAAATTATTTAGTGTGACTGGGGGGCAGTAATTCTTCCTTAGTGTGAAAGTTACGTGAACTGATTTAGTTTCGTTTACTTTTATCCTCCAATCTTTTAACCAATTCTGAATCTGTAGTAGTTGTGTCTGAAGTTTTGCGGAAGCAATGACGGAGTCTTCATGAAGTGCCAGAATTGCGGTATCATCAGCGTAGCCCATACAGGAGTCCCCGTAGTTCGACAACGGGGCCAAGCGTGGCCCAGTCACGGGAAACCAGACTTCGGCGCGCCAAGATTGGTCCAAATTTGGATAATTCAGGCTTGGCCAATCCTATGTTCACCCTATCCTGGGCCACGACTGGGAAATCAAGTCTTGGCCATTTCTTAACTCACCCAACTTTGGGCCAACACTGAAAATCTCAGCTCTGGCCATACTACGGTGACCCAGCTTTGAACCAGAATCGGTAAACCAAGCCTCAGCCATTTTTTGGTGATTTAGACTTGGCCCAATACTGGGAAATCGAGTCTTGGTCATCTCTTAATTCACCCAACTTTGGGCCAACACTAGGAAACTTAACACTATGTAATTAAGCTACAAACCACTTACTCAAATAGTGAATCGCTTAGACGAGTTACAATCTGGTGATTGTGTAAAAATTATAAAGAAAACAAATTTATGTGAGTGTACTTATGGATTAGTACAAGATTTTATTGAGTTTGATCAAAAAGAATATTTTAAGTTGAAAAAAGTTAAATTACGTGGGTTTACCCTTTTGTGTGATCATCCAAACAATGTAGTGCAGTTAAAAAATAATAAAATATTTGTTATTGATAGTATTTTAAGTGTTAAAAGTGTTTGCTCAGTAAAACAAGATATAAATCATTTATATGTACACGGAATAATAGAAGAAAAAAGGAAAGAAATATTTGATTATCCTACATCATCAATCGATGTGGGTGTTATGGAAATAATTTCTTGGAAAAAAGAAAAAATGATTTTTAAAATGGCTTACGTAAAACGAAAATGCATTCTAATGAATATGAATAATTCAAAGTTTATAATGACATTATTACATCTATAAAAAATAGCTACATGATTAAGAGTGAAATAACTAGTCGTAATCAAAGAAATTCACTATAATAATTTAACTTATTATTAATGATTACATATTTCATTTAAAGGCATTATTTAAATTTAAAATTTAATCCATACTAGGTATAAAATTAATACATAACTGTTATTTTTTATTTACTAAAAATTTTACGTAAAATTGTTTTTCATTTGTCAATTTTTTTTTTTCATTTATAAAAAAATCTTTTATTTTCATCGAAATTTTGGTAAATTGAAATTTAGAATTAGAAATTAAAAGTAAAAAATACTATTTCTCATTATATTGTATTTCTTTTCTTTTGTCTTGTATTATATTTTTGTTATATATCCATATTTATCTATTGAGAGCTAAAACTGTAAAATATTTAATAACTATTCATAGAAAGAAAAAAAGCGAGAGAGAGAGAGCGCTAGATAAAAACAATACAAAGGGCTGACTATAACCTCCTGACCAGAGATAATAAGAGATGTCCAACTCCATATAAAACCAAGCGGTATTTTGCGATAATACTTGTTACTAACATGCTTATATTTGCTTATATTAATTAATATAAGACCGGTGACTCAACTTTTCTATGTGTTAGTGAGACATGTACTTGGTATATGTATGAGTGAGTATAAATGAATTGAATATTTCAGTGAATCATGGACACCGATACCGATACCAATACGATAGAACTAAATTTAAATTCACGCCCACCAGAACTTAGATATATAATAAATGCTAAAGTCCCTTTAATACCAGTAGTGTATCGATAAAAATTAAAGTTAAAGTGTGCTCTCATGATAAATTATATAAGTGCTAAAGAACTCCAATACACCCCCTAATACACGACTACAGACATCTGTGACACACATATGCGGTTTGCTTTGTAGTTCATCCGCAAGCCTGGTTTAAGGCTAACTGCCTTTTGTGTTATGACCATCTGTTATGCCGACATTACGTTCGGACTTAAAACAGACATTATTAATTGAATCGTCAAGCAGTCAACACGCGCTTAAGCATCTTAGCATTAACAAAATAATATTAAATATTATAAAATAATTAATATAATTAATATATTATATATATTATTTAATAATTAATATATTATATATATTATATCCAAGTGTCTATGTGGAAGCAGTCAAATGTTCTCTATTTATTTGTTATTGTACATTTAATATTAGTCATTTAATATATTACGTATGATTTAAATGTTTTATTATTAATATTATAACTATGTCTGACTCGTATTTTCGATTGAAAAAGTGACACGCGTTACACAAAACAAGCAAAGTTTCAAATAAACTAACCAACTCAAACATTACTCAACCAAATGTTAGTGATCAAACTATTAATAGTGATGTGAATAAAAACAATGTTTCTAATAACATTCCAGAACCAGGTGGTTCATCAGTGTGTAATAATAAATATTTTGATTCCAGTGATAGCAATGAAAAACTATTATAGTTATCGTACAATTTCTAGGGATAACCGACTATGATGGTCTCGCAAAATTCCTTGAAAAATGCGTGGTAAGAGAATGTGATAAAATGAAACGAAGCCTTTTTTTAACGGTATCGAACAGGTACGACAAGATTTTGCGAGCTGTAGAATACAAAGCGGAATTACCAGAGAAAACTCAAGCTTCGAAAGAAATAGGTAAAGATTTACCGTTTGACAGTATTGAAGGTTTTCTCAAGTTTGAAGAGGATCTTAATACAAAAGAAGACACACAAGATGCCGTGGTACGCATTACGTTTACTATTCATCATTAGTTATTGATTATTGATAACTTGTTAATTAATTATACACTTATATTTGTAGAAAGAGATATTCAAGATGGTAGCTGCTGGACACACGAAATATGAAGATGATATTTCAGCGATAATGACAAAGCTGCTGAAAAAAAATGTGCAATTAGAGTACAGTGGATGTGAAAGAATAATGAAAGGAGTTGGTAAGAAAGCTTTCAATCAAACTGAGTCGTACAAACTGATGGAAGGTAAGTTGCAACATTCGAGTTGAAAAGTAATTGTGATTTACTGATTGCGATTTCATTTTTTTTAGAATATATCCAGGCAAAATATCATGATGCAAAGGATAAAATAAAAATATTGACTATCGTCAGTCAATTTTTATCTGGTGCAGGCAACAGGGACGGTGGACGAGCACAGCGAGGAAAAGATGCCCTACAAAATGATATACTATCAGAAACTGGGCTTTTTACCTTATAGTATGGGAAAAAAGCGTTGATTGAGAAGTAAATCTCAGTGTACAGTGTATTAGATATAGTAATATTTATTAATTAAATATTAATAATTACATCTATTATTCTAACTATGCATAACGTTAAAAAATATATTTTGATCTTGTTAGTTTTTAAGTTCTTATCAGTACGATCAGTAATAATATTTGTGATATATATCTATAACAAAGTGCTAATTGAAAAGCAAGTATCAGTGTACCTGTTTTTTTATTAAATTGTTTATTAATTAAATATTAATAATTACATCTATTATTCTAACTATGCATAACGTTAAAAAATATATTTTGATCTTGTTAGTTTTTAAGTTCTTATCAGTACGATCAGTAATAATATTTGTGATATATATCTATAACAAAGTGCTAATTGAAAAGCAAGTATCAGTGTACCTGTTTTTTTATTAGATACAGTAATATTTATTAATTAAATATTACTAATCACATCTATTATAATAAATAAGCATTACTTTAAAAATATATTTTAATCTTGTTAGTTTTTATGTTCTTATCAGTACAATTAATAATGATATTTGTGATGTTGGGTATATTATTATAAACAAAGATGTCGACTAAAATATAAATCTTAGTATGTTTTGAAAATTAATGTCATATGAATGTTATCTCATAATTTAAATAATTAAATAAATTTAATTTAAGTATATGGATGTAATTATTTGTGTCTTAAAGCATGCGCTAATTATAATTAGCTTACGCTTTTATTAAATTTTTTTAATCCAAAACTGGTATACAAATCTGGCCCAGTATTGGTGATCAAGCTTGGCCTAGCCTTGACGATCTAGCTTGGCCCAATCTTGACAACCAAGCCTGGCACGATGTTATCATTCCAGGCTATTCCCAAAGCTGGGCCAAGACTGGTGTGCATACTTGGCCCAGATCTTTACAGTACTGAACCAGGCCTGTACCAAGACTGGGCCGATGGTTTGATCCTGTATGGGGCCAGTCTTGACGATCTAGCTTGACCCAGTCTTGACAACCAAGCCTGGCACGATGTTATCATTCCAGGCTATTCCCAAAGCTGGGCCAAGACTGGTGTGCATACTTGGCCCAGATCTTTACAGTACTGAACCAGGCCTGTACCAAGACTGGGCCGATGGTTAGATCCTGTATGGGTAAGAGTCACCAAACCCCTAGAACTGGTTCATTCTGACGTATGTGGACCAATGGAAACCCAGTCTCTCGGTGGGAGCAGATATTTTTTAACATTCCTAGATGAATATTCTAAGAAGATTTCAGTATACTTTCTTCACAACAAGTCTCAAGTGCTCAGTAAATTCAAAGAATTCTAGCAAGAAGTTGAAAATCAATTGGATGCTCGTATAAAGGTTCTTCGTACAGACAACGGACTGATTGACGGATTGACAAAGCCTTCTCTGATTACCTGAAAGGTGCCGGAATCATCCATCAAACCACTACACCATACACGCTTGAACAGAATGGGACTGCGGAACGCATGAATCGGACACTAATTGAAAAAGCGAAGTGCATGCTACTCAACGCTGGTCTGCCGAAGTTGTATTGGGCAGATGCAATACACACTGCTGTTTACATCATCAATGGTTCCCCAACCAGATCCGTAGCTTTCAAGACTCCTATGGAAATGTGGTCTGGACGCAAATCAAATGTTAATCATATGCGTATATTTGGCTGCGAGGCAATGGTTCATCTACCTAAAGAACAACGCAGAAAATGGGACTCAAAGGCTCACAGAATGATTTTCATCGGATACTGCGACCATACAAAAGGATACAGATTCACATTACTAAATACTAGAAAGGTAATAAAGAGCAGAGATGCTACATTTCTTGAATCCACAGTGAAGAGAGACTTTGTTTCGGTAGAATTGTATGAGACAGAAACTGAAAATGACAAAATAAATACAAAAAAAGAAGATGTAAGAGAAAAAGCAAAAACGGAAGAGGACAGCTTGATTGACAACGACACAAATTCAGAAAGTTCATATGAGACAGAAAAAGGAAACTGGTCAACATCCGACAGTGAATACTTACCTAACACCAGTATTGATTCTCCTCCTGTCAGTAATGTGACATTGAGACCAAGAAATAAAATAAAAATTAAGAATTTCAACTGTCCATGTATTACTGAAGAACATACTCATCTGTGTTTATTCTCATCCTGTGTTCCTGTAACATATGAAGAAGCAGTACATTCAACAAATAAAAATGAATGGATAAAGTCAATCAATGAAGAACTTGATGCTCATAAGAAAAATAAAACCTGGACATTGATAGAAAAACCTCCAAATGCCAAAGTGATCGGCAGTAAATGGGTGTTCCGAATAAAGGAAGAGTCAACGGGTTAACGGTTCAAATCGAGTCTTTGTGCTAAGGGATTTGCACAAACCGCAGGTATTGACTACACAGAAACCTTCGCTCCGACTGTAAGGTATGATTCAATACGTTTATTGCTTTCCATGGCTATTCAAAATAAAGTTAAAATCTTACAACTTGATGTAAAAACTGCATTTTTATATGGTGAACTTGAAGAGACCATACTTATGTCTGCGCCTGAAGGTCTATCCTGTGAAAACAACATGGTATGCAAGCTCAACAAGTCGCTGTATGGTTTAAAGCAAGCCCCCAGAAGCTGGAATAAAAAATTTGACTCAATATTAAAGAAATTTGGCTTCATCAACAGCAAAGCTGATCAATGTGTGTATGTTGGTCATGTCAATAATGAGAAATGTTATCTTTGTCTGTATGTGGATGATGGCCTACTATTTTCTAAAACTGAATCCACTCTGAAAGAAATAACCAAAGAACTACAATCTGTACTGGAAGTAAAAATATTGAACACACCAAGTAATTTTGTGGGCATGCAAATTGAGATATTTAGCAACGGTATTTTTATACATCAGACCAAGTATGTTGAACAACTGTAAGAGAAGTTTAACATGACTGATGCTAACCCGAACACTGTTCCAGTGGACCCCCATGTCAAGCTACAAAAGGGAGATGGAGAACCAGAGAAAAACTATCCATATAGAGAAGCTGTGGGTTCTCTCATGCATCTGGCTACAGTCAGTCGACTAGAAATTATGTTTGCCGTGAGCCTGGTGAGTCGATTTTTAAGTTGCTATAACAAATCACACTGGAATGCTGTCACGAAGATCTTTAAGTACCTGAAGGATACTAAAGATTATGGCCTGAACTTCTCATCAACATCAGAGCCACCAGCTGTTACTGGTTATAGTGATGCTGATTATGCAAATGATATTGATACAAGACGCTCAGTTACTGGCTACGTCTTCATAAAGAATGGTGCTGCTGTGACATGGTCCAGCCAACGCCAACAGACGGTTGCTCTGTCAACAACAGAAGCTGAATTTATGGCAGCCTGTGCTGCAACAAAAGAAGCTATGTGGATAAAGCAAGTGTTATGTGATATTGGTGAATATAAACAAGATATTATGTGTTTACATTTGGACAATCAAAGTGCCATCAGTGTAATAAAGAATATAAATTTTCATAAAAGATGTAAACATATTGATATTAAGTATCACTTCATAAAAGAAAAATATTCTCAAAAGATTACAGATCTTAAATCTGTAAGCACTGCTGATCAATATGCAGATATATTAACTAAAGCATTGTCAAAAGATAAATTCCAATTCTTAAGATCTAAACTTGGTATGTTTAACTACAACTCTTTTGTTAAGTGATATGTTAGAATATCTTGTAGTATAACTTGATTAATATTTTCATGTTTTTTTTTGACACTCAATTAATTATGATTTGTTGTTAGAATATCTAAATTTAGAGGGAGTGTTGGATTTAAATTTAGCGCCCTCTCTTCTTCCTTTTCTTCTTTCTTTTTACACTCGGTAATACTGTAAGTAATTTTATACTCTGTGACATCTTAATGCAAGTGTACATTTAGTTAATAAAATAAACCTGATTAATATAAAATATTAGCTTATTTCTGCTAAATATAACACCATATCTAGGAATAATCTGACTCTGAATTGTATTTTCGTGCGCCTGAATTGTAATGTGTCTTTTGTGCGATTCTGCACAGGCACAACAAACATTTTCCAAATATCCATTTCCATCGATAATACGGTCACGATTATATTTACGACATCCAATTTTAGCCTTGTACATTTCTACGTTTCCCCGATTCCACCTAATTTTGTAGAGTAATCCTGCAAGAATTTGGCGTACATTCTCTCGACTAAGAAAGTCGACAACCGTACTACTCGAAAAATTCAAATTATTCATAATAAACCTTTGCCTACGTGCTGCAACAAACAATAAATAGGCAACGATGCTTACAATTTTTTCAATAGGTATACGATACACGATCAAAAGTATTTTTTATTACTGATAAAAAAAAGAACCAATTTTTCATCTGCTGGTGTTTTCGAAATACTGACGGTATTACATTCGTGCATGGTACAGACCGTGTTACATTAAGGACAATGCACATTATTTTTAGAAATATTATCATTCAGGTGCTGTGCCTCATAAAATGTGAAATCACAGTTTTTGCAGGAGTCCATTTTTAATGTTGATATGCACGGGTAAAAACTTTCTGATAAAATGTTATCTTGCTATTTATGGTATAAAGTTTATCTTCCTCAATGCTGAATACAATATAAATGATATAATTAGTGGAGACCCAGACCCCGGTCTTCTTCGGTCAAGTCTCGAGGCTCATTTCCGACGGACTTTGCAAGATTTGGGGGTATGTCCCTGACAAAAATACAAACCTCATGTGCCCGATATGTAGGTTACGCGACATGAATATGTTATGCGTTGGGTTGCCTGAAGCTAATAAAATTTATGACGGATCATCCTACTTTTAACTTGGAGTTTGTGTGCGATAACGGCTGCAATAAGTCATACAAAACGTACAAGAGATTAGTCCAGCATTTCTCACACTGCAAAGACCCATTGTGGTACTGGAGTTTGACTTTAAATGTGACGAATGTGCAATATCTTTTGGGACGAAGCGTGGTTTGAGCCAACCACAACAAACAGGCGCATCCCTTGCAACGTAATACAGAAAGGTTAGCAGGAACACCAGCTCCTGCAGCCGTACAATCTGGAAGGTTATCGAAATGGTCAGAGGATGAGTTAGCAACATTGCCAGAAAACGATAATCGGCTTGATCACCTTAAATATGTAAATGTAAAATTAGCATAGCTAATTCCAACTAAAACTGTAAAATAAATATCAAACAAGCGACGATTAATACTGGCAAAAACAATTCAGGGGGGGTCCAATCAATGTGAGCATGAACTTACACAACAATACTCAATAAAAAAACATTATTTGATTAAGTACATCGATGCCGAATTTGTTTATTGTACCGTATTTTACGGTTTTTTTTTTATTTTTTTGGTCGCTAAACAGCTTTTTTCCGTTGTTTTATTCATATATTTAAGTTTTATTCAACATCGATGCAATAGATTAAATCTAATCAGAAATTAATTTGCTTGATCAGTTTTTTTTATTAAGTTCCTTAAATAATTTAAATAATATAGTCGATATATAATATTTACTATTTAAAATTCCATTCAAACTTATATTCATTGTAATGTTTACATTTCCAATATTAAATTATATTTAGTGTTCTGATTGATTTTGATCGCCGCATCTATTATTATTTTGTTTGTACAATTATTTAATTCTGTTTCCATTAAACAATAGATTATTTAATTGAAATTTTACTGTGTTTTTCATAATTTTATTTTTGCCTAAAGTATTAGAATATTTGATCGTTATTAAATTTGTGATAGTAAATTTGTAACAATTTAGTTTTCGAATAACTTTATCAGCTCTGTTGTTTTATAAGGTTCATATAGGTTAGTTTCTCTCTCGAACAGAGGTTACGTTTTATCTATTATTATATAGTATTTAACATATAGATGTTAATAAGTTCTTAACCCTAATGGGTATATTACGCATTTTAACAAAACTATTTACATATACTTAACAAATGTTTATTTCTTTTCGCAATCACTTTTATTTCATATTTAACAAAAACATAGAATTTAAGCACATGTATTTAAAATCGTAAACAATTCTTATTTCAACACGTACAGCAGTTATTACTCACAAATACTAATGCGGTTTATAAGAATAGCAATATCTTTCTTTCTTCTTATTCTTATGTAAGGAACAATACATAAATATTTTAATAATTATTTATTTGTTAAACAGATAAACCATCTCTTAATACATCGCTCGCATCGCTCAATATGTCCGATGGTCTGATGGTTTGCGGTTCAATGGTGAATAAGTAAAATAATTAATGCCGGATATCTACCTCTCTCTTTCTATCCGTTACATGTCCGGTATTTATTAAATCTCGTATTTAATACGTAATGGTAACACACATATGGCACTTATATTCAAATAAAATAAATAGCTTAAATGTAAATTACCTAAAACCTTTCGCCGGTGGATACAAGTATATTATTGTGTTATGTAGGTCTGCAGGTTTTTATATTAGTCAAATATCATAAGAGTTTAATACAAGCATACATAGAAATCGCAATACCTATGGTTATAGCAAGTATTTACTGGAACAAGAAAATATCTGCAGATTTCGATTCGGATAAATAATTTGTTCAAGAAAAGTTGAATATTACTTGAATCTGTATTTGTACACACATGAATTGTGTTCATGTATCTTTTCTTGCACTAACTATTTATCTCAATCGTAATCGTATCAGGGGCCCTATTCCTGAATTTTGCGAAAAATGTTCGCAATCGATCAGATTCAATCGAAACGAGTGATCGATCACATTTAAAAACACTATTCCTGAATTTACTGTTCGATCGTTCACTTGTTTGCTCGATTTCTCTACTCGTAAATTTTCGTAAAATTTTCAGGAATAGCACTTTTGAGTAAATCGAGTGATTTTTACGGAAAGAAGAAGAGTTTACGATTCGATTGAACTCAGGAATAGCGCCCCAGATCGTGTAAAGCGATGAAAATAAATCATATAGCAGGAAACTGTAAAAGTAGCCGTAAATAAATCTTGGAGCGGCATTTTTAAATATAAAGCGCAAGCTTTAATTTATTCTTTATCGCTGACATAAAAAATAATGTAATTTATGTACGATTTTACTTGTATGCTCTTATTTCATTATAATAATGTCAAAAAAATAATTTTAAAAAATTAAGTAAAAAATTAAACACATGCTTTTCATATAAACTTTGTACAATTGCTATGTAAATATACTTTTTACTTAAATTTAAATAAATTTTACAATAATAAATAATTATAATAACAATAAATTTTATTTATTTTTGTATAAATGTATTTGTATTAATACTAATAAGTTGTAATAATATAATGTATTAATTTAACATTATTAATTTAGTTACTATAATCAATTCACATATTTTTACATAAACACAAAATAATCTTTAAAATGTTACATGTTGTATTTATTTGTATTGTATATACCTTTTTGATCTTACAATCTGTATATATTTATTTCTCATTTTATTTTCTAAGTCAATAATTGTTAAAGATCTAATTCAATTCATTTATTTATGTATACATATTGTAATTTACAATTAAAATCTATCTTGTTCTTGTTTCTCCTCCTTCTCTCTCTTTTTCTCTTACTTCCATCAACCATACTCATATACACTTTTCTTTAGATCTAAAAAATATTGACTTGGAAACATGAAAGATCCTTTTTATTACAATTATAATCCAGTTTCTATTCTCTATCTCTAAATTTATTCAAAACCTTAAAAAAAAAATTCTTTTTAGATCTTCGACCTCAAAAATGTTACATATATGTAAAATGATCCATATTTTGTGTGTAATACGTAAGCACCAAATATTTACAATTTATTTATTTGAATAAAATATATTAGTACTTTTATGTCAGATATATGATCTAAGAAAAGTTAACCAGTAATCTCTTAAAAAATAATATAACAAAAAAATCTCTTTCTAATACAAATTTCACAATGCACGATTATTTTTCGTGAAGTTTACTACTAAGTAAGTCTGGATGACCTGTACTAAAACAGTTGATACGTCGAGCAAAATAAAAGAATTTAATATTAAATATGAACACTAAAGCAGAGTAACCATATGCATTCACTTCGTAATTTAAGTAAGACGAAGTGCAGTGCTAAAAATTGCCAATCGTTTGTTTGTCTAAACTGGTCTAAGCAAAATGTCCTGTTAAAACACACAATATTTTATGTTATTTTGCTATTATAAAATCTTTTTATTATAATTCATAAAAAGTTTCAGTATTATAATTCGTAGAAAGTTCAGGTTGAAATAGATATACGAACAAGTACGATAACCAGCGGATCATTTCATCAAATATAATTAACTTTAAAACGTAACTTGTCAATAATTTTAATTTGCAAGAATTTTAATACAATTAATAAAACAAACATTTATGGAAACTTTAACATATTCAAAATAGTTCCTAGACGCATTATGCACATTTCTAGACTTTTAATATTACATGTATTATATTTTATATACAATTTTATGAAGATTATGAAATATATAAAATTATTTTAATAATTTATCTATAAAGTCTATTTGTAAAACTTATACCATTATCTTTGAACTCAGTTTTAAGGGTTATTTCATATTAAGAAATTGCATTTTCATTGTTCTGTTTTGATATAGTCTATATATATAAAAGAAAAAACCGTATACATAAATGAAAACCAACAGTTGTTCATCTTAAGAGTCTTTTTGACCTTTATCGGTAAACTTTTGAACGATTTTTCTGTTGTATAGTTAAAAACATAATAAAATTAACCATTTTAATGCGGGAGGCTTTTGTAAAAATCATTAGTATAAGACGAGCCTTATAAATATATTATATTATAAAATCTATCTAAATTTTACATTATTCAGTTTTCCATTAACTTTATATTTCCTATTAGTGTAGAGAACTCCACGCATTTATATTTTTTAATATAGTCAAATAATAAAGTCAGAAAACGCAAACATATTATTTACGAAGAGGGTATCTATTATTATTGAAATGTATTTGTCTAAATAATTCCACAAAATGAATTCAAATTGTCATTTTAGATTATGATTATGTTATGTTCATTTTAAAGATTTGATTTAATAAATGGTTTTAAATATAATTCAAATGATTTATTTACAGGTTCAGCATTAAGAGGACGTTAAGCTGCTTCTTCAAACAGTCGTTCATAAACGTGACCGTCGCAGAAACCCAATGCAGAGGATAATACTGCGTCTGATATGTCAAATCCATCAACAATTCCAACAGCATTTGGTCGAAGTTGACTTAATAATTTTTCTAGTCAATTTTGAAGATCGCTGATGTCTCTTTCACCCAAAGAAGTAAACTGAAAAAAATAAATATTTTTCATTCAATTTTAATTAACAAAACTTTGAAAATTTTAATAATAACTTACTCTTAGAAGGTCATCAACACATCTGAGCGCCCAGTACACAGCATATAAATCAGTTAGTTGCAACAAAACTTTCCCCAGTTCTTTAGAAACAGTTGGTGATCTGGTTTTAACTTTGTCATAAGACTTTTCCACTAAAAATGCTCTGCAATGCGCCTTAAACATAAAAGAAGCTATAATTATAGGTAAAATTTTATTTTATTTGATGCTATACAGAAAAAAGTACCAAAACCTTTTTTATTTAACAAATATTAATATATTTTTTGTATAACGGTAAATAAATGCAAAATACACTCAAAATCTTTTATGTGTTAATCTAATACATTATTAAATTAATATGGAACATTACACCATTCTACCTAAAAAGGTTCATTTACGTCACAATGCGTAAATTTATGTCGGAGGATAATTTCATCAATGTAATTTGATGTTACATATATTACTTTAAAAATTGCATATAAAAGTTAAACTTCTTTTTTGCCGAAGCTCTATATAGAAATGCATCGTTTTTACGAACCTGTATTAATATTAATTAATACAAATCATGAGATACTTTTTGTTTTAAGATACAATCAATTGTTATTTTGTATTAATCGAATTTCGTGCAAATATTGATTTTGGTATAAAGTCTCATCATGTTTGTACTGGATAATAATATTTTGGATATGGCGTACCAGCTCTTTTCTGGTTTGCCGTAATGTGGAGCGCATTTACTTTTATTGTAAATGATGTACGGTGTGTTGCCGTTGTTGCAGGGGTTGTGGTGGTTGAGGCGTCTGCAGGTGCTGCGTTGGATGTGGTCATTGCGTAGGGTGCACTTTCGGTGCTTGATGATGGGGCTGCGGTTGATTGCCTAGGACATCGCTTCGTGGGTGGATTTCCCGAATTCCCTTAGTGCGGTCTTTTACCTTTTACGGGGGGAAAGTGGCCTTGTAGGAGCATCTACGTCCTCCATTGTGACGTCGTCATTCGTGGTTGAAATATTCTGTGTATAGATTGTCACTATCACTCATAGTTTAGCACGCACATGGTTTAAATATATTGTCACTTATTTGTTTTAATTGCCCAATTGATTGTTTAGTAAATACAATATATTCACTTCACAGTGTATGACACAATTGTTTTAAATTACACTGACACTGTTTAGTAACATTTTTACACTTTTCGTAATTCTGTTTCTTCCACTTCGCTCATCATTTTGTATGCATTATAATACGGATTAACACTTCTTAAAAGTGTGTCTATTTCCTTAAATAATTGTTTATTACATTCTTTATTCGCATCTACGGGCATTCCATTAATAAGAGATTCTTCTGGATCCAATATATAAAGCTGAGAATGTTGCGGTCATTTTCCATCTGTCGATCTTGCTGCTGATGTTCGATGATAAATTTGCCCACACATATTCTAAAACAATATGGTGCGCGTCCAGGAGGGTAATCAATATTGGCTTCTAACGATGAAAATGCGAATGCGCTGTTATATGTCCTAATGTTGTTCATAAAAATTTTAGAGTGAGGGTGTGTGCCAGACATTAAAGTTTGCAGTAATGATGTAAATTCATTAGAAGTAGCTAAAACCATCTCAACAGCCATGTCTGGCTCCATGGCCTTCGAACTTCCGCTAAAATTTTCACGGCAGTCATGATCATTTTTATCACGTCCTCTTTCACATCTCATGCATCGTTTATTTATTTTAAAAATAATATAATATTTTAAAAATTGCTAATAGCTGTAGAATGACCTAAAAAATAATTGTAATAATTCAAAATAATTAAATTTTACAATTTTTTAATCTAAAATATTCACTACCAGTTAAATTATTATTCGTTCCTCTTGCTTCTTTTTTTTGCCACCCAGCATCTATACTCAATATTAACTCTACTGTATCCTCGTTTGAAATAAATTTAGGTGATTTTGAACTGTATTTTAAAGAAAAAATTTCTATATTAGTAGTAATACAAGTCATTTCTTAATTTATAATAATGTTAATGAACCGTTACACCTTTGGAGAGCTATTGTCAAACTTTTTTTTATTTTAATGCTATTCCGGCAACTTATTTGAGCAATATTTTCAATAGCGATCTCTACGTCTCTTTCATATCGTTTTAGAAGAGTATGGTGAAACTGTTGGAATATTGAGGGAAACTAGAATATTGTTTAAATGAGTTATTTTAATCCCACCGGTTATAGTTGCTAGAAAATAATAGTCATAATTAAAGAATAGAAAAGAATATAAATTGAATATTACTATCTCCTTTTTATAGAAATATTTACCCATAGCAGTTTCTTCATTAATCACATATTTACCAGTGGTAGTTTGTTGTGATGTTTTAATCTCGTACATTTTTTTTACATCGATGACATTCAATATGAAATGTACTCGCTAGACCCATGACATCTTTTTTTTACAAATCGGAAAGACAGGGCATCATTATACGCATCACACCACATAACATTCGCTATTTTATTGATGTCAATAATTTGTCGGCCTTCAAAAATTGATCCTAAAATGTTAAATGGCATAGTGAGGTTTTATGAAAGGTTTTACGCATTGAGCGTATGTTTGATAATCCTGTACCAAACACCCGACAATTTTTAAAAAAAATTGTAGACAATTTACATGTATAAAAAGAATAATATAAAATATAATATTAAATACAATAATTATATATACCGTAGTTCCAAACACATATTAGCTGAATTATTATCTATTTCTAGTGGTCGTTTCTTGCAGAAATACATCCATTTTTAAATGTCAAAAATTTAAATTTATTCAAATGTCACATGGAAAAAATAAAGAAAAAAGCTGTGTTGCCAAATGTTAAATTCATATCACGTGATAATTTTCTTCCCTGCACCCCACAAATGCTCAAACCTATCCCCACCCTTCAAAATTCTCTATTACACCACGCCCTTGCTCATACATCCTTAAATGATTTCAAATGGAACCTGGAGGAACCCCATCGGCTCAATAGGGCTTTTAAGAGTATGCTTAGCGCAAGCGCGTCCGCCATGTTAAAAACGCGGCAATATGAAAGTTTCGGGCACATTTTATAAATATGGCTGGGCAACAAGTATTATCACCTCTAATATCAGTGCAATTAAATGAAAAATTAATTGACGGTGCTTCATTAGTGCATCCTACCGTAGAAGCCCACAACTGTGTTCAGTTACGACGATGGTTGAAGTGCCATGGTCGTCCTCAAGGAGGAAATAAAGCCGAACTAGTTGAGAGGTTAGGATATATAATAATAATTTAATAGTAATAAGTAAAAGTAATTACATAAAAGAATAATTCTTATTTCTATTTCTTCTAGGGTCAAAAACGCTCTGCGTAATTGTGTGCCAGTAGATCCAGGTTTAGATAAAGGAAAATGGTTGAAGCAGGAAGTTCAAAAAAACCAAAATCATCAAGCAACTAGCACCAATTTGACTTTTCCAGATGTGTGTCAAAAATTTCCATCTAATGATTTACCAAAATCATTTAATGAAGCCTCTATTTATGATTATTTAATTTCATCTTGCATAGTGGAAAAAGAAAATTATAATTCTAGTGATGAGGAAAATGAACCAAATATATTAGATTATAGTACAGCTAAGCCTTTGAAAAGAGGAAAGCTTTATGTCGACAGTAACCATGTTACAGATATTTTTGATTCGAAGATATCACAAGATATTTATTGTCTGAAAAGTAAAATCAAAGCTTCCTATAAAGTAAAAACAAGCTACGCTGTTCGTGCAATGATAAATGTTGAAAGTGGAAATATTTTGCGAGGGACCTGTGAATGTGAAGCATCGAGTTTAGGACGTTGTGCACACGTTGCTGCTCTCCTGCATGTTTTGTTGATGCAATGTAAAGATGCTGCCAAAGAAAACGTTGCTTGTACAAGTCAGCTTTGTGTTTGGAATCAAGGGTCTAAGAAGAAAGAAGCTCATAAAGTTGATTATCTATATAACATTGATAAAAATGATAATAACAACAAAAAAATTAATAAGCAATCCAATAACTATCAAAGTAGTAACATCAAATGTGTAAAACCAGAAGTACAGAAAACATTAAATTTTCGCACGTGACTAACAAATTTTACACGGGTCCAAAAAACGCCCAAGTGTATGGGAACTTGTCATTACTCCAAGTTATGATGATTACGAGCTGAGCTTGCCTAGGAAAGGTATTTTACGTAGTCTGGTGTATAAATTAACTGCTTCCCTGCACAAAGATCAAAAAGTACCAGTAGATATAACTGCTGGAATTCAATCAGATTGTGATAATTGGTGGAAATATAGAAAAATTTTAATTACGGCTTCTAAAATAAAATATCTGAGCTCGGAAAAAAACAAGGAGCAAATTTTTAATTGGATTAAATATACCCTGTGGATTGATAAAAATTTTGACAATGCAGCGTTAAAATATGGTCGTGAAAATGAAGAAGTAGCAAGAAGAAAGTATATAGATTTTACATCTCGAAAGTTTGGATTTGAAATATCAAATTGTGGATTGTGGATTAATCTAAAATTTCCAGGGATAGGAGCTTCTCCTGATGGACTTGTTGAAGATGTACGAAATAAAACATATGGATTGCTTGAAATCAAATGTCCAAAAATTTTAGAACACGTTGGAGCAACTGATTTACATGTATTAACACCTCAGCAAAGAAATGCATTTTGTTGTATCTTGCTTAAACCTAGATGTATAAAATTAAAACGTAATCATCAATATTACTATCAAATTCAGACGCAAATGGCAATTACTGGAAGACAGTGGTGTGACTTTGTTGTGTGGACAGCGAAAGGTTATCACATCGAAAGAATTAAATACGATGCAAATTTCATTGAACCAGTATTAAATCGTATAAGTATTTTTCATCAAAACGTTTTGTCACCTGAGTATTTTGAAATGCGTATTCCTCGTGATTTAGCGCCATTTGATCTATCTAAAAATTAACTCCAAAGAAATAAAAAATATATATTATTTATATAAGTATATTATTTACAATTTCAATTGGTATAAGAGTTACAGTTGTAATTTTATAGTAAATTACAATTCAAAAACTGTATTTTCGCGACTTATCGGGCAACAATTTTTAATAAACCAAACTTATTTATTCTAAAAAACCTCTTTTTCGACGTTAACTGCAATTTTCCAGGCCAATTATTTAATCTATAATAATCGGCGGTTGGAAATTTACTAAGCATGCACACACAAAAAGAATTTGGGACATGTATGGACGGAAACTTAAAGGTAGAACTTTCTGAAGCAGTCGAAATTGTTTAATTCTTCCAATAACATGTTCTATGTATATACGTTGTTTGGCAATCCCCTTTGTCTGTATTTCCTCTTGAGGAGATAAACATTTTGTTCCATTTAAAAATGGTGGTATATTTTAATGCGCTTGCTTCGATTCAACAATGTCATGAACGGTAAATCCTCTATCAGCCAAAACTAAATCATCCGGCTCCAAAAAGTCAGAAATATTTTATTTTATAAAAATTTCACGGTCTGAAATACTACCTTCGTATACATCGGATACAAAACATACACCATTTGGAGTACATCTAATTAGAGCTTTATAAGTAGTTCGAGCTTTGTAAGAAGAGTATAAATTTCCTTGATGTTCGAAGTTTGACGGTGACTGACATTGGAATTCTGTACAATCAGCAATAACTCGTATATTTTTTAAGAATTTAAAAGTTTTTGGTAAAGTCTCTGCAAGCTTTTTCTTTGAAGGGAACATGAATGGCTTCAAATTGGATGTAAATTCATCATATAAATGTTGTATCCAAGACTTTATGGTTTTAGAAACTAAAATTGTTGAAATTTCAAATCTGAAAGCTAAATCTTCAACTAGTGTGCCCATACGTAATCGGATAAGCACTAAAATTAATTCCTGTATTGATGTTAATTTTTTAATACAATTATTGCTCTTCTTTTCTTGACCTAATTTATCTGTTACACTTTTACAACCCGGATTTACAAAATTATGTAAAATAACTACTTCATCATACTCCAAGCTTGTGTAAAATTTACATTTTTTACTGTTCTTTTTTAAAGATTCTTCGAAATTATCTATCACTGAGACTTGACGTAAACTAACTTGAATCCTTTTACTAGTGAACTTTTTAATATCAGTTTGAACACCTTGACTGCATGTAGTGGATGGAGTAATTTCATCTTGTACACAAGTCTCTGCGGTTGAAATCTCAACATTTTGGTTGGTGAAACTTAACCTGAGTATGTCACTGTCTCCGTTACCTGAGTTTGGATTCAATATTGAAGTTATACTTGGATTTAATAAAACTGTGGTTGTTTAATCGTTTTTTCCTTCATCAATACCCACATTACGGATATCTCTATCTTCACACACCATTTTTTCTGCAGACCGGTTTGAAACGTCTACAACTTGATTCATACTCTATAACATACAATTTTTTAATTAAATTTGAAACATTGAAGAATTTGTTTCTCAACACTTCAATATTCTGTCATGTAAGATATAATATTTTTTTTTATATGAACTTACATCTTTTGATTCCTTATATTTTTCAGCCAGCGAGGTTCTTGTGACTTTTACCTAGGACAAATATTATTATTTGAGGTTATAGCGCGAGCTATTATATTCATATTTAATTAAATATATTTACCTTATAACTATTCCTTTTTTTTACACAACTGATGGGGTCTGGATATTCGGTTGTTGGACCAGATTCTCCTTCAAAATGAAGTGAACAAATATATGTGTCTTTATTTACATTATCAATTCCTTTGAATCTACCATCACCTCGACCACACCGCTTTACCCACAAATCACATTTAGCACATTTGTGACAAATTTTTAAGTGCTTTTGCTTACTTATTTTAATGAGTTTCCGTCGATATTGTAAACAAGGTTTTGGAAAACTAATAAAATAATATAAATTCTCCTGAAAGGATTTACTACGCGTATCACTGCGGCATACTCCATAACAACAACGTTTCTTTGCCCCTTTCCTTATAGATAACATTATATATTTTAACTACAATACTTTTAATATTATTTTATCATGTATGCACAATAATTTGAATTGAACTGTTTATAAAAAATTGTTAATTATTACTTGTTTTATTACTAATTTCTTTATAAATATATGCACTGCTCATACATTTGTAAGTAAAGTGCCCGAAAAACATGGCGGAAGTTGGGGCATGCGCACAAAAAATTTTCAACTATTACAAGGGCTATTTGTCAAGAAGGTAGACGATCAATTGAAAAACGCGGAAGAGAACAGGAAACGTTTATATAACCGAAATAGACGTCCAGTTCTCTTTAAAGTCAGAGATTTAGTGTTACTCCGAACGAATCTGTTATCGATTGTCTACACCCACGAAAATTGTAGAATTTACTTCGCCTGTCTCAGTATTTTTAGAAGATGTTAATGATAAAAATTCCACGCATAGGGCTCATATCTCAAGAATTAAGAAATATCATGCACGATCCGCTGGCGCTTAATTCCTTATTGGTCCAATCGGGTGAAAACCTAAAAAGCTCCCCACAGGGTCCAAGAGGTAACGACAGAAAAAGCTCCCCGTTTCCGGTCCAAGCAGAAGCCGTTGCTATTTTTTGACCTTAAACTATCTTCGTGCGTTTTGTTGTCTAGTGAGAAGAATTGTGTCGTCCTGGAACTACGTTTTCTGTTATTTATTTAATTTATTATCTGGAAGCAATGTGAGTCTCTAATGTCAAGTTCCTGAGCTACAGCTTTTACCAACTCTTCGTTATTTTATTTTAATATGCAAAATTATGTTCCCATCTTTATGTATTTATTTTCATTTTATTAAACCGACTACATGTTGTCTTAAAATATTAAATTATTATTCGTTTAATTTTTGTGTATGAAAATAGACAAGCGCGTAATAATATTATGGAAGAATCAAGTTTAATAGTCTTTTGGTTATTTTGCAATTAATTATAATGGGCTTGTGTCCTATGTCTTAATTTCTATAAAAGTTTAATATACATTGAAAAAGTGGGTTACTAGAACCTCAAATGTCCAATTAATTTTTAATAACTCCGTATATGCTAAGGGATATTAATAATTAAAAAAGTCCTTTTGTCTCTTTAATTATTAAAGGGATTTAACGTTTTACACATTCCAAATGCGTGTGACATCACAACCGCTGCCAACCTTACAAACTTATAAATCTCTGCTGTATGTATATATATATATATATATATATATATATATATATATATATATATATATATATATATATATATATATATATATATGGGATATTTGCTAAATTATTAACGAGAATAAACTCGTATAATAGCAGAGTCGGTGAAGAGAATAGTAGGTCTGTAAACAATGAAACAGTCAATAAAACAAATTATACATTTTTAGATTTAGAGTTGGCTTTACCTAAATATGATGGGCTTAAAAATGTCAGATTATGGATCAAACAATTCGATGATTTCTGTGACCAGGCGGAAATAGATACAAAATACAGATATTTGTATGCCAGGAGATTATTAACAGATACAGCAAAACAATTTGTTAATTTTGAAACCAGGATAATAAATTGGGATACATTTAAATCGTATTTGATTGATGAATTCGATACGAGTTTAAATAGTGCACAGGTTCACAAAATGCTTCAACAAAGGGTGAAGAAATCAGGTGAAAGTTTTCGTCAATATGTGTATGATATTTTAGACATTGCTAGGCAAGCAGATGTCGAAGAAGCAGCTATTATGGATTATATCATAGCAGGTATTCGTGACAGTACAGCTAACAAAGTGATATTGTATGGAGCTGAAAATATTGCGCAGCTGAGACGTAAGCTTGAATAATATGAAAAAATGAAAATGGATATCCAGGACTATGATAAGAGATCTAGGCCAGGTACCAAAACTAAAACTGAGACAACAGGTGAGAAGATTAAATGTTTTAATTGTGGTTCGTTATCACACTCATCTAAAGTGTGTCCAGATAAAGACAAGGGTTACAAAAGTTTTACTTGTGGTAATTATGGACATGTTAGTCGAAACTGTAATACTAAAATAAAAACTGTTAAATCGGAGCATAATGTTATGAAAGTAGAAATGATAAAATCAATTTGTGTTAATAACAGGAGTAATGTAAACGCTTTAATCGATACTGGTAGTGATTTGTCAGCAGTGCGGGAAGATTATTTTAAAACCTTAAAGAATGTTAAATTATATGACTCTGTTATAACATTACGTGGTTTGTCAAACTCTCGAGTAAATTCTTTAGGTAGAATTAAATTGGACATTGAAATTGATTCAGAACATTACGCTAGTTATTTTGAAGTGTTACCGTCACAGGCAATGCATATGAACATGGTGATAGGTTTGGACATTATAGCTAAAGCTAAAGTAGTTATTGATAACACAGGTGTTAAATTTCATAAACTTTATAACGATAAAGATGAAAATGAAAGTGAGGTCAAACAATTAATCACATTGAAAATAGACTATGGTGATAAAGAAAGTGAACTAGATTTATCTCATATAAACGATAAAAATGTTGTTAATAAAATACCCGAGTCAGTGGACAATGACAAACGAAAAGAGTTATGCAACTCTGAAAGTGAAAAGACAATTACATTGAAAAATGATACTCCTATATTTTCTAGACCGCTTAGACTACCACCTGCAGATCGACTAGTTGTTGAAGAGCAGCTGGGTGAAGGGTTAGAAGAGGATGTCATACAGGCAGCCCAGGAAATGAACGACCTAGGTTGTGCAATGAAACAAGGCAATGTTCGTCTATCTAAGGATAAGGTAAACGCAGTCAAGCATTTTCCGAAGCCGAAGATGAGGAAACAAAGCAATGTTCGTCCCTCTAAGGATAAGGTCAACGCAGTCAAGCATTTTCCGAAGCCGAAGAAGATGAAACAAGTAAAGAATTATACAGGGAAGTATATAATAGAAAATGAATTGATGATTGGGGTTAAAATGAAAACCAAACAAGACACTGTTCGTTTCTCTAAGGATAAGGACAAAGCCGTTAAGCATTTTCCGAAGCCGAAGAAGACGATGCAAGCAGAAGAGGCTAAAGGACCATACAAAATAACGAAAATTAAAGGAAATGATCGTTATGACGTGGAGAAAGCAGGAGAGTGTGAAGGGCCAGATAGGACTTCTACATCAGCAGATATGATGACACCATGGGCACGGATGATTGTAGCAACTGAGGACAGTTACTAGTCAGTAGAGGCCGAGATGTGGAATATTTTTTAAGATTAGATTTAAGTTTAGTTATAATTAGTTTATAAGAAACAGTAGTTAAAAGAACTCTGTCTTATTAGGTTAAGAACTTGGATAATATTAGGATATATTCAAATGTACTCTCGACAACAGACACTAACTAATTTTGCTGTTGTAAACCACGAACTCTCAAACGCAGACACTCGCTGTAGCGTATGCTTACGAGTCATTACGGACATGTGATACAAGCAACAGTTAGTTAGAAGTAGAAAATGGCGACAAGAGATACATAGTTTGTATAGCGTCGTTACTTTTGTGATTTTAAATAATAATAACGAGTGTTAATATCATTTAAAAATAGTAATCAGTGTTATTAGTTATAATATTTTATTATCGTAAAGTATAGAACACTAGAAGTAAGAAAATGGCGATAGAAATATACATAGTTTGTATAGCGTCGTTGCTTTTGTAAATTAAATCCAGTTTAACTTTATTACTGTGTGTAATATTTGTTATTGTTGTCAGCGTAAATAGTTAGAGTTATGCATACAAATGTAATGTTAATTACTAGGGTGTATTTATCATTGTAAAACCATTGTGTTTGTTAACTATGAATTATCGAAACTGCGTATTACGTGGTAACACGCAAAACATTGTAAAGGGACACTAAATCTAAGTATTGTATTTTAATCAAGTGTTATTATCTTTGTGAACTTAATTTTGATTAATTCGCTTTATTCAGATGTAATTGTATAACTTCGTGGAATAATTAAATGAACTATTAATATTCAAATTATGTGTTTACTCGTTTAAAATAAACTATATTGTTATTTTTGCACTACACTTGAGGATTCAACCTTAATTGCTACTTGCAAAACTACAACTTGGAGGCTCAACCGGAATATAATTATAATCTCACACTGCAAATTGATTGTCTCAACAGTAATGGTTTAGAAATTACACTACAAAGTGGAGTCTCAACCGAGATAGTTTAGATTCTACACTACATATATGTATATGTATATATATATATATATCTATATATATATATATATATATATATATATATATATATATATATATATACTCGTATATATATATCAAAATATCAAATACTATTTACAGCTATTTCAAGCAACAATAAAATTTTAACATTATGCCTGCCTTAGCCGAGTTAAATAAAATGAAAATTATTATTTTGTTACTTTACTTGATTATTTGACTATCAACAGCTACAAAACATTACCACTGCACTGACCTACTCAACAAATAACTGACGTATAAATGCATTTAACGTCATACAAATATGGCCGACCATTTCTAGCGCTAAAACTACAATTCAAACTTTTAATTGCTATATCTCCGTCAACATTTAGATATTTAATAAAATAAGCACGCCAATACACATTTATTAACATTAATTTCAATCAACAATTGAAAAATCGACCACTAAAAAATGAGGACACAAGCCCATTGCCTACAAGTAGGAATTTTAATTTGGTGAGTTCTCACTCATTTTTGGTTTTGTCAGGGTTACTTTTTCATTTCTTGATTGTAGTTTCCCCGAATTTGAATGTTTTTGGTTTTCCGTCAACTTATTGTTGTACGTAAATGACATTGTTTACTATCTGAGAATATTGCTCTAGATTAGAAACATTTTCAATTTTCCCGATTATGACAAACTTAAACCGATATTGGCCTGGGAGTTTGAAGAAATCCCCTTGTTTTATCGACATACCTTTTCCTTACCGATTAGTGACTATTTGTGTGAAAGCAATTTAAAATTCAATTTAGGCCAACAGTTGTTGCTTTTGTCGTAGGGACATGCAACTTCTAAGCCTTCTGATTAGTCAGAAAAATGTACGATTTTTGTGGTTCGGTTCTCCTTATATATTTGGCAGTGCTTCTCAGGGAGGAACAGTTCAAAAAGGTTTTTTCCGTTCTTCTTCAAAAATTGCCTTTTCACTAGGTTAAGTTAGTATATAGGTTTTAGATTTAGGATATTTCTTTTTAGATTTAGGTATGAATGAGTGCGTGAATTTTTTTAGAATAAGTGCTGTAAATAGAAAATTTTTTTTTTTTGTATTTATCTATGTTACTTTGTTTACGAATTCCAGAAGTCCTCGGCAACTTGTTATGTTTTATTTCAGATTCCGAGGCAAAAAATTGGGGTTCGGTCCCCAATTCTGTGAACATACGCAGAAAGAAAAAATTCGAGTGTTTTTCTTTTTTTTTAGGCGGGGGTAGACTATGACGTTGTTTTAAATCAACCGCCACATTGTTTTGAATTTGACTAGCTGTTGGTAGATAATGGAAGCAGGTTGGGGCTGTTGGAAGAGACTCGATGAATGGATAGCGATCGCGTGAAAAACTGTGCGGTGATTGTGTGGACATAAATAATTAATAATTAAAAGAATAATGTTTTTGAAGTGATTATCAAAAGATGTGACAGGATGTCTTAATTTGGTATGTTGAATAATGATTTAGTTTTTGTAAGCAGTTAAGTTTTTATCAGGGTACTGATCGATATTTGCGATCGATAGAGTTTGGTTTATGATAGGGTATGTGACGGCGTGGGCCGCCATTTTTAACAGCGGTTGCTGTGGTTTATTTTTGAGAATAAAGTTATTTTCAAGTGAGATAGGGCTATTATTTCTGGGGCCCCTGGGTTTCCCAGTGTGGGGGGGGGAATAATTAAATTTAATTCTGTTATTGTTTGCACCAGATGCAGCCTAGTCTGGATTGATTTAATGATTGACTATCTCGCATACCAGGAGTTATAATAGCGATTGTGCACAGAAATTCGATTGTGTACGGATGACGTAACGGCCTATCGATTGTTCTTGAAAATTGTTGATATTTTATGAGTAGAAGAGTATTTTATGTTAATCGTATGTCAGTTGATTAACTAAAGGTATAATTTAAAAGTGTTTAAGTTATTTTATGTGGAAAGTTTTTAATCATATTATTTATTTTATTTTGATTTGTTGTTTGAACCCGGATGCTTCTTGCACCCATTATACCATGTTCATGTATTAACGCAACAAATTTATGATATGATTATTTTCATATTAATCACTCATAATCAATAAGCTATTTGTATATATTTTAAAGTTCCTGATAGATTATTATTGTTACAACTAAATCAATATTGATTACTGATACATAACTCAATTATTTGTATTGCAAATTTCCTTTTTCTTTATTATTGTTTTTGTTTGGAAATAAAATTCAGATTATTAATCAAATGTGTCGACTTTATTTTGAATTTATGTTTGTTATTATTAAAATTAATATATATTTATTATTATTTTTACCCCAGGTGACACTAGGATTGAACCTGGAAAATTCACCCTCTTTGGAGGTCGGCCTCACGGATTCTGGGTGATGCCAACCATTGTTTGCTGTAGAAAATCTCAATACCATACCACCTAAATCAACACTGAATAAGATAACGGAAAATAAGAAAGATAAGTGGTTTTATGACTTTTCTGGGAACAGACAACGGTCAATGTCACTTAGTAGCATTGACAACACAGGAGCTGGTGAGTCTAGTAATACCACACATTGGCCAAATAGTAAAAGAGAGAAAGTTAGGACTAATCCTTCGGAAGTTCATACCAATAGTTGGACGAATGTAACCAGTAAGAAAAAGGCACGTAATAGCACCAAGATGCCATTAAGAAATTTAAAACAAGCAAAGCTCAATACATACTGACTGAGTGCTCCAGTGCAAACGGAAAATAGATTTTCTGCTCTCGATAATGAAAGTCGTCCAAAAGAACAGAATATACAGGAACCCAAACCAGTCAAATCCCCGCCAATTTATGTTGATAGAGTAAGGAACATGCAGCCTCTAACCAAACTGCTTAATGACATCACCGAAAACCAATATGAAATTAAAATCCTCCAAACAGAGAAAGTTAAAATTCAACAAAAACCTCTGAAGCTTACACCACTATAATTAAGGAGCTCCAAAAAAGAGGCACTGAGTTCCATACCATAAACTTAAACAACATAGAAGTATTAGAGTTACACAACAGATATTGAAGAAATGAAGTCCGCAATTGAGGAACTGGGACACCAAGTACTCAATGTATGAATTTAAAGATAGGATAAACAAATAATCTTGCCATTATTTGTTATAGACCTCAAATCAAACTCTGAAAATAAACAAATATATAATGTAAATCATATTCTTAACTGCCGAATAACCTTCGAAGCACTCAGACCCAAAAGACAAATTCCATAGTGTGTTACATGCCAGAGATATGGTCACACACGCCTTATGCTACAGGAGACCTAGATGTGTCAAGTGCGCAGATGAACATGCCACGGATCAGTGCTCGAGAAAAACACACACCGAAGAAATAAAATGTGTACACTACAACGGAAATCATCCGGCAAGTTATAGAGGATATAGTGTCTATAAAGAGCTACAGAAAGTTAGGTTTCCCAGCCTTAGAACAAGATAAGCCCCGTTTCATCGCTTTAGTGACAACAACACAGCCCCTACGTATGCTGAACTAGTCAGTGGAAACAGTAAAACCAGAGTGGGTAGTCACTCCAATCAACCTAATGAAAATATTATACAAGAACAAAACCTCAATCCAAACTCTCCTAGTCCCAACCGGTCCAGAAATATTACAAACTTGAAGGAGGTGCTCCAGATAATGATGATCAATATGACAACCATCACTAGTATGATGGCTGAATTCCTAACAAGACTGGCTCAAAATTCAACTTTTTAAAATTAGCCTTATGGAATGCCAACAGGCTGTCACACCATATTGAGGAATTGAAGATATTTCTCAATATCTACTTTATTAACGTAATGCTATTATCTGAAACGTATTTAACAGCTAAAAGTTACCTGAACATTTCAAGAAATAGAGCCTACTGCACAAGCTACTCACATCGAGAAGAACATATCCAAACCACCAATGTGATGGTGGAGGACTGGACTTGTCCCATTATGATATCGACCGTATATAGCCCACCTCAACAGAATATTAAAAGAGATTCTTATATGAACTTTTGTAATTCTGTTGGAAATAAATTTCTTGCCGGAGGCGACTGCAACGCTAAACACACACACTGGGGCTCACGTATAACACTCTCAAAAGGAAGAGAATTATTAATAGCTATCGAAAAACTGGAACTGAAGGTCGCATTCTCATGACACCCGTCCTATTGGCCGTTGGCAGATTAAAATCCCCTGATCTCATTGACTTCTGCGTAACAAATGGAATCTCTGAAATCTACATCGAATGGAAACATTGCTGCGAGATGTCCTCGGATCATACGCCTGTAATAATCACTCTGGCCAGTGAAATCAAAACGAAACCAAGAAAATGCACACTCATCAACAGCGTGACGGACTGGGATCATTTTAAAAACCATTTGGAAACCTCTTTTTGCACAAATATTCCATTAAAAAATGAAGACGACATTGAAGCAGCTGTAGCATACTTTAATGCCACAATTCAAGCTGCATCCTAAGAATCAACCACAATGCACCCGTGTATAGACCAAAGATTAATGTTCTGTAAATCTATAATGGAGACGGTAGCTGAGAAAAACGACTTCAGAAACTATGGCAATCTAATAAATGCACTCGCCTCATAAGCCGTCAAAATAGAGCAAGAAAAGAACTGAATGAAAGAAATGTACTCGTACCTGAAAAAAACCACACTGTTCAACATTATCTGAAACATCTTAATACTTCAGCGGCTAGTGTCAATTCCTTGTGAAAGGCAACCAAACAATTAAGTCAACCAAAAGCAGCCTCTCCACCGTTAAGACGCGAGGATGGCAGTTCGGCAAGAAAATGCGAAGATAAGGCTGACACTTTCACTAAGCACCTGCTAGAAGTTTTTACTCCTCACCCGTATGAAGGGTCAGTAGAGCATCTGAATGAGGTTCTGAGTGTATTTAGGGCTGAGACATCACCACATAAGCCAATTAAAAAATTTAATATTCCCGGAGTTGAAGCAATTGAGAATCTGAATAGAAAAAAGGCTCCAGGCTATGACGTCATAACGGGGAAAATACTAAAAGTAGCCTAATACCTGAGATTGGCATACAATTCCTTGTACAACTCTTTAATGCAATCATCGAAAATAGTTTTATTCCCCCTCAATGTTAGGTGGCGTAAGTCATGATAATTCTTAAACCGAATAAAATTGCAGATGAAACGAAATCATATAGGCCTATCAGTCTTCTTCCGATAACCACAAAGATGTTCGAATCCCTGTTGCTTTCGAGGATGCTTCCGAATATTGCAGAAAACAACATAATTCCAGATCACCAATTTGGCTTTAGGTTAAACATGGAACTATTGAGCAGGTTCACAGGATAGCCTATAAAATTCACCAGACCTTTTGCTCAGCAACATTTCTCGATATTTCACAGGCATTTGTTCCTGTGTGGCATGAAGGACTTCTCTGTAAAATTAAGTAAAAACTTACCACCTACTACAGTATACTAAAGTTATATATTAAAAACATATACTTTAAGGTTAAACATGAGGATGCAATAACAAACATCTGTCAGATTAAGGCTGGAGTACCACAGGGTAGCGTATTGGGGCCTATATTATATCTGCTATACACAGCAGACCTACCTGTGGAAAGTTCAGTTATGACGGGAATCTTTGCTAACGATATGGCAGTATTGGCGTCGCATAATGATCCATTGAATGCCTCGACTATACTACAGAAAAATCTAGACAAACTGTCTTCTATCTTCACAATTACAATGTTCATTAAATAATGTCAGTATACCGCAGGCTAACCTTGTGAGGTACCTGGGAATACACTACAGAAGGCTTACTTGGAAGAAGCACATATTTACAAAAAGAAAGCAACAAGACCTACAACTGCGGAAGATGTACTGGCTGATAGAACGTAAGTCACAACGTAGCACAGAAAACAAACTCCTGATCTACAAATTCATCCTTAAACCAGTATGGTCATATGCTATCCAACTATAGGGTACTGCATCTACCTCTAATATTGAGATAATCCAAAGATTTCAGTTCAAGGATTGTCACGAATGCACCATGGTTTATACGTAGTCACATAATACATCGGGACCTGGATATACGTACAGTAAAAGAAAAAATAGTGCTTAGAACCAAAGTATGCAAGGAGAGAATAACTGAACATTCAAACAATTTGGCTAGCTGTCTAATGTCCAATATATCCGCATTACGTAGACTAAAAAAGAATACACCTTAGGACCTACTAGCTAACTAAACAAAATGTAGGATCTATTAAAATTGAGGGATGAGTCGATGGGCACATCCCGCGCAAGACACTTTATTTTGACATACCTATCACTGAATGTCCTCTAAGCAGGTTTCCTGTACACTTATTTTTATATAAATAGAATTCGTTGTAAGATCTATGTTACATGTATTGCAATGTTTATGTGTTTAATGAAACACTACTATTTTAGCGAGAATATAAATTACATTAAATATATATTTAATACTTCACCCATAATATACTGTTGCTAAGCGGTGAAAGTATTAACAGGTTATGAAGAGGTCACAGTCATTTGTTTTTTCGTGGAATAAACCTCCTTTCCACACATTAAAAAATAAAAGTATTTAAAAATTAATTAAATAGTTTATATTATTTAAATAAACTATCATAAATTAATAAAAAGGTGTAAGAATTTGATTTGAATAAAAAAAAAATGGAAAATAATAACAGGAAAAATACCTTAAGTCTAGACTTCGTCGAAGTGAATTATAGAATGACGTTTACAGAATTACTTTTATTTTTAAAAAACGAATTAAAATTATCAGTGGAAGATATGATGGCTATTCAAGTTAATGGAAACAAGATGATAGTGAAAATTGCAGAACATTTATTAATTGATAACATTATTGAAATGACAAATGAGAAAATAATTTACAAAGGTACGGATGACAATAATTATAATGTGTATATAGAAAGAGCAGATAAATTCACAGTTGTAAGAATGCACAATATAGAATATGAAATTCAAGACATAACGATTCAACACGCACTACAAGGATATGGTACAGTTATTGGCATCAAAAAAGAAACATGGGGTAAAGATATGCCTTTCCCAGTTTATAACGGAACAAGATCAATAAAGATGATTTTGAAGAAAGAAATCCCATCGTATATACCAATGATTGGCAGAAAGGTTTGGGTTAGCTATATAACTAAAAGAAAACTTGTAGGTTTTGTGATAATGAAGACCATTTAGGACAAGATTGCCCTGCTAAAATTAGCAACAGAATAAATTCAAATGGTTTCGCGCGCAGCTATGCAGCCATTGCGGGGAATAAAATGAAAGACAAAGCGGTAACTGATTGTGTTGTTCCAACTGAATCAAAAAATGAAGAAATAAGTTTTGTCAATAATTCAATTTTTCCACCCTTAATGTCAAAGAATACGCAAAATTAAACAAAAATCATTTCAACAGCTATTAATGATGGTACTATTGCGATTGTAAATAATAATGATGGTTTGTCCAAAACTCCTAGAGCACACAAAGAAATTAAGAGAAAAATTGTAGAATCATCGTCAAATAAAGATACTTTGGCAAATTCTGAAATTGAAGATTGCTCAGATAATTCCGCTGCATCCAAAATGGAAATAGGATTGGAAAAAAAAGATAAGAAAAATAGCAAACGACCAAAGAAACAAAAAAAAGTGACAGGAAAAGCAATTAGATGAAAAAGATAAAACAATTGAATAACCTTAATTTATTCAATATCTTATTAATATGGTACTAAGAACATTTGCAACATTTAATATCAATGGATTATCCTCGGTAACATCTAAAATTATGCTGAAACAATTTATTATAGACCACGATATGGACATAATTTTATTACAAGAAGTTAATATAGAAAATTTAAGTTTCTTCCAACCTTATTCCTATATCTCGAACATTGGCATAAATAATAGAGGAACTGCAATTTTGTTAAGGCCTGGAATAGAAGCTACAGATTGCATATGTGAAGAAGATGGACGTATCCTATCGATAACTGTTGAAGGTCATAGATTTCAAAAATTCAAGAAAATTCAAATTCAATCACAACCTCAATTTTGCATTTCATTCTAAAATAAAACACCAATTCATTCAAATAGTGCCTTTTCTATTGACAATATTACTTTATTAAAATACCGTGACAAATGTGAATTGTTTTAGTTTTAAGACAATGTGTAAAACAAAGAATAAATAAATAACAGCTTTTACACAAAAATATATAAGAATTTAATTAACAAACAATTAATTTAAAATTAAAACATTACGAGATATACAAATTTGTCCGGTTTTTCTTATTTTGTGGCGCTTTTAATAAAACTAAGACATTTGAAATTATATTTAAATCTGGATTACTTTCAGGAAGAAAAAATATTAGAGTAATAGATGGTAATGTAAGATTAATGTTTGTCGTAACATCGCTTTTAATATTTTATTAGTGATTATTATTCATCACTTGGTTTAAATATGTGCATTTTATATAATTTATTCTGATTACCGATTTATAAGTGTATTAGATTTTGTTAACGCAATTTAATGAGTACAATTATATTTACAATTTAATATCATGTAATCTTATTTTATTTTTAGATACTGGTCAACCTATTGCTCGAAATTATGACCAAATTTGATATTTCCGAATCTAATCCAGGAGTCTAGTGGCCTGCAGCTTGCAATAGTGAATAAAAAGTGCTAATAACATGAAAGCAATTAACACAACAAAAAATTCATTCATTATTTAATTGGAAATTACACAGTTACCAAGGTAAATCTATATTGTTATGTATAGCAATGTAATCTACATTGTTATGTATAGCAATGTGTAGTAGCATTTTATTTTATGTCGATTCTCTAGTTTTTGTTCCATAGAAATATCGCGAATGACCTACTATTATCTAACGATAGCACAATCCATAGCATAATGAAAAATTACGTTTATCTAATTTTTAAAATGTAACAGTTGAGAATAAGATCAAGTTATGTTTAACTTCTAATGCACTTAAAAATATACATTTCTCTAAAACATAAATTACTATGATGTCCTTTTGATTAATTAACAACTCATTTTAATGCTTTTAATACTTATCCTTACATTGCGATCCCAAGTAGACTAAGTGAACATTTTAATGATAGTGAAGGCTCAATTTAGAAAAATATACATATATTTTTTTTTATGAGAAATTGTTTAGTTGTGTAATGAGATATTTATTATTTTTTGTGGTCCATTCTAAGGTCTAGTGCTCTAGTGCAGCTGTTCTAAAAGTGTGGGGCGCGACCCCTAAGGGGGGCGCAATGAAGGGTCAGGGGGGGCCCAAAGCATGGTTGAAAAATTAATTAAATTTACTTACAAAATAATAAAGCAAACCTTTTATTTTTAAAATTACAACAAGTGTATAATTTTTAGTCAACGTTGTAAGAGTGCCGAGCATTTTATTTTTTTTAGTTTATCAGAAAATACAGAAAAAAGATGCAAACTTTCTGCAATGGACTGAAAAGGTGAAAAGCTTTGTAGTGAAGCTAAGTTTTTACGAAGGCGGTCTGAAAATTGACAATTTGGAGCTATTTCCTAATCTTAAAATTATGATTGAAGAAATGGATTTCAAAACTATTCCAACGTAATGTAAAGAAATACTTTCTTAAACACTTAGAAATCCTCAAATCTCGTTTTGAAAAATATTTTAATGAGAACTTGGACGGTTTGGCAAGGATTCAAAACCCGCTCAAACCATCAGTCGATGAGTGCTCCCTCACCATGAGGGAAAAAGAAAATCTCATTGATCTCCAAGGTGACACTGGGCTTGAAATGAAGTTTAAAGAATCTTCTCTCACATCCCTCTGGATTGGTGTACAAAAGGAACACCCAATTTTGAGTGAAAGGCATTGAAAATACTCACTCCATTCGCCACCACTTATTCTTGTGAAACTGGGTTTTCTGCTCTAGCTGCCATGAAGAGTAAATATCGCTCAAGACTGGATGTGATCAAGGAACTCAGAGTAGCGTTATCAGAACTGACACCGCGTTTCAAGAAACTATGCGCAGAAAAAACAAGCACATCCTTCTCACTGAAACTCTTTTTATTATTATTGCTTTGAGTTACAAATAACAATTATGTACTATAGTAGCTAAAATAAATAAATAAATTGTAATTCTTTGTACAGAATTTGTTCTTTGATTACGATTAAACCTATTACCCCTATAAAAAATTGACTGTAAAATGTCAAATGCGACTTCCTTATAATATATAGTACGCTTACATGAAGGGGGGCCCGGCTTACAGCTGGATTATACAGGGGGGGCTCGAAGTAAAAAGTTTGAGAAGTTTGCTCTAGTGTATTGTCAAACCAACAGGCTCAATAAACTGTTCTGAATGTAAATACTCTTTTCTTATGAAGAAATTAATTATTCTTTTCAACAGATCATAGCATACGAAGACTCGTTCTGAAGAATTTTTAAATTTATTTACTTTTATTTATTTATTTATTTATTTATTTACTTTTGCTTTAATTCTCTACAAATATACATATTTTTTTGCATTTCAGATTACTTTTGAGTGTGCTGATGTTGTACTAGTTTGTATAATGCATTCTTTAAACAACATACACTATTGCAATTTTTGGGGTAAGTCCTTTTTTGTATTTACATTTTCTTAAAACATGGCACAGTGGTCAATTTTAGCAAATTAGCTGACTTACTTTAGTACATATTGTCTTCATAAATTAAAATTAAGAACATGACTAATTCTTTATTACTTTTTACAATATGTTTTTTATTGTAAAACACGGAAGGTATAATTTTCTGTGTTGTTCTTTTTCCACTTATAATAAGTATACTGTACTGTAATTAGCGCCGTTTGTTTGGGTTTGGGTGACCCAAAATTAATATTTATAAGTTTGCTGATGTTTCGTTTATAAAACTATTGGTAATTATTTAATCCTTTATTTGATAATTATAAACTATAAAAAATGAATGAATAACTGAAACAAAATGATTCAAGTGAATGTGATTTACAATAATTACAAGGTGACTAAGATAATAAAATAATTTGTTAATAAAAGAAATTTATAAATATTCAATAGAAGGTAAATATTTAGTTGTTTCTTTAACATACACCCCCCGTTGATGTATCGGCAGGTGCATCAAGATTGTCTAAGGGTAGTAAGGCATTTTTCTTACGGCTCTAGTAGTTTCACCATATTGTGTGTTTTAATACTGCTACTTGTGCTTGTGAATCTGTGCCTGGTAATGATTTTATTATTCGTCCTAATGCCTATTGGGTTGGTGGCATATTGTCTTCCTTTATTAGGACCAGAGATCCTATTTTAATGTCTGAACTAGTATTTGTCTTCCATTTAATTTTTTGTTGCCAGTGATTGGTATAATCAGATGACCATCTTTTCCAGTAATGTTGAATACAATCTTGTATATGAGAGAGGCGTTGCATTTTATTTATTCTTACCCGGGGTTATTGCTTAACTGGGGTTAAAAGGATGATTAGGAGCGAGGCGCTGTGCATTGTTAAAAACAGATATTAATTGAAGTTATTGGTAGGTTTATAGTGAAATGAGTGAAAATAAATTATAAAATGCATTTATCTCATCGTGCAATTATTTAAAAATGAAATTTAGTATGTAGGTTAAACTTAAGGTATTACAACATAAATATACCATTCTATATATATAATAAATCAGTTTCATTCGTACCTTGTGTGTTCCCTCAGTCGTATGCACGTTCGTTCTCTCACTAACAACACAGTTCTATTCTCATTCGGTTTGGGCAGATTCGGGGCTAAGGTTTGCAGCCAGTCGCCTCATGTGCGGAGAGCCTAAAAATCTAGGTGTGTGATTACTGCATCTAGAAAGATGATTCAACAGATTTGGATTTGTCTGACACAGGGTCATCCAACTTCTGTAATGTTTTCTCATCACAGATATTTCATTAGGAGTGCGCCTTCTTTTGGCGTAGAGGAAAACCTGGAAACATAATCTGAACATTTCAAAGAATACCTCACTGGATAAAGCTTTAAATTACCGCGCTGTTATCAGTAAAAACACGGGTAAGAATAATATTTTGCATTAAGTTCAAATTAGCAAATAACTTTTATTTACTCACAAATATTACATACACGCCGGTTTGCGACGGGGCGAAGCGCTAGTCCTATATTATAATGTTTCAAGTGAGAGTTTAAATGTTTACGCGATTCGAATAATAGCTCGAAAATTGATTCGCGCATTTTCCTAAAAATTGTCTATTTAGTAAAGAATAAAATTCTAAGACTTTTGGCGTCTTCAAATTTTCTCCTGAATTTCCTCGAAATTCGTAATTTTGAAAAACTAAAATTTTTTTTTACTGTTTGCTCTATAACTTTGTATATGGAATACATTGAAAACATTTTATATTTTGTTGAAAAAATAAATTTAAAAATAGAATTAAAATTTGAAATTAAATTACGAATTATTTTTTTGAATTCAAATCATACACTGGTCGGGGAGTTTGGACCTATGAAGATCTATAAGCACGTAGTGGGCTTATCTGCGATCTGGTAGCGGTATCCAAATTCTCGGATTGCGCGTTTGCATCCAGTTCCTTTGATAGCTTAGATTGCGATAAAATACGTCGAAGGACCTTTTTGTTATTAATTACTTAATAACAATTTTTTATTTAATATCAGAAAAGCAGCGAAACACTATAAGTCTACAGAAAACATTTATTTTACAAATACACTGACGGATTACAAAGATTAATTTGATATTTTAATTATATTGCTACTAGTATCGATGTTACGTTGATGTAAATCACGATTTGAACTAATTTTAGAATATTATAATTTAATATTAATTATAATTATATTTCAAGATGTTTAGCTATGTTTACTGTTAAGCGTTAGAGTTAATAATGAATTTAATAATGCTAACAACGGAACATCGATGCAAGCAGCATGCTGGTCATGAGCACAAAAGTAGTTCACCTTGAAACAGGGCTAGTTGTTTGGCACACAGTACCATTGTACAAATAATGATTCTGTTAATTTTAAATAACAAACCAACAGATACAAAAAGAATATTTAACAAAAGAATTCTTGGTGAATAAAACTAAAATATAAAAAGTAGATTCTGAACATGAAATAAATTAATAAAGGCAAAATATCTATATTGAAATATAGATAGTGCATGCATTCATTACCATACTCCCAGGGCGTTGAAAATTGAGATAAGTCATCAAGGTTTTCAACTAATGTTCTATAGGTAGCGGAGCAAGATGTCGCACTAAACGTTTTATTTCTCCTTTTGTTGTCTTTACAGTGGCTAATCGAGCCGTTGAATCATCACTAACACTTAGTTTCACTACACGGCCCAACATCCAGTGCGATGGAGGGAGATTCGGTTCCTTAATTAAAACCAAAGTTCCTTGTTGCGGTGCAACACCTGTTGACCTTTTCCATTTTGCGAGCTGATTGCAGTGTCCTAGATAGTCGTTTGACCAACGTTTCCAGAAACTTTGAATACAGTCTTGAAGTTGTGAAAAGCGCTGCATTCGGCTTAGGCCTGTCTCAGTATGGGACCGTATTTAAGCGAATTTCTGCCGGACGTATACGGGCTACTACGCTTTACCTATCCGAACCATGTAAATGTAATGAGATCGCTCTGGAGCTCTCAGACTGCACGCTACAAAGCAGTCCGAATACGAACGGCACTACCTCGCACATTAGAAGCGTATAAAGGCGATTTTTATCCAAGCGTTACCACTACTACAACGATACCCTATATGAACCTTTGTAAATGCAAAAAGCCGCATCAGACTGGAGGGGATACCTAAGATCGCCTTTTGTTACGCTGCAATACGCGGTCAATCTATCGGCGACATGGGTATGTTCTGCATGCAATTTATGTTTGTATTTCAGTGAATCATGGGCACGGATGCCCATACCAATAGGATAGAACTAAATTTAAATTCACGCCCACCAGAACTCAGATATATAATAAATGCTAAAGTCCCTTTAATACCAGTAGTGTATCGATAAAAATTAAAGTTAAAGTTTGCTCTCATGATAAATTATATAAGTGTTAAAGAACTCCAATACACCCCCTAATACACGACTACAGACATCTGTGCCACACATAGGCGGTTTGCTTTGTAGCTCATTCAAACCGCCGATTTACGTCCAAATACGCCGTCGCTTAAATACGGTCCCATACTAAGACAGGCCTTAGCTTGATTGGAGCGTCCTCTGCAGGGGCGATGCTAGTGAGTTGTCGTCCTATTAAGAGGTGTCCAGGTGTGATAGGAATAAGGTCATTGGGATCATTGGAAGCGGGAAAAAAAGGGCGAGAATTGACTATTGCCTCAATTTGAGTTTGCAGTGTGTAAGTGTCTTTGAAAGTAAGATGATTATTTCGTTTTGTTAGCTTGGCAGGTGGATAAAAATGTGCAATAATGTATTTGAAACAGTCTGCTTCAGAGTTCCAATTGACAACTAAAATTTTGAAAAGTTCTATATCTCCTGGTTCGATATAGAAGTGTTTGTCATTGGTAGTATTGTCTAAATCGAGTAAAACAGAAGGATCATTTGATATCCATTTGCGTAAGTGAAATCCTGCACTGCTTAATATTTCAATGATTTTATTACAGCGTAGCTTAAGTTCTGTTAGATCATTTGATCCAGTCAGAATGTTATCAACATAGAAATCATTAACGATGGTGTTTGCGGCATTTGGATGTGATTTTAAAAATGATAATTTAGACTTTGAATGTAGGTTAACTAACCATAGTTGTTGTATCATTAATTTACAGGGTATGACACAAGGTGATAGTAATGCTAGAGGATCAAAAGTTTTAGCGATGAATGATAAAACATTTCTTTTGGTTAATTTTATGAGTAATTTCATTGAATTTTGTAATTCCATGACCGTTAAAATACCGTTTGTTTTATTTTGTTTGGTCTTGGAATTGTGTATAAAACGAAAACAATACGCGGTGACTCTATTGATCGTTTTCAAGTTTGAAAATGTGTCAAATATAAAACTTGACTTGGTTATGGAGTGATTTGACAATATAATTGATTTATGTTGTTCGTTACTAGCACACTTTCTTTGTGGTGAAAGAAAGGGTTTAGTAGTTGCTGTTTTGGAATCTCCTAGAGTTTATGCGGGCAATTTTAATGGTAAAGTTAATACTGATCTATCATCGGAATCGGGAGTGGTAGTTTTATTGCTATGTTGTTGACACGCTTGTTCCTCTACCGTTAAAGAAATACATTCCTTAACAGACTCAATTTCCCGAGTCTTGGACATTTGAGTTGGTAAGGATGAGTGATAACAGTGAACATGATTGTGGTTAGTATTAGCTTTGTAGTTGGTTACTATCCAACCTAAGGAAGTGCTTTGTAAATGCAATCGATTATTGAATAGCTTTCTTTTGCCAACACGTAGTAGCTTCCAGAATATATTAGCACCTAATAGTAAATCCACGGATTGTGGTTTGTTAAAACTAGGATCTGCTAGTTTTATGTTATGAGGTATTGATAAATTGATAATATCCAATGCGATGTGTGGAATATTATCTGTTATTTTGTCTATAAGAAGACAGTTTACAAATGTTTTGTAATTATTGGTTGCAGAATGTAAAGTGATTTTTACCTGCTTGTTGATTTTAGTTTCGGAGTTACCAATTCCTGTAATTACTACATCCGAATTAGTAGTAGGAATGTTTAGTTTGCGTAATAAACCTTTAGTAATGAAACTGGTTTGACTACCATTATCGAGAAGCGAGCGAGCGATAATTGTTTTACCGTTTTTGTCAGGAATGCTCACCAAAGCTGTTGATAGCATAGCTTGACTTGTCTGATTGACGTGCGCCGTGAGTGTGCTAGAAGTGGTAGCTTTAGGAATGGAAGTATCTGATTCTTCCGTTTCAATGTGTAGCAATGTATGGTGCTTTTTGTTGCAAGTATTGCAACGGTATTTTAAAGGACAGCTGCTAATATTGTGACCCTTGCGTAGGCAATTTAGGCACTGCTGTCTTCTTTGGATCTCACTGATCCGAGCCCTAACGTTGAGTTTTAAAAAATTGTTACAATGTCTAATGATGTGATCTTTGTTGCAAAAAGAGCATTTATCGCGTGGTGTTGTGAAAAAAAAACTTGTGAGGTCTTGATTTATGAGTAAAATTAGAGTCACAATTATGTTCATCCAACTCGAGTTATCAAGTGACCCTAATATCATGTTTTAAGAAGATAATAAATATATTATCTAAGTAACCAAATAATATTTAAATCACATTGACTAAAATCAATTTTGTTTTAATGAATTAATTAATTCATTTGTTTAAGTACTTTAGTTATACTCCATCGAGGAGATAATATTTGTAATAAAAGGTAGATAATTGTAGAGAAGCTTTATTTATTAATATAAATAAAGTATATACTATTTTAACTATTGTTATTTACTAATAACATAACTAGCAATAACATAACTGGCGCAGTCGTCGTCTAGCGGCGGAGATAAAACCAAAGCATCGTGACGGAAAAGAACAAATCTATTCACCCCAGGGAAGAAGATTCAAAAATTAAATAAAATTAAAAATAAGCTGTGTAAAATATAGTGAAGTGAACTGATAACTAAGGACCAAGGACAAAGGACTACAAGAAGATTAAAGGTTCATCTATTAATATATGGTAGATCAATTGAATTACCTTTTTACACAATTGAATATAAATAAAAAAGAAAAAATGACAACGTCAACTAATAATAATTTCCAACAATATTTGGGAATGATAAAAGAGTATGATGGTAGATCCGAAGGCTTACCGGACTACATCAGAACAAGCGAATTGTTACTAGGCCAATTTTTCAATGAAAATAAATTAGATTGCTTCGACAACGTCGCTTTAATAGAAGCGATTCGAACAAAATTAATTGGAAAAGCTGCCTCACTAATAGAAGGAAGGGACATACAGAGCTGGGCAGAAATTAAAATGACATTGACACAAGCATTTTGCGACCCTAGAGATGAGATGTCATTACTGCGAGAACTGATGGAAATAAGGCAGAGGAATGAAACATTCCTTGAATTCTATGAAAAATGTAGAAAATTGAGAGCATTATTATATGCTAACCAAAAATGCAATGGAGCAATAGAAGAAAGAAATATGAAGACAAAAATGTACGACGAAGTGGCTCTAAAATCTTTTAAAGCAGGCTTAAGGGAACCTTTTGGATCATTCTTGAGAACCAGAGCACCCACTACACTGGAACAAGCAATCTCTATTGTAACGGAAGAACAGAACGATAGGAATTGGCAAAGACAAGAAGAAAATATGAATAATAATCTGGTACAACAACCAGTCAGAATGACACAAAGAACATTCAACTACCCTAATCAATCGGAAAAATTTAATATTTCCCACTCATCCGGTTTTAATAGTGAAAGACCATGGAGACAAAGCAATTTCCAACAACCGCAACAACAGAATTGGCGGGCACCAAACCCTACTATCCAGCAAAAATCAGAAACAATGTTCTCCAAACAGAGCAACGTATGGAACCGACACCCTAAAAAACCAATTAAGAAGCAATGGACACCCATGGATACTACATCAGGAATGAATACACAGAATTCAAATAAATTGGATCTGTATAATACCGAAATCAATCTAAAGAGTGAAAACACTACAGATGAAGTTTGGAATACAGAAGTAAACGAAAAAGATGTTAAAACATTTATTAAAATAAAAACCGATAAAAATTCAATTGTTGAAGTAAACGTCAATCACGACACAGAAGATGAGAACATGCAAGATTTCAAAGTAGAAAATCTGCAAAATGTCAAACAAGAAACAAAGAATCAAGAAATACAACATTTTGAAATACCAAATAAACAAAAGGTTAATCAACAAACAAAAAATCAAAACTTTCAAGATTTCAAAGTAAAAAATCAACAAGTAGCAGAAAAGCAAACTATACAAGATATTGAAATAGAGAAACAACAAAACATGAAACAAGAAAAAACAGGAAAACAAAATATGCAATATTCCGAGGTAGAAAAGTCATACAGTATAAAGCAAGAAAAAGCGGAAAATAAGAAAATTAAAAAATTTAAAATAGAACGAAAAATTGAAAAGGAAAACAAAACTAAGTGCTTATCGGAAAAGCTAGAAGATTCAGAAAAAGAGGCACACACTATGTGGATAAATGTTCACAGAAAAGAAAAATACTATGATAAGCCAACATATGAACAAAATGATATAAGTATAACAATTTTCAACAAACTAGAGGAAAATATGATTGAAGAAATAATCAGAAAAAAATACTATTGGGACTATATGAACAAACACATTCAAGAAGTATACATTAGAAGAAATGATAGAAGAAGAGGGAAGATAACGAATCCACAAACAGGACCACATAAAGTAACAGCAATCAAAGATAATAAAGTATTAGCCATTTCCGATGCAGTCACCAATAAAATCAAAGATGTTCATGAAAAGCAAATTTCGCAGAGAAAAACCAATACAAATACTATTGCTGCAGAACTCTTATCAGAAAACAGAAGTGACGATTACATCTAGAAAAATCGAGACACCTTCACGAAATTTCTCTATTTTTCTCTCTAAGAATGGAGGAGTTATCAAGTGACCCTAATATCATGTTTTAAGAAGATAATAAATATATTATCTAAGTAACCAAATAATATTTAAATCACATTGACTAAAATCAATTTTGTTTTAATGAATTAATTAATTCATTTGTTTAAGTACTTTAGTTATACTCCATCGAGGAGATAATATTTGTAATAAAAGGTAGATAATTGTAGAGAAGCTTTATTTATTAATATAAATAAAGTATATACTATTTTAACTATTGTTATTTACTAATAACATAACTAGCAATAACATAACTCTCGTGTGCCCGTTCGAGAATAAAAGAAAGCATTATGTCAATTTCTTGGTAATCGGTTTTAGAAATGTCTGAAGCTAACCAATGTTTTTTTGTTTCAGAGTCTAACTTTTTAGATATTAATATTGCAACTATGTGGTTCCATCTATTTTCCTCTGGAATAATGTTTTCTAACGCTTTGACGTGTTTTCTGATTGAGGCTGCAGTAGCTCTTAACTTAGTACTACTCTCAGAGGTGATAGCAGGAATTTTTAAAAATGCATTAAGATGATAAGAAATCATTTTTCTTTTATTGTCGTAGGCTGTGACTAATAAATCCCAACATAATTGATAGTTTGTGGGGTCTAATTGCACCGATGCAATGGTATCAAAGGCCTCATCTTTTAATGAGCGACGTAAAAGGTGTAATTTTTTGAAACTAGAATATTTAACCTGATTATGGACTAAGCTTTCAAATGTGGCCTTAAACTCATCCCATTGTTCTATATTACCGGAAAAAGTTAGAATGTTAATGGATGATAAATGCATGTCTTCATTTGATTTTACAGATGGTTCTGTGTCAGGGGTCGATAATGTTTGATTTGCAATCGATTCAGAAGCTGTGATAATTTCATTGATTATGGTGCCTATATTAATGTATTGTTTAGAGAAATCATTATTTTCGTTATCAATGCGATCCATGTCAGCTTGATCTTCAACTAATTCATGCATTTGTGCATGAACTTTATTAATTGAAGCCATTAGCGGTTGCCATTGTTTTTGCCAAATTTTTATTTCTTCTAATTTGTATGTAGAAGAATCTGTTATGTCAACATTTTCAATTGCTTTACTGCAATTGTTCTAATGATAGTTTTATTTGATGTACTTTGGTGTTTAGGATTTTTAACGACATTGTGAATACAACTTTAAATAATCTTATTAAGTTTTTTTAAATTTAATATTTAAAAATAAGTGAAAATATATTATTATTGTAAATAATATAAGCCGTAGGCTATTGCGTATAGCACGTAATAAAATCTCTGTGCAAAAATACACAGATGATTATTTTGGTTTAAAAAATGTATTCAAACGCTTAAATTGGAATAATAATATTCGCTTATGGTTTGTGTGTGTGTGTGTGTGCTCTCGTGGTCATAGTCCAGTAATAGAACGTTAGATGACCTGATTGAGAGGCTAAAGAGTGTCCAAATAACACGTATACGAGCGCTATAGTATGGTCATAGCTTAGTAAAGCGTTGATGACTTGACTAATGCGGCAAGGAATTATTAACTGCAAAACAGAAAACCGAATAATGTCGATGATGCTCGAATATTATCCTACAAAAATGATACAAACTTATGTTGGAAGTGAATCATTGATGGCCAAACACCTTGGTATAATGCAATAACATTTAAAACAGTGATAAATGTAAAAGTTTATAAAAACGAAAGATGTAACTGCAAAAACCCAAAATAGAGGTAATATTAAGGATAGGATGGGAATTATAAAAATGTTCAGGATTACCTTGACTACAACTGGCGTATAGTAGCTCTTGCTTCAAGATTGAATCCAAAATGGCTGCAACTGACACGTGTTTTCTGTGGTACTTGGCGCCAGAAAGTGAGATTTTTTGCTGGAATGTTCACCTTGCTTGATGAATCCTATGATGAGAATCCTTTTCAAAGATGACCAATGTGGGAATCCTTTTCGAAGATGACCAATGTGGGAATCCTTTTCGAAGTTGATTTAAAGTGGTGAGAATCCTCTTTGAAGATGCTCAATTGCTGGGTATCTGCTCTCGAAGATTATCAAATTGTTGTAAATCCGGCTCGAAGACGACCAAAATGGTTGGAATCCTCTTCGAAGGATCAAAATGCTGAATATCCTAGCTCGAAGGACCAAAATGGATTACACGAGCCAACGTTTGTAAGAAAAGGCAGCGAAATGCAAGAATTTAGCAGAAAACAGTTTATAACGAATACACTGACGGATTACAAAGATTAATTTGATATTTTAATTATATTGCAACTAGTATCGATGTTACGTTGATGTAAATCACGATTTGAACTAATTTTAGAATATTATAATTTAATATTAATTATAATTATATTTCAAGATGTTTAGCTATGTTTACTGTTAAGCGTTAGAGTTAATAATGAATTTAATAATGCTAACAACGGAACAAAAGTTGAAACAGGGCTAGTTGTTTGGCACACAGTACCATTGTACAAATAATGATTCTGTTAATTTTAAATAACAAACCAACAGATACAAAAAGAATATTTAACAAAAGAATTCTTGGTGAATAAAACTAAAATATAAAAAGTAGATTCTGAACATGAAATAAATTAATAAAGGCAAAATATCTATATTGAAATATAGATAGTGCATGCATTCATTAACCTACACAATAAAAGGCTTTGCGACGGGGGTAAACTCTTGTATAAATGAAACTGTGCTTTGCTTGTAAGAGTCAGACTCCATATGAAGTATTTGATTGGTTGACTTATAATGCCTAGAGATCATTCCTAATTGCAATACACAAGTAGCGACAGTTCAAATATTTTTAATATTCAAATGTTTGTTTTACAATAATTAATTTAATTTTAGTTTTTTATTTTAGATAATACAATTCAGTTTTATGTAAATTTAAGCAAGGTTTAATCCATATGGTTTATTAATATTTAAAATGTATGAATTTAGTTTAGGAAAAACATTATTATAATTAAACCCTATAATGAAAATCCTGTTGACTATAAATGAGTAAAGAATGGAATATACGTGTTCTGAATGTAATGTCTTATTGTTATAGTAACTTAGTTGTTATTCGCGCTACCACTCTAATTTTGATATCTTCTTCTGACGTTTTGTTTCCAATTTTCTAATGCACAATTTTCAAGTTTCAAATATATATATGTATATTATTGTCTTTTTTAAGTTTCTGTTACGTTTTGTGTTTTTGATATATTTTGGGTTACGAGTCGGTATATTATCGGTAAATCGTTAATGTACTAGTACTGGCAAAAAACAGTTGAAATGAGTTTTAGTATTTGTAATTCAATTTTGCTCGAAAATTACTTACTGTTAAATTTTATGATAACACAGTATTGTCAAGCTTGAATATTTTATTTGTATATATGATGAGATTTTTTATAAGGACCACTTCAATTTTACTTTGCAATTTGGCCACCAAAACATAAAAATGTATGTGAGTACAATTAAATTGGCAACAGTTATATAATTTGAAAAAATTGAGAAAATTTGAAGTAGTTTCGACCGTCAAAAATTGCATCATTTAGAATATTTTCTATTTTCTAATTGTGTACTATGTAGGTACTTTTAAGTATTTATTAGTCAATTGAGTATTCAATAACACAATGTTATTTGAATAGATCAATGCAAATAAGTCATTTACTACGTTTATGTCACACTTTAAAACAAATTGAAATGTCTTCTAGTTTCTGAGCTAGAATTCAAGTTCTTCATTGTCGTCTAAATTAATCCAACAATATTTCGTGATGCAATATACATAAAGAAAAGTCGGTTTAAAGGCTAAACATAAGTTTGAGTTAAAGTTGTTGCCATAAGCTTAGTAATTGCTACTTTGATGCTTATTGTAAAATGGTTGTCGTCATTGTTTTTTTTTTATTGTACTGGAATAATGTAAATAAAAATATTTAATAATAATAGAACATGCTAAGAAGTTATATTTAATAATAGAAAAGCCTAAAAGTTGTAATGTTTCTCCAACTTTGTGCCGATAATTTATCAACACCGCTGTTTTAAAAATAAAACTAGCGAGGAACATGTCGAGTATTTTTAAATTTTATATACGTACATCTATAATTGAAGCCAGTTAACACAACAACCTTAGACGGTCGTCAAATAAGTTTTTGTTAACTGCTGGTGTAATGTTGAAGACCTATAAATAGTTAACAAATGAATAAGATGCATTATATAGAAGAACTTCTTAAACTTATTGATGATTATATAGTAAAAACACAATAGAGGAGGGACCTTATAAGAGTTTTCTCACGATGATCCCAAGCATCGGTGTATGTCAGAAAAATTGTCGACTTGATCTGACAAACAAACTGTTATATTTAGCAGAAATAAACTATTATTTTATATTAATCAGGTTTATTATATTTAACAAAATGTACACTTGCATTAGGATGTCACGGAGTATAGAATTACATATTACAGTATTACAGAGTACAGTATTACCTACAGTATTACCGAGTGTAAAAAAAAAGATAGAAGAGTAATAGTGTCAATCCCGAGAGGGCGCTAAATTTAAATCCAACACTCCCTCTAAATTTAGACATTCTAACAACAAATCATAATTAATTGAGTGTCAAAAAAACATGAAAATATTAATCAAGTTATACTACAAGATATTCTAACATATCACTTAACAAAAGAGTTGTAGTTAAACATACCAAGTTTAGATCTTAAGAATTGGAATTTATCTTTTGACAATGCTTTAGTTAATATATCTGCATATTGATCAGCAGTGCTTACAGATTTAAGATCTATAATCTTTTGAGAATATTTTTCTTTTATGAAGTGATACTTAATATCAATATGTTTACATCTTTTATGAAAATTTATATTCTTAATTACACTGATGGCTCTTTGATTGTCTAAATTTAAACACATAGTGTCTTGTTTATATTCACCAATATCACATAACACTTGCTTTATCCACATAACTTCTTTTGTTGCAGCACAGGCTGCCATAAATTCAGTTTCTGTTGTTAACAGAGCAACCGTCTGTTGGTGTTGGCTGGACCATGTCACAGCAGCACCATTCTTTATGAAGACGTAGTTAGTAACTGAGCGTCTTGTATCAATATCATTTGCATAATCAGCATCACTATAACCAGTAACAGCTGGTGGTTCTGATGTTGATGAGTAGTTCAGGCCATAATCTTTAGTATCCTTCAGGTACTTGAAGATCTTTGTTACAGCATTCCAGTGTGATTTGTTATAGCAACTTAAAAATCGACTCACCAGGCTTACGGAAAACATAATTTCTGGTCGACTGACTGTAGCCAGATGCATAAGAGAACCCACAGCTTCTCTGTATGGATAGTTTTTCTCTGGTTCTCCATCTCCCTTTTGTAGCTTGACATGGGGGTCCACTGGAACAGTGTTCGGGTTAGCATCAGTCATGTTAAACTTCTCTAACAGTTGTTCAACATACTTGGTCTGATGTATAAAAAAACCGTTGCTAAATATCTCAATTTGCATGCCCACAAAATTACTTGGTGTGTTCAATATTTTTACTTCCAGTACAGGTTGTAGTTCTTTGGTTATTTCTTTCAGAGTGGATTCAGTTTTAGAAAATAGTAGGCCATCATCCACATACAGACAAAGATAACATTTCTCATTATTGACATGACCAACATACACACATTGATCAGCTTTGCTGTTGATGAAGCCAAATTTCTTTAATATTGAGTCAAATTTCTTATTCCAGCTTCTGGGGGCTTGCATTAAACCATACAGCGACTTGTTGAGCTTGCATACCATGTTGTTTTCACAGGATAGACCTTCAGGCGGAGACATAAATATGGTCTCTTCAAGTTCACCATATAAAAATGCAGTTTTTACATCAAGTTGTAAGATTTTGAGTTTATTTTGAACAGCCATGGAAAGCAATAAACGTATTGAATCATACCTTACAGTCGGAGCGAAGGTTTCTGTGTAGTCATTACCTGCGGTTTGTGCAAATCCCTTAGCACAAAGTCTCGATTTGAACCGTGAACCCGTTGACTCTTTCTTTATTCGGAACACCCATTTACTGCCGATCACTTTGGCATTCGGAGGTTTTTCTATTTCTAAGTTCTATTTTCAAGTTCTTCATTAATTGACTTTATCCATTCATTTTTATTAGTTGAATGTACTGCTTCTTCATATGTTACAGGAACACAGGATGAGAATAAACACAGATGAGTATGTTCTTCAGTACATGGACAGTTGAAATTCTTATTTTTTGTTTTATTTCTTGGTCTCAATGTCACATTACTGACAGGAGGAGAATCAATACTGGTGTTAGGTGAGTATTCACTGTCGGATGTTGACCTGTTTCCTTTCTCTGTCTCATATGAACTTTCTGAATTTGTGTCATTGTCAATCAAGCTGTCCTCTTCCATTTTTGCTTTTTCTCTTACATCTTCTTTATTTGTATTTATTTTGTCATTTTCAGTTTCTGTCTCATACAATTCTACCGAAACAAAGTCTCTTTTCACTGAGGATTCAAGAAATGTAGCATCTCTGCTCTTTATTACCTTTCTAGTATTTGGTAATGTGAATCTGTATCCTTTTGTATGGTCGCAGTATCCGATGAAAATCATTCTGTGAGCCTTTGAGTCCCATTTTCTGCGTTTTTCTTTAGGTAGATGAACCATTGCCTCGCAGCCAAATATACGCATATGATTAACATTTGGTTTGCGTCCAGACCACATTTCCATAGGAGTCTTGAAAGCTAAGGATCTGGTTGGGGAACGATTGATTATGTAAGCAGCAGTGTGTATTGCATCTGCCCAATACAACTTCGGCAGACCAGCATTGAGTAGCATGCACTTCGCTTTTTCAACCAGTGTCCGATTCATGCGTTCCGCAGTCCTATTCTGTTCAAGCGTGTATGGTGTGGTGGTTTGATGGATGATTCCGGCACCTTTCAGGTAATCAGAGAAGGCTTTGTTATCGTATTCAAGTCCGTTGTCTGTACGAAGAACCTTTATATGAGCATCCGATTGATTTTCAACTTCTTGCTTGAATTCTTTGAATTTACTGAGCACTTCAGATTTGTTGTGAAGAAAGTATACTGAAATCTTCTTGAAATATTCATCTAGGAAGGTTAAAAAATATCTGCTCCCACCAAGAGACTGGGTTTCCATTGGTCCACATACGTCAGAATGAACCAGTTCTAGGGGTTTGGTGACTCTTAATCCATCACTTTTAAAAGGTAACCGTGTCTGCTTTCCTTCTTTACAAGTTATGCATGTCAGATTTTCTATTTTTTCTGAGAAAGTTAAATGCTCTGTGTTATCAGACAATTTTTTCAAAGTTTGGAAATTAAGATGTCCCATCTTCTGGTGCCAGCAAAAAGCATCTTGTTCATGTTCAACACTGGACATGTGCGCAAGACTTTCAGGCATGTTCAGCCGGTACATGTTATTTACAATGCTCGCAGTTGCTATAATTTGATTCTTGCTGTTCATGATCACACAGCCTGAGGTATCAAATTTCACTTGGCCTCCATTTTTAATAATTTGGCTTACAGATATCAGATTAGTTGCCAATTCAGGAACATATAAGACATTTGTGAACAGAATCTTATTCTCTTGCCCGTTTTGGTCATAAATATTTAAGCTGACTTCTCCTGAGCTTTGCACAGATAACACTTTGTTATCAGCAACACGAATGTTCTTTGTTATAGGGGTAGTTTCCTTTACAATTATATTCTTGGTCTTAGTCATATGTGCCGAAGCACCGGAGTCTATGTATTAAGCATCATCATAGTGGGATGATGTAACAAACACAGCAGCATAAGAAGAGCTAGGTTTCTGTGTCTTGTTCATGAGTTTGTATTTGTTGCATTCAGAGCGTTTATGTCCATGTTGATTGCAGGAATAACATCTCGGACCCTTGTAGAACTTCTTCTTTGCAGAGTTGTTATGAAACTTCTTGTTGACAGCAAAAGCCGTTGTGTTGTTGTCTGAATTTCTAACATCTTGTAATAGTTTTGCTTTAACACTGTCTGCAGTTATTTTTATGCCAGAGCTTTCGATCGCAATAATCATTGGTTGATATGATTCGGGCAGACCGGAGAGCAGCAACGTCCCGAGCCACTCGTCGTCCACTTTAAAGCCAATGTTGCGCAGCTTGTGAGCTGTTGACATAATTTTGCTCACATACTCTTCTATATTTTGACATCCACTGAGCGATGTGTTACATAAATCACGCAGCAGACCAACTCGGCGTGTAAGTCCGGAGTCGTCGAACGCTGCGGCCAATTTGTCCCCAACTCCTTTGGTCGTGTTTTCCTCTTGGCTATGAACGTAATTGATCGGATCAACCAGAAGAATTATCTTTGTTTTCGCTTTTGTATCACGTTTTGAATCTGCGGGTGACGCCGGGTTAACCTCAATGCAATCCCATAGTTCTTCGTGTTGTAGGTATGTTTTCACTGCGAATTGCCAAGTCGAATAGTTATCACGGCCGGTTAACTTCTCGATTAATGCCAGTGAATTATTCGATGCCATTTTTATTCGTTGAGAACACTTTAAACACAAAGAAGAACAGAAAAAGTTTCAACAGCCACGTTTTTTTTTTAAGGTTATGTTCACCACACTAAAAGTCTTTATTCACTGTTTTACTTTTCAAAAAAACACTCACTTAACGTCTCTGGGTTTATCTGGGCCCATAACCTGTTATATTTAGCAGAAATAAACTATTATTTTATATTAATCAGGTTTATTATATTTAACAAAATGTACACTTGCATTAGGATGTCACGGAGTATAGAATTACATATTACAGTATTACAGAGTACAGTATGACCTACAGTATTACCCAGTGTAAAAAGAAAGATAGAAGAGTAGTAGTGTCAATCCCGAGAGGGCGCTAACTTTAAATCCAACACAAACATCTAGTTATAACGAGTGTGCTATGTGAAATGCTACTGAAAAAATCAACATCAGTCAATCAATATTACACTTAATTAAAGAAAAATGCAAAGCACGTAGAAAGTGGCAGAAATCAAGAAACACTCAAGATAAAACTGAATTAAACAGATTTACTAAACAATTAACAAACGAAATTCATGAAATCAAGAATGAGTCTATCAACCATTTTCTAAGTGAACTCGCTGACGATAAGGATACAGATTATTCGCTCTAGAAAGTTACAAGGAATATGAAAAAACCAATAGTACAAACACCACCCATTCAAAGAGAAGATGGCAGCTGGGCTAAAGATAATATAGAAAAAGCACAGCTATTTGCGGAACATTTGGAAGATACATTTTAGCCCCACGCAAGTCATGTGCAAGAGAATATGGAGCAGTTTGAAAATAATAACGAAGAAGTTATTAAAAAGATAACTCTGAAAGAAATTAAAAATGGAATTAAGGCAAACATAAAAATAAATAAATCACCAGGTTTCGGCCTGATTACTGGTGAAATACTAAAGGAACTACCAAGGAAAAGCATAATCAAATTAACGAACTTGTTTAATACGCTTGAGATATGTACCTTATTAGTGGAAAGTCGGCAAAGTAATTATGCTAGCTAAACCAGGAAAACAGCGAAACAAGAAAACATCATACAGACCAATTTCGTTGCTTCGAATTATCGATAAACTATTTAAAAAGTTACTGCTAAAACGTGGCCATGTCAACGTGAAAACGTTTCACCTGCTGCACACGGATGGACTGTCAAGAAGATTAAGGAGAACTAAGCCATTTGAGCTAGTATGATGACCGATAGAAAAAGAGTGTCAATAATGGCTAATACTCTGACTTCAAAAATATTTCCATTATTAAATGAACTAGAAAAAATGTTATTAGATAGTTTATATAAACTAGTTATAACAATATAATAAAAAAAAATCAATCAATATAATACTACATACAAGGTGTACCTTCTATAGTTTCTATAAATATGAAGATTATTTGCCGAATACACAATGAAATTGAGCCTGGGATCATAGGAGTCGAGTCAACCCGGTACACCTTATCATTTAAAGCAGTCAAATAACATTGATTCATTGTTACATTGTTATATCACAAGAAGTTGTCTTCATTTGATAACATAAATATTCGAATGTCGAACTGTTTCTGTGGAAAGAAGGTCTACCATTAGCAGCCATTGAAGAACGATCTATAGTGTTAACGTTCACATTGACTTTTATCCTAGACAACAAACAATTTTCGTGGTAAAAGTGGCTTTATTAAAAGTGGTTCTTTATTAAAAATTAAAGAAATTCCTGTATGATTAAATCAATCACAAACCCATGATACATTGGACCACTTAATGTTGTCTTCATAGAAACAGAGGTAGAACAATTATGGGTACTTACTAACTATTTTCTGCAGTTCAAAGCGGTGTTTTGTCGTATGTACTGCTGAATTTTTGTAAGAAAGAGGAAAATTTTATTTTTGTTACAAAGATTATAAATTCATGTAACTGTAATAGAATATTGACAAAGCTATCCATCATCTAACTATTCAACCACCTAACTATTAAGAGAATTTTGCAATCCAACTTTGATAACAACGAAAATATTTTGAAAAATATAAATATTTTATCATGCACACAAAAATTAAATTATAAATATTATTGCATCTTATTATTATTATTGATATTATCACCTTGCTAAATGGGCATATCTGATACTGGGTTGACTAATTCCTCGGAGTGTCCTAATTAGTACAGGTGTGTTTATTTTATAAATTGAAAAAACCGGAAGAATGTACTAAGAAGAGAACGCAAGCTAGTATTTTATGTATATAAACGATAAACGACATTACACTGACCTTCAAGATAGCGCGGACAATTTCTACGGACATTAGAAATAAATGTAAATTAAAAATAAATGTAAAAAAATAAAATAAAAGAAAAGATTAAAATATTAATATAAAAAAATCAATAAAGAAATAAAAGAAAATAACCATAGAAAGAAAAAGAGATAATAAAGAAAGAAAATACCAAAAAAATTATATATACTATAGCAAAAAGAATTATTCAACATAAATATAAAATAGAATTTAACTAATAGTGATGTTTTTGAATAAAGGATAATTAAGTATTACCTGTTTTTCATCAAATTTACATTATCTTGAATATACTGGTCGTAAGACGGTCCGAAGGCGCCTTTGTAGTAGCAATTACTACATTTTATTTACTATACAGATGAAAACTAATGTTGATATTTTTCATTTGATACCACTTTATTTCTTTCTATCTGTTTACTTATGCAATTTTTTTTTAGTTATGCAAGTACTGAACGTTACCCAAAATTTATCAGAATAATCGTACAAAGAAATGATTTTGTTTAAATGTTGTCTGTTTTTATTATATTTATGTAATTTTGTTTATAATCCAGATAATGGTTTTTGTATTGAATACAATATTGTAAATAATTAGTTCGAATTTCTTCCTGATATTAATTGAACCAGGTTTCAGAAATTCGTTATTAAAGGATTAATAATCTACATTTATTTGAGAACCGGTCAACTCTACAGACTTTGACACGATTGTGAGACCAATTAGCTCTTTTCAGAGGTTAAAATTAGACTGATTTTAATAAGTGTATGCTCAAAAGAAGTTAGAATTATCTCCATCTGCCATCAGCAATTTGACTATATGTATGGCATTAAAGTGCGTAGTACTTTTCTCTTTTTCTTTCTTACTTAGTTTCAGTAAGCTCATTTCCAATGCATAGTTTAAACAAAAGTTCTATTATTTTAATTCCTATTCCTATTATAATTTTACTGCTTATTTTCTATTCGTGATCTTAAATCTAAACTAGGCCCAACGTGTCTTATAAAAATTCATGAGTTCTAAAACTGTTAAATTACTTTCATCTGTATATAAGGATTTATAAAAATTCATTACTTAATTTACTGACAAACTCTGGTTGTAAAAATAATTAAAAATTATATTACTATTTTATGCTCTTTGGTTATCTTAAAGCTAAACATGGATTTTAATTTTCATTACGCCAATTATTAAAATATAATATATTTCTTAAAACAATAATTATATTTATTTGTAAAAATTATTTCATGTTTCATTGTATCAGTATAAAATATTTTTTTTGTTCTTAAACTAAACTTAACTAATTTCTTAAATTAATTTCATGGCGCCATCGCTTCCTGTAACATAAACCCAAAATTAATACTTTGTACACAGTGAAAAAAAATATGATTACTACATTTTAAAATGTAGCGATTTTTATTCAGATTTCAACACTGTATCTACAATTTAAACTTTTGCATTTGTTTTATACATAACCTCCGGTTACAGAACTAATGGCCTGTTGTTTGTTGGTTGTGGTGCTAGACAGTATACTAGATGCCAAGAAGGCTTGTTTGTTATCACAGAGCGGCATATATTGCAAAAAAAGATGACATTTTTTGCTCAAGATGGCGTTTGAGGTTTTGTTTAGAAGCTATCCAGGCAAAGCATTTAAACATTTTGTCACAACCTGTTTCAGTGCAAGTCATTGCTTCTGGTGTTCGGAAGTATATTGTTAATGATTCATTTTGTCTTGTGGGTTGATTATTCAAAATTAAATTAGAGCTTAATATCACATTCTCATCATTAATAGTTACATTATTAATAGCGTCAATTTTAACATTAAAGTGATTCACAGAGTTATTTGATGACGAAGACGATTCTGAGTTTGAGAAGTCAGGGTCTTTTAAAGAGTCATCGACACTTTCTTCAAATATATTATTTGAGGTTTGTCGCATTTGCTGCCATTGAATCAACCCCTCCACCATTCAATTGAAACACGTCATCAGTGATGTCACTGTTTTTCCTTGATTGGATCGTGATGAGGTCACACAGCGGGATGTTGATTGGGTGAGGAGATCCAAGTGATTGGAAAAGGGGAGGATCCTTCGAAATACTTTGACCTCTTGGAGTTGTTGGTTGATGATATTTCAAATGACTTTGTTAGTCTCTTAGGCTTTACTAAGTATATTGTTGGAACTATACTGCCTTTTTCTATATTTTTGTTGTTATGTTTATTTTTCAACCGAGTGTCTAATATCTTTACTAATTCTGCAAGATCGGTTTTAATGTTTTTTTAGGCAACTCTTTAGAGGCTTGAGATTTTAGTTTAAAATTAATAGAAATTGACACATTTAGTACACTGTCATCAATGTTTATTTGACTATGAAGAGATTGTTTCAACGAAATATTAAAAATTGTGGAAGAATTTTCAGTCTTAGTTTTTGAAGATGATGAGAAAAACATTTTTGGACAATTCACTAATTCCTGTATAATTTTATCTTTTGCTGATAAGTTAATTAAAGGGGGTGATGATAACAAATTCAAATTTTCCGAATACTAATGAGTTGTTTAATGATATAGAAATTTTGTTGAAATTTTTTTCATGAAAGTCTCGTTTAGCTTGTCAATTCTTTTGTTGTTTGCGGTGTTAGGCAGTATGATCAAATATAGTGGCATCAGTTCTCCAGTGCGCTGATTTTTCAGCTGGTGGACGCTGATAAATGTCAGGTTAACTGCTGTGAGGCTCTGCTCAATTGATGTCACTTTAGTGTTAAACGGTAGACCTCGAATAACTCGTTTGATGGGCAACTCACCTACATCAGTTGTCAATGCAGCATATTTGACATTACTGTTAATGGTTCATTATTTGCTGAAATAGTAACTTTTGTCGTTGGAATAACACGTGATAATCTTGTATTTGTTTTAACAATATAATCAACATTGTGGGCGGTTCCATTTTTTTGGATGCCATACGTGTTACTCTTTTAGACATGTCTGTAATTTAATGTTGAAGATATACAAAGATTCGAAGATATACAATTGACGAGGAATGTCTGTATTGCTTTTCACTGCGTGGTAACTGTGTCTTGTAGTGAGATCACCAGACAGGGAGTTGCCGTTTGTAAAAAAAGGTGTTCGGAAAATGTAGAAAAAATTTCCGAATGTTGTCCGGGTATTAGGCCGCACGCGCAGGGAGATACCGCCACTAGTACTCCAAAAAATAACTAGTCTGCTACGGCCTGTTTTGAAAATACTCTGCTAATGTGCAATGCAGAAGTATTTTGTGATTAAGTGGTTTACAAAAAAGGAAGTGTAAACAGTCCCTAGTTTGTAAATGTCACGTGTAAGGTGGAAGGAAAACTAGGTGATAGCAGTGTGAAGAATTATGTTGGAATTGTTTTGGCGGTACAAGGACTATCTGTGGCTATGCCAGCAAGGATCCAAGTACCCCCAGTGTGCGTGATGGGGTGACTGGTCAAGGAGGTTTGCCCTTGGTGTGTCTGTATGGCGGTACAGGGACTATGGTCACCTATGGAGCTCCGATCCTCGTACCAACCACGAAGTGTGCGGAAACCTGTCTAACGTACAAGTATTTTAAAAAAACACTACGACGACCTCGTAGTGTCACCTCAAAGCCCCAGGCAAGATCTACAAAAAAGTAATCTGTTCAACAATCAGCCTCAAATCCTGGTCCTACCGAAGTAGGACTTTTCATCAAAAGGCTGATAAGAACAGAGTAAAATTATATATTCTTGTTTAGTACACAATTTTAAAAAAAAAATTAAAATTAAAATAGAACTATTTAACATAATAAAGTAAAGTTTAACTCTCAAAATTTAACTAATTCAAAATTAGCTCTCACATATAAAATATTATTCATATTCCATATAAGATTTCTTGTGTTCCCGATTTTTTCGTAAAAATAAATAAATCTATTTATTTTACCAATTCGATTTTGTTGTTGTCTGTTGCTGTCTGTTGCTTTGACTTAGTTTATTGATTGATGTTGGATATTGAATATTTATTATATTATTGAAGGGTTTTGTTGGATATTGAAAATTAAAAAATTATAAGAAATGACTAAAGAATTATACTGAGACTATACTGAGAGACTTATCATTATGTTTTGATTGTATCAACCGGCGTTGCCGTATTTGTTAAATTTAGTTAATAAGTGTATGTGTAATGTGAGTCTGTCGTAGCAATTACCGTTGTCTACAAATTACTTATAAAGAGTCGTAATGAAATAATTTTAACTTCAATAAAAATAACATATGCTGCTAATGTCTAAGCAAAATATTCGTTAAAAGATATAATTAAAATTAAGTAACTCCAGAGTGATATTATTATTTAAACATTTTAAAGATACAATTTCCGTACAAGCTAATTTCGTAAGCATAACGTAACCATTCGAAATCGTAACAATCTGCGTATGTTAATAATCTAATAAAAATAAAATATGACAAATAACTTAACACTTAATACAAATAGTTAATATAACCAAACCGCTGCCAAATTGTTTCTAGTAAAAGGCATTCTGCTATTCCAAATATTGTTACCGCCCAAATGATTCAAGGCATAACACTTTGCTATAATAAATAATAGTTTACGATTGATAATTATAATTATTCCATTATCAACATTGTTGTCGCAGATGTATATTATATATATCAGACTTATAAATCAATTTAGTTAGTAGTACTTATCGTTGTCGTAGAACCATAGTTTATAACATATTATTTACCTAGAACAAACATATCGTCGCAATACAATCAATTTAGTTAGTAGTACTTATCGTTGTCGTAGAACCATAGTTTATAAAATTATTATACAAACTAAACGTATCGCTGCAATACAATCAATTTAGTTAGTAGAATTCATCGTTGTCGTAGAACGTAGTGTATCGCATTATTACATAAACCAATTTTATCGTCGCAATACAATCAATTAAGTTAGTAGAATTCATCGTTTTCGTAGAACCTAGTATATCGCATTATTATACAAACCAAACGTATCGTTGCAATACAATCAATTTAGTTAGTAGAGTTCATCGTTGTCGTAGAACCTAGTATATCACATTATTACATAAACCAAACTTATCGGCGCAATACAATCAATTTAGTTAGTATATAGCATTATTGTCTAGTTCAAACTTACCGTCACAATACAATAGATATAGATATTGGAACCATTGTTGTAGTACAAGACCACAAATTATTCGTAGTAACAAGAAATATTATATTTCTCTGTCAAGTTAACAAATCATACAGTCCACTTTAAATCTAAGACTTAAGCGACCAACCGAAAACACTTCAATAATTTTAGAGCAGAAAGAGGTCGCATATGTCGTGTACAATTCTCGAGATTCACTATAGACATGTCTAGAAAAATTGCTAAACTTAAAAATTAAATTGTATCTCATTGAATTTGCTTAAGATATTTAGATACATTGTATTATACAATTTTAAAGTATTTCAGTTATATATGTTCAATAGATGTTCATTGAGGAATTTAGTGGTGGTAGAGCTGTTGGTGTAGTTGGTGCTTGGTGTAGACCAAGATGCGAAGAGTTCTAGAAGTTCTGGAAGTATTATAGGTGATTCTCGAAGGATGTGCAAAATATAAAAGGTACTATTTGGTTTGTTGTAGATTGTTGCTAAATATATTATGCTTGTTACGTATATGGCTTATCTTGCGTTGATGTATAGGTATTGCCGTTGATGGTATTGTATGACATGTTTTATTGCACGTTGTTGCCGAAGACAGGAATAGATTGTCTATTACCTGTTATGTGCCAGATGTATATGCCTCTTAAATGAAGAATGGTTTCTGACACCGCCAATTTACGTAGTGTTTTTGCGTATGACTTGATACATAGGGTTTTAAGAAAATTGTCCTTATATGGGTCCCATGAACCAAGTGATCCTATAATCAGTAGTATGATCTGTACGCTCTGGAATCTATCGGCAATTTCTTGTCTTATGTTCTCGTACTTTTCCAGTTTGTTTCTGCGTGCCTTTTCCAATGCTTCGAAGCGATTCTCGAATTGTATTGTTACATCTATTATAAAACATGACTCACCCTTAAAGAGTACGAGGTCTGGTCTTAGGTTATCTCTACCAATTCCCTGGTTTTCCGACATAATAGAGAAATTGCGGCCAATTGCAGCGTTCTTATTTCTCTTCAGAAACGCATTGTGTCGGTCGGTGTAAGAGGAGCCATATTTTTGTAAGCAACTGTTTAAAACGTGTCCTAATGTTTCCTTGGCCTCTTTGCATACTCTACATAATTGCTTGTTTTCAGGGAGCCATGGCATTGCTGCATAAAGTTTCACGAGATTCAAACGAGCTTTATGAATGAATTGCCATTCAACGAACCTGGTGTATTACGCGTCATTTATAAAATGGAAGCTAGCCTGGTGTTTTGAGACGCATTTCATTGTTTTACCCTGGCTTTTCAGTTCATGTAGAGTTTTTGTATGTTGCTTTCTGTCAATAGTTCGGAGTATTTTCATAGTGTTACAACGTTGGGGTTCTCTGATAAAAGTTTCATAGTAGTTTAGAGAAACTCCCTCAGTTGTAAAGTTCCAATTTACCGTTATGCGTCTTGATGCCATTCTCGCTCTCGTCCAGGTGTTGGCTGTTGATGTCGCTGGAGCCCTAAATATTTCTTCTATCTTGCCTCAGAGATAGTTACCTTTGTCTTCATTTGAAGGTGTAGCGCGAAGTCTGCTGATATACGTGTCAGTAAGTTCTTTCATTGCCAATTTGGATATAATGGTGTCTTTAGATGTTAGAAGCTTGTATGCATTATCAATGAGTGATATGTCACTATCCGTTGCTGTATTTGGAATTCCGATACAACCCTGTCTCGAGTAGCCATATAAGTAGTTGGAGGATGCTTCTTGCGGAATATATAGTGACTTTTTGATAAGTGGCCTCATCTTATTATCTAGTTGTTCCCACATGGTCTTGGTGGAAGAGCTAACTTGCATTAAGAAGTTACATGCATGGTACATGAATGTTTTCAAAACATTAATGCGTTGCCATGGCGCGAGTTTACATGACATGAGGTTTTGGCCAATTGCAGCGTTGGCTTTATTGTCAGCGTTTCGTGGTATTATATTAAAGCCAACAGGGGCTCAATGTCATCCTCTTTCAAATTTCGTATGTTAGTATTGTTGATATTAAAACAAGGTGGAGAATTAGAGGCATTAAATTGCATAGCAAAACATTTCTTAGGGTTCACAAGGAGCCCTACACGTTTTGCTAGCATGCTTGTTTTGTCAATAAGTTGCTGAAATTGAATGTTGTTGTTACCAATAAGGATAATGTCGTCTGCGTATGCAATGACCCTATGCTCAAGATTTGAGCCTTGTAGCTGACGTATTATAGGATCAATTGCAATGGTTAATAATAATCCACAAATTGGGCAATCCTGTTTTATTCCGCTGTTCAAATTTATTGGTTCTGTATATCCGTTTGCTGTTAGAACTCTAATTGTATTATTAGAGAAAATATCTTCAATAATACTTACGAAGGTGTTACGAACACCTGCAGCAGTCTATGCATTTAACAATGCTTTATGTGGTATTGACCCGAATGCGTTAGCAAAGTCAATCCATCCAATGCATGATGCATGATTTGTTGATTTTCGAGGATTTTGCTTTTCTAATTATGGTTTGTAATATATAATTATTTTCAAAAACGCCATCAAATGGCAGGAAACCTTTCTCGCAATAGCTAAGTACATTATTACTTACTAGCCAATCAGTGAGCCTAGATGTTAGTAGGCCAGTATATATTTTGTAAATTGTTCTACATATTGCAATTGGTCGCCAGTTAGTGATTTCTGCTTCAATGCCTTTTTTTGTGGATTAAAATTATTGTTGAAATCTTCCAGGGTGACGGTACACGCTTATATTTTAAACAACAGTTTAAAATATGCGTCAGTATTTTGCAGCTTGGGTCTGCTGACCGCCAATGTCTATATGTTAATCGATCATCTCCTGGTGACGAGTTCTCAAATTTTCTGAATCTTATTGATACTTCAGGTGTTGTAAATTTCCTGGTATTGATTGGCTCACGCGTATTATCCTCGATGGTTGGGTATATGTCATTTGGATAATCCACAAAGGTCAGTGTTTTGATGAAGTGGTTATGGATGTCGTCTTTACTTATTTAGCAGGTGGTGCTTGCCTCACTCATTAATAATCGCATGGCTAAAGAACGAGGCGTGGAAAGCTGGGCAAGAAAGGATAGAGAAAGGATTACTGACAGCGATGAACAAGATATGGAAAGGAGGAAACCTGCCAGACAGCTGGAGAGAAGGGGTAATAACGCCGATATATAAAAAGGGAAATAGACATGAAGCCAAAAATTACAGGGGTATTACACTACTGAACACAGGGTACAGGATTTATGCAGGGATTGTGAGAGAAAGACTGGAAGAAGAGGTAAAAGTAAAAAAAATACTTCCCGAGACACAAGCAGGCTTTAGAAAGGGACGAGGGACTTTAGACAATATATACGCACTAAATCATGTAGTTGAAAAAGAGCTAAGGGAAAAAGGGGACAGATATATGCAATGTTCATCGACCTTAAAGCGGCGTTTGACATGGTCGACAGACAGAAATTGTGGAAGTACATGAGAAAGAAAAAAATAGATGAGGACATAATGGAATGTATTGAAGAAATTTACGAAGAAACAAGAATGAGAATAAGAGTTGGGGGTGAAGAATCAGAAGAATTCTGGACAGACAAGGGGTTGAGGCAAGGTTGTCCTCTGAGCCCCATTTTATTTGCGATATATACAGCAGACTTGGAGGGGGTAATGGAAAGAGGACAAGATGGGGGGGGTGCTAATAGGAAGGCACTACAAGATATGGACTTTAGCATACGCTGACGATATAGTCCTGTTGGCAAAAAGGGAAGGAGAGCTGCAGGAGATGGCACACCGGCTAGGGAGGTATATAGACAGGAAAGGACTAGAGTTAAACGTGGAAAAGACAAAAATTATGGTATTTAAAAAAGGGGGTGGAAAAAGGAGACATAAAAGGTGGAAATACAAGACAGAGGACATTGAGGAAGTAGAAGAATTTAAATATCTGGGCTACACTTTTAAAAAGAATAATGGAGAAGAGGCGCAGATAAGGGAGGTGGCAAAGAAGGCAGAGCAAGCAATGCGACGGGTATGGGGACTAGGGGAAAAGGTATTTGGAGGGGACATACAAAAAAGAATATGGATATTTGATAGACTGATAGCCAGTATGATGTTATATGGAGCAGAGGTTTGGGGGTGGAAGGAACAAGAAAAGTTGGAAAGAATACAGGTGAGATATATGAAATGTGTACTAGGGCTGGACAGGTGCACGCCAGGATACATGGTGATGGAGGAGCTAAAAAGAGATAAGATACGAATTAAAACAGGGGAAAGAGCAGTAAAATACGAGGAGAAATTGAACAGAGCGGAAAGCAAAATTTTAAAGAAAATAAGAGAGGATAACATAAAGAATGGGGGGGGAGGAGGTCCAAAAAAGAGAAAGGAGTACTTTGAAAGGAATGGAATGGCGATCGAGGAGGCAGAGAGGAGAAGAGAAGGTGGCGCAAGTGTGGAAGAGTAGCTAAGGAGAAGGGATAAGGAGACACAACAGCAGGAGAGAATGGGAAAAATAGAAAAAAGTAACTACAATAAAAGATATAAGAGGTTATGGGAAAATAATGTACCTCAGTACCTTATAGAAAAAGACATAAAACACATAAGAAGAACAGCAAGGTTTAGATTGGGAAATGAGGAAAAAGGAAACAGATACTGGGAAAAGAGTGAGGAAAGAAAGTGTAGAATGTGTGGAGCGGAGGACGAAACACTGGAGCACATTAAGTTTGAGTGTAAGGAAAAAGTAGCGAGCGAAAGGAATATTGGCCAGCTATTAAAGGGAGGCAGTGAAGGAAAGAGGTGGATGGCGGAATTAGTAAGAAGGACAGGAAAAACAGAAGAATAAATAAGCTGGTGGCTGGGTGGCACAAGGAACAGGAAGCAGGAGAAAGAAAGAAGTAGCGAGGAAACAGTTAAACTTCAGCCCAGAAAAATAGACTAGGGAATAGACCAGTACAGAAGGAAGACTAGGCAAAATGAATGAAGAGGGTCAAGAGAAGAAGAAGCAGAAAGTACTTTTGAAAATAAAAAGGTTTAGAATAATGTAAAATTTAATTGTAAGTTGAAGTATATGAAATGTATTTAAGAATGTAGATTGTAAAGCCGAAAGGCGAACAATAAACAATTAATAATAATAATCGCATGGCTTGTCTACGATTCCTCTTATAGAGTTTTTGAATGAATTTTGTGTCATTCACATTACCTAGATTTCTAGATTTTGCAACATAATTTGGGTCTCTTATTGGTAGCATAACAATTTTACCTGCCTCAATGGTAATTTCTGTTAAAGTCTGCTCAAAATTTTCCCAATTATAGGTGTTAATATTGCTGTTTAAGATCTTTAGTAGTGAATCGTTAAATCCATTAAGTGGTGGTGATCTGATATGTCATCCGGGAGTCGTGGGAAATTGTCATTTATAACTTCAGATTCTTCGTCAATATCGGAATTGTTTATATCGGCTGCATGAGGGCTTAATGGCATAGTAAAGTCTGAAGTTATACTGGTTATGCTTGTTGACTATTGGGATGGTATATGTTGGGATTCAGTGACATGTGAGATGGTATTTATGATGGTATCCGGTACTATACAGACCTCATTTGTATGCGCAATATCTAAAGGTGGAATTGTAGGTGATTGCACGTTATTAATAGACGTATTCACAGTAAGTTGTGGTGTTGTAGTCTCTATAAGGTTATTTGATGCAATTGATGTTGCAGTATTTGGTTCTATATTTTGATTATTGTCGTTGTTGTTGTTATTGGTTGCACGATTACAGCCATAATACCTGCGCTTGCGTTGGCGCGTGTCTAGAGGGCTGATTTCAGACCGAGGTGGATTAATTTTACTTTCCAGATCACCTCTTATGTGTTTAATAATAACCAATGGTCAGCAAACTTATACACATTAAATTGGGTGTTTACTTAATTGTATAAAATATAGACACTCAAACCCAAACAAATATAATAAAAGCTTAATCTTTTAAAAGTAGTACACTGATAGATCGTGAAAATAACACACTGTTTGTCAATCATCATTAAATGTATTTTATATAATACAAAGTAACTACATCCTTTTTTTTTGTAGATTGGTTTTTCTATTAATTCCACAAGTACATGATATTAATTATGTTAACATAAGAGGAACTGACAACAATAGCAGCAACAACAAGAACAATCATAGTAGTAGTATACATATATTTATTCATTTGTGTGAGACTGAATAGTCTAAATGTCTATTGAAGTATGTACGAGTATATCTACAAAGAAAAATACAAATATTCTGAAAGAAAATTTACAAAATAAGGTACTGTTACAAACAAATTTTAATAAATTTACATTAATTTGTTTATAGCTCTCGAAATATGATATAGACAACTATTTATTGTTCAATTTCTTAATTATATTAAAAAATTAATATAAAATTAATTATATAAAGAAAATTCATATGTATGGTATATAGGGAGTCCAAATTCATTTTAAATAATTCTGAATTTATATATTCTTTTGCCAATTTTTTGTCTGCATACAGTGTATGCTCACTGACTCTTATTCAAAACAACATTGTCTTAGATTTCTACATGAATTTTTTATTAAATTATTATAAATAATTTTTGACATTTAAATCTAAATCTAAATCTAAAATAGCTCCTTTAGTTCGCATGTTAAATGTTTTTAATATTGTTATAATAACCGCATACTTTCTTGTTTCTTTAAAATGTAGCATATAATTTATTTATTTATTTATTTGATCATAAAAATTGATAATTCATTTTTTATTGTTGTATTGTGTGGATAAATTTGTATTTAGGAGGTACAAGACAAATTACGAAAAATATGTACCTTTGAAAATGGATTTTTCAATTTCCAATATAATGGTTTCTGGCCAGTTAAAATGTTTTTTTCCTTATAAAAATATAAAGATAAGAATTATCAAATTGAAAGAATAATTTTCAGTACCAAGTGGTGCCATCTATGATATCTAAATATATATGTGTGTAGTAAAGACCAGAACCCATTTAATTGTAGACATTTGTAATTTTAATATATACATTTTAGATTCAATATATTTTATTGATATATATATATATATATATATATATATATATATATATATATATATATATATATATACTAGCTGTCCCGGCCACGCGTTGCTGTGTCTAAGGTTTTTGTCATATTACATTACATAGCGTCATCTATTGAATATTTACTCAATCTAGTCAACAGATGTCGCCATCTTTTAAAATCGTTTGAAGCTAACAGATAATTAATAGACAAATAATTTGCAATAAGATAATATTGCAATCATAAATTGAGATGTAAGCTATCCTATCCTTCCAGTTGGATCAAACTGCACACGGTGTACAAATTTGATTAAAATCGGTTAAGTAGTTTAGGAGTCCATCGCGGATGAACAACGTGACACGTAATTTATATGTATTAAGATATATATATATATATATATATATATATATATATATATGTGGAAAACGAGAGTACAATGCCACCTCTAATGTGGAAAACCAGAACTAATCCGCTAATCTGATGTGGAATCAAGGTACTCTTATTTAATTTAGCGCAAATGTCAATTCAATTAATATTCAACTATGCAATATCTTAGTTGGTTTGTCAGGATGACAAAGAATCACATAATTGGTTTAATACATTTATTGAATAAAATAATAACGATGATAATGATAATAATAATAATGATAATAATACAATAAGGTTAAAATATAAACGTTGGTGTTTACTTTACAAATACAGAGCAATGAATACCCAACCATCTTAAGTTCTAGTTAATATATACTCAGTCCTACATTAGTTTTCCGCTAGACTTAATAGGTTTATTTATTGTTTATAAGAATACGTTTCTTTAATTTCGGTAAACACACCCCTCACGTATTCAGTCACTGGTTTAAAGTTTCACATAATATAATTGCTTCAACCTTTCACTTGGTTTTCGTTTAAAATATAGACCCTCATTAATCACATTCTTTATGACTTTTCTAGACCGGGTGTCATATTTATGAGTTCTTTGAATGCTTGGTTTATTTTTACGTTCCACACGGCTATCCGACCTTTCTTTAGCTCCTAAAGACGATACGTCACTGGTGTCATCTTTTTGCGGTTCGGCTCCTGACACAACATCTCCAGTTTCAGAATCAATGTCGTCTGAGAACACGCCTCATGGCTTCATGTGGTCGGCACTTGAGTGTGTATTAGAAGAACCTTTCCCTTCACCGATACGTCTTACCCTATACCGCTCATTTCGGTCAACTCCTGTAACCTGATACGGTCCTAAATATTTGTTAAATAATTTCAATCCAGTACCAAACTGGGTTCTTTTTACGGCAACAATGTCTCCGATTTTGTATGTCCTAGCTGGTTTTCTATTTCTATTGAAATTCCTGGGATTTTCTTTCTGTGTTTTTAATATTTGTTTCTTGGCGTTAACACGTAACTCTTGCAAGTCGTCCTCACGCATTTCTTGATTAACTTCTTCTAACAGCTGATAGATATGCATCTAATCTTCAGTTTTCATTGTCACACCTGTTAACAACTTGGACGGTGTAGTATTTATGCTACGCTGATAAGTTTTGATTAATGTTTCCTCTTTGACCTTGCCGTCGTTCAACCAGGTTTCTACATGTCTCTCAACTTCTGCTTGTTCGCAGTAAGCCATACGTCGCGAATTTTGAAAAACAGGAACCTCATCGGTCATGTATATTTCTGCTGCTTCAGTAACCCTTGTTACTTTTGGTTCATAAGTTTTAAGTAGTCCCTTAACTTTAGCCCTGGCTCCTGGACTAATGTTATTACCCATGACGATGTCGTCGTCGGCTTCACATAATATTTTATTCTGCTCACTTTTCTCGTACTTTTTTCGCATGGTAATACCGTCTACACTTATTATGGTTTCTACTTGGTCTAGCAGAGGTTTACCAATTATAACACTATGTCTAGTTGCACTTGATGGAACTATTAAAAAGTTAGTACAGTACTGTTCATTGTCTACTTTTACTTGAGCACTAAATTCACCCAAAACTTTGATTTGAAATCCTCCGATTCCAGTCAATACAATATTGTTTTCGCGCACAACCGCACTATTACTTAATTTAATAAAGTCGTCAGCTCTAATCAAATTCTGATCACTTCCAGTATCAATCAGACATTTAAAACTGATACTGTCTATGGTCATGTCTTTTGTCATATCACATGTTTTATTAGTGTTCACTAACAAAGCATCACTCGTTTTATTCGCGGTACAATTTCTCGAAATATGTCCCTCTTCATGACATTTGAAACACTTTATTTTACTTTCACTTTTTATCTTTTCACTTGATTCATCTCTTTTATTCTCACTGTCTTGGTAGCTTTTTCGGCACACGTTTGCTTTATGTCCGAGTTCATTACAATTAAAACATTTTATCGCGTTTAAGTATTTTGGTCTGTCCTTACGTACACTAAAATTATTCCTTTCTTGCACTTGCAATAGTGACGAATCATATCGTTTTACTTTTAACAACAAATCGGGCACTGTTTTAAAGTCGCACATTGATAACACACTTATCATGTCTTTGTTGTTTAGTCCGGCTATTATGTATTTTATAACGGCTTTTTCGCTAATATTATTACTTTTACTAGCGATCGCTTTCACCGAGTATACATTATCTTCTATTGCTTCGTTTTTTTCTCGTTGTCTCTTTATTAGTTCCATGTGTACGTCAGATTCATCGTACTCCACTGGAAAATTCCTGATTAACTCGTATTTGAACGTCGTCCAATCCTTAACTACGTTCAAACTAGCATCAAACCAGTTTTTCGCGGCATACTGCAGCTTGTTGACACCTTGATAAAGCTTCACTTTATCACTCCATCCGTAAATGTCTGCTACTTCCTCCAATTTTCGCACCCAAGCTGTAGCCGTCAATACCGTGGTTGCTGGGTTAAACACAGGTATGCATTCCAAGTTCTGTGTCGGCATAAACCCATGGTGATTCATTCTCTGTTCCTGTATTGTACTGTTCCTGATACTCATCTGCAATAGTTCCTTCCTAAGCCTCGTCAGCTCTGCTTGTACTCCCAATCAACTATCTTCACTAGATGTTGAGTTTCCTGAGCGTCCAGCTAACAAACTATCATCAACAGTAGTATCGTTCATGTTTACGTTATATGCCATTTTCAATTTTCTCCTCGTAAAACAGTTTACACACTTTTTCTGATACAATTCACTTGCTAGTCCTATTATAAAGTCCGTCTCATAATTTCTCGACTATTTCGCTAATGAACTATCACTTCAAAGCACTGTTTGTAGAAAACTATCTTGTATTATTATCTTTGTATTATTCACTTCGCGCACTTAGTTCAATTCGCTATGAGCTACTAATCCGCACTTAATTCAATTCGCTATGAGTTACTAATCCGCACTTCTGATGTGGAAAACGAGAGTACAATGCCACCTCTTATGTGGAAAACCAGAACTAATCCGCTAATCTGATGTGGAATCAAGGTACTCTTATTTAATTTAGGGCAAATGTCAATTCAATTAATATTCAACTATGCAATATCTTAGTTGGTTTGTCAGGATGATAAAGAATCACATAATTGGTTTAATACATTTATTGAAGAAAATAATAACGATGATAATGATAATAATAATAATGATAATAATACAATAAGGTTATAATATAAACGTTGGTGTTTACTTTACAAATACAGAACAATGAATACCCAACCATCTTAAGTTCTAGTTAATATATACTCAGTCCTACATTAGTTTTCAGCTAGACTTAATAGGTTTATTTATTGTTTCTAAGAATACGTTTCTTTAATTTCGGTAAACACACCCCTCACGTATTCAGTCACTGGTTTGAAGTTTCACACAATATAATTGCTTCAACCTTTCACTTGGTTTTCGTTTAAAATATAGACCCTCATTAATCACATTCTTTGACTTTCCTAGAGCAAGTGTCATATTTATGAGTTCTTTGAATGCTTGATTTATTTTTACGTTCCACATATATATATATATATATATATATATATATATATATATATATATATATATATATGTAGGGTAGAAATATAAATATATTCCGGTTGACGCCTCAAGTGTAGGGTAGAATTCTAAAATCATCCCGGTTGACGCCTCAAGTGTAGGGTAGAATTCTAAAATCATCCCAGTTGAGACTCCTAGTGTAGGTATGACAATAATCCTATCCTTATTTATGTTTCAATTAAGCAGTTTAATGATAACAATCATAAAGTTGAGCCCCCAGCATACCATAGTTCATTATGAATAAGTAACACTTAACTAAAGTTAATAATAGTTCATTTAATACTTCCACATAGAAAATAATTACATCACAATAAAGTTAATCTATCAAAAGAGAGTCCACAATAATAATAACACTTGTTAACAAACAATACTTAGGTTTTAAGACCTTATTACAATGATTGCTTATAACAAAAAAAATGCGCATTAACATAGTACAATCACACATTTACAATGATGAAAATAACCTCACATTCAACACTATAGTTCTGTGTAAACACTCCACTATTTATGCCTATAACAATATCAAATATTACACCTAGCAATACTGATTACAATTCTAAATGATATTAACCACTCGTTAAAATAACATTTGTTAAATTTACAAAAAGACGCCATAAACACTCTGTGTATCAGCCATTCTTTTATGATTCTGTCTTTAGTCCTTATAACAATATCAACTATCACAACTAGTATTATTGATTGCACTTTTAAATGATATTAACCACTCGTTACACATTTCTAAATACTATTAAGAACTACTTAATATATTTCCTGAATTTACGACTAATACCATACAAACTATGTATCGAGGTATCGCCATTTTCAATTCAACTATAACAACTGTTGCTTGTACCAACATGTGCCACACCCTAGGTGTCGTCATCTTCAACAGCTAGCGAACGTGGTTCTGATGCGTTCGCTTTGGCGTTCGCTCTGCATGCCGCCAGCGAACTGCTTAGAAGGGTCTTCAGATTGTATCCCAGCATTTATATTTAAACATTTAAATATTAGCAAATATCTTAACCTAAATTACAGATTACTATATAACTATTACTTCTTATAACTAATTATAATTAAACTTAAATCTAATTTAAACCCAATTCCACACTCGGCTTCTCCTGACTAGTAACTGTCCTCAGTTGCTACAATCATCCTGCTTATGGTGTCATCACATCTGCTGATGTAGAAGTCCTTATTGGTCCTTTAAATTTAACTTTAATTTTAGCTCCTGTTGCTTTAGTAGGTAACAACCAAACAAACTTTGTAAAAGCATTTACTATAACGAGAATATGTTTATACTTTTTGCTTGTTGTTTTACATTTTCTACCGTAGCTAGTCCTGTTTTCTTGCTGAAGTTCTAGAATAATTTCTTTATCCTCTTCTCTCAGCTTCTTGCGTTTTTCTACAAACTCATTTTGTATTTCTTCTGCTTCTATCGTCTTCTTTGGCTTCGGAAAATGCTTAACGGCTTCGTCCTTATCCTTAGAGGGACGAACATTGCCTTGTTTCATCATCTTTGGCTTCGGAAAATGCTTGACTGCTTTGACTTTATCCTTAGAGTGACGAACATTGCCTTGTTTCATTGCACAACCTAGGTCGTTCATTTCCTGGGCTGCCTGTATGACATCCTTTTCTAACCCTTCACCCAGCTGCTCTGCAACAACTAGTCGATCTGCAGGTGGTAGTCTAAGCGGTCTAGAAAATATAGGAGTATCAATTTTTAATGTAATTGTCTTTTCGCTTTTAGAGTTGCGTAACTCTTTTCGTTTGTCATTGTCCACTGACTCGGGTATTTTATTAACAACAATTTTATCATTTATATGAGATAAGTCTAGTTCACTTTCTTTATCACCATAGTCTATTTTCATTGTCATTAATTGTTTAACCTCACTTTCATTTTCATCTTTAACGCTATAAAGTTTATGAAATTTAACACCTGTGTTGTCAATAACTACTTTAGCTTTAGCTATAATGTGCAAACCTATTACCATGTCCATATGCGTAGCCTGTGATGGTAACACTTCAAAATAACTAGCGTAATGTTCTGAATCAATTTCAATGTCCAATTTAATTCTACCTAAAGAATTTACTCGAGAGTTTGACAAACCGCGTATTGTTATAACAGAGTCATATAATTTAACATTCTTTAATGTTTTAAAATAGTCTTCGCGCACTGCTGATAAATCACTACCAGTATCTATTAAAGCATTTACATTACTCCTGTTATTAACACAAATTGATTTGATCATTTCTACTTTCATAACATTATGCTCTGATTTAACAGTTTTTATTTTAGTTTTACAGTTTCGACTAACATGTCCATAATTACCACAAGTAAAACATTTGTATCCCTTGTCTTTATCAGGACACACTTTAGATGAGTGTGATAACGAACCACAATTATAACATTGAATCTTCTCACCTGTTGTCTCAGTTTTTGCTTTGGTACCTGACCTAGATTTCCTATCATAGTCCTGGATATCCATTTTCATTTTTTCATATTGTTCCAGCTTACGTCTAAGTTGTCCAATATTCTCAGCTCCATAAAGTATCACTTTGTTAGCTGCACTGTCACGAATGCCTGCTATGATATAATCCATAATAGCTGCTTCTTCGACATCTGCTTGTCGAGCTATATCTAAAATATCATACACATATTGACGAAAACTTTCACCTGGTTGCTTTAACCTTTGTTGAAGCATTTTGTGCACCTGAGCACTATTCAACCTCGTATCGAACTCTTCAATTAAATACGATTTAAATGTATCCCAGTTTATTATCCTGGTTTCAAAATTAACAAATTGTTTTGCTGTATCAGTCAACAATCTCCTGGCATACAAATATCTGTATTTTGTATCTATTTCTGCCTGGTCACAGAAATCATCAAATTGTTTGATCCATAGTCTGACATTTTTAAGCCCATCATATTTAGGTAAAGCCAATTCTAAATCTAAAAATGTATAATTAGTTTTAATAACTGTTTCATTACTTACAGACCTACTATTCTGTTCACCGACTCGGCTATTATACGAGTTCATTCTTGATAATAATTCAGCACGATTCCCACGCTGACTTAATCCAACGAAGCTAAGTCCCTGTCGTAATTCTGCCAATGACAAATTGTTTAATTCCTCTGTCATTGTTATAATTTTCACTGCTAACAGATTGAAGTGCAATTACTTTAATGAGTAAACTGTACACCTGGAAGTTAAGAGTATTCTTGACTGAATATACTTGTTTTTCCTTTTCTGTAGTTCAATAGTCCTGGTTCCAAGGTTAAGAATAATCTTGACTAAATATACTTGTTTTTCCTAGATCCCGTTGGTCAATAAGTCTGGTTCTAAGGTTAAGAATATTCTTGACTGAATATACTTGGTCTTGCCTTAATCCCGTTTCGAGCCCCCAAATGTAGGGTAGAAATATAAATATATCCCGGTTGACGCCTCAAGTGTAGGGTAGAATTCTAAAATCATCCCGGTTGTCGCCTCAAGTGTAAGGTAGAATTCTAAAATCATCCCGGTTGAGACTCCTAGTGTAGGTATGACAATAATCCTATCCTTATTTATGTTTCAATTAAGCAGTTTAATGATAACAATCATAAAGTTGAGCCCCCAGCATACCATAGTTCATTATGAATAAGTAACACTTAACTAAAGTTAATAATAGTTCATTTAATACTTCCACATAGAAAATAATTACATCACAATAAAGTTAATCTATCAAAAGAGAGTCCACAATAATAATAACACTTGTTAACAAACAATACTTAGGTTTGAAGACCTTATTACAATGATTGCTTATAACAAAAAAAATGCGCATTAACATAGTACAATCACACATTTACAATGATGAAAATAACCTAACATTCAACACTATAGTTCTGTGTAAACACTCCACTATTTATGCCTATCACAATATCAAATATTACACCTAGCAATACTGATTACAATTCTAAATGATATTAACCACTCGTTAAAATAACATTTCTTAAATTTACAAAAAGACGCCATAAACACTCTGTGTATCAGCCATTCTTTTATGATTCTGTCTTTAGTCCTTATAACAATATCAACTATCACAACTAGTAATATTGATTGCACTTTTAAATGATATTAACCACTCGTTACACATTTCTAAATACTATTAAGAACTACTTAATATATTTCCTGAATTTACGACTAATACCATACAAACTATGTATCGAGGTATCGCCATTTTCAATTCAACTATAACAACTGTTGCTTGTACCAACATGTGCCACACGCTAGGTGTCGTCATCTTCAACAGCTAGCGAACGTGGTTCTGATGCGTTAGCTTTGGCGTTCGCTCTGCATGCCGCCAGCGAACTGCTTAGAAGGGTCTTCAGATTGTATCCCAGCATTTATATTTAAACATTTAAATATTAGCAAAGATCTTAACCTAAATTACAGATTACTATATAACTATTACTTCTTATAACTAATTATAATTAAACTTAAATCTAATTTAAACCCAATCCCACATATATATATATATATATATATATATATATATATATATATATATATATATATATTACCCCTATTATATTGATGTATATTATCCCTATTATATTGATATATGTCATCCCTATTTCATTATTATTGTAACTAAACAAATTTTTAATTATCATCAATATTAATATACACACGTAACAGCATAGCAATAACTATGACCTTATATTTTTCTGTTTGATTATTTATACTATTGTTTATATATGTTAAAATGGAAAATGCTTGCTTCGTCTATCATATAGTTTTATTCATTCAAGGTTGTACATTTATGGTTGAAAACTTTTTGTTGGTAAATACCGACTACCCACCCGCTTCTGTTTTATATTTGTTTGCTACGGTTTGAAAGAACAGAGACAGACAGACAGACAGACAGACAGACGGACGGACACAAACGTCATAAAATTTATGTTTTTGTTCATTCATTCTTAGAGTTCAATTTATATGTGAAACAGTATTTTTTTTATTTTATGTAGATAGAGACTTGTGATAATATGTGAATATGAAAATAATGTGCATTGTAATGTAAAAAAAAGAAATTTGTGTTTAAATTTCTTTTGTTTATCAATTTTGATTAATAATGTGTATAATTTTGAAAGAAATTTAAAATGTGTATTTTAAAAAAAAATCGTAGTTTATCTTGTATAAAAATGATTAATATAAAAAGTAAATATGTTTATTAATATTTATTGAACATTTTTTACTTTTAATTATTGTTTAAATAACAATTAAAAAAATTTTTTTTTTTTGTTTTTATTTTTTCTCAATTTTTATTTTGGTGATGGATGGGGATGGTGATAAAGTGTTTTATACATATGGAAAACATAAAATTGATATTTATTATTAATATTATGGTATATATTAATCATTTAAATGAGTTACAATTGAGATGGGAGACGTAGGGTGTCACTTGAAGCTAAATGCGGTAAATTGAATTGATGGAACATGAAGGAAGGATGCTTCTTAGGTCATAGGTGACTCATAAAATTGTGTAAAGACATCGCTTCTCGGCCTCTTGGCTAAGATCAAAGTGTAGTTCATCCGCCGTGGTAATTTTCTTGGTCCATGCTGGTCTAACCACTGATAGCCTTGAAAACCCATCGCAACTCACCAGTCAGCACACTTGGTTTTACTTTGGTCCGTTCAGCATCTGCTCTCGCTAGCCGGAGTACGCCAGAACAATTTACAAGCTACATTGCGTTATCACCTAGCTTACATTTTACATAAAACATTTTCTGAGAGATCCCTGTTCCCGTCAGGTAGAAAATTTGGGTAATTTAACGTAATCACAACTACTTCAGCACTGCACTTCGCGGAGTAGTACAAGAAGGATCGTAACAGGCTAGTTATTTTTTCTAGTGCTATTGGTATTATCTCTCTTTGTATGCGATCCAACAAACTGCCATCACTTAAGAAATCTCTTACATTTCTTAAGCATTCTTCAACAACGGTTACTCCCTGCCTGGCGAAAGTGCTTCAAGGTATAGTTTCTGATTGCGAAAACTTTAAACACTAATAGTAAAAAATCCGTCATCAATTTCAACGAATTAACTTTTCAAAATCATTTTCCTATCTCCTTAAACTCCAAGAAACGTCTACACATTACCATCATCAACACCTTTGCACAGAATGCCAAAGAGAAGTACTTTAGGTATTCCTGAGCAATCAGAGGTACCAAAAGGTATTCCTTCGATGGTATTTACTGCTAAGGGAGTTGTTAATGACAAGAGTTCGCAAAATTATTGCATTTCAGATCCCGAAGACAACATTAACATCAATAGTAAACTTTTACCAATAGACAATCGCATTACTTGTAGCGAATCGCGAGACTCTATCAGAAAAAACACGCGGCGCCATCTTGTGAATAGTAAAGCTAAAACAAATAGCCAAGACTCAAACATTCAGTTCAAAACGAGAATTTTCACTAAAAAAGTAGCGATTAGTAAAGAAAAGACCTCCCTTATCTTAAAAAACAACAATTCTTTAAATCAATCCTCTTCTGAAACTTCATCGTGTTCTAGTAATGACTCAAACCAATCACAAAAACGTACTAAAGAACTTACTTCTTTAACGAATTTAAATGAAGATTCTTCTTTGACTAAAGTTAGCTCTTCTCTCAACACCGTGATTAGTAAAAGTAACAATTTACAGAATATAAAACGTCCATCATCTTGTACTATTAGCAAAAATTTAAACCTAACCAAAAAAGATAGGAAAACCCACAATTTTACAATAGAAAATAATGAAGAATCGTTTTCTTCAATAGATAGCTCCTCTTCTGACTTATCTACTCACCTTAAAACTAGAATAAATAGTAAAAAGAATCCTCGTACTCAATTGATTTATAGTAAAGATCCAAACCAAACGGGGAAAATTAACAAAACCAGAATAGATAGAATAAAAAGTAACCAAGACATTGACTCATTACTAGATAATTCTTCCTCCACTTCTTCAAATCACATTAAAACTACTTTAACTAAGAAAAACTTAATTGGTGCGCGTCCAGAACGAAATTTATTTGGTGCGCGTTCAGATCCTCTTGACTTTGGATGTCGTCCAGAATCATATTACTCTTCAAACACCTCAAAATTCTCTAGATTAATTCCAAGTATTGTAATCACTTCTCCGTCACTCTTTTCATCTAGTTCCACAGAATCAATTATTCAAAATCAAGAGACAACATACCCCAAGACTTACGCTGAAGCCGTAAAACACAAAAAACTATCAAAATTTTACAACAATTCTTTTCCATCGTATTTTAACTCTAACTTATCAAAAAACATCAAACCTTTTATTAATTCTTCTAACAACAATGTAAATAAGTATGTAAAACCGTGTCCACCATTCGACAAAATTAATAGTGATAGAGTCTCGCGTTCTTTAGATAGTACATTAGTTTTTATGAATTCTAACCTTCCTATTGATTTCAATCTTCTAGATTCAGCATTAAATAAGGTTCTTTCTCCAAAGGACACTCTTACTTATAATCTTCTAGGTTATCCTAAAATGTTATTCTCCAACTCAACATTAAGAAAATCTTCAGTAAATTCAGATCTCAATGAAAATGACACTCTAAATGAAACAGAAACGGAAATAAATAACGTCGTGTGCGTTGCCAGCTGTATTACTGCAGAATGTAGTAATACTTGGGATTCTAAGCTTTCTGTTATCAATGATGTCAAATCACAGGAACTGAATAGTAAACAACAAGATAATTCTGACATTATGAATGGCTCAGTTGTGAAAAAACTAAAAAGTACTTCGTAGTACGCCCGAGATGATCCTCTGAATTGTCTTCTGGGAGTTAGCACTTATGTAGTCAATGTCAAATTACCAGAAGAAAACTTATCCCTGAAAAGGGACAAGCATGCCCCTCTGAATAAATCAAAACCAAAGTTTGATATAATAGAGGATAAGGCGGTCGAGAATATCAAAATAGATTTAAATAACATTCTTAAATTACTTGACCAAAGAATGAACAAACAAACTGAAGGAGAGAATAACATTAGGAAAATAAAAATGACGACTTGTTCCCCCATTTACTTAGTTAGGCCACATGAATCTTCAAGTGGAGTGAAAACTTCTACTGAAGAGGTTCCTGTGAAAATAAGAAAACTGAATGAAGAGATTTCTCCAATCCCTTCCACTCCTAGTTCCCCTAAGGTCATCAACATTCCTGTCGATGATGTGCTGTCCATAAGTACAGTGAAAAATAACATTGTCACTGATGTTTTGTCACAATCAGATGCTGGAGGGGTTGACTTAAAGACAATGAATGTGATTAATAGTATCAGTGATAGTGTTATAAAACAGAAAATCGCAAGAAGGAATTCAGAAGACATCATCAAGACAATTAGCCCTGTAATATCTACTAATGAGATTATTGATTTAGATATTAATGATTCAACGAACTCAAACAATAGTAAATTGAACACTATCATCAGAATAGAACCAAAAGATAAGGTAGATTCAACTGATAATCTATCTGAAATAAGTGTTGATGATTCTGTAAAAGATCCTGATTTTACAAACAACAGTTCAACATCTTCATCTTCTTTAGAAATTAACACACTTCATGAATTTAGTCCGAGTTATATTACAATCCTAAACTCAACATTAATCGATAACCACGAAGAACCTGGTGCAAATATACTACTGAATAATCAACCTACTAAAGAAAATACTTCATTAACAATTTATTTTCCTACTCCTGAAGCAATGATTTGCCCAGAAAATGAATGTGACAAAACATTTAAATGTTTTGCATGGACAGCTTCGAAACAAAATCTCAAAAGACATCTAAAACATCAACATAACATCAGAAATAAAAATGTGATATTCTATTGCAATAACTGCAGAAAAGCTATGCTTAATAAACCATCATGGCATCTAGCAACTTGCCTAGCGCCGCAAACAAACAGCAATAGACCTATAGTACAATTTCGATTCAAATGTAAATATTGTATTTGGACATGTCCTTCTAAATAAGGGATAATTAATCACGAAAGAAATCACATCTTAGTAGATATGAAAAACAAGGCTAATCCACCGGAATCAAGAATAAGCCCTCTTGACACAAGGCAGAAGAAACGAAGATACTTTGGACGCAATAGGAACAACAACGTACCAAATAACAACACGAATTCAACTCCTTCTATTGCTTCAATTTTTAACCCAATTGTTCCAATAGAATTACAGAATGTAAGTAATAAACAACTTATTCCAAGAATCTCTAATGTCACTGACATAGAAGTTCCTACCACACCACCTCAACGTCAAACTCCAGCAAGTATTATTACAACTTCTTCACCAATTATTGAAACAATACCTATTCCTGTAAAGTCTCCAGTAACAAATAATGTAGTAGAAACAACAATAAATACAGAAACAATTGTAACAACAGATTTGAATGTATCTCACAGCACTGAAAGTACAAATAGTACTGTAAATTCCCAGATACCAAGCATTCATGCAGATGATTTGAATAACTCAGATATTGAAGATGAAACAGAGGTAGTGAATTACTTAATTCCTCGAATTCCTGATGATATAAGTGATGATTCACCTCTTATTGCTTTTAAAGATTGCAATATTAAATAGCAACACTAATGCAATTAACTGGGAAAACTTTGAAAACTTACTAGTTAATGCTACAAATGAAGCGGGGAAAATTGTAAAATTACCTGAAAGAGACATTAATTATGTAGCAAAACCACGTAGTTATGGTGATATTAATGATGCTAAATTCATTCAAAAACTTTACAAAAGGAATAGAAGACAAGCAATGCGTCTAATTATGGGTGAAGTAAGCACAACTTGTCAAATCAGCAAAGAAGATATCCATAGTCATTTCACCAAAACATTAACATATGTGAATTATCCGAATGATATTTATCCAACTATCAATGATGATACAAGAGATAAAGTAAATACTAGGAAATTTACACCACCAGAAGTCTCAATGAGATTAAGAAAGTTTGAAAACTCTTCTCCAGGTGACGATCGTCTTACATATCGTCATTAAAGAACAGTAGATCCTAGTTGCAAAATCTTAACAATGATTTTAAACTGCTGCTTGAAATACAAGAAAATCCCATCTCAATGGAAAACATCTACAATTTTTCTGATCCATAAAAAGGGCAGTGAAAATGAAATAAGCAATTGGAGACCTATTGCCATTTGCAGAACAATCTACAAACTATACACAGGATTATTAACATCAAGATTATTGGATTGGATTTCTGAATTTAATGTATTAAGTTATTGTCAAAAAGGATTTCTACCATTCGATGAAGTATTTGAAAATAATTTCATTCTACAAAACATCATTAAAAAAGCAAAAGTTTTGCCAATGCCTTCGGTTCCATTCCACATCAAGCATTATTAAATGCATTAACAGCAGCAGGAGCTGGAGAAACTTTTGTTAACATCATAAAAGATATTTATTTAGATAATACAACGAAAGTATTAACGTCAAATGGTTACACAGAACCAATTAACCTTAACAGCGGTATTAAACAGGGATGTCCATTAAGCGGTCTACTTTTTAACATTGCAATAGACCCAATTATACGTAAACTACAAGCAAATCATCTTGAACACAAAGTAATCGCATACGCTGACGATATTATTTTAATGGGAAAAGATGCAAACAATCTGCAAGAACTGATTAATGAAACAAGCAAACTAGCGAATAGAGTTGGATTATTAATTAACCCCAAAAAATGCTTCTCTATGCAGTTCAACGCTAAAGATAATCAGGCCGTATTTAAAATAAACAACGATAACATTAGAACGGTAAAAGAAGATGATATTGAGAAATCTCTGGGAGCTCCAGTAGGTTTTAATATCATACCAAAGAATGCTGATACTAAGAAAATTGCAACTATTGGACAAAACATTATGTCATGCAAACTAGCACCATGGCAAAGATTAAATGCATTGAAAACTTTCATGTATCCAGCATGCAACTTTTTAATGAGAGTAGGATCTTGTACCAAAACTATGTGGGAAACCTTAGACAACAAAATGAGGCCTCTTATTAAAAAGTCGCTTTACATTCCACAAGAAGCATCAGGAGAATATTTATATGGATATTTAAAACTAGGATGTATTGGTATACCCGTCCATTACCCGCCTTGTCATGGTTTTTTAGTGGTTTTTCCCTTGACACTTGAGTGAATACTGGGCGTGACTTTTCCACTGTCTCGAACTCTTTCTTAATGAGACACAACGACGGATATGGACGTAAAAGAAACTACAAGTCTTCGCATCACAGGAACATCTCTACGGAACTTCATCTTCTCATTTGAACTTCAATCAAGAAAGAAAGCAACTATTGCACATTTATTATTATTTTTTGAACTTATTATTATGTAATCACAATTTATAAACAAATTCAATGGAATATTTTAAACAGTTTAGAAACTTTCGATGACTTGTATTTAGTGAATCCTTAGAATATATTATTTTACTCTGTTCTTATCAGCTTTTTGATGAAAGGTCCTGCTTCGGTAGGACCAGGATTTGAAGTTGGTTTGTAAACAGATATCTTTTTTGGTGATCTTGCCTCGGGCTTTGAAGTGAGAATCAACGGTCGTCGCTTGAGTGCTTTTTTCAAAGCACTCGAGTGGTAAACAGGTTTCCAAGCACACTTCGGGTTGTACGGTAGATCGGAGCTTCCATATGAGACCATAGTCCCCGTACATCCTACATACATCTCAAGGGCAAACCTCCTTGACAGTCACCCCCATCACGCACACTGGTTCTGGTACTTGGATCCTTGCTGGCATAGCCACAGACAGTCCTCGTACCGCCAAAACATTCCAAACATAACAACTACACTGCTATCTTCTAGCTTATCTTCCACCTTACACGTGACAATTACAAACTGGGGACTATTTATAACCCCCTTTTTGTAAAAAACTTTATCACAAAATATTTTCTGCATTTGCACCCCGCAGAAATATTTACAATAAAGGCAGTAGCAGACTAGTTTTTTTTGGAGTGCTGGTGGCGGTATCTCCCTGCGTGTGCTGCCTAATACCCTGACAACACTCAGAAAATCTCTTACATTTTCTAAACATCCTTTTTTCACCAACGGCAACTCCCTATCTGGTAAACTCACTACAAGATATAGTTGTCACGCGGTGAAAAGCAATTCAGACCATTCTTCGTAATTTGCGTTCATCGTTCAAACATTAACATTCTCAGACATGTCCAGAAGAAACACACGCATGGCGGCCAAAAAATTGGTTTCGCTCACGAGTGATTCTTCTGCGACATCTTCAGAGAATGAAATCGAATATGTACCTAAAATTCTTCCAACGAAGAAAAATTCTGATCCTTCAACATCAAAAGTACAACGAATTTGTACTCGTGCAAGTGCTAACAAATTCCCGAGTTTAACACTGGGTAAAAACAAAATTAACAATAAATTATTAAGTATAAAATCAGACTCAGAAACCGATATAAGTTTCAATGCGGAAACGTGTCCCTTCGACAATACTCCTAAGAAAAATAAATTAATAGTGAAAAAGTGTCCCCGTGACAATCCCCCGGTGGGAAATAATAAGAAAATTAAAAGTGTTCCTAAAATTGTACAAAAAAATTTAACCAATAAAATTTCAGCATTAGATAAAAAATTAAAAACAGTTTCTAAATTAAATTCAAATAATAGTTCAAACAATAGTGTCAAAATTACTCCGGTTAAAACAAGGAAATTTTATTCACATAGGGTAAGTTCAACCCCTAATGTTTCCCAATCTTCAATTATTTCCTCTCCAAATGTCTCCAGTTCTAAATCTGAATCAACAGATTCAGATGAAAAATCAAATTTTCATTCTGATACTGTGGTCAAAACAAATATAAAGTTAAATAAGGGTGTCAATAAACATAATAATTCAAGTAGCATCAAAAGTACTGCCATAAATGATGATAAATTATGTTCAATAATATCAGAGTATCCAAAAAAATCAGTAATTAGCAATAACTCAAGTGATTTATTCTTTATTAATAATTCAAATAATACTTCATTGTCATATGCAGAAGTTTTAAAATCAAATAAGTTAGTATCAACCAATTCAAATATTTCTAATAAGAATTTTTTAAACAAAATTGTCTATAGTAGTATCAAACCATTTGTATCAGGAAGACTAAATTCAACACAACCATGCGCTCCATTCGAGAATCATAATTTAAATAAAATATCAAAATCATTAGACAATTCATTAATTTTTTTAAATTCTTCGCTTCCAAAAAATTTTAATTTAATTTCATCACATCCCTCATCTATTCTTTCTCCAAAAGACAAAATTATTAAAAAATTAATTAATTGTCCAGAAATGATATTCTCTTCAAACTCAAAATCAGAAAATTAATTTAAAAATCCAAAAAATTCGTTGGACCAATCAAGTGGTAGTAATAAAACATTTAACAATGAAAGCATTTTGCAAAATAATGTTCAAAGAAATATAATAAAATCTCCAGCCTGTAAAGAGGTACCTATTAGGCAAACTAATTCGGTTCGAGATTTTAGACGATAAAGTAGTGAAAAATGTTAAAATTGATCTTGCTGAAATCATAAAATTATTGGACAATCGTTTAAAAAATAAAAATACTATCAATAGTACAGAGAAAGGCAAAATAGTACCACCAATTTACTTGGTGAAGCCTAAAAGACTGACAAAGTCTTTTGACAATTCTTCAACTTCCAATACCAAGAGGTCTGGACCTAATCCGGAGGATCCTCTCCTTTCCCAGTCACTCGGATCTCCTCAGCCTATCACTATCCCGCTGTGTGACCCTTCGATCCAACCAAGGAAAAGTAGTGGTATTGTTGATGACGAGTTTTATTTGGATGCTGAATGGGTTGGCTTGAAGGCAACAAATGCGACAAACATTATCAATAATACCGCTGCATTACTAGGAAGTGAAAAAGAAGACACTCTATCTAATCCATCAAAATCCCTGGAATCATCAAACAATTCATCTGAAGAAAATGTAAACAACCCAATAATTGACCCTGATTTTTTAAACTTAGAATCTTCTTCATCTACAACTAATTCAGAAGATCGTAACATTGCAAACAATGGTGCTACTAACAATATAAATAAAAATGATACAAACACAGTACATAGTTCTGGCTTAATACTTCATAATCAACCTACAAGACAGAATGATTCCTTAACCATATATTTTCCAACTCCTGAAGCCATGACATGTACTGAAGCTGGATGTGATAATGTGTTTAAATGCTTCGCATGGACAGCATCTAAGCAGTATCTAAAACGACATCTAGAACAGCAACATCAAACCAGAATTAAAAACGTAATATTTTTCTGTAATATCTGCCATTCTGTTATTTCAAATAAGCCCTCTTGGCATCTGGTTTACTGCTTAGCACCAATCCCAGTAAGCGACAGGCCATTGGTCAAATTCAGATTTAAGTGTAAATTCTGCGAATACACCTGTCCATCGAATCAGGGTGTCGTAAACCATGAGCGAAAACATCTACGAAGTGATCTGGAAATTAAAATCAATCCACCTGGGTCTGAAATCAGCCCTCCAGACACGCGTCAACGCAAACGTAGGTACTATGGACGAAATCGTGGAAACAATAATAACAACGACATTGCAGAACAAAATATTGTATCACCAATTGTATCAAATATCCCTATTATGACTAGAACATCTTTTCCTACTGTGAATGCACCTATTATTAACATCCCGTCACCTATAATTCCACCTATAGAAATTGCGTCCACAAATGAGATTCCTACAATTCGAGATACCGTTATTACTACCATTTCGCCAGTTAATAATTTAGAGCATATTCCATCCCAAGCTTCCACAGTGAACAGTATAATCTCAGATTTCACATTGCCTTTAAGTCCTCATGCAGCAGATATCAATAACTCCGATATAGACGAGGAACCTGAGATTATAAATGACAACTTTCCACGTTTACCTGATGATATTCCAGATGATTCACCATTGAATGGCTTTAATGACGCTTTACTAAATATAATAAATGGTAATATAAACTCACATAATTGGGAAAATTTCGAACACATTTTGACAGAAATAACTATTGAGGCAGGTAAAATTGTCAAACTCCCAGTCAGAGATCCCAATTATGTTGCTAAAGCACGCAATATAGGTGACATTAATGACGCAAAATTTATACAAAAATTGTATAAACGAAACAGAAGACAAGCCAAGCGTTTAATAATGGGAGAAAATAGCACAACATGCCACATCTGTAAACAGGACATTTATAACCACTTCACAAAGACATTAACTTTTATAGAATACCCTAATGATATATACCCTCCCGTAGAGGAAGGCGTGCGAGAGGAGGTAAATACCAGGAAATATACACCACCTGAGGTATCAATTAGACTAAGAAAATTTGAGAATTCGTCCCCAGGAGATGACAGGTTAACTTACAGACATTGGCGCTCTTCAGATCCGAGCTGCAAAATTTTAACCCATATTCTAAACTGCTGTCAGCGAATACCATCACCTTGAAAAAACTCAACAATTATATTAATACATAAAAAAGGTAGTGAAGCGGAGATAACAAATTGGCGTCCAATCGCAATCTGCCGTACTATTTATAAAATCTATACCGAATTGTTAACATCTAGACTTACCGATTGGCTAATCAATAATAATGTTTTGAGCTATTGCCAGAAAGGGTTCTTGCCTTTTGATGGCGTATTCGAAAACAACTATATTTTACAAACTATCATCAGGAAAGCTAAGTCATCTAAAACCAATAAAACATCTATTGGATGGATAGATTTTGCAAATGCATTTGGCTCTATACCACACAAAGCTCTTCTAAATGCTCTGACTGCTGCAGGTGCAGGTAATAACTTCGTAAACATTATTGAAGACATCTACACAAATAATACTACGAGAGTTCTGACAGCCAATGGATACACAGAACCTATTTACCTAAACAGTGGAATAAAGCAGGGTTGCCGACTTAGTGAATTGCTGTTTAATATAGCAATAGACCCCATAATACGCCAATTACAAGGCTTAAACCTTGAACACAGAATAATAGCATACGCTGATGATATAATTCTTATAGGTAATAGTAACACGCATTTACAAGAACTTATTGATCTAACAAGTTCATTAGCAAAACGTGTGGGGCTCCTTATCAACCTAAAAAAATGTTTTGCAATGCAATTCAATGCTTTAAATAATCCACCATGTTTCAAGATCAATAATGTAAATATCCGTAACCTTAAAGAAGATGAAATCGAGCGATCACTTGGCGCCCCTGTAGGTTTTAACATCATCCCTCGTAATGCCGATACAAAAGCCATTGCCACAATTGGACAGAACATAATGTCGTGCAAACTTGCACCTTGGCAACGAATTAATGCACTAAAGACCTTTATGTATCCGGCATGCAACTTTCTAATGCGAGTTGGTTCTTCCACTAAGACCATGTGGGAACAATTAGATAACAAAATGAGGCCTCTAATTAAGAAGTCACTATACATACCACAAGAGGCATCATCCAACTACCTCTATGGATATTCAAGACAGGGATGTATTGGCATCCCAAATACAGCCATGGATAGTGACATTTCATTAATTGACAACGCATTTAAGCTACTAACATCAAAAGACCACATTATTTCTGACTTGGCAATGAAAGAACTGAACGAAACTTACATAAGCAGACTCCGCGCCCCTCCTTCAAATGAAGATAAAGGAAATTATCTTTCTGGTGAAATAGAAGGAATTTTTAGGGCACCTGCAACATCTACAGCAAATACATGGACAAGAGCAAGAATGGCTTCTAGGCGCATTACAGTAGGATGGAGTTTTACAACAGAGGGTATTTCTCTGAAACACAATGACACTTATATCAGATAACCTCATCGCTGTAATACTATGCAAATACTTAGAACCATGGACAGCAAACATCATACAAAAACTTTACATGAGTTGAAAAGCCAGGACAAGACAATGGAATGTGTATCGAAACACTAGGCCAGTTTCCATTTTTTTTAAATGATGCCCAATATACAAGATTTGTAGAATGGCAATTCATACATTAAGCTCGATTAAACTTAGTGAAACTCTATGAAGCAATGCCATAGCTCCCAGACAACGAGCAACTATGTAGAGTTTGTAAAAAGTCCAAAGAAACTTTAGGACATGTCTTAAACAGTTGTTTGCAGAAATATGGATCATCTTATACAGAACGACACAATGCGTTTTTGAAACGAATTAAAAACGCTGCAATTGGCCGATTTTCCATAATGTCGGAGAATCAAGGACTCGGTAGAGACAACTTAAGACCTGACCTTGTTCTTATTAAAGGTGAGACTTGCTTTATAATTGACGTTACAATACCGTTTGAGAACCGCTTTGAAGCAATGGAAAAAGCTCGTAGAAATAAACTGGAAAAATATGAAAATATTAGACAAGAACTCTCAGATAGATTCCAGAGCGTTCAGATAATTCCACTACTAATAGGATCACTTGGTTCATGGGACCCATTTAATGATAACTTCCTCAAAACCCTATGCACCAAGTCTTACGCTAAAGCCTGCTGCATATGTAATGTGTTTTAACCCGGACGGAACGGGACGACAATATCGTTTCATATAAAATGTATAGGAAAGTGCATACATCACGGGTGCACGGACGGGACGGGGACGTGGTGTTGAAGGAACGGGAAAAAATATCGTCGACGACGATGTTTAGCACGTCCCGCCCCGTGCGAGGCCCGTTCCGTACGTGGTTCCGCTGCGTATGCATAGCCTTCTGCACACGGGACGTGTTTTAAGTAGTGATGTGCGTTGCGTATTTATCAATTGGACATATTGAATAAATAAATAAATAATAATAACAAAAATATTATAAATAAAATTGACGACGAAAAATTAGTGAGATCAAATTCATGTTTATACAGTTTGGCAGATCCAAATTATTTAGATGTGATACATAAAAATTATCTGTGGCGTAAAATTGCATTAGAATTATCGCTCACTGAAAACGTTTGTAAATTTTATTTAATTCATTAATTGCATCATATACACTCATAATTTTTGCAATAGATCTTAATATGTAACAATTACAGTTTAACTTTTTTATGTTAAAATCAAAAACAGGTTGGGGGGCGTCCATAAATTACGTGAGATGTTTAAGGGGGGGAGAGGGTCGAGTCAAATCTCATCTAATCTTCCGTTGGAGAGAGGGGGGTCTCGGCAAATATCACGCAATTTTTTTTCTGATTGAAACAAAAAAAAATTATACTATTTTGGTCCATTTAATCTAGATTGTATATGCTTAAGGCCTGTCTCAGTATGGGACCGTATTTAAGCGAATTTCTGCCGGACGTATACGGGCTACTACGCTTTACCTATCCGAACCATGTAAATGTAATGAGATCGCTCTGGAGCTCTCAGACTGCACGCTACAAAGCCGTCCGAATACGGGCGGCACTACCTCGCACAGTAGAACCGAATAAAGGCGAATTTTATCCAAGCGTTACCACTACTACAACGATACCCTATCCGAACCTTTGTAAATGCAAAAAGCCGCCTCAGACTGGAGGGGATACCTAAGATCGCTTGTTGTTACGGTGCAATACGAGTCAAATGAAATCTATCGGCGACATGAGTATGTTCTGCATGCAGTTTATGTTTGTATTTCAGTGAATCATGGACACGGATGCCGATACCAATACGATAGAACTAAATTTAAATTCACGCCCACCAGAACTCAGATATATAATGCGCGTATGTTCCGCAAAGTGCCTAACGGATTGTCACAAGACGAGCTAATGAGTTACTGTGCGCAAGCGCCAACGGCTTAGAGTGGCTAGATCAGAACGAAGTTGAAGGAGCAGATGATTTTACTGAAAATCATATGGACATGTTGGTTCCAATAGTCTCTCTTGAGACCGCGGATGATTCTCCATGGACTGAATTAGAGTAGATATTCTTTTTTTAATCACAGTAATGACGATTTAAGTATTCTATTGTTAAATTTTTATTACACTTATAATTAAACTCTCAGCAATATTGATTACTAGTCTTAACTAGTCGTAAATAAAAGCACGAAGCAATTTTTTTCTTTCTTTTTACAATAACAATCCAACGCGTTTACGTAAGAAACCCACATTTTGAAAAATCTCACGTGAGATTGGGGGATGGGGGAGGGGGTTGAATAAAATCTCACGACATCTCACCAGGGGGGGAGGGAGGTACAGAAAATTAAAAAAAACACCTCACGTAATTTATGGACGCCCCCTTGGTAAATAAAGTAGACTGTCATGTTTTACAATGTCGATATTTATTACATCAATATAATCAAGTATTATGACTTTTTAATATGACAGAAAGAGATAAAGCACATTTTGGTTAAAATTAATTTGCATTTTAGTTTGGGTTACTTATTTTATTCATTAGGCATGTTAAAATTCATCTTTGCCTATTAACAACACTAGCACGTTGCTTTCGAGTCACTGCCACGGTGCGTATGCACTAGGTGGGTATAAAATCCCGTACGTGTTTACCAAATACCACGTTCCGTCTCCGTCCCGTCCACGTTCCGTCCGGGTTAAAACACGTTACGTGTGCAGTAGGCTTAAAACTCTACGAAAATTGGCGGTTTCTGAAATAATACTTCACTCAAGAGCTATTTACATTTGGCACATTACAGGTAATAGACAACCAATTCCTGTATTTGGTAGTAATGTGCAACAAAACATGTCCTAAAATAATTTCTACGGAAATACTTCAATACCTATATATCAACAAACATAAATTATTTGGCAATAACTCACGTCAATCCAAATAAATACCATGTATTATCTGCAAAAATCACCTAGAATTCTACTAGATCCTCAAGTTTTGACTTCGCATCATGGGAACATCTTTAACATCTATGAAGCCATCTTTACCATCCCTGATAACAACACGCAACAATATATATGAAAAAAAAACTTTTATAATGTACTACATATATTAAGCAAATTCCTAATGAGATACAAAATACTTTTAGGTTTAGCAATTTCTTGAAACTTGTACTTAGTGAATCTAGAGAATACAATATTTTAATCTGTTCTTATCAGCTTAATATCTAATAGTTCCTACATGGTAGGACCAGTATATTAATCTGATTTTTGAAAATAGGCAGAATGTTAGGGGCTTGCTCCACTTCTGCCACGGGTTGGCCTGGTATTGCAGTACGTTCAGGATCGGCCCACATAAAATATAATACATTATATATCGTATCTTACGAGATTCTTTTGATATTACCATAATATTGTCATATCCCATCAAACAACCATCCACCTCCTGCCTCTCTCCTCCATTTGCAACACAAATCACATAGAGAATTTCGTCCATACCTCTCTACTCTACCATTATTACATTTATAACTGTTAATATAATTACCACCAATAATAAAATACATCATTGTAACTATTACTTTAAAATAAATTTAAAAAAAACATCAAAGAATAACATAAACTTAAAAACTACGAATCCGAATCCGTGCTATGACTACACCACTAAGACTAATTTTACAATTGCGTCTACGACTACAATAACTTTTACAGATGCGTCTACGGCAACAGCTACAAATACACGTACATCTACGACGCTACGGCTACGAATACGAATACGAATACAACTGCGACTCACGGCCGGTTAACTGGTACATTAGTACGTGTTGTGAAGCGGGGAAGGGGAATTGTCCAAAGTTAACTTAGCGCTTTATAATTTACAGTACAAATTTTGTTAGAGTTTAGGGTATGACAGAAAGAGAGATATTATTTGGTAGAGATATCCGATAATATCTTTGTGTTTTTTTAATGGCGTCATGGCGTCTTTTCGTATCAAACAACAATTAATAAGGTTTGTGTTTGCTTTTACAGTCTTTTTACATCAACAATTTTAAGACTTAATGTGCATCATGTTTATTTCGAGATTCCATTGTGCTTCTTATATTTATTTGTATTATGTGTGATTAACAGTGCCTCAACACCAATATTATATCAACAAGTTATCAATGTGCTTCGTTTCAATTCAATGTAAGTATTATTTATGTAATTATTACAATATATTTCTATTCTTTAACCGAGTGTAACTTATTTCGTTTTTAGGTGTCTGGAAATACAGAGAAAAATGCAGTGAGTTAAACGTCAATAATATGCTGTAAAAGAATCTGTTGAAAGTCTGCGAAGATCTTTTTACCAAGAAAATGTGCTAATCAAATATTTACATACGTCTGAACCAAAGTGCAGAGTTAATAAAACTCCAGGTCCCAGGTAAATACTTTCTATATAATATTACATATTTTATCTATTATTTTTAGTACATTTTATTTATTATAATTTTTTTTAGGTTCGTTCACTATTCCCACTGCTACGAAAACTCCAAGTCAAAATGGATATGAAGCAGGAAATAATAGGAATAGGATTGTAGAGGAATGTACTGTTGAGCTAAAAGATATTCCTGGTTTCAGTTATATTGATTTTGCCATCAATGCACCGTATATTTTCTCGTTTCTGTGATTCTGTTGAACCTGGTGGTAGAGTGCAAAATGGTGTGCAGACACACACTTTGGCACCAGATTCTTATGTCCATTATGGATATAAATTCGGCAGTTTCCATAGCTTCTCCTGGTAGAACGTTTCTATCAGAACCCTTCTTTGTGATTACAGCTGTCTCTACACAACTAGCCAACGTGTAACTTAACCGCCTCGCAGGAACTCCTACTTGCATTTTCATCTTAGAGTTCTGTTCTAGTTTTGAAAAATGATTGTCATTTAATCTATCTATTTTTTTGAACATTCTTTCTTTCAGATTTTAATTATACTTAAGAGTGCAAAATATTGTTTTATCAATATCTGGTGATAGATCTTCCATTTTAAAAATATTATATTACACTTCTATAATATATATTCAATTAATGTTATTACATATTATATTATATGATTCAATTAATTTTAATAAATGTTATCAATGAATTTATGATTTTTAATTTCCCATTCTCTCCCCCTACCCTAAAATGCACATATATACAAATACATGTATATACTCTACACACACATATGCAATTCATTTATACTCACTCATACATATACCAAGTACATGTATACTCACTAACACATAGAAAAGTTGATAGTCCAGTCTTATATTAGTAACAAGTATTACCGCAAAGTTCCGCTTGTTTTTATATGGAGTTGAACATCTCTTATTATCTCTGCTGCGACTCAGACCACACACACAGCTCACTGTATTATACCATTACAAATTTACAAACACATTTGCATATTACAAATTTAATTATATCAATATAATAATATAATTATAATTTCAATATAATTTTATATTTCAGAATCATTCCCATATATGATGATTGGAATAAATACATACATATATACTAAAAACGTACAAATGAAGGAAAGGTGAATGTTTTCTTTAATAAATTTTTAAAATAATATATATATTTAATTTATTAATAATATAAAATAATAGCATATATATTTTTTTATGAATTTAAAAAAAATTATGTTTTTCACAGCGATGGCCAAAATTTCCAGGGATGGAAAACCTTTCTTTTTATATAAATTTTTTTTGTTGTTTTTTTTCTTCTCTATATCATTTGTTATATGGTTTCACTTCAGTCTTCTGAATTATTATAACATTATTTGTGTCAACGGCCATACTATGTGGAACTTACCAGTTCTCGGTGGAGGAAGGAGTAAGTCCTGCCCTGTTAAGCATCACAGTGGGCTGCCAAAACTTGGACGGGTGATTTTTAAGGGAATGGGGATCACCTGGGCAAGTCGTGGTTGTGGTGACGTAGTCGCAGTTCGGCCGGTGTGGTGCCCGTCGTTGAACTGTTAGGGTGCGGGGTATGCGTATGGGGTTTTCGTTGACATTGCACTTCCCTAGCCAATGGTGCGCAGTGTTCGGTGTCACCGCGTCATACTACCGGTAGTATTATTACTACCATTCCAGGCGAACACACTTCAGTGATTAATATCTAATAGGGGTATCTCCCCTTATCCGATACCTGATACCGATACCGATATATTTCGATACCTGACTTCCTACAACCGTCCGTGTTACACATGCAGATGTAATTTCTGTGCTATATTTGCGCGAGTTTATGGCCTCATAAGAGGCTGGTATCGCAAAGCTCCAGGAGTGGAGGAAGATTTTAACCGATCATACTATACCCAGTGTAGTATATTACTCGCACTCGTTCTCGTTCGATCACTGAGTTGAGCGGACGTGTTTCACTTCGCTCCGTAAAATAAATATAGTATTTATTTTCTTAGCATAATATTAAATCAAATTAAATAAAAATTAATATTAAATATTTATATATTATATATATATAAATTATTTTTATATTTTTACTTTATTTTTAAGTTTAGTATTTTTGTAATTTTCCGTGTTTTATACACATATTTTATTCAATATAAAATACTTTGTACTTTTTACTGTGTCAACCGACTGTGTTGAATAACTTTGTGATCTACACACGTGTTTCGTTTTGTTTTGTGAAAACATCGCGGATTATCAGTGCTTTAAACATTAGTGATTAACAAACAATAGTTACATTTAAAACTCTTAGTGATCTGTGATCTGTGATTCAGTGACCAATAAAACATTGTGTACTTTTATACTTAGTGAATAACTCTGTAAAATATGTGCGGTTTTAGGACATGTGCAATAGTGTAAACCCACTAAACAACTACATTATCGCCGCGTTCAAAAACATTAAAATCCTAAACAAGATGGAAACTACAGCAATGGAGGTTGTTGTAGACGTCCCAGCCTCGCCTACAGTAGGCAAGAGGCCACACCAGGGGAGCGCTGGAAGTCCCCCTATTAAAAGATACACGGGAGCTACTCCAACCACCCCACCCGTGACCACTTCACCAGTACATGCTCCAACAGCGCCTGCTGCAGCAGCAACCACCATCACACCGCCTGCAACACCGGCAACAAGTCAATCACCTTTCACTCTAAAGGTGAAAGCAATTCACATAATGGGCGTCCAGAAAACGCACAAAACATGGTACGCGATCTCAAAAATAATCCTTGCCAGCACCGGCATGGCAAGATTATACACGCGGATCAATACCACAAACAACACAACGTCTGTGTTCTTTGAGAACACAGGCCAACACAGAGCGGCAACAAAAGCACTGGACGCCGCTCAAATCGAATATGCGGTTATAAACCGCAGCCCGGAAGACATGCCGCTCCGGAAAGTAATAAGGGGGCTGCCCATAAGCACTCCAATAGAGTCAATAGTGGAATATCTTAATGACAACAACATCCAAGCCAAAAGTGTTAATCAACTCAAATCCAGAAACAACGGCAACATACCCATGCCGTTGTTTCTAGTAACACTTGAAAATACTCCTAGCAACCGGGAGATAAATAACCTAAACAAAAAGTTCTTAAACATCTTCAACTCCCGGGTTGAGGAGTATAGGGGGTCAAATACCCCCAATCAGTGCTGGAAGTGCCTCAGGATGGGGCACAACTCAGCCAACTGCAGATCTTAGCAGATCTGCAACATATGCGCTGGCGCGCACGTCAGGGAGGCCTGTCCGATCAAAGACAGACCTGACGTCAAAACCCTGCTTAAATGCGCGTCCTGCCACGGAAACCACCACGGCAACTATAAAGGTTGCCCAACGTACAGTGCCGAGCAGGCGGCAATCTGGCAGAGAAGTAAAAATAAAATCACGCCAGCGCATGTGCTAAAGCCCCAGTACGTAGATGCCGTCGCCCCCCAGAGCAACTCCTGGAAAAGGGGGAACCCTTTCAAAGCTCTGCAAGACTTTGCGGAACCCCCTTTCCAGGTCAACACCGCGGCAGAGGAGCCAGAGATCGCCCCCCTGACGGACGAGGAGCTGGTCCAAACGATGCCCGCCCGCCCTCCACTGCACCGCCCTAATAGCAGCAAAAATCAATCAAAAACTAGCGAGCGGAAACCTAGCTCCGGCCCTGGCTCGAGAAAACGTTCCAAGAGCAGGGCAAACTCGGCGGTTCGCTTTGATGACAAAGCGAACAATACAGCTCCACAAACCCTCCCTCAAATACCGAAGCCTGCACCCAGACGCAGTAGAAGCCGCAGCGCGCAGAACAAAGTAAGTGGCAATAACATTGATAACATTGACATTGAATCCCTACTAAAATCATTAACACCCGTATTACAATTGATCCCTACAATTAAGTCGCTCATCGCGGCAGCATTACCCCTAATAAAAGCATTCCTACCCGGTCTTGATCTTTCTGCTTTACAAGTCTTTGCCGACAACTAAAGTATGTACCCAGGGGGTAATAAAAACATTAAGATCGTCTCATGGAATGTTAACGGTATCGTAACCAACGGCGCTGAACTGTCTGTCTTTCTGCAAGACGAGAAGCCACAAATAGTATTACTCCAAGAAACCAAAGCACCTAATAACCCTATTAGCTTTCCGCCATATCTCACATACAAATCCGACAGGACCGCACTGGGAGGCGGCACAGCTATCCTTATACTTCCCAATATCACCCACAAAGCAATTCACATCCCTAACACCGGATATCTAGAAAACACCGCAGTTGAAGTAACCATAGACCACCAAACCACTACTGTAATTAGCGTATACTTCCCACCAAGTCAATCCTTACAACACTCTAACCTATCCCCATTGTTTACTAGCGACCGCGTAATTGTCGGTGGAGATTTAAACGCAAAACATGAAGCCTGGAACTCCCGCTGGACTAGTACTAGAGGGAGAACCCTGCAAAGGTTTGCGCAATTGAATTCTATCGACATTATGGGGCCCGATAGTTACACAATATACCCTTATAATCATCGCCTTAATCCCGATATCATTGATATATTCCTTTTCAAAAACATTTTTAACCATAAAGAGATAGAAACTAGTTCGGACCTGTCCTCCGATCACAGGGCAGTCATCCTCCAGTTCGTTAGTCACATCAACTCCAACCCACGTAAAAACAAAATCCCTAATTTTAAATATATTGATCCTATTAAATTTACCCAACTTCTTAATACAACCCTGCCCTCAGCAAAACCAATTTTAGATTCACCCACCGATATTGACATAGCAATAAATACCCTTTCTGAAAAGATGGCCGACGCTTCTCGAAGGTCTAGAGACACCAATAGCATATCGCATAGCAATAAAACCCTTCAGGAATTCCCATCTAACATTAGAAATACAGTTTGTTTGCTTAGGCGGGCACGTCGCAGATGGCAGGAGAGACGTGTCCTCTCAGACAAACAAATGTATTATAGAATTAAAAAATTAGTCAAAACTTCTATTAGAATTCATAAAAATCTCATTTACCAAACCCAGTTAGAAAATGCAAACATTAACTTTAATAACCTCCACACACTTCCCGCGGATATTCTAAGAGTTTGTCGCCAGATCAAGGAAATTAGAACGCCGCATGGGGTGAAATTCTCCCCTCGGGAAATCGCTAATGAAATTAGTAATTACCTGAAGGATGGTTTTAAAACTCATGTGGACATTCAAATACCTGCCTTCACGGAGGAGGTAAACGATTAGTGTGCACTGGAATTCCCTAATATGGCGGAATGTAATTCCGACATATTTAGGTTCGTAACCAGTGATTGCGTCATGAAAATCATTTCCTCAATGAAGAATGGTAAATCGCCTGGTTCTGACGACCTCCCGATAGAATATTTTAAACAATTCAAATCCAAATCACTCGCGCTCCTCACTAATATATTAAACCGATGCCTTCAGCTAAGGTATTTCCCCAGTAGTTTTAATTACGCGATTATAACCCCTGTAAGAAAAGGACAGAAAGACCCGAAACTTTCAAGTAGTTATAGGCCTATCTCTTTACTCCCAGCCATCTCCAAAATCCTTGAAAAAATAGTGTATGAGAGATTAATCACATTCCTAGACTCTCATAAAACCATTCCCGACAACCAATTTGGTTTCCGTCACTCACATTCCACAACCCACGCAACATTACACGTAGTGGAATGGGTGGGCAAAACGCTACAAGCTGGTGAAACTTGCGCGGGCGCATTCCTAGATATCCAAAAAAGCCTTTGATACAGTATGGCATAACGGCCTGCTGTACAAACTCCATCTTCTCAATTTCCCTCCATCATTTATACGGTTTATCAAATCTTACATGGAAAACAGAACATTCGCAGTCAGAGTTGGGAACGAATGTTCTGATATACATGTTATAGAAGCAGGAGTTCCCCAAGGAACCATATTATCTCCAACGCTATATAGCATTTATATCTCGGACATTCCAACCCTGGGACACACAAACACCACGGTACAATCAACGTTCTATGCAGACGATACAGCCATATTGTCCAGGTCAGCACTTAGGCAGTGGGCAGTTGCATACCTCCAAGACGCTTTAGTTAAGGCAATGACTTTCTACACACAGTGGCGGGTCAAGATCAATCCTGACAAAACACAATGTATCCTTTTCACATCCTTACGCAATTCTGAGGGCCGTAAGAATATCACTTTGTTTGGCCAGGAAATTCCCTGGACAAACAAAGTGACGTACCTAGGAACTATTCTCAATCCGACTCTGAACTTCAGAAGCGAGATTGAGAACAGAACTAATAAAGCGAACCAAAGAATTGCCATCCTTCGCCCACTACTTAATCCTAAATCCAAATTAAACCTACAAAACAAACTGACGATTTACAAGACTTATATACGCCCAATCCTGCTCTTCGACAGCCTGATATGGGGCCAAACAGTTGATTTTAAACATATTGAAATAATACAAAACAAATTGCTTCGCCTCATAACAGGCTGTGGTTGGTATATCCGCAATGACAGAATACGTTATGAACTTGACATTCCCACCTTAGCTTCCATCACACACGACAAGGCCGCGCGTTTCTATGAAAACACGCGGAATTCTGAAAATCCGCTTATTAAAGCCCTCGGTGAATACGATCAGGCGGATACGGCACTGCCTAGAATGCCTAAAAGCAAACTATGCAGACTTGACTTTAACTCCGCCTGTGAAATGTCTACCGAGGTAGATAATACACAATAAAGAAACCCGCGTGTTTTTATGGAAATGTATGCGGACGGCTTGATCAAAGGGAATACAATTGTAATATGTCACCCTGCATTCCGCATTCCACACTTTCCTTTACCCATACCGCTTTAATATCCCATTTCACACCCTCCAAAACCTTTAACATTTCGTGTTACTTTTCACACCTCACTTCCTACTTAATCACTTTACACCCTGGCACAAACTTCCTATCCCCACAATTAAATGTTATCAATATTGCCACATACACTATTGTTATTGCTATTGTTACAAACTTTGTGGAATGATATAAAATTAATTTTAGCTTCAAGAATTGCAGACTTTCACTATACTAAGCAGAAAGTGTTTTAAAAAGTGAAAGTTAAAGTGAAAGTGAAAAACGTGTTTATTTTAGCAAAGACCTAAACAAATAAACAATCACAGCAATTCTCTGTAAATACAATTTCGCATAGTGTTAAAATATTCCATTTTATATTTTTATATTTTTGTATCACAAACTTTACAATCATTATTCTAGCTATAAGTTTCTTTATATTTTAGCACGTAAGCACAATACTTTATGGTTATACTACTTTTATTTATATTACTCTTAGTATATTTCATTTTATATTTCATATCTAAAATTTTATAAATATTTCTATAACATTAAGTCACTTTCTATGTAATAAACAATAAAGTTCCTTTGACAGAGAAATACCGCACATTCTTTACCAAGCGTAAAAGACATTAAACTGGCGCCTCTGTCAAAGTGACACTTTCTCTATATATTAATATTGATCCTAGGACACAATTTTAGTGTCCGTTTTATGGCCTACCCAAATAAATGATCCACAAGCAAATAAGGGTCAGGTCATAAAACTAAAGTACAAAAATTATTTTCAAATATTATTTTTATATACTCTCAAATTAAAATACTACCACTATTTATATTTTATTAGTTCAGCCTCACTTCTAATTTCAATACTATCATTTATCACCATGTAATATTAGCCGGCCTGCACAGGATCACAGGCCCGGACTTTATCTTTTATTTTTAGAATTAAGTATTAATTTTAAAATTGTATTTCACTTCTATATACCTATGTTTTAGTTCTAAGTTAGCTTAAGCCTGTATATAATTTTATATTTTTTTGTTTTCTTTTTTTTATTATCAATAAATAAGACACGTGGTTTTCCCGTGCCGAACCCAATACCAGTATAACTCGTCCATTGTTGCTTGCTTGTCAACAGTGATTGGTTCTTGACTATGCGAGTTAATGGGCTCATTAAGAGCCTGGAATCGCCATAGCCTCTTCGAGTGGAGGAAGAGTAAGTCCTGCCCTGTGCAGCTTTCTCTGTCGCTTCGCGACACATACTCGCACTCGTTCGATCACTGAAGTTAAGCAACATTGGGCGCAGTCAGTACTTGGATGGGTGACCGCTTGGGAACACTGCGTGCCGTTGGCATTAATCTTCTTTTTGTTACCTTTAAGGTAAGTATAAAAAAAAAAAAATTTCGATTTTTTTTTTTTGACCAGAGAATTTTACCGAAATAGCGATGGAACACCCTTTACTTCATTACAATCATTCATTCATTCCTTCCTTCCTTCCTTCCTTCCTTTTTTGATGTTTGTTTTCCTTCATCCACCATTCAAATATTATTATATTAACTTGCAACACTTTTATGAATTACGAAGTAAGTCTCTGCCAACAATACACCACAATACACCCACACACTTTCAATACTCTTAATATATGAATATATTTAAGATTCGTTACATTATTAACATATATTATATTACTAGTCTTTGTTATTAACAAAAAGTTAAAAATTGAATATAATGAAATTTCAACTTGTTTCAGATAATTCCAACTACTCTACAATGTACTAGAATATTAAGTACCACAGTACACCCCTGAATGGAAGCAACACAACACACACCTAATAATCGAATTTTATAATTTGAATGAACATGATATGAAGATAGAATTGCATAGATGATATTATTATTGAATCTAATATGGCAGTACTAAATAATGGTATGTATGTAACTTTATTATAATTTTACTTCACATTAATATGATTGTATTAACATCATACATTCATACTTAGTTAGTTAGTTAGTTAAACAAATCATATTATTAAATTTATTAAAATTTGATAAAAACCTAATTAATTTTTAGCAAATATTTCATTCTAATATTTACCAAAATGTGTTATATTATCATTAAAATGTACATAAGTAAAAGACATTAACAACATAATATATAATTTTGCATACTTTGAGTAAGTATGATGATAAAATATATTCAGTTAAATATTAAGATGATAATGAAATTAAGATAAAATATAAGATAATAATATATATTGGGGAAGATCAAGAAAAACAAGATAATTCGATGTCAATGAGATAAACGATAGTATGTCACGTATACCTTACTAGAATACCATATCATCAGAATCATCATCATACTTGGAAGAGACACATAGAAGTGTATGAGATATTATACGAGAGATTTTAATATTACTCAATAATTGAGAAATGGATAATAATATAATTATATATTGTATATATTTTAATATAAATATGAATTAAAGATTTAAAATACTTATAGATTTACCATAATATTCTTATATTTGAAATTATTGTTAATGTTTGTAATCTGAATGTAAAATGTTTCAACGATACAACATTTAATATTAATTTTAACTATTTATATATTATATAATTGTTAATTTATATATTATTATACATTTGTCAGTATACTAGGCATAAGATTTTATTTATATTTAACAACAATATATTATAATTATTTTGTAAATTGTAAAAATGTTGTATCATGTGTCGCCAACAATTGATATACATGATATATTATTGATAATATACTGTATTATATATAAATAAAATATATGTTAAACATATAAATTAGAAACGTTAATATTAAATGTATTGATACATTATATAAAATTTATGTTATATATGTAAGATTTACGTAAAATAATTATTCAAAATTTTTGTGATATTCAGTAACAGTACAGAAATGAATTTGAAAATGTGTTCTTGTATTTTGTCTCAATTCCAGTCGCGTTATGTTACGTTACGTAAATATAAGGTGACTGGTAGAATACAGCAACCTAAAATAACATAATTAATCAATTGTTAATTGAGAATAGTACACATCGTTTAAATTTAAAACAATAATAATAAAAAAATGGCTGATATTGACGTTGCATCATCCCCTGCACCAGTTGCTCAAGCATCTAGTCCTAAGAAAGGAAAATCAACTGCTGCAACGGTCGCTGCTGCAAAGAAACCAAGAACAAAGCCCGCGCATCCACCAACCGCTGAAATGGTTAATAATGCAATCAAAAGTTTAAAAGAACGTGGTGGTTCATCATTACAAGCTGTTAAGAAATATATTTCTGCAAATTACAAGGTTGATGCAGAGAAACTTGCACCTTTCATTAAGAAATATATTAAGAGTGCTGTTGCATCAGGCATTTTAATTCAAACGAAAGGTAAAGGAGCTTCTGGTTCATTCAAATTGGCTGCAGCAGGTAAACAATCTGGGGGCAGTGGTGGTGAAAATAAAACATCTGCGAAGAGTAAAGTATCATCTGCAGGAGCTGCATTAAAGAAGAAGAAGAAGACTGCAACAGCTGCTGCTGCCGCAAAGCCAAAAGCTGCATCTAAAGCAAAATCTCCAGCTAAAAAGAAGAGTGCTGCTGCAACAACTACAAGTACTGCTGCTGCATCTGGAACAACAAAACGTGCTGCAGCAGCTGCTGCGGCCGCTGCCGCCGCTGCATCTTCATCCAAGAAAGCAGTTGCTACAACATCCGCTGCCGATAAGAAGAAAGCCGCTGCCGCCAAAGCATCAAAGGCATCTGCAGCAAAAGCAAAATCACCATCAAAAATTAAGAAATCAGCTAAATCACCAACTAAGAAACCAAAAGCACCAAAACCTAAGAAGGCAGCACCAGTTGCTAAAACATCTGCAGCAAAATCACCAAAGAAAACTGCCGCCGCAAAGAAGAAGTAAATGTATTATTTTTTACTTCTATATGATAATGATAGAAAGAAAAAAAGTACATCGTAATTTTGACAAACAACAAAAATCAGTTCTTGTTAGAACTAACAAAATATATTAAAAAGGAATTATTATAATTATAATATGCATCAATACTCTAGAATTAAATTTTTGATAGAAAATACGTAACAAACAGCATTATGTTTAGTGGATATATACATATATATATTTATAACTAAATCTAACGACGACTACGACTATAACTGCGACTCGGTGGACTATACATAGAATAGATTAGATTAGATTTTTCTTTGTAAAACACCGTCCGTCCGTCCGCATTTACATGAGCCGTCGTCTCTCTTTTTGCATTTCATTTATTTAGTGTACTTTCAAAGTCGATGTTATATTTGATGCTCTTCATATTTCGGGTGCGTTAATATATAGGATGTATAGGGTGTTACAAAAATAAATAGAGCTATTGAATTTTTATTTTAAAAATAAAAGTTAGAGAATAAAATTAACAATATTAGGATGATGATGCATTATAATAATAATAATAATAATTCTTTTTTAATATATTTTTTGGCCTTAATAAAGGCCGTTTCGTTAATGAATGATATTTGATTTTTATCATTTATAAATTAGGCACGTTCCCCACGAATACGTCTGGCAAGTTGAATATCTTTTGGCATAATGGTGACACGCTTGGCATGGATAGCACAAAGATTTGTATCTTCGAACAATCCAACAAGATATGCTTCGCTAGCTTCCTGAAGTGCCATTACAGCGGAACTTTGGAAACGTAAGTCAGTTTTGAAATCTTGTGCAATTTCACGAACTAAACGTTGGAATGGTAATTTACGAATCAAAAGTTCGGTACTCTTTTGATAACGACGGATTTCACGGAGTGCTACTGTACCGGGCCTGTAACGATGTGGTTTTTTAACTCCACCAGTGGCGGGCGCACTTTTTCTAGCTGCTTTCGTAGCCAATTGTTTACGTGGCGCCTTGCCCCCAGTAGATTTACGAGCGGTCTGTTTTGTACGTGCCATTATTAATTAATAAATGAACGAACGGATAACGTCGTTGTTAACTTTATGAAATACAAATATATAATGGGGAATCAGAGAGTTACGACATTTCTTTTATACTCATATTTTCATTGGCTTCCTATTAATTGTTGTGACATTGTAACGTGTCAGCTGGTTGGTTGTAAATTGTATGAAAATGTAGTGAAGAAGCGGGGTAGGTAGAGGTAGTTTATGTTGGTTATCCTATTGGTAGACAAAATAGTATAAATTAGAGTGAACATAGAAAATTGAAATCATTCTATTAAAGTCTTTTCATCGTAAAACATATTTTAATTATAATTAATAATGACTGGTCGCGGTAAAGGTGGTAAAGCATAACATTTTAGTTTGCTACCAAAACCTCTGGAAAGTTGATTAGTGATAAATTAATAATGTTTGTGATTATTATTAAATTGTTAATTGCAGTGTTTGTGATTGATTTTTGACAGGAGTGATAATTATTAAATTGTTAATTGACTTATATAAATATAATAGTGTTTGTGATTGAATTTTGACAGGAGTGATTATTATTAAATTGTTAATTGACTTATATTTAAAACTTGAATAAATATAATAGTGTTTGTGATTGAATTTTGACAGGAGTGATTATTATTAAATTGTTAATTGACTTATATAAATATAATAGTGTTTGTGAATATAGAGACAGGAGGAAGATAATTAAGGTTAGATTTTATTAATTCTATTATCTGATTGACATTATTTTCAGTGTTCCCCTTGTATTTTCATAAAAACATTATTGTTTGACATTTGAAGAAATAATTTTTTATAAAAAGTGTTCCCTTATATGTACTTTTTGCAAATTTTATAACTCTCATAAAAACATTGTTTTGACATTTTCGCCGCAGTGGTAAAACATTATATTGACATTTTTTTTTCTGTGTTAGTAATATTTCCTTGTTTGTATGTGTTTATGTAAATTGTTTTGTACCCTTTGAGGGTTATATATTTACCATGAGCCAGGAAAGGAATACGGAGTTTACCACAAACATTCTCCTGAAGGGAAAACGTCGTAAACTTATAAAAACAACAAGTGCAGACTTAAAAACCTCCTCCCAGACCATGAAAACTAAACCACCACCCCCCACTTTGGGACAGTCCTTGAGTGAAATGACGGGTATGGAAATCGACAAAGACTGCTATGACATTCCGCAAATAGTTGCCTTACCTGACGATAGCGATGACGAACTCCTCATTCATGAACCATCCAATACTGCAGGAACATCTAAGTCAGTGACAGCCCCTTCTGGAATCCCCTCTGGACAGACTACAGCGCCACCACCTACTAAGCAGCCATACACCGGGAAAGTCTCCCACATTGAGGTGCCATTCGTCCAGGAGATGACGCTGTATGATATCACGCTCCTGATAATGAAGGTGACGGGGATCAAGAAGCTCATCACGAAGAACGACAACCTTAAGGGCGTCCTTAAGGTCTACTTTGAAAACACTGATCAGCACCGCGCTGCAACTGCAGCACTTGACAACAGCAATGTCAAGTATGCTGCTTTGACAACCAACATAGCAGAACTGCCAATAAAACGCGTCATCAGAGGACTGCCATACAATACAACGGTAATTTCCATAGAGCAGTACCTTACTGCCGTCAAATTAACCTTCATTAGCGTACATCAAATGAAAAATCAGCGCACCGGTGAACTGATGCCGCTGTACTTAATAACATTGCCCAACACAGCGAATAATAAACGCATTGACGGATTAAACGAGACATTTCTCAACATGTACTCCTCCAAAGTGGAAGAGTACATTGGAGGGATGGTGCCCGCGCAATGCCACCGCTGCCAACGCTTCGGTCACAACAGCGTTACATGCCGAAATAACCACGCCTGCATGCTTTGTGCAGGAAATCATATAGCTGAAAAATGTCCTCTGTCTGGGAGAGCCGACGCAAAATCCTTTTACAAATGCGCCTCTTGTCATGGCCCCCATAACGCCATATACAGAGGGTGCCCGGTATACTTGAAAATCAGAGAGCGGCTTATAGAAAACCAGAATATGCAATTTGGTTACAGGAACCCTGGACAGGAATCTGCAACTGTACAACGAAGACCACAACCCGTGCAACAACGTGCACAATTCCGGGATGCCCCCATTCCTATGAGGAGCGCCTGGACCCAACAAGCACGAAATATACCTACAACAACACCAGTAGCACCTGCGGCAGCGGCTCCGGTAGCAGTAGCAGTAGCAGTTCCTACAAACACAAGCCAGGATTCAAATGTTTCCATTCCCACCCCTGAACCATCCACGTTGCCAAAGTTTACGGAGGCCGAAATTAAATCCCTTGAATCTTTTGGTCCGCCTTTAATCCATGATTTGACAAAGAATATTAATATAAATAACAAAAAATCTAAAAAAATAATAAAAAATCAGAAAAATCAAATTAAAAATAAATCAAATGTACCAAAAGGTGTCCCCGCCACACGTAAAAATGTGGCCCTTGAACCTCAGCAAAATATAATAACATCAAATGTAACAAATAATCAAACCATCGCAGACTTCCCTCCACTTCCTTCGTCAACACGGCAACACTCAAATCCGCGGCTTTCTAGGTCTCGTTCGAGATCTAGGAGGCCAAATCCTCAAGCTGCAGATCAACCTTTCGACCTTCTAACACTTGTAAACTTCATAAAACCAATTATTCCGTTGATTAAAACCATATTGAAAGCAGTACTCCCTCTAATTAATACCTTTCTTCCAGACTTAAATCTCCAACCATTAATTAAATTCTTAGACATATAGCAAAGTTACGTTATATAACTTATTAGCGTACTTTTAAACATTTATACATTTAAATCACTTTTTTAAAATCATGCCACTGCAAATGTTATGATATTCTTCAAATTGTGCACGAGGTGTACAATTGGTTGAGTATCATGATACTTGCAAGGCGTCTGTTAAATTTTCCGTTATAAACTCGCCCCTATACAGACTTCTTACTTTATTTTAGCTATATTAACGCGTTATCCATTCGGTCCAAAGAATGGCATCAAATTCTCTATTTTTCAGGTATGTTCACTAATCTTTTTCTATTTTCTTTTCCAAGCATTTTTCCAAGACTATCGCAGGTTATGGAAGGCGCTTCCTTCCGGTACTGCACCTTTATAATAAATAGGCTTAACTTCTTTGGCGGGCAGGGGCTCTAAATGATGATAGCCTATTTCGACCGTACACATATTGGACGCACTTGTCCCCCCTTCGGGGGGCCAAGTGCATCTGATAGTTCCTCTGTTCGATCACTGGGGTTAAGCATCACTGTGGGCAGCTATGACTTGGATGGGAGACACTCTGTGGGGAGGTCAATCTCCTGGGACCAAGTCGTGGTTGTGGTGACGTAGTCGCAGTTCGGCCGGTGTGGTGCCCGTCGTTGAACTGTTAGGCTGCGGGGTATGCGTATGGGGTTTTCGTTGACATTGCACTTCCCTAGCCAATGGTGCGCAGTGTTCGGTGTCACCGCGTCATACTACCGGTAGTATTATTACTACCATTCCAGGCGAGCACACTTCAGTGATTAATATCTAATAGGGGTATCTCCCCTTATCCAAGGTACCTGACTTCCTATAACCGTCCGTGTTACACAAACAGATGTAATTTCTGTAGCCACATTTGCGCGAGTTTATGGCCTCATATGAGGCTGGTATCGCAAAGTCTCCAGGAGTGGAGGAAGATTTTAACGAAACATACTATACCCAGTGTAGTATATTACTCGCACTCGCACTCGTTCGATCACTGGTCAGTACACTTCCGGACGTTCTTGATATCTTCCTTTTTAAGGGCGTTTTCTACCCGAAAGAGATTAGTACATCTGCACACCTTAGTTCGGATCACCGTGCTGTGATACTTCAGTTTGATTGTCACGTCAAGCTCCAGAAAAACAAGTGTCAAAGAAATTCTCGTATTTCTAATATTGACACTAACACTTTCCGCCATCTGTTGAACGAATCCATTACTACTGCGAATCCAGTAATGATCACAACCCTGGACATTGAGGATAATATTTTATCTCTCAATGACAAAATGAATATGGCTATAAAACGCAGTATTTTGCCATATCAGGTTCGTTCACAGTCACTACCACCGCACATTGTACAGACTATACACCTGATGAGGAGAACTCGCGCCTTATGGCAGAGTAGACGGCGATCTTCGGATAAAACTGTCTACGAACGCCTGCGACGTCTCGTCAGGACACAAATACGTAATCACAAAAACTTGGAATGGCAAACAAAATTAGAAGTCGCGAATAGTAGCAATGATTTCGAAAACTTCCATAAATTACCGAAAGAATTATTTCCAGCGTTTCGTTCAATACAGGAGATTCGAACACCGAATGGTATTTGTTTTTCCGCACGTAGTAAAGCGGATGCGATCGCTAGTCACTTAGCTACAGGATTTAAAGATCATGAGGATGTTCAAGATCCTGTTTTTACTTCAAGGGTAAATGAATGGTATGAGGCAGAATTTCCTAGTATGGGCGGTAGCGATACGTTTTTATTAGGGCATACAACCAGTAAACATATTCAATCATTGATTCAGGATAGCAAGAATGGGAAATCTGCTGGCATTGACGATATTCAAATCGAATTTTTCAAAATTCTCGACCGGAAACCAATCGCGTTGCTGACGAACATAGTCAATAAGTGCCTTCTTTTCAAACACTTCCCAGCACGATGGAAACACGCAGTAGTTGTACCTGTTAGAAAAGGCACGAAAGATCCAAAACTTTTGAGTAGTTACCGGCCAATTTCACTATTACCCGCTATCTCCAAGGTGATGGAGAGAGTTATCAACGAACGTCTTACATTATACTTGACAAGACACAACATTTTGTCTAATGACCAATTTGGTTTTAGACAAAAACACAATACCACACACGCAACTTTGCGTGTCACCGAATACGTAGCAAAAGCGCTCAATGCAAGGGAACACTGTGCAGGTGCTTTCTTGGATGTTCAGGGAGCTTTCGATACTGTATGGCACCGTGGGTTGCTGTATAAGATGTACTTATTGAAGTTCCCATCCACTTTTATAAAGTTTATAGATTCCTACATTAGCAACAGGACATTTACAGTCAGAGTAGAGAAGGATTACTCCAGCACATACAAGATATGTGCTGGCGTGCCACAGGGCAGTATCCTCTCTCCAATACTCTACAACATCTATATCTCGGACCTCCCGGATCTGGGTAGAACCATCTGTAGGATCACGTATGCCGACGATCAATCCTACATATCTAGATCCAAAGATCTGCAACTTGCCGTTATTTACTTACAAAATGCGTTACATCGAGTCACCAGTTTCTGTACAAAATGGCGCATTAAAATTAATGCGTCAAAAACACAATGTATACTTTTCACTAGATCCAGGAAACTGACGCACCTTGCTAACGTTACAATATCACGTACAGGTTGCGAATGGCTCCCTAGGATACTTTACTTAGGTACTTTGTTTACACGCTCTCTCAATTTCAATCCTGAGATTGAGAGTCGTGTTAACAAAGCAAACCAACGTATAGCTATCCTACGACCGCTACTGCACGCAAATTCAAAATTGAGCATACCGAACCGACTATTGATTTATAAGACATACATTAGGCCACTGTTACTCTTCGATTCGTTGATATGGGGTCAATCGCCGAACTTTGAACACCTTGAAACCGTGCAAAATAAACTTTTACGCTGCATTGCGGGATGTGGTTGGTACATCCGCAATGTACGCATCAGACACGAATTACACATTTCTACACTGGCAGGTGTTACACATGCAAAGGCAATTTCCTTTTACAGATCTCTTCCAGCCAGCACGAACCCCCTGATACGAGAACTTGGATCCTACCAGGCAAGTGATTATACATTAGTCAAGATGCCGCGTTCAATTATAGAACGCCCTACTGTTCCCGCCGACGTATCGATAGTCTTAAACTATTAGGAAAAAATCAATGACGATAAATTTATAATAGTTCTTCTGGACTATTATAAGTTGGTCAGATTATTTCGACATTGGTGCATACTGACTGTAACTGGATTTTCTATATCCACCTATTTCGTCTCACGCTGTATTGGACATATAGCAAAGTTACGTTTTATAACTTTAGTCTGTGTACTTTTAACCATTTTACATATAAATCACTTGTCAAAATTATGTCACTGCAAATATTATGATATACTTCAAATTGTGCACGTAAGGTGTACAATTGGTTGCATATCTGATATTTGCAAGGCGTTTTTCAAATATTGTTTATAAACAACCCCTAATCAGACTTCTTAGCTTTATTATTATTGCTATATTATCGTGAAATGTCCGTCCGGTCCAAAGGATGGCGTTAAATTGTTTTAAGCAGGTATGTCAACTAATTTTCTAATTCTTTTCCATGTTATTTTCAAAAGTTTACTATCGCAGGTTATGGAGGGCGTATCCTTCCGGCACTGCATCTATTACATAAAATGGGCTTAACTTCTTTGGCAGGGTAGGGGCTCTAAATGATGATCCGCCCATACCGACCGTACACATATTGGTGAACTTGCCCCCCCGGGGGGGCAAGTTTTCTGATAGTTCCCCTCTGAAGTTAAGCAACATTGGGCGCAGTCAGTACATGGATGGGTGACCGCTTGGGAACACTGCGTGCCGTTGGCATTAATCTCCCTTTTGACTTCACATTAATATGATTGTATTAACATCATACATTAATACTTAGTTAGTTAGATGGACAAATCATATTATTAAATTGATTAAAATTTGATAAATACATTTAATTAGTGATAATCAATCAGTGATAGTGTTTGTGATTATTGTGATTAAATTTTATTGTGATTAAATTTTGACAGGAGTTAACCTCAAAATAACATTGTTATTTTTGTGGTGTTGAATTGATTTTAGTGATAGTGTTTGTAAATATAGAGACAGGAGGAAGACAATTGGGATAATTAAGGTTAGATTTTGTTAATTCTATTATCTGATTGACATTATTTTCAGTGTTCCCTTGTATTTTTATAAAAAGTGTTCACTTATATGTACTTTTTGTGAATTTTATAACTCTCGTAAAAACATTATTTTGACATTTTCGCCGCAGTGGTAAAACATTATATTGACATTTTTTTTTCTGTGTTAGTAATATTTCCTTGTTTGTATGTGTTTATGTAAATTGTTTTTGTACCCTTTGAGGGTTAAATATTTACCATGAGCCAGGAAAGGAATGCGGAGTTTACCACAAACATTCTCCTGAAGGGAAAACGTCGTAGACTTATAAAAACAACAAGTGCAGACTTAACAACCTCCTCCCAGACAATGAAAACTAGACCACCACCCCCCACTTTGGGACAGTCCTTGAGTGAAATGACGGGTATGGAAATCGACAAAGACTGCGATGACATTCCGCAAATAGTTGCCTTACCTGACGATAGCGATGACGATCTCGCTATAGCAGAACCACCAAAAGCTACAACACCTGTGACAACCCCTTCTGGAGCCCCTTCTGGAACTACAACACCAATACCAACTTCTAAGCCATACACCGGTAAGGTGTCACATATTGAGGTGTTATTTGTACAGGAGATGACGCTGTACGATGTCACGGTACTTATCATGAAGGTGACAGGGATTAAGAAGCTCATCACGAAAAATGACAACCTTAGGGGCGTCCTTAAAATTTTCTTCGAAAACACTGACCAACACCGCGCAGCAACTGCAGCACTTGACAATAGTAATGTCAAGTATGCTGCATTAACAACAGACGCAAGTGAATTGCCAATCAAACGCGTCATCAGAGGCCTGCCATACAATACCAAGGTAATTTCAATAGAGCAGTACCTTACTGCTGTCAAACTAACATTCATAAGCGTACACCAGCTTAAAAATCAGCGGACGGGAGAACTGATGCCGTTATTCCTGGTAATAATGCCAAACACAGCAAACAACAAACGCATTGACAAATTAAATGAAACTTTCCTCAACATGTACTCCTCCAAAGTGGAAGAGTACATAGGAGGAATGGTTCCCGCGCAATGCCACCGGTGTCAGCGCTTCGGGCACAACAGCGTCACATGCAGGAATAACCACGCTTGCATGCTCTGCGCAGGCAAACACACCGCAGAAAAATGTCCTTTGTCTGGGAGAGCAGACGCGAAATCTTACTACAAGTGCGCCTCCTGTCATGGCCCGCACAACGCTAGATACAGAGGATGCCCCGTATATATGAAAATCAGAGAGCGGCTTGTAGAAAACCATAATATGCAGCTTGGAAACAGGAACCCTGGACAGGAATCTGCAACTGCGCAACGTAGACCTCAATCCGTGCCACAACGTGTACAATTCCGGGATGCCCCCATTCCAATGAGGAGCGCCTGGACCCAACAAGCACGAAACGTACCTACAACAACACCAGTAGTACCTGCGGCACCGGTAGCAGTAGCAGTAGCAGTTCCTACAAATACAAATACAAGCCAGGTTTCAAATGTTTCCATTCCCACCCCTGAACCTTCTACTTCCACGTTGCCAAAGTTGACGGAGGCCGAAATTAATTCCCTTGAATCTTTTGGTCCGCCTTTAATACATAATATAACAAAAAATATTAATATAAATAACAAAAAATCTAAAAATAATAAAAAAAATCAGAAAAATCAAAATAAAAATAAAACAAATGTACCAAAAGATGTCCCCGCCACACGTAAAAATGTTGCCCCTGAACCTCAGCCAAATGTTATAACACCAAATATAACAAATAATCAAACCATCGCAGATTTCCCTCCACTTCCTCCGTCAACACGGCAACACTCAAATCCAAGGCTTTCTAGGTCTCGTTCGAGATCTAGGAGGCCAAATCCTCAAGTTGCAGATCAACCATTCGACATACTTACACTAATAAACTCCATAAAACCAATATTACCGCTAATTAAAACCATATTAAAAGCAGTACTCCCCTTAATTAATACCTTTCTTCCAGACTTGAATCTCCAACCATTAATGCAATTCTTATTTTAATGGATCATAATAATTTTAGATATGTGGACAAATTTACTAAACTTAAAATAGTAACATTTAATGTAAATGGACTTTTAGGTAATGCGCCTGAAATAACCCTTTTTTTACAGGAATTTAACCCACATATTGTACTGCTTCAGGAAACTAAATTAAATACTGAACACGAAGACATTTCATTTCAGCCATACAAACTCTATAGAAGTGATCGCGATGGGGTTGGTGGTGGCACCGCTTTATTAATACATCCGTCAGTGACCCATACTGTTATGCGTATTGGGAACCTTGGGTGTCTGGAAACAACTGCTGTAGTGGTTAAAGTATCTAATCAAGATACTTTAATTGCGAGTGTTTATCGTCCACCATCCCGGAGACTTTTGCTCGAAAACCTTGTCACACTTTTCGCTACACATGAGCGCATAATTGTTGGCGGTGATTTAAACGCAAAAAGCGTCAGGTGGAACTCCCGCTGGACGAATGTCCCCGGGCGTACGCTGCAAACGTTTGCGTTTAATCATTCTGTTGACATTATGGGCCCAGATACACCTACACTTTACCCATACGTCAGTACACTTCCGGACATAGTTGATATCTTCCTTTTTAAGGGCATCTTCTATCCGAAAGAGATTAGTACATCTGCACACCTTAGTTCGGATCACCGTGCTGTGATACTTCAGTTTGACTGTCACGTCAAGTTCCAGAAAAACAAGTGTCAAAGAAATCCACGGATTTCTAATATTGACACTAACACTTTCCGCCATCTGTTGAACGAATCCATTACTACTGCGAATCCAGTAATGACTACAACCCTGGACATTGAGGATAATATATTATCTCTCAATGATAAAATAAATATGGCTATGAAACGCAGTATTTTGCCATATCAGGTTCGTTCACAATCACTACCACCACACATTGTACAGACTATACATCTGATGAGAAGGGCTCGCGCTTTATGGCAGAGTAGACGGAGATCTTCGGATAAAACTGTCTACGAACGCCTGCGACGTCTCGTCAGATCACAAATACTTAATCACAAAAACTTGGAATGGCAGACAAAATTAGAAGTCGCGAATAGTAGCAATGATTTCGAAACCCTCCACAAAATTCCTAAAGATTTACTTCCAGCGTTTCGTCCAATCCAGCAGATACGTACACCGAATGGTACTTGTTTTTCTGCACGTAGCAAAGCGGATGCGATCGCTAGTCACTTAGCTACAAAATTCAAAGACCATGAGGACGTACAAGATCCTGCTTTTACTTCAAGGGTAAATGAATGGTATGAGGCAGAATTTCCTAATATGGGCGGCAGCGATACGTCTTTATTACGATTTACAACCAGTAAACATATTCAATCATTGATTCAGGATAGTAAAAGTGGGAAATCTGCTGGTATTGACGATATCAAAATTGATTTTTTCAAAATTCTCGACCGGAAACCAATCGCGTTGCTGACAAACATAGTCAATAAGTGCCTTCTTCTCAAACACTTCCCAGCACGATGGAAACACGCAGTCATTATACCTGTTAAAAAAGGCACGAAAGATCCAAAATTTTCGAGTAGTTATCGGCCTATTTCACTTTTACCCGCTATCTCTAAGGTGATGGAGAAAGTTATTAACGAACGTCTTACATCATACTTGACAAAACACAACATTTTGTCTAACGACCAGTTTGGTTTTAGACAAAAACATAATACCACACACGCAACTTTGCGTGTCACCGAATACGTAGCAAAAGCGCTCAATGCAAGGGAACACTGTGCAGGTGCTTTCTTAGATATTCAGGGAGCTTTCGATACTGTATGGCACCGTGGGCTGTTGTATAAGATGTACTTATTAAAGTTCCCATCCACTTTTATAAAGTTTATACACTCATACATTAGCAACAGAACATTTACATTTAGAGTGGAGAAGGCATACTCCAGTACATACAAGATATGTGCTGGCGTGCCACAGAGCAGTATCCTCTCTCCAATACTCTACAACATATTCATATCGGACCTCCCGGATCTAGGTAGAACCATCTGTAGGACTACGTATGCCGACGATCAATCCTACATATCTAGATCTAAAGATCTGCAACTTGCCGTTACATACTTACAAAATGCGTTACATCGAGTCACCAGTTTCTGTACAAAATGGCGCATTAAAATTAATGCGTCAAAATCACAATGTATACTTTTCACTAGATCCACGAAACTGTCGCACGTTGCAAACATTACAATATCACAAACAGGTTGCGATTGGCTCCCTAGGATACTTTACTTAGGAACGCTGTTTACTCGCACTCTCAATTTCAATCCAGAAATTGAGAGCCGTATTAATAAAGCGAACCAACGTATAGCTATCCTAAGACCGCTACTACATCAAAATTCTAAATTGAGCATACCGAACCGACTATTAATTTATAAAACATACATTAGGCCACTGATACTCTTCGATTCGTTAATATGGGGTCAATCGCCGAACTTTAAACACCTAGAAACCGTGCAGAATAAACTTTTACGCTCCATTGCGGGTTGTGGTTGGTACATCCGCAATGCACGCATCAGACACGAATTACACATTTCCACACTGGCAGGTGTTACACACGCAAAGGCAATTTCCTTTTACAGATCTCTTCCAGCCAGCACAAACCCCTTGATACGAGAACTAGGATCCTACCAGGCAAGTGATTACACATTAGTGAAGATGCCGCGTTCAATCATTGAACGCCCTACTGTTCCCGCCGACGCATCGATAGTCTTAAACTATTAGGAAATAATTCAATGACGATAAATTTATAATAGTTCTTCTGGACTATTATAAGTTGGTCAGATTATTTCGACATTGATGCATACTGACTGTACTGGATTTTAATATCCACCATATTTTCGTCCCACGCTCACTAGACATATAGCAAAGTTACGTTCTATAACTTAATTGGTGTACTTTTAAACATTTCTACATATAAATCACTTGTCAAAATTATGTCATTACAGATGTTACGATATACTTCAAATTGTACACGTAAGGTGTACAATTGGTTGCATATCCGATATTTGTAAGGCGTTGTTGTTAATTTTTCGTCATAAACTCATCCCTATACAGACTTCTTAGTTTATTTTATAGCTATATTAACGCGAAATATCCATTCGGTCCAAAGAATGGCATTAAATTCTTTTTAAGCAGGTATGTCAACTAATTTTCTAATTTCTTTTCCATGTATTTTCAAAAGTTTACTATCGCAGGTTATGGAAGGCGTTTCCTTCCGGCACTGCACCTTTTACATAATGTTGAGCTTAACTTCTTTGGCGTGCAGGGAGCCGAAATGATGATAGCTCAATACCGACCGTACACATATTGGTAACGAATGTAGGCCCCCCCGGGGGGGGGGCCCGCATTCTTTCTGATAGTTCTCTGTTCGCACTCGATCACTGAAGTTAAGCAACATTAGGCGCAGTCAGTACATGGATGGGTGACCGCTTGGGAACACTGCGTGCCGTTGGCATTAATCTCCCTTTTGACTTCACATTAATATGATTGTATTAACATCATACATTCATACTTATTTAGTTAGTTAAACAAATCACATTATTAAATTGATTAAAATTTAATAAATACATTTAATTAGTGATAATTTATTAGTGATAGTGTTTGTGATTATTGTGGTTGAATTTTGACAGGAGTGATTATTATTAAATTGTTAATTGAGTTATATTTAAAATATTAATAAATATGGTGTTAAATTAATTTAGTGATAGTGTTTGTGAATATAGAGATAGGAGGAAGACAATTGGGATAATTAAGGTTAGATTTTATGAATATTAATTATATTATCTGATTGACGTTATTTTTAATTAGTGTTCCCTTGTATGTATTTTTGTGAATTTTGTGACTCTCATAAAAACATTATTGTTTGACATTTGAACAAATTATATTTTATAATTAGTGTTCCCCTGTATGTTTTTGTGAATTTTGTTGACATTTGAACAAATTATTTTTATAAAAAGTGTTCCCTTTTATGTACTTTTTGTGAATTTTATAATCTCTCATAAAAACATTATTTTGACATTGTCGCCGCAGCAGTAAAATATCATATTGACATTTTTTTGACATTTTAATCTGTGGTTGTATATTCATTTTCCTTGTATGTGTTTATGTAAATTGTTTTTGTGTTATTGTTGCAACCCTTTGAGGGTTAGCAATAATTAAATTAATTACCATGAGCCAGGAAAGGAATACGGAGTTTACCACAAATATTCTTCTGAAGGGAAAACGTCGTAGACTAATAAAAACAAGTACAGACTTAATAACCTCCTCCCAGACAATGACAACTAGACCACCACCCTCCACTTTGGGACAGTCCTTGAGTGCAATAACGGGTATGGAAATCGACAAAGACTGCGATGACATACCGCAAATAGTTGCCTTACCTGACGATAGCGATGACGATCTCGCAGTAGCAGAACCACCAAAAGCTACAACACCAGTGACAACACCAGTGACAACCCTTTCTGGAACCCCTTCTGGAACTACAACACCAGTACCACCTTCTAAGCCATACACCGGTAAGGTGTCACATATTGAGGTGCCATTTGTACAGGAGATGACGCTGTACGATATCACGGTACTAATCATGAGGGTGACAGGGATCAAAAAACTCATCACGAAGAATGACAATCTTAAGGGCGTCCTTAAAATTTACTTCGAAAATACTGATCAACACCGCGCAGCAACTGCAGCACTTGACAATAGTAATGTCAAGTATGCTGCATTAACAACAGACGTAAGTGAGTTGCCAATCAAACGCGTCATCAGAGGTCTGCCATACAATACCAAGGTAATTTCCATAGAGCAGTACCTTACTGCTGTCAAATTAACTTTCATTAGCGTACACCAGCTTAAAAATCAGCGGACGGGAGAGCTGATGCCGTTATACCTAATAATAATGCCCAACACAGCGAATAATAAACGCATTGACAAACTTAACGAAACTTTTCTTAACATGTACTCCTCCAAAGTGGAAGAGTACATAGGAGGAATGGTGCCCGCGCAATGCCACCGGTGTCAACGCTTCGGACACAACAGCGTTACATGCAGGAATAACCACGCTTGCATGCTATGCGCAGGCAAACACACAGCTGAAAAATGTCCATTGTCTGGGAGAGCTGACGCAAAATCATACTACAAGTGCGCCTCCTGTCATGGCCCCCATAACGCCAGGTACAGAGGGTGCCCTGTATATATGAAAATCAGAGAGAGACTTATAGAAAACCATAATATGCAGCTGGGAAACAGGAACCCTGGACAGGAATCTGCAACTGCGCAACGTAGACCACAACCCGTGCAACAACGTGTACAATTCCGGGATGCCCCCATTCCAATGAGGAGCGCCTGGACCCAACAAGCACGAAATATACCTACAACAACACCAGTAGTACCTGCGGCACCGGTAGCAGTAGCAGTAGCAGTTCCTACAAATACAAGCCAGGTTTCAAATGTTTCCATTCCCACCCCTGAACCTTCTACGTTGCCAAAGTTGACGGAGGCCGAACTTAATTCCCTTGAATCTTTTGGTCCGCCTTTAATCCATAATATGACAAAAAATATTAATATAAATAACAAAAAATCTAAAAATCAAAAAAATCAAAATAAAAATAAAACAAATGTTCCAAAAGGTGTCCCCGCCACACGAAAAAATGTTGCCCCTGAGCCTCAGCCAAATATTATAACACCAAATATAACAAATAATCAAACCATCGCAGATTTCCCTCCTCTTCCTCCGTCAACACGCCAACACTCAAATCCACGGCTTTCTAGGTCTCGTTCGAGATCTAGGAGGCCAAATTCTCAAGTTGCAGATCAACCATTCGACATACTTACACTAATACACTCCATAAAACCAATATTACCGCTAATTAAAACCATATTAAAAGCAGTACTCCCCTTAATTAATACCTTTCTTCCAGACTTGAATCTCCAACCATTAATGCAATTCTTATGTTAATGGATCATAATAATTTTAGATATGTGGACAAATTTACTAAACTTAAAATAGTAACATTTAATGTAAATGGACTTTTAGGTAATGCGCCTGAAATAACCCTTTTTTTACAGGAATTTAACCCACATATTGTACTGCTTCAGGAAACTAAATTAAATACTGAACACGAAGACATTTCATTTCAGCCATACAAACTCTATAGAAGTGATCGCGATGGGGTTGGTGGTGGCACCGCTTTTTTAATACATCCGTCAGTGACCCATACTGTTATACGTATTGAAAACCTTGGGTGTCTGGAAACAACTGCTGTAGTGGTTAAAATATCTAATCAAGATACTTTAATTGCGAGTGTTTATCGTCCACCATCCCGGAGACTTTTGCTCGAAAACCTTGTCACACTTTTCGCTACACATGAGCGCATAATTGTTGGCGGTGATTTAAACGCAAAAAGCGTCAGGTGGAACTCCCGCTGTACGAATGTCCCCGGGCGTACGCTGCAAACGTTTGCGTTTAATCATTCTGTTGACATTATGGGCCCAGATACACCTACACTTTACCCATATGTCAGTACACTTCCGGACATAGTTGATATCTTCCTTTTTAAGGGCATCTTCTATCCGAAAGAGATTAGTACATCTGCACACCTTAGTTCGGATCACCGTGCTGTGATACTTCAGTTTGACTGTCACGTCAAGTTCCAGAAAAACAAGTGTCAAAGAAATCCACGGATTTCTAATATTGACACTAACACTTTCCGCCATCTGTTGAACGAATCCATTACTACTGCAAATCCAGTAATGAACACAACTCTGGACATTGAATATAATATATTATCTCTCAATGATAAAATGAATATGGCTATAAAACGCAGTATTTTGCCATATCAGGTTCGTTCACAGTCATTACCACCACACATTGTACAGACTATACATCTGATGAGAAGGGCTCGCGCTTTATGGCAGAGTAGACGGAGATCTTCGGATCAAACTGTCTACGAACGCCTGCGACGTCTTGTCAGATCACAAATACTTAATCACAAAAACTTGGAATGGCAGACAAAATTAGAAGTCGCGAATAGTAGCAATGATTTCGAAACCCTCCACAGAATTCCTAAAGATTTACTTCCAGCGTTTCGTCCAATCCAGCAGATACGTACACCGAATGGTACTTGTTTTTCTGCACGTAGCAAAGCGGATGCGATCGCTAGTCACTTAGCTACAAAATTTAAAGACCATGAGGATGTTCAAGATCCTGCTTTTACTTCAAGGGTTAATGAATGGTATGAGGCAGAATTTCCTAATATGGGCGGCAGCGATACGTCTTTATTACGATTTACAACCAGTAAACATATTCAGTCATTGATTCAGGATAGTAAAAGTGGGAAATCTGCTGGTATTGACGATATCAAAATTGATTTTTTCAAAATTTTCGACCGGAAACCAATCGCGTTGCTAACAAACATAGTCAATAAGTGTCTTCTTCTCAAACACTTCCCAGCACGATGGAAACACGCAGTCATTATACCTGTTAAAAAAGGCACGAAAGATCCCAAATTTTCTAGTAGTTATCGGCCTATTTCACTATTACCCGCTATCTCCAAGGTGATGGAGAAAGTTATTAACGAACGTCTTACATCATACTTGACAAAACACAACATTTTGTCTAACGACCAATTTGGTTTTAGACAAAAACATAATACCACACACGCAACTTTGCGTGTCACCGAATACGTAGCAAAAGCGCTCAATGCAAGGGAACACTGTGCAGGTGCTTTCTTAGATATTCAGGGAGCTTTCGATACTGTATGGCACCGTGGGCTGTTGTATAAGATGTACTTATTAAAGTTCCCATCCACTTTTATAAAGTTTATACACTCATACATTAGCAACAGAACATTTACAGTCAGAGTAGAGAAGGCATACTCCAGTACATACAAGATATGTGCTGGTGTGCCACAGGGCAGTATCCTCTCTCCAATACTCTACAACATCTTTATTTCGGACCTCCCGGATCTAGGTAGAACCATCTGTAGGACTACGTATGCCGACGATCAATCCTACATATCTAGATCCAAAGATCTGCAACTTTCCGTTACATACTTACAAAATGCGTTACATCGAGTCACCAGTTTCTGTACAAAATGGCGCATTAAAATTAATGCGTCAAAATCACAATGTATACTTTTCACTAGATCCACGAAACTGTCGCACGTTGCAAACATTACAATATCACAAACACGTTGCGATTGGCTCCCTAGGATACTTTACTTAGGAACGCTGTTTACTCGCACTCTCAATTTTAATCCTGAGATTGAGAGCCGTATTAACAAAGCGAACCAACGTATAGCTATCCTAAGACCGCTACTACATCAAAATTCAAAATTGAGCATACCGAACCGACTATTAATTTATAAAACATACATTAGGCCACTGATACGCTTCGACTCGTTGATATGGGGTCAATCGCCGAACTTTAAACACCTAGAAACCGTGCAGAATAAACTTTTACGCTCCATTGCGGGTTGTGGTTGGTACATCCGCAATGCACGCATCAGACACGAATTACACATTTCTACACTGGCAGGTGTTACACACGCAAAGGCAATTTCCTTTTACAGATCTCTTCCAGCCAGCACAAACCCCTTTATACGAGAACTAGGATCCTACCAGGCAAGTGATTACACATTAGTGAAGATGCCGCGTTCAATCATTGAACGCCCTACTGTTCCCGCTGACGCATCGATAGTCTTAAACTATTAGGAAATAATTCAATGACGATAAATTTATAATAGTTCTTCTGGACTATTATAAGTTGGTCAGATTATTTCGACATTGATGCATACTGACTGTACTGGATTTTAATATCCACCATATTTCGTCCCACGCTGTACTAGACATATAGCAAAGTTACGTTCTATAACTTAACTTGTGTACTTTTAAACACTTCTACATATAAATCACTTGTCAAAATTATGTCATTACAGATGTTACGATATACTTCAAATTGTGCACGTAAGGTGTACAATTGGTTGCATATCCGATATTTGTAAGGCGTTTTTGTTAAATTTTCGTTATGAACTCGCCCTATACAGACTTCTTAGTTTATTTTATAGCTATATTAACGCGAAATATCCATTCGGTCCAAAGAATGGCACTAAATTCTTTTTAAGCAGGTATGTCAACTAATTTTCTAATTTCTTTTCCATGTATTTTCAAAAGTTTACTATCGCAGGTTATGGAAGGCGCTTCCTTCCGGCACTGCATCTTTTACATAATGTTGAGCTTTACTTCTTTGGCGTCCAGGGAGCCTAAATGATGATAGCTCAATACCGACCGTACACATATTGGTAACGAATGTGACAGGAGTTAACCTCAAAATAACATTATTATATTTAAAACATTAATAAATATGGTGTTATAATCATATATTATAATGTCCCAGGTGTATATTTATGATCTTATATTCTTACTAGCTTTTACCCCGTCGCAATGCGACGTTTGTTTAATATGTATTATTTGAATTTCATAAAGTAATACGTAATTTCATTTCAAATTTTTCATATTAAAATTACTCGTACATGAAATAAATAAATATTTTAAAATGAAAATGTTGTATTTCATCTTATAATATGATCTACTACTTTAAAATTGCTTATTGGAACAAATATTCTACAGGATTTACTTATTATATCATATCAAAAAAATTTAAAATTCTAGATTTATAATAATTTTTAAATGTTTCATAATTAAATTTAAATATTTCTGTTAAATATATTAAATATAGATTTATATACATCGTCTTCATTTTACGTACACTTTAATATACATAATTATAATTATTTCTTCATTGACCAGTAAACAGTATTCTTTGTATTTTTCATGTTGTTATCATTCTTGTTGTTTCTTTATAAACGTATAGCTATTAACGCACTGTCGTTTCAGATTGTCATGCCTTAATCGGTGTGGATATAACATCTTCTGTGATAGTAGGACAGTAGTCTTCTGTGATGTTGGCGGTTATTATCTCATTACTATTCCAGGTTTAGCATTTAAATAGTAGCACTTTATTATTCCCCTCCTAAAAGAAGCATTCTTAATAAATAAATAAAGAAAATATACTGAATGCAAAACAAATAAATTATGCACTTACAGTTTGTACATGTGATGAACAGCACTAATATCTGCTTCATTGAATTGTTTATCAGAATAATAGATAATGAATTTCCCGTAAGCCGGGTCTTTGTTGTATTTTATAAATATACACGATCAACTAAAATCTTCTTATTGCCACGGCCCTTTTTTCGCTGTGTAAATTACAATAACATTAATTTAGATCGTACTTGCATGATCGTCTTAAACAACATGAAGAATATATTGTATTTATTTTTAATAAAAGGATAATATAGAATAGTAATAATATTTGTAGTTAAAAGTTATAAAAGTTATTTCACAAAAATTAAACACAAAAATAATGTTTTGCAACATCAAAAGCATTAATTCATTTGTTTAAAAATCTATTTAAAACAGCATAATACCTGAGAATGTTATGTTATTTTAAAGAATCTCAGCATAATGATATGATTGTATCATCATGCTGATATATATAATTGTGTCGTGAAGGTATTTTAGGTTACTTTTTAACGTAGTTCAGACAAATGATTCTTCCATACTGGTAGGTCTAGACACACTTTATACACTTCTTAGTTGCAAAGACCTAAAACTTAATATGTACTATATTAATAATAATATTTAATGTTAATTATTTGTAATAGCAATATTCGTATTAATAATTAATAATATGAAAGCATAATTTATAATTTAAAAAGGAAATATTCTTTTTAGTTAATTTATCTGCAAACGTAATAAAAATACTGATCTGGTAACAGTTATTACACATTAGACTACACTTAAAAATGTATTACGATTAATGATGCAAATAAGAGTATTTTTCTAAACGTTATCAAATAAATCATGCGACAACACCAGCGAGCAGGTAAAGAATATGAAACAAATTTTTAAAATATATTATTCATATGATAAATTAGCATGCATGTAGTTATGTAGAAGTTATTTCAATATGAATATGACTGAATTTTATAAATTTGAAACTTCGTTGTCGGGAGAGGAGAGGACCAACATAGGATTATAAAAAGGAAAGAATTCATAAAAGGATATGTGGTAATCTGAAAACAAATAAAATGCCAATAACATACAATATAATATATATAACACTTACATCTAAAAGTAAATAATAAAGTAATAATAAGTACTTAAATAATAAATCTCAATTATACCTATCTAAAAGCAATTAAATGATAATCTCACTCTCCCGATCAGAGTATTTGTTTAACAAATGACTGCTAAAAGAAAAATACGGAAAGAGAATTTAAAATTTAAGAACACTACTATTTGGCTTGAAAACAATGAAATATAACACTATTACTATTAAAACACGAAAAGCAGGTAAAATGGCAAAGAGTACATCGCTTCGTACACACAATATAATATATAACACTTTCATCTAAGGGTAAATAATAAAATAAAAATAAGAACTCAAATAATAAATCTCAATTATATCTATCTAAAAGCAATTAAATGATAATCTCACTCTCCCGGCCAGAGTATTTGTTTAACAAATGAAAGCCAATAGAAAAATACGTAAAGAGAATCTAAAATTTAAGAGTAAATAATAAAATAATAATAAGAACTTAAATAATAAATCTCAATTATACCTATCTAAAAGCAATCAAATGATAATCTCACTCTCCCGACCAGAGTATTTGTTTAACAAATGAAAGCCAATAGAAAAATACGTAAAGAGAATCTAAAATTTAAGAGTAAATAATAAAATAATAATAAGAACTTAAATAATAAATCTCAATTATACCTATCTAAAAGCAATTAAATGATAATCTCACTCTCCCGATCAGAGTATTTGTTTAACAAATGAAAGCCAATAGAAAAATACGTAAAGAGAATCTAAAATTTAAGAGTAAATAATAAAATAATAATAAAAACTTAAATAATAAATCTCAATTATACCTATCTAAAAGCAATCAAATGATAATCTCACTCTCCCGACCAGAGTATTTGTTTAACAAATGAAAGCCAATAGAAAAATACGTAAAGAGAATCTAAAATTTAAGAGTAAATAATAAAATAATAATAAGAACTTAAATAATAAATCTCAATTATACCTATCTAAAAGCAATCAAATGTTAATCTCACTCTCCCGACCAGAGTATTTGTTTAACAAATGAAAGCCAATAGAAAAATACGTAAAGAGAATCTCAAATTTAAGAGTAAATAATAATATAATAATAAAAACCTAAATAATAAATCTCAATTATACCTATCTAAAAGCAATCAAATGATAATCTCACTCTCCCGACCAGAGTATTTGTTTAACAAATGAAAGCCAATAGAAAAATACGTAAAGAGAATCTAAAATTTAAGAGTAAATAATAAAATAATAATAAGAACTTAAATAATAAATCTCAATTATACCTATCTAAAAGCAATCAAATGATAATCTCACTCTCCCGACCAGAGTATTTGTTTAACAAATGAAAGCCAATAGAAAAATACGTAAAGAGAATCTAAAATTTAAAGCACTATTTGGGTTAAAAATGATAAAATAAAACATCATTACTTATAAAACACGGAAAACAGGTGAAATCGCAAAGAGTAAATAATTTCGAACGGTAAAGACGATGGAAGGTTTTTAAGGTTAATAGTTTAATTATGTAAAAATTAATGTGAACTATATAATAAAAAAATAATGAGATCTTAAAAAATAAATCTCAATTATATCTATCTAGAAGCAATTAAATGATAATCTCACTCTCCCGATCAGAGTATTTGTTTAACAAATGACTGCTAAAAGAAAAATACGTAAAGAAAATCTAAAATTTAAGGACACTATTATTTGACTTGAACATGATGAATTATAATATTATTACTTATAAAACTCGAATAGCATATGAAATAGCAAAAGGTATTGGAGGTATCTATTCTAATAGAAGTACATTTTTATAAACTACATTGGATGTAAATATATCTTTCTTTGATTTAGCAACAGAAGTTAATGTTTCAATTTTTAAGTTATTGGATGATTTAACCCTTGAAAACGCGACATATAATTGGCCATGGGTAAAAACTGGTTCCCGTAATAAAACACCTACTTTTTCAAAAGTTTGACCTTGTGATTTATTTATTGTCATAGCAAATGCTAATCGAACAGGAAACTGAACTCTTTTAAGTATAAATGGAAGATTTATATCAGAAGGAGCTAAAACTATTTTAGGAATAAGAGCGCGATCACCAGTGTGACTTCCAGTAATTATTTCTGCATCTATTACAGATGTATATATATGTTTTACAATTAAACGGGTTCCAATGATCGCAATGTCGCACTAGAAACGACTGCTGTAGTGGTTAAAGTATCTAATCAAGATACTTTAATTGCTAGTGTATACCGTCCACCATCCCGGAGACTTTTGCTCGAAAACCTTGTCACACTTTTCGCTACACATGAGCGCATAATTGTTGGCGGTGATTTAAACGCAAAAAGCGTTAGGTGGAACTCCCGCTGGACGAATGTCCCCGGGCGTACGCTGCAATCGTTTGCGTTTAATCATTCTGTTGACGTTATGGGCCCAGATACACCTACACTTTACTTATATGTCAGTACACTTCCGGACATAGTTGATATCTTCCTTTTTAAAAGAATCTTCTATCCGAAAGAGATAAGTACATCTGCACACCTTAGTTCGGATCACCGTGCCGTGATACTTTAGTTTGACTGTCACGTCAAGTTCCAGAAAAACAAGTGTCAAAGAAATCCACGGATTTCTAATATTGACACTAACACTTTCCGCCATCTGTTGAACGAATCCATTACTACTGCGAATCCAGTAATGAACACAACCCTGGGCATTGAAGATAATATATTATCTCTCAATGATAAAATGAATATGGCTATAAAACGCAGTATTTTGCCATATCAGGTTAGGTCACAGTCATTACCACCACACATTATACAGACTATACATCTGATGAGAAGGGCTCGCGCTTTATGGCAGAGTAGACGGAGATCTTCGGATAAAACTGTCTACGAACGCCTGCGACGTCTCGTCAGATCACAAATACTTAATCACAAAAACTTGGAATGGCAGACAAAATTAGAAGTCGCGAATAGTAGCAATGATTTCGAAACCCTCCACAAAATTCCTAAAGATTTACTTCCAGCGTTTCGTCCAATCCAGGAGATACGTACACCGAATGGTACTTGTTTTTCTGCACGTAGCAAAGCATTTGCGATCGCTAGTCACTTAGCTACAATATTTAAAGACCATGAGGATGTTCAAGATCCTGTTTTTACTTCTAGGGTTAATGAATGGTATGAGGCAGAATTTCCTAATATGAACGGCAGCGATACGTCTTTATTACGATTTACAACCAGTAAACATATTCAATCATTGATTCAGGATAGTAAAAGTGGGAAATCTGCTGGTATTGACGATATCAAAATTGATTTTTTCAAAATTCTCGACCGGAAACCAATCGCGTTGCTGACAAACATAGTCAATAAGTGCCTTCTTCTCAAACACTTCCCAGCACGATGGAAACACGCAGTCATTATACCTGTTAAAAAAGGCACGAAAGATCCAAAATTTTCTAGTAGTTATCGGCCTATTTCACTATTACCCGCTATCTCCAAGGTGATGGAAAGAGGTATTAACGAACGTCTTACATTATACTTGACAAGACACAACATTGTGTCTAACGACCAGTTTGGTTTTAGACAAAAACATAATACCACACACGCAACTTTGCGTGTCACCGAATACGTAGCAAAAGCGCTCAATGCAAGGGAACACTGTGCAGGTGCTTTCTTTGATGTTTAGGGAGCTTTCGATACTGTATGGCACCGTGGGCTGTTGTATAAGATGTACTTATTAAAGTTCCCATCCACTTTTATAAAGTTTATAGACAACTACATTAGCAACAGAACATTTACAGTCAGAGTAGGAAGGCATACTCCAGTACATACAATATATGTGCTGGTGTGCCACAAGGCAGTATCCTCTCTAATACTCTACAACATCTTAATCTCTCCTAATATTTCCAGTTTTCAATCTGAACAAACAGATTCAAATATAAGTTCCAAATTATTTTTAAAAACCGTAGTTAAAACAAATATAGATGTAAACAAAAGCGTTAATAAACATTCCACTTGAAACAAAATTCATAGTACTACAATAAATGATGACAAAATACGCTCAATAATAATATCAGAATATGCAAAAAGTTCAATTTTAAGCAACAAATCAGAAGATTTATTTTTAGGTAATACTTCACGGTCATATGCGGAAGTTATTAAAATCAAATAATTCATCTTCAAATAACTCCGACAAGGATTTGTTAAATAAAATTATTCTCAGCAGTATCAAACCATTCGCCTCAGTAAGCTTAAATTTAAAGCAACCATGCGCTCCATTTGAGAACCATAACTTGAACAAAATTTCAAAATCATTTTAAATCATTCAATCATTTCAAGTTCATTTTAAACTTTAATTTAATTCCAACACCCCCTTTATTTAATCTTTCACTGAAAGACAAAATTGTAAGAAAATTAATTACCTGTCCTCAAATAATGTTTTTATCAAATTCAAAAGTTGAAAATTCTTTCAATAGTTCGAAAAATTCGTTGGATCAACCAATTGATCGTGATATAATAATCAGCAATGAAAGCAATGCGCAAAATAATATCAAAAATATAATAAAATCTCCAACCTGTAATGAGTTACCTGTAAGGCAAACTAATTACAGGTTTGAGATTTTAGAAGACAAAGTAGTTAAAAACATGAAAACCGATCTTGCGGAATTAATTAAATTGTTAGACACACGGTCAAAGAATAAAAATATTACCAAAAATATAGAAAAAGGCAATATAGTACCACCAATATATATAGTAAAGCCGAAAAGACTAACACAGTCTTTTGAAATTTCTACAACCGTTAACTCTAAGAGGTCTGGTAGTATTTCGGACGATCCCCCCCTTTCCCAGCCACTTGGATCTCCTCCAACCAAGGAAAAATAATGACATTACTGATGACGTGTTTCATTTGGATGCTGAATGGGTTGACTTGAAGGCAACAAATGCGATAGACGTTGTCAGTAATGACATTATATTGCCGGGAAGTGAAAAAGAAAACATACCATCTAACTCATCCAAATCCCCGGAATTAATAACTTCAAACTACACATTTGAAGAAGGTGTCGATGACTCAGTATTAGACCCTGACTTCACGAATTCAGAATCGTCTTTGTCATCAATTAAATCTACAAATCGTAATAATGTTAATAATAACACTAAAAATAAGAGTAATGATGTAAATATAGTATTAACTTCTGATTTGATTTTAAACAACCAACCTACAAGACAAAATGATGCAATAACCATTTATTTCCCAACACCAGAAGCAATGACTTGCACTGAAACTGGCTGTGACAAAATGTTCAAATGCTTTGCTTGGACAACATCTAAACAAAACCTCAAACGTCTTGAGCAACAACACGAAACCAAATAAAAACCGTCATCTTTTTCTGTAACATATGCCGCTCTTTAATTACAAACAAGCCCTCTTGGCATCTGATATACTGTTTAGCACCACAACTAACAAATAACAGGACATTGGTTCAATTTAGATTTAAATGTAAATATTGTGAATACACTTGGTTATCAAACCAGGGTGTCGTCAATCACGAACGTAAACACATAAGAGGTGATCTGGAAAGTAAAATTAATCCACCTGGGTCTGAAATGAGCTTTCCAGACACGCGCCAACGCAAGCGCAGGTATTATGGCCGTAATCTTGCAACCAATAACAACAACAACGACAATAATCAAAATATAGAACCAAATACTGTAACATCAATTGCATCAAATAACCTTATAGAGACTACAACACCACAACTTACTGTGAATACGTCTATTAATAACGTGCAATCACCTACAATTCCACCTTTAGATATTGCGCATACAAATGAGGTCTGTATAGTACCGGATACCATCATAAATACCATCTCACATGTCACTGAATCCCAACATATACCATCCCAATTGTCAATAAGCATAGCCAGTATAACTTCAGACTTTACTATGCCATTAAGCCCTCATGCAGCCGATATAAACAATTCCGATATCGACGAAGAACCTGAAGTTATAAATGACAATTTCCCACGACTCCCGGATGACATATCAGATGACTCACCACTTAATGGATTTAACGATTCACTACTACAGATCTTAAACAGCAATATTAACACCTATAATTAAGAAAATTTTGAGCAGACTTTAAAAGAAATTACCATTGAGGCAGGTAAAATTGTTATGCTACCAATAAGAGACCCAAATTATGTTGCAAAATCTAGAAATCTAGGTGATGAGAATGACGCAAAATTCATTTAAAAACTCTATAAGAGGAATCGTAGACAAGCCATGCAATTAATAATGGGTGAGGCAAGCACCACCTGCCAAATAAGTAAAGACGACATCCATAACCACTTCACCAAAACACTGACCTTTGTGGATTATCCAAATGACATATACCCAACCATCGAGGATAATACGCGTGAGCCAATCAATACCAGGAAATTTACACCACCTGAAGTATCAATAAGATTGAGAAAATTTGAGAACTCGTCACCAGGAGATGATCGATTAACATATAGACATTGGCGGTCGGCAGACCCAAGCTGCAAAATACTGACGCATATTTTAAACTGTTGTTTAAAATATAAGCGTGTACCGTCATTCTGGAAGATTTCAACAATAATTCTAATCCACAAAAAAGGTAGTGAAGCAGAAATCACTAACTGGCGACCAATTGCAATATGTAGAACAATTTACAAAATATATACTGGCCTACTAACATCCAGGCTCACTGATTGGCTAGTAAGTAATAAAGTACTTAGCTATTGCCAGAAAGGTTTCTTGCCATTTGATGGCGTTTTTGAAAATAATTATATATTACAAACCATAATTAGAAAAGCAAAATCCTCGAAAATCAACAAAGCATGCATTGGATAGATTGACTTTGCTAACGCATTCGGGTCAATACCACATAAAGCATTGTTAAATGCATTGACTGCTGCAGGTGCTGGTAACACCTTCGTAAGTATTATTGAAGATATTTTCTCTAATAATACAATTAGAGTTCTAACAGCAAACGGATATACAGAACCAATAAATTTGAACAGCGGAATAAAACAGGGTTGTCCACTTTGTGGATTATTATTAACCATAGCAATTGATCCTATAATACGTCAGCTACAAGGCTCAAATCTTGAGCATAGGGTCATTGCATACGCAGACGACATCATCCTTATTGGTAACAACAACATTCAGTTTCAGGAACTTATTGACAAAACAAGCATGCTAGCAAAACGTGTAGGGCTCCTTATGAACCCTAAGAAATGTTTTGCTATGCAATTTAATGCCTCTAATTCTCCACCTTGTTTTAATATCAACAATACTAACATACGAAACTTGAAAGAGGATGACATTTAGAGATCGTTAGGCGCCCCTGTTGGCTTTAATATAATACCACGAAACGCTGACACTAAAGCCATCGCTGCAATTGGCCAAAACATCATGTAAACTCGCGCCATGGCAACGCATTAATGCTTTGAAAACATTCATGTACCATGCATGTAACTTCTTAATGCAAGTTGGCTCTTCCACCAAGACCATGTGGGAACAACTAGATAATAAGATGAGGCCACTTATCAAAAAGTCACTATATATTCCGCAAGAAGCATCCTCCAACTACTTATATGGCTACTCGAGACAGGGTTGTATCGGAATTCCAAATACAGCAACGGATAGTGACATATCACTCATTGATAATGCATACAAGCACATACTTAACATTGGGCAGAAATAGAAATAAAATTAACAGCAAACTTTTAAGTATTCCATCAGATTCTGAAACCGATATAAGTTTCAATGCGGAAACGTGTCCCGTTGACAATACATCTAACAAAAATAAAATTACTGTTAAAAAGTGTATCCGTGAGAATACCTCTAGTGAAAATAAATTTAATGTGGAAAAGTGTCCCCGTGACAATTCCCCGGTGAAAAATATAAAAAGTGTTCCCAAAATTGTACAGAAAAATGTTTCAAATAAAATTCCAGCTTCAAAATTAAAAACTGTTTCTAAATTAAACTCATCTAATAGTACTATATATAATAGTAATAATAGTATCTAATAGTACTGTATATAATAGTATATAATAGTAACAATAGTGTCAAAATTACGCCGGTGAAAACAAGAAAATTCTATTCTCACAGGGTAAGTTCAACCCCAAATGTCTCTCAATCTTCAATTATTTCCTCTAATAATGTCTCCAGTTCTAAATCTAAATCAACAGATTCAGATGAAAAATCAAATTTACATTCTGATACTGTGGTCAAAACAAATATAAAGTTAAACAAGGGTGTCAATAAACATAATAATTCAAGTAGCATCAATAGTACTGCCATAAATGATGATAAATTATGTTCAATAATATCAGAGTATTCAAAAAAATCATTAATAAGCAATAACTCAAGTGATTTATTTTCTGCTAATAATTCAAACAATACTTCATTATCATATGCAGAAGTTTTAAAATCAAATAAGTTAACTAATTCTGGATAAATTACATTAAATAAAACTACTTTCAACAAAATTAAACCGTTCGCTTCAAATAGACTAAATTTAACTCAACCATCTGCACCATTTGAAAACCATAACCTTAATAAAATTTCTAAATCTCTGGACAATTCATTAATCTTTTTAAATTCATCTTTACCAAAAAATTTCAACTTGCTACCAATAAATCCTTTACCAAATTTATCACCTAAAGACAAAATTGTTAGAGATTTAATTAAGTGTCCGCAAATGCAGTTTACTTCTAATTCAAATATTGAAAATTCTTATACAAATTTGAACAGTTCGTTGGAACAAAATAGTAATTGTGGTAAAACCAACAATAATGAAAGTTTATCGAATATATCAAATGATACCAACAATAAAGTAAAGTCTCCAGCCTCTAAGGAGTTGCCTGCAAAGCCAACTAATTACAGGTTTGAGATTTTGGAAGACAGAGTAGTAAAAAATATGAAAACCGATCTTGCGGAACTTGTAAAGCTATTAGACACGCTGTTGAAGAAGAAAAATTTAGGAAAAGGCGAAACAATACCACCGATTTATTTGGTAAAGCCTAAAAGATTAAGTAAATCATTCGAAATCCCTTCAACCAATAACTCCAAGAGGTCTGGAACTATTTCGAAGGACCCTCCCCTTTCCCAGTCACTTAGATCTCTTCAGCCAATCACCATCCCCCTGTGTGACCTCATGATCCAATCAAGGAAAAATAGTGTCATTGCTGATGACGTGTTGCATTTGGATGCTGAATGGGTTAACTTGAAGGCAACAAATGCGATAAACATTACCAGCAATGACATTATGTTACCAAAATAGGATAAAGGAAACATCCCATGCAAACCATCTATATCCCCGGAATTATCAAAGTAAAACAACACATTTGAAGAAAGTGTAGATGACGCAGTATTAGATCCTAATTTTTCTAATTCTAATTCGTCCTCGTCATCTTTAAGATCCGTAAATCGCAATAATATTAATAATGACGCTAATAATCACAATAATGATACAAACATAGTTGTGAGCTCTGATTTGCTCAAACGACATCTAGAGCAACAGCACCAAACCAGAATCAAATCCGTCATCTTTTTTTTTGTAATATGTGCCGCTCTGTTATTACTAACAAGCCATCTTGGCACCTGGTTTATTGTTCAGCGCCACAACCCACCAATAACAACAGGCCATTGGAACAATTCAGATTCAAATGTAAACATTGCGAATACACATGTCCATCTAATCAGGGTGTCGTTACCCACGAGCGTAAGCATCTACGAAGACTACATAAGCAGACTCCGCGCCCCTCCTTCAAATGAAGATAAAGAAAATTATCTTTCTGGTGAAATAGAAGGAATTTTTAGGGCACCTGCAACATCTACAGCAAATACATGGACAAGAGCAAGAATGGCTTCTAGGCGCATTACAGTAGGATGGAGTTTTACAACGGAGGGTATTTCTCTGAAACACAATGACACTTATATCAGATAACCTCATCGCTGTAATACTATGCAAATACTAAGAACCATGGACAGAAAACATCATACAAAAACTTTACATGAGTTGAAAAGCCAGGGCAAGACAATGGAATGTGTATCGAAACACTAGGCCAGTTTCCATTTTTTTTAAATGATGCCCAATATACAAGATTTGTAGAATGGCAATTCATACATAAAGCTCGATTAAACTTAGTGAAACTCTATGAAGCAATGCCATAGCTCCCAGACAACGAGCAACTATGTAGAGTTTGTAAAAAGTCCAAAGAAACTTTAGGACATGTCTTAAAAAGTTGTTTGCAGAAATATGGATCATCTTATACAGAACGACACAATGCGTTTTTGAAACGAATTAAAAACGCTGCAATTGGCCGGTTTTCCATAATGTCGGAGAATCAAGGACTCGGTAGAGACAACTTAAGACCTGACCTTGTTCTTATTAAAGGTGAGACTTGCTTTATAATTGACGTTACAATATCGTTTGAGAACCGCTTTGAAGCAATGGAAAAAGCTCGTAGAAATAAACTGGAAAAATATGAAAATATTAGACAAGAACTCTCAGATAGATTCCAGAGCGTTCAGATAATTCCACTACTAATAGGATCACTTGGTTCATGGGACCCATTTAATGATAACTTCCTCAAAACCCTATGCACCAAGTCTTACGCTAAAGCCTGCTGCATATGTAACGTGTTTTAACCCGGACGGAACGTGTTTTAACCCGGACGGAACGTGTTTTAACCCGGACGGAACGGGATGACAATATCGTTTCATATAAAATGTATAAGAAAGTGCATACATCACGGGTGCACGGACGGGACGGGGACGTGGCGTTTAAGGAACGGGAAAAAATATCGTCGACGTCGATGTTTAGCACGTCCCGCCCCGTGCGAGGCCCGTTCCGTACGTGGTTCCGCTGCGTATGCATAGCCTTCTACACACGGGACGTGTTTTAAGTAGTGATGTGCGTTGCGTATTTATCAATTGGACATATTGAATAAATAAATAAATAATAATAATAAAAATATTATAAATAAAATGGACGACGAAAAATTAGTGAGATCAAATTCATGTTTATACAGTTTGGCAGATCCAAATTATTTAGATATGAAACATAAAAATTATCTGTGGCGTAAAATTGCATTAGAATTATCGCTCACTGAAAACGTTTGTAAATTTTATTTAATTCATTAATTGCATCATATACACTCATAATTTTTGCAATAGATCTTAATATGTAACAATTACAGTTTACCTTTTTTATGTTAAAATCAAAAACAGGTTGGTAAATAAAGTAGACTGTCATGCTTTACAATGTCGATATTTATTACATCAATATAATCAAGTATTATGACTTTTTAATATGACAGAAAGAGATAAAGCACATTTTGGTTAAAATTAGTTTGCATTTTAGTTTGGGTTACTTATTTTATTCATTAGGCATGTTAAAATTCATCTTTGCCTATTAACAACACTAGCACGTTGCTTTCGAGTCACTGCCACGGTGCGTATGCACTAGGTGAGTATAAAATCCCGTACGTGTTTACCTAATACCACGTTCCGTCCACGTTCCGTCCGGGTTAAAACACGTTACGTGTGCAGTAGGCTTAAAACTCTACGAAAATTATCGGTTTCTGAAACAATACTTCACTCAAAAGCTATTTACATTTGGCACATTACAGGTAATAGACAATCAATTCCTGTATTTGGTAGTAATGTGCAACAAAACATGTCCTAAAATAATTTCTACATAAATACTTCAATACGTATATATCAACAAACATAAATTATTTGGCAATAACTCACGTCAATCCAAATAAATACCTTATTATCTGCAAAAATCACCGCAGAATTCTACTAGATCCTAAAGTTTTGACTTCGCATCATGGGAACATCTTCAACATCTATGAAGCCATCTTTACCATCCCTGATAACAACACGCAACAATATATATGAAAAAATAACTTAAAAATTTATATAATGTACTACATATATTAAGCAAATTCCTAATGAGATACAAAATACTTTTAAGTTTAGCAATTTCTTGAAACTTGTACTTAGTGAATCCAGAGAATACAATATTTTAATCTGTTCTTATCAGCTTAATAGCTAATAGTTCCTACATCGTAGGACCAGTATATTAATCTGATTTTTGGAAATAGGCAGAATGTTAGGGGCTTGCTCCACTTCTGCCACGGGTTGGCCTGGTATTGCAGTACCTCCAGGATCGGCCCACATAAAATATAATACATTATATATTGTACCTTACGAGTTTCTTTTGATATTACCATAATATTGTCATATCCCATCAAACAATCACCCACCTCCTCTCTCACTCCTCCATTTGCAACTCAATCACAAAGAGAATTTCGTCCATACCTCTCTACTCTATCATTATTACATTTAAAACTGTTAATATAATTACCAACAATAATAAAATACATCATTGTAACTATTACTTTAAAATAAATTTTAAAAAAACATCAAAGAATAACATAAACTTAAAAACTACGAATCCGAATCCGTGCTATGACTACACTACTAAGACTAATTTTACAATTGCGCCTACGACTACAATAACTTTTACAGATGCGTCTACGGCAACAGCTACAAATACACGTTCATCTACGACGCTACGGCTACGAATACGAATACGAATACAACTGCGACTCACGGCCGGTTAACTGGTACATTAGTACGTGTTGTGAAGCGGGGAAGGGGAATTGTCCAAAGTTAACTTAATTACAGTTCAAATTTTGTTAGAGTTCAGGGTATGAAACAAATATCTTTGTGTTTTTTTAATGGCGTCATGGAGTCTTTTCGTATCAAACAACAATTAATAAGGTTTGTGTTTGCTTTTACAGTCTTTTTACATCAACAATTTTAAGACTTAATGTGCATCATGTTTATTTCGAGATTCCATTGTGCTTCTAATATTTATTTGTATTATGTGTGATTAACAGTTGTGCACGATGATGTTCGTAATTTTTAAAGCACAGAGATTTTAGTTGACTCTGATTCGATTTAAATGGACTGTATATTTTAATAAACTATAATAATATTAGATTTGAATAATGTAATCTAATCTCTGGTTACTATTTATATAACTCAAGAAATAATAAGGTTTACTTAATATTAAGGTAAATACTATATTCACAATAACAAAGTACGAATGGTTATTAATCCAATAATAAATGTAAGAATGTTTAGGTGTCACCAAACTAAAATTTAACTTAATACAATTATGAAAATTATTTCATGTTAACAATAAATATGCGATGTTTGTGGGTTTATTTATTAACCAATATTTTATTTCATGCAAGTACGAAAATTGTTTTACTTGCACAAGGAATATGCGAAATTTTAGTTTTCATTCGCCAATATTTTATTTAATGTAAGTACGAAAATTGGTTTATTTCAAACATTGAATATGAGATTTTGTGGTTGTCATTAACCAATATTTTACTTAATGTAAGTACGAAAATTGATCTATTTCAAACATTGAATATGAGATTTTGTGATTGTCATTAACCAATATTTTACTTAATGTAAGTACGAAAATTGTTCTATTTCAAACATTGAATATAAGATTTTGTGGTTGTCATTAACCAATATTTTACTTAATGTAAGTACGAAAATTGTTCTATTTCAAACATTGAATATGAGATTTTGTGGTTGTCATTAACCAATATTTTACTTAATGTAAGTACGAAAATTGTTCTATTTCAAACATTGAATATGAGATTTTGTGATTGTCATTAACCAATATTTTACTTAATGTAAGTACGAAAATTGTTCTATTTCAAACATTGAATATAAGATTTTGTGGTTGTCATTAACCAATATTTTACTTAATGTAAGTACGAAAATTGTTCTATTTCAAACATTGAATATGAGATTTTGTGGTTGTCATTAACCAATATTTTACTTATTGTAAGTACGAAAAATGTTCTATTTTAAACAGTGAATATGAGATTTTTATGATTTCACTAAACCAAAACTTTACTAAATAATTTAACAATAAATATGCGAGTGTTTAGCTCTCATTAAATAAAGACTTTACTTCATATTTTAACAATAAATATGCGAGTTTTTAGCTCTCATTAAACCAAGATTTTACTTAATATTTTAACAATAAATAGGCGAGTTTTTAGCTCTCACTAAACCAAGATTTTACTTAATATTTTAACAATAACTATGTGATTTTCATATTTATCACCAAACTAAAACTTTATTTAATATAAATATGAAAATTGTTTTAATCACAACACAAGTAATACGTTGGCATAAACGACAGCCAGACAGAGTAGATTGAAGTATTATTGAATATTAATAAGAAAATTTGTTTATTTCAACATTAAATATGTGATTTTATATTTATCAGCAAACTAAAACTTTATTTAATATAAATATGAAAATTGTTTTAATCACAACACAAGTAATACGTTAGCATAAACTACAGCCAGACAGAGTAGATTGAAGTATTATTGAATATTAATAAGAAAATTTGTTTTATTTCAACATTAAATATGTGATTTTATATTTATCACCAAACCAACACTTTATTTAATATAAATATAAAAATTGTTTTAATCACAACACAAGTAATACGTTGGCATAAACTACAGCCAGACAGAGTAGATTGAAGTATTATTGAATATTAATACGAAAATTTGTTTTATTTCAACATTAAATATGTGATTTTATATTTATCACCAAACCAACACTTTATTTAATATAAATATAAAAATTGTTGAATTACAACAAAAGTAATACGTTGGCATAAAATATAGCCAGACAGAGTAGATTGAAGTATTATTGAATATTAATACGAAAATTTGTTTTATTTCAACATTAAATATGTGATTTTTATATTCATCACTAAACTAAAACTTTATTTAATATAAATATGAAAATTGTTTTAATCACAACACAAGTAATACGTTGGCATAAACTACAGCCAGACAGAGTAGATTGAAGTATTATTGAATATTAATAAGAAAATTTGTTTTATTTCAACATTAAATATGTGATTTTATATTTATCACCAAACCAACACTTTATTTAATATAAATATAAAAATTGTTTTAATCACAACACAAGTAATACGTTGGCATAAACTACAGCCAGACAGAGTAGATTGAAGTATTATTGAATATTAATAAGAAAATTTGTTTTATTTCAACATTAAATATGTGATTTTATATTTATCACCAAACCAACACTTTATTTAATATAAATCTGAAAATTGTTTTAATTATAGCCAAACACACAACACATGTAATAATACGAAAATCAAAACAACCATATAACAATACATAAAACCATCAAATATCAACAAATAAAAGTCCACAATCTATAATTTTAATAAAATAGAAGGGAAAAAATATTTTGAATATAGTTAATATATACAAATGCCTGAATATTCTGTTTGTGAGAGTTATTAATGAAAAATTCTATTCAAGAATTTGAAATAATTATATTATTGAATATATGTATTTTCGTTATGAAAAAATAATTGATTATTTTATTCTGTTTTTTTTCGGTATTTCGGATTTGATACTTAACATAACCCCCCGACTATTTTGGCTATATGCGAAAATATAATTTGAAGTATACATTATGCAAGAATGTCAAAATTTAATTTGATTAGCTTCGATACTGGTCGTTTATAAATGCCGTGGGCGGTTTTTAATGTAACAACACGAACATGACCGTCAGGGCCTGGATGAGTTTCCTGGACACGTGCCAATGGCCATTCGAATGGTGAAATATTGTTATCCTTTATCCATACAAGATCGTCCAGTTTTAAATTGTCAGAGACGGATTGCCATTTGTGTCGTTGGTGTAGAGTATTGAGATATTCTCGGATCCATCTAGTTGCAAAATCCTGTCTAATTTGTTTGATTAAGTCCCAACGCTGTAAATGATTTGGGTTTCTATTTAACAGAGTTTCCACAGGAGGAAGACATAATGACGAACCAATAAGAAAGTGGCTAGGAGATAAGGGATGTGGATCATCTGGTGATGCAGGCAAATGTACTAAAGGGCGACTGTTCATAATTGCTTCTATTCTGGCGAAAATTGTTGTGAGTTCTTCAAATGTAAGTGGTCGTATACCAATTACTCGCTGGAGATGATATTTGGCACTTTTAACTCCACTTTCCCAGAGTCCACCAAAATTTAGACTGTGAGGAGGGTTAAAATGCCATTTAACCCCTCTAACAGTGAACCCGTCTAATGTAGACTTAATTTGCACACATGTTTTGACTTTTTTTAAATGTCGGTTTGAACCAATGAAAACTGTGCCGCAATCAGTATAAATATTAGAGCATAGACCTCGTCGTGCTGTAAACCGATCGAATGATGCGAGAAATGAGTCAGTAGAGATTCCAGACGTAACTTCGAGGTGAACAGCCTTTGTGGACATACATATAAAAAGACACAAATATGATTTTGATATACGAGCATTTCGGATGCGAGATTCTTTAATGGAAAAGGGTCCAGCAAAATCAATACCAACATGTAAAAATGGTCGATGGTATGTGACTCTTGCAGCTGGTAAGTCACCCATGAGAGGAGTAGATGTAGTTGCTCGTAATTTTGTGCAAATAGTGCATAGTCGTAAAACTTGCCGAATTTTACTTCTGGCGGATATTATCCAGAATTTAGATCGTAAAAGAGAATGTAACGTATTGTGCCCCACATGTAAATATAGTTTATGATAATGTAATATTAGTAAGTTTGTTAAGTGGTTATTCTTTGGCAATAGATATGGGTGTTTTGCTGCAGAGGTTAACTCTGAATTTTCGAGACGTCCGCCGACAACTAATAGCCCATTGTGATCAAGACATGGAGATAGAGATATTAATGTGGTGCGGGATTGACGGCCAAGCTTGATATTCCTAATATCGTCACTAAATTGTTCTTGTTGTACTAAGCGAATAATAAATATCTCTGCGGTACGTAATTCTGTAAATGTTGGTGGACCGACGGCGATGTGAACATGACATGATCAGTGACCCAAAACGCTTACAGTAAGCTATAATACGAAGTAATTTACAATAATTTGATTGGCTTTCCAGCAGAGTTAAAAATACATTTGACGCAAGTTTGTCCGTACACAGATTTAAACTGATTTTTACTTGTTTAAACTCAGGCAATGTTAGTTCGGTATTATGTTGTCCAACAAAGTTTGGCCAGTTGTCTATCGGTTGTGTTAACCATGTTGGCCCAGAAAACCAAATCTTATGCTCTAGAAAGTCTGACGGAAACGCACCTCGACTACAAATGTCAGCTGGGTTGTGTTGAGACTCTACGTATTTCCATTGTATCGGTATAGGAGCCGAAACGATTTCTACGACTCTATGTGCCACAAATATTTTTAACTTATGTGGTGGGACCTTCAGCCATGACAACACAACAGAAGAGTCCGTAAAGGCGTATACTTGAGTGTTACTCAAGTTTGTCATTAGAATGTTATGTACATGAATCAGCAGTTTTGTCAAAAGAACTGCGCCAAGAAGTTCTAACCGCGGAATAGTAATGGATTTAACCGGTGCCACACGTGATTTAGCCATTATCAACGTTGTGACTGCAATGTTTGTGATACATCCAATACGTAAATAAACCACTGCAGCATACCCTGTAGTTGAAGCATCACAGAAACCTACGAGATAATGGTCAGAGATATATGACGATCTCAGCATATATCTGGGAATTTTAATTTGAGTAATGTTTTTAAGATCAGCAACAAATTGTTTCCACAAATTAACATGTGTTAGAGATAACTTATCGTCCCAAGCCAAATTTTCTTTCCATAAACTTTGTATAAATGCCTTAGCCCATAGAATAATGGGCGCTATCCACCCGAGTGGATCAAATAAACGTGCGACTATGCTCAAAACTTGCCGTTTTGTTAGAGACTCAGCAGGGACATTAACCTTATAAGTGAATTCGTCAGACAAAGGACACCAATGGATACCCAGAATTTTAATTGCGTTGGCATCAGGTGTTGTGACATTAACTTCATTTTTAGTAATCAGTTCAGGGCAAATGGTTTTAAAAATTTCTGGATGAGTTGTGGCCCATTTGTGAAGTGTAAAACCACCTGCAGCCATAAAGTCAACCAATTGTTTTACCAAGTTTTGTGCCTCTTGCACTGACTCACTTCCTGATAAAATATCATCGACAAATAATTGGTTAGTAGCTGCGGCGGCAGCGAGCGGGTAGTGAGTTCCCTCATCAAGAATTAGTTGATGAATAGTGCGGAGTGCTAAAAAAGGACTGGATATTAATCCATACGTAACTGTAGACAATTGATATTCTTTAACTGATTGTGCATTATCTGGACACCAAAGAATATGCTGGTATTGTCTATCCTCTGGGCGAATGTTTATCATACGGTAACAATGTGATATGTCGCATACAATAGGGATGCGGCTAAGACGGAATTTAGAAATCACGTCAGAGATGTCTTTTTGTAGTTTTGGTCCTGCATACAAATATTGGTTCAATGTATTTCCTGTACTGGTGTGAGCACTTCCATTGAATACTACTTGAAGTTTCATGCTACGCCCAGAGTCCTTTACGACAGCATGATGAGAAATATAATATTTCCCGGTATTTAGTTCTACTTCTCGCATATGGCCCATAGATTCATATACTGACATAAATTCCTTGTACCCGTCGGAAAGAGACGAAGATCTGGATAGACGACGCTGGACGGACATTAATTTGAATGTAGCTAAACTTCTCGAATAGCCTAAACTATTTATATCTGGTTTTGTCAACAGAGGGACGATATATCGTCCTGATGGGTCTCGTGTATGACAATTTTGATACAAAAGTTCAGCAATGTCATCGTCTGGGTTTGAGACAGGACTATTTTCGATTTCTTCAGTTTTCCAAAACCGTTTGAGAGCATCATCAATGTCACAATTTTTACATACTAATGAAGTGATACAAGTTAATGCAGTTGTATCGAATTTAGATGGGTTTGATGTCAATTGAGTAGATGTTGTAGTGACGGGTCCCATTAGGATCCAGCCGAAAACTGAGTTCCATGCAGTAGGCGTTCCTAATCCTGGTGAAAACGTTTCACCAGTGACAATTGCGTTAAAAATAACTAGTCCTAATAAGATATCTATGTGTTTAGGGCAATCAAAAGTAGAATCAGCAAGGTTTAAATGTAGATAATTTAACCGGGTTGACTTGGGCAACTGAACGGCAGGTTGTGGTCCAGTTATTTTAGGTAACACAATGGCAGATGTTTGTAGCATGTTACCGTTGGATGCAAGTATATTTAATTGCGTGTAGCCAGAACTGGAATTTATGTGTACTGACCCAAGCCCTTCGCAATGAATTTTGTGAGATTTAATTTTTAACCCCAATCGTCTAACGCAAGCTGAAGTAATAAATGACGATTGTGAGCCACAATTTAGCATAGCATATACTGTGTGAAATGATTCACCGTCTCCCTTTAAACTAATTATGGCAGTACCTAAAATTGTGTGAACGATTTCAACTGACGACGCAGTGCAAGCTGACAGATGTGTGGTCGGTGTGGAAGGTTCTAAATCGTCTATAGTGGTGACATTTAAGTTTGTGTTTGTGGGTACCGAATCGGAATAACACAATAAACTGTTATGCCGTTTATAACATATTTTGCACGAATATTTTGACTGACAATCGCGAACTGGATGTTTAGGCGACAAACAGTTAAGGCATAGTTGTCGTGATTTTACAAAGTCAAATCTTGAATCTCGTGTCATGTCTTTAAATTTGTCACAGTAAAATAATGGATGTAACGGAAGTGCGTTACAGCATATGCAATGAATGTCGGAACGATTTGCGACAAAGGAGCTTTTAGATACTGCTTGTTGTCGATTAGGATTATTTGAAATAGTTAAAGGTTTTGTAATTGCGGAATTTGAATAGATAGCTTTATGATACATGTGGACGAATTGCGATGTAATGTCGGTACTCAAATTTCTGACGGCTAATATATAGAAAACAAACCCAAGCAGATTGTCTGGGTTCATCTGAAGCAGCGCTCCAGACGATTCAGAAAATGTTTCCATGAAATTTTCAAGTCCAGCTTTTGTGTTTGTTTTTCCCGTAAACGATATCATATTGTTTAATAGTTTAACGGCTACCACCCTTTTATTTTCGTAGCGCTTTTTAAGTGTTTCCAATGCAAGAATATAATTATCTTCCTAAAATGAAATTTTCTGTAGTGCTGCTAAAGGGGGTCCTGATAGGGTGCTTATTAAATAATGAAACTTGCTTATTGTAGATAAGTCACTATTTGAATTTATAATATTTTCGAATAAGTCGAAATAGCTTTTAAATTTCTCCGGGTCACCATTAAAAGTTTGTAACGAAATTTTTTGTAATTTCGGTTTAGCCAACGATTGCGTAGTGTTAACAATTTTAGTAGTATTATGATAAAGACCCGGTATATAATCTATTTTTGCTTTAATACAGAAATATAATGTTCGTGTGGTTAAAATTAACTTAATGTTTTCATCTCCTAATTTTTGTTCGGCTTCTAAGCAGTACTGATTTAGGTCGTCGCAATGATTTTTAAATTCATCATATGTTCTAGATAATTCAGAAGCCATATTCCTAATTACGGAGAAAAGAGAGTTGTATGTTTCATAACTGTCACATGAATTATTTAAGTCTATTAAAAAACCTAACGCAGTATCTCGCCTGACCCGTGTAAGCTTCTTTAACGTTTGACTAGTCATATTAACAATTTCTAGTTTCGTTTCTTTCCAGTACTAAATCCGGCTCGATTGGACCATATGTACACGATGATGTTCGTGATTTTTGAAGCACAGAGATTTTAGATGACTCTGATTCGATTTAAATGGACTGTATATTTTAATAAACTATAATAATATTAGTTTTGAATAATGTAATCTAATCTCTGGTTACTATTTATATAACTCAAGAAATAATAAGGTTTACTTAATATTAAGGTAAATACTATATTCACAATAACAAAGTACGAATGGTTATTAATCCAATAATAAATGTGAGAATGTTTAGGTGTCACCAAACCAAAATTTAACTTAATACAATTATGAAAATTGGTTCATTTTAACAATGAATATGCGATGTTTGTGGGTTTATTAACCAATTTTTTATTTCATGCAAGTACGAAAATTGTTTTACTTGCACAAGGAATATGCGAAATTTTAGTTTTCATTCGCCAATATTTTACTTAATGTAAGTACGAAAATAGGTTTATTTCAAACATTAAATATGAGATTTTGTGGTTGTCATTAACCAATATTTTACTTAATGTAAGTACGAAAATTGTTCTATTTCAAACATTGAATATGAGATTTTGTGGTTGTCATTAACCAATATTTTACTTAATGTAAGTACGAAATTGCTCTATTTCAAACATTGAATATGAGATTTTGTGGTTGTCATTAACCAATATTTTACTTAATGTAAGTACGAAAAGTGTTCTATTTCAAACATTGAATATGAGATTTTGTGGTTGTCATTAACCAATATTTTACTTAATGTAAGTACGAAAAATGTTCTATTTCAAACAGTGAATATGAGATTTTTATGATTTCACTAAACCAAAACTTTACTAAATATTTTAACAATAAATATGCGAGTGTTTAGCTCTCATTAAATAAAGACTTTACTTAATATTTTAACAATAAATATGCGAGTTTTTAGCTCTCATTAAACCAAGACTTTACTAAATATTTTAACAATAAATATATGAGGTTTTTAGCTCTCATTAAACCAAGATTTTACTTAATATTTTAACAATAAATAGGCGAGTTTTTAGCTCTCACTAAACCAAGATTTTACTTAATATTTTAACTATAACTATGTGATTTTCATATTTATCACCAAACTAAAACTTTATTTAATATAAATATGAAAATTGTTTTAATCACAACACAAGTAATACGTTGGCATAAACTACAGCCAGACAGAGTAGATTGAAGTATTATTGAATATTAATAAGAAAATTTGTTTTATTTCAACATTAAATATGTGAACTTTATATCTATCACTAAACTAAAACTTTATTTAATATAAATATGAAAATTGTTTTAATCACAACACAAGTAATACGTTGGCATAAACTACAGCCAGACAGAGTAGATTGAAGTATTATTGAATATTAATACGAAAATTTGTTTTATTTCAACATTAAATATGTGATTTTATATTTATCACCAAACCAACACTTTATTTAATATAAATATAAAAATTGTTTTAATCACAACACAAGTAATACGTTGGCATAAACTACAGCCAGACAGAGTAGATTGAAGTATTATTGAATATTAATAAGAAAATTTGTTTTATTTCAACATTAAATATGTGATTTTATATTTATCACCAAACCAACACTTTATTTAATATAAATCTGAAAATTGTTTTAATTATAGCCAAACACACAACACATGTAATAATACGAAAATCAAAACAACCATATAACAATACATAAAACCATCAAATATCAACAAATAAAAGTCCACAATCTATAATTTTAATAAAATAGAAAGGAAAAAATAATTTGAATATAGTTAATATATACAAATGCCTGAATATTCTGTTTGTGAGAGTTATTAATGAAAAATTCTATTCAAGAATTTGAAATAATTATATTATTGAATATATGTATTTTTGTTATGAAAAAATAATTGATTATTTTATTTTTTTTTTTTCGGTATTTCGGATTTGATACTTAACAACAGTGCCTCAACACCAATTTTATATCAACAAGTTATCACTGTGCTTCGTTTCAATTCAATGTGAGTATTATTTATGTAACTATTACAATATATTTCTATTCTTTAACCGAGTGTAACTTATTTCGTTTTTAGGTGTCTGGAAATACAGAAAAAAATGCAGTGAGTTAAACGTCAATAATATGCTGTAAAAGAATCTGTTGAAAGTCTGCGAAAATCTTTTTACTAAGAAAATGTGCCAATCAAATATTTACATACGTCTGAACCAAAGTGCAGAGCCAATAAAACTCCAGGTCCCTGGTAAATACTTTCTATATTATATTACATATTTTATCTATTATTTTTAGTACATTTTATATATTACTAGCTTTTACCCCCGTCGCAAGCGACGTCTGTCTTTTGTGTGTGGCTAACTTCATATAAAAATTTAAAATCCAGTAACGTTTACCTCCGTCGCAAAGCGTCGTCTTTTTGGCGTGTATGATTTGAATCCAATAAAATAATTCGTAATTACATTTCATATTTCATTCTATTTTTAAACTGAAATAATAAATAAACTCGCGCACATATACATTAACACATATAAATTGACTAAAAAAATATATTTTTTTCATCAAAATAAAAAATATTTTCAATTTATGCGTTATTTGACAAACTTTTTTTCAAAATTTGAAATTTTTTTTTTCGATTCGTAAATAAGTTACCAAGGTTAGCCTACATACAAAATTTTAACTTTCTAGCACAATTTTTACTCTCGGCAAATACTGCCCCCGTGCCCCTAAATAGAATTTTGAAATTTTGAATTTTTTTTTTATTAATAATATACTTAATTATTCTAGAATCCAGAATATGAACTTTCTCCAAAGTTCCTTACCGGGCCCCCGAATTTCTACAACCCCCCCTTTTTTAATTTCTGAATTTCTAATTTTTAAGAAATGTCAGCATTAAATAGCTTAATACACATGCAAAATTTCAACTTTTTATCTTTTACGAATTAAAAGTTACAGAGGAAAAAGTAAAAAAATTTTTTTTCGTTTTTCCAAAATTACAGGTTTCCAGGAAATTCAGGGAAAAATCCGGGGACGCCAAAAGTCTTAGAATTTTTTTCTCTACGAAATAGGAAATTTTTAAAAATTTCCATGGAGCCGTTTTCGAGCTACCATACGAATCGCGTAAACATATAAGAATACTAGCTTTTACCCCCGTCGCAAGCGACGTCTGTCTTTTGTGTATGGCTTTAATTTCATGTCAAATTTAATTTCCATTTTAAAATTTAAATATTTAACTTGTTCAATATAAATTTTACATACAAAAATAAATAATTTTTCAATTGACTAAGAAAATTTATTTTTTTTAACAAAATAAAAAATATTTTCGATTTATGCGATATTTGACTAACATTTTTTTAAAATTTGGGATTTTTTTGTTTGATTCGTAAATAAGTTACCAAGGTTAGCCTATATACAAAATTTCAAGTTTTTTGCACAATTTTTACTTTCGGCAAAAACTGCCCCCGTGCCCCCAAATAAAATTTTGAAATTTTGAATTTTTTTTTATTAATAATATACTTAATTATTCTAGAACCCAGAATATGAACTTTCTCCAACGTTCCCTACCGGGCCCCCGAATTTCTTCAACGCCCCACTTTTCAATTTTTGAATTTCTAATTTTTGAGAATTGTCAGCATTGAATACCTTAATACAGATGCAAAATTTCAACTTTCTATCTTTTACGAATTAAAAGTAATACAGCAAAAAAGGGATCACTTTTTTTCCAGTTTTTCCAAAATTACGGGTTTCCAGGAAATTCAGGGTATTTTTTAAAAACTTTCCTGGAGCCGTTTTCGAGATGCCATACAAAATTCGAACCAAACATATAAACACATAAACATATAAGAATATAAATATACACTTGGGTCATTATAATATACTTGAGTTTACCCCCGTCGCAATGCGACGTCTTTTTGGCGTGTATCATTTGAATCCAATAAAATAATTCGTAATTAAATTTCATATTTAACTGTTCTATTTTTAAATTGAAATAATAAATAAACTCGCGCACATATACACACATATAAATTGACTAAAAAAATATTTTTTTTTTATTTTCAAAATAAAAAATATTTTCAATTTATGCGTTATTTGACCAACTTTTTTTCAAAATTTGGAATTTTTTTTTTCGATTCGTAAATAAGTTACCAAGGTTAGCGTATATACAAAATTTCAACTTTCTAGCACAATTTTTACTCTCGGCAAATACTGCCCCCGTGCCCCCAAATAAAATTTTGAAATTTTGAATTTTTTTTTATTAATAATATACTTAATTATTCTAGAACCCAGAATATGAACTTTCTCCAAAGTTCCCTACCGGGCCCCCGAATTTCTTCAACCCCCCCTTTTTCACTTTTTGAATTTCTAATTTTTGAGTAATGTCAGCATTGAATACCTTAATACACATGCAAAATTTCAACTTTCTATCTTTTACTAATTAAAAGTTATAGAGCAAAAAGGGGATCATTTTTTTTCCAGTTTTTCCAAAATTACGGGTTTCCAGGAAATTCAGGGAAAAATCGGAGTACGCCACAAGTCTTAGAATTTTTTTCTCTACGAAATAGGAAATTTTTAAAAACTTCCATGGAGCCGTTTTCGAGATGCCATACAAAATTTGAACCAAACATATAAGAATATAAGAAAACAAATATACACCTGGGACATTATAATAATAAGAATATAAGAAAACAAACATACACCTCGGACATTATAATATAGGATAATATTTTTTAGGTTCGTTCACTATTCCCACTGCTACGAAAACTCCAAGTCAAAATGGATATGAAGCAGGAAATAATAAGAATAGGATTGTAGAGGAAGGTACTGTTGAGCTAAAAGATATTCCTGGTTTCAGTTATATTGATTTTGCCATCAATGCACCGTATATTTTCTCGTTTCTGTGATTCTGTTGAACCTGGTGGTAGTGTGCAAAATGGTGTGCAGACACACACTTTGGCACCAGATTCTTATGTCCATTATGGATATAAATTCGGCAGTTTCCATAGCTTCTCCTGGTAGAACGTTTCTATCAGAACAATTCTTTGTGATTACGGCTGTCTCTACACAACTAGCCAACGTGTAACTTAACCGCCTCGCAGGAACTCCTACTTGCATTTTCATCTTAGAGTTCTGTTCTAGTTTTGAAAAATGATCGTCATTTAATCTATCTATTTTTTTAAACATTCTTTCATTCAGATTTTAATTATACTTAAGAGTGCAAAATATTGTTTTATCAATATCTGGTGATAGATCTTCCATTTTAAAAATATTACACTTCTATAATATTGTTACAATTTTACTTAGCGACGACGGGGTTCTTTTTAGTTGATTGCCGAGCGGAAGCAATTGTTTACACTATTTAGTCGCGTTGTAACTTATATTAAGAAATAGCCACAATTCAAATTAAAAGAAGGATTGACACTTTTATAAACTTTATTTATTAACACAAAAACAATTACAACTACTTTACAATTATTACGGTTTTTTATTTTACTTATTAGTTTTACTGGCTGATGTTTTCTTGCGGTCTGACTGCTGTTGTAAAAAAAACTGACTCGCGACGCGATGCTCGCTCCTTTTATATCCGAGGTCTACGCAGCAGACTACCTCTGGTCGCGACACCTCTGACTTTCCAGAATATTCCTACAATTATCCAGATACGCTGTTTGACCTTCCGTCTAGTTCTATGACGTTCCACTCCATACGCGTAGTATTTGGTTCTAGAAAGATCACATGTAAACAATAACACCAGTTGGTATGCAGTTGTTTATATTCATTTCCAGGAACACACACGCGTATCAAGTTATGCGCCAACTAGTAAACAGCTTCGTTATCGAAACGTCTAGATATTTGTGCAGGGATGCGCAACCTTTTCTGCTAATTCCAGCTATTAGTTTATAACTATAATTTTTGTATCCTCAGACGCCCGCAAATTCGTAACACTTTCCCCCTCTTAAAAGCGCTCGTCCCGAGGGCTTATAATTTTCATCGGGCGGCTGATTCCGTTAACTCCCAGTCCGGAGCATTTTCACCCTCGTACTTTGCGAGTCGGTCTCGGTGAACAATCATGCATTTTCCTCGGGCTGATCTCTGCACTTTGTAGATCACGTCCGAAATGACAGCCGATATTAAATACGGTCCTTCCCATTTGGCTTGTAGTTTAGGGCTTCGTCCTATCTTCTTTTTAGGATAGTAGAGCCATACCGCATCACCTCTGGAAAAACGCTGACTTTGTTTTCCACAATCATAGCGCGTTTTCGAGCGATCCGTCGCTAACTGAAGGCGTTCTCTTGCAAGTTTGTGGATTTTTTCTAGTTCTTGCGCTAGGGTTTCGCAGTATTCTTCGTTGCCACTAAACTTTCTTTCGGGAGGAGGTCCGTACATCAGGTCACAGGGTAACCTGAGTTCACGTCCCATTAGCATAGCGGCTGGAGTCTGCCGTGTTGCTTCGTGCACCGCTGACCGATATGCCAGTAGAAACAGTGGTATCAACTCGTCCCAAATGTCTTGGTTAGTATGGACAAATTTCGTCAGATATTCCTCTATCGTCCGATTTAGTCTCTCAACCATGCCGTTCGACTGCGGATGTAATGGTGTAGTTCGGGTTTTATGCATGCCTAGAAGTTTCGAAATCTGTTGGAATACGGCGGCTTCAAAATTTCTTCCTTGATCCGAATGTAGCTCTTGGGGAACTCCATAACGCGATACTACTTCTTGCACAAAGACTTTTGCAACTGTAGTCGCTTCTTGATTCGGGATAGGAAGTATTTCAGGCCATTTGGTAAAGTAATCCACCACGATCAACACGTATTTATTGCCGGTTCGGCTCCGTGGCAGTGGTCCTAAAATGTCCATTCCAACTCTTTCGAACGGTGCTCCCACCGTGTAGGTATGCATAGGTCCTCGATTTCTCTGTCGGGGTCCTTTACTGGCCGTACAAGTGTCACAATTTCGACACCAACGATTTACTGAGGCTCCGCAACGGGGCCAGTACCACCTTTGCCGTATCTTCTCTAGTGTTTTATGCACCCCGAAATGTCCACCTGAGAAACTATCGTGTACCTGTTTCAATATATCCGGGACTAGTTTATTAGGTACTATCAGTTGTCGAATGGGTGGCCTGTCGTCTACAAAATGCCACAACCGATATAGCCTTCCATCGTGAAGTTCTAAACAGTTCCACATAGACCAATATTCTTTTACACGAGGACTATAGGCTGATACCTCTGGCCATTGAGGTCTAATTCCTGTCTTTTTCCATGTCGCAATGAGTGCCAGATCTTCATCTTCTTTCTGTGCTTCACCTACGATATCTCCCAGTTCATCTTCTGCTTGATCAGTCCTTTGTATTGAGCGGATAGCAGGTAAAGGCGAATCATTATTCACTGTTACTTGAGTTTCTTCGGTTTTAGCCTTCGCCCGCGTCAAGTATCTTACGGGAACGGTTGTTACTGGTTCTGGTATATAAACCTGAATGTTGAGCTCCAAATCGTAGAACACGTATTTCAGCAGACGTTCTACATGTGCCCACGTCAAATGATCGTGTCCGCAACCTATTTGCGGAATGGCTAACTTTTTTACTTGTTGCTGCAGGATGTGTTCTCGTAGTGATACCAATGATTGCCATAGATCATGGTACGTTGGTTTTCCGGAACTCCTCCGTTTTGTAATCAGGTAATAAATAAATCTTCCATCCTTTTCTAGAACTGCAACTTCTCCTACCTTTCTCTGTTGTTCTCGAAGCTTTCTCAGATCTCCGAATTTCTCCTTGAATGTTACTGCAATACCTTTACTCATGTGCAGGTCTTCGGCGACACAATGGGCTAACGAGTATTCGGAGGGTGCTAAGAATAGGTCGTCCCTGATGTATTCCATGTTCATTTTGATTTCTGCTTTTACTAATGTGTCGGGGTCCCATTTTTCGGCATCATCATAGTTAAGAGGTAATCGACCGTTTTGCAAATAGATTTGAGTATGTCGTATAAGTATTGCCTCATCGGGTTCGCTTTCAGGCTCCTGTTTAGCCTCCTTACGTTCACAGTGGTTACATCCATTGGTTGCACACGGTCTTCTAGACAATGCGTCTGCATTCGCGTGTTGACGTCCTGGCCGGTACTCGATTTTATACTGGTATTTGCTTATCTGTTGTAGCCAACGTGCTAGTTGTCCCTCAGGCTCCTTAAAATTTGTTAACCAGGTTAACGAAGCGTGGTCGGTACGAATTCGAAATGGCTGGCCCCACAAATAGTGTCTAAACTGTTTTAGAGCTTCAACGACTGCCAGAAGTTCTTTTCGCGTAACACAGTAATTCTGTTCGGCCTTCGAGAATACCCTACTGAAGTATTCTATTACGCGTTCTTCGCCTTGTTGTACTTGTGAAAGTACTGCTCCCATTCCCGTATGCGATGCGTCCGTATCCAATATAAATTCGCCTACACGTTGGGGAAAAGCAAGGATTGGTGCATTTGTAAGCTTTCCCTTTAATTGGTTGAACGAGTCTTCGGATGATGGTGTCCACACAATGGGTCGCCTCTTCGTAGTTGGTTTCTCCGTAAGTTCATACAGCGGTTTTGCAATCTTCGCAAAGTTTGAAACAAATTTTCTGTAATAAGCACATAACCCAAGGAAACTCCGCACTTCCGACAGGTTGGTGGGTGTCGGCCAGGTCTGAATAGCTTTCACTTTTTCCGGGTCCGTAGATACTCCATTTCTAGTGACGACATGTCCCAGATATCTTATTTGCTCGGCACAAAGGTTGCATTTCTTTGGGTTTAATTTAAGGTTTGCTGTTCGTAATCGTTGAAATACAATTTTCAAATTATCTATTTGGCTTCTAGCATCTTTGCCAAGCACCACTATGTCGTCCAGGTACACGAGGCATGTTCCCGGAGGTAAGTCTTTTAAGACGCTATCCATTAATCGTTCAAATGTTGCGGGGGCATTACATAGACCAAAAGGCATTACTCGAAACTGCCATAGACCTTTCCCGGTCGTGAACGCTGTTTTCTCCCTATCTTCTTGTTTTACTTCCACTTGCCAATATCCGCTCCGGAGATCAAGAGTGGAGAAGTATTTAGACCCGTTTAATACACTAAAAAGGCTATCGATACGAGGCAACGGGTATGCATCCTTTAGCGTGACATCGTTTAATCTCCTGTAGTCTACGCAGAATCGCTTCGTTCCGTCTTTTTTCTTTACTAGTACTATCGGCGATGCCCACGGACTTGTTGAGGGTTCTATTATTCCGTCACGCAGCATTTGATCCACCATGGCGTCAACTTCCTCTTCTTGTCCCCATGGCAGTCTTCGTGCAGGTTGTTTAATTGGTCTAGCGTCTCCTACCTTTATTGGGTGTTGCACTAATGTCGTGTGTCCCACGTCTTCTATTCCCGATAAAAAAATGTCCTGGTTGTCTTGTAGTACCATCTTCAGGTCATGAGATTCTTCAAGAGTTAAATTTTTATTTGACTTCTCATAGACGTCCTGTAGGTGGTCCGGAAGGGTCACTTCTTTATCATCTGAGGGCTGTATGTTTTTTGTAATACTCGTTCTGATATTTAGAGTTTCTTCAGTGTCATCTTTCAACAACTTGAGCCGGTCTCTTCGTATTTGTATAATGTTAGCTTTTGGAAAAATTGTGCAGTTTATTGAGGACATCCAATCGTAACCCAGAACACATTCTTCCTCTATTGGTGCTACGAGGAATACAAAGTTTTGGATCATGTGGCCCAACCTGATCTTTAATTTAATTTTTCCGGAAACGGGTGCCGTATCTCCAGTAATTGCTCGCAATACAATGGGAGCTGCTGGTGCGATGATCTGCTTCGTAAATTCTTGTCGTCTAATGAATTCCAATCCGACTAGTGATTGCGTAGCACCAGTATCAATCAAAAATTTACATGGCCGGTCTTCCATATATCCCATCACAATTGGTCCCCTATTTACTCCTCCTATTGTTCCGACTGCTGTAATGTGGGGACTCTTGATCGGAACAGCAGGCAGAGTTGTCCCCGTTAGACTGCCTGCGACTCGTTTCCCGGCTGCCGATTCGCATTGATAGCCGATGTCGAGGGTCTTCTTTCCGAGCTTGTACCATTCACAGGTGGGTTTCTTCCCCTGTTGTAAGTCCATTGCCGACCTCTTGAAATTCCTGGATTATAGCGGTGCCGGTTTCGTTCTTCGAGGTCCACCAATCGCCTAAGGAGATCGTCCATAGTAGGGCTGGTATGAGAGGGAGATGTAGTGACGGCGCTCCTTATACGGCTCACATCGGGAATATGGCTGACAGTTTCCATTTGAAGCGCAGCGGCCAGGGCCTCGTTTATGTTCTTCGGCTTAGCCAATAAAATTGCCTCCTTTATTCTGCGCTCTCGGACAGCGTTAGCGAAGTATTGTACCTCCCAATTTCCTAGTGTTTCCCTGGGGCCTTTGCCTGCAGCACGGTTTACTAATCGCTCGATATCTGTCGCCAGGTCTGCCAGCCTTTCTCCTGCAGCTTGTCTCCGGTTCACCAACTGCGCCCAGTACAGAGGTGCGAGACTTTCTTCCCCATACCGCTGGCTTAGCATTGCTTTAAGAGCCGTATAGCTACGCCGCTCGTCCGGGTTCATATTTTGGAAAGCGATTAGAGCCGAACCCCGTAGCATGGCCGCTAACTGGCCTGCACAATCCCTGTCACTCCAGCCATTGAACTCCGCTATGGCTGTGAATTGCACCTCATATTCCTGCCAAGAGATTGTTCCATCGTAGGGGGCTGGCTTGATAGTGCTGGTTTTCGCAATCGTAGGGTTGCCGCAACCTTGAGAGTTTTCTAAAACTTGCACTCTATCGGCAAGTTGTGTTAACTGCGCTCCTGCTAGTTGCTTCCCATTTTTCTGGACGAGTTCTACGCGTTCTTCTATCTCCTGAATTTTCGTCTCCGTCAGCTCCTGTCGTATTGTAACCGATTGGAGACTTTGTGTCACACTATCTTCTATTTCATTTATACGCGTTTCTAATTCCTTTCTGGATCCTCTGCAAGCTTCTTCTACAGCTTGCAACTGCATTTGGAACGCTAAATTCTGTTTTTGTAATGCATCTGTCTGTTCTTGAAACTTCTCGAATATGTCTTCTTTAGACCGTTCTGTCTGTTCTTGAATTATTTTTCTTATTTCAACATTTTCTTCTTTAGACTTTTCTGCCTGTTCTTGAAATTTCTCGAACATCTCTTCTTTAGATTTTTCTGCCTGTTCTTGAATTATTTTTCTTAATTCTTTCAATAAATCTGCCTCCATTTTTGTTATGTGTTCTGTTGTAAATTGTTTTAAAACTACTTTCTAGAAGTTTCTGGAATTCTCTAGAGTTTCTTTGAAATTATTATTACCGTTTTTCTCTAACCTTCCTCTTCTGAAAATCCTTCTTGCGGAAAATCCCGACTAGAAGTTTCTGGAAGTCTCTTTGGAAACGTAGTTTCAGACTCTCCTGTTTTTCTTCTTGGAATTCTTTCTGCAGCGGTCGTAACTGTGGCTACCCCACATCTGACACCAAATGTTACAATTTTACTTAGCGACGACGGGGTTCTTTTTAGTTGATTGCCGAGCGGAAGCAATTGTTTACACTATTTAGTCGCGTTGTAACTTATATTAAGAAATAGCCACAATTCAAATTAAAAGAAGGATTGACACTTTTATAAACTTTATTTATTAACACAAAAACAATTACAACTACTTTACAATTATTACGGTTTTTTATTTTACTTATTAGTTTTACTGGCTGATGTTTTCTTGCGGTCTGACTGCTGTTGTAAAAAAAACTGACTCGCGACGCGATGCTCGCTCCTTTTATATCCGAGGTCTACGCAGCAGACTACCTCTGGTCGCGACACCTCTGACTTTCCAGAATATTCCTACAATTATCCAGATACGCTGTTTGACCTTCCGTCTAGTTCTATGACGTTCCACTCCATACGCGTAGTATTTGGTTCTAGAAAGATCACATGTAAACAATAACACCAGTTGGTATGCAGTTGTTTATATTCATTTCCAGGAACACACACGCGTATCAAGTTATGCGCCAACTAGTAAAGAGCTTCGTTATCGAAACGTCTAAATATTTGTGCAGGGATGCGCAACCTTTTCTGCTAATTCCAGCTATTAGTTTATAACTATAATTTTTGTATCCTCAGACGCCCGCAAATTCGTAACAATATATATTCAATTAATGTTATTACATATTATATTATATGATTCAATTATATTTAATAAATGTTATAAATGAATTTATGATTTTTAATTTCCCATTCTCTCCCCCTACCCTAAAATGCACATATATACAAATACATGTATATACTCTACACACACATATGCAATTCATTTATACTCACTCATGCATATACCAAGTACATGTATACTCACTAACACATAGAAAAGTTGATAGTCCAGTCTTATGTTAGTAACAAGTATTACCGCAAAGTTCCTCTTGTTTTTATATGGAGTTGAACATCTCTTATTATCTCTGCTGCGGCTCAGACTACACACACAGCTCACTGTATTATACCATTACAAATTTACAAACACATTTGCATATTACAAATTTAATTATATCAATATAATAATATAATTAAAATTTCAATATAATTTTATATTTCAGAATCATTCCCATATATGATGATTGGAATAAATATACATACATATATACTAAAAACGTACAAATGAAGGAAAGGTAAATGTTTTCTTTAAAATTTTTAAAATAATATATATATTTAATTTATTAATAATATAAAATAATAGTATATATATTTTTTTATGAATTTAAAAAAAATTATGTTTTTCACAGGGATGGCCAACCCAAAATTTCCAGGGATGGAAAACCTTTCTTTTTATATGAATTTTTTTTGTTGTTTTTTTTCTTCTCTATATCATTTGTTATATGGTTTCACTTCAGTCTTCTGAATTAATAAGCATCACAGTGGGCTGCCGGAACTTGGACGGGTGATTTTTAAGGGAATGAGGATCACCTGGGCAAGTTGTAGTAGTGGTGACCGTAGTCTCGCAGTTCAATGCCGTAATGGTTCCCGGCATTGAACTGTGGCTGCGGGGGTATGCGTATGGGGTTTCCGTTGACATTGCACTTCCCTAGCCAATGGTGCGCAGTGTTCGGTGTCACCGCGTCATACTACCGGTAGTATTATTACTACCTCTGCAGGCGAACACACTTCATTGATTAATATCTAATAGGGGTATCTCCCCTTATCCGATACCTGATACCGATACCGATATATTTCGATACCTGACTTTCTACAACCGTCCGTGTTACACATGCAGATGTAATTTCTGTGCTATATTTGCGCGAGTTTATGGCCTCATAAGGCTGGTATCGCAAAGCTCCAGGAGTGGAGGAAGATTTTAACTGATCATACTTTACCCAGTGTAGTATATAACTCGCACTCGTTCGATCACTGAAGTTAAGCAACATTGGGCGCAGTCAGTACTTAGATGGGTGACCGCTTGTGAACACTGCGTGCCGTTGGCATTAATCTCCCTTTTGACTTCACATTAATATGATTGTATTAACATCATACATTCATACTTATTTAGTTAGTTAAACAAATCACATTATTAAATTGATTAAAATTTGATAAATACATTTAATTAGTGATAATTAATTAGTGATAGTGTTTGTGATTATTGTGGTTGAATTTTGACAGGAGTTAACCTCAAAATAACATTATTATATTTAAAACATTAATAAATATGGTGTTAAATTAATTTAGTGATAGTGTTTGTGAATATTGTGATTGATAGAGACAGGAGGAAGACAATTTGGATAATTTAAGGTTAGATTTTGTGTATATTAATTTAATATTCTGAGTATTCTGAGTTTATAACTCTCACAAAAATATTATTGACATTTGTCGCGGCCATTTTATTTTTATAATTTGTGTTCCCTTGTATGTTTTTGTGATATAAAACTCTCATAAAAACATTATTTTGACATTGTCGCGGCCGCAGTAAAACATTATATTGACATTTTTGACATTTTAATCTGTGTTTGTAATTGATAATTGATATTTCCTTGTATGTGTTTATGTGAATTGTTTGTTGTTTTATTGTTCCAACCCTTTGAGGGTTAGCAATAATTAAGTATTTACCATGAGCCAGGAAAGGAATACGGAGTTTACTACAAATATTCTTCTGAAGGGAAAACGTCGTAGACTCATAAAAACAAGTACAGACTTAACAACCTCCTCCCAGACAATGACAACCAGACCACCATCCCCCACTTTAGGACAATCTTTAAGTGAAATAACAGGAATGGACATAGATAAGGACTGCGATGATATACCGCAGATAGTTGCCTTGCCTGACGACAGCGGAGACGAACTTACTATAGCTGGACCACCAAAAGCTACAATACCAGTGACAACCCCTTCCGGAACCCCTTCTGGAACTACAACACCAGTACCACCTACTAAGCCATACACCGGTAAGGTATCACATATTGATGTGCCATTCGTACAGGAGATGACGCTGTACGATATAACGGTCCTAATTATGAAGGCTGCAGGCATCAAAAAACTTATCACGAAGAATGACAATCTTAAGGGCGTCCTTAAGATTTACTTTGACAATACCGATCAACACCGCGCAGCAACTGCAGCACTTGACAATAGTAATGTCAAGTATGCTGCATTGACAACAGACGTAAATGAGTTGCCAATCATACGCGTCATTAGAGGTCTCCCATATAACACCAAGATAATATCCATAGAGCAGTACCTTACTGCTGTCAAAATAACTTTCATCAGCGTCCACCTGCTGAAAAATCAACGCACTGGTGAACTGATGCCGCTGTATCTAGTAATACTGCCCAACACAGCGAATAATAAGCGCATTGACAAACTAAACGAGACTTTTCTTAACATATACTGCTCCAAAGTGGAAGAGTACATTGAAGGGATGGTGCCCGTGCAATGCCACCGGTGTCAACGCTTCGGCCACAACAGCGTTACATGCAGGAATAACCACGCTTGCATGCTATGCGCAGGTAAACACACAGCTGAAAAATGTCCTCTGTCTGGGAGAGCTGACGCAAAATCATACTACAAGTGCGCCTCCTGCCATGGCCCCCATAACGCCAGATACAGAGGGTGCCCTGTATTTATGAAGATCAGAGAGAGGCTTATAGAAAACCACAATATGCAGCTAGGAAACAGGAACCCTGGACAGGAATCTGCAACTGCTCAACGTAGACCACAACCCGTGCAACAACGTGTACAATTCCGGGATGCCCCCATTCCAATGAGGAGCGCCTGGACCCAGCAAGCACAAAATATTCCAACAACAGCAACAGCAGCACCAGCAGCAGTGGTAGCAGCAGCAGTAGCAGTTCCTACAAATACAAGCCAGGTTTCAAACGTTTCCATTCCCATTATTTACACCCCTGAACCTTTACCGACGTTGCCAAAGTTGACGGAGGCCGAACTAAATTCCCTAGAATCTTTTGGGCCGCCTTTAATTCATAATGCGACAAAAATTAATAATAAAAATAACAAAAAATCTAAAAATAACAAAAAAAATAATAAAAATCAAAAAAATCAAAATAAAAATAATCAAACAAATGAACCAAAAGGTGTCCCCGCTACAAGAAATAATGTTGCCCCTGAACCTCAGCCTAATATTGTAACACCAAATATAATAAATAATCAATCCACCGTAGATTTCCCTCCTTTTCCTCCGTCAACACGTAACACTCAAATCCACGGTTTTCTAGGTCTCGTTCGAGATCTAGGAGGCCAAATCCTCAAGTTGCAGATCAACCATTCGACATACTTACACTAATAAACTCCATAAAACCAATTTTACCGCTAATTAAAACCATATTAAAAGCAGTACTCCCCTTAATTAGTACCTTTACCTTTCTTCCTTTCCTTCCTAATACCTTTCTTGCAGACTTGAATCTCCAACCATTATTGCAATTCTTATGTTAATAAATCATAATAATTTTAGATATGTGGACAAATTTACTAAACTTAAAATAGTAACATTTAATGTAAATGGGCTTTTAGGTAATGCGCCTGAAATAACCCTTTTTTTACAGGAATTTAACCAACATATTGTACTGCTTCAGGAAACTAAATTAAATACTGAACACGAAGACATTTCATTTCAGCCATACAAACTCTATAGAAGTGATCGCGATAGGGTTGGTGGTGGCACCGCTTTATTAATACATCCGTCAGTGACCCATACTGTTATGCGTATTGAAAACCTCGGGTGTCTGGAAACAACTGCTGTAGTGGTTAAAGTATCTAATCAAGATACTTTAATTGCTAGTGTATACCGTCCACCATCCCGGAGACTTTTGCTCGAAAACCTTGTCACACTTTTCGCTACACATGAGCGCATAATTGTTGGCGGTGATTTAAACGCAAAAAACGTTAGGTGGAACACCCGCTGGACGAATGTCCCCGGGCGTACGCTGCAAACGTTTGCGTTTAATCATTCTGTTGACGTTATGAGCCCAGATAAACCTACACTTTAACCATATGTCAGTACACTTCCGGACATTGTTGATATCTTCCTTTTTAAGGGCATCTTCTATCCGAAAGAGATTAGTACATCTGCACACCTTAGTTTGGATCACCGTGCCGTGATACTTCAGTTTGACTGTCACGTCAAGTTCCAGAAAAACAAGTGTCAAAGAAATCCACGGATTTCTAATATTGACACTAACACTTTCTGCCATCTGTTGAACGAATCCATTGCTACTGCGAATCCAGTAATGAACACAACCCTGGCCATTAAAGATATTATATTATCTCTCAATGATAAAATGAATATGGTTATAAAACGCAGTATTTTGCCATATCAGGTTCGTTCACAGTCACTACCACCGCACATTGTACAGACTATACACCTGATGAGAAGGGCTCGCGCTTTATGGCAGAGTAGACGGAGATCTTCGGATAAAACTGTGTACGAACGCCTGCGACGTCTCGTCAGGTCACAAATACTTAATCACAAAAACTTGGAATGGCAGACAAAATTAGAAGTCGCGAATAGTAGCAATGATTTCGAAACCCTCCACAAATTACCTAAAGATTTACTTCCAGCGTTTCGTCCAATCCAGGAGATACGTACACCGAATGGTACTTGTTTTTCAGCACGTAGCAAAGAGGATGCGATCGCTAGTCACTTAGCTACAAGATTTAGGGACCATGAGGATGTTCAAGATCCTATTTTTACTTCAAGGGTTAATGAATGGTATGAGGCAGAATTTACTAATATGGACGACAGCGATACGTCTTTATTAAGATTTACAACCAGTAAACATATTCAGTCATTGATTCAGGATAGTAAAAGTGGGAAATCTGCTGGTATTGACGATATCAAAATTGATTTTTTCAAAATTCTCGACCGGAAACCAATCTCGTTGCTAACGAACATAGTCAATAAGTGCCTTCTTTTCAAACACTTCCCAGCACGATGGAAACACGCAGTCATTATACCTGTTAAAAAAGGCACGAAAGATCCAAAATTTTCGAGTAGTTATCGGCCTATTTCACTATTACCCGCTATCTCCAAGGTGATGGAAAGAGTTATTAACGAACGTCTTACATTATACTTGACAAAACACAACATTTTGTCTAACGACCAATTTTGTTTTAGACAAAAACATAATACCACACACGCAACTTTGCGTGTCACCGAATACGTAGCAAAAGCGCTCAATGCAAGGGAACACTGTGCAGGTGCTTTCTTAGATATTCAGGGAGCTTTCGATACTGTATGGCACCGTGGGCTGTTGTATAAGATGTACTTATTAAAATTCCCATCCACTTTTATAAAGTTTATACACTCATACATTAGCAACAGAACATTTACAGTCAGAGTAGAGAAGGCATACTCCAGTACATATAAGATATGTGCTGGCGTGCCACAAGGCAGTATCCCCTCTCCAATACTCTACAACATCTTTAGATCGGACCTCCCGGATCTAGGTAGAACCAGCTGTAGGACTACGTATGCCGACGATCAATCCTACATATCTAGATCCAAAGATCTGCAACTTTCCGTTACATACTTACAAAATGCGTTACATCGAGTCACCAGTTTCTGTACAAAATGGCGCATTAAAATTAATGCGTCAAAATCACAATGTATACTTTTCACTAGATCCACGAAACTGTCGCACGTTGCAAACATTACAATATCACAAACACGTTGCGATTGGCTCCCTAGGATACTTTACTTAGGAACGCTGTTTACTCGCACTCTCAATTTCAATCCTGAGATTAAGAGTCGTATAAACAAAGCGAACCAACGTATCGCTATCCTAAGACCGCTACTACATCAAAATTCAAAATTGAGCATACCGAACCGACTATTAATTTATAAAACATACATTAGGCCACTGATACTCTTCGACTCGTTGATATGGGGTCAATCGCCGAACTTTAAACACCTAGAAACCGTGCAGAATAAACTTTTACGCTCCATTGCGGGTTGTGGTTGGTACATCCGCAATGCACGCATCAGACACGAATTACACATTTCCACACTGGCAGGTGTTACACACGCAAAGGCAATTTCCTTTTACAGATCTCTTCCAGCCAGCACAAACCCCTTTATACGAGAACTAGGATCCTACCAGGCAAGTGATTACACATTAGTGAAGATGCCGCGTTCAATCATTGAACTCCCTACTGTTCCCGCTGACGCATCGATAGTCTTAAACTATTAGGAAATAATTCAATGACGATAAATTTATAATAGTTCTTCTGGACTATTATAAGTTGGTCAGATTATTTCGACATTGATGCATACTGACTGTACTGGATTTCTATATCCACCATATTTCGTCCCACGCTGTACTAGACATATAGCAAAGTTACGTTTTATAACTTATTTTGTGTACTTTTAAACATTTTTACATATAAATCACTTTTCAAAATTATGTCTTTACAGATATTACGATATGCTTCAAATTAGCTTCAATTAGGTGTACAATTGGTTGCATATCCGATATTTGTGAGGCGTTTGTCAATTTTCGATTATAAACACGCCCCTATACAGACTTCTTAGTTTATTATTATAACTATATTAACGCGATATATCCATTCGGCCCAAAGATTGGCATTAAATTCTTTTTAAGCAGGTATGTCAACTAATTTTCTAATTTCTTTTCCATGTATTTTCAAAAGTTTACTATCGCAGGTTATGGAAGGCGCTTCCTTCCGGCACTGCATCTTTTACATAATATTAAGCTTAACTTCTTTGGCGTGCAGGGAGCCTAAATGATGATAGCTCATACCGACCGTACACATATTGGTAGCGAATGTGGCCCACCCCCCGGGGGGGGCCACATTCTTCTAATAGTTCTCTGTTCGATCACTGAAGTTAAGCAACATTGGGCGCAGTCAGTACTTGGATAAGTGACCGCTTGGAAACACTGCGTGCCGTTGGCATTAATCTCCCTTTTGACTTCACATTAATATGATTGTATTAACATCATACATTCATACTTATTTAGTTAGTTAAACAAATCACATTATTAAATTTATTAAAATTTGATAAAAACCTTATTAGTGATTACACTACATTTAATTAGTGATAATTAATTAGTGATAGTGTTTGTGATTATTGTAATTGATAGAGACAGGAGGAAGACAATTGGGATAATTTAAGGTTAGATTTTGTGTATATTAATTTAATATTCTGATTATTCTAAATTTATAACTCTCACAAAAATATTATTGACATTTGTCGCGGCCATTTTATTTTTATAATTTGTGTTCCCTTGTATGTTTTTGTGAAATTAATTATAACTCTCATAAAAACATTATTTTGACATTGTCGCGGCCGCAGTAAAACATTATATTGACATTTTTTGACATTTTAATCTGTGTTTGTAATTGATAATTGATATTTCCTTGTATGTGTTTATGTGAATTGTTTGTTGTTTTATTGTTGCAACTCTTTGAGGGTTAGCAATAATTAAGTATTCACCATGAGCCAAGATAGGAACAATGTAGAGTTTACTACAAACGGCCTACTCTAAAAAAAGCGCCGTAGACTCATTAAAACAAATTTAGACATTACAACAACCTCCCAGACAATGACAAAGTCACCATCATCTCCCACTTTAAGACAATCTTTAAGTGAAATAACAGGTATGGACATCGATAAAGACTGCGATGATATACCGCAGATAGTTACCTTGCCATCTGATGACAGCGGAGACGAACTCGTTATTGCTGGACCATCTAAATCAATGACAACCCTTTCTGGAACCCCTTCACAGACTACAACACCAGCACCACCTACTAAGCAGCCATACACCGGTAAGGTATCTCATATTGAGGTGCCATTCGTACAGGAGATGACGCTGTACGATATCACGGTCCTTATCATGAAGGCGGCAGGTATCAAGAAACTTATCACGAAGAATGACAATCTTAAGGGCGTCCTTAAGATTTATTTCGACAACACCGATCAACACCGCGCAGCAACTGTAGCACTTGACAACAGCAATGTCAAGTATGCTGCTTTGACAACCGACACTAACGAACTGCCAATAAAACGTGTTATTCGGGGTCTACCTTATAACACTACAATCATATCTATAGAGCAGTACCTTACTTCTGTCAAATTGACTTTTATCAGCGTCCACCAGCTGAAAAATCAGCGTACGGGAGAACTGATGCCGTTGTACCGGATTGTTTTGCCCAACACAGCGAATAGCAAGCGCATTGACAAATTAAACGAGACATTTCTCAACATGTACTCCTTCAAAGTGGAAGAGTACATTGGAGGAATGGTGCCTGCACAATGTCACCGCTGTCAACGCTTCGGCCATTACAGCGTTACATGCAGGAATAACCACGCATGCATGCTATGCGCGGGTAAACATACAGCCGAAAAATGTCCTCTGTCTGGGAGAGCTGACGCCAAGTCGTACTACAAGTGCGCCTCCTGCCATGGCCCCCATAACGCCAGATACAGAGGGTGCCCTGTATTTATGAAGATACGTGAACGACTTGTCGAGAACCACAATATGCAGCTAGGAAACAGGAACACTGGACAGGAATCTGCAACTGCTCAGCGTAGACCACAACCCGTGCAACAACGTGTACAATTCCGGGATGCCCCCATTCCAATGAGGAGCGCCTGGACCCAGCAAGCACGGAATATTCCTACAACAACACCAGCAGCACCTGCGGCAGCGGTAGCAGTAGCAGTTCCTACAAATACAAGCCAGGTTTCAAACGTTTCCATTCCCACTATTCACACCCCTGAACCACCGACGTTGCCAAAGTTGACGGAGGCCGAACTAAATTCACTAGAATCTTTTGGTCCGCCTTTAATTCATAATGCGACAAAAAATAATAATAAAAATAACAAAAAATCTAAAAATAATCAAAAAAATAATAAAAATCAAAAAAATCAAAATAAAAATAATCAAACAAATGAACCAAAAGGTGTCCCTACTACAAGAAAAAATGTTGCTCCTAAACCTCAGCCTAATATTGTAACACCAAATATAATAAATAATCAATCCACCGTAGATTTCCCTCCTTTTCCTCCGTCAACACGTAAACACTCAAATCCTCGGCTTTCTAGGTCTCGTTCGAGATCTAGGAGGCCAAATCCTCAAGTTGCAGATCAACCATTCGACATACTTACACTAATAAACTCCATAAAACCAATTTTACCGCTAATTAAAACCATATTAAAAGCAGTACTCCCCTTAATTAGTACCTTTACCTTTCTTCCTTTCCTTCCTAATACCTTTCTTGCAGACTTGAATCTCCAACCATTAATGCAATTCTTATGTTTATGGATCATAATAATTTTAGATATGTGGACAAATTTACTAAACTTAAAATAGTAACATTTAATGTAAATGGACTTTTAGGTAATGCGCCTGAAATAACCCTTTTTTTACAGGAATTTAACCCACATATTGTACTGCTTCAGGAAACTAAATTAAATACTGAACACGAAGACATTTCATTTCAGCCATACAAACTCTATAGAAGTGATCGCGATGGGGTTGGTGGTGGCACCGCTTTATTAATACATCCGTCAGTGACCCATACTGTTATGCGTATTGAAAACCTTAGGTGTCTGGAAACGACTGCTGTAGTGGTTAAAGTATCTAATCAAGATACTTTAATTGCTAGTGTATACCGTCCACCATCCCGGAGACTTTTGCTCGAAAACCTTGTCACACTTTTCGCTACACATGAGCGCATAATTGTTGGCGGTGATTTAAACGCAAAAAACGTTAGGTGGAACACCCGCTGGACGAATGTCCCCGGGCGTACGCTGCAAACGTTTGCGTTTAATCATTCTGTTGACGTTATGAGCCCAGATAAACCTACACTTTAACCATATGTCAGTACACTTCCGGACATTGTTGATATCTTCCTTTTTAAGGGCATCTTCTATCCGAAAGAGATTAGTACATCTGCACACCATAGTTCGGATCACCGTGCTGTGATACTTCAGTTTGACTGTCACGTCAAGTTCCAGAAAAACAAGTGTCAAAGAAATCCACGGATTTCTAATATTGACACTAACACTTTCCGCCATCTGTTGAACGAATCCATTACTACTGCGAATCCAGTAATGAACACAACCCTGGACATTGAAGATAATATATTATCTCTCAATGATAAAATGAATATGGCTATAAAACGCAGTATTTTGCCACATCAGGTTCGTTCACAGTAACTACCACCGCACATTGTACAGACTATACACCCGATGAGAAGGGCTCGCGCTTTATGGCAGAGTAGACGGAGATCTTCGGATAAAACTGTCTACGAACGCCTGCGACGTCTCGTCAGATCACAAAAACTTAATCACAAAAACTTGGAATGGCAGACAAAATTAGAAGTCGCGAATAGTAGCAATGATTTCGAAACCCTCCACAAATTACCTAAAGATGTACTTCCAGCGTTTCGTCCAATCCAGCAGATACGTACACCGAATGGTATTTGTTTTTCTGCACGTAGCAAAGCATATGCGATCGCTAGTCACTTAGCTACAAGATTTAAAGACCATGAGGATGTTTAAGATTCCGTTTTTACTTCAAGGGTTAATGAATGGTATGAGGCAGAATTTTCTAATATGGGCGGCAGCGATACGTCTTTACTAGGATTTACAACCAGTAATCATATTCAATCATTGATTCAGGATAGTAAAATTAGGAAATCTGCTGGTATTGACGATATCAAAATTGATTTTTTCAAAATTCTCGACCGGAAACCAATCGCGTTGCTGACGAACATAGTCAATAAGTGCCTTCTTTTCAAACACTTCCCAGCACGATGGAAACACGCAGTCATTATACCTGTTAAAAAAGGCACGAAAGATCCAAAATTTTCGAGTAGTTATCGGCCTATTTCACTATTACCCGCTATCTCCAAGGTGATGGAAAGAGGTATTAACGAACGTCTTACATTATACTTGACAAGACACAACATTTTGTCTTACGACCAGTTTGGTTTTAGACAAAAACATAATACCACACACGCAACTTTGCGTGTCACCGAATACGTAGCAAAAGCGCTCAATGCAAGGGAACACTGTGCAGGTGCTTTCTTTGATGTTAAGGGAGCTTTCGATACTGTATGGCACCGTGGGCTGTTGTATAAGATGTACTTATTAAAGTTCCCATCCACTTTTATAAAGTTTATAGACAACTACATTAGCAACAGAACATTTACAGTCAGAGTAGGAAGGCATACTCCAGTACATACAATATATGTGCTGGTGTGCCACAAGGCAGTATCCTCTCTCCAATACTCCACAACATCTTAATCTCTCCTAATATTTCCAGTTCTCAATCTGAACAAACAGATTCAGATACAAATTCCAAATTATTTTCAGAAACCGTAGTTAAAACAAATATAGATGTAAACAAAAGCGTTAATAAACATTCCACTTGAAACAAAATTCATAGTACTACAATAAATGATGACAAAATACGCTCAATAATAATATCAGAATATGCAAAAAGTTCAATTTTAAGCAACAAATCAGAAGATTTATTTTTAGGTAATACTTCACGGTCATATGCGGAAGTTATTAAAATCAAATAATTCATCTTCAAATAACTCCGACAAGAATTTGTTAAAGAAAATTATTCTTAGCAGTATCAAACCATTTGCCTCAGAAAGATTAAATTTAACGCAACCATGCGCTCCATTTGAGAACCATAACTTAAACAAAATTTCAAAATCATTAGACAGTTCATTTTAAACTTAAACTAAAACTAAAGGTAATTTAATTCCAACAATAAAGGGGTTATTTAATCTTTCACTAAAAGACAAAATTGTAAGAAAATTAATTACCTGTCCTCAAATAATGTTTTTATCAAATTCAAAAGTTGAAAATTTTTTCAATAGTTCGAAAAATTCGTTGGATCAACCAATTGATCGTGATATAATAATCAGCAATGAAAGCAATGCGCAAAATAATATCAAAAATATAATAAAATCTCCAACCTGTAAAGAGTTACCTGTAAGGCAAACTAATTACAGGTTTGAGATTTTAGAAGACAAAGTAGTTAAAAACATGAAAACCGATCTTGCGGAATTAATTAAATTGTTAGACACACGGTCAAAGAATAAAAATATTAACAAAAATATAGAAAACGGCTATATAGTACCACCAATATATATAGTAAAGCCGAAAAGACTAACACAGTCTTTTGAAATTTCTACAACCGTTAACTCTAAGAGGTCTGGTAGTATTTCGGACGATCCCCCCCTTTCCCAGCCACTTGGATCTCCTCAGCCAATCACCATCCTGCTGTGTGACCTCATCACGATCCAACCAAGGAAAAATAATGACATTACTGATGACGTGTTTCATCTGGATGCTGAATGGGTTGACTTGGCAACAAATGCGATAGACGTTGTCAGTAATGACATTATATTGCCGGGAAATGAAAAAGGAAACATACCATCCAACTCATCCAAATCCCCGGAATTAATAACTTTAAACTACACATTTGAAGAAGGTGTCGATGACTCAGTAATAGACCCTGACTTCACGAATTCAGAATCGTCTTTGTCATCAATTAAATCTACAAATCGTAATAATGTTAATAATAAAACTAAAAATAAGAGTAATGATGTAAATATAGTATTAACTTCTGATTTGATTTTAAACAACCAACCTACAAGACAAAATGATGCATTAACCATTTATTTCCCAACACCAGAAGCAATGACTTGCACTGAAACTGGCTGTGACAAAATGTTCAAATGCTTCGCTTGGACAACATCTAAACAAAACCTCAAACGTCACCTTGAGCAACAACACGAAACCAGAATAAAAACCGTCATCTTTTTCTGTAACATATGCCGCTCTTTAATTACAAACAAGCCCTCTTGGCATCTGGTATACTGTTTAGCACCACAATTAACAAATAACAGGCCATTGGTTCAATTTAGGTTCAAATGTAAATATTGTGAATACACTTGGTTATCAAACCAGGGTGTCGTCAATCACGAACGTAAACACATAAGAGGTGATCTGGAAAGTAAAATTAATCCACCTGGGTCTGAAATCAACCCTCCAGACACGCGCCAACGCAAGCGCAGGTATTATGACCGTAATCTTGCAACCAATAACAACAACAACGACAATAATCAAAATATAGAACCAAATACTGTAACATCAATTGCATCAAATAACCTTATAGAGACTACAACACCACAACTTACTGTGAATACGTCTATTAATAACGTGCAATCACCTACAATTCCACCTTTAGATATTGCGCATACAAATGAGGTCTGTATAGTACCGGATACCATCATAAATACCATCTCACATGTCACTGAATCCCAACATATACCATCCCAATTGTCAATAAGCATAGCCAGTATAACTTCAGACTTTACTATGCCATTAAGCCCTCATGCAGCCGATATAAACAATTCCGATATCGACGAAGAACCTGAAGTTATAAATGACAATTTCACACGACTCCCGGATGACATATCAGATGACTCACCACTTAATGGATTTAACGATTCACTACTAAAGATCTTAAACAGCAATATTAACACCTATAATTGGGAAAATTTTGAGCAGACTTTAACAGAAATTACCATTGAGGCAGGTAAAATTGTTATGCTACCAATAAGAGACCCAAATTATGTTGCAAAATCTAGAAATCTAGGTGATGTGAATGACGCAAAATTCATTCAAAAACTCTATAAGAGGAATCGTAGACAAGCCATGCGATTAATAATAGGTGAGGCATGCACCACCTGCCAAATAAGTAAAGACGACATCCATAACCACTTCACCAAAACACTGACCTTTGTGGATTATCCAAATGACATTTACCCAACCATCGAGGATAATACGCGTGAGCCAATCAATACCAGGAAATTTACACCACCTGAAGTATCTATAAGATTAAGAAAATTTGAGAACTCGTCACCAGGAGATGATCGATTAACATATAGACATTGGCGGTCAGCAGACCCAAGCTGCAAAATACTGACGCATATTTTAGACTGTTGTTTAAAATATAAGCGTGTACCGTCACCCTGGAAGATTTCAACAATAATTCTAATCCACAAAAAAAGGCAGTGAAGCAGAAATCACTAACTGGCGACCAATTGCAATATGTAGAACAATTTACAAAATATATACTGGCCTACTAACATCTAGGCTCACTGATTGGCTAGTAAGTAATAATGTACTTAGCTATTGCCAGAAAGGTTTCTTGCCATTTGATGGCGTTTTTGAAAATAATTATATATTACAAACCATAATTAGAAAAGCAAAATCCTCGAAAATCAACAAAACATGCATTGGATGGATTGACTTTGCTAACGCATTCGGGTCAATACCACATAAAGCATTGTTAAATGCATTGACTGCTGCAGGTGTTGGTAACACCTTCGTAATTATTATTGAAGATATTTACTCTAATAATACAACTAGAGTTCTAACAGCAAACGGATATACAGAACCAATAAATTTGAACAGCGGAATAAAACAGGGTTGTCCACTTTGTGGATTATTATTAACCATAGCAATTGATCCTATAATACGTCAGCTACAAGGCTCAAATCTTGAGCATAGGGTCATTGCATACGCAGACGACATCGTTCTTATTGGTAACAACAACATGCAGTTGCAGGAACTTATTGACATAACAAGCATGCTAGCAAAACGTGTAGGGCTCCTTATGAACCCTAAGAAATGTTTTGCTATGCAATTTAATGCCTCTTATTCTCCACCTTGTTTTAATAGTAAAAATATGGCTGATATTGACGTTGCATCACCCTCTGCACCAGTTAATTAGTAATAGTGTTTGTGATTATTGTGGTTGAATTTTGACAGGAGTGAACCACTAAAATAACATTATTAATAAATTGTTAATTGAGTTATATTTGAAACATTAATAAATATGGTGGTAAATTAATTTAGTGATAGTGTTTGTGAATATTGTGGGTAATAAAGACAGGAGGAAGACAATTGGGATAATTTAAGGTTAGATTTTGTGTATATTAATTTAATATTCTGAGTATTCTGAGTTTATAACTCTCACAAAAATATTATTGACATTTGTCGCGGCCATTTTGATTGACATTTGAACAATTTTATTTTTATAATTTGTGTTCCCTTGTATGTTTTTGTGAAATTAATTTTAACTCTCATAAAAACATTATTTTGACATTGTCGCGGCCGCAGTAAAACATTATATTGACATTTGAACAATTTTATATTCATAATTTGTGTGTGTAATTGATATTTCCTTGTATGTTTATATGTGAATTGTTTGTTGTTTTTATTATTGCAACCCTTTGAGGGCTAGCAATAATTAAGTAATTCACCATGAGCCAAGATAGGAACGTAGAATTTACCACAAACGTTCTTCTGAAAGGAAAACGCCGTAGACTCATTAAAACTAGTTTTGACATTAAAATAACCTCCCAGACAATGACAAAGTCACCACCATCCCCCACTTTAGAACAATCTTTAAGTGAAATAACAGGTATGGACATCGACAAGGACTGCGATGATATACCGCAGATAGTTGCCTTGCCAAGCGACGAGAGCGGAGACGAACTCGTTATTGCTGGACCATCTAAAGCAGTGACAACCCCTTCTGGAACCCCTTCTGTACAGACTACAACACCAGTACCACCTACAAAACAGCACTACACCGGTAAGGTGTCTCACATTGAGGTGCCATTCGTACAGGAGATGACGCTGTACATCACGGTCCTAATCATGAAGGCGGCAGGTATCAAGAAACTAATCACAAAGAACGATAATCTTAAGGGAGTCCCTAAGATTTATTTCGACAACACCGACCAACACCGTGCAGCAACTGCTGCACTTGACAATAGCAATGTCAAGTATGCTGCTTTGACAACCGACGTGGAAGAACTGCCTATAAAACGGGTTATTCGCGGTCTACCTTATAACACTAAAATCATTTCCATAGAGCAGTACCTTACTGCTGTCAAATTGACTTTTATCAGCGTCCACCAGCTGAAAAATCAGCGTACTGGAGAACTTATGCCTTTGTACCTCATTGTTTTGCCCAACACCGCGAATAACAAGCGCATTGATAAACTCAACGAGACTTTTCTTAACATGTACTCCTCCAAGGTGGAAGAGTACATTGGAGGGATGGTGCCTGCACAATGTCACCGCTGTCAACGCTTCGGCCATAACAGTGTGACATGCAGAAATAACTATGCGTGCATGCTATGCGCGGGTAAACATACAAGCGAAAAATGTCCTCTGTCTGGGAGGGCTGACGCTAAGACATATTACAAATTCGCATCTTGTCATGGCCCCCATAATGCCAGATACAGAGAGTGCACTGTATTTATGAAGATACGTGAACAGCTTGTTGAGAACCACAAATTACAGCAAGGAAACATGAACCCGGAATATTCCTACCACAACAACAGCAACACCAGCGGTAGCGGTAGCAGCAGCAGTAGCAGTTCCTACAAATACAAGCCAGGTTTCAAACGTTTCCATTCCCACTATTCACACCCCTGACCCTTCATTACCGACGTTGCCAAAGTTGACGAAGGACGAACTAAAATCAATAAAATCTTTTGGTCCGCCATTAATTTATAATGCATCAAAAAATAATAATAAAAATAATAAAAAATCTAAAAATATTCAAAAAAATAATAAAAATAAAAAAAATCAAAATAAAAATAATCAAATAAATGAACCAAAAGGTGTCCCTACTATAAGTAAAAATGTTGCCCCTGAACCTCATCCTAATATAGTAACACCGAATATTACAAATAATCAATCCACCGTAGAATTTTCTCCTTTACCTCCGTCAACACGGCAACACTCCAATCCACGGCTTTATAGGTCTTGTTCGAGATCTAGGAGGCCAAATCCTCAAGTTGCAGATCAACCATTCGATATACTTACACTAATAAACTCCATAAAACCAATTTTACCGCTAATTAAAACCATATTAAAAGCAGTACTACTTTTAATTAATACCTTTCTTCCAGACTTGAATCTCCAACCATTAATGCAATTATTATGTTAATGGATCATAATAATTTTAGATATGTGGACAAATTTACAAAACTTAAAATAGTAACGTTTAATGTAAATGGGCTTTAAGGTAATGCGCCTGAAATAACCCTTTTTTAACAGGAATTTAAACCTTATATTTTACTGCTTCAGGAAACTAGATTAAACACTGAACATGAAGACATTTCATTTCATCCATACAAACTCTATAGAATTGATCGCGATGGGGTTGGTGGTGGCACCGCTTTAAAAATACATCCGTCAGTGACCCATACTGTTATGCGTATTGGGAACCTTGGGTATCTGGAAACAACTGCTGTAGTGGTTAAAGTATCTAATCAAGATACTTTAATTGCGAGTGATTATCGTCCACCATACCGGAGACTTTTGCTCGAAAACCTTGTCACACTTTTCGCTACACATGAGCGCATAATTGTCGGCGGTGATTTAAACGCAAAAAGCGTTAGCTGGAACTCCCGTTGGACGAATGTCCCCGGGTGTACGCTGCAAACGTTTGCGTTTAATCATTCTGTTGACGTTATGGGCCCAGATACACCTACACTTTACCCATATGTCAGTACACTTCCGGACGTTGTTGATATCTTCCTTTTTAAGGGCATTTTCTACCCAAAAGAGATTAGTACATCTGCACACCTTAGTTCGGATCACCGTGCTGTGATACTTCAGTTTGACTGTCACGTCAAGTTCCAGAAAAACAAGTGTCAAAGAAATCCTAGGATTTCAAATATTGACACTAACACTTTCCGCCATCTGTTGAACGAATCCATTACTACTGCGAATCCAGTAATGATCACAACCCTGGACATTGAAGATAATATAATATCTCTCAATGATAAAATGAATATGGTTATAAAACGCAGTATTTTGCCATATCAGGTTCGTTCACAGTCACTACCACCGCACATTGTACAGACTATACACCTGATGAGAAGGGCTCGCGCTTTATGGCAGAGTAGACGGAGATCTTCGGATAAAACTGTCTACGAACGCCTGCGACGTCTCGTCAGGTCACAAATACTTAATCACAAAAACTTGGAATGGCAGACAAAATTAGAACTCGCGAATAGTAGTAACGATTTCGAAAACCTCCACAAATTACCTAAAGAATTATTTCCAGCATTTCGTTCAATCCAGGAGATATGTACACCGAATGGTACTTGTTTTTCTGCACGTAGCAAAGCGGATGCTATCGCTAGTCACTTAGCTACAAGATTTAAAGACCATGAGGATGTTCAAGATTCCGTTTTTACTTCAAGGGTTAATGAATGGTATGAGGCAGAATTTCCTAATATGGGCGGCAGCGATACGTCTTTATTAGGATTTACAACCAGTAAACATATTCAATCTTTAATTCAGGATAGTAAGAATGGGAAATCTGCTGGTATTGACGATATTCAAATTGATTTTTTCAAAATTCTCGACCGGAAACCAATCGCGTTGCTGACGAACATAGTCAATAAGTGCCTTCTTCTCAAACACTTCCCAGCACGATGGAAACACGCAGTCATTAAACCTGGTAAAAAAGGCACGAAAGATCCCAAATTTTCTAGTAGTTATCGGCCTATTTCACTATTACCCGCTATCTCCAAGGTGATGGAGAAAGTTATTAACGAACGTCTTACATCATACTTGACAAGACACAACATTTTGTCTAACGACCAGTTTGGTTTTAGACAAAAACATAATACCACACACGCAACTTTGCGTGTCACCGAATACGTAGCAAAAGCGCTCAATGCAAGACAACACTGTGCAGGTGCTTTCTTGGATGTTCAGGGAGCTTTCGATACTGTATGGCACCGTGGGCTGTTGTATAAGATGTACTTATTAAAGTTCCCATCCACTTTTATAAAGTTTATAGACAACTACATTAGCAACAGAACATTTACAGTCAGACTGGTAGAGAAGGTATACTCCAGTACATACAAGATATGTGCTGGTGTGCCACAGGGCAGTATCCTCTCTCCAATACTCTACAACATCTTTATTTCGGACCTCCCGGATCTAGGTAGAACCATCTGTAGGACTACGTATGCCGACGATCAATCCTACATATCTAGATCCAAAGATCTGCAACTTGGCGTTACTTACTTACAAAATGCGTTACATCGAGTCACCAGTTTCTGTACAAAATGGCGCATTAAAATTAATGCGTCAAAATGACAATGTATACTTTTCACTAGATCCACAAAGCTGTCGCACGTTGCTAACATTACAATATCACAAACAGGTTGCGATTGGCTCCCTAGGATACTTTACTTAGGGACGCTGTTTACTCGCACTCTCAATTTCAATCCTGAGATTGAGAGCCGTATAAACAAAGCGAACCAACGTATAGCTATCCTAAGACCGCTACTACATCAAAATTCAAAATTGAGCATACCGAACCGACTATTAATTTATAAAACATACATTAGGCCACTGATACTCTTCGACTCGTTGATATGGGGTCAATCGCCGAACTTTAAACACCTAGAAACCGTGCAGAATAAACTTTTACGCTCCATTGCGGGATGTGGTTGGTACATCCGTAATGCACGCATCAGACACGAATTACACATTTCTACACTGGCAGGTGTTACACACGCAAAGGTAATTTCCTTTTACAGATCTCTTCCAGCCAGCACAAACCTCCTGATACGAGAACTAGGATCCTACCAGGCAAGTGATTATACAGTAGTCAAAATGCCGCGTTCAATTATAGAACGCCCTACTGTTCCCGCTGACGCATCGATAGTCTTAAACTATTAGAAAATAATTCAATGACGATAAATTTATAATAGTTCTTCTGGACTTTTATAAGTTGGTCAGATTATTTCGACATTGATGCATACTGACTGTAACTGGATTTCCTATATCCACCATATTCGTCCCACGCTGTATTAGACATATATCAAAGTTACGTTTTATAACTTTATTCTGTGTACTTTTAAACATTTCTACATATAAATCACTTGTCAAAATTATGTCATTACAGATATTACGATATTCTTCAAATTGTACATGTAAGGTGTACAATTGGTTGCATATCCGATATTTGTAAGGCGTTTGTCAAATTTCGTTTATAAACACGCCCCTATACAGACTTCTTAGATTATTATTATGCTATATTATCGCGAAATGTCCGTTCGGTCCAAAGAATGGCGTTAAATTGTTTTTAAGCAGGTATGTCAACTAATCTTCTAATTTCTTTTCCATGTATTTTCCAAAGTTTACTATCGCAGGTTATATAGGGCGATTCCTTCCGGCACTGCATCTTTTACATAAATAGGCTTAACTTCTTTGGCGTGCAGGGGCTCTAAATGATGATAGCCTATATCGACCGTTCACATATGTTAGTTAGGTAGTTCCTCTGACTGATGCAGGTGTTCGTAACACCTTCGTAAGTATTATTGAAGATATTGACTCTAATAATACAACTAGAGTTCTAACAGCAAACGGATATACAGAACCAATAAATTTGAACAGCGGAATAAAACAGGGTTGCCCAATTAGTGGATTATTATTAACCATAGCGATTGATCCTATAATACGTCAGCTACAAGGCTCAAATCTTGAGCATAGGGTCATTGCATACGCAGACGACATCATCCTTATTGGTAACAACAACATTCAGTTGCAGGAACTTATTGACAAAACAAGCATGCTAGCAAAACGTGTAGGGCTCCTTATGAACCCTAAGAAATGTTTTGCTATGCAATTTAATGCCTCTAATTCTCCACCTTGTTTTAATATCAACAATACTAACATACAAAACTTGAAAGAGGATGACATTGAGAGATCGTTAGGCGCCCCTGTTGCCTTTAATATAATACCACGAAACGCTGACACTAAAGCCATCGCTACTATTGGACAGAATATAATGTCATGTAAACTTGCGCCATGGCAACGCATTAATGCCCTCAAAACGTTCATGTACCCTGCATGCAACTTTGTAATGCGAGTTGGTTCTTCCACCAAGACCATGTGGGAACAATTAGATAATAAGATGAGGCCACTTATCAAAAAGACACTATATATTCCACAAGAAACATCCTCCAACTATCTATATGGCTTCTCGAGACAGGGTTGTATTGGAATTCCGAACACAGCTACGGATAGTGACATATCTCTTATTGATAACGCATATAAGCTTCTAACATCTAAAGACACAATCACTTCCGACTTAGCCATGAAGGAACTTAATGAGACTTATACTAGCAGACTTCGCGCCCCACCTTCTAATAAAGACAAAGGTAACAATCTCTCAGGTGAGATAGAAGGAATATTTAGGGCACCTGCAACATCAACATCTAACACCTGGACAAGAGCTAGAATGGCATCAAGACGCATCACAGTAAGATGGAATTTTACAACGGAAGGTGTTTCTCTAAACCACGATGAAACTTAAATTAGAGAACCCCAACGCTGTAACACAATGAAAATACTTAGACCCATATATAGGAAGAAGAACACAAAAACTTTGCACAAACTGAAAGGCCAAGGTAAAGTGATGCAATGTGTGTCAAAACACCAAGCCAGTTTACATTTTATAAACGACGCACAGTACACCAGGTTCGTAGAGTGGCACTTCATCCACAAAGCGCCTAAGCACCTAAACCTCGTAAAATTATATGGAGCGATGCCGTGGTTAAAGGAGCACAAACAGCTATGCCGCGTATGCAAGAAGGCAAAGGAAACATTAGGCCACATTTTAAATGGTTGTCTAGAAAAATATGGCCCAATTTATACAGAACGACACTTTGTTAAGCGTATTAAGAACGCAGCACTGGGACGCAACTTCACTATAAAGTCCGAAAACCAAAGTCTAGGTTCTCAAAACCTTCGACCAGACCTTGTGTTATTTAAGGGTGATTCATGTTTCATAATTGATGTCACCATTCCATTCGAGAATAAATATGAAGCAATGGAAAATACCCGCCTTAACAAACTGGAAAAATATGAAGCCATACGCCTGGAATTGTCCGACCGTTTTCAAAGTGTCTAAATTGTACCACTATTAATTACCTCTTTGGGATCTTGGGCCCCAGTAATTAGAATTTCCTTAAGGCACTCTGCACTAAGTCATATGCAAAGACCTTAAGAAAACTGGCAGTATCTGAGATAATTATGTATTCTCGTAGCATATACATCTGGCATATAACGGGAAACAGGCAAACCATCCCTATCTTTGGAAATAATGCCCAATAAAACTCAATACGACAACTACTAGAACATACCCTACAAGGCCCATCTATGATACACAGAAAAGCTTCTGTTAAACCATGGCAACTCCTACAATATTCTGCTTCTGCATATTCTTCAAGACTCTCCTATACCACATCCAGAACTTCCAGAACTTCGCATCTCGGGAACAGCTCTACCACCACTGAATCCCTCAATGAACACCTATTAAACACATATAAATGAAATACTTTAAAAATTATACAATGTATCTAAATATCTTAAGCACATTCAATGAGATACAATTTAATTTTTAAGTTTAGAAATTTTTTCTGAGACATGTATATAGTGAATCTCGAGAATATATAATTTTACTCTACTTATCAGCTTTTCAACGAAAGTCCTACTTCGGTAGGACCGGTAGTTAAAGTTGGTCAGTATCGATCGATTCTACTGCTTGTACATCTTGACTCAGAGGTTACTAGGAGTACTTGTAGTGTACGTACTACACTTGCAGACCAGGACTAGGACATAATGAGCCGAAGAAGACTACGAAGCTCTAGTAGAAGCAGCAGCAGCAGTGAAGGAAGGTCACCAACCCCCAGCCGTGAAACAGACGTTGTAGAGTATCCCCTAGATGAGATAGCCGCAGACTCTGGGAGGAAAAACCAAGGAGTAAGGAGAGAAAGGTAACTCTACCTGATGTTCCCGCTTTCGACGACCTTCTTCTGCACGGAAACCAATTGTAGCAGCTCCTTTGTCTCCAATGGATCATGGACGGTAACAAAGATGGCCCTAACTCGTCATCTGAAGGAGGAACACGGCATATCGAACATCACTTCCATCCACGCGAGTCGGGATTGCCTGCAGCGTCTATCGGCTAGACCATCTAGCCACAAATGCAGCGCAACAACCAAAACAGTCCACGACACGATACTCCACCCCTTCGCCTGCCAAGATTGCACTGCGACGTTCCCATCAGTTCAGGGACTAAGAAACCACAATTCTGTGCACTCGCTCGAGCGCACTAGACAGGTGGTCAATGGTACTAACACTCTGCCAACCCCTGAAACGCAATCAGCAGCCAGAAGGAGGCAGAAAGGGAGATGGCAGATGGAGCTGACGGACAAATTCTCTGAAGATGAAGTGATGAAGAAACTACGGCGCTTCGAGAACTCTGCACAAAGGAGTGATAGGTTAACCTACTCTTACTGGAGAGGAGCAGACAGAGGCTGCAAAGTGGTTACGAAGATCCTCAACGCGTGTCTTCATTTCAAGAGAATCCCATCAGCCTGGAAATCCTCCTACATAATTCTTATACACAAGAAAGGACCCACCGAAAACATCCAGAACTGGAGGCTGATAGCCATTACTAGAACTATATACAAACTGTATACAGGTTGTCTGGCGGCACGTTTAACACCCTGGCTGATTAGAAACAATGTCCTCAGCCCGTGCCAAAAAGGGTTTCTCCCCCATGACGGTGTCTTCGAGAACAATTTTATTTTACAACAACGCATATACGATGCTAGAACCAAGAAGAAAAACATATGTATTGCCTGGCTGGATTTTGAAAACGCCTTTGGATCAATCCCGCACGAGGCTATCTACAAGGCTGTCCTGAATGCAGGAGCTGGAAGAGAATTTGGAGATATCGTGAGAGAGATGTACAGCCAAAATTCCACCACCATTCGCACTGCAGACGGGATAGTTGAGGACATAGAAGTCGGCAGGGGAATACGGCAAGGTTGTCTAATAAGTGGAATTCTCTTTAACCTCGCCATTGACTCCTTCATAAGGGACGTTTAAGGACCAGAAGTAAATGAACACAACGCGCTGGCCTACGCAGATGACGTGGTGATCCTCGGGAAATCACCTGCAGCGGTCTGTAGCGGCTTGTACTAAGGCAACCAGGATAGGCCTTAAGATCCGGCCAATGAAATGTATGTGGCCTTGGATGCCAGCCAGTCGCCAAGTCGCGCTCAGGGATACGGACATTTGCATCAATGAAGAACCCATCTATCTACTGCTTAAGGGAAGGGGAAATGCAGAAGTCGCTTGGAGCTCGAGTAGGCTACCGTATTGTTCCAAAATTAGAAGAAATGATAAACAAAGGGAAGAAAATCATGCGCTCAAATCTTGCACCGTAGCAGAGAAACAACGCTTTGAAATCCTTTGTCGATTCAATGCCTAATTTTTCTATGCGGACAAATGCCTTCCGAAAGCAGGATTACGAGCAACAGCATGCGAGCTGAGATTAAGAAGACGCTCTACCTTCCATATAACGCAACTAATTATTATATCTACGGAGAGAGAAGAGCCGGCTGCATCGGAATCCCCAACGCTGCTGTCGATAGCGACTTTTCGCTGATCGACAACGCTTTCAATCTGTTGACATCAAGAGACGAAATAGTTCGGACATCGGCAAGACAGCAGCCAGAGGACACAGTACACACCCGGGAGAAGATGCTACTAACTCCACAACATCTGGCGGAATTTCTTTCAGGGAAGGAGAGCGAGCACTACATCAGCAGAGCATCAACATCTAAGAACTCCTGGTCATCAGCCAATGGGCCTTCGAAACGAATGGCGAAGTTCATCTCTTAACAAAAAACCACTTAGAAATGGGAGAGGACAGTCGTCACTCAGTTTTGAAGAAGCTCAGAGGAGAATGGCGCAAGGAACAAGCTAAATCGCTGGTGAGAAAACGGTCACAGGGGAAGGTAGCAGAATGTGTTCGTCTACACAAAGCTAGTCACAATTTTATCTCCAAGGGGGAGGGAGTATACTAGCTTTGCAACGTAGAAATTCATTCGCTCTGCACGCCTTAATCTGCTGCCGCTGTATGGAACTGTGAGGCCACGTATACGAGAAGAAGAAGCTACCTGCAGAAGATGCGGATCAATCAGGGAAACTCTTCCACACGTACTAAACCACTGCTTTACGTCGTACGGCAGAGAGTACACTGCTAGACATAAAGCAGTTGTTAACAGATTACGTGAAACAGCTGGAAGAAGATTTACAGTAATGAGGGAGAACCAGACCATCGGCACATCAAACCTGAGACCTGATCTCGTGATGTTTCATGGAGAAAGGTGCTTTATCATTGATGTGACGATCCCATTTGATAACAGGATAGCTGCGTTCAACGAAGCCCGCAGACTAAAGATTGAAAAGTACGAGGGCATCCGCCAAGAACTTCTCGCAAGATTCCAGAAAGTTGAAGTCATCCCTTCGTGATTGGATCACTAGGAAGCTGGGACCCCAGAAATGATAGCTTTCTATCAATAATTTTTTTTTTTTTTTTTAATTTATTTAGGCTTTGGCTTATTCAGCCTTCTTGCCATTGGTTTTATTTGTAAAATTATATAAAAATTTACATATAAATTATAATTATTCTAATAAATATAAATAAATTGATTCTTTTAAAAAATTAAACTTAAAATTAAATACATACTAAATAAAATATTTTAACTTAAATTACACTTCTATATTATTTTCTATCACAAAGTTAGTTACTATTTCCGCCGTTGCTTCACTTGTCATTAAACAGGACATGTTGACTGGGAACTGTGCTACATTACATAATTCATTTAAAAGTCTATCCATTTTTAATGCTAAAAGATGACACCCTAGAATTATATGGTCCAAAAAACCTTCTTCTCCACATCTTCAATTTAGTGTGTCTTTTATATTTATTTTGTATAGATGAGCTGGACATCTAGAATGCCCAGATTTCATTCGACAATTTGTTGAAATATATCTTCGTGAATGATTTTTATTAAACCATGTGGTTGTTGGAATTTTGTGATTCGCTGCAAAAAAAAATTTTCTAGTACTTTGACTTTTCTCATTATATATATTCTGCCATTCTGCCATACAATTTTCTTTAATTATTTTTTTGGAATCATTTATTGACCAATTTATTTCGATTATTTCCCCATCTACACAAGCTTCTTTGGCAAGTTTGTCAGCCATTTCATTCCCTTTTATGCCTACATGTCCAGGAATCCAAATAAGTTTAACATTGATATCACTTTCTTCCATTTTTAAAAGATATTCTTTAATTGAACATATTTTGTTATTATTATTGTTTTTGAATTTATTGTTATTTAAAGATACACAAACACTACGAGAATCAGTGAAGATTAATATATTTTTATTGTCAGTTTTTTGTATTATTTCTAGTAATTTTATTATTGCTGTTATTTCTGTATTATAAGAATTTGTGATATTGTTAAGTTTGTATTTGTACTGTTGATCTGTATTATAATTGAAAATGCCAATTCCTCCAGTTTTAGAGTTTTTTTCGAATGAACCATCGGTAAACCATATACTCCAGTTTATATCATCTTTTGTTATATATTTCATATATATTTGATAAGTTATTTCCTTACTTTCATTCTTCTTGAACAAATTTATTTCTGTATGTATTGTTGTCATGCTTATTTCTAATGGAAATTTAAAAAAAGGTATAGTGTTATGTATCTCTAAGTTTAAGTTATTATATCTATCAAAACTAGTTAAAAGTGCCGGTTTTTTATGAGTTGTCCAATATGGTTTATTATAAAGAACATATAGTTTAGATAATCTTGTATTTAAGGGGCCGCATGGGTTATGTCTGTTTTTACAAAAGAAACTGTCTGATATTTGTTGTATTCTGATATTTACCGGAGGAATATTAGTTTGATAGTTGAGAATTTGGATTGGTGTTGAAACCATCGCACCTAATATTATTCTTAAACATTTGTTTTGTATAATTTCAATTTTTTTTAATCTTGAGTTATTTGCGGTGCAGATCATAGTACTAGAATAGTCAATATGCGGTCTAACAATAGCTTTATATATTTTTATTAAGGTTGTTGGGTGTGCGCCCCATTTGTATCCTGCTATACATCGCATCAAATTTAAGCCTTTTTGACATTTGTTAATAATATGTGCAATTTCTTTCGCCCAAGTGCTTTTCGTATCAAAGAATATACCCAGAAATTTGGTATTTGAACTAACAGTTATATTTTTATTTCTGATGGTTATTTTTGGACTGCAGTTTATTCTATGCCTTGTAAATATAACTATTTTACTTTTTTCTGACGATATATTTAATTTGATTTCCTTTAGTAAAATATCTAGTTTTCTTAATTTTGATTGTAATCTGTTTTGAGCTATATCTTGCGTATGACCCATACTATAAATAACCATGTAATCTGCATACATCAGTACTGTTGTGTTGTTATCTGATAGTGTTGTTAAGTTTTCTGTGTATATGTTAAATAATAAGGGAGATAATATTGAGCCTTGTGGAATTCCGTGATTACATAGTATAGGACCAGTTAACTTATTATTGTATCTAACTGTTATTTCTCGATTTTGGAAGTAGTTTATAATCCAGTTGGATATTTTAGAAGATATACCTATGTTTTCTACTTTTTCTTTTAATATTTTAAGATTAACATTGTCATAAGCAGCTTCAATGTCAATGAAAGCAGCTATCATATAATGATTTTTACTACATGTTCTTTGTATATCGATATTCGATATGTTTAAGTTATGCTGCGTACTTCTTGTTTTTCTAAAAGCAAATTGTAACTCAGGTAATCTTTTATGATGTTCGAGATACCATTCCACTTTGTTTTTGATGATTGATTCCATAGTTTTGCCCATACATGATAGTAAAGTAATTGGTCTGAATGATTCTTCTTTGTTTGGATCTTTTCCTGGTTTTAATATAGAAACAACGATATGTTTTTTTCAGTCTAATGGTATATCAGCAGTGTTTAATGACAGATTATATATTTGTGTAAGATGATTTATTGCATTGTCAGGTAAGTTTTGTATCATTTTGTAATTTATTCTATCAAATCCTGTGCTACTGTTTTTATTATGATTTAACGCGAAATTTACTTCATTTATATTTATGTTATTATCTAGGAAATTATCTGTTATGGTGGTGGTGGTAGTAATATTTAAATTATTGTTCTGTGGAAATTTTTTTTTAATGAATTCTTCTATTAAATTTTCATTATCACTTATCCTTTTAGTACTATAGCTTTTATTGTTAATTTTTCTTATATTATTCCAGACAATGTTGGTTGTTGTGTTTGGGTTTAAATTCTCGCAGAAATCCTGCCATTCTATTTTTTTCCTGGCTCTAAAATATCGTCTGGTTTTAGCTTGATGTTTTTTATAATTTAAATAATTCGCCATTGTCATGTTTTTATTAAAAATAGTTAGTGCTAATTTTCTTTGAGCTATCATTTTATTGCACTCTGTGTCCCACCAAGACGGTTTTATTTTATTAGGAGTTATATTATACAATCTGGTAGATGGAATATGTATGTCTGCCGAATTATTAATAACATCTCTAAATTGGTTGTATTTGATTTCAACATCATGGGGATTACTTGTGATTCCATTTGTGATAAGGTTTGAAATTCTGCTTTCTATTTCAAGGCTATATTTCTCCCAATCTGCTTTTCGGAATTTTCTCCTCGTTAAATATTCTGATGGACGGTAACGGTCTTTATTATTGTCATTTAGACAGAAAAAAATTGGGTAGTGATCACTACCTAAGCTATCTGCAGGAACTTGCCACGAAGTAATTTGTTGTGCTAACGTCATAGATACCAATGTGAGATCCAATATACTGTCCCTTGTACTGAGATTGCTTACTCTAGTTGGTTTATCATCGTTGATAATATTTAGATTTTCGTTTTCTATGAATTCTAACAATTCGTTACCTTCATACTGACTACCTGGACAGTTTATATCCCAAGCAAGATTAGTCGCATTGAAATCTCCAGCCAGTATAACAGGAACAGCTATTTGTTGTTTTATCTGTGACCAGTTTGAATTAGATAGTTTATGATTCGGTTTAGCATAGATTGATAAAATATATATTACCTCAGTTTCGTTATGTGTTATAATTATTCCAGCTATTTCGACCGAATTAAATGGGTTATTTAGCATTACTCGTTTATATTTTATAGATTTATGTATCAAGATAGCAACACCCCCGTGGGGATTATAGTTTGTATTCTGTATCCAGTTGAATAATAAATAATTCAGTAAAATAGCCTTTGATGTTGAAATTGTGATTTTTTGTTAAAAACGTTTCTGAAAGTATGCATATATGTATGTTATGCTTCTGTAGCATATGTTGTAATTCCTCTTTAATATATCTGACTCCTCTACAGTTCCATTGAATAAAATTTATCATTTTAACTGTTTTAATTAATTATTGATTTTTATATCTGACCTTGGTCTTGTTGTTGGATTTATTTATATATTTTATTTTATTTTTTTTTCTTTATGTTTATATAATTAATGTTGATTTAATATTTTAGTAAATTTATTAAACGATTAGGTTTAGTGAATATATTTTTATTAAAAAAAAAAAAATAAACTTAATTTATATATCGATGTTTTCTTACGAGTTTGGCCATTGTACACTAGATATTTGTTTCTTGTAGCTTCTAAGAGATTGGGATGTAATATTTGGGTCTTTGTTTGTATCTTTAATTTTGTCATCATTATTTTTATTATATATTGATGTATAGCAGGTATCATTATCATTGTTTTCCATTGTAATATCAGGTTTCTCTTGGTTGATTTGCTTTCTGTTTTTTCCTTGATTAATTTTCTTAAGGTATGTGTCGCTTTTTTCATTGTTAGGTTTCTTTTCTTCTCTTCTTCTTTTTGGAATTGGTTCTTTAGTTGATGTCGTAGGTTGTGGTTGACTGTAAGATCTTTGTAATGAGTTACCTGTATTTGATTTATTTACTCTGGTATTAGTTCTTCTGGTTAAAGGGTTTGGTTTGTATGTTGGTATTATGTTGATACTATTGTATTTATTTGTGATATTGGGAAAAGTCTCATTGTAGTTTAGAGCTTCAAAAGAGTTTTGAGTTCTTACTGAGTATAAATAGTCTGTATTTTTTTCTGTTAATTCTAATTTTGCTTCATAAAAACTGAGATTGTGTTGGGCCATGAGATCTTTTATCTTGATTTGTCTTTTATTTTCAGGACATTCATTGTCTGTAGCCTCGTGGTTAAGTTTACAATTTATGCATGTCGGGTTAGGAGATGTGCATGCAGTACGTAAATGATCTTCACTTCCGCAGAATTTACATTTTGCTACGTTTGCTCTACATTTTGTGGCTGCATGTCCAAATTTAAAACAATTATAACATTGTATCGTCTGTTGTACAAATGGTTCACATGCTCGTCTCACTCTCCACATGTAAACATAAGCAGGAATTGCAAGTCCTTCAAAGAATAGTTTTACTGTTGTACTAGGTTCATATTTTATAGCTCCGTCAACTCTTATTTTTCGATTTAGCCTTTGCACTCTCGTTACTTTAAAAGGTGGACACTCTATTTTATTTAAAATTGTTTCTTCCGTATATTCTATATCAACACCTTTTATAATAGCTACTTTTGTGCACCAGTAAAATGGGATAAACGCTTCATACCCATTGTTTTTCAGCAATGTTGATTTGGTAATTTCGTTAGCTAGTATTGCATTAGCACACTTTTTTAATTTCTATTATATTAGATTTATTGCTAATTTTACAAATTATTTCTGCTAATTTAAGAGAACTAAAAAATGTATTATTAACTATTATTTTTAACTATGATTACTTTATACGAGTCATATTTTGTTTCTGTGTTGTATAAATTATTATATATTTTTTTAACATTGTCACTATTGTTATTTAAGTTTTCTGTTATATCACTGGATGTTTTATCTGTAGGAAATGATTTGTTAGTCACAGAGTTGTTTTTATTGTTCGGATTTTTATCGGGAGGTTCAGCCTCCATATCCATATTGTTAATTAACCAGTGATAATTAAATAGAAGTTACTTCACTTCTTAGTAATATCACTTAATAATAATATAAATTATAATTTAAATACAAATAAATCACGAAAAAAAATATTATAATTTGCAAAAAAAAAGATCACTATTTATTTTATTGTTTTGTTTATTGTAAACACGTGCGCTCACCAAGGAGACTCGATGTAAACTGTATCAATAATTTGCTCGAAAGGATTCGCAAACAAGTTTAGAAAGCTGGCGATTGCTGATGTGATGCTGGCTTCAAGAAACATGTACGCCAGCCATGTTGGGGACAACAGAGTTGTGATAAACAACTCTGCTACATAAACTTCTCTTCAGCAGTGTGTGTTACAGACGCTAATAAGTGCTGTGATAAGTGATGTGTGTGATTTATTTCACAGAACTTTAATGAACTACTTATAAACATTTTACAGACTCTTTTAAAAATATGATATATTTAACATTGTTTTGTATTACCTTGTTTATTCTTAAGTCTATTTAACATTATTGACCTGTAATTTTAAATGTACTTTTTCATATCTAAATAAATGTATTATCAGTAGTGTAGAGGGCGCTTGAAGAGATCAGACGTAGTTCACGTCGCTCTGCACATTAAAGTTATTTAAAAATCAAAGTGCACTGATAATAATATATATTTGCAGTTGCTTGTTGCAGGAAGTCCAGATCTGCAGAATAACACTTTTCCGGAGGACCTGGGAAGAAAATTGTAAGAGATACGGGCCAAGGAAAATCGTCATCAGATATCTGCAATAATGTCCGGTTTAATCATGTAAGTTGTTCCCCATCGTATAAATTTAACATTTACCTTTTTAGCTAGCGACAGCTGTGTTTTGTCCCCCCGTTACTTATATTACGTATATAGTGTGATTTTGCATTGATTGACAATGCGTTTAAATTACTGTCTTCCGCTGATACCGAAATCTCTATCATTGCCAAGGATCTACTTACTGCTACCATAGAAAAAAGACTTAAGGGAGGGGATAGGGTTTCCACTTTCGAAAAATCCAATTTTTTTTTCTTATCTTATTGTTTAACATTTCAAGAATATGTCCTTAAAATTTTAAGCCGATCTAAGCAATATTCTTGAAGTTATTGTCTTTTTAATCTCCTGGCCTTTAACGCTATAACTCTAACAGCAGCGGGCATTCGGGATAGCAGTGCAGCTGTCGACGCGTTTTTCTCAAAACTACTTTTTCAAAGTCCGTGTTCACTGCCATTTAAAAACTCATTGACCGATTCATTTCTACATATAAAATACCTCCCCCCAACGTTTAGATAAAAAAATTTTTTTTACATTAAGGATGTTTTCCTTATACGTGACTTCCCACCCACAAAATTGCGAAATTTTTCGTGGAAAATAACAGTTCACACTTTAGATGGCCGCCAAAAAAAATTTAAATAAAAAAAAATTATCAGAGAACGTTGGGAGAAAAATTTGATTATAATTTAACTAAATTTTAATAGTTTTTCATTTTGAGATAATTTCCGGCCGAGTTACAGTGAACACCGCAAATTGTCTATTTTCCCAAAACCTTCGGAGAAAGCTCTGTTACCGGCTTATGCTTCAATATTGCTACATGATAAAATTATACAACATAGTCAAAAGTATGCTCAATAATGTACAAAAGGTTCGAATAAAATTGCTCAATCTATACTTAAGAAAAAAAATCGCAAAAAAAATTTTTTTTTTACGCTGAAATCCTAGCCCCTCCCTAAAAGATAACCAACAAATATTGAGGGGGTTTTTAGAGCGCCAGATACGAGCACTGCTAACCACTTTACTCGAGCAAGAGCAGCATCACGTCGAACGTGCGTTGCATGGAGTTTCGATGACAGTACCCTATCAATCTCGACACATAAACACAACATAAAAGAGATTGACAGGCAAACTGTTATGAAAAAGCTCCATGCTGAGGAGCAAAACAAGTATGCAGCTAAGCTGGTGCAAAAACCGGATTAAGAAAAGGCTATGGAGTGCGTTGCTGCACACCCTGTAAGCTCCCATTTCTTAAGAAATGGGAAATTCATGCGATTTGCAGAGTAGAGCTTTATTCACAAAGCGCGACTCAACCTGTGCAATCTTAATGGCCGTTTCTATAAAACCGGTAACACTAAATGCAGAAGATGTGAAAACCCCTATGAAACTCTCCCGCACGTGCTATGTCATACTCGCAAGCATACACTGCAAGACATAACACGTTCGATCAGAGGATCAAAAACGCCGCGACCCCGAAATTTACCGTCATTGCTGAAAACACGCAAATAGGTGAACAAAGACTCAAACCCGATCTAATATTTGTTAGAGGCGAGACTTGCTACATTGTGGATGTCACAATCCCGTTCGAAAACCGGCGGGAAGCACTGGAAATCGCGAAAAATGAGAAAAGACGGAAATATGAGCGATTACGTTTGGAATTACGGTAATTGGAACCTTGGGATCGTAGGATCTAAACAACGATGACTTCTTGAAAAAAATATGCTTGAAGTCATACGCTAGCTCGTTGCGTAAGTTAGCGGTGGGTGACATCATACGTCCCTCACGTAACATATATGTTTGGCATCTCACGGGACACCGACAGGAATAGCCTGTGGTCCCATAATATTTCCTTTATAATTTAGTATAACGCCTCTTCCCTATTAAAGTTATGTAGCCTGTCAAACGTTGTAACATTATACACGTCAATCCTGTCATTTTAATACTTGACTCGTCAGTAAGTTATTCTTTATGTAACTCATATGTGTTGTCATAATTTATTATGTGCATGTCTTTCTTTTAAAGTTGTACTTAGTTAGTAATTTATTGATGTTTCGTTTTTTAACTTGTTCATTTTTAACCTTTTTTATTATATGATGTTACAACTTTTTTAATGTGATTTATGTTTAGTTTATATTAGATACCTCTTCTCGCTGTGTACATTGGCAATTTCCCGCCGATAGAGGTTGTGTTGTCCCGTAATCAACTTAGAATAGATTTAGTACTGTCATTGCACAGATTTTAAGTAGTATTGTAGATGAGTTACAGTTTGATCGTGCTGCAGTGAGGACGGGTTCCGAGAATCGCTTGCAGATTTAAAATTGTTGCTATTGTTCAGTAAAAAACAAAAGGTTCAGTTTTTTGATGTGGGATTTGTTATTTCTAGTGAAAAGAAATAGTTTCATAAGAAGTTATTTACATAAAATAACAAAAATGCCTGGGGGAATGAAGACGAGGAGGGAGCAGGATGAGAAGAAGGAGGACGGAACAGATGAAAAAATTAAAAGGATGATTCAAACAGAAAAAGAAATGCAAGAAGAAATGAAGGAAATGAGGGAAAGATTAAAAAAGATGGAAGAAGAATTCAAGAGATTCATCGAAGAATCGCGCAAGGAAAGGGAAGATCTTATGAGGAGGTTGGAAAAAGAGAAGGAAGAGGAAAAAGAAGAAAAGAAAGAAGAAGAAAAGAAAAAGGAGGAAACAGAGAAAGAAGTTAGAGAAAAGGTGGAGGAGCTGGAAAAAGAACAGGAAATGGCCAGGAAGCGCGAGAAGAGGGAGAACATAGTTATAAGGGGTGTAAAAACAAGCAAAATGGGCGCGGAACTGAGGAAAGAAGTGGAAGAGTGGATACTAAAAGAATTGAAGGAAGAAGTAAGAATAACAAAAGCGTTCACGGTGGGAAAAGAAAAGGGAATAGTGATAGCGAGATGTGAGGGGGAAGAAAAGAAGACAAATATAATGGAAAAAAAAGTACACTGAGGGGCACGGATGTGTACATAGAGGACGACTTGACGTACAAGGAGAGAGAGGTGCAGTGGCAATTGAGACAATGGGCAAAAAAGAAAAGAGAGGAGGGGAAAAAGGATGTGAAGGTCGGGTACAAAAAAGTATGGTGTAAAGGAACGCAGTATATATGGAATGAAAAAAACAAAGAACTGGAAAAGGGGGAATTTCGAAAAAATGGTGAAGGAGTTGGGGGAAAGTAAAGAGAGGGGTAAAAGTGGGAGAGAGGAAAGAAGAGAAATAAAAAAGAGGATAAAGATAGGTTTCTGGAACGTGGCGGGTATAAAAAGAAAAGATAAGGATTTCTGGAGATACATCAAAGGTTGGGATGTGATTGGGATGGTGGAAACATGGCTGAAAGTTGAAGAGATGGAAGAAAGGAGAATCAAGTAAAGAAGACTTCAAGAAGAAGCAAAGGGAGTATACCGAAAGGATAAAAGATAAAAAGAATGAGTTCAAAATAGGAATAGAAAAAGAAATTAGAGATATAACAACGGAGAGGCAGGCATGGGATTACATAAATAGGGAGAAAAAGCCAAGGAAAGAGCCAAGCAAGGAAATAAAAATGGAAGAGTGAACGAAACACTTTATGGGAGTACTAGGAGGAAAGAAAAGAAACGAGAAAACAAAGAAAGGGATAAAAGAGAAGGAGAAAGAAAACGATATAAAATTAGGTGAAATAAAAACACAGATTCAAAAACTCAAGGAAAAGAAAGCACCAGGTAGAGATGGACTAAAGAACGAGGCGTGGAAAGCTGGGCAAGAAAGGATAGAGAAAGGATTACTGACAGCGATGAACAAGATATGGAAAGGAGGAAACCTGCCAGACAGCTGGAGAGAAGGGGTAATAACGCCGATATATAAAAAGGGAAATAGACATGAAGCCAAAAATTACAGGGGTATCACACTACTGAACACAGGGTACAGGATTTATGCAGGGATTGTGAGAGAAAGACTGGAAGAAGAGGTAAAAGTAAAAGAAATACTTCCCGAGACACAAGCAGGCTTTAGAAAAGGACGAGGGACTTTAGACAATATATACGCACTGAACCATTTAGTTGAAAAAGAGCTAAGTGAAAAAGGAGGACAGATATATGCAATGTTCATCGACCTTAAAGCGCCGTTTGACATGGTCGACAGACAGAAATTGTGGAAGTACATGAGAAAGAAAAAAATAGATGAGGACATAATGGAATGTATTGAAGAAATTTACGAAGAAACAAAAATGAGAATAAGAGTTGGGGGTGAAGAATCAGAAGAATTCTGGACAGACAAGGGGTTGAGGCAAGGTTTGTTTTAAGTTTAGTTTTAAATTTGGAATGTATATAGGAATGAAATGTATTAGAAATATAATACTGTAGATTGTAAAGCCGAAAGGCATACACAATTAATATATAAATAAGTAGTATTAGTTGCATGATTTGGATTTCCATTAGTTTTAGAAAATATTTAATTTTATAAATAAAAAATTAAAAAATTGTACAGATTTAAATTTAACGGATAATTATATTAAAAATGAAAAAATTATAAAAGTCAAATCAAGAAAATTCTATTCACATAGAATTAGTTCAACACCAAATATTTCGTTGTCTTCTAATTCAAACATATCGTCACCTAATATTTCTATTTCTCAATCTGAACAATCAGATTCATTTTCAAGAATTAATTCCTTATCAGAGACTGTTGTAAAGGCAAATTTGAAGTTAAATAAAAGTGTTAATAAACATAGTATTTCACCGAACATACGTAGTACTGCAATAAATGATGATAAACTGAGTTCAATAGTATCAGATTAACCAAAAAGGATAATCACAAGTAATAATTCAGGTGACTTATTCTCTGGTAATAATTCAGGTAATACTTTAATGTCGTATGCGGAAGTAGTAAAATTAATTGGTAGTATCTCTCTGTGTATGCGATCCAACAAACTGCCATCACTTAAGAAATCTCTTACATTTCTTAAGCATTTTCTTTAACAACAGTAATTCCCTGCCTGGCAAACGTGCTTCAAGGTATAGTTACTGATTGGCGAAGACTTTAAACACTGTTAGAAAAAAATCCGTCATTAATTTGCAACAATTTCTCTTTTAAAAATCCTTTTCCTATTACCATCATCAACACCTTTGCACAGAATGCCAAAGACAAGTACTTTAGTTGCCCCTGACCAATCAGAAGCTTCAATAAGTATTCCTACGATGATTTTTCCTGCTGAGGAAATTGGTAATGTTAAGGGTTCGCGAACTTTTTCCATTTCAGATCCCGAAGACAACAATAGTAAACCTCCACCAATTAACAAATAGCACAGATTCAAAGAAACTTTTCAAAACGAGAATTTTCACTAAAAAAGCAGTGATTAGCAAAGAAAAGACCTCCCTCATCTTAAAAAACAACACTTCTTCAACTCAATCCTCTTTTGAAACTTCCTCGTGTTTTACCAATGTCTCAAACCACTCACAGAAACGTAAGAAAGAACTTAATTCTTTTACGATTTTAAATGAAGATTCTTCTTTAACTAAAGTTAGCTCTTCCCCCAACACCGAGACTACACAAAGAAACAATTTGCAGAAATTAAAACGCCCTTTTTTACCATCAACTAGGACTATTAGCAAAGATTCAAACCAAACACTAAATATGATATATGATAAATATTATGATAGAAAATAATAAAGAATCATCTTCTTCAATAGAAAGCTCCTCCTCTACTTACTTTAAAATTAGTTTAATTAGTAAAAGGATTTCTAGTACACATTTAATTAATAGTAAAGACCCAAACCAAACAGAAACAATTAAGAAAACTCGAATAGATATGATAGAAAACAATGAAGATGTATATTCATCAATAGATAACTCCTCCTCCACCTCTTTAAACCACCTTAAAACTAATTTAATTAGTAAAAACTCTTTTGGTGCGCGTTCAGAACAAAACTCATTTGGTGCGCGTTCAGATCCTCTTGATTTTGGATGTCGTCCAGAACCATTTTATTTATCAAACACTTTAAAATTATCTAGAACAATAGTTTCGGAAAAACAAACTGTAATTATTTCTCCGCCAGTCTTTTCTCCTAGTTCACCAGAATCTTCTTCTTCAAATCAAAAGATTACATACCCTACGACTTATGCTGAAGCTGTAAAGTACAAAAAGCCATCAAAGTTTTGTAATAATTCCTTTCCACCTTATTTTAACTCTAATTTGTCAAATAATATTAAACCTTTCACTAATAGAATTAATTCTTTAAATAATAGATTAAATAAAAATGTAAAACCTTGTGCACCGTTTGAAAAAATTAATAGTGATAGTGTCTCGTGATCATTAGATAGTACTTTAATTTTTATGAATTCTTATTTACCTAATGATTTTCATCTTTTAGATTCTACATTAAATAATATCCTTTTTCCTAAGGATATATTAATTCGTGATCTTTTAGGTTGTCCTAAAATGTTATTCTCTAACACAACATTAAAAAGATCCTCTGAAAATTCAGATATCAAAGAAAGTGACATATTGAATGAAACAGAAACGGTGGAATTAAATGTCGTTAGCGATGCCAGCTGTGTTACTGCAAATCGTAGTAATACTAGGGATTTCGAACTTTCCATTAAAAATGTCAAATCACAGGTACTGAACAGTAATCAACTAAAGTACAATTCTTCAATTCCAGAAATAACATCTTCGCTTAAAAGTTTGTTTAAAGATTCGATTGAAATACTAAAAGATAATTCTGACATTATTAATGGCTCAGTTGTGAAAAAACTAAAAAGTACTTCGTAGTACGCCCGAGATGATCCTGTGAATTGTCTTCTGGAAGTTAGCACTTCTGTAGTCAATGTCAAATTACCAGAAGAAAACTTATCCCCACAAAGGGACAAGCATGCCCCTCTGAATAAATCAAAACAAAAGTTTGATATAATAGAGGATAAGGCGGTCAAGAACATTAAAATAGATTTGAATAATATAATCCAATAACTTGACCAAAGATTAAATAAACAAACTGAAGGAGAGAATAACATTAGGAAAAGAAAAAGGACGACCTGTTTCCCTATTTATTTAGTTAAGCCACATGAATCTTCAAGTGGAGTGAAAACTTCTACTGATGAGGTTCCTGTGAAAATAAGAAAACTGAATGAAGAGATTACTCCAATCCCTTCCACACCCAGACCCCCCACGATCCTCAACATTCCTTCCGATGATGTGCTGTCAATAGATACAGCGAAAAATAACATTGTCACTGATGTTTTGTCACAATCAGATGCTGGAGGGGTTGACTTGAAAGCAATAAATGTGATTAATAGTATCAGTGATAGTGTTATAACACAGAAAATCGCAAGAAGGAATTCAGAAGACAACAACAAGATGATTAGCCCTAATATATCTACTTCTGAGATTGTTGATTTTGATAATAATGATTATTCGAACTTAAACATTAGTAATTTGAATACAATTATTAGAATAGAACCAAAAGATACGGTAGATTCTCCTGAAACTCTATCAGAAATGAGTGTTGATGATTCTATAAAAGATCCAGACTTTATTAATAATACCTAATCATCTTCATCTTCTCTAGAAATAAATGCACTACATGAATTTAATCCGAGCAACATAACAATATTAAACTCAACTCTAATTGAGAACCACGAAGAACCTGGTGCAAATATCTTACTTAACAATCAACCAACAAGAGAAAATACGTCACTCACAATTTATTTTCCTACTCCTCAAGCAATGATTTGCCCAGAAAATGATTGTGACAAAATATTCAAATGTGTTGCATGGACAGCATCGAAACAAAATCTTAAAAGAAAATTACACATTAAAAATGTGATATTTTATTGTAATAACTGTAGAAAAGTTATGATTAACCAACCTTCATGGCATCTAGCAACTTGCCTAGCACCACAAACAAACAACAATAGACCAATAGACCAATTTCGCTTTAAATGTAAACTGTATTTGGACATATCTTTCTAAACAAGTGATAATAAACCATGAAAGAAATCACATTCTAGTTGATATGAAAAATAAGGCTAATCCACCGGAATCAAAAATAAGCCCTCCTGGCACAAGGCAGAGGAAACGAAGATATTTTGGACGTAATAGGAACAACAACATAATAAGTAACATCACAAATTCAACTTCTTCTATTACATCAACTTCAAACAATAATTTAATTGATCCAATAGAATTAAAGAGCGTAAGTACTGAACAAGATATTCCAACCATCTCAAATGTTACTGACAAAATAATTCCTTCTACACCACCTCAACGTCAAACTTCTTTAAATAATATTGCAACTTCTACACCAATGATTGAAACAATACCTATTCCAGTAAAGTCTCCAATAACAAACAATGTCAAACAATAACTACAGAAATAATTTCAACAACAACTCCTAATTTATCCCACAATAATGAAAGCACAAATAGTACTGAAAATTCTCAGATACTAAGTATTCACGCAGATGACTTGAATAATTCAGATATTGAAGATGAAACAGAGGTAGTAAATGATTTAATTCCTCGAATTCCTGATGAAATTAGAGATGATTCACCTCTTATTGCTTTTAAAGATCCATTAATTGCAATACTTAATAGCAATACTAATGCAACAAACTGGGAAAACTTTGAAAATCTACTAGTAAATGCTACAAATGAAGCGGGAAAAATTGTAAAATTACCTGAAAGAGATCCTAATTATGTAGCAGAACCATGTAGCTATGGTGATATTAATGATGCTAAATTTATTCAAAAACTTTACAAAAGGAATAGGAGACAAGCAATGCGTCTAATTATGGGTGAAGTAAGCACAACGTGTCAAATAAGTAAAGAAGATATTCATAGTCACTTCACCAAAACCTTAACACTTGTGAATTATCTGAATGATATTTATCCAACTATCAACGATGATACAAGAGATAAAGTTAATACTAGGAAATTTACACCACCAAAAGTTTCAATAAGACTAAGAAAATTTGAAAATTCTTCTCCAGGTGACGATCGACTCACATATCGCCATTGGAGAACAGTAGATCCAAGTTGTAAAATTCTAACAATGATTTTAAACTGCTGCTTGAAATATAAGAAAATTCTACTCCATGGAAAACAACGACAATTATTCTGATCCATAAAAAGGGCAGGGAAAATGAAATTAGCAAATGGAGGCCTATTGCTATTTGCAGAACAATTTATAAACTTTATACAGGACTGTTAACAACAAGACTATTAGATTGGATCTCCGAACATAATGTCTTGAGTTATTGTCAAAAAGGATTTTTACCATTCGTCGGAGTATTTGAAAACAACTTTATTTTACAAAATATCAATAAAAAAGCAAAAGTCTCAAAAGACAACAAAACTTGCATTGGATGGATTGATTTCGCTAATGCCTTCGGTTCAATTCCTCATCAAGCATTATTAAATGCATTATCAGCATCAGGGGCTGGTGAAACTTCCGTTAACATTATTAAAGACATTTGCTCAGATATTACAACTAAAGTATTACCTTTAAATGGCTACACAGAACCAATTAATCTTAACAGCGGCATTAAACAAGGATGTCCACTAAGCGGACTACTCTTCAATATCGCAATAGATCCCATTTATTCGTAAATTACAGGCAAATCATCTCGAACATAAAGTCATCGCATACGCAGACGACATCATTTTAATAGGAAAAGATGCAAATAATTTTCAAGAACGGATTAATGAAGCAAGTGAACTAGCGAATAGAGTTGAATTATTAATTAACCCAAAAAAATGCTTCTCTATGCAATTCAATGCTAATAATAATCAGGCCGTCTTTAAAATAAATAACGACAACATTAAATCTTTAAAAGAAGATGATATTGAGAAATCTCTGGGTGCCACAGTAGGTTTCAATATTATACCAAGAAATGCAGATACAAAGAAAATTGTAACTTTTGGACAAAACATTATGTCATACAAACTAGCTCCATTGCAAAGATTAAATGCACTGAAAACTTTCATGAATCCAGCATGTAACTTTTTAATGAGAGTAGGATCTTCAACTAAAACTGTGTGGGAAACCTTGGACAACAAAATAAGGCCTCTTATTAAAAAATCGCTTTACATTCCACAAGAAGCATCAGGAGAATGCTTATACGGTTATTCAAAATTGGGTTGTATTGATATACCTAACACAGCAACTGACAGTGATATCGCATTAATTGATAATGCATTTAAACTTTTAACTTCTAAAGATAGTATTATAGCAGATCTAGCTAATGAAGAACTCATAGAAACTTTTACAAAACGATATAAAGCCCCCTCCCATCTTTTGAAGACAAGGGCAATTACCTTTCTGGAAATAGTGAAGGTATCTTTAGAGCTCCGACAACATCTTTATCTAACAAATGGACACTAGCAAGAGTTACATCACAAAGGATTGTTGTAAACTGGAATTTTACATCAGAAGGTGAATGCTTACCCTAGTAGATATTTGTAAAGTACGCTTTATAGGCTGGTTGATATTGCAAATCTAAGACCAGACTTACCTGCCTCCACCCAGGACTTAGCTGAAATTTCGCAAAATCAACCGGAACTGGAAGGAAGCTTATAGATTACAACCTCATGTCCTCCGACGATTCCTTAACCTTCACAACAGTCCGACGTTCCTGAGAGTACTTCTAGCAACTCTCAAACGCTTCACTCTATGTTTGGCCAGCGGCTTACAGACATTATAGAAGCGCCAAACCAAAAAGAAGCTTGGCCAATCTTTGAGAAGCTGGTCCAGGAAATTACAGAAGAAATATCAAGAATGGTCAAACTGCCTGAATTAAACGACAACACATATACAGCCAAAGTACCGAATGTAGGTAACCCTGCACAGATACAGAGGCTGTATAAAAGGAACAGGAGAAGAGCGGTTTGAGCCATCAAGGGAGAAGTCGCCAGCAGGTGCCCTGTCGACTCTACTACCGTAAGGAACCACTTCTCAGAATCCCTAAGATCAACAGAGTACCCAAATGACATTTATGAAGACAAAGAAGTGGAAAGGATCCCAGAGCTGACGGATAAGTTCTCCAAAGAAGAAGTGATGAAGAAACTACGGCGTTTCGAGAACTCTGCACCAGGGAGCGATAGGTTAACATATTCTCACTGGAGGGAAGCGGACAGAGTCTGTAAAGTTGTTAAGAAGACCCCCAACGCCTGTCTTCATTTCAAGAGAATTCCATCAGCCTGGAAATCCTCTTACACGATACTTATACATAAAAAAACATCCTACTGAAGACATCCAGAACTGGAGGCCGATAGCCATTACAAGAACAGTATACAAACTGTATACAGGCTGTCTGGCGGCACGTTTAATACCCTGGCTAATAAGAAACAATGTCCTCAGCCCGTGCCAAAAAGGGTTTCTCGCCCACGGTGGTGTCTTCGAAATCAATTTTATATTACAACAAAGAATTTACGACGCAAGAACCAAGAAGAGGAACCTATGCATTGCCTGGCTGGATTTTGAAAACGCATTTGGATCCATCCCGCACGAGGTTATATACAAAGCTGTCCTGAATGCAGGAGCTGGAAGAGAATTTGGAGACATCGTGAGAGAGATGTACATCCAAAACTCCACCACCATTCGCACTGCAGACGGGACAGTTGAGGACATAGAAGTCGGAAGGAGAATACGAAAAGGTTGTCCACTAAGTGGTATTCTCTTTAACCTCGCCATTGACCCCATCATAAGAGACGTCCAAGTACTAGAAGTAAATGTACATAACGCGCTGGCCTACGCAGATGACGTGGTGATGCCCAGGTCATCGGCACCAACTGGTGTGCCAGGTCCGTGGCAGAGGTTTAGACCAACATTAATGCAGTTTGTACTAAGGCAGCCAGGATAGGCCTTAAGATCCGGCCAATGAATTGCAAGTGCTTCTGAATGCCAGCCAGTCGTCAAGTCGCGCTCACAGATGCTGACATCCGCATCAACGAGGAACCCATTTACTGCTTGAGAGAGGGGGAAATACAGAAGTCTCTTGGAGCCCCAGTAATCTTCTATATTGTTGCAAATCTACAAGAAGTGAAGGAAATGATAAACAAAGGAAAGAAAATCATGCGCTCTAATCTCGCACCGTGGCAGAGAGTGAATGCAATAAAATCCTTAATTTATCCAATGCTGAACTTTCCGATGTGGACAAATGCCTTCCGCAAGCAGGAATACGAACAACTGGACGACTGTATGCGAGCTGAGATCAAGAGAACGCTCTACCTACCTGACAACGCAACCAACTATTACATATACGGAGAGAGAAGATCTGGCTGCATCGGGATACCTAACGCTGCTGTTGTGAGCGACTTCTCGTTAATCGACAACGCTTTCAAGCTGTTGACATCGAGAGACGAGATAGTTCGGAAATCAGAAAGACAGCAGCTAGAGGACATAGTTCACACCCGAGTGAAGATGCTGCCAACTCCACAACATCTGGCGGAATATCTATCAGGGAAGGAGAGCGAGGACTATATAAGCAGAGCTACAACACCTAGGAACTCCTGGTCATCAGCCAGATCAGCATCGGAGCGACGGAATCTGCAATGGGCCTTCGAAACGAATGGCGATGTTTATCTCTTAACAAAAAACCACTTAGAAATGGGAGAGGATAATCGATACTTAGTTTTGAAGAAGCTCAGAGGAGAGTATCGCAAGGAGCAAGCTGAAGCGCTGGTGAGCAAACGATCACAGGGGAAGGTAGCAGAGTGCATTCGTCTACACAAAGCTAGTCATAATTTTATCTCCAAGAGGGAGTATACTAGCTTTGCAACATGGAAACTTATCCACTCTGCACGCCTGAATTTACTGCCGCTGTATGGAACTGTATGGCCACGTATACAGGAAAAGAAGCTACTTGTAGAAGATGTGGATCAATAAGGGAAACTCTTCCACACGTACTAAACCACTGCTTCACGTCGTACGGCAGAGAGTACACTGCTAGGCATGATGCAGTGGTTAACAGATTACGTGAAACAGCTGGAAGAATATTCTCAGTAATGAGCGAGAACCAGACCATCGGCACCTCAAACCTGAGACCTGATCTAGTGATGTATCATGGGGAAAGATGTCAATGATGTGACGATCCCATTTGATAACAGAATAGCTGCGTTCAATGAAGCCCGCAGAATCAAGATTGAAAAGTACGCGGGCATCCGCCAGAAACTTCTCGCAAGATTCCAGGAAGTTGAAGTCATCCCCTTCGTGATTGGATCACTAGAAAGCTGGAACCCCAGAAACAATAGTTTTCTATCAATGATTTGTTCGAATGGATTCGCGAACAAGTTCAGAAAGCTATCGGTTGCTGATGTGATGCTAGCTTCAAGAAACATCTTCGCCAACCATGTTGGGGACAACAGAGTTGCAATAAACAACTCTGCAACATAAACTTCTATTTAGCAGTGTGTGTTACAGCGCGTGCGGCTAAATACCCTGACAACATTCGGAAAATCTTTTACATTTTCCGAACACTTTTTTCACCAACGGTAACTCCCTGTCTGGTGAACTCACTACAAGACATAGTTACCACGCGGTGAAAAGCAATACAGACAATCTTCGCAATCTGCATTCATCGTACAACATTAAATTTCAGTTTCAAATAAAAAATAAAAAATTGTTTCTAAATTAAATTTAACTAATAGTTCTAACAAAAGTGTCAAAATTACTCCAGTTAAAACAAGAAAATTTTATTCCCATAGGGTAAGTTCAACTCCAAATGTTTCGCAATCATCAACTTCAATTATTTTCTCTCCTAATATTTCCAGTTCTCAATCTGAACAAACAGATTCAGATACAAATTCAAAATTATTTTTAGAAACAGTAGTCAAAACAAATACAGCGGCAAATAAAAGTGTTAATAAAAATATTATTTCAAATAACATTCATAGTACTTCAAACAGGTCAAATTTGAGTAACAATTCAGTAGACTTATTTTCTGGTAATACTTCCCGGTCATACGCGGAAGTATTAAAATCAAATAACTCAGTATCAAATAATTCCGATAAGAATTTGTTAAACAAAATTATTCAAAGCAGTATCAAACCATTGTCTCAGAAAGACTAAATTTAACGCAACCATGCGCTCCATTTGAGAACCAGAATTTGAATAAAATCTCAAAATCATTAGACAGTTCATTAATTTTTCTAAATTCATCGCTACCCAAAAATTTTAATTTAATTTCAACATATTAATCTTTAATCTTTAGTTTAGTTTAATAGTTAATCTTTTACTAAAAGACAAAATTGTAAGAAAATTAATTAACTGTCCAGAAATGATATTTTCATCAAATTCAAAATTTGAAAATTCATACAAAAGTTCAAAAAATTCGTTGGATCAATCAATTGATCGTGACAAAATGATTAACAATAAAAGCAATACGTAAAATAGTGTCCAAAATATAATAAAATCTCCAACCTGTAAAGAGTTACCTGTAAGGCAAACTAATTACAGGTTTGAGATTTTAGAAGATAAAGTAGTCAAAAACGTTAAAACCGATCGTGCTGAACTTATAAAATTATTAGACACGCGTTTGAAGAATAAAAATATTACCAAAAGTATAGAGAAAGGCAATATAGTGCCACCAATTTATTTGGTAAAACCTAAAAGACTGACAAAGTCTTTTGAAATTTCTTCAATTACTAACTCCAAGAGGTCTGGAATTAATTCGGAGGATCCTCCCCTTTCCCAGTCACTTGGATCTCTCCAGCCAATTACCATCCCGCTGTGTGACCTCATCACGATCCAACCAAGGAAAAGTGGTGACATTACTGATGACGTGTTTCATTTGGATGCTGGATGGGTTGACTTGAAGGCAACAAACGCCATCAGTAATGTCGCTATATTACCAGGAAGTGAAGAAGGAGACATTCCATCTAACCTATCCAAATCCCCGGAATTAAGAACTACAAACAACACATTTGAAAAAAGTGTTGACAATTCAGTAATTGATCCCGATTTCTCAAACTCAGAATCATCTTCGTCCTCAATTAAGTCAGTAAATCATAATAACGTTAATAACGCTAACAACAACATAAATAACAATGATGCAAATATAGTACTTATTTCTGACTTGATTCTTAACAACCAACCTACCAGACAAAATGATGCATTAACCATCTATTTTCCAACACCTGAAGCAATAACTTGTACTGAAACTGCAAAATCTCAAACGTCACCTTGAGCAACAACATCAAACCAGAATAAGAAACGTCATCTTTTTCTGTAACATATGCCACTCTGTAATAACAATCAAGCCCTCTTGGTATCTGGTATATTGCTTAGCACCACTACCAACAAACAACAGGCCATTGGTTCAATTTAGGTTCAAATGTAAATATTGCGAATATACTTGCCCATAGAACCAGGGTGTCGTCAATCACGAACGTAAACACATAAGAGGTGATCTGGAAAGTAAAATTAATCCACCTGGGTCTGAAATAAGCCCTCCAGACACGCGCCAACGCAAGCGCAGATGTTATGGCCGTAATCGTGCAACCAATAACAACAACGACAATAATCAAAATATAGAACAAACAAGTACTACACCATCAATTGCATCAAATAACAATATAGAGAATATAACAACCCAAGTTACTGTGAATAAAATCTAGAAATTTAGGTGATATAAATGATGCTAAATTCATTCAAAAATTGTATAAGGGAAACCGCAGACAAGCCATGCGATTAATAATATGTGAGGCAATCACCACCTGCCAAATAAGCAAAGACGACATCCACAACCATTTTACCAAAATACTGACCTTTGTGGATTATCCAAATGACATATACCCAACCATCGAGGATAACACGCGTGAACCAATCAATACCAGAAAATTCACACCACATGAAGTCTCAATAAGATTGAGAAAATTTGAGAATTCGTCACCAGGAGATGACCTACTAACATATAGGCATTGGCGGTCAGCAGACCCAAGCGTTAAAATTCTGACACATATTTTAAACTGTTTGTTCAGTACAGAACATAAGATATGTCTCTGGTGACATTTCAATATTGTGAAGTATTGTTGTCTCTGGTAGAATTTACACACAGGGCAACATTACAAGTATTGGAGTGTACGCCACAGGCATATGGCAAGGCAGTTGATTGTTCATTCTGTTAGATTCTGTTCTTTACACTTGGAGTGTCACGATTCTCCACCATTTTGTACAATAGAAATTTATTAAGGTATTTAAGAAAAGTGTAATTTAATTTAAGTTTGAATATTTAAATAAAATATTCATTCAAATTTCACTCGCATGGTTTTATTTCGTACATGCGAAGCTGGTCCTTCGAGCATCTAGTAACCGCGTGTGATTTCGTTGTGTTTTGAGGTTACATCCATATAGTACTCGACACGTGTACAGGCGTTTTTTTTTTACATTTGCCCCATGGCGGCTCTGGAAGTCATCAATAGCCATTGATTGGGTAATGCTTTATTTTTATGCAACGCTTTATTTAAACGGATTCACAGACGATTTGGATACTACATACTTACATTTCAAGAAAAAATATTCAAGAAAAATATCAATACGGAAAGGGAACACAAGGACGCTGGAAGAGAGTAAAATACTTTTTTACTCATCAAGGTACAAAATTTTTCTCACTATCTACAAGTACCAAAATATTAACAACTTCTTAAGTTGCTGGATTAAGCTGGAATCGTTTTGTCATCCACGTTTCGTCTATCATAAAAGTACGATATTATCACGTAAGAAGAATGGAGGGATTGAAAAGACTTAAAGCAGCGCGGACGACAGCAAAAGGTTCAATATCAAGGATGGACAACTACGTCAGTGACTCAAGGGCTCTCGAATCCGGTACAGTGGAGTTGTTAGAGGCGAAAAAAGAAAAGTTGCTGACTACATTTCAATCGTACGAGCTCACGCAGTACAGTATTTTAGAGATTGATGAACAGGATGATGAAGACATAGAGGAAGTTGAAGAAAAATACTTTAATATTCTAGCAAAATTAAATGCTAGTATCACCAAATTAAAAGAAGTTAATAGGCCTACTTGTCCTAGCTTAGTTGCATCGAAACTTCCAGCAGTGGAAATTCCAACCTTTGATGGCAAGGATATAACCAGGTTTAAGCCCTTTTATGAGCTCTTCAAAGCGGTTGTTCATAATAATACCTCATTGTCAGATGTGCAAAGGCTCTTTTATTTGAGAAAGTATCTTCTTGATGAAGCTCTTTCAATAATTATAAATCTGCCACTTGTGAACAGCTCATATAAAGAGGCGCTTGATTTATTGTTAGCGCGCTATGATAATAAGGCGCGATTAATCTCTAATCATATTAATATACTACTTGATATTCCAAACATGCAAAAAGGTACTGCAGTCGCTATAAGGGCCTTTTTATGTCAAGTTAAACAGCAATTACAAGCTTTAAAAAATCTTGATGATCCTGTTGACAAATGGGATATGATTTTAATCTCAATATTAAGCAGCAAGTTAGATATGTTTACTAGCCGCACTTTCCACATGGAAAGAAATTTAGAAAAACTGCCTACTATGGCAGAATTTATTTCCTTTTTAGAAAAACGTGCAGTTTCACTTGAGGATAGTTCACCTTATAAAAATATGTCACATGACAAAAATAATAATAATATTGTATCTAATTTTGCTATTTGTGACCAAACAAAACTTGAAAATGTTATGGAGCAATTTTGGACGACTGAGAAAATCCCAGAGGAAACAGATAAGTTCTCTGAGGAATATTTAAAGGCTGAACATATTTTTCAAAATTCAGTAGCACTTAAAAATAATACTTTTACTGTTGATTTGCCATTAGTCAGCCCAGTAAATAAACTAGAATTGGGGGATTCTTTCTCAGTCGCCATGCAAAGATTTTATGTGTTAGAAAAAAGATTTAAACGAAATCCTTCACTATTGGAGGTCTATAAAACATTATTAAACAATCAACCATTATTAAGATATTAGGTTTGAAACACAATATTATTTTGGACACATTTACCTTTAAGTGTCCTAACACAAATGGCAAGATAAAAACAAATTTAATTTGCTCCAAGTCTAGTGTGGCTCCATTAAGTAAGGTACTTACAATACCCCAACTAGAGCTTAATAGCGCAGTTTTGCTGGCGCAACTCGCGGCGAGAGTCAGTAAATTACTCACGACTAGATTTGAACATAAAGTTTTCTTGTATAGTGATTCCAAAATAGTCCTTGCTTGGATTCAAGCGGACAAACTAAAAGCTAATATCTATGTTAATAACAGAGCAATGCAAATAACACAACTTACAGATAAAATTTCTTGGTACTATGTAAAGTCAGGTGATAACACGGCTGATTTAATTTCTCGTGGTATAGAACCACAATATTTAAAGGATCAGGCTCTTTGGTGGAACGGTCCTCCCTATTTATCAGATTGTGACTTTAAACATGATCGTTATTATATTGATTTAAATACAGTACTCCCATCAGAAGGTGAAGATATTAACTGTAATGCTTGCAACATTGAAATAGAACAAGCACCTTTACTTTACGAATTTACACACAGGGCAACATTACAAGTATTGGAGTGTACGCCACAGGCATATGGCAAGGCAGTTGATTGTTCATTCTGTTAGATTCTGTTCTTTACACTTGGAGTGTCACGATTCTCCACCATTTTGTACAATAGAAATTTTTTAAGTTATTTAAGAGAAGTGTAATTTAATTTAAGTTTGAATATTTAAATAAAATATTCATTCAAATTTTACTCGCATGGTTTTATTTCGTACACTGTTGTTTAAAATATAAGCGTGTACCGTCACCCTGGAATCCTCGAAAATCATCGAAAGTCAACAAAACATGCATTGGATGGATTGACTTTGCTAACGCATTCGGGTCAATACCACCTAAAGCATTATTAAATGCATTGGCTGCTGCAGGTGCTGGTAACACCTTCGTAAGTATTATTGAAGATATCTACTTAAATAATACAACTAGAGTTCTAACAGCAAACGGATATACAGAACCAATAAATTTAAACAGCAGAATAAAACAGGGTTGCTCACTGAGTGGCTTACTATTTAACATCGCAATTGATTCTATAATACGTCAGCTACAAGGCTCAAATCTTGAGCATAGGGTCATTGCGTACGCAGACGACGTCATCCTTATTGGTAACAACAACATTCAGTTACAAGAACTTATTGACAAAACAAGCATGCTAGCAAAACGTGTAGGGCTCCTTATTAACCCTAAGAAATGTTTAGCTATGCAATTTAATGCCTCAAATTCTCCACCTTGTCTTAACATCAATAATACTAATATACGTACCTTGAAAGAGGATGACATTGAGAGATCATTAGACGCCCCTGTTGGCTTAAATATACTACCAAGAAACACTGACACCAAAGCCATCGCTGCAATTGGCCAAAACATCATGTCATGTAAACTGCTAATGCTTTAAAAACATTCATGTACCCTGCATGTAATTTCTTAATGCGAGTTGGTTCTTCCACCAAGACCATGTGGGAACAACTGGACAATAAGATGAGGCCACTTATCAAAAAGTCACTATATATTCCGCAAAAAGCATCCTCCAACTATCTATATGGCTACTCGAGACAGGGTTGTATCGGAATTCCAAAAACAGCAACGGATAGTAACATATTACTCATTGATAATGCATACAAGCTTCTAACATCTAAAGACACCATTATATCCAAATTGGCAATGAAAGAACTTACTGACACGTATATCAGCAGACTTCGCGCTCCACCTTCAAACGAAGATAAAGGTACTAACCTATCAGGCGAGATAGAAGGAATATTTAGGGCTCCAGAAACATCAACAGCCAACACCTGGACGAGAGCGAGAATGGCATCAAGACGCATAACGGTAAATTGGAACTTGACAACCGAGGGTGTTTCTCTAAACCACGGTGAAACCTTTATCAGAGAACCCCAACGTTGTAACACTATGAAAATACTCCGAACTATTGACAGAAAGCAACATACAAAAACTCTACATAAACTGAAAAGCCAGGGTAAAACAATGGAATGCGTCTCAAAACACCAGGCTAGCTTCCATTTTATAAATGACGCGCAATACACTAGGTTTGTCGAATGGCAATTCATTTATAAAGCTCGTTTGAATCTCGTGAAACTTTATGGAGCAATGCCATGGAGTAGTGTTACAAAGCGGGTTCTAGCACAGTTTTGAAGTTGAGTTGGAAATTATTGGGGTGGGGATGCATTTAGGTCACGATATGCAGAGGGGGCGTGACTATACTTGAAAGAATGTAAAAGGGGGTAAGGGTGGGGGGCATATAGGTCATATGATCTAATGCCATGTATAGGATGTATTGCTATTGGTTTAGAAGATGATGACCTCATTACAGACTTTATCTCTAGGTACATTTTTTTTAATATCCTAGGATATGAGTGAGAAAGCAGTAATATGACAGAGTGAGATAGCGATAATAATAATTATGTGTGTGTTGGTATTGGTGTAGAAGAGCGATATTAATAATTATGCATTTGTTGGTATTGGTGTAGAAGATATGGCCGTAATTATTGCATTCTTCGTCAATTTCCGGAAGCCAATCGTTTATGTTCGTATCCTCGATGTGCCTGTGGATGATGACGTTAATATATATTCCCACTTATGCATTTTTATGTATGTATGCATATGTAAGGAGATTCTGTTGTTGGAGGTGGTATTTAATATGGAGTAGTAGAGATGGTAAATTAACGCATAAATGTAATTTAAATAGAGATGATGTTGAGCTGTAATTACAGAGTAATGTTTTCTTAGTTCAAGCTAAAGTTTAATAGTATGAACGGATTTAAGAATATTCCAGGCGTAACATGGTTATTGGATTCGGGGGATATACGCGTCGGCATTGACAGTGAAGATAGATATTATGTGCAGGATATAACTGACGATTTTGATATAGATGACTGTGATTCAGAGGATATAACGGATGAAGAAAAGAAGACATACGAGAAAATTATTAAGAGTTATGCTGATGAAATAATAATAGGTCACGAAGAAATTGAAATACAGGAAGAAGATTCTGATGTGGAAATCATAGAATTATTAGACGATGATAATGAAGTTATTGAAATATTAGACTCTGACGATGAAATTATAGAAGTGTTAGACTCTGATGACGAAATTGTAAAAGTATAACATAGTGGTTAATGCATATTTTTGTATGTAAAATTATATAAATAAATGAACTTTTAAAAACAATTGTGATTTATATTTTGATTTTGAAACTGAAATATATAAGTTACAATGGATAACGGTTGTAAGATTATTAAGCATATGAGAACAATTATTGAACATTTGAATAGTTAAAATTATTCAAGTATTCAGTGGAAAAAGTGGTCTGATTATAATAAAATAAATATAAAGTTGTTAAATAAGTTATTAAAAAATAATAAAAATAATTATTCAGTTGGATATAAGCGAGGCATTGAAAGCAATATAAGTGTCTTAAAATATTTTCAAACATTGTTAGAAAATAAACAAAAAATTGGAGGAGGAACTATAAATAGTTTAAAACGTAGTGATCGGATTAAATGGCAGGAAATAAATTCATCATTTAAAGGACGTGTTAGAACTGGAGTGTTAATTAATTTAAGTCATATCCATTACAATTTTTGAACGATGCATTTTATATGTTTGCATCTAGAATTAAAAATGCTTTAAAAAAATATAGTGCTTTAAAAGTAAACGTAATATTTTGTGGTGAATTTGTTTTACCATTAGCTAAAGAAGAAGAACATATATTTGAATACAAATATTTTAATACAAAAAATAATGAAATTTTTGTATCAACAGATTTAAAACATTGGTATAAGGAAAATGTTATTGATGTTGTATTAAAAGATTTAGAAACTTTTCAAGAAAATTAAAGTGCATGGGCTCTATATAAAATAGTGAATATGATAGTAAATATAAATCAATTTGTTCCATTTTATGGTTCATCATTCATTGATTTACCAGTTGAAATAAAACAAAAAAAGGCTGTAATAAATGTTCAGAATGAAGATGATAAATGTTTTGTATGGGCAGTATTATCTGCACTTTATCCGTCAAAAATTCATGGCGAGAGAGTATCGTCTTATAAGAAATATATAAATTGTCTTAATTTAAATGGTATTAAATTTCCAATGACGTTATCACAAGTTTTATAATTTGAAAAACTAAATAATATATCAATAAATGTGTATATTTTAAAAAAGAGCAAGAAAACATTTGTAACTATTCCTGCATATGTTAGTAGAATATATGAAAGTAAACATATTCATTTATTAATGATTCAAAGTGATTATGAATTTGAAGAAGAAGAAGAGGATGAAGAAGATGTTGTTGAAAGTAATAATGAGGAATGCGACAATAAAATAAAATTTCATTTTTGTTGGATAAAGAATTTATCAAGACTTGTTAGTAATCAACTTTCAAAAACAAATTGTAAGAAATTTATATGTGATCGATGTTTACATTTCTTTAGAGATGAGTGCAAGTTTAAGGAACATTTACAAGACTGCGTTGGATTAGGACTGAGACCAGTTAAACCGATAATGCCAGTTGAAAATTCTAATATACTTGAGTTTAAAAACTTTAAGAGAAAAATTAGAAATGCATGTGTTATTTATGCAGACTTTGAAAGTATATTGGATAGTAATGTGACAAATATTGAAACCAAGGGGGTATATCAAACACATATTGCACATAGCGTTGGATATTATGTAAAATATTCATATGATGACTCTAAATCTTATTATAATAGTTATCGTGGTGAAGATTGCGTTCAGTGGTTTGTAAATGAATTAAAAGAGATTGCTTATAATGTTGAGGATGTAATAAAAAATGTATTACCAATGAAAACATTGACGGCTCAACAAAAGATGGAATATTTAAATGCAATAAATTGTCATATATGTAAAAAACCGTTGCAACAAGCCCGTGTTCGAGATCATTGTCATTTAACAGGAAATTATAGAGGACCAGCTCATAATGAATGTAATTTAAATTATAATGAAAGTTATGTGATTCCAATCATTTTTCACAATTTATCATCTTATGATTCACATTTTATAATAATTGATTTAGCTACTGGAATAAGTGGAAGAACTTCTTTGCTACCAATTAATAAAGAAAAATATATTTCATTTACGAAATATGTGTATGGAACTAATATTTCATTAAGATTTATTGATTCATATCGATTTATGGCTAGTTCTTTAAATAATTTGGCATCATATTTACCAAATAATAAACTTAAAATTTTAAAATCAGAATTTAACATGTTAAGCAACGAAAAATTTAGTTTGTTAAGTAAAAAAGGTGTATTTCCTTATGATTATATAAATTCCTGGGAAAAGTTAAATGAGACAGCTTTACCACCTCAGGATAATTTTTTTAATTTATTAAATGATAGTAACTTATCTGATGTAGATTACAAACATGCACAAGATGTATGGAATACATTTCATATTAAAACACTAGGTGAATATTCCGATTTGTACTTAAAAACCGATGTGTTATTACTTTGCGACATATTTGAAAATTTTCGAGATAATTGTTTAGAGACGTACAAATTAGATCCAGTGCATTATGTTTCTGCTCCTAGCTTAGCATGGGATTCTATGTTAAAAATTACAAAAATTAAACTTGAATTGTTTACTGATATAAATATGTGGCTATTTATAGAGAAGGGTATCAGAGGTGGTATAAGTCAATGTTCAAACAGATATGCAGAGGCCAATAACAAATACATGAATGAAAAGTATAAACCTGAATTACCTTCTAAATATTTAATGTATTTGGATGTTAATAACTTATACGGTCATGCAATGTCTCAATTCCTACCTTATGGAAATTTTAAATGGTTAAACAACCAGGAAATATTGGAAATAAGTAATATTATATGCAATTTGTCAGAAACTAGCAATACTGGTTACATTTTAGAAGTAGATTTAACTTATCCTCAAAGTTTACATAATCTCCATAAAGATTTACCGCTTTGTCCTGAGCATTGTATTGCACCAGGAAGTAAACATAAAAAACTTTTAACTACTTTATATGATAAGGAGAAATATATAATTCATTATAGTAATTTAAAGCAATGTATACATTTAGGAATGCAAGTATCAAAAATACATCGAGTTTTAAAATTTAGTCAATCACCGTGGCTAAAAAACTATATCGATTTAAATACAGAAAAAAGAAAAATGGCTACCAATGATTTTGAAAAAAACTTGTATAAATTAATGAATAATAGTGTATTTGGTAAGACAATGGAAAATGTTAGAAAACATCGTGATATAAAATTAAGAACAAAATGGGGTGGTCGATATGGAGTAAAAAGTTTAATAGCACGACCTAATTTTCATAGCCGAACAATTTTTAATAAAAATGTTGTGGCTATTGAACTATTAAAACCTAATATTACATTTATTAAACCTATATATGTTGGCTTTTCAATATTAGATTTATCTAAAACAGTAATGTATGATTTTCATTACAATTATATGCAAAAAGAATTTTTTAATAATAATTTAAAGTTATTATATATTGATACTGACTCGTTAATATATGAAATTATTACATCAGATATTTATAAAACTATAAAACGGGATATAAATAAGTTTGATACAAGTGATTATAAAGAAAATAATCAATATAATATTCCCCGTGTAAATAAAAAGGTATTGGGTTTAATGAAGGATGAAAATAACGGTAAAATTATGACTCACTTTATAGGACTAAGATCGAAAATGTATACAATAAAAGTTAATAATAATGCCATTATAAAAAAAATAAAAGGAATAAAGACAAGTGTAGTGAAAAACCATATTTCTTTTGAAGATTATGAAAATTGTTTAAGAACTTTAAATGAAAAAAACTGTACTCAAAGAGGAATAGTTTCAAAATTGCATAATGTGTACTCTATTAAGCAAACAAAAATTGCTTTAAGTCCATTTGATGATAAACGGTGTATTATAAAAAATAGTACCGATACTTTGCCTTGGGGTTTTAATAGTTTTAGTGAGAGCGATTTATTGTTATAAGTATATTTTTAATGTAAAAATAAATACATATTTATAATAACCAATAGTTTTATTTATTTAAAATGTTATACAATATTTTTAGCATCTATCCAACTGTTATGAGAGTTATCTAAACCTAACCACTTTACAAAAACTCTTTTTCCTTTTTTCTGTAAAACTTTCTCAACTAGATATATATCTGGATATTTTGTTTTTTGTAGTTCTTGTTCGTAAAACGCGCCTGCAATTGATTGGCCAAGAGAATCATTAAGTAAATATGTGACTGGATTAGTTAGTTGTACTTTTGATATAGTAAATATTTCGGTACCCCAGTTAGGAGTATACCCTTTTGCAAATAATGATTTGGTTTTGCTTAAACGAACATAATCTCCAACTTTATATCGACTTAAACCGACCCTTTTTATTCTATTGTATACATTTCCTAATAATTTTTTTTCATTTTTTATTGATACTTGAGATGGCTTCATATTAATTGTTGAATTATGAGAATTATTATATTTCTTAACAAGTGCATCAATGTTATTAATCCAATTATAGTTGCCTTTTATACTAAAATCTTTCCACATGGCATTTTTTAGAGTTCTATTAAATCTTTCAACAATCGATGCTTTCATATTACTAAATGTACTATAATGGTTTATATCATACGAATCTATAACTTTTTTAAATTCAGTGTTATAAAATTCCTTTCCGTTATCTGTTTGTAAGTTTTTCGGAACCTTATTCTTATTTTTTAATAAAATATTTTCAAATGCAACAGTAACGTCTTTTGCAGATTTTGATTTTACTGGAACTGCCCATGCATATTTAGAAAATATATCAATTACTGTGAGTAAATACTTGTAACCTTTGTTTTCTTTTGCATACAGAATCATTTCTACTAAATCAGCTTGCCAAGAATCATTTAGACCTTTTATGATTACATGTCTACGCTTATAGTTTTTAAGTGCAGGTTTATGTAACTCATTAATTATACCTATTTTTGTTTTGCTCATACTTATTATTACACAAAATTTATCAAGAACTAATATCTAAACTATGTTTTGTTTTTAATTCTGTAATTAATGTTGAATTTTTTTTATTTACTTCAATAAAGTTATTAATATAAGCATCATGAATATCTTTCTCTACAGCTTTTAAACGTCTATCTATAATAATTAAATCATTTTTTGATACTGTTTCGTGCCGAGTAATTTTTTTCTTATGTATATGTACTCCAAATTTGTTAATAGTCATGTTACTTACATGAGTAGTTATAAATTAATGAAAAAAAAGGGAATGTGTTTAAGTATTTATATAATAATATTAGCTTCTTTTAATTCTTCAACTATTGAAATAATTTCATTGTCATGTGATGTATTGCCCGCCATTTTTGAACTAATAAGTAGTCGTAATCTTTCAACTAATTCATTTGGGTCATCCCAGTAAATGAAATCCTTTTGATTATTGTTTAAAGTCATAAAGTTTGGTATTAAATTACTTAAGCCACCTCCTAAACGTTTATTATTTTGTAAACCAACTGATGACGTACGCTGCAAAAGTCTTGATCGAACGTTTTGTAATCTTTCTGAAGAATATGGTGTTGAAGACGCTGGGGCACTTAATTTTGTTTGAGGAGGAAATAATAGCGATATAATTTTTTTATATTTTATACCTTTGTTAGATTTAATTTTACCACTAGGTAAATATAATGTTCTATGTGCATTTGTATCAGTTAAAATTGTTTTATAATCCTCTAAATCTTCCTCACTATAAATATTTGCGCTTGGATCTATTTTAAAAAGCAATTCATATAATCCGGGGGATGACTTATATTTTTTATTTCCTATTATAATACCCTCTTTATCAAACGTAACCAGTGTTTTTCCTAATATTAAATTACCATCTTCTAAATTTATACCAAATGTATGATCAAATATACTTGGATCACCTTCTCGTCTATTAAAATCAATTAAATATTGAAAGGCGTATTTATCAACTTGTTTTTTAAGATTTTCTTCAACTTCAGACAGTTTTATAGATGTCTTAAATAAGTTTGGATCTTGTACTCTACTATATTCTAAGGGTTCATTTGTTTCAAAAACCTCATCATCTAACTGACTAAGTTCCATTGTTGGTTCTTGCGTTATACTTGGTTTTGCACCTGCTAATGATACATTTTCTGGTGTCGATGTAGTGTCTAGTGGTTCTTTTAACATGTTATCTAACTTAGATTTAATTGTTTCAATCTTGAAATCATACGGTTTTGTATCAATATCTTGTTTGATTGGTTGCGCTAATTTAATATTGGAAGTACTTTTATTAGCTAGTATATTTAGTGGTGTAGTTATTGGTTCAAGCTGTTTGTCAAAGTACCTTTGTGCCTCAGATTCTCCTAGTTTTAATGCGAGATACTTTTTTCTTATAGAATCGCTTGATTTAATAATATCGCATGTTAATTTTTTATCTTCAACATTAGTAGTATTGCTTATTATTTAACGTTTACTATTCCTTTTTTTAAATCTGGTAGGAGGAGTCTTTATTTTAACCACAGTATTTTTTGCACGCTTCTTTGATTTAAACATGGTTACATGTAAACTTTATGCAACTTGAACGTAATGGGAACGTAATTTGAACGTAAATTAAACGTAATGGGAACGTAAATTCAACGTAATGGTAACGTAATCAATGTAATTTGAACGTAAATTCAACGTAATGGGAACGTAATTAATGTAATTTGAACGTAATCAATGTTTATTAAGATAATAAATGCATGTTATTATGAAGATGGTTACCTCAACATTGATTATTATTGTAAAGGTTACTTGGTTATATCTAAAAACATATCAAATCCTTTTCTGTATCGCCCTTTATTTAAGTCACTATTTTTATCTATTACCATAAAGGAATATTTATTTGAATCCCAACATAAATTACAAACTTGTTTAAACTCTAGAAAACTTGGAAAGTCAAAGTTAACATGATCATCATATATATGCTTTAAATTTAAGTCATCTTGCTTGAATAATATAATAAAATTAGTATTATCCCGTATTAATTGCTTTGGAATTTTGCTGTAAGTCTGACATAAATAGAAAGAGTCTATCAAATTATGACGGCCCATGCTAAAAAAATTTCGAATATTATTTTGTTTATCGCAAGCAACATCATCAAATATGAATATAGAATTTGGGCTAGCATCTTCAGGTCTAATAATCTCTTCATTGTCAGTGTATGTATAGTATCCCATACCATTAATATTCTTCATAATTTGTTGTAATATTTTATATTTTAGTTGATATAAAGATTTTGAATAAATGTATATATTTTTAAATCGCAACCCATTTGGATGTTCAATTAGATTAAACATAACATTAGATTTTCCACAGTTTGAAGGTCCACAAATAATGCATCTTATGTCGTTTGGTAAAAGTGATCCATGTTTTGAATTATTAGTGTAATTATTACTTTGATTATCTACATTCTTTACAGAAAGAGTTTGTTTTTGCTTTACAAACTTCATTGTTTAACCAGGCATGTGTTATAAACTAATAGAATACATTTTAAATGTTTAATCTTTATATATGAAAATATTATAAAGTATAAAATTGGATGATAGCACATACTTTGGTCAGTATGATAAAAGTAAAAAAAGGTGATGGTCTTATTGATAAACTAATCGACAACTATTGCGGTCCTGGAACACGTTTTATAGAACGTTTAAACCGAGGAGATCAAGGAGTTAATGCATTGGACTCAGCTTGCAAAGAACATGACATTGCATATCACCGCTATAAAGATTTAAGTAAAAGACACGTAGCTGATAAAATACTGATTGAGAAAGCTTGGAAGCAATATTTTTCTAAAGATTCAAAGTTAAGTGAATGTTTAGCATCATTACTTGTTGCTAATATCATGAATATAAAAACCAAACTTGGAATGGGGTTGAAACGAAATAAAAAAATTAAAAAGAAGAAAATAAAGGTCAAGCATAGTATGGCAGCATTAAAGAAAGCTATTCTTAATGCTCGTGGTGCGCTAAAAAATACTTTAATTAACCCTGATAATCCTAAGAGTGTGTCAAAAGCTATTAAAATTGCATCACAAGCCGCAAAACAATTAATTAATAAAAAGTCAAAATTTAAAGTTAATAAACTAAGAATAATTCCTATACCAAAAGTAGGTGGTTTTCTACCATTTCTAATTCCATTATTTGCGGGATTATCAGCACTAGGTGGATTGGCAGGTGGTGTTGCAGGTGTTGCAAAAGAAATAAATGAGGCAAAGGATGCAAAAAAAATGTTAGCAGAAACTCAAAAACATAACCAAACTATGGAGGAAATTGCTATTGGAAAATCTGGCAAAGGAATTTATTTAAAACCTTATAAAAAAGGGTTAGGATTATATATTAATCCGTATCCAAAAAACTTTCGTTGAAGCTACCTAATCGAGCCCTTACTGATGTTGATTTAAGAAAATATGCCAAGAAATTTAATATCCCTCACTTTAGAGGGGTATTCATGAGAAATGATTTGCCTAAAAAAATGTATATAAATGAAAGTGGTATAAAAAATTTAGATGATAAAACATCAGTAGGAACACATTGGGTAGCTTACATAAAAAGAAATAAAAATATTTTATATTTTGATAGTTTTGGTAACCTTCAACCTCCAATAGAAGCAATTGAATACTTTAAAAATAATACTATTCAATATAACTATGATAGATTTCAAAAATTTAATACTGTAAATTGTGGACATTTATGCTTACACTTTTTGTATTCAAATTCTTATATTTATAATAAATAATATATTGCTATAAATACCTGAGTTTTATTTTTAATTTGTTATTACTATAACTAAGCTTATCGTGAAAGGATTTTTAAATAAAAAATAATGTCTATGACATTTACAATTATTGGAAATAAATCCGTATTAAGCGCCGATATTTTTCCTCCTATAGATTTGTACGATGAACAGTTTGAATTGGGAATAGTCGACTTTCAGACATTTAATTCAATACCAAACATTGACGACACTAACAATAAATTTTATTATGGAGATGGTAAAGTTATTTCAATACCAGTGGGTTCATATGAATTGGAAGATATTCAGGAATATTTAAGGTTAGGCATTGGTGATTCTAGAGTAATAAAACACAACAGCGAATTTAAGGACAAAGCTGATAAGCAAATAAAAGAAGTATTTTTAAATTTAACTGCAAATACAAATACCCTTCAAAGTGAGATAATATGTACGGAAAAAATTGATTTTTCGAAAGAAAATTGTATTGGTTCATTACCAGGATTTAATAAGCAAGTATTAGACCCTAATAAATTACATGTATCTAACTTACCGGTAAACATTATTAAAGTAAATAACATACGTATTGAATGTAATATTACATCCGGTTCCTATCTAAACGGACGTTTAGTACACACAATTCATGAGTTTTCACCTGCTGTTCCACCAGGATATAAGATAATAGAAATTCCAAAGCAAATCATTTATCTTCCAATCGTTGTACAGAAAATAGATAATATTTCTATAAAAATTGTTAATGAAGAAGGTGAACTTATCAATTTTAGAAAAGAAAAAATTTCCTGCAGATTGCACATACGAAAGATTCAATAATGGGTATATGTCATAATTTAAAAACAATATATAATTCGTCGTTTAATCAAACTCAGCGTAGTCCAACCAAGCCTTTTAAGAGGATAACATTAAAAAATAAACAGTTTCTTAAGTCGTTAGGATTTAAAATAAATACTCTACAATGATCGCTCATATGCTTAATATTGAAGATAAAATTCTCTTTGACGAATCATTAAGCCAATATGAAATACATTCATACAGTCCATATAACACAACCAGCTATGAATATAATGACGAAATTCGTATACCAATAAATCAACATAATGTATATACATTACCCTCGGAATCTTACTTATACATTGAAGGTAAAACAAAAGACACTTCAAAATCTACACCTGTTTTCATATTAAATGGTATTTTATACCTATTTGAAAGTATAAAATATGAAATAAATTCGGTTAAAATTGATTCAAATAAAAATCCTGGTATAACCACTACTATGAAAGGATATGTTTCATATAATAACAATGAGTTGCAACTTGAAAACTTGGGGTGGCGTGATACAAGTAACAATTTATTAGATAATAAGGGAAATTTTAGTGTTTGTATTCCTCTTAAAACAATATTTGGGTTCTGTGAAGACTTTAAAAAAATTATATTACCAGTAAAGCATGAATTAATATTAATTCGATCAAAAAACGATAATAACGCACTTTGGATAGCAGCAGCTAAAGATGTATTACCAAAAGTAGTCATTGACAAAATACAATGGCGTATGCCTCATATAAATGTATCAGACAAAAAGAAATTAGAATTATTACAAACAATAGAACTCGATAAATCATTGTATATTGGCTTTCGAAGTTGGGACTTGTACGAATATCCAGCGTTGCCACGCACGACAAATCAATCTTGGTCTATTAAAACATCTACAGCACTTGAAAAGCCACGTTATGTTATATTAGGGTTACAAAGAGAAGGTAAAGACGATATTACAAAGGATATGAGTAAATTTCACACTTGTACCTTAAGAAACGTAAAACTATACTTAAATTCTGATGTGTACCCCTATGATAATCTTATTCTTGATTATGACAATAATAAGTATGCAATAGCATATGAAATGTATGCTAATTTCCAAAAATTATACTATGATAAAGAGCCAAATCCCATTTTAAATTTAAAGAATTTTAAAGAAAATGCACCTTTAATAGTAATAGATTGTTCAAAACAGAAAGAATTTCTAAAACCTGCTCCAGTTGATATAAGGCTTAAATTAGAAACATCTGAAAATATTGTAGACTACGTTCATGCTTATTGTTTAATATTACATGACAGGATTGTTGAGTATAAACCATTATCTGGAATTGTTAATAAAATTACATAACCATTATAAATAATGATTAGTATCTTTAAAGTCATTAAAGAGTAACCATCTCATAACCAAATAATGGATTATAAATTTTTAAATGATCATGAACAAGTTTCGAAAACGATTTCAAAAGTTGGAGCTGTTCTAAAAAAATACAAAGAAAGTGAGTGTTTACTAGAAAATCTTACGGACGATGAGTTGCATTTACTACCAATAGAGTTCTTTTTGCATTATATAATGTTTTCCACCGATATTGAACAAAACTGGAACCGGCTTCCAATACATTTAAAAAAAGATCACTATATGCAGGGGCGTCGGTTATGCTACAAACATTATAACAAAGGAAGAATACAAAGAGATGGACCTCCATGTCAAATAAGAAACTGTTGTGATTGTAATTTTAATTAATATTATGATTCTAATGGAAATAGTTATACCTTAATAAATAAATAAAAAAAAAAAAAAAATATATACATTTTAAATTTTTATATATTATAAATGATGGAATTACAATATTTTTGATATTTCATCCAATATATAAGACATATTTGATAATATTATCATTCTTAATAATATATCATCATAATTTATTTCTTGACATTCATGAAATAAAAATTCAGTTTAAACCTCTTTGGAAACACCAATATTTTTATTTCTTAAATATATTACAATATTATTTAAAAATAGATTATATGTATTTAATAAGTTAATCTGCATGCAAGAAAAATGAGTAATACTAAAGTTAATATAATAATTTAAAGACATGATATGTATTAAATCATAAATATTTAAAAACACGGATATATAAGTTTTACAATTTGATGTAATTGAAATACTATTTGGATTAAATATATTTATTTTATAATTTGATCCTATTAGAACATTGGATGATATAAACAATTGTCCATTAAACATATTAATCAATTGCTGTATGTGCTCTATAAGTTCAAAATAATCACCTAAACTGAATTTTAGCCCAAAATTGTATTTATTGTAAATATAAATTTCTGGTTCAAACTGATTAGTACAATTTAATCCTATTTTGATTGAATACATATCTTCCTTTAATAATATAGGTACTTTATTCAATAAAAATGGAACTGCTGTTAATTTAGTAGAAGTCAAATTTGTGTTAATAGGTTCAAAATTTTTAAAATCCTCCTCATTGTTTAAAGAAATTAACATTTCTGAAATATTCTGTATCTCAATATCTGCATTTAATGATTCAGTTAATAAAAAATCTTCGTCAAAAAGCGAAGGGTCAATATCTAAATTTAATAGCTCGCTATCATCAATATGAATATTTTCTACAAATAATAAATCTTCCAAATCAAAAATCGATTCCATTTTTTGATAAGTTATATATATATTCTTGAGCGTTATTGTATAATTTAATTTTAAAAAAGTCTATGCACAAAATTTTTATTTCTTGTTCCAACAGTTCCAAGTTTATTTTTGATGATATATGGCTAAAATTATTATTTAAATCAATATGGTTATTTATATTATTTTTAATAAAACACTCATAAAAATTAATATTGTGATTTTTATAATTTATACTTTGAGTATCCTTTAACACATTAAACAAATTATTTTGAACTTGATATAAAGATTTATCCACTAATTTAGAACACAAATTATAATTTTTTAATGTCACTGTTATACAATGAGATATATTAAGCAAGTTGTACCAAGATTCTTTCTGTAAATAAACAGAAGATGATTTAAGTTTTTGTTCATTCAAATATTGCTGTTGACATTGTATATTTTCTTCAAGAACCATAGTTGGCTTTTCATAGAAAGTTTGAAAATGTATTGTGTAATTTGATAAGGTTATGTGAGGCTGATCTAAATATTCACTTCCGAATCCACTTCCTTCAAAATAATTGGAAATGTTGTTTTTATTATTTAACAGGGTATTCCAATCCTGCTCTGATATAATAACGCCATTTCCATTAACCTTTTCTATTTTCAAAATGGCTTCACATAAATTATTTACTTTAATTCCAACTAATGCTTGTTTTGATTTACTGTTATTTAAATAATATAATGATTTTAATAAATATATAGAATCATCATATATTATTTTAGAATCGCATTCATCACTATCAAAACTTAACTTTTTATTTTTATTAAACATTGGATATGGTTTGTAACGATAAGCCATTATTATAAAATGTTTAGTTAAACTTGTTAAAATATTTATTTGTAACTGAAGAAAATATAAAATATCTACAGCTTATATACTATAATCCCCTCCCTATACTATATTTATTAAAATTAAAACTTATTTCAAAACCCAACCTTAAATGCATTACTTTTCAAAGTTATTATCACTTTTTATGGTATTGCTCTGGTTCAGGAATCGAACCCGAAAACACAGTTGTCTAGCATCAAGTATCAACGATTTTTACTCTGCGCTATCAACCTTACTCATTATCACTAACTTCTAATTCTTCGTCTACCATTATCCATTCTAAGGAATCCATACTTCCGTAGCCGGAATCTGATACTCCAAGCTTAAAAAATAGACCGTTCCTAAAATCTCTATAAAAAGTACTTTTGTGTGTAACGTATCGGTCATAAAATTGAAACTCTTCAAACATATTAAAATCCAACATTAAATGAGACTCTAATCCACAATTTAATTTCAAATCTATACATAGACTAAACTCATTTGCAATATGTAGTACATGTAAATAAATTACATCAACATTATCAATTAATACAGTTAGTACTAATTCAGAACACCCTATAAATGACTGAAAATTTATATTAATATTTATTAACTTGGGTAAAATAAAAATATTATCTCCTTCATTCAATTCAAATAATAAGCGGGGACTATAACTTCTAATATACATTATACCAGAGATAGAAATTTAAATATATATAAAATGAAAGTAACATATATAACTGGCTTAGAAATCAAACCTAAAGGTATCCAAATATAAAATTTCTTTTTCTTCTTCTTCTAATGAAGATAATGATTTAGAATAATTTTGTTTTTTTTCACTTTCAAAATAATCAAATTTATCAGGTTCCAGTTCTATATGTAACTGATACTTTTCAATTGCATTTAATTTCTCTAATTTGGAATAAGAAATTTCATTAAACTGATGTAGCATATATAAATATTTAACTAAATTAAAATTTATAACTTTATTACCAAAATCAAATAAACGTATTTTTTGATATATATATGCGTTATAAAAATCATCAAAATAGCCCGTTCTTAATGCTCTTAGAATATTTTTAAAATTGTCATGTTTCAAATCTGATTTTATATTATATTTAAATTCAAATTCTTTCCTTAATTTTAATTCTAATTTTGCTACCTCACTTATTTTATAACCTAATTTTTCAAATTCATAAAATTTCCTTATAAGGTGGTAGTTGTTACAATCAATCGCACGCTCTTTCATATGAAGATTGCATAACTATAAATAAATATTATGTAAATAAATAAGGATTTGAAATACTAAAGCAAAAGAAGTAGAACTTACTTGTACTCCAGGATGAACTATGCTTGGACACGTATAATCCAATGTAACATCGGAATACAGATATGCACAGCAATATTCTGTTGACATTTAAAACTGTTATTATTATTATAACTAAATTAAAATTATCTAAAAAGTATTAAAAATTAACTTACCTAACTGTTTGCTCATAAGTATGAAAGTCTAAAAGGGTTCAAACGGTAAAAACTCAAGATTAGGTTGAAACTGCTATAGACACCTGTAAATATTTGAAAACTACTATTAAATTTATTGTAAACATACAAAATCTTATACAAAATTTACTTACCACATAATTATTCACTTCCAAACTGAAATTATTGATAAATTTTTTTTTTTTTTAAATAGCACTAAATAGCCACTAAATTATTTAAAAACACAAGTTATTTAAAAAAAACTAATATTCATTAACTAACTCAGAACAAGACTTTGCAAGACACTTTAATACACAAACTGCACAAAATCCTTTTGGTTTAATGTGACAAAATCATATTCTTAGACTTATATATAAATTATAATATAAAAATTTAACAGGGTAGCACTTTACTTATTTAATACTATAATATATTTACCATCAGACTATCAATTCTTAATTCTATCATCCCCGCGCATTCAAAATAAATAAAATTCTCGGGGCCCCGACCCTTCGAGCAGTTTTATTTTAAAAAGTTTGTTTCAACTTAAGTTAGAGCTTTTGGTTTAGCTAATTGTGATTCTACTATTATCCACAACCTATATAGCCTCATACATATGGATCAAACCGCTACCTAATAAATTTGTATAATAAAATATCCTCCTACTATTTTAACAGTTACTGTGGTGTTATAACCTTATATATGTAAAACAACACCATTGTCTGACTTATAAGACTTTATGATTATTACAACACATAAAAAAAAAAAAAAAAAAATAACTGTATGCTTTGAGAATCATCAATGATATAATGTACGTATATTATAACTTTTAGTATACTTAAATAAATAATCTAATACAACAATACCCAATCCGGCCCCTACATTTAACTAAAACATGAAATGTATAACAAAAAAATTTGTCGACGTTTGGAAAATATTGTTTTTTTTTCTGGTGAATTCGTCGCTTGTATCCAAAGTTCTCACACAGTTTAACACATGTGCTTCAAGTTACGTTCCCATTACGTTCAAGTTACGTTCGAACTATTTAAAGTTTGTATGTCAAATTCAACGTAACTTATGCGCTTGTATCCAAAGTTCTCACACAGTTTTAACACATGTGCTGTTTGCAAATTTCTGGTGAATTCGAAGGAATGCGCTATAAATACACTGTTATAAATAATTTAACACTGTTATTGTAATAGTTATTGTTATAATCTATGTTTAACAATCCTTAAGAATATATATCACAAATTATACTATAACCTTTCATATTATACCCCACCATGTGTAATATAACGTCATTATAACATATAACTAACACTTTTGCACCTACAACGTCATAATCTTATAACCAATAACAAATCAAACATAAGAATTAATATCGGTATCTCACTCTTTACCACTATTGCTTTCTCACTCATAACCTTGGGTATTGTAGAGAATGTATCAACAGATAAAAGCTGTACTGACGTCATCATCTTCTAAACCAATAGCAATACATCCTATACATGGCATTAGATCATATGACCTATATGCCCCCCACCCTTACCCCCTTTTACATTCTTTCAAGTATAGTCACGCCCCCTCTCCATATCGTGACCTAAATGCATCACCACCCCAATAATTTCCAACTCAACTTCAAAACTGTCCTAGAAACGGCTTTGTACCACTACTGATAGTAACGTACCCTCTCACCCCTGATAACACAAGTTATCTGACGACAATTCTCTCCCTCTCTTCAACAACTAAATATTTTATTATCTAAGTAACCAGATAATATTTAAATCACATTGACTAAAATCAATTTTGTTTTAACTAATTAATTAATTCATTTGTTCAAGTACTTTAGTTATACTCCATCGAGGAGATAATATTTGTAAAAAAAAATATATAATTATAGAGAAACTTTATTTATCAATATAAATAAAGTATATACTATTTTAAATATTGTTATTTACTAATAACATAACTAGCAATAACATAACTGGCGCAGTCGTCGTCTAGCGGCGGAGATAAAACCAAAGCATCGTGACGGAAAAGAACAAATCTACTCACCCCAGGGAAGAAGATTCAAAAATTAAATAAAATTAAAAATAAGCTGTGTAAAATATAGTGAAGTGAACTGATAACTAAGGACCAAGGACAAAGGACTACAAGAAGATTAAAGGTTCATCTATTAATATATGGTAGATCAATTGAATTACCTTTTTACACAATTGAATATAAATAAAAAAGAAAAAATGACAACGTCAACTAATAATAATTTCCAACAATATTTGGGAATGATAAAAAAGTATGATGGTAGATCCGAAGGCTTACCGGACTACATCAGAACAAGCGAATTGTTACTAGGACAATTTTTCAATGAAAATAAATTAGATTGCTTCGACAACGTCGCTTTAATAGAAGCGATTCGGGCAAAATTAACTGGAAAAGCTGCCTCACTAATAGAAGAAAGGGACATACAGAGCTGGGCAGAAATTAAAATGACATTGACACAAGCATTTTGCGACCCTAGAGATGAGATGTCATTACTGCGAGAACTGATGGAAATAAGGCAGAGGAATGAAACATTCCTTGAATTCTACGAAAAATGTAGAAAATTGAGAGCATTATTATATGCTAACCAAAATGCAATGGAGCAATAGAAGAAAGAAATATGAAGACAAAAATGTACAACGAAGTGGCTCTAAAATCTTTTAAAGCAGGCTTAAGGGAACCTTTTGGATCATTCTTGAGAACCAGAGCACCCACTACACTGGAACAAGCAATCTCTATTGTAACAGAAGAACAGAACGACAGGAATTGGCAAAGGCAAGAAAATACGAATAATAAACTGCCACAACAACCAGTCAGAATGACACAAAGAACATTCATTTACCCTAAACAATCGGAAAAATTTAATATTTCCCACACATCCGATTTTAATGATAATCAATCACGGAGACAGAGCAATCTTCAACAACCCCATCAACAAAATTGGCGAGCACCAAATACAATGGTCTCCAAACAAAGCAACTTATGGAATAGATACCCTAATGAACCTATTAAGAAGCAGTGGACACCTATGGATACTACATCAGTAATTAATTCACAGATTGGAAGCAGAGAAAATATAACAATTAATAATATAACATCAAGTAATTTCCTACCCTATATAATTGATAACAAACTCAACATAAAATTACTTATAGACACCGGATCATCCAAAACCATAATTAACCCCAATTTGATATACAGAAATTTACCCCAATGTATTTCTGAAGAAACTTTTTGTATTCAGACGGCCCATGGTACCACATACCATAATAAAGTGGCTCACATCCCCATATTTCCAATATTTAAGAGTCAAGACATTTGTAAAGTCTTTTTGTTTAAATGTAGTGATAAATTTGATGGATTACTAGGAATGGATTTGTTGACAAAACTTGGAGCTAATATTAACCTCGATAAAAAGATGTTAACCATTAATGATACCGTGATACCGATATACTTTCAGAATTCAAATAAATTGGAACTATATAATACTGAAATCAAAGTACAGAGTGAAAACACTACAGATGAAGTTTGGAATACAGAAGTAAACGAAAAAGATGTTAAAACATTTATTAAAATAAAAACCGATGAAAATTCAATTGTTGAAGTAAACGTCAAACAAGGCACAAAAGATGAGAACATGCAAGATTTCAAAGTAAAAAATCTGCAAAATGTCAAACAAAAAACAAAGAATCAAGAAATACAACATTTTGAAATACCAAATAAACAAAAGGTTAATCAACAACCAAAAAATCAAAACTTTCAAGATTTCAAAGTTAGAAATCAACAAAAAATCAAGCAAGTAGCAGAAAAGCAAACTATACAAGATATTGAAATAGAGAAACAACAAAACATGAAACAAGAAGAACCAGGAAAACAAAATATGCAATATTCCGAGGTAAAAAAGTCATACAGTATAAAGCAAGAAAAAGCAGAAAATAAGAAAATTAAAAAATTTAAAATAGAACGAAAAATTGAATAGGAAAACAAAACTAAGTGCTTACCGGAAAAGCTAGAAGATTCAGAAAAAGAGGCAAACACTATGTGGATAAATGTTCACAGAAAAGAAAAATATTATGATAAGCCAACATATGAACAAAATGATATAAGTATAACAATTTTCAACAAACCAGAGGAAAATATGATTGAAGAAATAATCAGAAAAAAATACTATTGGGACTATATAAACAAACACATTCAAGAAGTATACATTAGAAGAAATGATAGAAGAGGGAAGATAACGAATCCACAAATAGGACCACATAAAAGAAAAACCAATACAAATATTATTGCTGCAGGACCCTTATCAGGAAACAGAAGTGACGACTACATCTAGAAAAATCGAGACACCTTCACGAGATTTCTCTATTTTTCTCTCTAAGGATGGAGGAGTTATCTGACGACAATTCTCTCCCTCTCTTCAACAACTAAATATTTTATTATCTAAGTAACCAGATAATATTTAAATCACATTGACTAAAATCAATTTTGTTTTAACTAATTAATTAATTCATTTGTTCAAGTACTTTAGTTATACTCCATCGAGGAGATAATATTTGTAATAAAAAATATATAATTATAGAGAAACTTTATTTATCAATATAAATAAAGTATATACTATTTTAAATATTGTTATTTACTAATAACATAACTAGCAATAACATAACTCACATTACAAGGAAATAGTTACGTTACATCTGGTGGAGGTTAAAGCTGGTGAATAAAGCTGTTTAGCTTGAAAAATTTTTATTTTGATTATTTTTGGCTCTTGATTACACCATCACTTATGGTGAAGATTTTTTTTGGTTTTAGTTTAACTCTACCACATCTGATGGAGGCGTTTAACTGTTTTGGGGCCAATCGGTTGTTGTAGCCGATTGGTTAAAAAATAATAATGTTTATCAGCTGTTTCAGATTGATGGGGCTCCATTTATGATCGTGGCGCTCTATATTGTTGACAAAAGGATATTTTGTGTAAGCTGTGACTCATATTGGATGGATGCGGCAACATCCATGAAATAAGCGTGAGAGATACACGTGGAGTTTTGTTTTTACGCTCGAAAAAAGTTTTGAAATACATGTAAGGCCGGCGAGCCATTGTATTGTGGGGCAACGGATGGCTGGTGCACCCAGAGCGCGAAGATTCTGTAGGCCACATATAATTGCACCCAGTTATAGTTTTTCGAGAAAGTTGAAACTGAAGAGCACAGTATTTATGATATTTTTTGTTACTTATTAAAATTAAGTAATCTGCTTTGTCAAGCGAGTTTTTTTTTGTATTTTGCACGATACAAATACTGGTAAAGAATTATTAATTCCTAATTATTTTTTTTTATTGATCTCCTGCCATCATACTTGTAGTTAATATTTTTCATACATATTTTTTGATTAGTATAATTTCTCATGATTACTGTACTGATTGCCTAATGCTATTTTTGATTTGTGTGTTGTAGGAATTTATTATAATTGACCGACGTGAAAGATTGCTATAGATGCATTAATGAAGGCACAACAAGGCAGCTTTGCTTACATTTTTGTTGGATGATTTCGCCACTTACATTGCAGAACAAGAAGATACTTGTATCCAGTCCGAATGATGCACAAGCGTTTTAGGGCATAATATCTCTGTTAGCGGCTCTCACAGGAAGAGCTCAGGGCGAGCAGATAATATATTTATCGTCCCACTTAGAAGGATGGATACAAATTTGTAAACATATCATTGTAAAATTAAGTTATTTTTGTCAAGGTACTGTGGTATAATGTTATTTATTTAATTCAAGTTATTTAGTAAATTCTCGATCCGATAATTATGCTTGGTTGTAATTTAAAAATTTAAATATGCATTGTATAGAAACCGGTTTGTTGACATTGAGTTGTTTTTTGCGATACAGTTGAAACGAATTTCTTTTGTTTAGGCATGTAATGCCTCTTGTTTACTTTCTTACTTGTAGCATCACCGAACTAAGGGTGTTTAAACAAATTAAAATAATAGTTTGTGAGTTGTTGGCATATTTTAATCATCGTAATAATATTACACTTGTTGGCGCTTTATTGTATTTCACGGTCAAGATATTCGCTTGAAATTTTTTTTTATGAAGCTTCAAGAATCAAGTTTGCAAGATCAAAGAATGAAACGTCAAGTCTGAAGTTTTTCTTTTCAAGATAGAAGCACACATTACTCTCATACATCGTTAACCAGGTCTAGAGTCCAAGCAGCCCCAGATTATGACTTTAAACTGTTTCTGGAATAGAGTCCAGAATCCAAAGCTCCCATACCATCGTCCAAGTGGTGACTGACGTAAAAAGCTTCCTCCCACTCGTCGAAGTGGTGACTGGCGTGAAACGCTCCCGCACACGAGTTTAAGCAGCTCTAGATTATGACTTTAAACTGTTTCTGGAATAGAGTCCAAGTAGCTCCAGATTATGACTTTGAACTGTTTCTGGAACATCGTCCAAGGGTTTTCTAGAGCTACGTCGTAAAACTATCTCGCGAAGGGGTCCATGTTTCAGCGCCTTTTATCAAGACATTCTAACCCGTCAAAAGCAAACCGTCTTCTGAACTTCAACGAGCCAAGACGTAAAACAGCTTCGTTAGGCATGGCTGGGTGGTTGCGGTTGCCGCTATTGTAAGGCGAAGACTTCATCTTTCTACGGGCAGCTATAACTTCATTTTAGCTTAAAAAATCTGGAAGGTTAGTGGTCGACTTCCCGATTCCTCGTCTATAGAACGCGATGTCTGATTAGCATTTTCTTCAGCGAGGTTTCCAATCGTCACGTTTTTATGAAGTGAGATAACCTAGAGGCATAGTCTGAAGAAGAGAAGATCCACTAGGATTCGTTCCAGACCTCACCCTCTTTTTAGAAGTACTCTGGGCAATGTACTATACTCCACGTCATTTTCCGGCCGCCGCTAGAGTCGTCGGAGGAGAAGACAATATGTGGATGTTGCTGTCGCAATGACAGTAATTTTAAAGCGATATCTTCAAAAATAATTGGTCTAGGGTTCGCTACATAGATAGAAACCCAGTTAGTTGCTTTGGTGAAAAGTTTTCCCGTTCATGGAAAAATCGCAATGGAAACGAGTAAGCAAAAATAAGTTTGCTAAGAAATCAGTTGTACATGATTTCAGTTTTCAACATAAAGTACCAGAGGAATTAGCCAGCCTCATGTGGAAGTATCTTCAATTGGGCATAGCCAACCCAGGAAGATTTGTTGGAACAAAATTTTACAGAGTTTGTTATCACCTAAATACAGCTCTGATGTAGCACGTTTTAAGGTTATTACATTATTCAAATACCAAACCATCCAGAGGGATGAAGATTTTTTTTTGCTGAGACGCAAGGATTATGAAGAAATGAAGAGTAAAGAAAACCTGTAAACAGTAGAATTGTGAAGAGTTGCAGTATTCTGACGACACTGAATACTAGTATTATTATGCCAAAACTTCGCTTACTATTGTTTTTGTTTGTCGGACGCATTTTTTATCAACTCTTATAAGTAATAATTTCTCAGTATAGTAGATGTAGAGAAAAATGTAGGTTGGATGTTCCCTCGCTTTTATCTTATATTTGAAGTATTTTATTAAGTGTCAACTTAATAATTTTTATTTTATTTTATTAGTTTTTTTTTTTAAATCCATACTTGTCGAAGTATGTTTGATTCAGGGATGAACATCTAGAGGTGTTCCGGAATTGTCACTATAATTATCTTAATATTTCCCCTTCACGGAGTTTCCACTGTGTTGAAAAAATAACTCAATTAAAAAGTTTTGCATTTAAGTTATTCGGTTTGTGTGCTTCAGTGTAGAAATCGCATTTTTCTTAATGTGTATTGAATTTTAATATTGCAATTATACAGCACCAAGTTGTTTGTTATTGTTTATTTTTTTTGTTGGAATCTCCAGAACGGTCCTAATTGTTTCACGTTTTAAGTGTTATTGTAGAACCTTAACAAATGTAGCAATTAGGAAGATGTTTTGTTTGAGATGTTCTTGAATTAAAATTGGGTCAATTTCCGGATTATTTTATTTTGAATCAACCTCGTGCAGATATTATAGATAGTTCCTTGTTTCGAATGCTTAAATTTTTTTTTTTTTTTGGAATAATAGTATTCTCCTTTTTGGAACACTTCAAGAATGTTGTTCTTGTGTTTCGGTCGCATACCCCTTATAGGAAACGTAAATTTTTTTTTATTTTTAAGCATAAATTTTTTTTTGGTAACTCTTATCGTTGCATCATTGGTTTGAGTCCGCTCTGAACATTTTTGGTACACCAATTGAGTGGGACTCATTTTTGCAATTTTTCTTCGGAAAATTCTTTTTTCTCTTTAAGGGCGGTAAACTGTAAGAGTCGATATGCATTTTCACTCAACATAGGTTTTCCCTGAAAACCTGTGGATTGTACATATTTTAATATTTATCAATTAATTTATTTAAAATATTTATATATTTTTTAAATACACTTTTCGTTCCTCATTAACTTAATATGTATATATCTTATGAGACAGAATTATTATTTTTAATTCATTGTTATTTTAATAGACTATTTTTTAATAATCAAAAACGTCATTATGTATTTTATTGAGTTAACTAATTATTTATTGAATATACCATCTATGTTGAAATTAACTACGAGTTTCTATTATCAATATTATTTATATTTATTTTGTGCTTGTTAAGATGGGCCGATGTAGAGGAGATCGATCCGATATAAAGTAAAAATTGCTACGACCCCCCAAGATCATAATATTGAATATTTTTATTCGAAATTATAAAATGATAGTAACGTACCCTCTCACCCCTTAAAAAACAATACAGGGAAATAGTTACGTTACAAAAGACAAACCACATATTTCTAGTAGTGGAAGGTGCCGATAATCAAAAACCGGAAATGTCAAATATATAGAAATTTAAGGCTATAATATGAAATATATGTTCTTAGATACAAACAAAATAGATCACAGTGCTGAGATTTGATTGAGATTTGTATATTGATATGCAGATATAGATTGACATATTAATAACGAAAATATAAGAAAACTATATTATCTTAAGTGTAATATTAGGGTAGGGTATACCAGTATAAAAACAATATTAAAAGAGGTACAACGATGATATATTGCATGTAGAATATTAAATAAAAGCAAAATAGTTCTCTATAAGTTAGATATTCAAATTACATTCAGTAGTAGAATTGGATTGTTTTTTGGTGCTGCGAAATCGAACAGGAGTGAGAGGGATAGGGCGAAATACTTAACAGCCATAAATATCAAATTAAAAAAAATAAAAACTATGCATGTGCATATATGCGAAAATAAATTAAACTTTATAAATTTAACTATAAACGATCATTTATAAAAGTAGAGATAGATTAAGGTTATAAAGGTTAAGAAAATATTTACGAGCAAAATAGATTGCTATGCATAAAATTTGACAATTTTATTTCAAGAGCGGGGATTAATGTGGGGACTAATATTATATCGTAAATATAAATACGAAAATTAGAATGTAAGATTACAACGCAGTGTTAGTTATGTAAATGAATTGCTGTAGTATCGAATTAGTAGTGCCTGATTGGTGGCGCTGGGGTTCTGTTCTAAGTAACGGCGGTGTTAGGAGTAGTGGCGATAGATTATAATTGCTCTGGGAGATAACCGTGTTGCAGAATATGTTCTTTGGTGCTGGAAGTGTGGGCGGCGGAGCAGGCGAACTAAATCGAAAGTGCAATAACGGGAACGATAAGAGCTAAAGATGAGATTATTAGGAGCGAGACGGTATGCTTTCTTAAAAACATAAATAAATTGTTGTAATTGATAAGTTAAATGTTAACGAGTAAAAATTAATTTTATCAAACATTTATCTTAGCAAACAATTATTAAAAAATAATGTACTTCTAAGGATGAAATTTAGTATGTAGGTGCTAGTAAAGTATTAATTTTAAAAACTAATTGTTAAGAGATTAGTACGCTGGGGGTGGAAGCGTAGGATTATTTCATGAGTGCACTAAATCGAGGGCGATAGGTAAGTGCCCTAATTAGTGATGATGCTCAGGTGGGCTGTGGTGTTGCAAGTGGGCGCATTGTGGCAGAGGTGCAAGAACGCAATTGAAAGTGCGGGAATGATACAGAGTATGAAGCCAAGAGGTGATGATTGGTGTTTAGGGGCGGGGCAGCGAACATTGTTCAATACTGTGCTTCATTAGGGTAAATGATAATTTTACGCAGGGAGGTGGAAAAAGGATTATTTAATTATAGCGCTAAAGCGGGGGTGCTGTGAAAGTACTCTAAGGACCGATGATACTCAGGGAAGAAGCGATACAGAGTGCTGAAACGTTAAAGAGCATGAAGTTAAGAGGTGATGATTGAGGCTTACGGGCGGGACAATGGAGACTGGTCAATACAGTGCTTTATTACTGTAAATGAAAGGATTATAACAAAACAAGGAAACATAAATATAAAAAATGATATATTTTAGCGAAACTTACTTAAAAATAATATTTTGCACTACTTTCAATTTAGCTAATAACTTCTATTTATTCAAAAATATTATATACACGTCGCTTCGCGACGGGGCGAAGCTCTATCTACCTATTATAATGTTCGTACTTGTCATAATGTTCTACCGTTTATATGAAAAATCGAGAACGATACAGAGTATGAAGCCAAGAGGTGATGATTGGTGTTTAGGGGCGGGGCAGTGGACATTGTTCAATACTGTGCTTCATTAGGTTAAATGATAATTTTACGCAGGGAGGTGGAAAAAGGATTATTCAATTATAGCGCTAAAGCGGGGGTGCTGTGAAAGTACTCTAAGGACCGATGATGCTCAGGGAAGAAGCGATACAGAGTGCTGATACGTTAAAGAGCATGAAGCCAAGAGGTGATGATTGAGGCTTACGGGCGGGACAATGGAGACTGGTCAATACAGTGCTTTATTACTGTAAATGAAAGGATTATAACAAAACAAGGAAACATAAATATAAAAAATGATATATTTTAGCGAAAATTACTTAAAAATAATATTTTGCACTACTTTCAATTTAGCTAATAACTTCTATTTATTCAAAAATATTATATACACGTCGCTTTGCGACGGGGCGAAGCTCTATCTACCTATTATAATGCTCGTACTTGTCATAATGTTCCACCGTTTATATGAAAAATCCATAAGAACGCGTGTTTATATATATAGGACGATAGAACGATATTTATCCGGTTCCAAAATCTTATATGGTATCTTCTAGACGGCTACAAAGTTTTTCAAATCTTAATATTATGTAGAGAATAAATTTCTGAGACTTTCTACGTCACTGAAATATCCCCAGAATTTTCCTGGAAGAAGTAAATGTGAATAAACTGGAAATTAAAAAAAAAAAAACTTTGGTAAATATCTCATGGAAATGAAATAATAATTTTCCAATAATTAAAAATCCGAAGTTTGAGTACAGTAGCGCCGCGAATTTCGGTGGAAATGTTATAATGAAGTTAGAACGTTGAAATTTGGTATGTAGGCCCGCTGTACTTTTTAAAATTTATTTAAGGTGGACCTATTTCCGGTGATATATCCTATCGCCACTAACATCCTACATAAAATATTAGTAGTTTTCTAGTGTTGAGGCATCGTATATGTGAAATACAACACTTTCTAAATATGTGATTCGAACAACCGTAAACTAAACATTGAGATCAAAAAACGTTTCCAATCTAAGATTCTACGTATTATTATAAATGGTCCACGAAGCCATTCACGACGACCTATGAATACCTATTGTCAGAAACGAAATTATAAAATACAGCATCAAGACCAGAGACTATCCAACCTTTCTAGAAAACCTGATGAAATCAAGAAGAGAGAGTATGCTGAAAAGATATTAATAAATATATGTATTAAGAACATAGTCCAAAATATTTACGAGTACATATACTCATGTGTACTCTAAAGGAATATTACAATATTTTATAAGGATGTATCAATGGATATATTCCTTACATCTTATATACTACAAATAACCCAATACCCATAATATAATATAATAAGCCATAACTCAAGGACGGTTGATTGGTTGATCTTCCGTTGACTCGATATTTATATCATATATATTGGTAACACATTAATCAACTATACTTAACACAGTGATGAAGTATGTATATGTATATGTACACTTAACGAGTGAAATTATCTACTATATAAATGTTACGTAGATGCTACATGTGTGTTTACAGTAACCTTCCTATCTCTAAAACTTGTGCGTTTTTCATCAACATTTTCTCTTCAGGAAATTCTGACATTTTCAATCTCGAGGTATCCATTATTAGTGGCATTCATTACCAATTTGGTACCAATTTCTCCAATTTAATTTTCAGCCATTGGCACATGTGTTTCCTCATCCCTTCCTGAACAATGAAAAGATGAATTCCATGATTATCGCATCCAGAATACAACTGAGCGACGACAACAGCATAGTTTGCAGTATGACCAACTGCAATAATAAATATATGGTAAATAGATTACTTATGTCCTCCGGGCCACCATTTAAATGAAGTTAAAATTGAGCTGTTGAGCACGAACTCCTGGGTTCTGGCGTCGTAGTTTGCAGTTGTTGCCAAACCACGGATGAATGTAGCATGTCCCAATTCAGTCTGAAATATTATTTATATGGAATGAGGTTAATCTATGATAATATTTTTTTTTTTATATTTATTTTCTTCTTTGCCTTGACTTTCTTTCGTCATAGCCACAATCAAATAATTTTTTAACATCTTTTATAATTTATAATTCAATTTTACACATTTCTAAATATTTCAATAATTCACTAATTAATTTTGAATCACTTAACAAAAATTTAGTATTAACAGGAAAAATTTTAATCACATCTAATATACTACTATTCAATTTTGATCTTTCTAAACTATAATTTATGCATTCAAATATAATATGATCCAAAGTTCCTTCTTCACCACATTGACATCTGTCGTCAGATTTAATATTAATTTTGTACATGTGAGCTAGAGTTTTGCAATGATTACTTTTGATTCTGATTATAGTTGATATAATTTTGCGGGACTCATTTCTAAACTATCTCTTCTTAATTAGATTTGGATGCAAAATATAATAATCTCTTCCTTTTAACTGACTTTTGTTAATGAATTCTGTGTTTCTTAAATGGAAGTTAAATTTTTTGATTATATTAAAAATTTCATATGAAGGTAATTTCACTTTCATCTCAATTTCCAAATTTATTGATTCCTTTGCCAATTTATCCGCAATTTCGTTTCCTCTTATTCCACAATGTCCTGGTATCCACATAAATTTTATGGTATTATTTCTATCTACCTATTATAATGTTCGTAATGTTCCAATTTAACATGGAAAACCCATAAGAACTCATAGATATTTATATATATATAGATATTTATATATATATCCGGTAACAAAATCGTATATGGTATCTTCTAAACGGCGCCTACAAAGTTCTTCAAATTTTGATATGATGTTAAGGACGAATTTCTAAGACTTTCTACGTCCCTGAATTTTTCCCTGAATTTCCGTGGAAAAACTTATTCAGGAAAAACTGCAAAATTCGAAAAAATACTTTTGCAAATATCTGACGAACTAGAAAAGATAGAAAACTGAAATTTGGTGTGTGTATTGAGATCATAATTGTGCACATTTTCCAATAGTTGGAAGTTTGAAATTTAAGTTCAGTAGCGGCGCGAATTTCTGGGGGCAATGCTAGAAAAGAGTTAGGACGTTCAAATTTAATATGTAGGCTCGCTGTAGACGGTAATTAAAGAAAAAAATATAACGCCTTAAATTTCCATTGGCGGCGGGAGTTGAGACAGTAAAAGCCAGAAATATTGAAAAAGTAGTATTAAAACTTAGGGTATGTATTGAGACACTAATTGCGCATGTTTGCCAATAATTGAATTACCAAAATTTTAATTCAGTAGCGGCGTGATTTTTTTGGGGCAATGTCGCAACAGAGCTAGAACGTTGATATTTGGAACGTGTGCCTTATATAGAGTGTCATTAAAGAAAAACTATAAAAAACTGTAACTTTCCAGTGGCGGCGGGCGCTGAGGGCCAAAAACCAGAAATATGAAATATATAGAGATGATTGGCTATAGTTTAAAAAATATGTTCTTAGATACAAATAAAATAGATTGCCGTGCTAAAATTTGACAAACTTGTTCAGTAGCGGTGGTATGTGGGGGGTACTAATGCTAAAATTTAAATACAAAGCTGAAATTTAGTATGCAGATATAGCTTGACAATAACAATAAAAATATAAAGAAACTACATTTTCTTTAGTGTAACATTAGGGCAGAGGTAATTAACTGATAATAAGAACGATAAAGAGTTACATATTTGGACTTTAATTCAGTAGCGGAGATATGTGAGAGACTCTAATGCTAAAATGAACAAAACTGGAAAATTCGAAAAAATACTTTTGTAAATATCTTACGAACTAGAAAAGACAGAAAACTGAAATTTGGTTTGTGTATTGAGATCATAAATGTGCACATTTGCCAATACTTGGAGACTAGAAACTTAAGTTCAGTAGCGGCGCGAATTTCTGGGAGCAATGTTGGAATAGAGTAAGGACGTTCAAATTTAATATGTAGGCTCCTTGTGGACAGTAGTTAATGAAAAAAATAAACAGCCCTAAATTTCCAGTGGCGGCGGGAGTTCTGACAGTAAAAAAATTTAATTTAAATTAAAATTTAATATTGAAAAAATAATATTAAAACTAAGGGTATGTATTAAGGCACTAATTGTGCATGTTTGCTAATAATTGGAATATCAAAATTTGAAATTAGTAGTGGCGTGAATTTTTGGTTGCAATGTCGTAACAGACCTAGAACGTTGAAATTTGGAACGTGGGCCCTATATAGATGGTAATTAAAGGAAAATTAGACAAAATTTTAAATTTCCAGTGACGGCGGGCGTAAAACATGAAATAATAAATATATAGGGATAAAGGGCTATAATTTAATATATATATATATATATATATATATATATATATATATATATATATATATATGTTTTTGAATACAGACAAAATAGATTCCCGTAACTAAAATTTGACAAATTTAATTCAGTAGCGGAGATATGTGAGGGGCTCTAATGCTAAAATGTAAATACAAAGCTAAAATTTTGTTTGCAGGTTTACATTAAAATATTACTAACGAAAATAAATTAAAGAATATTTTTCTTAGCGGGGTAGTGGGGCAGAGTAATAAACCGAATATATGGATACAAAGATAAAAGGTAATGTTAGATATACTAACACAAAAAAAAAATTCTGTACTACATCTCCTATAATTAAGCACCCCACAGGAACATGGATTTAATTTTACATATTTATATATAATATTACAAAATTGGTATTTACAAAATTGTTCTGTCAAACCGTGTTTTCTTACACAACAACTTTAATAGCATTGCAGACAAGTTAGCTACTTAAAAAATAAAAGTGATAACCCGTAAAGAAATATTTATTTCGGATTTCCCGGCAGTGCCAAATTTGTTTGGGGGCCCTAATGATGGGTAAAGATTTTTCACAAGAGAAACAAAAATACACATTTGGGGCACTTGTAGCCCGGGGCCCCATATTATTGATAAGGTTGATACGGCGGTAGCTACGCCACTGTTTCCCGGAAATTCAGGGAAAATCTTAGGATGCATAAGATATAAAGTTGAAATTGTGCATGTGTATTACGCATTTGAATGCAAATATATTCAAATATTTAGAAATTAAAAATGTTATATAGGAAGCGCTGAGAAAATTGGTGCGCTCGGTAAGAAACTTTGGAGAAAGCTCAAATTTTGGATTGCGTAATAATGGAGCATTTGACGGCAAGAGGTGGTTTTTGATGAAGGTTAAAATGTGATAAAAAGCTGAATTTTTGTATATTGATTAACTTTGGTAACCAATTCAAAGAATGTCCAAATTTTGAAAAAAAGTTGGTCAAATAACGCACAAATTTAAAAAATTGAACATATTTTATATTTTTGAAAAACGTATTTTTTTCAACATACACTGTTTTACACCATAAACAACATAAAACTTATAATATGATAATCAAAGTTGAATTTAATTTAAAATTTGTGAATCGTTAGATAATAGATGTAAAATGTTATAATCCGTTTTTAAATAAAGGTTTGACAGTACGATTTTGTAAATATATTTAAATATTAAGCAGCCATCTACATTCAACTGTTGTGCTAAGGAAGTACTGTTTCCCCTTAATGGAATTTCCATTTTAAAATGTCATGTAACTTATTATTATTACCTATATTACTTATCATTCATTAACTATCGGTATTAATTTTACTTATATTTTAGGTATAATATAATAGATAATAAAGAAATAATAGCGTATTTATTTTATTAAATATCTAAATGTTGACGGAGATATAGAAATTAAAAATTTAAATTGAAGTTTCAGTCCTACGGATGTCGGCTATATTTATGATGTAACATGTCCCACTATTAAGGAATAGATCAGTTATTTGTTATATGTATAAAATATATGTGTTAAGTATTATATCTCTTTATAGCGGACATGACGTTACCTGTATTGGAAATTTCTATAACGATGGATGCCTTTAATAATTAAAGTAAAAAAAAACTATTTTAATTGTTGACATCTCCTAAAATATAGCGAGTTATTTCAAAATATTTTGACCTCTGTGGTCCTGGATGCCAACCTTATTAATATATTGCACAGTTTGTAACACAACTATTTTAACATAAACATTCTTAAGGCAGGTAATAAAATCATTATAAATTCATTTATTATATATTCTAACCTATCACATAAATTTATTATTGGTTTGAATCTTGATAAGTTAAAAAAAACTTGATAAGTAATATTAGCACCAGAGATAATAGTTAGCACCTGTCAAAAATTATTTGTTGATAAACTTTAACCATAATCTGTATTGTCTATTTATTATTAAAAAGTGATGTAATAACTATTAAGTAGCTATTTGTTTGGATGTGTTTGGAGTATAGAACAAGGATCATACAATATACGAAAATGAACTAGTTTTTTCTTTTACAAGTTTCAAACAATAGAGGTTAGGTAAGTTAGTTATAATGAATTTAGTAATTAGGAAAAGAATATTGTATACAAGCATTGATATTTATATATTTTACTACCAGACCTATATTAAATATATGGTAGATGGAATCGGTACAATAACTTAAGGACACAAAATAACATAAAAGCAATAGTATGGAAGCCTGCTTACACTGAAGTAAGTAAATTTTATGTTTAAGACTTATTTAAATACTAACATAATTGTTTTGTTTTGTAATTTGTATTTTGTGAATATGGATTTCGTTTTAATTTTTCAAATAAATACTAATATGTACAATATTCATTCAACCTTATATTTCTTTTAAATATAATTTCTCTTTCAGATTGAAAGGACAAAGCTGAGAATATTAAGAGAATGGAATGATTTTATTCATGTCATAAATGGGTAATTGTAAATATTTACAGATATTACTTGAATTTGGGCTGTGTTAAAAATGGAGTATTTCATCATTATTGTTTTCACAAGGAATATTAACACAATCCTTAAAACAAAATTGTATTTTTGTTAGAACGAGACAAATTAACAACATATATACATGGATAGAAATACTAAATTTTTATCAATGTTCTGTAAGTGTATTATTAATGGAATGACAACCTTTTGATTAGAATTTACATTTAACTAAAATGGACATTAAATTATATTTAAATTCAATATTAAACGAAGCCTGTTTTAATATTCTTGTAACTCAAAATTCATCCGCATTTCAAAGGTTTAGTCTAAATAAACTTTACATAGTTTTATACTTCTTACTTTACTGAGTTTTGATATAACTATGATAACAATATTCGAGTTGTATGATTGCAGCAGTATTCAACAATTTATACTTATCAATGATATTTGTGATTCTAACTTTTCTGAGAAGAATCACTTCACTAATGAATTGAATGATCGATATTCAGTTTCAGAAAAGAGAATAATATCTTCAAAATTAAATTAAAAAAACTATATTTAAAATCTGTTGTAATGAAGATGAATTTGTTTGAATTGTTAAATTACTACTTTTACTAATTTACAGATGTATATTGATGTATTGATATACAGATGTATATATTTAATAAATTCAAACACATATTTTATAAATTCATGTTGTTACATTACTTATTAATATTATTAATGATTCAGAATAAGTTACTAAATAGTTTATAAGGAATACTTGTATATAATTCATCTTAAAGTTTCACAAAAAAATTTATAGATATAGTTCTTATTAGATTTTTCCAACATTTTTTGTTTGAATTGTATGTATTAGATGATTTTAATAATTTAACGGAACCTTCTAACATTTTAATTATTTATATGGAATATTAGAAATTTGAAATATATGTTTAGTTATTTCAAGTGTGTTATTTTATGTTATCCAAATATATATAATGATTCACTGCATTTGTTTTTAAAATAAAACTATCGTTAAAAATTATTTAAAAATACGCGGCATTTTTAATATGTCAAAAGTATATTTTTGTCAGTTTGCATTAAGAGCTCACTTCTGAGAATTGAACTCAAACTATATAGTTTGTTAAACAGTTATCGTTGATAGAATTGTAATTGTTTATTTACTTATATGAAAAATACTTTTAATAAATTTATTTAAAAGTATATACATAATAATTTAAGTGAAAACTTGTGCTACTTTGCTTATGATACATTTCAAAAGAGGTATTTTCTTTTATTTAATTAAATATATATTATTTAATGTGAAAATGTATTATATTGTTCATTTTATAACATATTAACCGACATTTGAATTTCTTTTTGATAAAATATTGTTGATTATATGGATATAGATGTAATGCTATGTAAATATATTTTAAATATATATATATATATCTCATAGTTAAAATATCTGTCCCAAATTACATGTAACATTTAAATATTTTTGGAAAGATATTTGATACAGTTTATTCAACTCGATAATGTGTTTTGAATTAACTATAAAAATATTAAGTAAGAATAAATAAATTACTTAATAGCTGTTTTAAGAAATTTATAATTTGACATTTTCCAGAAATTTGAATGTTGAATCTAAAATCTAATGTTATGTTGAATGTTAAAATAAATTAATAACAACTGTATAACATGCGAATTGTTATGCAGTTGTAAAAGTGAAAAACTGTAATATGAATATTAATTTCCAAATTGTATATTATGTGTGTAAACCTGAAATACTCAATGACTGCTGATGTGACCATTCAGCTGATGAAATCCATTAAATTTTTTGTATATTTTGGTTTCTTTTACATTTACTTAAAAAATCATTTGTTGGTTTCATTAACCCTTCCTCGGATACATGAACTACTCACAAATTAGAGGATCAGTATAATCAGAACTGCATATTAGTTTCTCCGTTTCTCTAAACATGAAGGCGATATACCTTGACAGATTCTCTAAACCTTTTGACTCACTATTACTGAATTCATTTATCAAAATATCATGGTCATATTCAATTACACAGTAAAGAGGTTGGATCTTTTGTTGTGGTTGCTTTTTTCTCACTTTTAATAATGGCAACCCATTACTTGATTATAGGTATATTCAGATATTACCTGTACATAATTAAACTTTTAAATGTTATGATGCTATTTATTAAAGCACAAGATATAATACATATAGTCAAAATTACGATAGTTCGGCGGTGACGTATGGCTAAGGAATCCCTGCTTTAAAATTTGATGTAAGTCATTTCACTTATTAAACAGCAAAATATATTTTATAAAAGCTTCATCTACATATGAGAACTATTGTGAAATAATTAATAAAGAAACATAAACGAGTATGTTTAAAAATGATTCACATTGAATTTACTATATTTTTTAAATTTTTAATTGCTATATCTCCGTCAACATTGAGATATTTAAAAAAATAGACACACCAATATACATTTATTAACATCAATTTCAATCAACAACTGAAAAATCGACCACTAAAAAATGAGTACACAAGCCCATTCCGCGTTTATATTGTCTTAACTTTGTTAAAAAGATTAGTGACTAACTATCATTTCAAAATACTTTTTAGGTGCATACATCTAAATATATTCTTACATGGAAAATGCTTCTCATAAATGAACTGCTTATTATGGCATAATTACTGTATCTTTAACAAATTCATATACATTCTCTAACTAAGCTTTGACACGATTACGAATTTTACACGAACCAGCATCAAGTAAACGCTTTTTAATACTCAGTGATTTTTATCCTGTACCATACTACATATTTCTGCTGTTCTGTACGTGTATAAAAAATGTTTGTAATAAAGTACTCTAATTATCCAGACTAATTGGAATCATGTCAATCGGGAATTGTAGTTCTATTGCGGCTTTAAGTAATATTTAAATTATTATCCAATATTTATGTTAAACTTCACCAGCATTATAAATGTTAATGGCAATGTTCGTCCATTATTTTTCAAATAATATATTTCAAAAATATTTCAATGCTTTTCATTTTAAAGAGCTAAACATTTCCACACTTTAAGCTCAAAATATTATAAAATTTGACAATATACTTGACAGTTCAATCTATTATAATAAATATATGTGACAAATTGGAATTTGTTTACAACATAAACACAGACATACGTTTATGCATCAGTCTATACCTAACACAGCAGATAACTGTTAAATTTTTTATCGTTTTCACTCCTATATATTTTTATAGTAATAAGAGTGAGACAGTGCATTATTAATGTGTCGTAGCTTTATACAGCTGAACCTTTAAAAGCATTTAGACTATATGTAAAACTTTTTTAAACTAATAATTAACGTTGTTGTTTCAGAAATCATCTCATTTTATTAAAATTAAGCTTTAATTCTGTTGGTGTATGGTTCGTTATTTTAAATAATTTTTTTATTGTAATATATTATTATTTAGTAATATAGAATAATTTTTATTTACTTTGTTTATATATTTATAAATATATAATTATTTTAAAATGACTTTTCAAGTAGTTCTAGGATATGGGCGAAAGAAGAATACAACTTTAAATCGTTTAAAAAATTTACATAAAACTAAAACTGAGATAGTTTTAAGTACACCGCTATCTGTTATTCGTGGAGATTTTAATCAATTTAGCGAAAGATATTCTTTTGAGTCTAGGGGTGTTCAATGTACCCCAAATGCGTTAGTTAGTATATGCATTAGTACTTCCATTCCGCTACATGAATAGACTTCACCTGTTATAAACTATATTTTAGATGCAGGTGATAATTGCTATTTGGCTAACTATCAAAAAGCTGCATATCGATTGTTGACGGTTGACGATCTTAATGTTGAATTATCCGTTGGAAATGTCAAATATTCCATTCGACATAACTTGTTAGATAATATAAATGCCATGATTACCAAAAACGATTGTAAAGGAACTTTTGACATATTTACCTGCAATATATTAGAAAACTATTTTAACAAAGAAGATTGAACAAACTAAAATATAATCAAAAAAACAGATTGCTTAGCGAAAAACAAATCGATAGACAGAAAAGGTTAGAAAAACTAAAATTTAATCAAAATAAAAGATTGCTAAGCGAAAAACAAATCGACAAACAGAAAAGGATAGAAAAAGTAAAATTTAGTCAAAATAAAAGATTGCTAAATGAAAAACAAATCGAGAGACAGAAAAGGTTAGAAAAACTAAAATTTAGTCGAAATAAAAGATTGCTAAACGAAAAAAAAATCGCTAGAGAGATAAGGTTAGAAAAACTAAAATTTAATCAAAATAAAAGATTGCTAAACGAAAAACAAATCGCTAGAGAGATAAGGTTAGAAAAACTAAAATTTAATCAAAATAAAAGATTGCTGAACGAAAAGAAAATCGCTAGACAGGAAAGGTTACGAAAACATATCTATAATCAAAAAAACAGATTGTTAACGGAAAATCAAATAGACAAGCAAAAAAGGTTGGCGAATATAATTGTCAATCAAAGAAATAGAATACAAAATGAAAATAAAGTTGAGCGACAACAAAGATTGAAGAAATTAATTTGGCATAGAGAAAAACGCTTAAATAGAAATTGTATGCAACAAAAAAATTTACTTTTGTGGAACATTTTAAAAAATAATATAAAACTATCTAAAGAGATCGAGTTAGATAAACAAAAACAGTTAAAAGAAAAAATTTTAAAGGATATAAGGAAATTATCTACAGAAAATAAACGCCTAGAGGACAGAAAAATTAAAATAAAATTATTACGAAGATAAATAAAAGATGCTGAAAATGTTATAATCAATACTGAAGAAAGACATAATTGTCACACCAATACAACAGCTGCACCTGTATTAGGTGTGGCTTATCAAAATTTCAAAGCTGCAGATATATCGCAACACACATGTGGATTAATGGACCAGTTATGCCAATTTTGCAAATCATTTAATTTTAAAGATGAACGACCATCAGATAAGAAATTTTCTATGTGCTGCTCTAAAGGAAAGGTATCTTTAACTACTTCTAATGATTTTCCAACGCATAACATAACATTAATGTCTGGCGTACACCCTCACTCTAAAAATTTTATGAATAACATTAGAAAATACAATAGCGCATTTGCATTTGCTTCGCTAGAAGCCAATATTGATTATCCTCCAGGACGCGGACCTTATTGTTTTAGGATATGTGGTCAAATTTATCATAGAACATCAGCAGCAAGACCGGCAGATGGAAAATGGCCGCAAAATTCACAACTTTATATATTAGATCCGGAAGAAGCTTTTATCAATAGAATGGCTGTAGATGCAAATAAAGAATGCAATGAACAATTATTTAAGGATATAGATACACTTTTAAGAAATGTTAATCCTTATGCTAATGCGTATAAAATGATGAGGGAAGTGGAAGAAGCAGAACAACAAAAGGCCACTTTAGAGAATAGAAATACATTAGATATTCAAATGCGAATTGTGCAAAACTTATCTAATGATCCACGGCGTTATAACTTGCCTACAACAAATGAAGTGGCATTAATTTATACCAGTCTTGATGGATTACCCCCATGTAATAGAGATATCTGTGTCTATCCTAGAGGCAGTAATCTGTATACAATCAATATTTTAAATGAAAACTGCGATCCAATGATCTATCCTCTTCTGTGTCCAACTGGTGAAAAAGGTTGTTCGGAGAACCTTGTAAATGTTACTAAACTCAAAAGAGTAACACATAGGCAATTTTATAGTTTTCGGCTAAGATGCACAAATTTATTTAATCCATATTTAAGTGCTGGTAAATTAACTCAGCAATATATCGTTGATGCTTATTCAAAAATAGAAAGCAATCGGTTAAATTTTATTAGAAATAGTAATAGTCAGAAAAAATTACGTTTAGAACTATACAGTGGCTTAATGGATTACGTACAAAATAGGGCAAGTAATGAGGGCATGACTGTAGGTCGTATGGTTATTTTACAATCTTCTTACGTTGGAAGTCCTCGCTCATTAACACAAAATTACTTAGACTCAATGTCTATAGTTCAAAAATTCGGTTCTCCTGATTTATTTATTACAATGACTTGTAATCCAGAATGGCCTGAAATTAAAAGTAATTTAAACGAAAATCAACGTGTGGAACATCGTCCTGATTTAGTTGCTCGAGTGTTTAATTTAAAAATAAAAGAATTATTAAATGATTTATTAAAAGTCAACATTTTTGGAAAAGTAGCAGCAATGATGTCTGTAGTCGAATTTCAAAAACGTGGGTTGCCCCATATTCATATTTTAATTATTTTAAACAGCGAGCATAAAATTAGAAATTCCGAAGCTATTGATAAAATAGTATGTGCCGAAATACCAGATATTGAAACGGAACCAGAATTATATAGTATTATTAAAAAGTGTAACGTCCATGGGCCCTGCGGAACAGTTAATCCTAAATCGCCATGTATGATAAATTTCGAATGTACTAAGCGCTTTCCAAAATAATTTGAACCAGAAACATTAAATAATGTAAACGGCTATCCGTTATACAGGCGTCGCGACAATAAATCTAAAATTGCATTTTTTGATAGAGGCGGTAAATTTAAATATGCTGTTGATAATCGCTGGATAGTTCCATATAATAAATATTTATCGTATAAATATAATTGCCATATTAATGTGGAAATATGCGCTTCGGTTAAAAGCGTTAAATATCTATTTAAATATATTTATAAAGGACATGATTGCGCCAATGTTAAAGTGTCTACGGAAGGACAAACACAACTAAATTGGGACGAAGTTTCTTTTTATTTGGATGCACGTTACGTGAGTCCGCCAGAAGCCATATGGCGCATATTTGCATTCGATATGCAATTTAAAACACACTCTATATATCGTTTAGCAGTGCATTTGGAAAACCATCAAAGCATACTTTTTACACCTGACGAGGAAGAATTGGCTATATTAAACCATATTGACACCACGTTAACTGCATGGTTTAAATTAAATTTACATTCATTAGATTCTAGGAAATATTTTTACACAGAAATTCCGGAACACTTCGTATTTAATCTTAAGAAAATTTGGACACAACGGAAACGATCTGGATCTAAAATAATTGCTCGGCTCTATAGTGTTAGTCCCAAGGAAGGGGAACGCTTTTATTTGCGTTTAGTTTTATTGCATATTCGAGGTGCTACATGTTATGCTGATCTACGAACTGTTAATGGCACTGTTTATTCCACTTTTGCTGAAACTGCTAAGGCACTTGGACTATTTAAAGATGATTCTCAATGGGACCGTTGCTTAGAGGAAGCATCGTTATGTAAAATGCCTAAACAATTACGTCAACTTTTTGCGTTTATTTGTATCTTCTGTGAACCTACAGACGTGAAGAAATTGTGGGAAACTCATATAGATTGTTTATATGAAGATTATAATTTAAAGTATGATAAAGAAAATGCAGAGCAACTAGCCATTAATGACATTATTGACATTTTAATAACTTACAATTGTAATTATTTACATTTTAGTTTACCGGAGAAACGAACTGTTAGTATTGAAGATACTAATGACTACTTAGTCAATCAGCAAACAGAATATGAGCAGGGCCTTAACTACAGTAGTCAATTAAATTTAGAACAGCGTAATGTTTTCGACAATATTATGTTATGTATTAATAATGACAATGAAACGCAAAAATGTTATTTTATTGACGGCCCAGGTGGTAGTGGTAAAACTTTTTTGTACACTACTTTATTACATGTTGTACGTGGTTTGGGATTAACAGCTGTATCAGTAGCATATACTGGCATTTCAGCCACATTATTACAAGGGGGCCGCACAGTTCACTCTTTATTTAAATTACCAGTTCCTTTAAATGCCGACTCAACTTCATCAATAAGGCACAATTCAGTTGATGGTAAATTACTAAAAGAAGCCAAATTAATTATATGGAATTAGGTCACAATGGCGCCTTATTTTGCTTTAGATATAATCGATATGTGCCTCCGCGATCTAATGAATAATAACAAACCATTTGGCAATAAAATTATGTTACTTGGGGGAGACTTTCGACAATGTCTACCTGTCGTAAAACGTGGTTCAGTTCAAGATGTAATTGCATCTTGTATTCAAAATAGTAGACTATGGTCTGTTTTTAGCGTGCAACACTTCACAATTAATATGAGGGTTTCAGAAAAGGAAAATGAATTTACTACATGGTTACTTATAATTGGCGATGGATTAGAATCAGATCTTCCAGATAGTGTTACAAGTGTGATATTAATTTAATTGACATTATTGATCTAAAATCGCGCATTATTTTATGTCTATTAAAAGAACATACATTAGAAATAAATGAGGAAGTTTTAAATATGTTAAATGGCGAGACCATGAGTTATCTTAGTAATGATTCTGTTTCAGCTGATTCGGAAGCTGAGCAAAATAATTTTCCTATAGAATTTTTGAATAGTTTAACGCCAGCTAGAATGCCACCTCATAAACTTAATTTAAAAATCGAAGCAATAATAATGCTTTTGAGAGACATGAGTCCTAAGAATGGTCTCTGTAACGGAACGAGACTAATAGTAAAGGAACTTCATTCTTCAGTTATAGTCGCTGAAATAATTAGTGGAAGTCATTCAGGTAACCGCGCTTTTATACCAAAAATTATTTTAGCTCCTTCAGATATAAATCTTCCAAATACTCTTAAAAGAATTCAGTTTTCTATTCGTTTAGCTTTTGCTATGACCATCAACAAATCACAAGGACAAACATTTAAAAAGGTTGGCGTTTTATTAGGAGAACCAGTCTTTGCACATGGCCAATTATATGTAGCCCTTTCGCGAGTAAAATCATCCAATAATCTTAAAATAGAAATATCTGATCCAAAAGGTAAAAAATCTAATAACAACGCATTTACATCCAATGTAGTTTATAAAAGAGTTCTGTTATAATAATAATTTTGTTTACTTTCACTTTCTTATTGCCGTCAATTATAAAAACTTTAAAATATACAGGTATATTCCAATCAAGACAAGAGAGCATATAAATTATATATTCTTTATATTCTGCACAGAGCACACAACTAATCACAAAGGCTGTTGCTCGTGAGAAATGTTGGGATTTGTTGATGCTTTGTGTTGCTTATAATGATCAATATATTTTTTAGCTTTTCCTAAGTAACAAGTTTTGTATCTATTAATGCCCATTAATGTATTTTTACATTATTAAAATTTGAATATAATCCCATATCTAATCAATACATAGGAGAATCCAAATTGTTTATTCTTTATATTCTGCACAGAGCACACAACTAATCACAAAGGCTGTTTCTCGTGGGAAATGTTGGGATTTGTTGATGCTTTGTGTTGCTTATAATGATCAATATATTTTTTAGCTTTTCCTAAGTAACAAGTTTTGTATCTATTAATGCCCATTAATGTATTCTTACATTATTAAAATTTGAATATAATCCCATATCTAATCAATACATAGGAGAATCTAAATTGTTTATTCTTTATATTCTGCACAGAGCACACAACTAATCACAAAGGCTGTTTCTCGTGGGAAATGTTGGGATTTGTTTATGCTTTGTGTTGCTTATAATGTTGATATATTTTTTAGCGTTTTCTAAGTAAATAATAATATGCTAATTTAAAAAACTTGAGTTATTAAAATTTTAATATTGTGTAATATATTTTTTGACATTTTAAGTATCATTATTTTGTTCGTTTGTTAATATTTTTTAACTGTTATGCATTTTATTGTTATAATAATTGTAATTTTTAACTTGTTAATTTTATTATTTAAATTGTTTTCAGAGTCATATTTCCTTCCATAATATCATTCCACTTTAACACCTCTTTAATTCTACTCCTCCTTCCCGGCAACTGAAATTTGATTTTTCAAGTTTCTTAATTATTTTTAAAGCAATAAGCAAAAATTTGAAGAATCAAATTTTATGTTTCAACCTTCACGTGGTGTTGCTGAACGACTTATTTGTAATTAACTTTATTATATTTCTGTTTACTTATTACAATAGAAAGATTACTTGATACTTATAAACTCATGTCACTACATTAAAAAAGCAATTACAGATAAGTTGACTGATTGGAACAATTATATTATACTAATATTGTATTTTAAAGTTATTAAAAGATTTATGATTTAAATCATTTGTGAAAAAAAATTAATCACCTAATTAATATGGTATATTTTATTTATATACAATTATTCATATATATGTATATATAAAAAAAAAACAGGCGCACATAATATACATTGACTGCTACTTTTAATAAGAGATAAGTTTCACAAGCGGTTTTTTTACTTTTTTATACATTTTTTATGACAATTTTTTTCTCTATTAAAACACTTGTGATTTTTTAGCAAAACAAAAAAATAGATCTTATACAAGCGAAAGCTGCTGCTAGACTAATACGTCCACATATACGATAGAGCCAGCAATATAAAGAGAATGGTTTACGCTACATAACAGTCGGTCATACAACATTGGCACATGCGTAGTACGAATGTGACAGCATTGGTCTCATTTAAAAATAGCCTCATATATTAAAACATATCTTTCTTAAAAATGAAAAAAGAAGCGGAAATATGACTAAAGGAAAATGCACATTATCATAATTTAAAATTATTTCAAAATACATAAAATTTTGCAATGATGTCTAAATGATTTATTAAATATTAATACGCATTAATGTCCAAATATTTAATTATTTTTATTCAATTTGCAATATTATGTAAATTATTAAGGATTTAAATGGTCAGTTTCGTCCTAATAATATTTATAGATTACAAAAATAGTTATGTTATCTGTTGTAGAAGCGAAAGAAATAGAAGAAATATTTAAGAAGTTCAAACCGTGCATGATGCAAAAAGGTGTTAAGAATTTTTTATAGTATAATGGTTTGCAATCTTTATGATTTTTTACTCATTCACCATCACTTCAAGCACTTTAAAACATCGATTACAACATCATTTCCCGTTGTTTGACCTGATAATGTTCATAAAGCATTGCAGTTTCATTTAATCCTATACCATTGTTACTAATAAAATAAATCAAATAAATGATTATGTTCTGGTGCATAAATATAAAATATATTTACAATAAATATACTTGGAGTATATTTACTTGAAATATACAGTACAATTATAGAAATATGTGTACAATAAGCATAAACTAAAACACCTGGAAATACAAAATAGATTAGAAAAACACATTATATTAAAATTAGAATAGACTATTTGGAATATAATGAAATCGAATGGAATGTTGTATAATCACTTACATTTAGGGTGTCATGTCAAGCAACTATATATATATACGTCATAAGTCAGATCTAAATTCACAATAAATACAAAATTACAAAGTAGAACAATATGATATAATTAAAATTAAGAAATTGCATTGATAATGTTTTGTTCTTACTAAAGGTACTTGCACTTCGGGTTTCATCTAGAGCGTAATAATCATAATCATGATTTGCAATTGATCACATAAGGACGATTGTATTTTAGTCATTTGATTATAGAAACCTGTAATATGGAATTCTTGTACTTAATAGTATTTCTTGTGATTCTTTCCTCACATAACTTTGATAGAAGAACTACATTATTCACAATTAAAGTGTCGTTTTTATTTAAAATAATAAAGTTGACCAACAAATGTGAAATATGACGGCATTTATGTATGGCGCTACTTATATATGGAACAATCATACTTTACTCATATTTTTAACCTCAAATTGGAAATTTCAATTTTAACCAATAATATTGTCTATTCCTAAATAAAAGTGATATAATGACATACTATAAAATTTAGTGTTACCCATGATAAAAAATGGTAACCGTGTTTGACCGACTCATATGTTACATATAGGGCGCGTTTTATTAAGCGTTCACAACGATCAAAACGATCATTCTGCCATACAAAGTTGGCGACCGTGATCGTTTTGACTTTTGACTGCTTAGTGGAATGCGCCCTCACAGTGACATTTGCAAATTATTGTTATATTTAAACGGTTTTTCACTTTGATTAATAAATATGGTATGTACATAAATACAAAATATTAATACATTTTATTTTATTACAACTATGTTTTCATTTAAACTAACATTTTAAAAACATATTTTCTTGTATTAATTTAATGCATTTTTACAGAACAATAACCTGATTGTGCTTGGAGCCAGTTTTATGGTAAGATACGGGGATAAAATATTAAAAAAAGAGTCTTTTTTAAAGATGGTAAAAGATGTGTAGATATGGCAAAAGGCGGACGCACATCGCGACAACTAAGAAATCTTCTCATATCAACAAATTTCACATCGATGTCTAAAAAGAATACGTACATAATATTAATTGGTGTTAATGACATTTTATTGGTATGTATAAATTGTTTATATAAAATACTTTATATCTTAATATCGTAATATCATAATATATATATATATATATATATATATATATATTTATATATATATATATATATATATATATATATATATATATATCATATTTAATAACATAATTAAGAGTATAAAAAATATTTAAATTGTATTTTTCTTTATAGAATAAGAGTCCTAAACAGTTTAATTTAAACACCAAAAAAGTAAGTCAGATTTTAAGACGAGCAAATGCAAAAGTTATTTGGCTAACTATACCACAGCCACCTAAATTTAAAAATGAAGCACAGTCTAGGCTGTTACGTTTATACAACAACATTTTACTGAAACTAAAAAAACGTGATTATGATTGTTTTAATACTAACTTAACATTGTGTACATTTATTAATTAGTTTATTTATAATATTTCAGAACCAAACCAGAAAGTCATCGATGTGAGAGAATTATTTGTTTTAAATAATGAAGTCAATAAAGACCTCATTGAGAAGTATGTATAATATGTATAATATTATAAAATATGTGCGTTATTATTTAGTAATTAATAAACAATGTTTTGTTATAGATTTTGCGGACGTAACAACAGAATTGATAAACTACACTGGAATAAACGAGGCATGGAATTAGTTGAAGAAAAAATCAAATTATTTATTAAGTTATCATTTAGTAACAAGTGTTGCTTTATAATTTAAATTGTATTTCTTTAATTGATTTCAAAGTATTTCTTATTTCCTTTATTTTCTTTCTATAAATTCATTTCGCTATAATATCCCTTCAATTCTAGCTACTTCTGGTAACCCAAAATTTGTTTTGTTAAGTTTCTGTGTATTTTTATATTAATAAACAAACATTTTACAAATGAGATATTATTTTGTAACTGTTAAAATATATGAAGTAAACAGCTAAATTGTATAAAATATAATTTATGTACTTATATATATAATTAAATAGTCATTCGATACGTGATAGACGTGTTTTGTTTGTTTCCTTAAAATAATTTAAGTGAACTAATATTATTAAATATATATATAAATTAATTAAAAAGTAAATTTAAATTTAAAGTAAAATTGCATTATCTAAAATATTATTATTTTAATATTCAATTTTTCTGAATTTATAAAATGAATTTGAATTCTGAGGGGAAAGTGGGAGTTGACCCCAATATAAATTTATACAATGAAGATAATTTAACTTTATCTTCTTATAAAATTATGATTCAGAAAGAAGATATTCTAAATGAAAAATATGGGATCAGTACATTAAAAACAGTAAAAATGCTATATAATTCAGAATATGAAAAAGATATTACAGAAATAAAGAAAATAGGGAAAAATAGAATAATGGCGGTATGTAAAAATCCTAAATCAGCTAATATGTTAGTGAAATTGAATAACAAGAAATCATCAGGAGTTGATATGTTTATACCAATGTTTTGGATTACAAGAATTGGAATTGTCAAAAATGTAGATATTGAATTTTCGGAGGAAGAATTAAAAGAAAACATATATAGTGACCCGTATAAAATCCACTCCATAAGGAGATTAAAAAGGAGAGTGAAATTTGAAGATGAAATTAAATATGAGGACTCTAGAAATATTATCATTTTCTTTGAAGGCCAGTATTTACCTCAATATATTTATATTTGGAATGCTAAATTACCCTGTGAACCATTTATTAAAAATACGAGACAATGTTATAAATGTTTAAGATATAACCATACGGCCAATCAATGTAAAGGAAAGAGTAGATGTAGCAAATGTGGTTCAAATGAACATACGTTAAATTTATGTAAAAATGAAATTATAAAATGTGTAAATTGTGATGAAGAACATGATGCGACTGATAAAAATTGCAAAGAAAGAAAAAGGCAACAAGAAATAAAAATTTTAATGGGAAACAGAAATCTTAGTTATCAAGAAGCCGCTATTGAAATACCTCAAATTTGGAAAGACAAAAATTCGTATGCTGTAACTACAAAAAATAGATTTGATATATTATCTAATTATGAAAAGGACTTTCCTCAACATTTAACAAGTTGTGAAAATAGTATACCATCATATAAGCCAGCACTCATTAGAAAAAGAACATATTTAGATAGAAACTGTAAAAAGGAAAATATTAAAAAACAAAATAATATAAATGATAATAAAATTGAAACTAAACAGAATGAGAAAGAACAAAGTTTCATTAATTATATTACAAATTCTTCACCTAGAACTTATAATACAAGGAACAATTACAGAAAAAATGAACAAGATAATGACGAGGAACAAACAGAAAATAATTCTCAGAGGTCCATAAAAGTACCAAAAATTCAATCCAACTCTAAATTATTAGTATCACAAAATTTTAGTGAAAATAAAAATGAAGAAAGAAATAAATTCATGACGGATTCAAATAAATTTTCTATATTTGAAAATATAGAAAGAGGAAGAAAAAAATAGAAATTATAAAAATAATATAATATAAGAGCATACATATTAGAGTAACATATAAAATTATAATTATTAAATAGCGTCTATTCGTAAATAAGGTTTCTAGAAATTGATATTATACAGTGGAACGGACGGAAATTAATTAGTGAAATATTGAAATATTTATAAATTTGTAAAATTAAATTATAAATTATAAAAGATGTATTTAAAAAAGATTGTTGGTGGCTATGACGAAAGAAAGTCAAGGCAAATAAGTGAATAAATATAAAAAAAAAAAAAAAAAAACAATTATAGAAAAAACATACGACTGCGTTTATGAGATGTATACCGGAAAGGTGAATGTATAGTTCAATTGTTTCATATTATTATAGTGTTAATATGGATATATTTAGTATGCCTAAGCCTAACCTTCACGGGATGTTGATTTACGGGATATTTAGTTATTTATTTATTTATTATTTTTATCGATAGGCACTACATTCTTATAGTATATACCTTACATAATATAAATTAACATAAATTAATTTCTTCTCTTATGACTAAAAACGTGAAACCTAACTAAAGAACAAGAACTTAAAATCTAATTTAACTACATTATAAAAATACTTTTACAGATAAATTGACTGATTTAGAAAAATTATCTTACACAACTATTTAACAACTTTTCCAAATATGATTCACCTCCAAACTATCGCAACTAAAAAAACGTTTAATTTCTTTATGCAAGCAAAATTATTTTTTTTAGGATTCAAAATATTAACCAAATTATATAGTATTTTTGATTTTAATGGAAACAAACATATTTTCAAATCAAGTATTTACAGTTTTAAATTGAATACATTTAAACACAATATTAGGATTATTCTACTAACTTTAAATCAAACTAATAATATACACGTCGCTTTGCGACGGGGCGAAGCGCTAGTCTTACTATTATAATGTTCGTAATGTTCCAATTTAACATGGAAAACTCATAAGAACTCATAGATATTTATATATATATATATATATATATATATATATATATATATATATATATATATATATATATATATATATATATATATATATCCGGTAACAAAATCTTCTAAACGGCGCCTACAAAGATTTTTAAATTTTGATATTATGTAAAGGACAAATTTCTAAGACTTTCTACGTCCCTGAATTTTTCCCTTAATTTCCCTGGAAAAAATTATTCTGGAAAAACTGGAAAATTCAAAAAAATACTTTTGCAAATATCTGACGAAATAGAAAAGATAGAAAACTGAAATTAGGTGTGTGTATTGAGATTATAATTGTGCACATTTTCCAATAGTTGGAAATTTAAAATTTGAGTTCAGTAGCGGCGCGAATTTCCGGGAGCAATGTTAGAATAGAGTTAGGACGTTCAAATTTAATATGTAGGCTTGCTGTAGAAAGTTATTAATGAAAAAAAATAAACAGCCCCAAATTTCCAGTGGCGGCGAGAGTTGAGACAGTAAAAGCCAGAAATATTGAAAAAGTAGTATTAAAACTTAGGGTATGTATTAAAACACTAATTGCGCATGTTTGCCAATAATTGGATTACCAAAATTTTAATTCAGTAGCGGCGTGATTTTGTAGGGGCAATGTTGCAACAGAGCTAGAACTTTGATATTTGGAACGTGGGCCCTATATAGAGTGTCATTAAAGACAAACTATAGAAAACTGTAACTTTCCAGAGGCGGCGGGCGCTAAGGGCCAAAAACCAGAAATATGAAATATATAGAGATGAAGGGCTATAGTTTAAAAAATATGTTCTTAGATACAAATAAAATAGATCCCCTTGCTAAAATTTAACAAACTTGTTCAGTAGCGGAGGATTGTGGGGGGTACTAATGCTAAAATATAAATACAAAGCTAAAATTTAGTATGCAGATATAGATTGACATATTTATTACGAAAATATAAAAAAAACTATATTTTCTTAAAAGCAACATTAGAGTGGGGGGGGGGTGATAAATCGAGTATAAGAACAATATAGAGGTACAACGATGATATTTTGCATGTAGAATATTAAATAGAAGTTAAATAGTTCTCTATAAGTCAGATATTCAAATTACATTCAGTAGTAGACTTGGATTGATTTTTGGTGCGTTTGTTGTGCTGTGAAATTGAACAGGAGTGAGAGGTATAGGGGGGAAATAGTCCCAACAGCCCCAAATAACGAAAAATAAAAAAAGTGAAAAAATAGAAACTATGCATGTGCATATTTGCGAAAATAAATTTAACCTTAGTAGCGGCGTGAAATTAAGGAAGTGGGGGCGGGAAAAAGCTTTGCCAAAGAACTCAATTTTGAAATTTTAATCATTTATAAAAGTAAGGGTATAGATAAAGGTAGAGAGAGTTGTTACGAGCAAAATAGATTGCTATGCCTAAAATTTGACAATTTTATTTCAGGAGCGGGGATTAATGGGGAGACTAATATTATAACGTAAATATAAATACGAAATATAGAATGTAAGATTACAGTACACTTTTAATCATGTAAATAAATTGCTGTAATATCGAATTGGTAGTGCTTGATTGGAGGAGAGTGTGGCGCTGGGGTTCAGTACTAAGTAAAGGTGGTGTTAGAAGTAGTGGCGATAGATTATAATGGCTCTGGGAGGTAACCGTGTTGCAGAATATGTGCTTTGGTGCTAAAAGTGTGGGTGGCGGAGTATGGGGATTAAATCGAAAGTGCAATAATGGGAAGGAAAAGGCCTAGAGATGAAATTATTAGAAGCGAACTGCTAGGCTTTCTTAAAAACATAAATGAATTGATGTAATTAGTAGGTTTACATTGAAATTAGTGAAAATTTTATCAAAGATTTATCTTATCGAATAATTATTAAAGAATAATGTACTCCTAAGGATGAAATTTAGTATGCAGGTTGCCAGTAAAGTATTAATTTTGAAAACTAATTGTTAAGAGATTAGTACGCAGGGGGTGGAACCGCAGGATTATTTAATGATTGCGCTAAACGGGGGGAATAGGAAAGTGCCCGAATGAGCGATGATGTTCAGGTGGGCTGTAGTGTTGCAAGTGGGCACATTGTGGCAAAGGTGCAGATGAACACAATTAAAAGTGCGAGAACGATACAGAGCATGGAGCCAAGAGGTGATTGGTGTTTATGGGCGGGGCAGTGAATATTGTTCAATACTGTGCTTCATTATGGTAAATGATAATTTTACGCAGCGGGGATGCTCAGGGAAGAAGCGATGCAAAGTGCTAAAAGTAGAAGGCGCTCCATGGCGGAAGTTTAGAGCAATCAAATTAAAAGTTCGGAAACGTAAGAGAGCATGGAGCCAAGAGGTGACGATTGGGGCTTATGGGCGAAGGCACTGGTGACTGGTCAATACAGTGCTTTATTACTGTAAATAAAGGAATTATAACAAAATAAGGAAATATAAATTTAAAAAATAATATATTTTAGCGAAAATTACTTAAAAATAATATTTAGCATTATTTTCAATTTATCAAATATCTTTTATTTATTCAAAAATATTAAATACACGTCGCTTTGCGACGGGGCGAAGCGCTAGTCCTATATTATAATGTTCCAACTGTATGTTTATATTCTTATATTCTTATGATCTTATATGTTTGGTACTAAATTTTGTATGGCAGCGCGAAAACGGCTCCAGGGAAGTTTCTAAAAATTTCCTATTTCGTAGAGAAAAAAATTCTAAGACTTTTGCCGTCCTCGAATTTTTTCCTGAATTTCCTGGAAACCCGTAATTTTGGAAAAACTGGAAAAAAAGTGAACCTTTTTTGCTGTATTACTTTTAATTCGTAAAAGATAGAAAGTTGAAATATTGCATGTGTATTAAAGTATTCAATTCTGACATTTCTCAAAAGTTAGAAATTCAAAAATTGAAAAAGGGGGGGTTGAAGAAATTCGGGGGCCCGGTAGGGAACTTTGGAGAAAGTTCATATTCTGGATTCTAGAATAATTATGTATATCTTAATATATAAAAGAAAGACGGGTTTGTTGCAACACTTATAACTCGAGATCTGCTGAACCAATATTCATGGTTATTGATTCGTTGGATTTGTCTTGTCGCCTCGAATAGCATAAAAAAACAATGAAAATATATAAAACAAATACGGGTTTGTTACAACACTTACAATAGCATAATACATCTTAAAAACAATGAAAATTCGAAATTTAAAAAACTCGACAATGAAAACTCGATACTTAATCATTTCAATAAATGCTGATTTGTTTATTTCATGTCAAACATTTGTTGTAATGACAACATGTTGTAACAACTATTCATGTGTGCGTTCAGAAATTTATTTTTTGTAAAATGTCTCGAAAGTTCAGGTACTGTTATATTTGTTTGTTTTAGACATTATTTTGTGTAAATTATTTATTAATTATTTAATTTTTAATTTCAGAAAATAATACCTAAGATTTATTGTACAGGTTAACAAAAGTGTAAATGTCTTTTTATAGGTTATCTATAACTATAATTTTTCTCGATAAGCTATTCATATGTAGTGCTTATATACTCTTTGAGCTATTGTCTATGTCTCGAAAGTGGTTTTTTGTGGTTTTATGCGAGTGCACATTCAGTATTAATATTAATAACTATGCCGCGTCCTAGAAGATCTAATCTTTCCCAGCGGAGCCGCAATGCAATTAGGCAACGGAATATCGCGAGTCAATTATCTGATGAAGAACGAGAAATTGCACGAGAAGAGCACCGCGTTAGTATGGAGCAAAGAAAGGCCTTAATTCGTGCTTTTCAAACACAAGAGCAAAGAGAGGTAGCCCGTGAAACGGCTAGGTTAGAAACGAGAAATCGTCGAGCTTATCGTACAGATGAACAGAGGAATAATCTTCGAAGTGCAAGAAGAAATGGTTCAAGTATTGATTTTAATCGAGCAGCGTTTCTATATGATTGTACCATCGACTACAGCTTGCATCGTTTAGTTTGCATTGGTCCAATGGACGTTGTTTGCCAGCATTGTGGAGCATTGTGGCGAACACTCAAAAATACAATGTCTGTTTCCAAATGACTTCATTTGGGGCGGAAATTATCGAAGAACACGGATATAATCCGACATTTAAGGTAATTTACGTTAAAAACTATATTTTCTATGATTGTAAAAAAAATCTGGAATGTAGTTTGTTAGATTTCTGTATTTGTCTCTGAAATAAAAATGGCATGTTATTATTTGAAAAAAGAAAGTGTTTGTAAAAAAAGTGTTTGTCAATCTAACTATAACTATGGCTTTGACTTTACAGATTCAAGGCCAGATTTGCCACCGCATTGGATCATTGAAACCTATAGAAGATGCACAGCATAAATTCTTGCAAATATACTTCATGGGTAATATGGAAGAACAACTTGACCGGCGTCAAGGGATCAACACAGCTACGAAAAGAGCAATTCTCCAAGATCTGCAGCAAATGCTTCATGAACATCATGCATTGGTTAGGCTGTTCAAGACTGCTTTAGAGCGCATGCCAAGTGATGACTATAAAGTTGTGATCAGAGCAGATAAAAGACCAGCTGGAACACATGAACGCACATTTAATGCTCCAAGAATCGATGAAGTGGCAATCCTGATTGTTGGTGAAAACTTGGAAACACGTGATATTGTACTTACACGACGCAATACTGGGCAACTACAAAGAATATATGAAACACACCGTTCATATGACGAGTTACAATACAATTCTTTTTCCAAGGATCCCGATGATCCCAACGGATATGCCATTTGAGTTTAAACGAATTCAATTCCCGATTCGTCTTGCCTTCGCCATGACGATCAACAAATCACAGGGCCAATCCTTGACTATTTGTGGCCTCAATCTAAAAAATGCATGTTTTTCTCATGGTCAATTGTACGTGGCATGCTCACGTGACGGCAAACCATCCGCTTTATTTGTTCTTGCGCCTGACCAAAAAACATAGAATGTCGTTTACCACAAGGTGCTTGAATGAAAATCCCATTAATGAAATAATCCGAGTGTATTCCAATCTGCACAACATAGTTTTCAATCATTTTTTTCTGACATGAGTTTGAATTACTTAATTATTATTATTTTTTTAATTTTTATTCCCATTATGTATGTTTTCATCACCATTCATCATAATAAAATACTTTTATGTTTCTATCTATATTAATAAATATTATTTTGTATCATTGTATTACGTTCATCAAAGCCTAAATTAGTTCAGCTAAAAGGTAACACAACATTCATTGACTGTTAGGCGGTACGAAGTTCGCCGGGTCAGCTAGTACTGTATAAAACAATATCGTCTGCAAATTGTAAAATAAATGAATGATCGTCTTTTAATTTAGAAATGTCTTTAGAATATATTGTGTATAACAGTGGACTAAGAATATAGCCTTTATTGCAAGTAAATGGCCCTATTAAATTTTCTTCATTTCTTACATAAATGGATCTGAATTCTAAATATGACATTAACCAATTTGTAATTTTGCTGGTTATTCCAATTTCTCTTAATTTCAGTTGTAGGTTAGGATATGTAACTGCATCATAAGCTCCCTTAATATCTAAGAACATAGCTAGCATGTATTTATTAGAGCTGTACGTTTTTTGAATGTCCAGATTGAATATATTTAAGCTGTCATGCACACTTCGATTTTTTCTAAATCCAAATTGCGAATCTGGTAATTTATTGTTGTGTTCTAAATACCATTCTAATCTGTTTTTCATAATATTTTCCATTGTTTTGGCTACACATGATATTAAAGTAATTGGTCGATATGATGATGCAACTTCAGGGTTCTTTCCAGATTTTAAAATAGGGACAATAATATGATTTTTCCAATCACTAGGAATTATTCTAGTATTAAATATTTTGGCGCTTTTAGGTAAATTTTGGATCATTTCATATGAGATTCTGTCAATACCAGTACTTGTTTTCTTGTTATGATTTAAACTCTAATTTAATTCTTCTAACTCTATAGATTTATCTAAAAATTCTACTACTTTGAAATTTTGAATATACGGCCTTGAAATGATATTGTAGTTACCACAATAACTTCTAGCAAACTCTTCAATCCAATCATTATTCATACTTCTGGTGTTCTGATTTATTTTCGGTCTTGATAATTTATGAACTACTCCCCAAATTAATTTAGCCGGAGTTTTTGGCTTAATATTTTCACAAAATTTCTTGTATTCCTCCTTCCTTCTTATCCTAAAATATTTTTGCGTGTTTGCTTGTTCCTTTTTAAAATTTAGATAATTTTCCATATTAGAATTTCTATTAAATTTAGTTAAAGCTAATCTTCTTTTAGCAACCATTTTATTACAATTGTCCCACCATAGGGGTTTTTCATGTTTTCATTCATGGTATTAATTAAATGCTCATAGCTGATATATAAATTTAAACCATTATCAAGTTTATTGCATATAATATTTTGATATTCTTTCCAGTCAGCTTTTTTGAAATTTCTTCTAGTGATATAATTCCTTGTTCTACCTATGTCAACATTATTTAAATTTGGTAAATTAAAAAGTATGGGATAATGATCACTCCCCATGCTGTCATTTAATACCTTCCAGTCTATTATCATGTGCATTATTCTGGGAGTAATAAGGGTTAAATCCAGGATACTATCTCTTCTATAAGGATGGTCGACTCTTGTAGGACAATCATTGTTAGCTATATGAAGAAGTTCTTCATCAATAAATTTATTCAATTCTTGTCCTTCGTAATTTATTAAGTTGTTTATATTCCATGATGGATGAAGTGAATTAAAATCTCCCGTTAGTATCACTGGTAATTTAATTAGTCTGTACATTTGTTTCCATTTTAAACTGTCAATTTTGTGTCCTGGAGGAACGTATATTGATGTAATACATATTTCAATATTATTTAATTTTGTACTAATTGCAGTAAGTTCCATATTGTTTACTGGTTTAGTAATATGTAATCTTTTATATCTTATACTTTTATGTATAATAATGGCCGTACCTCCATGAGGATATGCTCTTCCAATTTGTATTCTATCATCTCTTTCTAAATTATATCCTCTTATATTAAAATTTATATTTTCTCCCAAAAATGTTTCTGAAATCAAAGCTATATGTATATTTTGCGTTTTTAATAAATTTTGTAGATCGTCTTTTTTGTGTCTAATGCTCCGTCCGTTCCACTGTATAATATTTACTTCTTTAATTTTGTTGTGAAAGATATCAATTTCTACAAAAACTTATTTACAAATAAACGCTTCTTAGAAATTATATTTTTATCTGTTCCTCTAATATGTATGCTGCTGTATTATTTTATATTTATAATTTCGCTATGTTTTTCCTCTTTCTATATCTTCAAATATATAAAATTTATTTGAATCCGTCATGAATTTATTCCTGTCATCATTTTTATTTTCACTATAATTTTAGGTTACCAATAATTCAGGGTTGCATTGAATTTTTTAAACTTTTATGGACCTCTGAGAATTATTTTCTGTTTGTTCCTCTTCATTATCTTTTTCATTTTTTCTGTAATTGTTCCTTGTATTATAAGTTCCAGGTGTAGAATTTGTAATATAATTAATGAAGCTTTGTTCTTTCTCATTCTGCTTAGTTTCTATTTTATTATCATGTATATTATTTTGTTTTTTTATATTTTTCGTTTTACAGTTTCTATCTAAATATGTTCTTTTTGGCTAAATATGGCTTATATGTTGGTATACTATTTTCACAACTTGTTAAATTTTGAGGAAAGTCCTTTTCATAATTAGATAATATATCAAATCTATTTTTTGTAGTTACCGCATACGAATTTTTGTCTTTCCAAATTTGAGGTATTTCAATAGCGGCTTCTTGATAACCAAGATTTCTGTTTCCCATTAAAATTTTTATTTTTTGTTGCCTTTTTCTTTCTTTGCAATTTTTATCAGTCGCATCATGTTCTTCATTACAATTTACACATTTTATAATTTCATTTTTACATAAATTTAGTGTATGTTCATTTGAACCACATTTGCTACATCTACTTTTTCCTTTGCATTGATTGGCCGTATGGTTATATCTTAAACATTTATAACATTGTTTCGTAGTTTTAATAAATGGTTCACAGGGTAATTAAGCATTCCAAGTATAAATATATTGGGGTAGATTTTGACCTTCAAAGAAAATGATTATATTTCTATGATAATAATTATATAATATGTTATACAAAAATGTTACGTAGTATTACAGCTTGTGATTTTATGTCAAAAGTGGTACTAAAAATATGTATGCATTTTTTAGATGTATTTAACTTTGCAGATAGAAGTTTGATTACAATTGAGACAGAAGAAATATTGCAATCGGGAGACTAAAATATAACAATAACCTTGTGTTTTAACTAAATTAGCCATTACCGTTTGCAAAACACGGCAAGTGGCAATGATTTTTTTTATTCATTCCGTTTTAAGAATTTCTTGTTATCCAGTAGAAACTTCTTAAAAATATTCTCGTTGCAATTAATAACAGATGACAAATAAAGTGAATTTGAAAGAAAAATATTGCAGTATAATAAAACGTTCATGTTTAAATAAAATATGAAATAATTTTTTAAGAATGTTAAATATATTCAGAGGAACATTTTCCACTTCTAAAATCCAATCTCCTCGGGTAGCGAAAACTACGTCCGCGTAATTCAAATTCAAGGAATCACTATGAAATTCGAAAAAAGAGAGTGTAGATCACTGACCGACCACTGATGAAAAAACATCTTTTTGTGATTACTCCAGTGCAGCGACATACTGTTATGAACTCATTGTTTATTGTTTATTTTATAAACAAAATTCAATAGTTTAAATTGAAGTGAAGTAAAATAAGACAATAAAATGGAACAAAATTTGTCAATGTGGAATATAAGATGACAATTACTGAATTGCATCTATTTCTGAGAAATGAGATAGAACTAAATGGTAGATGTTGTGCTAGTCATTCAAGTGAATGAAAATAAAATGTTAATAGAATATGAATTTGGTAATATATTTAAATATATTTTAACCTTTGTATATATATTTTGACGTTTTTTCATGTAGTCATTACTTGTTTTTTTAAATACATTTTGATGATTATTTATGTTGAGTGAAGTTCTATCAGCAAGTGAACAAACTTCAAATAGAAAAAAATTTCGATAAATGTGCAGAATCTTCACTAGTAAAATTAGAAAAACTAAAATTTAAAAAGAATGCTTTTATCACTGATTCAAAAGCAGATACCTCTGAAAAATTAATATTTCAAGAGTTCTTCGAAGCTGGTTATAATGGATACATTGATAAAACTTATCAGTCGTGAACTTGCAATTAAATTTGCAGCTACTAGGGATCAAAATTAGAAAGAGAATCGTAAGAACAGAAAGAAGAATTGTAAAGAAAGTCGTCATATGAAGAAAACAAAATTTTATTTATTGTGTTATATTAGCATATTTTTACAAGCGAGCTACAAGTTCCGTTTCCTATTTACGTTCGCTATTTAATCTTGCGCCTACCTTAATTAATAAGCTTGAAACACGCTAATATCTTGCACAGATAGCATTATACAATCTAATTTTAAGATTTATTTTTAGCTGTATATTTAATCTATTTAAACTCGTTGATTGGTCAAAAAACATCCAATAATAAGGTTAGATTGAACCATTTAATAAATTTTTATATTTTTACTTAAAAAATCAATTATGTTTATATTCACTGTTCAAAACTTTATTTTATTATGAAACCAAGAATACTATAACGAAAAATAGAACTACAGAACAGAAGAACTAACCACCAAGGACTTTTCAATGTGACAACTAAGTAGTCTATTCTCAAAACCGCAAATCACCAATAGACGCCCTGAGTATTACCAATAAATTAATAACCTGGCCAGACATAAAAGCTAAAGACCACTACAAAAACAATTCTCTCCAAATCAATTGGCAATAGATTATGCGCAAGAAATTTGTCGAAGTTGATGAAAAAGTCTATACCTTCCTAATGAAAGAGACAATTCAGCACCATGATTTAATTACTCTAGCAAAGGTTAAAATGGAAATTAAGCTAATTATGTCTGTATTTCAGGAAGAATACTGAATAGTCATAATTGATATAACCAGACTTTGAAACACCATATACAAAACGCGACACTAACTAAACGAATGGAAACAACCAGGATTGTCATGATTACAAAACTCTTATCCAATGGACATTGAAGAATTTTGACATCATTTTCCGTGCTCCTGTCTTTCCAAATTAAACAAGAAGAACTTCAGGACCCTCACGAATTTCCATGATCCGATCGAGCTGGATATAGTAAATACAATTCGTCTTACAACCACCGCATCAACTTTCAAGCTCTTTCCGGACTCCCACTCATTCCAGAAGGTTTGCATTGTAGTTTTGTTTAATTTACGAACGCACTTGTTACGCAGTACTGGAGTCTATGTACCGACTAATTTTTAGACCCACTGCTTGATATGCTTGAGAGAGAACACCTCTGGCATCTGCTGAGGATCAGTCGCGAGAAGATCGTTTAGCAGGACTTTTATCTCCCTTAGTAGAGGTTGTTAAATCTCCACGTCTCTTTCTCTTATCATGATTATTACCTCTCTTGCCTCTGCCCACAGTCTATTCACTTCCAACGCTGATATCCCTCTTCTTCATACTACCTTCTCTTTCCTTTCCCATCTTGTATTCAATCCCTTACTTATTTGCTCTGCCACCACTCTCACTATTCCGTTAGCTGCGTGCTTGCTTTTCTCTTCCCCCTCATTCCTCTCTTCTCAGATTATTCGTCCATTACCAACTAACCCGGAGTTTACTTATCTTCTCCAAGAACACATATTATATATTTTTCTCGTACTTCCTCTAACTTTTTTATCTCTCCACTCATGCTTCCTACCAATCTATCGAACAACCATACCCTTAATGGTAAATAGCTTTTTCCTTTTTTTAAATTCTCTGCTTTTTAATGTTACATCCACTGAATCATTGTATTAAGTTTATTAATAAACTAATGTATGCCAACTCAAGTAGGCAAGAATTATACCGAAATCAAAGTGTAGTTTGTCGAAGACATTTTCCGGACGAAGATCTAAACTTAGATTTTAATAGAAATTACATTTACAAAAAGTAAATGTTTTCGTACCATAAACAATTGGCAATATTTTAATTAAGTACTTTTTGAAGATAACTTTTTTTTTTGTATATAATTTATTTGTATTGCTATCTGTCTATTGACATTTAACAATAAGGCTTACAATAAGTATCTTGTACGGTATGCGTCCAGTGATACATCCGTTCTATTTAAATTATATTATTTGATTAAGTCCTGAGGCACCCTCCTCTTCAGTCTTTTGCAAATAGTCCTATCTTCCATTAGGCTGCACACGTATGTATTTGAGTGGTTCTCTAAATGGTCTTTGTATTTCATTGTTCGGGTTTTAATTTCCTCTCTCACTGTAGGTATGTCTAGATCGTGGTGCAGTCTCTTGTTTGTAATATACCATGGTGCGTCTACAACGATACTAAGTGTTTTTGATTAAGACCTTTGCAAGATCTCTATGTTTGACTTCGCTGACGTACCCCGTAGTTGTAATCCATAAGTCCATATTGGTTAAAGTATACATTTGTACAATAATATTTTGTTCTCTATGGATAACTTAGAGTTCTTGTTTATAAGCCAGTATAATTTCCGTAGTTGTAATTCTAGGGCCTTACTTTTTGTAAATATATGTTTCCTCTATGTGAGACGCCTATCTAAGTAAATTTTGCTTCATTTGCTTGTGGTATTTGGATTCCATTTAGCTTTACAGGTGGGCATGTATCGCGTTTGGTGGTAAACGTCACTTGTACTGATTTAGTTTCACCTGCCTTAATACGCCAGTCATGAAGACAGTCGGTTATGTTGTTTAGACTTATCTGCAACTTAGCAGAGGTATCTATTGCATTTGTGTACATGGCTAACACTGCCGCATCATCGGCGATTGTTCCTGTAACTACTCCCGCTGTCATAGAGAGATCTGCGGTGTACAATACAATCAGATCCTATAGTCACAAATCTTTCAAATACTATAAAGCTGCTGTGATTATTGAATTGACAAATCTTAAAAAATAATCACAAAGATTATCATTAAGTTTTGATGAGTGATGACTTCCCTAAAAAATCATCCATATTTCAACGTGAATGTTTATCACAAATACTTTTTAATCTTGGTTTGATTGGAATACACAGTTCATTTACTGCGGAATTCTAAATTTCGAGAATGCTTAACGATTTTGGGAATTGATTTTGAAACTGACTGTGTTATATAAAAATTAGTAAACTTGTGTCTTGCTACAAACAATTGTGCTTCACACACGGGATACATTTACCTGTGGTCGATACTCAATACAAAAAATAAAAAAAATCGTAAGAGAAGGTGTACAAGACGTATGCGACCTTTTAATGCTCTAAATTATTGAAGAGTTTTCGGTTGGTTGCTTCAACCTTAGATTTAAAGTGGGCTGTATGGTTTGCTAACTTGACAGAGAAATATAATATTTCTTTTTTTTGGAAGTACTTCAGCGAGAGAATGGATGCGCTGGGGGTCTGTACTCTAAGTAGGGGTGGCGCTTGAAGTAGTGGCGGTAGAAGGTAGTTACTCTGCAAGAGATGAGTCGTTGTGCTTGAAGTGTGGGTGGCGGTGCAGAGGGATTAAATCAAAAGTGCAAGAACGAGAACGATAAGGCCTAGAGTGGTAAGTATAGCGGAGTGCGCTGGGGTTAGGGATAATTATGAACGAGGAGCTGAGCACGGTTAAAAGCAGAAATTAATTAGGTTAGCATGCATTTATCTTATCGAGCCATTATTTCAAAATGAAATTTGGTATGTAGGTTAACAGTAAAGAATAAATTTGAAAAAATTAATTGAAAATTTCAAATTTTCAGTGGCGGTGGGAGTTGAAACCCTTAAATCTAATAATATTTAATAAAGAAAATGTTAATTTAGGACATGTATAGATTCACTAATTGTGCATTATCGCCAATAATTAGAACACCAAATTTATAATTCATTAGCGGCGCGAATTTCTGGGACAATGTAAGAATAGAGTTAAAATATTTAAATTTAGCAGGTAAGTTCTCTGTATACAGTAACTTTTTGAAAAAAAATAGGAAACCCTAAATTTCTTGTAGCGGCGGTAGTTGAGATCGTAAAATCTAGAAATATTGAATAAAGACAATTTTAACTTGCGATATGTATAGATACACTAATTGTAAATATTTGCCAATAGTTGGAAAACCACATATTTTAGACATTCAGTAGCGGAGCGATGTTTTGGGAGTAATGTTAGAATAGAGTTCCAACGTTATTAGAAAATAAATATTAAAAACTCCAAATTTCCAGTGGCAGCGGGAACTGAGACAGTAAAAGCCAGAAATGTTGAAATAAGAAGATTGAAACTTGGGACATGTATTGAGATACTAATTGTCTATATTTGCCAATAATTGTAACACTAAAATTTTGTCGACAATGTTTGAAAATGTCGCAACAAAGCTAGAACGTTGAAATTTAAGACAAACCATAGAAAACCTCAAATTTCAAGTAGTGGCGGGTGCCGTGGGCTAAAAACCGGAAATGTTAAATATTTAGTGATCAAAGGCTATAATATAAAATATTTGTTCTTAGATACAAAGGAAATAGATCCCAGTGCTGAGATTTGACAAATTTGTTCAGTAGCGAAGGTATGTGGGGGGCACTAATGCTAAAATATAAATACAAAGCTAAAATTTGGTATGCAGATGATTGACATATTAATAACGAAAATATAGAAAAAATTACATTTTCTTTAGTGTAACATTAGAGTGATAAACCGAGTATAAGAACAATATGGAGGTACAACGATGATATTTTGCATGTAGAATATTAAATAGAAGCAAAGTAGTTTTCTATAATTTAGATAGTCAAATTACATTCAGTAGTAGAATTAGATTGATTTTTGGTGCGTTTGTTGTGCTGCAAAATCTAACAGGAGTGATTAATTTTAAAATTGATCATTTATAAAAGTAGAGGTAGGTAAAGGTTATAAAGGTAGAGAGAATTGTTACAAGCAAATAAGATTAACAAAACAAAAAAAACAAACAAAATAGATTGCTATACCTAAAATTTGACAATTTTATTTCAGGAGCGGTGATTAATGGGGAAACTAATAATATATCGTAAATATAAATACGAAAATTAGAACGTAAGATTACAGTGCAGTTTTAATTATGTAAATGAATTGCTGTAATATCGATTTGGTAGTGCCTAATTAGAGGAGAGGGTGGCGCTGGGGTTCAGTACTAAGTAACGGTGGTGTTAGAAGTAGTAGCGATAGATTATTATGTCTCTGGGAGGTAATCGTGTTGCAGAATATGTGCTTTGGTACTGAAAATGTGGACGGCGGTGCATGGGAATTAAATCGAAAGTGCAATAACGGGAAGGATAAGGGCTAGAGATGAGATCATTAGGAGCGAACCGCTAGGCTTTCTTAAAACCATAAATAAATTGATATAATTAGTAGGTTTCCATTGAAATGAGTGAAAATTAATTTTATCAAGTAATTATATTATTGAGTAATTATTAAAAAATAACGTACTTCTAAAGATAAAACTTAGTATGTGGGTTGCCAGTAAAGTATTCATTTTGAAAACTAATTGTTAAGAGATTAGTACGCTGGGGGTGGAAGCGCAGGATTATTTAATGATTGCGCTAAAACGGGGCGATAGGAAAGTGCCCTAATGAGCAATGATGCTTAGGTGGGCTGTGGTGTTGCAAGTGGTCGCATTGTGGCAGAAGTGCAGAGGAATACAATTGAAAGTGCGAGAACAATACAGAGCATGGAACCAAGAGGTGATGATTGGTGTTAAGGGGCGGGGCAGTGGACATTGTTTAATACTGTGCTTTATTAGGGTAAATGATAATTTTACACAGTGAGGAGAAAGCGAAGGATTTTTTAATTATAGCGCTAAAGTGGGGGCGCTGTGAAAGTACTCTAAAGACCGATGATGCTCAGGGAAGAAACGATACAGAGTGCTGAAGGAAGGAGGCGATTCATGGCGGAAGTTTATAAATATTATTATATTATATATATTATTATATTATATACTGTTCCCTGTACACTTGTTTTTATATAAATAGAATTCGTTGTCAGATCTATGTTGCATGTATTGTAATGTTTATGTGTTTAATGAACCACCACTATTTTAGAGAGAATATAAATTACATTAAATATTTAATAACTACATTACCCATAAGATATTGCTATGGCGGAGAAAGTATTTTGTATATGAATAAAAGAGATTCAAGCGTTATTGTAAATTTTATTTAATTCATGGTTAATCAGAATAATGATACTGATATTGTAATCAAGAGAAGTTCATTAATGAACTGCAGAATACTATTTTTTTAGTGTACTCTTCAACTCTTTCAACTTTTCGTTGTCTTTCTATTAATCGTTTTGAGAGTTATAGAAATAGTTTTCACAATACAGTTCTCTTTATTATATAGTGCTGCAAATGGAACGAAAATTATTTAATATCAATTTAATAATAGTGCAAGGCAATGATTTTAAAAATATAACTCTTGTTTAACTTTTAGAAATGTATTATTTTGATAAACTTATATTTAAAAATATTAACTAAATTATATTTTCAACACTTTGTAACTTAAAAACATCTGAAGCTGCTTACAAAGTATATATGGGGATCGAAAAAGCTATTTAAACTTTATAACTGCACTAGCTTCTACCCCGTCGCAAAGCGACGTCTATTTAATATATATTATTTAAATTTCATAAAGTAATACGTTATTTCATTTCAAATTTTTCATATTAAAATTAAACAGTATTCTTTGTATTTTTCATGTTGTTATCATTTTTGTTGTTTCTTCATAAACGTATAGCTATTACCGCACTGTCGTTTCAGATTGTCATGCCTTAATCGGTGTGGATAAAACATCTTCTGTGATAGTAGGACAGTAGTCTTCTGTGATGTTGGCGGTTATTATCTCATTACTATTCCAGGTTTAGCATTTAAATAGTAGCACTTTATTATTCCCCTCCTAAAAAAGCATCCTTGATAAATAAATAAAGAAAATATACTGAATGCAAAACAAATAAATTATGCACTTACAGTTTGTACATGTGATGAACAGCACTAATATCTGCTTCATTGAATTGTTTATCAGAATAATAGATCATGATTTTCTCGTGGGCCGTGTCTTTCTTGTATTTTATAAATATACACGATCAACTAAAATAATTAAATTTATTTTGTACGGAATAAAGCATGTAATAAGAGAGTAATTTTAACGAATATTTATTAAATATTCAAACTTAAACAATTTAACAATTATCTTTAAACAATGGTAGTGCACTCATGACACAGTAAAAAAAGGAATGAATGACAATCTGTGTTGCCATATGTGTGGCTTCTACTGAAATATTAAAATGTTGCCATATGTGTATGGCTTCTACTGAAATATTAAAATGTTGCCACACACATTTTATGTTCTGTATTGAACATAAGTTGCGGGGCCAAAGGAAAAACTGATGACCGCACAACCATTTTCAACAATTATTTAGAATATAAAATTACATAAAAATATTATAGACTTCTTAATTTAATGGCAATTTACATAATTTTGTGATAGGTCTATTGTATACCTTATCACCAATTTTTACTTCTGCCACTCTCACCTTGTCATCTTTCCCAGAAAAGACCTTTGTAATTCTGGCCATCGGCCAACTTAGTGGAGGTGAGTTTAAATGTTTCACTATAACTAAATCACCTTCTTTTAAGTTTTCATTAGCATATTTCTACTTGGGACGGCTTTGAAGCTGTGTGAGGTAGTCTTTTGACCACGCTTGCCAAAAGTCTTGTTTTAATTGTTGTCTTGTTTTTTTGACAATATTCCAAAACTTAAGACGATTGACTGGTACATCTGTTAAGTTAACATCAGGGTAATCAGTCAATGCAGTGCCAACTAGAAAATGCCCTGGAGTTAAATATTTATATTCATTTGGGCTAAGTGAGAGCAGTGGTCGAGAGTTCAACACTCCTTCAATTTGGATAACAACAAAATTTAATTCCTCATAAGTTAAGGTCAAATTTCCAACTACTCTCTTAAGGTGGTGCTTTACACTTTTCACCCCTGCTTCCCATATACCACCAAATTCAGGAGCATAACTAGGTATAAACATAAATTTAATATATATATTATTACAAAAGTTTATAACAGTGTCTCTATGAGACATATTGCTCTGTAGATTATACAATTCCTTTAATTCATTAGCGGCACCCTTAAAGGTTTTAGCATTATCACAGTAAATTTTAGTGGGCATGGCGCGTCTAGAAATAAAACGATTGAGACATGCCAAAAATGTTTCAGTTTTTAAATCAGAAACTTTAAGCAAACAAACAAAGAAATGTAACCTTTGGTAATCAATGGTTTGCGTATGCGAGCTATCTTCATATTAAAAGGTCCAAAAAAATCTATACCTACATGCTGAAATGGTCTTGTGGCTGTACCTCTGTCAGGTGGTAGAGAACCCATCAATTGTTTAGCAGATTCAGCCTTCAATCGCGAACATATATGTATGGCTTCTACTGAAATATTAAAATGTTGCCATATGTGTGTGGCTTCTACTGAAATATTAAAATGTTGCCACACACATTTTATGTTCTGTATTGAACATATTTTATTCTAATTTGCTGAACTTTTTATTGCCACGGCCCTTTTTTCGCTCTGTAAATTACAATAACATTAATTTACATCGTACTTACATGATCGTCTTAAACAACATGAAGATTATATTGTATTTATTTTTAATAAATGGATAATATAGAATAGTAATAATATCTATAGTAGTTATTTCACAAAAATTAAACACAAAAATAATGTTTTGCAACATTAAAAGCATTAATTAATTTGTTTAAAAATATATTTAAAAAGCGTAATACCTGGGAATGTTATATTGTTTTAAAGAATCTCAGCATAATGATATGATTGTATCATCATGATGATATATATAATTGTGTCATAAAGGTATTTTGGGCTACTTTTTAACGTATTTCAGACAAATGATTCTTCCATACTGGTAGGTCTAGACACACTTTATACGCTTCTTAGTTGCAAAGACCTAAAACTTAATTATTTGTAATAGCAATATTTGTATTAATAATTTATAATATGAAAACATAATTCATAATTTAAAAAGGAAATATTCTTTTTAGTTAATTTATCTGCAAACGTTGTAATAAAAATACTTATCTGGTAACAATTATTACACATTAGACTACAATTAAAAATGTATTACGATTAATGATTTGAAAATAAAAGTATTTTTCTAAACGTTATCAAATAAATCATGCGACAACACCAGCGAGCAGGTAAAGAATATGAAATAAATTTTTAAAATAAATTATTCATATGATAATGTAACATGCATGTAGTTATGTAAAAGTTATTTCAATATGAATATGACTGAATTTTATAAATTTAAAACTTCGTTGTCTGAGAAGGAGAGGACCAACATAGGATTATGAAAAAGAAAGAATTCATAAAAGGATATGTGGTAATTTGAAAACAATTAAAATGCCAATAACATACAATATAATATATATAACACTTACATCTAAAAGTAAATAATAAAGTAATAATGAGTACTTAAATAATAAATCTCAATCATACCTATCTAAAAGCAATAAAATGATAATCTCACTCTCCCGATAAGAGTATTTGTTTAACAAATGAATGCTAAAAGAAAAATACGTAAAGAGGATCTAAAATTTAGGAACACTACTAGTAGGTTAGTAGGGCTGGTTTTGGCTTAAATTATACTATGAGTTGGAAATTATTGGTGGTGGGGATGCATTTAGGTCACGATATGCAGAGGGGGCGTGGCTAGACTTGGAAGAATGTAAAAGGGGGTAAGGGTGGGGTAAGGAGTGAGGGGTAAGTGGATAAGCTGTGTTGTGATTGGTTTAGAAGATGATGACATCATTACAGCTTTTATCTGTTGGTACATTCTCTACAATACCCAAGGTTATGAGTGAGAAAGCAATAGTGGTAAAGAGTGAGATACCGATATTAATTCTTATGTTTGATTTGTTATTGGTTATAAGATTATGACGTTGTAGTAGTTATATGTTATAATGACGTTATATTACACATGGTGGGGTATAATATGAAAGGTTATAGGTTAATTTGTGATATATATTCTTAAGGATTGTTAAACATAGATTATAACAATAACTATTACAATAACAGTGTTAAATTATTTATAACAGTGTATTTATAGCGCATTCCTTCGAAATTTGCAAACAGCACATGTTCTCATGAGAAACTTTAGACACAAGCGCATTCCTTCGAAATTTGCAAACAGCACATGTTCTCATGAGAAACTTTAGACACAAGCGCATTAGTTCGAATGTAACTTGAACGTAACTTGAAGCACACGTGTTAAAACTGTGTGAGCGTCAGCACATGTTCTCATGAGAAAATAATATAAATATATAAATAATTATATATAAATTATTCTTATGCAATAGTGAAGTTATTGAAATATTAGACTCGGACGATAAAACTGTACAAGTGTTAGACTCTGATGACGAAATTGTAAAAGTATAACATAGTGATTAATGCATATTTTTAATGTAAAACTCTATAAATAAATGAACTTTTAAAAACAATTGTGATTTATATTTTGATTTTCAAACTGAAATATATAATTTACAATGGATAACGGTTGTAAGATTATTAAGCATATGAGAACAATTATTGAACATTTGAATAGTTCAAATTATTCAAGTATTCAGTGGAAAAAGGGGTCTGATTATAATAAAATAAATATAAAGTTGTTAAATAAGTTATTAAAAAATAATAAAAATACCTATTCAATTGGATATAAGCGAAGCATTGAAAGCAATATAAGTGTCTTAAAATATTTTCAAACATTGTTAGAAAATAAACAAAAAGTTGGAGGAGGAACTATAAATAGTTTAAAACGTAGTAATCGAATTAAATGGCAGGAAATAAATTCATCATTTAAAGGACGTATTAGAACAGGAGTGTTAATTAATTTAAGTCACATTGATCCATTACAATTTTTGAACGATGCATTTTTTATGTTTGCATCTAGAATTAAAAATGCTTTAAAAAAATATAGTGCTTTAAAAGTTAACGTAATATTTTGTGGTGAATTTGTTTTACCATCAGCTAAAAAAGAAGAACATATATTTGAATACAAATATTTTAATACCAAAAATAATGAAATTTTTGTATCAACAGATTTAAAACATTGGTATAAGGAAAATGTTATTGATGTTGTATTAAAAGATTTAGAAACTTTTCAAGAAAATCAAAGTGGATGGGCTCTATATAAAATAGTGAATATGATAGTAAATATAAATCAATTTGTTCCATTTTATTGTTCATCATTCATTGACTTACCAATTGAAATAAAACGAAAAAAGGCTGTAATAAATGTTCAGAATAAGGATGATAAATGTTTTGTACGGGCAGTATTATCAGCGCTTTAGCGCTAAAAAGTATCGTCTTATAAGAGATATGTAAATTGTCTTAATTTAAATGGTATTAAATTTCCAATGACGTTATCACAAGTTTCAAAATTTGAAAAACTAAATAATATAACAATAAATGTGTATATTTTAAAAAAGAACAAGAAAACATTTGTAACTATTCCTGTATATGTAAGTAAAATATATGAAAGTAAACATATACATTTATTAATGATTCAAAGTGATTATGAAGTAGAAGAAGAAGAAGAAGAAGATGTTGTTGAAAGTAATAATGAGGAATGTGACAATAAAATAAAATTTCATTTTTGTTGGATAAAGAATTTATCAAGACTTGTTAGTAATCAACTTTCAAAAACAAATTGTAAGAAATTTATATGTGATCGATGTTTACATTTCTTTAGATATGAGTACAAGTTTAAGGAACATTTACAAGACTGTGTTGGATTAGGTCTAAGACCAGTTAAACTGATAATGCCAGATGAAAATTCTAATATACTTGAGTTTAAAAACTTTAAGAAAAAAATTAGAAATGCATGTGTTATTTATGCAGACTTTGAAAGTATATTGGATAGTAATGTGACAAATATTGAAACCAAGGGGGTATATCAAACACATATTGCACATAGCGTTGGATGTTATCTAAAATATTCATATGATGACTCTAAATCTTATTATAATAGTTATCGTGGTGAAGATTGCGTTCAGTGGTTTGTAAATGAATTAAAAGAGATTGCTTATAATGTTGAGGATATAATAAAAAATGTATTACCAATGAAAACATTGACGGCTCAACAAAAGATTGAATATTTAAATGCAATAAATTGTCATATATGTGAAAAACCGTTGCAACAAGACCGTGTTCGAGATCATTGTCATTTAACAGGAAATTATAGAGGACCAGCTCATAATGAATGTAATTTAAATTATAATGAAAGTTATGTGATTCCAATAATTTTTCACAATTTATCATCTTATGATTCACATTTTATAATAATTGATTTAGCTACCGGAATAAGTGGAAGAACCTCTGTGCTACCAATTAATAAAGAAAAATATATTTCATTTACGAAATATGTGTATGGAACTAATATTTCATTAAGATTTATTGATTCATATCGATTTATGGCTAGTTCTTTAAGTAATTTGGCATCTTATTTACCAAATAATAAACTAAAAAATTTAAAATCAGAATTTAACAATTTAAGCAATGAAGAATTTACTTTGTTAAGTAAAAAAGGTGTATTTCCTTATGATTATATAAATTCCTGGGAAAAGTTAAATGAGACAGCTTTACCACCTCAGGATAATTTTTTTAATTTATTAAATGATAGTAACTTATCTGATGTAGATTACAAACATGCACAAGACATATGGAATACATTTCATATCAAAACACTTGGTGAATATTCAGATTTGTACTTAAAAACCGATGTGTTATTACTTTGCGACATATTTGAAAATTTTCGAGATATTTGTTTAGACACGTATAAATTAGATCCAGTGCATTATGTTTCTGCCCCAGGCTTAGCATGGGATTCTATGTTAAAAATTACAAAAATTAAACTTGAATTGTTTACTGATATAAATATGTGGCTATTTATAGAGAAGGGTATCAGAGGTGGTATAAGTCAATGTTCAAACAGATATGCAGATGCCAATAACAAATACATGAATGAAAAGTATAAACCTGAATTACCTTCTAAATATTTAATGTATTTGGATGTTAATAACTTATACGGTCATGCAATGTCTCAATTCCTACCTTATGGAAATTTTAAATGGTTAAACAACCAGGAAATATTGGAAATAAGTAATATTATATGCAATTTGTCAGAAACTAGCAATACTGGTTACATTTTAGAAGTAGATTTAACTTATCCTCAAAGTTTACATAATCTCCATAAAGATTTACCGCTTTGTCCTGAGCATTGTATTGCACCAGGAAGTAAACATAAAAAACTTTTAACTACTTTATATGATAAGGAGAAATATATAATTCATTATAGTAATTTAAAGCAATGTATACATTTAGGAATGCAAGTGTCAAAAATACATCGAGTTTTAAAATTTAGTCAATCACCGTGGCTAAAAAACTATATCGATTTAAATACAGAAAAAAGAAAAATGGCTACCAATGATTTTGAAAAAAACTTGTATAAATTAATGAATAATAGTGTATTTGGTAAGACAATGGAAAATGTTAGAAAATATCGTGATATAAAATTAAAAACAAAATGGGGTGGTCGTAATGGAGTAAAAAGTTTAATAGCACGACCTAATTTTCATAGCCGAATAATTTTTAATAAAAATGTTGTGGCTATTGAACTTTTAAAACCTAATATTACATTTAATAAACCTATATATGTTGGCTTTTCAATATTAGATTTATCTAAAACAGTAATGTATGATTTTCATTATAATTATATGCAAAAAGAATTTTTTAATAATAATTTAAAGTTATTATATATTGATACTGACTCGTTAATATATGAAATTATTACATCAGATATTTATGAAACTATAAAACGCGATATAAGTAAGTTTGATACAAGTGATTATAAAGAAAACAATCAATATAATATTTCCCGTGTAAATAAAAAGGTATTAGGTTTAATGAAGGATGAAAATAACGGTAAAATTATGACTCACTTTATAGGACTAAGATCGAAAATGTATACAATAAAAGTTAATAATAATGATATTATAAAAAAAATAAAAGGAGTAAAGACAATTGTAGTAAAAAACCATATTTCTTTTGAAGATTATGAAAATTGTTTAAGAACTTTAAATGAAAAAAAATGTACTCAAAGAGGAATAGTTTCAAAATTGCATAATGTGTACTCTATTAAGCAAACAAAAATTGCTTTAAGTCCTTTTGATGATAAACGGTGTATTATAAAAAATAGTACCGATACTTTGCTTTGGGGTTTTGATAGTTTTAGTGAGAGCGATTTATTGTTATAAGTATATTTTAATGTAAAAATAAATACATATTTATAATAACCAATAGTTTTATTTATTTAAAATGTTATACAATATTTTTAGCATCTATCCAACTGTTATGAGATTTATCTAAACCTAACCACTTTACAAAAACTCTTTTTCCTTTTTTCTGTAAAACTTTCTCAACTAGATATATATCTGAATATTTTGTTTTTTGTAGTTCTTGTTCGTAAAACGCGCCTGCAATTGATTGGCCAAGAGAATCATTAAGTAAATATGTGACTGGATTAGTTAGTTGTACTTTTGATATAGTAAATATTTCAATACTCCAGTTAGGAGTATACCCTTTTGCAAATAATGATTTGGTTTTGCTTAAACGAACATAATCTCCAACTTTATATTGACTTAAACCGACCCTTTTTATTCTATTGTATACATTTCCTAATAATTTTTTTTCATTTTTTATTGATACTTGAGATGGCTTCATATTAATTGTTGAATGATGAGAATTATTATATTTCTTAACAAGTGCATCAATGTTTTTAATCTAATTATAGTTGCCTTTTATACTAAAATCTTTCCACATGGCATTTTTTAGAGTTCTATTAAATCTTTCAACAATCGATGCTTTCATATTACTAAATGTACTATAATGGTTTATATCATACGAATCTATAACTTTTTTAAATTCAGTGTTATAATATTCCTTTCCGTTATCTGTTTTTCGGTTTTTCGGAACCTTATTCTTATTTTTTATTAAAATATTTTCAAATGCAACAGTAACGTCTTTTGCAGATTTTGATTTTACTGGAACTGCCCATGCATATTTAGAAAATATATCAATTACTGTGAGTAAATACTTGTAACCTTTGTTTTCTTTTGCATACGGAATCATTTCTACTAAATCAGCTTGCCAAGAATCATTTAGACCTTTTATGATTACATGTCTACGCTTATAGTTTTTAAGTGCAGGTTTATGTAACTCATTAATTATACCTATTTTTGTTTTGCTCATACTTATTATTACACAAAATTTATCAAGAACTAATATCTAAACTATGTTTTGTTTTTAATTCTGTAATTAATGTTGAATTTTTTTTATTTACTTCAATAAAGTTATTAATATAAGCATCATGAATATCTTTCTCTACAGCTTTTAAACGTCTATCTATAATAATTAAATCATTTTTTGATACTGTTTCGTGCCGAGTAATTTTTTTCTTATGTATATGTACTCCAAATTTGTTAATAGTCATGTTACTTACATGAGTAGTTATAAATTAATGAAAAAGAAGGGAATGTGTTTAAGTATTTATATAATAATATTAGCTTCTTTTAATTCTTCAACTATTGAAATAATTTCATTGTCATGTGATGTATTACCCGCCATTTTTGAACTAATAAGTAGTTGTAATCTTTCAACTAATTCATTTGGGTCATCCCAGTAAATGAAATCCTTTTGATTATTGTTTAAAGTCATAAAGTTTGGTATTAAATTGCCACCTCCTAAACGTTTATTATTTTGTAAACCAACTGAAGTCATAAAGTTTGGTATTAAATTGCCACCTCCTAAACGTTTATTATTTTGTAAACCAACTGATGACTTACGCTGCAAAAGTCTTGATCGAACGTTTTGTAATCTTTCTGAAGAATATGGTGTTGAAGACGCTGTGGCACTTAATTTTGTTTGAGGAGGAAATAATAGCGATATAATTTTTTTATATTTTATACCTTTGTTAGATTTAATTTTACCATTAGGTGAATATAATGTTCTATGTGCATTTGTATCAGTTAAAATTGTTTTATAATCCTCTAAATCTTCCTCACTATAAATATTTGCGCTTGGATCTATTTTAAAAAGCAATTCATATAATCCGGGGGATGACTTATATTTTTTATTTCCTATTATAATACCCTCTTTATCAAACGTAACCAGTGTTTTTCCTAATATTAAATTACCATCTTCTAAATTTATACCAAATGTATGATCAAATATACTTGGATCACCTTCTCGTCTATTAAAATCAATTAAATATTGAAAGGCGTATTTATCAACTTGTTTTTTATAATTTTCTTCAACTTCAGACAGTTTTATAGATGTCTTAAATAAGTTTGGATCATGTACTCTAAGGGTTCATTTGATTCAAAAACTTCATCATCTAACTGACTAAGTTCCATTGTTGGTTCTTTAGCTAATGTTAAATCATTTTGCTGTTCTGGTATAAATGTAGTGTCTAGGGGTTCTTTTAACATGTTATTTAACTTAGATTTAATTGTTTTAACCTTGAAATCATACGGTTTTGTATCAATATCTTGTTTGATTGGTTGCGCTAATTTAATATTGGAAGTACTTTTATTAGCTAGTATATTTAGTGGTGTAGTTATTGGTTCAAGCTGTTTGTCAAAGTACCTTTGTGCCTCAGATTCTCCTAGTTTTAATGCGAGATACTTTTTTCTTATAGAATCGCTTGATTTAATAATATCGCATGTTAATTTTTTATCTTCAACATTAGTAGTATTGCTTATTATTTAACGTTTACTATTCCTTTTTTTAAATCTGGTAGGAGGAGTCTTTATTTTAACCACAGTATTTTTTGCACGCTTCTTTGATTTAAACATGGTTACATGTAAACTTTATGCAACTTGAACGTAATGGGAACGTAAATTGAACGTAAATTAAACGTAATGGGAACGTAAATTCAACGTAATGGGAACGTAATCAATGTAATTTAAACGTAAATTCAACGTAAATTAAACGTAATGGGAACGTAATCACTGTAATTTGAACGTAAATTCAACGTAATGGGAACGTAATCAATGTAATTTGAACGTAAATTCAACGTAATGGGAACGTAATTAATGTAATTTGAACGTAATCAATGTTTATTAAGATAATAAATGCATGTTATTATGAAGATGGTTACCTCAACACTGATTATTATTGTAAAGGTTACTTGGTTATATCTAAAAACATATCAAATCCTTTTCTGTATCGCCCTTTATTTAAGTCACTATTTTTATCTATTACCATAAAGGAATATTTAATTGCTTTGGAATTTTGCTGTAAGTCTGACATAAATAGAAAGAGTCTATCAAATTATGACGGCCCATGCTAAAAAAATTTCGAATATTATTTTGTTTATCGCAAGCAACATCATCAAATATGAATATAGAATTTGGGCTAGCATCTTCAGGTCTAATAATCTCTTCATTGTCAGTGTATGTATAGTATCCCATACCATTAATATTCTTCATAATTTGTTGTAATATTTTATATTTTGGTTGATATAAAGATTTTGAATAAATGTATATATTTTTAAATCGCAACCCATTTGGATGTTCAATTAGATTAAACATAACATTAGTTTTTCCACAGTTTGAAGGTCCACAAATAATGCATCTAATATCGTTTGGTAAAAGTGATCCATGTTTTGAATTATTAGTGTAATTATTACTTTGATTATCTACATTCTTTACAGAAAGAGTTTGTTTTTGCTTTACAAACTTCATTGTTTAACCAGGCATGTGTTTAACCAGGCATGTGTTATAAACTAATAGAATACATTTTAAATGTTTAATCTTTATATATGAAAATATTATAAAGTATAAAATTGGATGATAGCACATACTTTGGTCAGTATGATAAAAGTAATAAGCTAATAGAATACATTTTAAATGTTTAATCTTTATATATGAAAATATTATAAAGTATAAAATTGGATGATAGCACATACTTTGGTCAGTATGATAAAAGTAAAGAAAAATGATGGTCTTATTGATAAACTAATCAATAAATTACCTTTTGAGTTGCACTTGCCTGGATACAACTATTGCGGTCCTGGAACACGTTTAATAGAACGTTTAAACCGAGGAGATCAAGCAGTTAATGCATTGGACTCAGCTTGCAAAGAACATGACATTGCATATCACCGCTATAAAGATTTAAGTAAAAGACACGTAGCTGATAAAATACTGATTGAGAAAGCTTGGAAGCAATATTTTTCTAAAGATTCAAAGTTAAGTGAACGTTAAGCATCATTACTTGTTGCTAATATCATGAATATAAAAACCAAACTTGGAATGGGGTTGAAACGAAATAAAAAAATTAAAAAGAAGAAAATAAAGGGTAGCGGAAAGGTCAAGCATAGTATGGCAGCATTAAAGAAAGCTATTCTTAATGCTCGTGGTGCGCTAAAAAATACTTTAATTAACCCTGATAATCCTAAGAGTGTGTCAATAGCTATGAAAATTGCATCACAAGCCGCAAAACAATCAATTAATAAAAAGTCAAAATTTAAAGTTAATAAACTAAGAATAATTCCTATACCAAAAGTAGGTGGTTTTCTACCATTTCTAATTCCATTATTTGCGGGATTATCAGCACTAGGTGGATTGGCAGGTGGTGTTGCAGGTGTTGCGAAAGCAATAAATGAGGCAAAGGATGCAAAAAAAATGTTAGCAGAAACTCAAAAACATAACCAAACTATGGAGGAAATTGCTATTGGAAAATCTGGCAAAGGAATTTATTTAAAACCTTATAAAAAAGGGTTAGGATTATATATTAATCCGTATCCAAAAAACTTTCGTTGAAGCTACCTAAACGAGCCCTTACTGATGTTGATTTAAGAAAATATGTCAAGAAATTTAATATCCCTCACTTTAGAGGGGTATTCATGAGAAATGATTTGCCTAAAAAAATGTATATAAATGAAAGTGGTATAATAAATTTAGATGATAAAACATCAGTAGGAACACATTGGGTAGCTTACATAAAAAGAAATAAAAATATTTTATATTTTGATAGTTTTGGTAACCTTCAACCTCCAATAGAAGCAATTGAATACTTTAAAAATAATACTATTCAATATAACTATGATAGATTTCAAAAATTTAATACTGTAAATTGTGGACATTTATGCTTACACTTTTTGTATTCAAATTCTTATATTTATAATCTTACTATTATAATGTTCGTAATGTTCCAATTTAACATGGAAAACTCATAAGAACTCATAGATATTTATATATATATATATATATATCCGGTAACAAAATCTGTATGGTATCTTCTAAACGGCGCCTACAAAGTTTTTTAAATTTTGATATTATGTAAAGGACGAATTTCTAAGACTTTCTACGTCCCTGAATTTTTCCCTGAATTTCCCTGGAAAAAATTATTCTGGAAAAACTGGAAAATTCGAAAAAATACTTTTGCAAATATCTGACGAACTAGAAAAGATAGAAAACTGAAATTTGGTATGTGTATTGAGATCATAATTGTGCACATTTACCAATAGTTGGACATTTGAAATTTGAGTTCAGTAGCGGCGCGAATTTCCGGGGCAATGTTAGAATAGAGTTAGGACGTTCAAATTTAATATGTAGGCTCGCTCTAGACAGTCATTAATGAAAAAAAATAAACAGCCCCAAATTTCCAGTGGCGGCGGGAGTTGAGACAGTAAAAGCCAGAAATATTGAAAAAGTAGTATTAAAACTTAGGGTATGTATTGAGACACTAATTGCGCATGTTTGCCAATAATTGGATTACCAAAATTTTAATTCAGTAGCGGCGTGATTTTTTGGGGGCAATGTCGCAATAGAGGTAAAAAGTTGATATTTGGAACGTAGGCCCTATATAGAGTGTCATTAAAGACAAACTATAGAAAACTGCAACTTTCCAGAGGCGGCGGGCGCTGGGGGCCAAAAAACAGAAATATGAAATATATAGAGATGAATGGCTATAGTTTAGAATATATGCTCTTAGGTACAAACAAAATAGATCCCTGTGCTAAAATTTGACAAACTTCTTCAGTAGCGGAGGTATGTAGGGGGTACTAATGCTAAAATAAGAATACAAAGCTGAAATTTAGTATGCAGATATAGATTGACACATTAATAACGAAAATATAAACAAACTATATTTTCTTATGTGTACCATTAGAGCAGGGGGTGTTAAACCGAGTATAATAACAATATAGAGGTACAACGATGATATTTTGCATGTAGTATATTGAATAGAAGCACAATAGTTCTCTATAAGTTTAAAAGTCAAATTACATTCAGTAGTAGAATTGGATTGATTTTTGGTGCGTTTGTTGTGCTGCGAAATCGAATAAGAGTGAGAGGTATAGGGGGGAAATAGTTAACAGCCCCAAATGTCTAATTAAAAAAAATAGAAACTATGCATGTGCATATTTGCGAAAATAAATTTAACCTTAGTAGCGGCTTGAAATTGGGGGCGGGAAAGGTTTTGCCAAAGAGCTCAATTTTGAAATTTCGATCATTTATAAAAGTAGAGGTAGATAAAGGTTATAAAGGTAGAGAGAATTGTTACGAGCAAAACAGATTGCTATGCCTAAAATTTGACAATTTTATTTCATGAGCGCGGATTAATGGGGAGGCTAATATTATATCGTAAATATAAATACGAAAATTAGAACATAAGATTACAGTGCTGTTTTAATTATGTAAATAAATTGCTGTAATATCGAATTAGTAGTGCCTCATTGGAGGAGAGTGCGGCGCTGGGGTTCAGTAGGTAACGGTGGTGTTAGAAGTAGTGACGATAGATTATAATGGCTCTGGGAGGCAACCGTGTTGCAGAATATGTGCTTTGGTGCTGGAAGTGTAAGCGGTGCATGGGGATTAAATCGAAAGTGCAATAACGGGATAAATAAGGGCTAGAGATGAGATTATTAGGAGCGAACCGCTAGGCCTTAAAAACATAAATTAATTGATGTAATTGGTAGGTTTACATTTATCTTATCGAATAATTATTAAAAAATAATGTACTTCTAAGGATGAAATTTAGTATGCAGGTTGCCAGTAAAGTATTAATTTTGAAAAGCAATTGTTAAGAGATTAGTACGCAGGGGGTGAAAGCGCAAGATTATTTAATGATTGCGCTAAAACGGGGGCGATAGGAAAGTGCCGTAATGAGCGATGATGCTCAGGTGGGCTGTGGTGTTGCAAGTGGGCGCATTGTGACAGAGGTGCAGAGGAATACAATTGAAAGTGCGAGAACGATACAAAGCATGGAGCCAAGAGGTGATGATTGGTATTTAGAGGCGGGGCAGTGGACATTGTTCAATTCTGTGCTTCATTAGGGTAAATGATAATTTTACACAGAGAGTAGAAAACGAAGGATTATTCAATTATAGTGCCAAAGCGAGAGCGCTGTAAAAGTACTCTAAGGACCGACGATGCTTAGGAAAGAAGCGATGCAGAGTGCTAATAGTAGGAGGCGCTCCATGGCGGAAGTTTAGAGGAATCAAAATAAAAGTTCGGAAACGTAAGAGAGCATGCATGGAGCCAAGAGGTGACGATTGGGGCTTATGGGCGGGGGCACTGGAGACTGGTCAATACAGTGCTTTATTACTGTAAATGCAAGAATTATAACAAAATAAGGAAATATAAATTTAAAAAATGATATATTTTAGCGAAAATTAATTAAATATAATATTTTGCATTATTTTCAATTTATCAAATAACTTTTATTTATTCACAAATATTAAATACACGTCGCTTTGCGACGGGGCGAAGCGCTAGTCCTATATTATAATGTTCCAACTGTATATTTATGTGTTTATATGTTTGTTGCTGAAATTCGTATGGTAGAATGAAAACGGCTCCGTCAATGTTTTTGAAAGTTTGCTATTTTGTAGAGAAAAAAATTCTAAGACTTTAAGCGTCCCCGGATTTTTCCTTGAATTTCCTGGAAACCCGTAATTTTGGAAAAACTGGAAAAAAAGGGAACCCTTTTTTGCTGTATTACTTTTAATTCGTAAAAGATAGAAAGTTGAAATTTTGCATGTGTATTAAGGTATTCAATGCCACCATTTCTCAAAAATTAGAAATTCAAAAATTGATAAAGGGGGGGTTGAAGAAATTCGGTGGCCCGGTAGGGAACTTTGGAGAAAGTTCATATTCTGGATTCTAGAATAATTAAGCATATTATTAAAAAAAAAAATTCAAAATTTCAAAATTTTATTTGGAGGCACGGGGGGCAATATTTGCCGAGAGTAAAAATTGTGCTAGAAAGTTGAAATTTTGTATATAGGCTAACCTTGGTAACTTATTTACGAATCGAAAAAAAAATCCCCAAATTTTGAAAAAAAATTGGTCAAATAACGCATAAATTAAAAATATTTTTTATTTTGTTAAAAAAAATATATTTTTTTAGTCAATTTACATGTGTGCGAGTTTATTTATTATTTCAATTTAAAAATGGAATTAAATTTTGACATGAAATTCAAGCCACACACAAAAAACAGACGTCGCTTGCGACGGGGGTAAAAGCTAGTAAATAATATATTGCTATAAATACCTGAGTTTTATTTTTAATTTGTTATTACTATAACTAAGCTTATCGTGAAAGGATTTTTAAATAAAAAATAATGTATGACATTTACAAATATTGGAAATAAATCCGTATTAAGCGCCGATATTTTCCCTCCTATAGATTTGTACGATGAACAGTTTGAATTGGGAATAGTCGACTTTCAGACATTTAATTCAATACCAAACATTGATGACACTAACAATAAATTTTATTATGGAGATGGTAAAGTTATTTCAATACCAGTGGGTTCATATGAATTGGAAGATATTCAGGAATATTTAAGGTTAAACATGGGTGATTCTAGAGCGATAAAACACAACAGCGAATTTAAAGAAATATCTGATAAACAAATAAAAGAAGTATTTTTAAATTTAACTGCAAATACAAATACCCTTCAAAGTGAGATAATATGTACTGAAAAAATAGATTTTTCGAAAGAAAATTGTATTGGTTCATTACTAGGATTTAATAAGCAAGTATTAGAACCTTATATATTACATGTATCTAACTTACCGGTAAACATTATTAAAGTAAATAATATACGTATTGAATGCAATATTACATCCGGTTCCTATCTAAACGGACGTTTAGTACACACAATTCATGAGTTTTCACCTGCAGTTCCACCAGGATATAAGATAATAGAAATTCCAAAGCAAATCATTTATCTTCCAATCGTTGTACAGAAAATAGATAATATTTCTATAAAAATTGTTAATGAAGAAGGTGAACTTATCAATTTTAGAAAAGAAAAAATTTCCTGCAGATTGCACATACGAAAGATTCAATAATGGGTATATGTCATAATTTAAAAACAATATATAATTCGTCGTTTAATCAAACTCAGCGTAGTCCAACCAAGCCTTTTAAGAGGATAACATTAAAAAATAAACAGTTTCTTAAGTCGTTAGGATTTAAAATAAATACTCTACAATGACCGCTCATATGCTTAATATTGAAGATAAAATCGTTTTCGATGAATCTATAAGTCAATATGAGATACATACATATAATCCATATTCTACAACTACTTTTGAAAATAATGACGAAATCCGTATCCCAATAAATCAACATAATGTTTTTACTTTACCATCTGAATCATATTTATATATTGAAGGCAAGACAAAAGACACAACAAAAGCTACACCAGTCTTCATACTAAATGGCATTCTATATTTGTTTGAAAGTATAAGATATGAAATAAATTCAGTTGAAATTGATTCAAATAGAAACCCTGGTGTAACATCTACTATGAAAGGCTATGTTTCACATAATAATAATGATATTCATATTCAAAATTTTGGATGGTGCGATAAAGATACTAATATAATAGATAAAAATGGAAACTTCAGTGTATGTATTCCTCTTAAAACGATATTTGGTTTTTGTGAAGATTTCGAAAAAATTATTTTACCAGTAAAGCATGAATTAATATTAATTCGATCAAAAAACGATAATAACGCACTTTGGATAGCAGCAGCTAAAGATGTATTACCAAAAGTAGTCATTGACAAAATACAATGGCGAATGCCTCATATTAATGTATCAGACAAAGAAAAATTGAAATTATTGCAAACAATAGAACGTGATAGATCATTATATATTGGTGTTTGAGCGTGGAAATTATACGAATATCCTGTTTTATAAAGTTCAACTAATCAAGTTTGGTCAATAAAAACAACAACTTCACTTGAAAAACCACGTTACGTTATATTAGGACTACAAAGGGAATCAAAAAATGATATGACGAAGGACATCAGTAAATTTTATACATGTAATTTGAGAAACGTAAAATTATACTTAAATTCTGAAATGTATCCATATGATAATCTAAACTTAGATTATAATAATAATAAATATTCGGTAGCCTTCATAGGCTATATGTAAAAAGGCATGTATGCAAATTTTCAAAAATCATACTATGATAAGAATCCAAACCCTGTTTTGAATTTAAAAGATTTTAAAGAAAAAGCACCCCTAATAGTTATAGATTGTTCAAAACAGAAAGAATTTCTAAAATCTGCCCCAGTGGATATTTGACTTGAATTAGAAACATCAGAAATGATTGTTGGTTTGGTTCGCGCCTTTGCCCTAATTATACACGACAAAATTATTGGGTATAAACCTTTATCTGGAATTGTTAATAAAATTACATAACCATTATAAATAATGATTAATATCTTTAAAGTCATTAAAGAGTAACCATCTCATAACCAAATAATGGATTATAAATTTTTAAATAATCATGAACAAGTTTCGAAAACGATTTCAAAAGTTGGAGCTGTTTTAAAAAAATATAAAGAAAATGAGTGTTTACTAGAAAATATTACTGATGAAGAATTACATTATTTACCGACAGAGTTCTTTTTGCATTATATAATGTTTTCCACCGATATTGAACAAAACTGGAACCGGCTTCCAATACATTTAAAAGAAGATCACTATATGCAGGGGCGTCGATTATGCTACAAACATTATAACAAAGGAAGAATACAAAGAGATGGACCTCCATGTCAAATAAGAAACTGTTGTGATTGTAATTTTAATTTATATTATGATTCTAATGGAAATAGTTATACCTTAATAAATAAATAAATATACCTCAATAAATAAAATACATTTTCTTTCATTTATAAAATTTTATTTATATACACTCTATACAAAAATATGTTTCGTAAAAGATATATACTTTTCCTTATTTTCTGGAATAACTTCAATTTTTTCACTATCATTACCTAATTCTTTTACAATTATATGGCTATCGTAATTACTTAAGTTATGGAATATGACAGGTATAAACTTTAGAATTGTAAATTTTAAATTGCAATGATTATGAGCAGCTCCTCGGTAATTACCAGTTAAATGACAATGATCTAACACTTTATCACCATTGAGGATACCTTCACAAATATGGCAAATAGAAGCTTCATCATATTCCTGTTTTTGCCAATCAGATAATTTATTTAAAGGCTTCACTTTATTTAAGACTTTATAAATTTGTTTAGCGTCTTCAGTTATTGTTTCAATAAATACTTTAACGCAATTAATACCCCTGTACGTAACAAACTTACTTAAGGAATCTTTAAAGGAACATTTAATATAATAAGCAAAAGAATATGGTTCATGAATTTGAATATTATTTGAAAATGATGTATTAGTTTCAGGATAACAAGTACTAATGGGTTTTAATAATGTTTCAAAATCTCCATATATCACAAATGGAACGCGTAATTGATTCTTATGATTATCGAATTTTAAAATGTTTTGAGATATCATATTACCCAATTTATCTTTAGCGTTATACTTAGAAGGAAGGATTGTATATATCTTATTGCAATCATATTCTAAATGTCTATTTAACTGATCTTCTGTGTTAAAAAATGAAAAGCATCCATCACACAAAAATTGTTTACTAGTATGCTTAGTAAATTGACTTCTTATTAATCTTGATATATTTTTAATCCAACAATAATGTCCATTACTCAAATCTTCAATATACAATAAATTAACATGTTGTTTCTTCTTTTTAGATGTATAATGCAACGATCCCACAATGAAATTATTTTCAAGTCCATAAACATTCACACTTATATCATTATTCTTCTCAAATGTTCTAATATCTTTTAATTTCATCAGTAATTCTATACCATTTGAGAAAATCAAAATATACAAGGACGTCGATTATGTTACAAACATTATAACAAAGGAAACATACAAAGAGATGGTCCTCCATGTCAAATAAGAAACTGTTATGATTGTAATTATATGTTATATTATGATTCTAATGGATGTAGTTATACCCTAATAAATAAATAAAAGAATTATATACATTTTAAATTTATATATATATATATATTATAAATTAAGTAATTACAATAGTTTTGATATTTCTTCTAATATATACGACATGTTTGAAATTATTATCATTTTTAATAATATATCATTAGAATTTAACTCTTCACATTCGTAAAATAAAAATTGAGTCAAAATCTCTTTCGAAACACCAATATTTTTATTTTTTAAATACATTACAATACTATTTAAAAATATATTATATGTATTAAACAAATCAATTTGCATTTCAGATAAATGTTTACCAATAGCATTAATATAATCATTTAAGGATAAGAAATGTATTAAATCAAAAATATTTAAAAATACTGTTATTTGAGTTTTACAATTTGAAATAATTGCAATACTATTTGGATTAAAGATATTTATTTTATAGTTTGTTCCTATTAATATATTCGATGGTATTACCAATTGACCATTAAACATATTAATCAATTGCTTAATATGCTCTATAAGCTCAAAATAATCACATAAACTTAACTTTAGTCCAAAATTATATTTATTATATATGTAAATTTCTGGTTCAAACTGATTAATACAATTTAAACCTATTTTGATAAAATACATATCTTTTTTTAATAACATAGGTGCTTCATTAAATAAAAATGGAACTGCAGTCAATTTAGAAGGAGTCAAATTTGTATTAAAATCATTCTCATTGTTTAAAGAAGTTGTAATTTCAGACATATTCTGTATCTCAATATCTGAATTAAATAACTCAGGTAATGAAAAATCTTCATCAAAAAGCGAAGGGTCAATATCTAAATTTAATAGCTCGCTATCATCAATATGAATATCTGATGAGGGATATTAAATTTCTCGACATATTTTCTTAAATCAACATCAGTAAGGGCTCGTTTAGGTAGCTTCAACGAAAGTTTTTTGGATACGGATTAATATATAATCCTAACCCTTTTTTATAAGGTTTTAAATAAATTCCTTTGCCAGACTTTCCAATAGCAATTTCCTCCATAGTTTGGTTATGTTTTTGAGTTTCTGCTAACATTTTTTTTGCATCCTTTGCCTCATTTATTGCTTTCGCAACACCTGCAACACCACCTGCCAATCTACCTAGTGCTGATAATCCCGCAAATAATGGAATTAGAAATGGTAGAAAACCACCTACTTTTGGTATAGGAATTATTCTTAGTTTATTAACTTTAAATTTTGACTTTTTATTAATTGATTGTTTTGCGGCTTGTGATGCAATTTTAATAGCTTTTGACACACTCTTAGGATTATCAGGGTTAATTAAAGTATTTTTTAGCGCACCACGAGCATTAAGAATAGCTTTCTTTAATGCTGCCATACTATGCTTGACCTTTCCGCTACCCTTTATTTTCTTCTTTTTAATTTTTTTATTTCGTTTCAACCCCATTCCAAGTTTGGTTTTTATCATTTACAAACCACTGAACGCAATCTTCACCACGATAACTATTATAATAAGATTTAGAGTCATCATATGAATATTTTACATAATATCCAACGCTATGTGCAATATGTGTTTGATATACCCCCTTGGTTTCAATATTTGTCACATTACTATCCAATATACTTTCAAAGTCTGCATAAATAACACATGCATTTCTAATTTTTCTCTTAAAGTTTTTAAACTCAAGTATATTAGAATTTTCATCTGGCATTATCGGTTTAACTGGTCTTAGACCTAATCCAACACAGTCTTGTAAATGTTCCTTAAACTTGTACTCATATCTAAAGAAATGTAAACATCGATCACATATAAATTTCTTACAATTTGTTTTTGAAAGTTGATTACTAACAAGTCTTGATAAATTCTTTATCCAACAAAAATGAAATTTTATTTTATTGTCACATTCCTCATTATTACTTTCAACAACATCTTCTTCTTCTTCTTCTTCTACTTCATAATCACTTTGAATCATTAATAAATGTATATGTTTACTTTCATATATTTTACTTACATATACAGGAATAGTTACAAATGTTTTCTTGTTCTTTTTTAAAATATACACATTTATTGTTATATTATTTAGTTTTTCAAATTTTGAAACTTGTGATAACGTCATTGGAAATTTAATACCATTTAAATTAAGACAATTTACATATCTCTTATAAGACGATACTTTTTCAGCATTATATTTTGCTGGATAAAGCGCTGATAATACTGCCCATACAAAACATTTATCATCCTTATTCTGAACATTTATTACAGCCTTTTTTCGTTTTATTTCAATTGGTAAGTCAATGAATGATGAACAATAAAATGGAACAAATTGATTTATATTTACTATCATATTCACTATTTTATATAGAGCCCATCCACTTTGATTTTCTTGAAAAGTTTCTAAATCTTTTAATACAACATCAATAACATTTTCCTTATACCAATGTTTTAAATCTGTTGATACAAAAATTTCATTATTTTTAGTATTAAAATATTTGTATTCAAATATATGTTCTTCTTCTTTAGCTGATGGTAAAACAAATTCACCACAAAATATTACGGTAACTTTTAAAGCACTACATTTTTTTAAAGCATTTTTAATTCTAGATGCAAACATAAAAAATGCATCGTTCAAAAATTGTAATGGATCAATGTGACTTAAATTAATTAACACTCCTGTTCTAACACGTCCTTTAAATGATGAATTTATTTCCTGCCATTTAATTCGATTACTACGTTTTAAACTATTTATAGTTCCTCCTCCAACTTTTTGTTTATTTCCTAACAATGTTTGAAAATATTTTAAGACACTTATATTGCTTTCAATGCTTCGCTTATATCCAATTGAATAGGTATTTTTATTATTTTTTAATAACTTATTTAACAACTTTATATTTATTTTATTATAATCAGACCACTTTTTCCACTGAATACTTTAATAATTTGAACTATTCAAATGTTCAATAATTGTTCTCATATGCTTAATAATCTTACAACCGTTATCCATTGTAAATTATATATTTCAGTTTGAAAATCAAAATATAAATCACAATTGTTTTTAAAAGTTCATTTATTTATAGAGTTTTACATAAAAAATATGCATTAATCAGTATGTTATACTTTTACAATTTCGTCATCAGAGTCTAACACTTGTACAGTTTCATCGTCCGAGTCTAATATTTCAATAACTTCACTATTGCATAAGAATAATTTATATATAATTATTTATATATATATTATTTTCTCATGAGAACATGTGCTGACGCTCACACAGTTTTAACACGTGTGCTTCAAGTTACGTTCAAGTTACATTCGAACTAATGCGCTTGTGTCTAAAGTTTCTCATGAGAACATGTGCTGTTTGCAAATTTCGAAGGAATGCGCTTGTGTCTAAAGTTTCTCATGAGAACATGTGCTGTTTACAAATTTCGAAGGAATGCGCTATAAATACACTGTTATAAATAATTTAACACTGTTATTGTAATAGTTATTGTTATAATCTATGTTTAACAATCCTTAAGAATATATATCACAAATTATACTATAACCTTTCATATTATACCCCACCATGTGTAATATAACGTCATTATAACATATAACTACTACAACGTCATAATCTTATAACCAATAACAAATCAAACATAAGAATTAATATCGGTATCTCACTCTTTACCACTATTGCTTTCTCACTCATAACCTTGGGTATTGTAGAGAATGTACCAACAGATAAAAGCTGTAATGATGTCATCATCTTCTAAACCAATCACAACACAGCTTATCCACTTACCCCTCACTCCTTACCCCACCCTTACCCCCTTTTACATTCTTCCAAGTCTAGCCACGCCCCCTCTGCATATCGTGACCTAAATGCATCCCCACCACCAATAATTTCCAACTCATAGTATAATTTAAGCCAAAACCAGCCCTACTAACCTACTACTACTATACAATATAATATATATATATATATATATATATAACACTGTCACTTAAAGTAACTAATAAAATAATAATGAGAACTTAAATAATAAATCTCAATCATACCTATCTAAAAGCAATTAAATGATAATCTCACTCTCCCGATCAGAGTATTTGTTTAACAAATAAATGCTAAAAGAAAAATACGTAAAGAGAATCTAAAATTTAAGAACACTACTACACAATATAATATATATATAACACTTTCACTTAAAGTAACTAATAAAATAATAATGAGAACTTAAATAATAAATCTCAATCATACCTATCTAAAAGCAATTAAATGATAATCCCACTCTCCCACTAAAAGAAAAATACGTAAAGAGAATCTAAAATTTAAGAACACTACTACACAATTTAATATATATATAACACTTTCACTTAAAGTAACTAATAAAATAATAATTAGAACTTAAATAATAAATCTCAATCATACCTATCTAAAAGCAATTAAATGATAATCCCACTCTCCCACTAAAAGAAAAATACGTAAAGAGAATCTAAAATTTAAGAACACTACTACACAATATAATATATATATAACACTTTCACTTAAAGTAACTAATAAAATAATAATGAGAACTGAAATATTAAATCTCAATCATACCTCTCTAAAAGCAATTAAATAATAATCTCACTCTCCCGATCAGAGTATTTGATGATACGGCAATATTGGCGTCGCATAAAAATCCAGCTAATGCCTCGGCTATGCAACAGAAAAATCTAGGCAAACTTTCTTCATGGATGAAGGACTGGAGAATCAAGGCCAGCGAATCAAAATCAATACATGTCATATTCACAACTACACAGGGAAACTGCCCAAGTATCGCTTTAAACATTGTCAATATACCGCAGGCTGACCATGTGAGGTACCTGGGAATACACCTACAAAGGAGGCTTACTTGGAAGAAGCACATATTTACTAAAAGAAAGCAACTAGGTCTACAACTGAGGAAGATGTACTAACTGATAGGACGGAAGTCACAACTTAGCACAGAAAACAAACTCCTGCTCTACAAAACCATACTTAAACCGGTATCGTCATATGGTATGCAACTATGGGGTACTGCATCTACTTCAAATATTGAGATACTCCAAAGATTTCAGATTAAAATGCTAAGGATTATCACGAATGCACCATGGTTTATTCCTAAGCACATAATTCATCGAGACCTGGATATACCTACAGTAAAAGAAGAAATAGTGCTTAGAACCAAAGTATACAAGGAGAGAATAATGGAACACCCAAACAATTTGGCCAGCTGTCTAATGTCCAATATTTCCGCAGTACGCAGACTAAAAAAGAAGTTAACCCAGAACCTACTAGCAGATCTATAAATCCATAAATAAATAAAATCTAGGATCTATTAAAATTGAGGGATGAGTCGATGGGCATATTCCGTGCAAGACATTTTATTTATTCTTTTTGACAATCCTATCACTAAATGTCCTACAGGCAGGACAGATTGTAATAATATTTAGCAATATAAAAAAAAAAAAAAAAAACAATATATTCACTTCACAATGTAAGACACAATTGTTTTAAATTACACTGACACTGTTAGGTAACACTGTCGTAAACCTAAACTAATGTTTAGAATTTACTATTGTTTATAAAATCACTTAAAGTTTATAATATTATGTATATCTAGTATACAACACACAAAAATACATATAATAATATAATATGTATATAAATCCGCGATAAAATATTAAAAAGTAAAATATAAAATTAATTTATATATATAATATATCGATATATATAACAGTCAATATTAATTTTATATATTTAACTAGCTGTCCCGGCCACGCGTTGCTGTGCCTAACGCTCTATATTACATTACATAGCGCCATCTATTGAATATTTACTCAATCTGTCCCGGCCACGCGTTGCTGTGCCTAACGCTCTATATTGTGGCGGCCCAGCGCCATTCGTCACGCGTCTACAGACGAATAGACGACATAACTAAGAACTGTATAATCGTTCATTCCTACAGCATCTAGCAACCAGCACGGACCTCTAGATATTACAACGACACGTTTTAAAACAGACAACCATAGGGTTTTTGTATCGCAATTGTTTTGTAATCATTCACTTGTTAAATTATAATAATTAACTTTAAATTCTGTTAAGAACACAGTTGATTTGTTTTAATAAATATAGTAGTCAAAGATAACTACAATATTACATTACATAGCGCCATCTATTGAATATTTACTCAATCTTGTCAACAGATGTCGCCATCTTTTACAATCGTTTGGAGTTAACAGGTAATTAATAGACAAATAATTTGCAATAAGATAATATTGCAATCATAAATTGAGATGTAAGCTATCCTATCTATAAAAATGGATCAAACTGCACACGGTGTACAAATTTGATTAAAATCGGTTAAGTAGTTTAGGAGTCCATCGCGGACAAACACGGACAAACAACGTGACACGTAATTTATATATATTATTAAGACTAGCTGTCCCGGCCACGCGTTGCTGTGCCTAACGCTCTATATTACATTACATAGCGCCATCTATTGAATATTTACTCAATCTAGTCAACAGAATATTTACTCAATCTATTTATCAACAGATGTCGCCATCTTTTAAAATCAGATAATTAATAATAAATCATAATAATTAATCATAAATTGAGATGTAAGCTATCCTATCTTTCAAGTTGGACCAAACTGCACCCGGTGTACAAATTTGATTAAAATCGGTTAAGTAGTTTAGGAGTCCATTGGGAACAAACGCGGACAAACAACGTGACACGTAATTTATATATATTAAGACTAGCTGTCCCGGCCACGCGTTGCTGTGACTAACGTTTTTGTCATATTACATTACATAGCGCCATCTATTGAATATTTACTCAATCTAGTCAACAGAATATTTACTCAATCTATTTATCAACAGATGTCAATTTTAAATATTATTTTCATTTATTTTTACAGAGCAAAGTAAACACGTTTACGTCGGTCAGTGATCGAACGAGAACTCTTTCTTAGACAACACTCCATGGAACTCGGTTATGAAGTCCATGGGCCAACAGAACTGACGGTATAGTTTCGGTGGGCGTTACGCGCTGCAGGCGCGCAAATGAATATGTGGTGTCTGTAATCAAACAATGACCACTCATTTCACTTGTTTTATTTTCAAGTCTTGATTTTCATCTCTGTGTACAGTCTTTACATTTATGTTTAACGTCCAACAAGGAACAAGCTCCTCCATCCTTCCTGAACTTCGCTGGCTCTTGTTATGGTTTATGTCAGTCGGCTAGGGCATTTACGGTTTATATTAATGTCCAACTGTGGTAGCCCTGTTCACATGGCTGGGCGGTAAAGTAGTTAAGGTCATCTTGGAAGCCGTTGTCTGGTAAAGGCCGATTTTATTGGGTATATTTTCGTCTATTTTTCTTCTAAGTCCGTGTCGTATAAGTTCATGGGTCTCTTGTATTTGGAGTGTGGGTTTTTTCTCATATTCTTGCCAAGTAGTTTTACTTTCGGATTTTCTGCCGTGTGTGTCTTGCCGTACAAATTTTTTCCAATTTTTCTTACGTATTCTTTTATATACTCGATGTTTAATTCTTCGTGTAATTTTTTGTTGGTTATTGTATAGTGGCAGCCCTTCATTGTGCGGAGTAATCTGTTTTGCAGTACTTGTAGCTTTTCCATGGTTCTTTTATGATAGGCCCATGCAGGTGCCGCATATCTGAAGATGGGTCTTATGTAGCTCTTATATATGAGGAGTTTCGTTTTTTAAAATAAAAATTTTTAATTTTTAGTTTTGATTTACTGTTGAGCAGGGGGTATAGTTTGCTTGCTTGTGCTCGTGCCAGCCTTCTTGCTTCTGTCGCGTGTTTGCTGAAGTTGAATTTTCTGTCCATAGTGACACCCAGATATTTAGCATCGTTGCACCATTCAATGTCTCCCAGTATCCCAGTGTTGGAGCTTCTAGAAGTTGGTTGGAAGCACGTTGCTTTGAAAACAGAACTGCTTTTGTTTTCTCCAGGTTTACCGTAATTCTCCATTTGTCATAGAATTCTTTAAGTTCACCCCAATAGAATTCTATGGCAGTGTTTATTATATAGTGTCATTTTAATTTTTGCAATATGGCAGTGTCGTCAGGGTATTGTAGTATTTTCATATTTCTTTTTGGAACTGGTAGGTCATTGATGTATATATTGAACAGGAGTGGGCCGATCACAGATCCTTGAGGTACCCTTGATTGAACTGGTTTCTCTATGGATATGGCGCCATCAACCGAAATATTTAATAATAAAAAAGTCTTCTCTAGATCCAGATACACTGTTCCAGCTTTTCGTTTCTCATTTTCCTCGCTTGTAATGATTTCTGCTAAGCGGATTAGCTGTCTTGTTGAGCAGTGTTCTGGCGCGCTATTCCTGAGTTCAATCGAATCGTAAACTCTTTTTCTTTCCGTAAAAATCACTCGATTTACTCAAAAGTGCTATTCCTGAAAATTTTACGAAAATTTACGAGCAGAGAAATCGAGAAAAAAAGTGAACATTTGCACGTCGACTATTTAGCTTGCGAATGTACGATCGAACAGTAAATTTTAGTGATTTTTATTAGTTATCCCTGTTTCAGGCAAGAGTATTTAGTAAAATTTGTGTTGCTTGTTCTATTTTTCTGATGTCATTTTTTTTTATTTTTTGAAATGTCAAAAAAATTAATATTTGTTGAAGTTAACCTAAAATTTCTCTATTATTTTTTATTGCGCTTTATATTAATTTAATAAAAATGACATCTCTAAGAAGTATGGCTTTAAATAATTTAGCTACGCTTGAAGAAACGGAGTTAAATTATATGGAAAACGAAATACAGTTAAGAAAATACAACCATTAAAATCAGGAACTAGACGTAGCCAAAACACTTAATTAATTTTAATTTTTTTTAATTTTTATTTAGTCATATTACTACATTCTGTCTTCAATAAGTCACATTAAATAGTATTTTTTGTTTAATTGTTGACGTGCTCTGAGTAAGACCAGTGTCTCACTCTCGTCCATTTGCGATATGTTATATCTTCAGTAGGTCGTGAAGCATTCTACGTTTAAGTCTCCGTTTTGTTGATTCATCGTCCTTTAACAATGGCTTAGCTAAGTCGTTGGGATGGTTTTTCAGTCTCTCTTCGTGATTTTTTGAGTGCCAAGTAATCTCCTGGATTACGGTACGGATTTTTAAGTCATGATGAAGCTGTTCGTTAGGCACGAACCATGGGGCGTTAGTTATAATTCTCAGAGTCTTGTTTTGGAACCTCTGCAATATTTCTATGTTCGAGTGGGAGGCGGTTCCCCATAATTGGATTCCATAGGACCAGATTGGTTTTAATATTACCTTATAAATCAGTAGTTTGTTCTCTAACGAAAGTTGTGATTTTTGACCGAGGAGCCAGTATAGTTTTCTCATTTCCATGCCTAGTTGTTTCCTTTTGGTGAATATATGCTTCCGCCAGGTAAGTCTCCTATCAAGGTGTAAGCCGAGATATCTGACATGTTCTGCTTATGGAATCTCCGTATTATTCAATTTTACTGGAGGGCAAGGACCTCTTCTAAGACTGAAAGTCACATTTATGGATTTGGTCTCGTTGGCTTTGATTCTCCACTTCTTAAGCCAACTTGATATGGAGTCGAGTCCGTCTTGTAGTGTGGCAGAAGCCATTTCTGGGTCATTATGGGAAGCCAATATGGCAGTATCGTCTGCAAAGGTCCCGGTTGTAATCAGTTTTGAAGTGGGTAGATCCGATGTAAAGAGAAGATAAAGAATTGGGCCCATAACACTACCCTGTGGAACTCCCGCTTGGATGGGACAAAGACTTGTAATAGCGTCCCCGCATTGGGTAAGGAAGTGCCTGTTTTCCACAAAGGATTTAACTATTTGATATAAGTAGCCTAGCATCGCCTTTTTGGTTTTGTACAGCAATCCTTCATGCCAAACACGGTCGAATGCCTGAGATATGTCTAAGAATGCACTGGCGCAGTATGCTTTGGCTTCGAGTGATTACATTATTTTGTCTACCAGACGATGTACCTGATCAATTGTTGAGTGTTTACATCTAAATCCGAATTGGTGATCAGGAATTATGTGTTCCGCCTCAATAACGGGTAGGATTCGAGTCAGAAGGAGTGTCTCGTAGATTTTCGATGGAATGGGTAAAAGGCTTATCGGCCTATAAGATTTTGGGTCGTCAAGCTCTTTACCTGGTTTTAAGATCATTATTATTTGGCCAACCTTCCATAGAGGCGGAAAAAATGTCAGCCTTGTCATTGCATTATAAATTGATGTAAGAAGGGTTAATCCAGGATGCGGTAGTTCTTGCAACAATCTATTTGTAATGAGATCATAGCCTGGTGACTATTTCAACTTTCCTTTCTTAATGATATTTAAAACCTCCTTTTTGGTAAACTTTGCTGGGCGTTCATTTTTTGAGTTAAGGGCATCCAAAAATTCCAGAACTTCTCTTTCGTGGTCTAGGGTATCTTCGTACGGATGTGGCTTGAAAACGTTCTTGAGGTGGTGAGAGAAAGTTTCAGCTTTTTCCTGATCAGTTCGAGCCCAGCTGCCATTTATTGTTCTAAGAGGGGGAGAGATAATTGTAGGACGTTTTAGTTTTTTAGTTGCCTTCCACAACGTGTAGTTTGAGGAAGCATTGGCGTCAAGACCTGTCAAGTATAACTGACAGTCATTATTACGATCTTGGGCTAGGGTTTGTTTTAGTTCCCAAATGGCATGGTTTAGACGTTTCTTTATTTCCGGGCAACGCGTTAGTTGCCATTGGTGACGAATCTTTCGTTTTTGGTTTATCTTGTCTAACACGTGTGATGCTACATGTTTGTCGATCGTTGGTATTTTATATGTTATTGTTGCCTTCCATGCCGCATCCTGGACACTACTGTTGAAGAATTCAACAGCTTCAACGACATCACTTTCTGATTTTAATCGTATCAACTTACTAAATGCTTCGCAGACAAGAGCTCGGAAGAGTGACCAATCAGTGTTTTTGTTATGCAGTGTACATTTCCTTGTTTTTTGTTTACCTCTAGTATTCAGTTCGAGAAGGACAGGGGAGTGGTCAGAAGATAACTCCAAACAACTTTGACAGGAAATATTGTTTCTTGTTATGCCTTTGATTACACAGAAGTCAATAACGTCTGGCGTTTTGTCCCTGTCTGTGGGCCAGTATGTAGGTTGCCATGCTTTTGGCTTAAATGCTCTTGAAGAGTTCTCTACCCCTTGTTAGGACATGTCTAGATCCCCAAAAGGTGTGTTTGGCATTATAGTCTCCACCTGCTATCAAGCGGGGTCCCAGAGTTGCAAAAAATTCGTTAAACTGAGCCTTTTTTATACTATGTATTGGTGGACAATAGACTGCCGATACGGTGAAGCTACTAATACAGTCATAAACTACTACTCTTCCTTCGCAGAGGACACATTTCACATTGTCAGAGCGTTCTTTGCGTGGACAATCTGCCGTACGATGTGCAAGTGCGCATTTAACGCATCTAGGTTGTCTGTAACAGAATTTCTGTGTATGTCCGTGCTGCTGGCAGTTGGAACATTGCGGGATTATTCTTTTCGGTCTAGGTGCTTCGAAAGCCACTCGACAATGGAGTAATGTTTTAACATTGTATATGTCTTTGTTGTTGGCGTTCTGCTGCAGATCGATGTAGAACATAGGGAGAGGTTTATTGGTTCTTCTGTCTTTGATGTTCCAGATATTCGTTGCCTTATGTTGGAGTTCATCGAGGGCGGATTTTAATTCTTCTGTTCCAGTAGATGGGTGAATGTTTTTCAGAACTACTCTAAAGCTGCGTTCCTGTTTGGGCTGATAGGTAAAGAATTCCGTATTCCTTTTCTTTAATTCTTTATATATAATGCTATACGTTTTATCAGACTTAGCTTGTACTTTAACTCTATCGCCTGATAATATTCTGATTTCATAGTCTCCTCTTACAGTATTTTCTAGCATCTCTGACAGTGGCTTTATGTTGCTTACTTTATCAATAAACATTGGTGGTGGTTTGATTGGTTTTGGGACATGGTTACCCTCTATGTTTTGTTGATCCTCAAGACCAACTTCTTCGAAGCGGTATGATGTCGGAATTGGCGCTTCAAGCCAATAATTAAGTTTTGTTTGTTTTAACCTTCTTGATGGTAATTCAGGGCTGCTTCTTTGTCTTTTTCGATATTGCACTTCCTTCCAGTTTTGTTCTTGTTCTTGTTTTTCGCTAGTTTTTGTGTCGCTAGTTCTCCTGCTATGACTGTCGTCATTTTCGGTTATTTCAGGAGCACTGGGTGAGATAGATCTTGATTTATTTAGGGTCATTCCTTCCTGGACGGACAGTTGTTTGTACTTTTTGGATTGGACTTTGTCCTATTTGGAAACTATAGGGCTACCCAATCTCTATTGGGACGAACATTGTTCAGGTGAGGATTCACCGCGTGACGCATCATTTTTTAGCGATAATTTAGGTTTTAATTCCGCCATTAGTTTAAAACTGTTCATTAAAATTGTTTCGTTTTACTTTAATTATTAGATCTTACTTATAATAGAATATACTGTTTATTTATTAATAAAATTAGAAATAGTATATTGTGTTTATTCTTTAATATACTTATTATAATAAGTGCTGTTTTTTTAATCTATCATAATTTAACAAATATAATGTATTCTAATATTCTATTAATGCATATAATTTTTAAAATGCAATTGAGAAATGATTAAAAGTTCTATAAAATTAATAAATAGGAGAATATATAAATTATTATGCAAACTCTGTATTCAATATTAAATTTGTACTATACTAAGATAAATGCTTCTTTTAAAATCCAGAAAAACGGTAGAAACAATAGTTTAACCAGATAATCATATCCAACTTACAAAAAATATTTAAATTAAATTAAATTTCCCGCATTTTGCTGGTCTACAAAACGTTCTACACAATATATTCAGTCGAATGGAGAATGTTGGTTTCGATTGTATTCAGGAATAGTGTTTACAATTGTGATCGAATCTTACTTCACTCGTTTCGATAGAATCTGTTCGATTGCGAACATTGCTCGCAAAATTCAGGAATCGGGCCCCTGTTCTAAAGCTGAATTGATTATCGCTGATTGTGCAGTTCTCAGTGGCATGGTCTCTTAGCCTGTCAAGAAGAGTTCGCTCGAAGATTTTGCTGATATGCTTTAGAAGGCTGATCGGTCTGTAGTTGTTGGGGTAACTTGTTGTTTTTTTTTGGGTTTGTGGATCATAACAACTTTCGTTGTTTTCCAGAAAATGGTTGTAGCGATATATTACAATGTACAATCTAGCCAGTAGTATGATCGCACGTTTTGGTAGACACTTCATTGCAGTTGCGGAGATACTGCCGTTGTCCATTGCTTTCCCGGGTTTCATCTTTTTAATGAAGAACTTTACTTCCTAAGGTGTTGTGGGTTTAGGTCGCCTTGGAGCTTTGTACATATTTTTGAACCAACTTGCTTTGTTCCTCGAATTCTGCTTCTGTGGGAGAGAACTGTTTTTCAAGTTGTGCAGCAAACAGGTCAGCCTTTTCTTCCTCTGCTGTTATAGCCTATTCTTTCTCTGCTGACCTTGAGGTTCCCCATTGTGCTTCCTTTCTTGATCAGTATCTTCGCCATGCTCCAAACATATTTGTTTTCCGTATTCAGCTCTTCTACCTTTTTATCCCACTGCTTGTTTTTATGCTCCTGTAGTCTGTTTCTTATAGTGTTTTGTAGTCTATTAAGGTGGGGTTTCAAATTCGGGTTTCTAGTAGACTGCCAAATTTTTCTTAGTTTCCTTTTTTTCACAATGAGTTCTGATGTTTCCTGCCGGATGGATCTATATTCAGGTTTTCTCTCTTTTGTGCTAATGGTTTTCTAAAGTGCACTCGTGATGTTGTTGTTTAATTGTTTGGCAGCTATTTCGATATCATCAGGACCTTTTACTTTTGTTCTAGGATCGACTTTTTTGTCTACTAGATCCAATCTAGTGAAGTGAAGTAATCCCATCTTGTTCTGGTAATGTACTGCGTGTTTTTAGGGGAAGTAGTTTCATCTGCACCTGATCTAAACTAGACCACTATCGCCCACTTTAGGAGACAATATGAACGACACAACGTGTATAGAAGTCAACAAAGAATGCGACCCGCCACAAATTTATTCACTTACCCCTATACCTTTCTTATGTTGCTTAATCCAGCAACACAATAATTACCACAAACAAGTCAACCAAGTATAAATCAACCTACAACATCAACAACTGCAAAACAACCATATACTGGTAAAATATCACACATAGAGGTACCATATATTCAAGAAATAAGACTTGAATTAAGAAATTAATAACCGAGAATGACAACATGAAAGGTACGAGTATAATAAAAATATATTTTGATACACCAAACAAACATAGACTAGCGACAACTGCGTTAGACACCAACAATTAAAAATTAAAAGAGTAATTCGTGAACTACCGTTTGAAACAAAAGTTATATCTTTTGAGCAATACTTAACAGCAATAAAATTAAACTTTATTAGTGTTAGCCAGTTAAAAAATCAAAGAACAGGAGATCTGATGCCACTATATTTAATTATGCTACCTAACAACGAAAACAACAAAAGCATAGACAAATTAAACGAATATTTTTAAACATATATAGTCTAATGTCGAGGAATACATAGGGGGGATGGTGCCATCGTTGTCAACGTTTTGAACACAATAGTTAAACATACCGTAGCACGTATGCTTGCATGTTGTGTGCTGGCAAGCATAGTAGTGACACAAACACAATACAAATGTGCTTCATGTCACGGCCCTCATAACGTACGATACAGAGGTCGCCCAGTATTTGTTCAAATTCGTGACAGATTAATATAAAACCATAAAATCAAACAAAATAATGTCACAAAAAATAATAATAAAAAATAAAAAAATAATAATTAAATAAAAATAATCCAATTACTGAACCAAAAAGTGTCTACTAAATTAACTGCCCCTGCAATATTTGTAAATATAATAACAGAAAAAATATGTATTAACCAAACGTCCGTTGAAAATCCTCCGAAAAGAACGCCTGTTATACTTGACAAGACACAACATTTTGTCTAATGACCAATTTGGTTTTAGACAAAAACACAATACCACTCACGCTACTTTGCGTGTCACCGAATACGTAGTAAAAGCGCTCAATTTAACAATGTGTGGGTGCTTTCTTAGATGTCCAGGGTGCATTCGATACAGTGGGGCACCGTGGGTTGTTGTGCAAGATGTTCTTATTAAAGTTTCCATCCACTTTTATATACATATTCTTTTTATATTTATTTGCCTTGACTTTTATTCGTCATAGCCACCATCTAACATTTTTTTTACATATTTCACATTTTATAATTCTATTTTACAAATTTCTAAATATTTAAATAATTCACTCATTAATAACTAATTAATCCACTTTTATAAAATTTATAGATTTATTATAGATTAATATTAATGCGTCAAAAACACAATGTATACTTTTTATTAGGTCCACGAAACTGACGCACCTTGCGAACATTGCAATATCAGGAACAGGTTGTGATTCGCTCCCTAGGACACTATATTTGGGCACTTTGTTTACAAGGACGCTCAATTTCACTCCTGAAATTGAAAACAGAGTAAACAAAGCTAACCAACATATAGCTATCCTACGAAACACTGGTTCTCTTAATAAAACGCCAACCTTTTCAAATGGTTGTCCCTGCGATTTATTGATTGGCATAGCAAAAGCTAGACGAACAGGAAACTGAATTCTTTTGAGAGTAATTGGAAGATTTATATCTGAAGGAGCTAAAATAATTTTTGGTATAAAAGCGCGATTACCTGAATGACTTCCACAAATTATTTCAGCAACTATACCTGCAGAATGAACTTCTTGTACTATTACTCTTGTTCCGCTACAGAGACCATTCTTAGGACTCATGTTTCTCAAAAGCATTATTATTGCTCCGATTTTTAAATTAAGTTTATGAGGTGGCATTCCTGCCTGTGTTGAACTATTCAAAAATTCTATGGGAAAATTATTTTGCTCAGCTTTTGAATCAGCTAAAACAGAATTATTACTGAGATAAAAACTTCTTCATTTATTTCTAACGTATGTTCATTTATTGGACATAAAATAATGCGCAATTTGAGATCAATAATGTCTATTAAATTAATGTCTTTGATGGAATCTCAATCACACTTGTAATACTATCTGGAAGATCTGACACTAATCCATCCCAATTTTAAGTAACCATGTAGTAAATTCATTTTCTTTCTGAAACCCGCATATTAATTGTTAAATGTTGCACGCTAAAAATAGACCATAAACTACTATTTAGAATGCAAAATGTAATTATATCTTGAACTCAACCGCGTTTTACGACAGGTAGACATTGTCGAAAGTCTCCCCCAAGTAACATAATTTTATTGCCAAATAATTCATTATTATTCATTAAATCGCGGAGACACATATCGATAATATCTAAAGCAAAATAAGGTGTTACTGTAACTTCATCCCATATAATTAATTTGCTTCTCTTAATAATTTACCATTAACTAAATTGTGCCTTTTTGATGAAGTTGAGTCGGCATTTAAAGGAACTGGTAATTTAAATAAAGAATGTAGGTACGACTGCCTTTTAATAATGTAGATGCAATACCAGTACATGCTACTTACACAGGTGTTATTCCCAATCCACATAAAACATGTAATAAAGTAGTGTACAAAAATGTTTTACCACTACCACCTGAACCGTCTAGAAAATAGCATTTTTGCGATTCATTATCATTATTAATACATGACATAATATTGTCGAAAACATTACACTGTTCTAAATTTAATTGACTACTATAGTTAAGGCCCTGCTCATATTCTGTTTGCTGATTGACTGAGTAGTCATTAGTATCATTAACACTAACAGTTCGTTTCTCCGGTAAACCAAAATATAAAGAATTACAATTGTGAGTTATTAAAATGTCAATAATGTTATAAATAGATAGATGCTCAGCATTTTCTTTGTCATATTTGAATTTATAATCTTCACATAAACAATCTACATGAGTGTCCCACAATTTCTTCACGTCTGTAGATTCACAGAAGATACAAACAAATGCAAAAAGTTGATGTGATTGTTTAGGCATTTTACATAAAGATGCTTCATCCAAGCAACGGTCCCATTGAGAATTATCTTTTAATAGACCAAGTGCCTTAGCAGTTTCAGCAAAAGTGAAATAAACAGTACCATTAACAGTTCGTAGGTCAGCATAACTTGTAGCACCCGAATATGCAACAAAACTAAATGCAGATAAAAACGTTCCCCTTCCTTAGGACTAACACTATAGAGCCGAGCAATTATTTTTGAATCAGATCGTTTCCGCTGTGTCCAAATTTTCTTACGATTAAATACGAAATGTTTCGGAATTTCGGCGTCAAAATATTTTCTTGAATCTACGGAAGGTAAATTTAATTTAAACCATACAGTTAACGTGGTGTTAATATTATTTAATATTGCAAATTCTTCCTCACCAGTTGTGAAAAGTATGCTCTGATGATTTTCCATATACACTGCTAAACAATAAAAGTGTGTTTTAAATTGAATATCGTATGCAAATATGCGCCATATGGCTGACGGACTAATATATCGTGCGTCCAAATAAAACGAAACTTCGTCCAAATTTAGTTAAGTTTGTCCTTCTGTAGACACTTACATTGGCACAATCAAGCATTTTATAAATATATTTAAATAGATATTTATCGTTTTTAACTGATGCGCATATTTCCACGTTTATATGGCAATTATATTTATACGATAAATATTTATTGAATGGAACTATCCAGCGGTTATCAACAGAGTATTTAAATTTACCGCCTCTTTCAAAAAATGCAATTTTAGAATTGTTGTCGCGACGCCTATATAACGGATAGCCGTTAACATTATTTAATATTTCTGATTCAAATTCTTTCGGAACACGCTTAGTACATTCGAAATTTGTCATATATGGTAATTTGGGATTGACTGTTTTGCAGAGCCCATGTACGTTACACTTTTTAATAAAACTATATAATTCTGGTTCTGTTTCTGGTATTCCGGCACCTACTATTTTATCAATAGCATCGGAATTTCGGATTTTAAACTCGCTGGTTAAAATAATTAAAATATGAATATGAGGCAACCCACGTTTTTGAAATTCGACTACAGACATCATAGCAGCTACTTTCCCAAAAATATTTACTTTTGATAAATCATTTAATAATTCCTTTATTTTTAAATTAAATACCCTAGCAACTGACGATGGGACGATGTACCACACGTTGATTTTCGTTTAAATGATTTTTAATTTCTGGCCATTCTGGATTGCAATTGCATTGCATTGTGATAAATAAATCAGGAGAACCGAATTTTTGAACTATAGACATTGAGTTTAAGTAATTTTGTGTTAATGAACGAGGACTTCCAACATAAGTAGATGGTAAAATAACCATACGACCTACAGTCATGCCCTCATTACTTGCTCTATTTTGTACATAATCCATCTAGCCATTAGTTCTAATCGTAATATTTTCTGACTATTACTATTTTTAATAAAATTTAACCGATTAGCTTTTTATTTTTGAATAAGCATCAACGACACATTGCTGAGTTAATATACCAGCACTTAAATATGGATTAAATAAATTTGTTCATCTTAGCCGAAAACTATAAAATTGCCTATGTGTTACTCTTTTAAGCTTAATAACATTTAACAGGTTGTCAGAACAACCTTTTTCACCAGTTGAACAGAGGAGGGGATTAATCATTGGATCGCAGTTTTCGCTTAAAATGTTATTTGGGTACAGATTACTGCTTCTAGGATAGACACAGATATCTCTGTTACATGGTGGTAGTCCATCAAGATTTGTATAAATTATTGCCACTTCATTTGTTGTAGGTAAATTATAACACCGTGGATCATTGGAAACGGTTTGAACACTTCGTATTTCGACTTCTAGTGTATCTCTATTCTCCAAACTGACTTTTCGTTGTTCTGCTTCTTCCACTTCTCTCATCATTTTGTATGCATTAATATACAGATTAACACTTTTTAAAAGTGTGTCTATTTCCTTAAATAGTTGTTCATTACATTCTTTATGTGCATCTACGGTTATTCTATTAATAAGAGTTTCTTCTGGATCCAATATATAGAGCTGAGAATTTTGCGGTCGTTTTCCATCTGTCGGTTTTGCTGCTGATGTTCGATGATAAATTTGCCCCCATATTCTAAAACAATATGGTCCGCTTCCAGGAGGATAATCAATATTGGCTTCTAGCAAAGCAAATAGGAATGGCCTATTGTATTTCCTAATGTTGTATATAAAAATTTTAGAGTGAGGGTGTGTGCCAGACATTAAAGTTTGCAGTAATGATGTAAATTCATTAGAAGTATCTAAAAGCATCTCAACAGCCATGTCTGGCTCCATGGCCTTCGAACTTCCGCTAAAATTTTCACGGCAGTCATGATCCGTTTTATTACGTCCTCTTTCACATCTCATATATCGTTTATTTCTCGTACTATATGCAACGATCAAACCAGAAAATTGCTAATAGCTGTAAAATGGCCTAAAAAAACAATTGTAATAATTCGAAATAATTAAATTTTACAAATTTTTAATCTAAAATATTCACTACCAGTTAAACTATTATTCGTTCCTCTTGCTTCTTTTTTCTGCCACCCAGCATCTATACTCAATATTACCTCTACTGTATCCTGGTTTGAAATAACTTTAGGTGATTTTGAACTATATTTTAAAGAAAAAATTGCTATATTAGCAGTAATATCAGTCATTTCTTAGTTTATAATAATGTTAATGAATCGTAATACCTTTGATGTGCTATTGTCAAACGTTTTTTATTTTAATGCTATTCCGGCAACTTATTTGAGCAATATTTTCAATAGGGATCCCTACCTCTCTTTCATATCCTTTTAGAAGAATATGGTGAACTATTGGAATATTGAGGCAAACTAGAATATTTTTTTAAATGAGTTATTCTTATCCCACCGGTTATAGTTGCTAGAAAATAATAGTCATAATTAAAGAATAGAAAAGAAAATAAATTGAATATTAGTATCTTCTTTTTATAGAAATATTTACCCATAACAGTTTCTCCATTAATCACACATTTTCCAGTGGTGGATTGTTGTGATGTTCTAATCCCGTACATTTTTTTTACATCGATGACATTTAATATGAAATGTACTTACTAGACCCATGACATCTTCTTTTTTTACAAATCGAAAAGACAGGGCATCATTACACGAATCACACCACATAAAATTGTCTATTTTATTGATGTCAATAACTTGTCGGCCTTTAACAATTAATCCTTAAATGTTAAACAGCATAGTGAGGTTTTATGAAAGATTTAATGCGTATGTTTAATGATTTTGTACCAAACATCCGACAATTTTTAAAAAAATTGTAAACAATTTACATGTATAAAAAGAATAATATAAAATATAATATTAAATACAATCATTAAACATACCGTAGTTGCAAACACATATTAGCTGAATTATTATCTATTTCTGGTAGTCGTTTTTTGCAAAATAATCGTTTCTTGTCACGCTTTTGAGGTATATATATCAATTTTTAAATGTCAAAAATTTAAATTTATTCAAATGTCACATGGAAAAAATAAGCAAAAAAGCTGTGCTGCCAAATGTAAAATTCACGTCACGTGATAATTTTCTTCCCTTCACCCCAGAAATGCTCAAACCTATCCCCACCCTTCAAAATTCACTATTATACCACACCCTCGCTCATACATCCCTACGTCTAGTTCTGTTTAAAGTCAGAGATTTAGTGCCCACAGGGTCCAAGAGGTAATGACAGAAAAAGCTTCCCGTTTCCGGTCCAAGCAGAAGCCGTTGCTATTTTTTGACCTTAAACTATCTTCGTGCGCTTTGTTGTCTAGTGAGAAGATTTATGTCGTCCTGGAACTACGTTTTCTGTTATTTATTTAATTTATAATCTGGAAGCATGTGAGTCTCCAATGTCAAGTTCCTGAGCTACTGCTTTTACCAACTCTTCGTTATTTTATTTTAATATGCAAAATTATGTTCCCATCTTTATGTATTTATTTTCATTTTGTTAAACCGACAACATGTTGTCTTAAAATATTAAATTATTATTCGTTTAATTTTTTGTGTATGAAAATACACAAGCGCGTAATAATAATATGGAAGAATCAAGTTTAATAGTCCTTTGGTTATTTTGCAATTAATTATAATTCTCATCTCAGTTATTATGAATTCACCTGCTATTGCTATATATATGCCGCTGGAGCTACTACAAATTTTTTTGTTGATACGACTAACTTCCTTGGTTTAGACTACTATTGTTTCGGTGTGGAGTTGCTAAGGGTTACACCGGTTACCAGGAAGAATTTTCCGTTTCTTTTGCCAGAAACAGATTCTGTCATTATTTTTCAGGTATCGTTTATACTAGGCCTATCCAGCTTACAAACTATTTGTTAAGTGTAGATCCTAGATAAATATTCTCTTTTTGGGTTGTACCTTGGCCAATAAAGTTTTGCCTTCAGTGGAAATTTTTTTTTTGAAACCTTACTTTCCTGTAAGGTATTTTTTTTTATTATAATAATTGTGTACCTTTCGGCTTTACAATCTACATTATTATATTTCTTAATGCATTTCATATAAATTCAATATAATGTACCCTGTATTCAATAGGTTAATTCCCCTATAGTTCTTGGCTTCGTGCCTATTTCGCTTTTTGTATATCGGATTCAGTATCCCTTCTCTCCAGCTGTCTCGCAGGTCTCCTCCTTTCTATATCTTATTCAACGCTATCACTAATCCTTTCTCTATTAATTCTCGCCCAACTATCCACGCTTCGTTCTTTAGTCCATCTCTACCTAGTGCTTTCTTTTCCTTGAGTTTTTGAATTTGTGTTTTTAGTTCATTTAGTTCTATTTCGTTTACTTTCTCCTTCTCTTTATTTCCCTTCTTTGTAGTCTCGTTTCTTTTCTTTCTTCCTAGTACTCCCATAAAATGTTTCGTCCACTCTTCCATTTTTATTTCCTTACTTGACTCTTTCCTTTGACTTTTTTCCCTATTTATGTAATCCCATGCCTGCCTTTCCGTTGTTATCTCTCTTATTTCTTTTTCTATCTTCTTTATATCTATTTTACACTCATTCTTTCTATTTTTTATCTTATCGTTATATTTCCTTTGCTTCCTCTTGAAGTTTTCTTTACTTGACTCTCCTTTCTTCCATTAGTTAGTTCTTTAGTTCTCTTTTTAACTCTTTTTTTTCTTTCTTTATATTCTTTATCCCACTATTTGCTTTCTCCAGTTCTATCAGACCTTTTCCACCTTTTACCTTGGGTTGCTTTCTTCATCCCCTCTTCAATATCCTCTACTTCCTCCGTTGCTTCTTTTTCTTCGTATCTCCGTTCCAATTCCTCCTTCTTCCTTCCTTCCTCCGTCCAATCACTGCCTTCTCTCCATTCATCGTCCATTCTTTCTCCTCTCCTCGCCTCCAAATCCACCACCAGAGGTAGGTGATCCGAGTCCACCCTCTCGTCCCCTTTCATTCTTGCTACCTTCTTTCCTTCTCCCAGCGTTGTCACCACGTATTCGATCACTGTATCCCATCTGCCTCCCACATAGGTATATTCTCCTCCTTCATTTCCTTCCTTTTTCCCATTTAGGACTATCCATCATTGTTCTTCTAGCATTTCCATTAGTTCTTTTCACTCGGCGTTTATTGTTTTGTCTTTTGTTATTCTTTTCTTTTTACTATTTCCCCATTTTTCGTCCACCTCTCCCAACACCCCAATTCTCGAGTTGAAATCCCTTCCAATTAATAAGTTTTCCTGTTTCTCATCCTTAATTATTTCTTTTATTTCTTTCATACGTTCTTTTATATTACCTTTACTATATATTGGTACTATTTCCCACGTCTCTTCTTCAAGTGTTACCGTCCTTCTTATTGCTGTTTCTCTTCTGTCTGGTACCTCTTCCTCTTTTAACTCCCTACGTACACCCGTTATAATTCCGCCTCTAGCTCTCCCTTTCTTATGCTCTCTAACAGCACCTTGACACACTCATCTGTAGTTTTTCGGTAGTTTGTTTTTCCATTCTTTGCTTTCCAGTCATGTTTCCACCATCCCAATCACATTCCAACTTGTGATGTATTTCCAGAAATCCTTATCTTTTCTTCTTATACCCGCCACGTTCCAGAAACCTATCTCTGTCCTCTTTTTTACGTCTTTTTTTTCATCTCTTTCCCTTTTACCTTTCTCTTTACTTTCCCCCACCTCCTTCCCCATTTTTTCGAAATTCCCCCTTTTCCAGTTCTTTATTTTTTTCGTTCCATATATACTGCTTTCCTTCACACCATACTTTCTTATAACCGACCTTCACAAGCTTTTTCCCCTCCCCTTTTTTCTTTTTTGCCCACTGCCTCAGTTGCCACTGCACTTCTTTCTCTTTGTATGTTAAATCGTCTTCGATGTACACATCCGTGCCCCTCAATGCACTTTTTCTCGACATTATCTTTCTCTTCTGTTCTTCTCCCTCACATCTCGCTATCACCATTTCCTTTTCTTTTCCAACCATAAACGCTTGCATTATTTTTACTTCTTCCCTCAATTCTTTTAGCATCCATTCTTTCTCTTCTTTTCGCAGTTCCGCTCCTATCTTGCTTGTTTTAAAACCCCTAATAAGTACATTGTCTCTCTTCTCGCGCTTCGTCCCTATTTCCTGTTCTTTTTCCAACTCCTCCACCTTTTCTCTAACTTCTTTCTCTGTTTCTTCCTTTTTCTTTTGTTCTTCTTTTCTTTCTTCTTTTTTCTCTTTTCCAACCTCCTCATAAGATCTTCCCTTTTCTTGCGCGATTCTTCGATGAATATCTTAAATTCTTTTTCCATCTTTTTTAATCTCTAACTCATTTCCTACATTTCTTCTTGCATTTATTTTTCTGTCTGTAACATCCTTTTGTTCTTATCCTCTGTTCCGTCCTCCTTCTTTTCATTTTGCTCCCTTCTCGTCTTCATTCCCCCCGGCATTTTTTTCTCACCACGTCACCTATTGTTATTTTTGTTATTTGTTCAATTCTTTGTTACTTTGTTCTTTGTATTGTTACTCAATACAAAGAGAATTTTTAAGACGATTTATTAAGAACACTATTAACAAATTCCTGTAAGGTATTTAACCAGCTTAGTCGCTTTCTTGGCGGATGGTTCTTCAAAAATTAGTTGAATATATCATAATTATAATATCGATTGTGATATTGATTTTCCCATAGTTCACACCAATGGGTATGAATCTGAGATACCTTGTCGACTGTTAATTTATTATTTTAGTCTTCAATGGGGTTGTTATAAGTAATGGGCTTGTGTCCTATGTCTTAATTTCTATAAAAGTGTGCTATATATTGATAAAGTGGGTTACTAAAGCCGTGGGTTACTAAAGTGGGTTATATGTTAAGAGATATTAACAATTAAAAATTCATTTTGTCTCTTTAATTATTAAAGATATTTAACGTTGTACACATTCCAAATGCGTGTGACATCACAACCGCTGCCAACCTCATAGCTCATTAATCTCTGCTGCATATATATATATCAAAATATCAAATACTAATTACAGCTATTTCAATGAATAATAAAATTTCAATATTATGCCAGCCTTAGCAGGGTAAAATAAAATAAAAGTTATTATTCTTTTACTTGACTTGATTATTTGACTATCCACAGCTACAAAACATTACCACAGCACTGACCTACTCAACAAATAACTGACGTATAAATGCATTTCACGTCATACAATTATGGCCGACCATTTCTAGCGCTAAAACTACAATTCAAACTTTTAATTGCTATATCTCCGTCAACATTTAGATATTTAATAAAATCAACACGCCAATACACATTAATTTCAATCAACAATTGAAAAGTCGACCACTAAAAAATGAGGACACAAGCCCATAGCCTACAAGAAGGAATTTTAATTTGGTGAGTTCTCACTCATTTTTGGTTTTGTCAGGGTTACTTTTTCATTTCTAGATTGTAGTTTCCCCGAATTTGCAGGTTTTTGATTTTCCGTCAACTTATTGTTGTACTAGACCAGGGTAGATAATTTTAGAAACATAAAAAAATTAAAGTAGAATGTAACCTATTGGAAATGAAAGGGAATACTACTAAAATGAAAGGAAAAATAAATTACGGGCGATCTGAGGTTGGGAAGGGGTAGGGGGTGAGGTTTTAAGGGTAAAAATCGGTAAATCTCGATTTCCGGCAAAACTACAAGTCCTATCGAAAAAAGTTAAATCGCAAAGTTGTAGATAATAAAAAGATCTACAACTTTTGTATCTACACTTTTTCTCCATAACTTCAAAATTCATGTAAAAAATCCAAAAAACCACATTTTTGATTTAAACAAAGACAAAATAATAAAATCGTTTATGCAAGTATTACAGTCAAAAGGATTTTCCTGTAAACAAGCTAAAGAAGATGCTGATGCTGACATTATTAAGACCTCGATAGAAATTGCCAAAGATACTAATAAAACTGTCATTGTTGTAGGACAAGATATTGATCTTTTGGTCCTTTTGAATCAATTAAATTCTAATAATCATAAAATTTATTTTCTCAAGCCCGGTTCTGGAAATATAAAAGATCTTTTTTTCACGTCTAATAGTTTCAAGTGTGAATCCGTCAAAAACATCGTTGCATTTCTGCATTGTTTTTCTGGTTGCGACACAACATCTATATTTGCCGGAAAAGGAAAGAAAACTATCGGAAATTCATTATTAGACAATCAAAATTTGTCAAATTTGGCTAATATTTTTTTTAAAAAAGATGTAAACAAAGAAGATATAAAAAAAATGGATTGAAATTAATTAAATCTATTTATAAATGTAAAAAGGATAATATATCACTGAATCAATTAAGATTTCAAAAATTTCAATTGGCAAAAATTAAATCATCTTTCATATTGGCAAATCTCCCACCCACAGAAGGTGCAGCAGAACAACATTGTTACAGGGCATATTATCAGCTTCAAACGTGGCTGGGTAATGAATTGACAGCAACAGATTGGGGCTGGAAGCAACATCAACATGGAATTATGCCCAAATTTACAGAAATGGAATTAATTCCGGAAAAATTGCTGAAAACTATTTGCTGCAGCTGTGAAACTGGATGTAATAGTTTAAAATGTGGCTGCCGAAAACATGGTTTAAAATGCACAAATTTATGCTCAAATTGTGATGGTTCTGAACAATGCGCCAATGTAGAGAAAAAAATCTACGAGGAAGTTAATGATTTAGATGAAATTGCGGATAAAGAACCAATGCAGACCGAAAATAATGTTAGAGACGAAGACGGTGATGGTCTTGAAGATGTCAAAGATCTACTAGAATCAGACAGGGCTGTCGAATCTAACGATCAAGAAATACCATCAAAAAGACAGAAACTGATGAATAAGTGATTCGAATTGAATACTATGTTTTGATAAATACAAAGGTTAATGCTTTTAGAAATAATATAACGTATAGTGTAATCATTAAAAAAAATCTCTACTCAATAGTACGATTTACGTGTATATTTCTATCTAATGAGATTTTCTAATACATAAATGTAATGAAAATTTAATAAATCAACTTTTATTACTGAAAAAAATAGCAGTAGTCACATTTTTTTAATAAAATCCCCTTTAAATCGTATTTTTAATATTTACAACAACTATGTTTTTTGCGATATTTATGTTTAATTGGTTTGTAATTTTTTTGTTTATTAATCTAACATGGAACCTAACGTTTTTCGAGTAATTAAAGTAAAAATTTTAATGAATACCTCAAAATTGTACATAAAGATTAAAAAAAAAATTTCAAATTTTAGTATTTTTCATTTTTTTGCATTTTCTGAAAAATTTTTCCATAGTAATGTATATTTTTTTTACACCATCAGAAAATAGAGATTTCAGCGAACAAAAAGCCCACCGACTTTTTTGAAAAATCAGATATTTTGACGTGAGAATTTTCGATTGAAAATTAGGGTTATTTTTTCGATATCGAGTCAAAATAGGGTAAAAAAATTAATATTTTAAATCTTCAAAATTCCAGTGTGTTTGGGACATAAAGAGGTAAGTCTTCACCAAATATCATGAAAAAAAAAAATTTTTTGTAAAAGATAAAAATAAAAAATCAAAAATGTGGTTTTTTGGATTTTTTACATGAATTTGAGGTTATGGAGAAAAAGTGTAGATACAAAAGTTGTAGATCTTTTTATTATCTACAACTTTGCGATTTAACTTTTTTCGATAGGACTTGTAGTTTTGCTGGAAATCGAGATTTACCGATTTTTACCCTTAAAACCTCACCCCCTACCCCTTCCCAACCTCAGATCGCCCGTAATTTATTTTTCCTTTCATTTTAGTAGTATTCCCTTCCATTTCCAATAGGTTTCATTCTACTTTAATTTTTTTATGTTTTTAATTATTTTTGACGGCTTCTACCCTGGTCTATACGTAAATGATATATATTGTTTACTATCTGAGAATATTGCTCTAGATTAGAAACATTTTCAATTTTCCCGATTATGACAAACTTAAACCGATGTTGGCCTGAGAGTTTGAAGAAATTCCCTTGTTTTATCGACATACCTTTTCCTTACCGATTAGTGACTATTTGTGTGAAAGCAATTCAAAATTCAATTTCTGTGTGCAGCATAGATATTACGATGAATTACGACTTTGGAAAGATCGTAGTTTTTCGATGATTTTATCAGCTTTCGTTGTGCTGTTGTTGATGATTTTTCGTCTGTCCTTTAGGTCCTTGTCTTTTAGTTTTAAGTTGTAATTTAGTTTTAAGTTCTGTTGTTAGGTTTGTACACCAAACAAATATTCCGTTGTTTGAAAGCAATTTAAAATTCAATTTAGGCCAACAGTTGCTGCTTTTGTCGTAGGGACATGCAACTTCTAAGCCTTTTGATAAGTCAGAAAATGTAGGATTTTTGTGGTTCTGTTCTCCTTATATATTTGGCAGTGCTTCTCAGGGAGGAACAGTTCAAAAAGGTTTTTTCCGTTCTTTTTCAAAAATTGCCTTTTCACTAGGTTAAGTTAGTTTATAGGTTTGAGATTTAGGTATGAATGAATGCGTGAATTTTTTTAGGATTAGTACAGTAAATAGGAAAAATAAAATTTGTGTTTATTTATGTTACTTTGTTTACGAATTCCAGAAGTCCTCGGCAACTTGTTATGTTTTATTTCGTGTTCGTATGTTCAATTCTGTGAACATACGCAGAAAAAAAAAATTCGAGTGTTTTTCTTTTTTTTTTAGGCGGGGGTAGACTATGACGTTGTTTTAAATCAACCACCGTCACATTGTTTTGAATTTGACTAGCTGTTGGTAGATAATGGAAGCCGGTTGGGGCTGTTGAAAGAGACTCGATGATTGTGTGGACATAATTAATTTATAATTAAAAGAATAATGTTTTTAAAGTGATTATCAAAAGATGTGACAGAATGTCTTAATTTGGTATGTTGAATAATGATTTAGTTTTTGTAAGCAGTTAAGTTTTTATCAGGGTACGGATTGATATTTGCGATCGATAGAGTTTGGATTTATGATATGGTTTGTGACGGCGTAGGCCGCCATTTTTAACAGCGATTGCTGAAAAGTGTTTAAGTTATTATATGTGTAAAGTTTTTATTCATATTATTTATTTTATTTTGATTTGTTGTTTGAACCCGGATGCTTCTTGCACCCATTATTTTCATATTAATCACTTATAATCAATAAGCTATTTGTATATATTTTCAAGTTCCTGATAAATTATTAATGTTACAACTAAATCAATATTGATTACTGATACATAACTCAATTATTTGTATTAGTGAGTCTAGTAATACTCCACATTGGCCAAATAGTAAAAGAGAGGAAGTTAGGACTAATCCTCCGGATGTTCATGACAATAGTTGGACGAATGTACCCAGTAAGAAAAAGGCACGTAATAGCCCAAGATGCCATTAAGATTTTTAAAACAAGCGAAGCTCAGTACAGACTGGCTGAGTGCTCCAGTGCAAACGGAAAATAGATTTTCTGCTCTCGATAATGAAAGTCACCTAAAGGAACAGAATATGCAGGAACCCAAACCAGTCAAATCCGCGCCAATTTATGTTGATAGACTAAAGAACATGCAGACTCTAACCAAACTGCTTAATGACATCACCGAAAACCAATATGAAATTAAAATCCTCGAAATAGAGAAAGTTAAAATTCAACCAAAACCACTGAAGCTTACACCACTATAATTAAGGAGCTCTGAAAAAGAGTTCCATACCATAAACTTAAACAACATAGAAGTATTATAGTGGTTTTAAACAACATGCACCACACAACAGATATTGAAGACATAAAGACCGCAATTGAGGAACTGGGACACCAGGTACTCAATGTCTGATTATAAAGGATAGGATAAACAAAAAACCCTTGCCATTATTTTTTATAGACCTCAAATCAAACCCTGAAAATAAACAAATATATAATGTAAAGCATATTCTTAACTGCCGAATAACCATCGAAGCACTCAGACCCAAAAGACAAATTCCATAGTGTGTTACACGCCAGAGATATAGTCACACACGCCTTATACTATAGGAGACCTAGATGTGTCAAGTGCGCAGGTGAGCATGCCACGGATCAGTGCTCGAGAAAAACACACACCGAAGAAATAAAATGTGTACACTACAACGGAAATCATCCGGCAAGTTATAGAGGATGTAGTGTCTATAAAGAGCTACAGAAAGTTAGGTTTCCCAGCTTTAGAACAAGAAAAGCTACGTATGCTGAACTAGTCAGTGGAAATAGTAAAACTAGAGTGGGTTGTAACTCCAATCAACCTAATAAAAGTTACCTGAACATCCCGAGATATAGAGCCTACTGCACAATCCAACCTGATGGCAAAGCGCATGGAGGAACGGCAATTTTGATCAAGAAAAAAATTAGACACTACCAAGCTACTCACATCGAGAAGAACATATTCAAACCACCAATGAGATGGTGGAGGACTGGACTGGTCCCATTATGACATCGGCCATATATATAGCGCATCTAAGCAGAATATTAAAAGAGATTCTTACATGAACTTTTGTAATTCTCTTGGAAATAAATTATGGAATAAACTTGGCATAAATATGGAATAAACACTCTCTAAGGGAAGAAAATTATTGATAGCTATCGAAAAACAGGAACTGAAGGTCGTATTCTCATGACACCCGTCATATTGGCCAACGGACAGGTAGAAATCCCCTGATCTCATTGACTTCTGCGTAACAAAAAGAATCTCTGAAAACTACATCAAATGGAAACATTGCTGCGAGATATCCTCGGATCATTCGCCTGTAATAATCACTCTGTCCAGTGAAATAAAAAGAAACCAAAAATGCGCATTCATCAACAGCGTGACGGACTGGGATCATTTTAAAAACCATTTTAAACCTCTTTTTGCACAAATATTCCATTTAAAAAGTAAAGACGCCGTTGAAGCAGCTGCAGAATAGTTTAATGCTACTATTCAAGCTGCATCCTGGGAATCAACCACAATGCACCCGTGTATAGACCAAGGATTAATGTTCTGTAAATCTATAATGGAGACGGTAGCTGAGAAAGGCAACTGCAGAAACTATGGCAATCTAATAAATGCACTCGCCTCAAAAACCGTCTAAATAGAGCCAGAAAAGAACTAAATGAAAGAAATGTACTCGTACCTGAAAAAAACCACACTGATCAACATTATCTGAAACATCTTAATACTTCAGCGGCTAGTGACAATTACTTGTGGAAGGCAACCAAACAATTAAGTTAAACAAAAGCAACCTCTCCACCGTTAAGACGTCAGAATGGAAGTTCGACAAGAAAATGCGAAGATAAGGCTGACACTTTTGCTGAGCACCTGTAAGAAGTTTTTACTCTTCACCCGTATGAAGGGTGAGTTGCCTCACGCATCTGAATAAGGTTCTGAGTGTATTAAGGGCTGAGACATCACTACATAAGCCAAATAAAAAATTTAATATTTCCGGGGTTGTTGAAGCAATTGATAATCTGAATGGAAAAAAGGCTCCACGCTATGACCTCATAACGGAGAAAATACTACAACGTAGCCTAATACCTGAGATTGGCATAAAATTCTTATACATCTCTTTAATGCAATCATCGAAAATAGTTTTATTCCCTCTCAATGTAAGGTGGCGCAAGTCATGATGATTTTTAAACCGAATAAAATTGCAGATGAAACGAAATCACAGAGGCCTATCAGTCTTTTCCCGATAACCGCAAAGATGTTGGACTCCCTGTTGCTTTTGAGGATGCTTCCGAATATTGCAGGAAACAACATAATTCCAGATCATCAATTTTGCTTCAGGTGTAAAGATGGAACCATTGAGCAGGTTCACAAGATAGCCAATAAAATTCACCAGACCTTTGAAAGGAAAGAGCTTTGCTCTGCAGCATTTCTGGATATTTCACATGCATTTAAACGTGTCTGGCATGAAGGACTTCTCTGTAAAATTAAGTAAAAACTTTCCACCTACTACAGTATACTAAGGTCATATATTAAAAACATATACGTTATGGTTAAACATGACGATGCAATAACAAACATCCGTCAGATTCAAGCTGGAGTATCACAGGGTAGCGTATTGGGGCCAATATTATATCTGCTATACTCAGCAGACCTACCTGTAGAAAGTTCAGTAATGACGGGAATCTTTGCTAACGATATGGAAATATTTGCGTCGCATAATGATCCATCGAATGCCTCGACTATACTACAGAAAAATCTGGACAAACTTTCTTTAGATGAATGACTGGAGAATCAAAATCAATTCATGTCACGTTCACAACTAGACAGGGAAACTGCCCAAGTATCACATTAAGCAATGTCAATATACCGCAAGCTGACCATGTGAAGTACCTAGGAATACACTTAGACAGAAGGCTTATTTGGAAGAAGCACATATTTACAAACAGAATGCACTAGGCCTACAACTGCGTAAGATGTACTGGCTGAGAGAACGTAAGACACAACGTAGCACGAAAACAAACTCCAGCTCTCAAATCCATACTTAAACCGGTATGGTCATATGGTATCCATATATAGGGTACTGCATCTACCTCTAATATTGAAATATTCCAAAGATTTCAGTCGAAAATGCTAAGGATTGTCACGAATACACCATGGTTTATACCTAGTCACATAATACATCGGGATCTGGATATACCTACAGTAAATGAAGAAATAGTGCTTAGAACCAAAGCATGCAAGGAGAGAAGTACGAGAACTACTTAATAACTACGAACATTACAATAGGTAGACTAGCGCTTCACCCCGTCGGAAAGCGACATGTGTATAATATTGGTGCATAAATAAAAGTTATTTGCTAAATTGAACGTAATGCAAAATATTATTTTTAACTAATTTTTGCCTAAATATATCTTTTTTTAAATTTAAGTTTCTTTATTTTGTTCTAAAATTATAATTTTCCCTAATTAAGCACTGTATTGAACAATGTCCAGTTCCCAATACCAATCATCACCTCTTGGCTCTGACTTTTAAATTTATTTCTCTGCACGCCTGCAACAGAGCGTTCACTTCCAACACCACGGCACATGCTGAGCAGCTATGTATCGCTCCTTCCCTGAGCATCGTCGCTCCTTAGAGCACTTTCCCAGCGCTCCCGCTTTAGCGCTATAATTAAATAATCCTGACCCCAATTTTCTTTAACGAATGAAAAGTTATACAGGAAAAAATGATTATTTTCTTCCCTGTTTTTCCAAAATTACGGATTTCCAGGAAATTGAAGGAAAAACTCGAAAATGCCAAAAATCTTACAATTTTTTTCTCTACGAAATAGAAAATTTTCAAAAACATTGACGGAGTCGTTTTCGAGCTACCATACGAATTGCGTATGGATATATTAGATAATAAGAAAATAAGAATATAATCATATAGTTGGTGCATTATAATATAGGACTGGCGCTTCGCCACGTCGAAAAGCGAGGAGTAAATAAAAATTATTTGTTAAATTGAACGTAATGCTAAATATTATTTTTAAGTAATATTCGTTAAAATATATTTTTTTCTTAAAATTGATATTTCTTTATTTTGTTCTAATGCTTTCACTTACATTAATTAAGGACTGTATTGACCAATCTTCTGTGCCTCACCCCTACCTCTTGGCTCCATGCTCTCTAACGTTTCCTAACTTTTAATTTTATTGCTCTAAACCTCAGCCACAGAGCCCCTACTTCCTGTACTACGACACACGCTCAGCACCATGGCACATATTCTACAGTGCGGCTACCTCCCAGAGCCCCTATCTTCTATCGCCATTATTTTGCGCACCACCGCTACTTAGCACACTGACCTGTAGCTTTTGGAAATCCTATGCCGCCCCCACTTCCCCAAATTCACTCTACTACTGAGGTTAAATTTTTTTTCGCAAATATTCACATACATATTTTTAATTTTTTCAATTTGATATTTTCGGCTATTGACTATCTTCCCCCTTCCCCCGCCAGATTTAGTAGCACTACAAACGCACCAAATTAAAATCCAATTCTACTACGGGATGTAATTTGAATATCTAATAGCATTTTTCGTTAAACTATATGTTTTTTAAAATTAATCTTCATCCATTTGTATCTAATCATACCATTTTATTATATATATATACCCCTTTCCTCCATTTCTTGCCATCCGGATCCGTAGTGTTCATCCTCCAGACGCAACCCCTATCAATTCAATTCTATAATGGATGTAATTTTTTTTAATATTTATTTTTAGTGCATCACCTTTCAAAAGTTATTAGCACTTAAAAAAAATATATACACATATAAACATTTACAATACATAATTCATAACTTATATAACTTATAATTTACAACTAATAAACATACTTAAAATAGAGAGATTGAACTTTGCCTACAAATGAACAAAATATCAATTAAATTCTACTATTGAATGTATTTTGAATGTCTAACACATAGAGAACGATTTTACTTCTATTTAAAACTCTACATGCAAAATATCATCGTTGTACCTCTATATTGTTCTTATATTCGTTTTATCACCTCCTACCCTAATGTTACACTTAGGTAATGTAATGTTTTTTATTTTCGTTATTAATATATTAATCTATATCTGCATACTAAATTTCAGTTTTGTATTTATAATATAGCATTAATGCTGAACATAATTTCCGCCACTAAACTAAATTTGTCAAAATAGGCACAGGAATCAATTTTGGTTGTACCAAAGACATATATGCTTAATTATAGCCCTTCATCCCCATAAATTTGATATTTTTGATTTTTGGTTCCCGGCGCCAACCCTCATTGGAAATTTGCAGTTTTCTATAGTTTGTCTTTAATGACCATTTACCAACGTCTCAAATTTCAACGTTCTAAATCTGTTGTGACATTGTCCCCAAAAATTCGCGCCGCTATTGAATAAAAATGTTGTTGTGTTGATTATTGGCAAATATGCACCATTTATGTCTCAATACATACCCCAAATTTCAATTTTCTTTATTTAATATTTCTGCCTATTACCGTGTCAACTCCCGCTGCCACTGGATAATCTGAGTTGTTAATATTTATTTATTAATTACTGTCTACAGCGAGCCTACATACTACATACATACGTAGTATGTATATTTGCCAATATGTGGTATTCCAATTATTGGTAAATATACACAATTAGTGAATCTATACATATCCCTAGTTAAAATTGTCTCTATTCAAAATTTCTAGATTTTACGGTCTCAACTTCCGGCGCCTCTAGAAATTTAGGGTTTCCTCTTTTATTTTCATTAGTTACTGTCTAAAGGGAGCTTACATGACAAATTTATATATTCTATACCTTTTTATCAATGACCATTTATAGAGACTCTCCCACATACTAAATTTCAAAATTGAGCTCTATTGCAAAGCTGTTGTTGCCTCCACTTTCTCAATTTCGCGCCGCATTTTTTCATAATTATGACAAATATGCATATACATAGTTTTTATTTTTCTTATTTAGGGTTATGGCTACCTCCTCTACTCCTCTTTCTCTCGTCCGATTTCGTAGCACTTTGCCAACAAATTAACCAAATATCAATCAAAATCTGCTATTGGATGAAATATGAATATCTAACATATAGACAACTATTTTCTTCTATTTAGTATTCTACATGCAAAATATCATTTTTGTACCCCTACATTGTTATTATACTCAGTTTATCACCGCCTGCCCTAATGCTACACATAAGAAAATGTAGTTTCTTTATATTTTCATTATTAACATGTAACTAAATATCAGCTTTGTATTTATATTTAAGCATTAGTACCCCCCACATACCACCGCTACTAAACAAGTTTGTCAAATTTTTGCACGGGGATCTATTTTGTTTGTATCTAAGAACATATATTCTAAACTATAGCCTTTCATCTCTATATATTTCATAGTTTTGGTTTTTAGTCTCAGCGCCTGCCGCCTCTGGAAAGTTGCAGTTTTCTATAGTTTGTCTTTAATGACCCTCTACATAGCGCCCACGATCTAAATTCTAACGTTCTAGCTCTCAATACATACCCCAAGTTTTAATACTACTTTTTCAATATTTCTGGCTTTTACTGTCTCAACTCACGCCGCCACTGGAAACTTTGGATCGTTTTTTTTTTCATTAATTACTGTATATTAGACCAGGGTAGATAATTTTAGAAACATAAAAAAATTAAAGTAGAATGAAACCTATTGGAAATGGAAGGAAATACTACTAAAATGAAAGGAAAAATAAATTACAATCGATCTGAGGTTGGGAAGGGGTAGGGGGTGAGGTTTTAAGGGTAAAAATCGGTAAATCTCGATTTCCGGCAAAACTACAAGTCCTATCGAAAAAAGTTAAATGGCAAAGTTGTAGATAATAAAAAGATCTACAACTTTTGTATCTACACTTTTACTCCATAACCTCAAAATTCATGTAAAAAATCCAAAAAACCACATTTTTGATTTTTATTTATATCTTTTACAAAAAAAATTTTTTTTTCATGATATTTGGTGAAAACTTACCTCTTTATGTCCCAAACACACTGGAATTTTGAAGATTTAAAATATTAATTTTTTCACCCTATTTTGACTCGATATCGAAAAAAAAACCCTAATTTTCAATCGAAAATTCTCACGTCAAAATATCTGATTTTTCAAAAAAGTCGGTGGGCTTTTTGTTCGTTGAAATCTCTATTTTCTGATGGTGTAAAAAAAAATATACATTACTATGGAAAAGTTTTTCAGAAAATGCAAAAAAACGAAAAATACTAAAATTCGAAATTTTTTTTTTAATCTTTATGTACAATTTTGAGGTATTCATTAAAATTTTTACTTTAATTACTCGAAAAACGTTAGGGACCATGTTAGATTAATAAACTAAAAAATTACAAACCAATTAAACATAAATATCGCAAAAAACATAGTTGTTGTAAATATTAAAAATACGATTTAAAAGGGGATTTTATTAAAAAAATGTGACTACTGCTATTTTTTTCAGTAATAAAAGTTGATTTATTAAATTTTCATTACATTTATGTATTAGAAAATCTCATTAGATAGAAATATACACGTAAATCGTATTATTGAGTAGAGATTTTTTTTAATGATTACACTATACATTCTATTATTTCTAAAAGCATTAATCTTTGTATTTATCAAAACATAGTATTCAATTCGAATCACTTATTCATCAGTTTCTGTCTTTTTGATGGTATTTCTTGATCGTTAGATTCGACAGGCCTTTCTGATTCTAGTAGATCTTCGACATCTTCAAGACCATCACCGTCTTCGTCTCTAACATTATTTTCGGTCTGCATTGGTTCTTCATCCGCAATTTCATCTGAATCATTAACTTCCTCGTAGATTTTTTTCTCCACATTGGCGCATTGTTCAGAACCATCACAATTTGAGCATAAATTTGTGCATTTTAAACCATGCTTTCGGCAGCCACATTTTAAACTATTACATCCAGTTTCACAGCTGCAGCAAATAGTTTTCAGCAATTTTTCCGGAATTAATTCCATTTCTGTAAATTTGGGCATAATTCCATGTTGATGTTGCTTCCAGCCCCAATCTGTTGCTGTCAATTCATTACCCAGCCACGTTTGAAGCTGATAATATGCCCTGTAACAATGTTGTTCTGCTGCACCTTCTGTGGGTGGGAGATTTGCCAATATGAAAGATGATTTAATTTTTGCCAATTGAAATTTTTGAAATCTTAATTGATTCAGTGATATATTATCCTTTTTACATTTATAAATAGATTTAATTAATTTCAATCCATTTTTTTTTATATCTTCTTTGTTTACATCTTTTTTAAAAAAAATATTAGCCAAATTTGACAAATTTTGATTGTCTAATAATGAATTTCCGATAGTTTTCTTTCCTTTTCCGGCAAATATAGATGTTGTGTCGCAACCAGAAAAACAATGCAGAAATGCAACGATGTTTTTGACGGATTCACACTTGAAACTATTAGACGTGAAAAAAAGATCTTTTATATTTCCAGAACCGGGCTTGAGGAAATAAATTTTATGATTATTAGAATTTAATTGATTCAAAAGGACCAAAAGATCAATATCTTGTCCTACAACAATGACAGTTTTATTAGTATCTTTGGCAATTTCTATCGAGGTCTTAATAATGTCAGCATCAGCATCTTCTTTAGCTTGTTTACAGGAAAATCCTTTTGACTGTAATACTTGCATTAACGATTTTATTATTTTGTCTTTGTTTTTCTCATTAGATAAAAAATTTTCTTGCAAAAATGATATTTTTGTATGGTTTTGATAATTCAACTCTGGAATATTGTCTGACGTCTTTCTACGACTACGTTCTCCTTTTTTAGTTGAATGAACTGCTGGTACTGTTGACACAGTAATTAATTTTTCAATTTCAGGGTACCCTTTATACAGCTGTCTGCTGCGTAATGTTTTTCTACATAGCGTAAATATATATTCATGATCTCTTCCAACGTTTCATTTTTTTGCCAAATTACTTTGTGTAGTAAAAATCCACCGTCGACGACATGCACAATGCCGTCAAAATGCGTTGGTCTATTCGTACTCACAAATAATTCGTAGAGCTGAGATTTAACGCTTTTCCTGTAGCCATTTTCGGTAAAAAGAGATAATGGAAAAGGTGCAAGCTCGTATTGTAAATAAGTTTCCATATCTTTTTTACTGTCGATCGTTAGAGATATTCTTTGAAATATCAATAACGGATCAATTGCTATAATATCTCCGTTTACTTTAACAGAAGATTGGACCGTTTTTAGAGACAAGACTTCTCTCAGGTATATAGGTATAATTTTAAAATAGCAATAAATAGGCATCTACGCATATAATTTAAAGAAAATTCGACAATTTTCTCAAAATTTTGTAGATGTCATATTAAATATTAACTTTATTAACTTATTTAGTTGATAATTATAGTAGTACATTTCGACTTGCAATTTTTTGTTTATTAATCTAACATGGTCCCTAACGTTTTTCGAGTAATTAAAGTAAAAATTTTAATGAATACCTCAAAATTGTACATAAAGATTAAAAAAAAAATTTCGAATTTTAGTATTTTTCGTTTTTTTGCATTTTCTGAAAAACTTTTCCATAGTAATGTATATTTTTTTTTACACCATCAGAAAATAGAGATTTCAACGAACAAAAAGCCCACCGACTTTTTTGAAAAATCAGATATTTTGACGTGAGAATTTTCGATTGAAAATTAGGGTTTTTTTTTCGATATCGAGTCAAAATAGGGTGAAAAAATTAATATTTTAAATCTTCAAAATTCCAGTGTGTTTGGGACATAAAGAGGTAAGTTTTCACCAAATATCATAAAAAAAAATTTTTTTGTAAAAGATATAAATAAAAAATCAAAAATGTGGTTTTTTGGATTTTTTACATGAATTTTGAGGTTATGGAGTAAAAGTGTAGATACTAAAGTTGTAGATCTTTTTATTATCTACAACTTTGCTATTTAACTTTTTTCGATAGGACTTGTAGTTTTGCCGGAAATCGAGATTTACCAATTTTTACCCTTAAAATCTCACCCCCTACCCCTTCCCAACCTCAGATCGACTGTAATTTATTTTTCCTTTCATTTAAGTAGTATTCCCTTCCATTTCCAATAGGTTTCATTCTACTTTAATTTTTTTATGTTTTTAATTATTTTTGACGGCTTCTACCCTGGTCTATATAGCGAGCATACATATTAAATTTAAACGTCTCAACTCTATTTTAACTTTGTCCGCAGAAATATGCGCCGTTACTGAACTCAAATTTCAAATCTCCATTGGCAGATGTGCATAATTATGATCTCCATACACATACCAAATTTCAGTTTTCTATCTTTTCTAGTTCGTCAGATAAATGCAAAAGTATTTTTTCGAATTTTCCGGTTTTTCCAGAATAAGATTTTCCACGGAAATTCAGAAAAAAATTCAGGGACATAGAAAGTCTTAGAAATTCGTCCTTTACATAATATTAAAATATGAAAAACTTTGTAGGCGTCGTTTAGAAGATACCATATACGATTTTATTACCGGATATATATATATCTCTCTCTCTCTCTCTCTCTCTATATATATATATATTTACCAATTTGGCTTTAGCTTTATACATGGGACTATTGAGCGGGTTCATAGGATAGCCAATAAAATTCACCAGACCTTGGAAAGAAAAGAGTTTTGCTCAGCAGCATTTCTAGATATTTTACAGGCATTTGATCGTGTGTGGCATGAAGGAAGTGGCATTCTCTGTAAAATTAAGTAAAACTTCCCACCTACTACAGTATACTAAGGTCATATATTAAAAACATATACGTTATGGTTAAACATGAGGATGCAATAACAAACATCCGTCAGATTCAGGCTGGAGTACCACAGGGTAGCGTATTGGGGCCTATATTATATCTGCTGTACATAGCAGACCTACCTGTAGAAAGTTCAGTAATGACGGGGACCTTTGCTGACGATACGGCAATATTGGCGTCGCATAATATTCCAGCTAAATGCCTAGACTATGCTACAGAAAAATCTAGACAAACTATCTTCTATCTTCTATCTTCACAATTACAATGTACATTAAACAATGCCTACAACTGCGGAAGATGTACTGGCTGATAGAACGTAAGTCACAAGTCTTAGAACCAAAGTATGCAAGGAGCTTAGCCAACTAAACAGAATGTAGGATCTATTAAAATTGAGGGATGAGTCGATGGGCACATCCCGCGCAAGACACTTTATTTTAACATACCTATCACAGAATGTCCTCTAAGCAGGACATATTGTAATAATCTTTAGTAATCAAATATATATATATATATATATATATATATATATATATATATATATATATATATATATATATATATATATATATATATATATATATATATATATATATATATATATATATATAATAGATTTAGAACGTTGAAATTTGAGACGTTGGTAAATGGTCATTAAAGACAAACTATAGAAAACTGCAAATTTCCAGTGAGGGTTGGCGCCGGGAACCAAAAATCAGAAATATCAAATTTATGAGGATGAGAGGCTATAATTTATGACTTGGCCTATGACTCACTTCCGGCTTGACGTCGATTTACGGGACACCCTATATATATATATATATATATATATATATATATATATATATATATATATATATATATATATATATATATATATATGTATCTATACTAATATTATAAAGCGACAGAGTTTGTTTGTTTGAACGCGATAATCTCCGAAACTACTGGTTCGAATTGAATAATTCTTTTTGTGTTGGATAGTCCAGTTATCGAGGAAGGCTATAGGCTATATAACATCACGCTACGACCAATAGGAGCAAAGATATAGTGGTAAATGTGTAAAAAACGGGAGAAATTATTTCATCTTTGAAGCCTTCCGTTGTGTGCGCCGTGAAAACGGTTCAAGATACACAAAAAATATGTATTAAAGAATAATAGCTCTTTTAATGATCTAAAAAACAGTCCGCAAAAGTATATGTCTATCTTTTAAGATTAACTCACAAAAACCGTTTTTATGGTATTTCAACAAAAAACTTTAAAGATTACAATGATAAATAACTCCCAAACAAAACCAACTCGCTCTCTGCGCTGGCCGGCGCGGCGGGAGAGAGGCGGTGCTTGCGGGCAAGCCGGGAGGGGGGTGTAGCTCAACGAGATACCATGCCGCGCGGGTCACTCGCGCGGTCGGCTCCCTACTGAACGGTTGAATGCAGCGCTAATTTGTTTATGCGATATAATTATCATCGTAATATTACTTTTTAAACACAGTTTCATTTTGTAGTTGTTTTCTATATAGTAGGTACTTTATTTGTTTAAGGATAGTATTTAGTTACACAATAATAACACTTTTTTGTTTTTATGTAGATTATCTTAATATATATAAATTACGTGTCACTGTGTTGTCCGCTATGGACTCCTAAACTACTTAACCGATTTGAATGAAATTTGTACACCGTGTGCAGTTTGACCCAACTTGAAAGATAGGATAGCTTACATCTCCATTTATTTATCTTATTGCTAATTATTTGTCTATTAATTATCTGTATATGACATATGACATCGGGCGACGATGATGGCGACATCTGTTGACTAGATTGAGTAAATATTCTGTTGAGTAAATCGAAATCTGTTGACTAGATTGAGTAAATATTCAATAGATGGCGCTATGTAATGTAATATGACAAAAACGTTAGTCACAGCAACGCGTGGCCGGGACAGCTAGTATATATATAAACACGCACATTCTTATGGGGTTTTCATATAAAAGGTGGAAAAGTTTGACAACTACGAACATTATAAAAGGTAGATATTAATTACAGGTTGCGATCTGGCACTATCTGTATAAAAGTCGCGAATTGGAATTAGCAGTTTACCGGAAAATCACGGTATTTGAATGTCTACTGGTAATTAAAATGTTTTGTGAAGCCGCGCGACTAGCTTCCAGGTGTATATCGGTTGATACACAAAATTAGACTCCCCCTAAAATATAATTTGGTAACATATGTCGTTCCTAATTAGTCTGAGCAAGCCAGCAAGAGACGCTATATAGCCATCTCATGTGTTGTGTGCTCTAAAACCCAATAAGTTAATTTGGTAAACATAAAGAGAGAGGGACAAGAAAAGAGGAAGCCGAAAGTACTTTTGGAAGTAGTACAAGTCTAGAATAATTTTTAGTTTTAATAAATTAATAAAGTTTAGTTTTAAGAATGAATGTATATAGAAATCCTTTCTCCTTGTTTCCCAATCTAAGTCTGGCAATCCTTCTCATGTTTTTGTTTCCTTTTCTCTTAAGTAATGTGGTATCTCTCTCGCACAAATCCTTTTATATCTTGTGTTGTAATTGCTCTTCTCGATTTTTTTCATTCTTTCCTGTTGCTGTATCTCCTTGTCCTTTCTCCTTAGCTCATCTTCCACACTCCTTCTTCCTTCCTCCTTCTCTTCTTCTTTCTGCCTCCTCGATCGCCATTCCATTCCTTTCTCTTTTTCAAGCCTCCACCTCCCCCCCCCCTTTTCTTTCTACTCCCACCGTATCTACTATATTTATCTTTATCTTTATTCATATCTTTTTATCGAACTAGTGTAAACCCTACATCTATATAATTACTAAATTAGAAACATGTAAAATTAAGTATTTAAAAGCACCGCGCTTTTTTGAATATTTGAAATCACATATTTAAACCATTTGTAAATTTATTTTGTCATATATTCAAACACATCACATATATTTATAGTTGCTTTGAATCTTGAGAAGTAAGTATTACACCGGCCAATATTAACGAAATTATGTGTAAAATATGGTCAAATATCACATTTTTTGGTCAACTTTAACCCTTAATATCTCCTATTTCTTAATAAAAAATGGTAAAATAAATATTACGTAGTTATTTTGACATGTTTTAAGAATACAATAAGCATAATAAAATATCCAAAAATGCAGTAGTTTTTTTACAAAGTGAAAAACAAAAGTGGCAGCTATATCGAATAATTACCGGGGATTTTACCATGAGACCCTATCTTTACTTCAAAATATGACTTTTTAGAAATTTTAAAAATTTGAATGAAATTTGATTCACTAGTGCAATATTGTTGCCGCAAAATATTGCTTCCTGACTTCACAAAAGTTGTCGCTATTTTTATATTATTCCTGACTATTCCGATCTGGCATCACTGCACATCTGTTGTCTGTGGTTGTCTGCATTTCGCAATGTTTTTACATTACCTACAACAATGGCGTTTAATCTTATAAATTATTTTTATTATGTATAAGTTAACATGATTTATATTTTGCGATTAGATAATTATGGATTCTGAATAGATTGATATAATAATAAATGTAAGTTGTTTCTTCTATTAATAACATTGATTCGCAATGCAAATGTAGATGCATTAATTTTGTTGTCATTTACATTGACATTCTGGATTCGTCAGCTTGATTGGTGTTGATTGGATTATACATGAAAGTATTGTAAATAATTTGTTTCTGTTTTACTAATATTCAAATTGCTATATTTTTTCATACGTTTTAAATGACGACTTTTAATTCCGTAATAATTGTCATTTACGAAACAGTATTTGACGCCTTTATTTACAATAATATATTGTTTCTTTTTTCCATTCCAGATTGCAGGAGAACATTTATCGGAATTATTGAATGTTTAATAATGCTAATCTGGACAATTTAATTTATTAATTTTTTAATTTTAGATTGCTACCGAAATTGACAATAATACATCTGTTGTCTGTGGTTGTCTGCATTTCGCAATGTTTTTACATTACGTACAACAATGGCGTTTTATCTTATAAATTATTCTTATTATGTATGTTTTAACGTGATTTATATTTTGCGATTAGATAATTATGGATTCTGAATAGATTGATATAATAATAAATGTAAGTTGTTTCTTCTATTAATAACATTGATTCGCAATGCAAATGTAGATGCATTAATTTTGTTGTCATTTACATTGACATTCTGGATTCGTCAGCTTGATTGGTGTTGATTGGATTATACATGAAAGTATTGTAAATAATTTGTTTCTGTTTTACTAATATTCAAATTGCTATATTTTTTCATACGTTTTAAATGACGACTTTTAATTCCGTAATAATTGTCATTTACGAAACAGTATTTGATGCCTTTATTTACAATAATATATTGTTTCTTTTTTCCATTCCAGATTGCAGGAGAACATTTATCGGAATTATTGAATATAATAATGCTAATCTGGACAATTTAATTAATTATTTTTTTTAATTTTAGATTGCTACCGAAATTGACAATAATACGTTACATTTGTGAAGGTAAGCTCTTTGAGTATTAATTGTCTACAAATTTCTATAGCGAATTTTTGAATTTTTAGAAATCTGTTGCTTTGAATAAATATTGAATTTTTATACAGTTTTCAAAAACTTCATCTTTGTTAACTTTTTTACTATTAAATAAGAATGTACTTGCTTTCCTCTACAAAACGTTTTTTCTATGGCAGGTTTCCTGAACACTTATTTTTATATAAATAGAATTCGTTGTAAGATCTATATTACATGTATTGCAATGTTTATGTGTTTAATGAACCACCATTATTTTAGCGAGAATATAAATTACATTAAATATTTATTTAATACTTCACCCATAACATCAGCGGTTAAATTATTAACCGGTTATGAAGAGGTGAACTTCATTTTTTTTACATGAATAAAACAGATTCAAGTGTTATTATAAATTATTCTGAAGTCAGGTCATTATACTTAGATTGCAATCAAGGAAGTTCATTAATGAACTGCAGACTACGTTTTCTAGAGTCTACTCTTCAACTCTTTCCACTTTTCGTTTGTTTTAAATTACCTACAACAGATAAACAAATATATCAGAATTTAAAAAAGTAGAAGGCATTCAAATGTATTGTGTGTTATATACCATGGAACCCTACTTGATCAAATTGACTGGCAGGTTAGCATTTGTTTAATAAGTGTATTGAATATTTTGTAAAGGATTTTAGAAATATGGAAAGAACATTATATTTTCTAAAGGCACACAAATTTATGATCAATGCAAGTGGTTATGCAGAAAATGAAAATTTAATCACAATCACTTCAGTAGGAAGAAATAATAGAGAAATTATCAAAATCTTACATTGATTCAAAGGGAGTTTGTGTAGTAACATCGCGTCTAATATTTTACTAATGATTATTATTAATCACTTGATTTAAATTGGTGCATTTTATACAATTTATTCTGATTACCGATTAATAAGTGTATTACATTTTGTTAAAGCAATTTAATGAGTACAATTATATTTATAATTTTATATTATGAAATTTTATTTTATTTTCAGATACCAGTCATGTTTTTTCTTGAAATTATGACCAAGAACAGATATTTCTGAATATAATGTAGGAGTGTCTAGTGGCCTGTGGCTTGCACATAGTGAATACAAAGTACTAATAATACGAAGGCAATTAACACAACAAAAATTCATTCATTACTTAACTGAAAATTACACAACTGCCAAGGTAAATCTAACGATAGCACAATCTTTAGCATATTGAAAAATTACGTTAATCTAATTTTTAAAGTGTAACAGTAGAGAATAAGATCAAGTTAAGTGTAACCTTCTAAAACATAAATTACTATAATGTCCTGCTGATTAATTAACAACTCATTAATACTTACTACTTTTAATACTTCATTATTACAACTTTTAATACTTATCTTTACATCGGTGGTCGCCTAAGTAGATAAAGTGAACCTTTTGGTGATAATGAAGGCTCAATTTTTTTTATAAGAAATAAGTTAGTTCCGCAATGAGATTTTTATTGATTTGTGTGGTCTAGCCAAATGGCTAGAGCTCTAGTGCAATTTCAAACCAATAGGCTCAATAAACAGTTCTGAATGTAAATACTCTTTTCTTTTTAAGAAATTAGTTGATCAGATCAATCATACACACTCGTTGCGAACACTTCTTTTTATTTTATTTAAAGTAGTTTTGTTGTAATTCTTTGCATAGTTATATATATATATATTTTTTTTGAATTTCAGATTACTTTTGAGTGTGCTGATGTGGTGCTAGTTTGTATAATGCATTTTTTAAAGAAAATGTACTATTGCTGTTTTTGGGGTAAGTCCTTTTCTAGATTTACATTTTCTTTACTATGGTACAGTGGTCCTTTTTAGCAATTTAGCTGAATTATTTTAGTACATAATGTCCGCATTAATTAAAATTAAAAACATGACCAACTTTTTATTATTGTTCTGTATCATTTTCAGTGTTGTTTTTTTCCAATTATAATAAGTACAGCAGATTCACTGAAAAATTATTGGCATCTCTTCATTCATTCTTTAACATAACGATCTTTATTTTTGTTTTTATACAATCTAGTATCATATGGGTCAGTTTTTTTCTCTACACATGTACAATTCGGTGTTCCCATCAAAATTGTTACAAATATACAAATGAGGATATCTGCAGTGTCCATATTTAATTCTGCATACAAGTATTGTTGATTAAGTTCGTGATTTAAGTTTTCGTGAACCATAGTGTCTTATTTGTATATTTCGGTTGAATGTATTTCATCAGTTTGCCGGTAAATTGACTTTTGACGTTATAGATTTTCTAGCAGTCTTTAATATACTCTTCTTTAATTACAAGTAATATTTCAAGTCTCTCATTGTCCATCTAATACGAGTATATATTATATCTACATTTATACAAGTTCCTCTGTCAAATTTAAGTGAGAGAAATAGCGTTTTTCCGTACCTTGATTACCTAATACCTGGCAAATAGCCGTCTGGTCAAGCTAGTCATCAGAAGATAAGTGACGTCTGGTATTGATTGTAACGAACCACTTGGAATATAATAAATAATGTTATTTATTTTTCGTTGTATATCTGGACATTATATAATTAAAGTTTGAGTAATTTAGACTTTAATAAAAAAACAATTTATTTTAGTTTTATTTAGTTAATATTTATTTGGACTAATAATCACTGTGCGATACAGCTTATGCCTAGTCTCAAATGGTGAGCCAGCCAATTACTATCTGCGCGTTGCAGATTATACATGAACTTGAACTAACTAGATTAAGATTAACATATTACTTATATACTATTTTATTATCTCTAAAGTGCATGATCAGCAAAGATACTGAAGAGACATTGTTAGTTTGTACTCGTATGGAATGTGAGTTATAACACCTCCCCTCTAAGATAAAATCTTATGCTTCTAATGTAGCAAAAGGTTTTTGCAACTCTTCAATATTTTTGCTATTTATTTCTTGTGCATTTTCATTTTTTATTATTTTTATTTTTCTAAAATATTTGATTAACTTATATACTACAATAGTAATTATTATGAATAATATAGGTAATAATGTATAATTAATTATATATGTGAACATGGTCTGAGATTCTTCTGTCATCGAAGTCTTCAGGTAGTAGGGCTAGGGTGGTCTGTAGCTTGTCTACGTTGCCTAGGTCCAGGTGTTTTAGGTTGGTCACGGTAGAGATGTTTAGGTGTTTGTTTTGGGTCTTTGTATTTTTGGCAGGGAAATGGTGTTCCAAGCTTCGACTTTCTCTTCTATATCTATGTACTGAAGAGTGTTATCTGAAACAGAAAATTGACAATCTCGTGCAAGGTGTATTATATATGTTCCTTGTAGACGTATGTCACACAGGCTGCTGCATGTTAAGGTGCCACTGCTTTCGTCATTTGTGATTAACATCCAGGTGTTGAATTCGATGTTCTGGATCTTGATGCCGGTTAGAGAAATCACTAAGGGTTGACATTTGCTGGTTGGCTGGTTTTGAATTAGTTCTATCTCGCAGGTGGTTTCCTCGATGTTGAGTGGTTGGCTAAGCTGGTATAGGAATTGATTGTTATATATTTCTTTGCAGGGTGCATTAAAATCTACATGTTTATACTCATTCACAATGGTGTATTGGGTTCTGGGAATAATTATTTGGAATTTATTGTTATTAGGTAAGAGGATTGGATATAGTTTACAATACTTAAATATATTAGGGTTTACTAGTGGTATATTTATTACAAAAACGATTAGGTTTTTATTGGTGTATGCTTTGACTTTGCTAATAGTTTCATATTGTTGAATGTTCTCTAATGTAATATCGTAAGGCAGTTTGATATGTTTGGTTGTATCAACATGTTCCTTTATTGCTTGTAATTCTGCTAATAGGTGATCAGGTTCTAGGATTGAACCACTAAGCGTGTTCAGTTTAGCGAGCTTTCAGTGCTGTGCCCATAGGTTGTAAATGTCTTTTTTTCTAATTTTATTTTAATATCTTCTTTAGTCAGGGGTACGTTGTTATAATATTTTATTAAGGGGTCCAAATCTATTTTCTTGACTAAAGTCCAATATTCTTTGATGTTTTGGGCTGTTCTTAGTTGCACAGGATATAATCCTGGGTTGTCAGTGATTTTAATAATTCGGCATTCATTAATATATCAGTAATGATCCTGCAACAATCAGGATTTCTTAGTAGTTGATTGTATTTTAATATATTTATTTATAATTAATTAATAAATAAATAATTCATTTGTATTTCGGGATTTGAGTGCATGATGTATTTGTTCTTTGTAGGCCCGTATCGTATAAATACTTCTAGGACCTCTTCTTTTGTTCTGTTAAAAAGTACTTGTGCTATAGGGGGCATTCGTATTATTATTTTGGTTGGTGAATTTTCAAATTCTTTTTTAGAAATTCGGAAAGTTTGTCCAGGCAGTTTTGTTGATTGCAGACTGGATTTATTGTGTGTCCAAATGTTCTTCCTCGCGTGAGTTAGTATAGGCCCTATACGAGGTTATTAGTTCTTTTAGCTTTATTTAATATATATTCGAAATTGAGTGTGTTTTTTGCTATTAACTTTGCGAATCCGTTGTAGTATCTTGGTTTTTCATCTCTGGGGTTGAATTTGTCGTGAACTAGGTGTAGAATATAATCTGTCTTAGATTTATCGACAGGTAGTGTAGTACGTTCGAATGGGACGTTAATTCTTTTCTCATTAAATTCGTTTGGAGTTGGGTTTTTCATTTTGGTTTTTTCTATGTTATCTACAAATAGTGTAGTGCAATCGAATCTTAATTTTTTTATTTTTTAGATCTTTTGTTTTAGCTATTTAAGTATCGAATACTTATAGTACTTTAAAGGGTCCTGTGTTCTTTATTCGGCTTTTACCCTGTTTTGATTTATTGTTGAGGTATACGATATCTCCTTGTTTTACGTTTGGGTCTTTAACAGTAGCATTTCTCTTATTAATGACCTGTTCTTTTCGATTTGCATTTATTTCTTTAATTTTTGAGTATAGGGTTGAGATTTTATTTTTATGATTTTGGATGTATAAGCCTATGAGTTTTTTGTCATAATCCATAAGCAATACTGACTTGGTTTGTAAGTGTCCATTTATTATTTCAAAAGGTTTGTATGTTGTACTGAAATGTGGGGTTTCGTTATATCCTATAATAGCATATTTCATGATTGATTCGGGTATAAGATTATGTTTATGTTTCACTATACGATATAGTTCTAGTATCGTGGAATGTGCTCGTTCTATTGGAGAATTACTTTCATGTCTGTATGGTGTTGTTATATGAATTTCAGTTTTCTGTAATTCTAGCAGATTATTTGAGAATTAAGTTCTTTCATCCATCGTAATATGATTGGGTATGCCGTGGTGTGAGAAATAAGTTATTAGTTTATCGGCAATTTCTGTGGATGACCTATTGGCGACTTTGTATGCCTGTGTGTATTTTGAAAATACATCTATTATAGTATTGTCTATACCAAACGTATCTATATGTAATTTCTCAAATGGTCTCTCAGGTGTTTTCGGTGTTATTTAGCGGTGCTCTAATTGGTTTTCTGTTATATTATTGCAATTATTGATGAAATTTTCGACATCTTTTCGTAGACTAGACCACGTATATCTTTCGCAAATTAATTTATATGTGGCGTTCATTCTTCATTACTTGCTGATTCTGATATTTACTCTGGTGGTTCTTTTACTTAAGATAAGGTTCTATGTTTTTATTCCGCTATTGCCATGTTTTTGTGTTAGTGTTCATGTATACTGTGTCTTCTTGTGCTACATTTGGATTTTTAACAATAGCTTTAATCATGATAATAACTTGTAATGTCTGTATTTATTTCCTAAACTTTATGCAGATAAAATTGCTATTTTATTTTTGTGTTTTTCAATGTGTTAGTATATGGATTATCATAGTAGCTAAATTAGAAATGCTGACTTAGTTTGTTAATGTAGCATTATCTTTTGTACTGGAGTATAGTGATAACACCAGTTAGGTGCGACACAGTATTTGTTGCTGAGTCAAGACAATAACACTTCTAGGAATTGCCAAATACAATAGACCACTGTTTCGGACCTACCAGGGAGATGGATTACGCATAATACTTATGACCTAATAAGATTGCAGACATGATGAAGGGATATCGGGGAGAGGTGACAACGGCACGTGTTGATGATGCAAGCAAAGCCTGGACCTCTGGATTTGGGCTCGGATTTGGACACTCTGGTTCACGGCTTCTGACAGCGATGTTGATTTGACCACATTTATAATACTACATATTTGATTCGGATTGATTATCAATAAATATATTCTTGTTGGATTGATTGTAATGTTTTAATTAAACAACCCTAACCCTAACCCATCTTATAATAGCACATTTGACTTGGAAAGGTCATGTTTATGTTTTATGATACGGTGTACTCTGGTATTGTGGAATGCGCTTATTTTATGATTTCACAGTTGTTTTTGTGTAATTTAGCGGCGTTCAAATCATGGTATTTGCATTGCTTGCATGTGTCGCGATTGATAATGAGAGTTTCCACGTATTTTATTAGATTACACGAGTATATCTTTCGTAAATTACCTTGTGCGTTGCGTTTGTTTCTTGATGTCTGATCCTTATATCATTTTTTATTTTATGTTCATTTTTATATTTGCTGATGGTGTTTATCTTTTTAAATTATTGTACATTTATTATGTGTTATCATTACAATGCATTTAATGAGTTTTATTTTTAAATGTAGTTTTTGTTAATGTAGATATTAATAGGTCGTGTTTCTTTATTTTAATTTTAATAATTTGCTCTTTTCATTAATTTTAATAATTTTAACTGCGTTGGTGTTTGTATCGAAATAGTTATTACTTGATGTCGCTTAATTTGTATGTTTTTAGGTTTTTACTGGTGGTATAACCAGTGTTTATGCGATTTTCTGCATTAAGGTGGTTGTTTCTGATTCTCAATTCGTTTCATATTTTTTTCTTTTTGTCTGTTGTGTTTTGTAAATGTATTGTAATATTTGTAGTAACTTATTTAAATATTTGTTCTGTATAATTCTTTCAATAGTTCATACAATTTTCTTTATTAAGGTGGTTGGTTGTCCGTTTTAGGGTTTTATTCTTTTTAGTTTTAAATTTCGGAGTTAAATATTATATAGTCACGTGGGTTTGGTTGCTTGCGATTGCGTATTTGAATTGAAGGTTCGGGTAGAAATTTTAATTTTTCGGGAAGTATTGAAGACTTTTTGAAGTTAATCTTATCAGGAAGTTCTTTAAAGTAAAGTTAATATATATTTTATTATTTTTATTCGTCATATATTCATCTATCCAGTTATTATTTTTATTTCGTTTGGTTCCATATAGTTGCTTTAGTTGTGCTGAATTTCTAATCTTCTGTCCACGAATTATTTCTTTTCTGTGATCATTTATCCACAAAGTGTGTACCTCGTTTTCTGAATCTTCTTGTTTTTCTGGTATGCATTTAGCTTTGTTTCTTTTTTTCTTTTCAATTTTTTCTTTTATTTTAAAATTTTTATTTTTATTTTTTCCTGCTTTTCCTTGCTTTATATTGTGTAATTTTTTTACTTCAGAATATTGCATATTTTGTTTTTCTGGTTTTTCTTGGTTGATGTTTTGTTGCTTCACTATTTCAAGTTCTTGTATAGTTTGCTTTTCTGCTACTTGTTTGAATTTTTGTTGATTTTTGTCTTTAAAATCTAGAAAGTTTGGATTTTTTGATTGTTGCTTAATATTTTGTTGATTTGGTATTTCAAAATGTTGTGTATTTTGATTCTCTGATTCTTGTTTCATATTTTGCTAATTTTCTACTTTGAAATCTTGCATGTTCTGATGTTCTGTGTTTTGTTTGACGCTTATTTTTCCTTGCTTCATTTTTACTTCAACAATTGTCTTTTTCTTTACTTCTGTTTTGTTAAACTCTTCAAGTTCTTTTTCCTTTTCATCTGTATTCAGCACTTCTTCTGAATTATTCTGGCTTTGTGTTTTGATATTTGTGGGCACATTGTTTGCCATTTCTTTTTGTAATTTGATCTTGGCTCTGTTTGAAAATCTTGTGTGTTCTTCACTTGTTGTTGGTGAGGGTGGTTATATTCCTCGTTAGTATGGATTTCGTGGTTCGTCATATCTTCTATTATTAATTCTAGAAGCTCATCCATTGTGTTAGGATTTTGGCGTCTTAATTTACATCCAAGGGGATCGTTTAGCTCCTCTATGAAATCTCTCATCATCAGGGAATCGTGATGTTTTGCCAGTGATCTCATATTTAAAGATGTTTTATTGTGAAGTGTGTTCAAAACATTAAAGTTGTTAAGTGATTCTAAACATCTAAAGTAATAAGTAATAACTTTCTCATTAGGCTTTCGTTTAAGTATTGTTGTATGCGGGATATGGCTGCGGTTTTTAGTATAACTATTTATTAAAATAGTTTTTAATTTCTCCCATGTATTAATATGTTTATTCTTTATTAAACTTGCTGCGTCTCCAATAATCTTGCTTTTTATAGCTGAGAGCAATAGACCGTTATTCCTAATAGCTTCTTTTTTATCTTCATTGTTACCGGGGAATATGGCAAAATTATCTATGATCACTTCGCAATCTTCTATAAAATTCGTCAGCGAATTGTTTCCATTATATTCCTTTACATAATTTAGATAAATATAGAATGTCTCCATTTTGATTTATAGTGTAACTTTTATTTAAGAAAAGTTATTTTGTAAACATTTTATTTAAAAAAATTATTATTTAGTTAATTTGCGAGTATTTTATTATATTACTTTATTGTATTTATTACGTTATGTAATTAATATTTTATTTCAATATTACTTTTAATATTTTTAATTTTCATTAGGCCTATATAAGCGATTTATATTCCTTTTTAGAAAATTATTATTTAATTATTGTATTACGTTGCGTAATTTATATTTTATTTTAATATTATTTTTAATGTTTGGTAGGCCTGTATAAGCGATTTATACTCCTTTTTAAATTTAATATCTGTTTTTAGGCCTTCTTTAAACAGGACTCCTTGTACTCTTTTTTGAACAGGAAATATTATTGTAAAAATAATAATAATTTTTGTTTTTGGGAAGTGTGAATATAGAAAGGAAATATGAATGAGCACTCACATTACGATTATCACCGCGATGCCTTGCGAGATCTTCATGTCCATATGCTGCTGCTAGTGGGTCGATGAGTCTCGGAGCACTTCAACTTCTGTTTCTATTTCACTCCACTATTTATTAAGTTTACTTTATTCTTTAACTTTATTTTTGTAGGTTTCGAAATATTAAGTTAACCATAAAAATGGAAAAATTTACAGCGATTGTAATTCCTTAATATCCGTACGACTGCGCCAATTAAAGTTTGAGTAATTTAGACTTTAATAAAAAAAACAATTTATTTTAGTTTTACTTAAATAATATTTATTTGGACTAATAATCACTGTGCGATACAGCTTATGCCTAGTCTCAAATGGTGAGCCAGCCAATTACTATCTGCGCGATGCAGATTATACATGAACTTGAACTAACTAGATTAAGATTAACATATTACTTATATACTATTTTATTATCTCTAAAGTGCATGATCAGCAAAGATACTGAAGAGACATTGTTAGTTTGTACTCGTATGGAATGTGAATTATAACAATATTAAAATATTATGGATCGACGCAACAGCTCTATAGCTTGAACGTCTCATACTGCATCTCTGCATCAATGATGAAAATGACATATGCGTATGAGAAAGTGGCAATTTTTAATAACTTTAATAGTACAAGAGATTCTGTATGTGCTGTTCAAAATAATGATCTTAAACACATAAATATTACAATAAAAACAATTTTTATTTAATAGAAGGGACCTTACTTTACTGAAAATATGACTAAAAATTAAGACATTTTAGAACCATTCGATATTTAAAGAAATAAAAGCGCCATATTTCAATAAAAATTTATAAAATCTGACTGAAAATGTGTTCATTAGTACATTATTTCTAGCCCAAGATATTTTTTTCTTAATTCAGCAAAGTTGCTGTTATTTTTATACTATCCGATCTGGCATCCCTGAACATCTGTTGTATGCATTTCGCAATGTTTTTACTTCACACGCATTAGGTACAACAATGGCGTTTAATGATGTAAAATTATTCTTATTGCGTATGTTTCAACGTGATTTATATTTCGTGATTCGATAATTATGGATCCTGAATAGACTGATTTATAATAAATGTAACTCCTTTCTTCTATTAATAACATTGATTCGCAATGCAAATGTAGTTGCATTAATTTTGTTCTCATTTACCTTGACATTCTGGATTCGACAGCTTGATTGGATTATACATGAAAGTATTGTAAATAGTTTGTGTATGTTTTACTAATTTGACATGTTAACTAACATCCATTATATTTTGTAATTCGTTTTGTATGATGACCTTTAATTCCGTAATAATTGTCATTGGCGAAAACAGTATTGGATGACTTTATTTACAATAATATATTGTTTTTTTTTTCCATTCCAGACTGCAGGGGAACATACATCGGAATTATTGAGTGTTTAATAATGCGAAGCTGGACAATTAAATAACATAGATATCTTCAACACGATTTGATAATTTTAGATTGCTGCCGAAATTGACAATAATTTGTTATTTTTATGAAGGTAAGCTCTTTGTGAAAATGTTGAATTTTTATACAGATTTGGAAATCTTCAGCTTTTTAACTTTTTTACAATTAAATAAGAATATTCAGGCAGGTTCCCTGTACACTTTTGTTATGTTTTTATATAAATAGAATTCGTTGTCAGATCTATCTTGCATGTATTGTAATGTTTATGTGTTTAATGAACCACTACTATTTTAGGGAGAATATAAATTACATTAAATATTTATTTACTACCTTACCCATAAGATATTGCTATGGCGGTGAAAATATTAACAGGTTATGAAGAGGCGAACTTCTTTTTTGTATATGAATAAAAGAGATTCAAGCGTTATTGTAAATTTAATTTAATTCAGGTTAATCAGAATAATGATACTGATATTGTAATCAAGAGCAGTTCATTAATGAACTACAGAATACTATTTCTTTAGTTTACTCTTCAACTCTTTTAACTTTTCGTTGTCTTTCTATTAATCGTTTTGAGAATTATAGAAATAGTTTTCACAATACAATTCTTTTTATTATGTAGTGCTGCAAATGGAACGGAAATTATTTAATATCAATTTAATAATAGTGCAAGGCAATGATTTTAAAAATTTAACTCTTGTTTAACTTTCAGAAATGTAATATTTTGATAAACTTATATTTAAAAATATTAACTAAATTATATTTTCAACACTTTGTAACTTAATAACATCTGAAGCTGCTTACAAAGTATATATAGGTATCGAAAAAGCTATTTAAACTTTATAACTGCATCGCGCATTTTAAACTTAAGGAAACATTGTAAGATGCTATTACACATTTTTACATAATGGCGAAATAGAAAGTACATAAATTATTCATATTATGAATTAATTGTTGTCTTTGTTATGCAGTTTATTTTTATAAATTCTAGTTTAGTTTAAGTAAATCAAGAAAGATAATGAATTGCGATGAACTTTAAACTCTTCTCCATTGTCACGTCTTAGTCGTTTTTCTGCATTATAAAACAAATAATATTTTTTGGTGGCACACAAATTTATAAACAAATGCAAGTGGTTATGCAGAAAATTCAAATTCAATCACAATCTCAATTTTGTATTTCTTTCTAAAATAAAACACCGATTCATTTAATAGTGCCTTGTCTATTGACAATATTACTTTATTAAAATACCGTGACAAATGTGAATTGTTTTAGTTTTAAGGCAATGTGTAAAACAAAGAATAAATTAAGCAACAGCGTTTACAGAAAAATATATAAGAAAATAATTCACAAACAATTAATTTAAAATTAAAACATTACGAGATATACAAATTTGTCCGGTTTTTCTTATTTTGTGGCGCTTTTAATAAAATTAAGACATTTGAAATTATATTTATATCTGGATTACTTCAGTAAGAAAAAATATTAGAGTAATAGATTGTAATGCAAGAGTAATGACTGTAGTAACATCGCTTCTAATATTTTATTAATGAATATTATTCATCACTTGGTTTAAATATGTGCATTTTATATAATTTATTCTGATTACCGATTTATAAGTGTATTACATTTTGTTAACGCAATTTAATGAGTACAATTATATTTACAATTTAATATAATGTAATTTTATTTTACTTTTAGATAATGGTCAACCTATTGCTCGAAATTATGACCAAATTTGATATTTCCGAATCTAATCCAGGAGTCTAGTGGCCTGCAGCTTGCAATAGTGAATACAAAGTACTAATAACATGAAAGCAATTAACAAAACAAAAAATTCATTTATTATTTAATTGGAAATTACACAGTTACCAAGGTAAATCTATATTGTTATGTATAGCAATGTAATCTACATTGTTATGTATAGCAATGTGTAGTAGCATTTTATTTTACGTCGATTCTCTAGTTTTTGTTCCATAGAAATATTTTGCGAATGACCTACTATTATCTAACGATAGCACAATCTTTAGCATAATGAAGAATTACGTTTATCTAATTTTTAAAATGTAACAGTTCAGAATAAGATCAAGTTATGTTTAACCTTCTAAAGCACTTAAAATATACATTTCTCTAAAACATAAATTATTATAATGTCCTGCTGATTAATTAACAACTCATTTTAATGCTTTTAATACTTATCCTTACATTGCGATCCCAAGTAGACTAAGTGAACATTTTGATGATAGTGAAGGCTCAATTTAGAAAAATATACATACATTTTTTTTTATGAGAAATTGTTTAGTTGTGCAATGAGATGTTTATTATTTTTTGTGGTCCATTCTAAGGTCTAGTGCTCTAGTGTATTGTCAAACCAACAGGCTCAATAAACTGTCCTGAATGTAAATACTCTTTTCTTTTGAAGAAATTAATTATTCCTTTCAACAGATCATAGCATACGATGACTCTTAAAGAAGATTTTTAGTAGTTTTTTGTAGTAGTTTTTGTTTTAATTTTCTACAAATATACATATTTTTTTACATTTCAGATTACTTTTGGGTGTGCTCATGTGGTACTAGTTTGTATAATGCACTTTTTAAACAACATAAACTATTGCAATTTTTGGGGTAAGTCCTTTTTTGTATTTACATTTTCTTAAAACATGGCACAGTGGTCAATTTTAGCAAATTAGCTGACTTACTTTAGTACATATTGTCTTCATAAATTAAAATTAAAAACATGACCAATTTTACACGGAAGGTATAATTTTCTGTGTTGTTCTTTTTCCACTTATAATAAGTATACTGTACTGTAATTAGCGCCGTTTCTTCTCATTTTTTAACATATGAGTCTTTATTTTTGTTCTTATACAATCTAGTATCATATGGGTCAGAGTTCTTTCTCTGCACATAAACAATTATGTGTTCTCTTCAACATTATTGCAAATATAATATATAGGGATATTCTAAATAATCCACTTTACGATGTTATAAGTCTTTGAAAAGTATTGAAACATACACGTGTATTTAAATTCATTTGATAGTCTCAGAAAAATACTTTATTCTATCTACAACATATTCACATAGAGTACAATATTAAATAAATACACAAAATGATATAAACTGGTTAGAATTCAACTAATAATTCCTATCAATAATATTATCCACTAAGTATAATTATATTAAGCAATCATTTTGTCTAACCATTTCCAAGCAACGACCCTCTGTCATGTTACAAAAACAACAATAGATTAGAATACGATTCTTACTAGCGATTCGGTCACACCCTTGGTGGAACGCTGTTTACTTTGTTCGCTGGATCAGGGGGTTCACACATCTGTGTATCTACTGTTTCAAACTTAGACCAAATATTTACAATAATACTTAAAACTATTATATACGAGTACAATTAATAAAATAAAATTAAATTATATTATTGATCCTTAAAATAATTACACTACATACGCCAGCTATAATAAATTATTTTTATTATAATTTTTATTTATTTATTTATATGTTTTTAAAATTTATTATAATTATTCAATAATTAAGTTCAGTAGCGTCCGAATTTCTAGAGGCATTGTCGGAATAGAGTTCGAACGTTGAAATGTGAAATGTAGACTCGCTGCAGACATTAATTATTGAAACAAAATTGAAAACCTCAAATTTCCAGTGCGGCTGGCTGCAAAAGACTAGAAACAAAATACATGGATGAAATGAAATGAAATAACTTAGTATATATGTTCTTGGATATAAGCAAAATAGATCTAATATAATAGTGCCTAAAATTTCACAAATTTAGTTCAGTAGCGGAGGTATGTGGGGGGCACTAATGCTATAATATAAATACAAAGCTAAAATGTTGTATGCACTAGATGTGCATTGATATAATAACAACGAAAATATAAAGAAAACTATATTTTCCTAAGTGTAACATAAGCCAGTGAATGCTAAACCGAATATAAGAACAATATGGAGGTACAACGATTATATTTTGCATGTAGAATGTTAAAATTTTTTTTTTTTTTTAATTATTATTTACTGCTATAACTAATTTTGTACAATTAACCAATAGCTTATCTCTAATACTAATCTAAACAAAAGAATAACGTCGAGTGTTATCCAGTGATAATACTCGTACATTCACACTAGTTCGAACGGCTTCGTTCTCTTTAGCCTTCGCTGCAACCCGTCAGTGTCTAGCAACTGTACCACTTCATCATTTGCGTGTTGATGTAGTCGTTCCTTGTGCTTCTTAGCATGTTTTTTGATTTCTTCAGCAACTGTAGTGATTCCTAGATCCTTATGGATGTCTACGTTACGAACGTACCACGGCGCGTTAACTATGTTACGTAGTACTTTGTTCTGAAATGTCTGGATGATTTTGATGTTACTGTCTTTGGTGCAACCCCACAGTTGGATACCATACGTCCACACTGGCTTTAGTATTTGCTGATATATTGTTAACTTATTATGTAAGGATAACCATGCTTGTCGTCCCATTAGCCAATACATTTTTCTATATTTTATTCCCATTTCTTCTTTCTTTTTCTTCACGTGTGCCTTCCAACGCAATTTGGCATCTAGTGTCATCCCCAAATATTTCGCCGTGTTTGCATGCGGGATAGCTTGTCCATTTATTGTTACTGGTCGGTGATTAACTTTTTTGTTCGTAAAGTTAATGTGTACCGACTTGCTTTCATTTAGTTTTATTCTCCATTTGCTTGTCCAAGTGGTAACATTATTCAAAGCTTCTTGCACTTTATCCGTTGCTTCTTCCATGTTATTAGCTATTGCCATTATAGCTGTGTCATCGGCAAAAGTGGCCATTATGGTACCGTTGGTTAGTGGTAAGTCACTAGTGTATAAAGTATACAGGACAGGACCCAATACACTTCCTTGTGGGACGCCTGCAGCTATATTCTTTAATTCGGAGAATTGGTCTTCAACTTTTACTCTGAAAAGTCGGCCTGCTATATAGGACTTCAGTAATTCGCTGAGTTGTCTGGGTAACATCCTATCTATTTTATATGCCAGTCCTTTGTGCCAGACCTTATCAAATGCCTGAGAAACATCAAGGAATACTGTCGAGCATATTTTCTTTTCTTCCAGTGCTTTTTCAATAACATTAGTGATGCGGTGTACTTGGTCTATATCGTTGAGTGTTTACCTCTAAATCCAAACTGATGGTTTGGAATTAGTTGTTTACACTCTATCAGTATTTTAAGGCGCTTTAGTACTAGTCTTTCAAATAGTTTACCAATTATTGGTAGTAGCGAAATTGGTCTGTATGAAGATTTCTCTGTAGGGGGTTTTCCTGGTTTAAGGATCATAATAACTTCGTTTTTTTGGACTTTATATTCTTTATTTCATTTTTCAGTTCCTTCGGAGTTGTAATCCGCGGGACTTCATTACGCGGATTTATTTCAATCTCTTTCAATGTGGTTCCTCAAATTTAATAATATTAGATATATAACAATACTAGCTTTTACCCCCGTCGCAAGCGACGTCTGTCTTTTGTGTGTGGCTTGAACTTCATGTAAAAATTTTAATACCACCAGAGTTTACCCCCGTCGTAAAGCGTCTTTTTGGCGTGTATATTTAAATTCAATAAAATAATTCGCAATTACAATTCATATTTAACTCTACTATAGTTCACCCCCGTCGCAAAGCGACGTCTTTTTAGCGTGTATCATTTGAATCCAATAAAATAATTCGTAATTACATTTCATATTTAACTGTTCTATTTTTAAATTGAAATAATAAATAAACTCGCACATATACATTGACACATATAAATTGACTAAAAAAATATATTTTTTTTTATCAAAATAAAAAATATTTTCAATTTATGCGTTATTTGACCAACTTTTTTTCAAAATTTTTGATTTTTTTTTTCGAATCGTAAATAAGTTTCCAAGATTAGCCTATATACAAAATTTCAACTTTCTAGCACAATTTTTACTCTCGGCAAATACTGCCACCGTGCCCCCAAATAAAATTTTGGAATTGTGAATTTTTTTTTATTAATAATATACTTAATTATTCTAGAATCCAGAATATGAACTTTCTCTAAATTTCCCTACCGGGCCCCCGAATTTCCTGAACCCCCCCTTTTTTACTTTTTGAATTTCTAATTTTTGAGAAATGTCAGCATTAAATACCTTCATACACATGCAAAATTTCAACTTTCTATCTTTTACGAATTAAAAGTAATACAGCAAAAAAGGGTTCACTTTTTTTCCAGTTTTTCCAAAATTACGGGTTTCCAGGAAATTCAGGGAAAAATCCGGGGACGCCAAAAGTCTTAGAATTTTTTTCTCTACGAAATAGGAAATTTTTAAAAACTTCCATGGAGCCGTTTTCGAGCTACCATACGAATCGCGTAAACATATAAGAATATAAGAATATAAACATATAAGAATATAAGAAAACAAACATACACCTCGGACATTATAATATAAGATACAAGCGCTTCGCCCCGTCGCAAAGCGACGTGTATTTAATATTTGTGAATAAATAAATTTATTTGCTAAATTGAAAATAATGCAAAATATTATTTTTAAGTAATTTTCGTTATAATATATCCTTTTTTAAATTTTTTTTTTTTATTTTGTTATAATTCTTTCATTTACAGTAATAAAGCACTGTATTGACCAGTCTCCAGTGCCCCCGCCCATAAGCCGCAATCATGACCTTTTGGCTCCATGCTCTCTTACATTTCCGAACTTTTAATTTGATTCCTCTAAACTTCCGCCATGGAGCGCCTTTTTCCTTCAGCACTCTGTATCGCTTCTTTCCTGAGCATCGTCGGTCCTTAGAGTACATTCACAGCGCACCCGCTTTAGCACTATAATTAAATAATCCTTCGTTTCCTCCTCTCTGTGTAAAATTATTATTTACCCTAATAAAGCGCAGTATTGAAAAATGTCCACTGCCCCGCCCCGTAATACTAATCATCACCTCTTGGCTCCATGCTCTGTATCGTTCTCGCACTTTCAATTGTATTCCTCTGCACCTCTGCCACAATGCGCCAACTTGCAACACCACAGCCAACCTGAGAATCATCGCACATAACGGCACTGTTCTATCGCCCCTTTTACCGCAATCATTAAACAATCTTGCGCTTTTACCTCCTGCGTACTAATACTCTTAACAATTAGTTTTCATAATTAATACTTTACTGGCAACCTACACACTAAATTTCATCCTTAGAAGTATATTATTTTTTAATAATTATTCCATAAGATAAATGCTTGATAAAATTAATTTTCACTCATTTCAATGTAAACCTACTAATTACATCAATTCATTTATGTTTTTAAAAAAGCCTAGCGGTTCGCTCCTAATCATCTCATCTCTAGATATTGTTATTATACTCGGTTTAACACCCCGTGCTCTAATGGTACACATAAGAAAATATAGTTTGTTTATATTTTCGTTATTAATGTGTCAATCTATATCTGCATACTAAATTTCAGCTTTGTATTTTTATTTTAGCATTAGTACCCCCACATACCTCCGCTACTGAAGAAGTTTGTCAAATTTTAGCACAGGGATCTATTTTGTTTGTACCTAATAGCATATATTCTAAACTATAGCCATTCATCTCTATTTATTTCATATTTCTGTTTTTTGGCCCCCAGCGCCCGCCGCCTCTGGAAAGTTGCAGTTTTCTATAGTTTGTCTTTAATGACACTCTATATAGGGCCTACGTTCGAAATATCAACTTTTCACCTCTATTGCGACATTGCCCCCAAAAAATAACGCCGCTACTGAATTAAAATTATGGTAATCCAATTATTGGCAAACATGCGCAATTAGTGTCTCAATTCATACCCTAAGTTTTAATACTACTTTTTCAATATTTCTGGCTTTTACTGTCTCAACTCCCGCCGCCACTGGAAATTTAGGGCTGTTTATTCTTTTTCATTAATGACTGTCTAGAGCGAGCCTACATATTAAATTTAAACGTCCTAACTCTATTCTAACATTGCCCCCGGAAATTCGCGCCGGTACTGAACTCAAATTTCAAATGTCCAACTATTGGCAAATGTGCACAACTATGATCTCAATACACATACCAAATTTCAGTTTTCTATCTTTTCTAGTTCGTCAGATATTTGCAAAAGTATTTTTTCGAATTTTCCAGTTTTTCCAGAATAATTTTTTCCAGGGTAATTCAGGGAAAAATTCAGGGACGTAGAAGGTCTTAGAAATTCGTCCTTTACATAATATCAAAATTTAAAAAACTTTGTAGGCGCCGTTTAGAAGATACCATACAGATTTTGTTACCGGATATATATATATATATATATATATATATATATATATATATATATATATATATATATAAATATCTATGAGTTCTTATGAGTTTTCCATGTTTAATTGGAACATTACGAACATTATAATAGTAAGATGCGAGGTTCGTTATTTAAGTAACAAGCAAACACCCCTAGAAACTTACGTAATAAACTCGACCTAATCTTAAGAAACATATGTGTCAATGAGATGGCACTACTAATGTCATAAGACAGAGCGAGAGGCATAATTGTACCGTAAGCGCCCCAAAGTCCGAGAATCAATATATAAGTTTTATGAGCGCCGAACACATGAGATGGTGATATAGCGTCTCTTGCTGTTTCACTCTACTGATTAAGAACGAAATATGTCGCCAAATTAGTTTTTTTAGTGAGTCTAATCACGGTTCTCAGCGAAGATAGATGCTTGTCGGTTCTCAGGTCCAGAATACTTGAGCAATCGCTCGGCTTCCTACCACGTTTTCTTATTAGACCAATTGACGATTATTTGCTATACCAACAATTCCGATTCGCGACAATTATATAATTAGTGCCAGCTCGTTGACCTGTAATCAATAGTTACTTATAAAATTGTGCATGAAAACCTACGTGTTGTAGTTAAATTTATGAAGTGAGTACTAATCCACAGTGTATATATATTGTTAAATGTGTTGTTATCGCTTTAAATATACGTAATTTAAAACCAAGTGTGTGTGGTTCCTGCATCGTCCAACATCCGCTTCCTTCCAACCCCAACGACTCCACGTGTTCCAATCGACCCTCATCTAAGTATTTGAGTAGATCGCGAAACTACGAATTGTAAAGTACTTGATTATACACGTTACTGCTTTTATATAAATATACGTACATACGCCTTTATACACAGACGTGTCCCAATTTCGCTCGTGCATTAACTACCCCACCTTGTTAGCTTCTCCTTATGCTCGCGGAACCTCTATTCGTTCATTTGAGAGAATCCGCGGTTCAATTAGCTCGTGATTAATCAGTTCCATAAATAGCGTTGGTTCAAGCTCCTGAGTTTTGGCGCGTGGTGTTAGTATCGCCCTAGCGGGACGCGCATGTAAGTACAGACGCTTCGACTTTTAGTATTACCCGGGATTCACTTTTTGTCACTCCCTGTTTTGTTACCCGAGGTGCTCTGGCTGATATTATATTTTGACAGCTCGACATAACCTAAAAAGAACTAAACCCTGTATTGATGTTTTGTTATGCTAATGCCACGTTTTAGACTTACGTTATTGTACCGATTAGCCGAAATCGTCAAATATACAATTATACCTAGATACGCAGGGTCCACCCCGTTAGAGCGGGATCCGTGCTATTAATTTATCACCCCATTTTCGAAATACTCGTATCCAGTCGCCGCCCATATTATCTGACCTAACCGCTTCCACCCCCCCCCCCCGTACCATTTCCCGTGGAATGCCCTAGGACTTAAACCGCTACCCGCTAAAGATTTGATTGTTTTAAGTGCTAAAATTATCTTTCCAACTGACTTAATTGACAATAACCGAGCGCCAGTTACATTAAGTGACGGCTAGAGGGTTACATTTGGTGACAGCTGAAAGTGGGATTAGTTTAAATCAACCAACCACCAGTGTTATTTTAAATATATATCCATCATGCCGAACAACGGAATAGATGCAACGGGGACTACCACTAGGCCAAGTGGGGGGCACAACAGGCTGCTAGAGGGTTTGCAGCTAATACCCAAATATGATGGAAAAGACAATCCGAAGAAATTTTTGCGGCAAATAGACAGAATCGGAAACATGTATAACTGGGACGACCAGTGCAAGGCACTGGCTTGTATGCAGAACCTGATTGGGTCGGCCGAAGCACACGTCGAGAACAACGAAGTGCTTAGCGAGACGGAGAGTTTCGAAGTGCTGAGGAAGGCGCTCACCGATCGGTACACCCTGACGTTGCGAGGGCAGCAGCACAGGATACAAGCGGAATATGATAACTGCTATCAGCACTCAGACGAAACCGTAGCGGCATACGGAGCACGCTTGTCTGCATTGAATGCCCAACTACTGGATCAAGCAGCGCTAGATCTGAACTTACCACCCACCATCAAGCCACAGTATCTCCAGATGATGCTGCTGACAAAGTTCAGGGCCGGGCTACGCCCCGAACTATCTGAACCAGTGTGCCTCCATGACTGTGTCGACTACGACAGCGCACTGGAATACGCGCTGAAGGTGGAAGCCGCGAAGATGATGAGCAGGCGACACACGGCACTAGCAGGGATAGCAGCTACAGCAACAGAACGGCACCAGACCCCGACAAGACCAATGAATAATCTCCCGACCCCGCAAGTAGATCGCTATTATGCGCGATCAGGTGCGCAAGCTCATCAGGCACCAAGAATGCACCCACCTGCAAACTCTAGCAGGTCAAATAATTGTGAGACGTGTTCCGAACCAGGACACAACAGATTCGAATGCAGATTTTACCTGACCTGGCGGAACACTTTGGCTCCAAAAACCCGCAATCAGTGGAGCAACGCACCCAAACCCAGACGATGCTTTTCTTGCGGTAAAGAGGGGCACTTTAGCGCTGACTGCCGCAACGGTAGACCCCCCAGAGACCGTAACTATCGTCAAGACCGCTCACAGGGCCCCCCTCGGCATGTGTCCGAGATCATCAGCGAGCAATACGAAGGAAGGACCCGAGCAGAAGACAACACGACTTTAAACGAGCAGTTGGTTACCCTGAGCGTTCCGGGGGTAACCGAATTGTAACTACAGAGGACCGCAACGTCAGTCATATCGTTACCAGCTTACCGATCCAAGGAACAGACCGGTGGTTCCTGACAATCACGACTCAAGGATGTAAGTGCGATATGCTGATCGACACCGGTGCGGGTATCAGCCTCATTTCGGAACACCTAGTGAGCCCAAGAGCACTGAAGCCCTCAACACTAATAATACGGGATGCACAGTCCAATGTGATACCCCATTGCGGACAAACAGACCTCAGCTTTTCCATAGCTGGGGCCAATTATAATCATGAGTTCGAAGTTGTCAACGGGATTAGTGTAGACGGCATCGTGGGTATGGATTTATTAAAAAAAATGCAAATAATAATCGACTGCGGGACCCAATGTCTATATTTCAACAGAACTATAGCGGAACCAGGACGAGGCCTTCTGCATACCCTAACAACGCTGCCTGAAACTATTCCAGACAGAATTTCGAAGGACATCGGAACCCTAGTTAGGATGGCGAAGATCCGAGGGGGCGTCGTCACTGCAGTTAATGGGCCCCGAGTGCATCCAGTAGCTCTAGAATCCATACCACCTGAGACGCCCACCAATGCGGATCTAAAACCACAAGATCCGCGTAACACATCAACCGAAAAACCCGAGGGCATAAATCAACACCAAAAACGAGAGCAAGACCGAGCCGAACTGCTGAACAAATGGGGCCGCATCACATACATGGCGGGACAACGCGATATACCAGCAACTGACCCAGCGACAACGGACGCAAATTGTGCGTCAATTACGCTCACAAATTCGCTAACTGTGCCCGCACGTACCGAAGTGCTGACACAAGCTGCTTATGCGAACCTTAAAAATGGAGTAGGCCTCGTCACTTTCAACAGTAATCCATTCTCGGGCATAATAGTAGCCGACAGCATTAGCGAATTAAATGACCACAAACTAACGATCAGTGTCTCAAATACTACTGATAGAGATATTAAATTGCCCCAGAACTTACATATGGGCCAATTCGAAGCACACGATCCGAAACACACTGCTGAAATAATAGCAGGGCCCCTTTTTGAAACAGATCCAGTAGAAGTAACAAGTTTAGATGTCAAACCCGGTGAAGGAGCTGCCCACGAAACAGAAGCGAGGTTTGACTACCTTCATACTTGGCCCACAATTACCACTTGTAAAGACAAGGCAGAACAGCTACTGGATATATTCAATAAACTAGAACTAGGACATTTGGACCCCCGCGAACTCTCTAAGCTAGAAACTCTGATCTCCCTGTTCTACACCGTATTCACCCCCACAGACGGGATCCTACCAGCAACCACAGTCGTAGAACACCAAATCATCATCGAACCAGTACCACCAATAACAAGGAGGCCCTACAGACTACCACCAGCACAAGCCGAGATTCTACGCCAGGAAACCGATAAAATGCTAGCAGCCGGGATTATACAACCATCCACCAGTCCGTGGGCCTTTCCAGTAGTCATGGTTACAAAAAAATTGCCCAACGGAGAAACTTAAGTACGCGTATGCATTGACTATCGCGGTTTAAATGCCGTGACAAAAAAAGACGTATTCCCGCTGCCAAATCTTCAAGAAACTCTAGACAAATTAGGCAACGCAGCCCTATTCACTACACTGGACATGAGCAAGGGGTACTTCCAGGTGAAGATAAAGCCGGAACATAGAGAACTCACAGCCTTCGTAACACCGGATGGTTTGTTTGAACATTTAAGAATGCCAATGGGCCTCTGTACGGCCCCCAATACCTGGCAACGGATGGTATACTCTGTACTGGACGGATTGGTGGGACATATATGCCTGGTTTACTTGGACGACATCATTATTTATAGTTCAAACAACGTGCAGGAACACCTAGAGCGGATACAAGCGGTATTTGAACGCCTGAAGACGGCGAACCTCACACTGAATCCAGGGAAGTGCAATTTCATTAAGACAGAAACAACATATTTGGGTCACATTATTTCGGGTGCAGGAATAAAAGCAGACCTTACTAAGATAGACGCCATATTAAAATATCCACGACCAGAAACGCAAAAAGATATACGAGGATTCTTGGGTTTAACAGGATTCTACAGACGTCACATCGAAGACTACGCCAAACACGCCTCCCCCCTTACCATGTTACTACAACAAGACCACAAATTTAGCTGGGGTAACGATCAACAAGCAAGCTTCAATCATTTACGTCAAGCTCTGTGTCACGATCCAGTACTGGCCTATCCCGACTTTAAAAAAACATTCATTCTGAGTGTCGATGCCAGTAATATAGCTCTGGGGGCCATATTAAGTCAGGAGTATGATGGGGTCGAACGCCCGGTCGCATACGCTTCAAAAATGCTACTCAAAGCCGAACGGAACTATTGTACGACAGACAAGGAATGCCTAGCAATGGTGTGGGCTACAACACATTTTCGAGCATACTTGTGGGGTTCGAAATTCAAGGTAATATCAGACCATCGGCCCCTACGATGGATACAAACAGTACAAGACCCCACTAAAAGCAGAATAGTAAGATGGGCACTGCTCTTAGCCGATTACGATTTCGAAGTGGAATATCGACGAGGGAGAAAACACGGAAACGCCGACGCCCTCAGTAGAGTCAACATAAACGAGATTGCTACCGACCTGCCTATTTGGAATCTCGAAGAGATAAAACGACTACAAGAGCGGGAATCATACATCACCGACCTGATCCGAAACCATAGCACCGAACTATCCAGCAACTATTTCTTAGATGACCGAGGCTTGATATACCTCAAAGCGACCCCAGGTAGCCGCCATGATCAACTAGTCGCCCCCAGAAGTTTGATACCCCGAATTCTGCGAAATTATCACGACGCACCTTCTGCAGGACACTGCGGCGTAGACAGAATGCTGGCGAACATCCGTAAGAACTTTACATGGCCCCGAATGTCAGCCGATGTAAAAGACTACTGCAAGAAATGCGTGTTATGTCAGCAGGTCAAAACCCCACCTAATATGAAATGCGCGCCTTTGCAACAATTTCAACCCTTACATAAACCGTTCCAGAGAGTTAGCGTGGATATCACGGGACCCCTCACGCGCACGTACAGAGGAAACGCTTACATTCTGGTATACGTGTGCGCATTCTCTAAGTACGTCGAGGCGATACCTATACCAGATCAACGCACAGAAACCATTAGTCGGGCCTTAGTTAAAGAGATTATATCACGACATGGCTGTCCACAACAATTGCTTACAGATCGTGGAGCCAACTTCCTATCGGCACTTTTCCAGGACATCTGTAAACAACTAGGCATTAAGAGACTGCACACGGTGGCATATCACCCCCAGACAAATGGCCAGGTGGAGCGTTACAACCGGACGCTGAAAACATATCTGCGGAATTTCATTAGCCCGAACCAACAAGACTGGGACGACCACCTACCACTAGCTCTACTCGCCTACCGCAGCACCGTCAATTCTACCACTGGAGAAACACCGTATTTCCTAATTCACGGGAGAGATATAACGTTGCCCTATGAAGCTATTACTAAGCCTCAGCGAGCACGCTATGACTATAGCACCAACTACGCAGAAGAACTCATGGCAAAAATGAAAATTGCGTTCAGAAAATGCGAAGAGCACACTGCACACGAACAAAAGAAGCAAGAGCTCCAGTATAACAAGCAGGCCCGCCCCATAGACTACAAACTAGGAGACAAAGTGATGCTGAGAGCAGTCGCCACCGCACCAGGGCTATCCAAGAAGCTGACAAAAGCATGGACCGGACCCCACAGGATTGTCAATCTACAAGGACCAGTGGACGTCATAATACGGGAAATGTACGGTAACAAGGAGCAAACCGTACACGTAAATAGAATCAAACCCTTTCTAGGTGAGGCCGTGGACATATTCCGTGGTGACCACGTATCAAACAGTACTCTGACCGACACACATACAAAAGAGCCGGTAACTCCAGAAGACGAACGAATCTCCACTGAACCCTGGTACTACGCCGAAGATGAGGACTACTCCGACCCATACGCCACAGCTGAACCCCCGACCAAAGAGCAAGTACCAAATTGCGAAACAACCCTCAACTACGAAGCTGACTCATCAATACCAATGGTCGACGGACACCATACCCGTAGCAAAGGAGCACCCTCAGTATGCCCGTGGGTCTAACAGAGAGCAATTTAGGCCCCATCACCACAACGAAATATATTGTTTTCTACCCAACAATAATAACATTGTGAAGTGAATAATAAGACAGAGTGAAATAACTATTATAATAGACTAATCATACGAGTATACAAATAATTACAGACAATAACCTATGACCAGTGACATAATAATGTTATATTATAATATCCTTCAATTTTATTAGTATTTTTCAGGCTATTGAAAACAATCAATTTTAGAATTATTCATATACATACTAAATAGATGTTATACAAATTTGAGGAACGCACGAACATGTAACGAGTTTTTTTTTCATATTTTAATTGAAACAGAAACTGTAGAGATACAGTTTCAGTTTTTGTGGAAGGGGCATATGTAATCCGCGGGACTTCATTACGCGGATTTATTTCAATCTCTTTCAATGTGGTTCCTTAAATTTAATAATATTAGATATATAACAATATGCGAGGTTCGTTATTTAAGTAACAAGCAAACACCCCTAGAAACTTACGTAATAAACTCGACCTAATCTTAAGAAACATATGTGTCAATGAGATGGCACTACTAATGTCATAAGACAGAGCGAGAGGCATAATTGTACCGTAAGCGCCCCAAAGTCCGAGAATCAATATATAAGTTTTATGAGCGCCGAACACATGAGATGGTGATATAGCGTCTCTTGCTGTTTCACTCTACTGATTAAGAACGAAATATGTCGCCAAATTAGTTTTTTTAGTGAGTCTAATCACGGTTCTCAGCGAAGATAGAAGCTTGTCGGTTCTCAGGTCCAGAATACTTGAGCAATCGCTCGGCTTCCTACCACGTTTTCTTATTAGACCAATTGGCGATTATTTGCTATACCAACAATTCCGATTCGCGACAATTATATAATTAGTGCCAGCTCGTTGACCTGTAATCAATAGTTACTTATAAAATTGTGCATGAAAACCTACGTGTTTTAGTTAAATTTATGAAGTGAGTACTAATCCACAGTGTATATATATTGTTAAATGTGTTGTTATCGCTTTAAATACACGTAATTTAAAACCAAGTGTGTGTGGTTCCTGCATCGTCCAACATCCGCTTCCTTCCAACCCCAACGACTCCACGTGTTCCAATCGACCCTCATCTAAGTATTTGAGTAGATCGCGAAACTACGAATTGTAAAGTACTTGATTATACACGTTACTGCTTTTATATAAATATACGTACATACGCCTTTATACACAGACGTGTCTTAATTTCGCTCGTGCATTAACTACCCCACCTTGTTAGCTTCTCCTTATGCTCGCGGAACCTCTATTCGTTCATTTGAGAGAATCCGCGGTTCAATTAGCTCGTGATTAATCAGTTCCATAAATAGCGTTGGTTCAAGCTCCTGAGTTTTGGCGCGTGGTGTTAGTATCGCCCTAGCGGGACGCGCATGTAAGTACAGACGCTTCGACTTTTAGTATTACCCGGGATTCACTTTTTGTCACTCCCTGTTTTGTTATTCGAGGTGCTCTGGCTGATATTATATTTTGACAGCTCGACATAACCTAAAAAGAACTAAACCCTGTATTGATGTTTTGTTATGCTAATGCCACATTTTAGACTTACGTTATTGTACCGATTAGCCGAAATCGTCAAATACACAATTATACCTAGATACGCAGGGTCCACCCCGTTAGAGCGGGATCCGTGCTATTAATTTATCACCCCATTTTCGAAATACTCGTATCCAGTCGCCGCCCATATTATCTGACCTAACCGCTACCACCCCCCCCCCCCCCCGTACCATTTCCCGTGGAATGCCCTAGGACTTAAACCGCTACCCGCTAAAGATTTGATTGTTTTAAGTGCTAAAATTATCTTTCCAACTGACTTAATTGATAATAACCGAGCGCCAGTTACATTAAGTGACGGCTAGAGGGTTACAGAGTTATCCTTTTAATTACTTCTTCGTTATTATTTTCCCCTTGTTGGATATTTTCCTCTTCTTGATTTGGATGCGGCTGAAAAGTGTTTTCCAGATGCTCTGCAAATAACTCAGCTTTTTCTGCATTATCTCTTGCCCAACTTCCATCTTCTCTTTGGATTGGTGAAGATTGCATTTTCGGACTTTTTATGTTTTTCGTTACTTTCCATAGTGAGTACTCTGTATCTTTGTCATCTGTTAGTTTACTCAGAAAGTGATTTAAGGATTCATTTTTAATTTTTTGTATTTCATCGGTCAGTTGACGTGTCAGTCTGTTTAGTACTTTCTTATCATCAGTGTTTCTTGTACTCTGCCACTTTCTTCTAGCTTTACGTTTACCTTTGATAAGCTCCATAATTTCCATAGGATAACAATTTCCCTTTGTTTTCCTTTCTATTTGGGGTGTATTTCTCCATACTGCCTGCTGGATATCACACACTAGTTTGCTAGAATGTTAAATAGAAGCATTATTGTTCTCTATAAGTTAGTTATTAAAATTACACCCAGTAGTAGAATTGGTGTGCTACGAAATCGGTTGGGAGGGAGAGGAGTAGAGTGAAGATAGTCAAATACCTAATAAAAAATATAAAAGCTATATATATACAAAATCAATTTTGAATGTAGTATGTGGGGAGGTTTTCTACAAACGGTTATTTATACAAAGTGGAGATTACTTCAGTAGCGGAGGTAAATGGGGAGACTAATATTATATTGTAAATATAAATATTAAAAATAGAATGTAAGTTTACAGTGCAACATTAATTATGTAAGTGAGCTGCTGTAGTATCGAATTTTAAGTGCATCAGCGAGGGGGATGGGGGCGCTGAAGGTCACGACGCTAAATAAGGGTTGCCCCTGAAGTAGTGGCGATAGAGGATAGGGGCTCCGAGAGGAAGTCGCGCTGCAGAAGATGAGTCGTTGTGCTGGAAGTGTGGGCGGCGACACAGGGGAATTAAATTGAAAGTGCGAGAAAGGGAACGATAAGAACTGGGGTTAAAAGGATGATTAGGAGCGAGGCGCTGTGCATTGTTAAAAACAGATATTAATTGAAGTTATTGGTAGGTTTATTGTGAAATGAGTGAAAATAAATTATAACATGCATTTATCTCATCGTGCAATTATTTAAAAATGAAATTTAGTATGTAGGTAACAGTAATGTACAAATTCGGAAAAGTATTTATTTAGAGATTAGTACGTAGTTGGGCGGAAGCGCAGGATTCCTAAATTATTGCGCTGTCGCGGGTGCGCGGAAAAAGTACACTAAGTGCTCAGGGAAGGAGCGATACAGGACTGCTCAGCGTTGGTACTGGAAGAGGACGATGAGTAGCGGAAGTGCAGAGAAATTTAATTGAAAGTGCGGGAATGATAGAGCTTATAGGCGGTGATTCGTGTTAAATAATAAACTGGTTTAAAGCAGCGTTTTAGTGAATATTAAATTAATCGGGCGGATGGCCCTCTTAGAAAAAAATGCTCCAAGCAAACTTAAGGTATTACAAAATAAATATACCATTCTATATATATAATATATCAGTTTCATTCGTACCTTGTGTGTTCCCTCAGTTGTATGCACGTTCGTTCTCTCACTAACAACACAGTTCTATTCTCATTCGGTTCGGGCAGATTCGGGGCTAAGGTTTGCAACCAGTCGCCTCATGTGCGGAGAGCCTAAGAAGCTAGGTGTGCGATTACTGCATCTGGAAAGATGATTCAACAGATTTGGATTTGTCTGACACAGGGTCATTTAACTTCTGTAATGTTTTCTCATCACAGATATTTCATTAGGAGTGCGCCTTCTCTTGGCGTAGAGGAAAACCTGGAAACATAATCAGAACATTCCAAAAAATACCTCACTGGATAAGGCTTTAAAGTACCGCGCTGTTATCAGTAAAAACGCGGGTAAGAATAATATTTTGCATTAAATTCAAATTAGCAAATAACTTTTATTTACTCACAAATAATACACGCCGGTTTGCGACGGGGCGAAGCGCTAGTCGTATATTAAAATGTTTCAAGTGAGAGTTTAAATGTTTACGAGTTTACGATTCGGATGGTAGCTCGAAAATGGATTCGCGCATTTTCCATTGTCTATTTAGTAAAGAATAAAATTCTAAGACTTTTGGCGTCCTCAAGTTTTCTCCTGAATTTCCTCGAAATTCGTAATTTTGAAAAACTAAAATTTTTTTTTACTGTTTGCTCTATAACTTTGTATATTGAATACATTAAAACATTTTATAGTTTGTTGAAAAAATTAATAAATAAATATTTCAATTTAAAAATAGAATTAAAATTTGAAATTAATTTACGAATTATTTTTTTGGATTCAAATCATACACAATAAAAGGCTTTGCGACGGGGGCGAACTCTTGTATAAATGAAATTGTGCTTCGCTTGTAAGAGTCAGATTCCATATGAAGTATTTGATTGGTTGACTTATAATGCCTAGAGATCATTCCTAATTGCAATACACAAGTAGCGACAGTTCAAATATTTTTAATATTCAAATGTTTGTTTTACAATAATTAATTCAATTTTAGTTTTTTATTTTAGATAATACAATTCAGTTTTATGTAAATCTAAGCAGGGTTTAATCTAAATCCATATGGTTTATTAATATTTAAAATGTATGAATTTTGTTTAATAAAAACATTATTATAATTAAACCCTATAATGAATATCCTGTTGACTATAAATGAGTAAAGAATAAAATATACGTGTTCAGAATGTAATGTCTTATTGTTATAATAACTTAGTTGTTATTCGCGCTACCACTCTAATTTTGATATCTTCTTCTGACGTTTTGTTTCCAATTTTCTAATGCACAATTTTCAAGTTTCAAATATATATGTATGTATATTATTGTCTTTTTTAAATTTCTGTTACGTTTTGTGTTCTTGATATATTTTGGGTTACGAGTCGGTATATTATCGGTAAATCTTTAATGTACTAGTACTGGCAAAAAACAGTTGAAATGAGTTTTAGTATTTGTAATTAAATTTTGCTCGAATATTACTTACTGTTAAATTTTATGATAACACAGTATTGTCAAGCTTGAATATTTTATTTGTATATATGATGAGATTTTTGATAAGGACCACTTCAATTTTACTTTGCAATTTGGCCACCAAAACATAAAAATGTATGTGAGTACAATTAAATTGGCAACAGTTATATAATTTGATAAAATTGAGAAAATTTGAAGTAGTTTCGACCGTCAAAAATTGCATCATTTGGAATATTTTCTATTTTCTAATTGTGTACTGTGTAGGTACATTTAAGTATTTATTAGTCAATTGAGTATTCACAATTTCACAATGTTATTTAAATAGATCAATATAAATAAGTCATTTACTACGTTTATGTCACACTTTAAAACAAATTGAATTGTCTTCTAGTGGCGTGAGCTAGAATTCAAGTTCTTCATTGTCGTCTAAATCAATCCAACAATATTTCGTAATGCAATATACGTAAAGAAAAGTCGGGTTTAAAGGCTAAACGTAAGTGGGAGTTAAAGTTGTTGCCATAAGCTTAGTAATTGCTACTTTGAAGAATATTGTAAAATGGTTGTCGTAATTGTATTTTTCTTTTGTACTGGAATAATGTAAATAAAAATATTTAATAATAATAGAACACGCTAAGAAGTTATATTTAATAATAGAAGTGCCTAAAAGTTGTAATGTTTCTCCAACTTTGTGTCGATAATTTATCAACACCGCTGTTTTAAAAATAAAACTAGCAAGGAACATGTCGCATATTTTTGAATTTTATATACGTACATCTATAATTGAAGCTAGTTAACACAACAACCTTAGACGGTCGTCAAATAAGTTTTTGTTAACTGCTGGTGTAATGTATGTAATGTCCTATAAATAATTAACAATTGAATAAGATGCATTATATAGAAGAACTTCTTAAAATTATTGATGATTATATAGTAAAAATACAATAGAGGAGGGACCTTATAAGAGTTTTCTCACGATGATCCCAAGCATCGGTGTATATCAGAAAAATTGCCGACAAGATCTGACGAACAAACATCTAGTTACAACGAGTGTGCTATGTGAAATGCTACTGAAAAATTCAACATCAATCAATCAATATTACACTTAATTAAAGAAAAACGAAAAGCACGTAGAAAATGGCAGAAATCAAGAAACACTCAAGATAAAACTGAATTGAACCGATTGACTAAACAATTAAGCGAAATTCATGAAATCAAGAATGAGTCTATCAACCATTTTCTAAGTGAACTCGGTGACGATAAGGATACAGATTATTCGCTCTAGATGGTTACAAGAAATATAAAAAAACCAATAGTACAAACACCACCCATTCAAAGAGAAGATGGCAGCTGGGCTAAAGATAATATGGAAAAAGCACAGCTATTTGCGGAACATCTGGAATATACATTTCAGCCCCACGCAAGTCATGTGCAAGAGAATATGGAGCAGGTTGAAAATAATAACGAAGAAGTTAATAAAAAGATAACTCCGAAAGAAATTAAAAATGGAATTAAGGCAAACATAAAAATTAATAAATCACTAGGTTTCGGCCTGATTACTGGTGAAATACTAAAGGAACTACCAAGGAAAGGCATAATCAAATTAACGCACTTGTTTAATGCTGTGTTACGCTTGAGATATGTACCTTATTAGTGGAAAGTCGCCGAAGTAATTATGCTAGCTAAACCAGGAAAACCGCGAAACAAGAAAACATCATACATACCAATTTCGTTGCTTCGAATTATCGGTAAACTATTTGAAAAGTTACTGCTAAAACGTGGCCTTGTCAACGTGGAAACGTTTCACCTGCTGCACACGGATGGACTGCCAAGAAGATTAAGGAGAACTAAGCCATTTGAGCTAGTATGATGACCGACAGAAGAAGAGTGTCAATAATGGCTAATACTCTGACTTGAAAAATATTTCCATTATTAAATTAACTAGAAAAAATGTTATTTGATAGGTTATATAAACTAGTTATAACAATATAATAAAAAAAAATCAATCAATATAATACTACAATCAATTAATTTTATTAAGGCAGCACGCAAGGTGTACCTTCTATAGTGTCTATAAATATGAATATTATTTGCCGAATACACAATGAAATTGAGCCTAGGATCATAGGAGTCGAGACAACCCGGTACACCTTATCATTTGAAGCAGCCAAATAACATTGATTCATTGTTACATTGTTATGTTAAAGGAAGTTGTCTTTATTTGACAACATAGATATTCGAATGTCGAACTGTTTCTGTGGAAAGAAGGTCTACCATTAGCAGCCATTGAAGAACGATCTATAGTGTTAACGTTTACATTGACTTTTATCCTAGACAACAAACAATTTTCGTGGTAAAAGTGGCTTTATTAAAAGTGGTTCTTTATTAAAAATTAAAGAAATTCCTGCATGATTAAATCAAGCACAAACCCATGATACATTGGACCATTTAATGTTGTCTTCATAGGAACAGAGGTAAAACAACTACTAACTTACTAACTATTTTTTGCAGTTCAAGGCGGTGTTTTGTCGTATGTACTGCTGACTTTTTGTAAGAAAGAGGAAAATTTTATTTTTGTTACAAAGATTATAATTTCATGTAACTGTAATAGAATATTGACAAAGCTATCCGTCATCTAACTATTCAACCACCTAACTATTAAGAGAATTTTGCAATCCAACGTTGATAACAACGAAAATATTTTGGAAAATATAAATATTTCATCATGCACACAAAAATTAAATTATAAATATTATTGCATCTTATTATTATTATTGATATTATCACCTTGCTAAATGGGCATATCTGATACTGGGTTGACTAGTTCCTCAGAGTGTCCTCATTAGTACAGGTGTGTTTATTTTATAAATTGAAGAAACCGGAAGAATGTACTAAGAAGACAACACAAGCTAGTATTTTATGTATATAAACGATAAACGACATTACACTGAAATCAAGATAGTGCGGACAATTTCTACGGACATTAGAAATAAATGTAAATTAAAAATAAATGTAAAAAAATAAAATAAAAGAAAAGATTAAAATATTAATATAAAAAAATCAATAAAGAAATAAAAGAAAATAACCATAGAAAGAAAAAGAGATAATAAAGAAAGAAAATACCAAAAAAATTATATATACTATAGCAAAAAGAATTATTCAACATAAATATAAAATAGAATTTAACTAATAGTGATGTTTTTGAATAAAGGATAATAAAGTATTAGCTGTTTTTCATCAAATTTACATTATCTTGAATATACTGGTCGTAAGACGGTCCGAAGGCGCCTTTGTAGTAGCAATTACTACATTTTATTTATTATACAGATGAAAAGTAATGTTGATATTTTTCATTTGATACCACTTTATTTCTTTCTATCTGTATACTTAAGCAATTTTTTTTTAGTTATGCAAGTACTGAACGTTACCCAAAATTTATCAGAATAATCGTACAAAGAAATGATTTTGTTCAAATGTTGTCTGTTTTTATTATACTCGTATTTATGTAATTTTGTTTATAATCCAGATAATGGTTTTTGTATTGAATACAATATTGTAAATAATTAGTTCGAATTTCGTCCTGATATAAATTGAACCAGGTTTCAGAAATTCGTTATTAAAGGATTAAAAACCGACATTTATTTGAGAACCGGTCAACTCTACAGACTTTGATACGACCGTGAGACCAATTAGCTCTTTTCAGAGGTTAAAATTAGACTGATTTTAATAACTGTATGCTCAAAAGAAGTTAGGAATATCTCCATCTGCCATCAGCAATTTGACTATATGTATGGCATTAAAGTGCGTAGTACTTTTCTCTCTTTCTTTCTTACTTAGTTTCAGTAAGCTCATTTCCAATGCATAGTTTAAACAAAAGTTCTATTATTTTAATTCCTATTCCTATTATAATTTTACTGCTTATTTTCTATTCGTGATCTTAAATCTAAACTAGGCCCAACGTGTCTTAAAAAAATTCATGAGTTCCAAAACTGTTAAATTACTTTTATCTTTATAAAAGGATTTATAAAAATTCATTACTTAATTTACTGACAAACTCTGGTTGTAAAAATAAATAAAAATTATATTACTATGTTATGCTCTTTGGTTATCTTAAAGCTAAACATGGATTTTAATTTTCATTACGCCAATTATTAAAATATAATATATTTCTTAAAACAATAATTATATTTATTTGTAAAAATTATTTCATGTTTCATTGTATCAGTATAAAATATTTTTATTGTTCTTAAACTAAACTTAACTAATTTCTTAAATTAATTTCATGGCGCCATCGCTTCCTGTAACATAAACCCAAAATTAATACTTTGTACACAGTAAAAAAAAATATGATTATTTCATTTTAAAATGTAGCGATTTTTATTCAGATTTCAACACTGTATCTACAATTTGAACTTTTGCATTTGTTTTATACATAACCTCCGGTTACAGAACTAATGGCCTGTTGTTCGTTGGTTGTGGTGCTAGACAGTATACTAGATGCCAAGAAGGCTTGTTTGTTATCACAGAGCGGCATATATTGCAAAAAAAGATGACATTTTTTTTATTCTAATTTGATGTTGTTGTTCAAGATGGCGTTTGAGGTTTTGTTTAGAAGTTGTCCAGGCAAAGCATTTAAACATTTTGTCACAACCTGTTTCAGTGCAAGTCATTGCTTCTGGTGTTCGGAAGTATATTGTTAACGATTCATTTTGTCTTGTGGGTTGATTATTCAAAATTTAATTAGAGCTTAATATCACATTCTCATCATTATTAGTTACATTATTAATAGCGTCATTATTAACATTAAAGTGATTCACAGAGTTATTTGATGACGAAGACGGTTCTGAGTTTGAGAAGTCAGGGTCTTTTAAAGAGTCATTGACACATTCTTCAAATATATTATTTGAAAGTATTATTTCCTGGGATTTGGATGTATTTGATGGAATGTTTCCTTTTTTACTTCCTGGTAATATAATGTCATCACTGATAATGTTTGTCGCATTTGCTGCCTTTGAGTCAACCCCTCCAGCATTCAATTGAAACACGTCATCAGTGATGTCACTGTTTTTCCTTGATTGGATCGTGATGAGGTCACAAAGCGGGATGTTGATTGGGTGAGGAGATCCAAGTGATTGGGAAAGGGGAGGTTCCTCCGAAATACTTTGACCTCTTGGAGTTGTTGGTTGATGATATTTCAAATGACTTTGTTAGTCTCTTAGGCTTTACTAAGTATATTGTTGGAACTATACTGCCTTTTTCTATATTTTTGTTGTTATGTCTATTTTTCAACCGAGTGTCTAATAATTTTACTAATTCTGCAAGATCGGTTTTAATGTTTTTTTAGGCAACTCTTTAGAGGCTTGAGATTTTAGTTTAATATTAATAGAATTTGACACATTTAGTACACTGTCATCAATGTTTATTTGACTATGAAGAGATTGTTTCAACGAAATATTAAAAATTGTGGAAGAATTTTCAGTCTTAGTTTTTGAAGATGATGAGAAAAACATTTTTGGACAATTTACTAATTCTTGTATAATTTTATCTTTTGCTGATAAGTTAATTAAAGGGGGTGATGATAACAAATTCAAATTTTCCGGTAATGATGAATTTAGGAATACTAATGAGTTGTCTAATGAAAGTCAAGGATAGAAATTTTGTTGAAATTTTTTTTCTCAAATGGAGTACATTGTTGCGTGAAATTTAATCTATCAATAGTAAATGGTTTAATTTTGTTACAAAGAATTTTATTATGAACATACTTGTCGAAATTTGTTGGTAACGATTTGTTAATTTTTAATACTTCCGCAGGTGAAATAATAACTGAGTTGTTACAAGAAAACAAGTCAGCTGAATTATTGTTTACATTTGTGATCAATTTATCATTTTAACTTGCTGAAATCGGTGAAGCGGTTTGTTTATTACTCGTAGAATTTTTGTTCAAATTTGAATTCGCTTTAATTACAGTTTCTGAAAAAGAATTTGTTCGTGCACCTAACTCAGAGTGTTCATATTGTGAACATTTGGTGAAGATATATTTTAAATTGACGATAGCGAAATGTTTGAAGTTGAACTGATTCTATGAGAGTAAAATTTTCTTAATTTAACTGGAATAATTTTGATACTTTTATTAAAACTGTTAGTTGAATTTAAATCTGGAACATTTTTTAATTTTTTACCTTGAGGGGAAATTTTGTTCGGTATTCTTTTTGGTATACCTTTTTGGTACACTTTCTAGTTTTTTAATTTTATTATCCGGGGGATTGTCAAGGGACACTTTTCAGAATTTGAAATAGTTTTGACAGGGAGATTGTCAAGGAGACACTTTTCAGAATTTAAACTCTTATCAAAATCAGAACTATTGTTTGATTTTATGCATTGAAATTTATCAGTGGTCTTGTTTCTTTTTAACGTTAAATTTGGGAATTTGTTTGTACTGCAGCGTGTACAGACACGATGCGTTAAAGTTAATGGTTCAGATACATAGCTAATCGTTTTCTTCGCTGAAACGAAACGTGAAAGTCGTGGTTTTATTTTAACAATATCTTCAACTTCTTCTTTAGATACTGTCGTAGACGAATCACTCGTAGGCGGTTCCATTTTTTTGGACGCCATTCGTGTAATTCTTCTAGACATGACTGAGTTTGAAGATGTAGAAGATAGATGATGAAAGCAAAATATGTCAAGACTCTTCACCGCGTAGTAACTTTATCTTGAAGTGAAATCACCAGACAAGGAGTTACCGTTGGTAAAGAAGGTGATTGAAAAATGTATAAGATTTTTCAATTGTTGTCTGGGTAATAGGTTACACTCGCAGGAAGATACTGCCACTAGCACTTCAAAAATAACTAATCTGCTGTAACCTCTATTGAAAATATTTTGCTGGGTGCAATGCAAAAGTATTTGTGATTAGGTATTATTTAAAGAGAAGCTTAACCTGAGAACAGGCCCTCTTTAATAATGTCACGTGTAAGGTGGAAGGTAAACTAGGTGATACAGTGTTAGTTGTTATGTTGAACTTATTCAAAAAAATCGAATTTTTTTTTTGGTACTTAACTTTAAAAAAAAGAGATGATGCCAACGGCACGCAGTGTTCTCAAGCGGTCACCCATCCAAGTACTGACTACGCCCAATGTTGCTTAACTTCAGTGATCAGAGGAACTATCAGAAGAAATTGCCCAATGTGTACGGTCGGTATAGGCTGATCATCATTTAGAGCCCCTGCACGCCAAAGAAGTTAAGCCTATTTTATGTAAAAGATGCAGTGCCGGAAGGAAGCGCCCTCCATAACCTGCGATAGTAAACTTTGGAAAATAACATGGAAAAGAATTAGAAAATTTGTTGACATACCTGCTTAAAACAATTTAACGCCATCCTTTGGACCGGACGGACATTTCACTATAATATAGCAATAATAATAAAGCTAAGAAGTCTAAATAGGGGCGTGTTTATAAACAATATTTGAAAAACGCCTTGCAAATATCAGATATGCAACCAATTGTACACCTTACGTGTACAATTTGAAGTATATCATAATATTTGCAGTGACATAATTTTAAATAATTCATACTAGGAAATTCTTCCTCATACCATACCATTCATTTACCCTTGAAGTAAAAACGGGATCTTGAACATCCTCATGGTTCTTTAAATTCTGTAGCTAAGTGACTAGCGATCGCATCCGCTTTACTACGTGCGGAAAAACAAATACCATTCGGTGTTCGTTTTTCCTGGATTGGACGAAACGCTGGAAATAATTCTTTAGGTAAATTGTGGAGGTTTTCGAAATCATTACTACTATTCGCGACTTCTAATTTTGTTTGTCATTCCAAGTTTTTGTGATTACGTATTTGTGTCCTGACGAGACGTCGCAGGCGTTCGTAGACAGTTTTATCCGAAGATCTCCGTCTACTCTGCCATAAGGCGCGAGCCCTTTTCATTAGGTGTATAGTCTGTACAATGTGAGGTGTCAGTGACTGTGAACGAACATGATATGGCAAAATACTGCGTTTTATATCCATATTCATTTTATCATTGAGAGATAAAATACTATCCTCAATGTCCAGGGTTGTGATCATCACTGGATTCGCAGTAGTAATGGATTCGTTCAACAGATGTCGGAAAGTGTTAGTGTCAATATTAGAAATCCGAGGATTTCTTTGACACTTGTTTTTCTGGAACTTGACGTGACAATCAAACTGAAGTATCACAGCACGGTGATCCGAACTAAGGTGTGCAGATGTACTAATCTCTTTCGGGTAGAAAATGCCCTTAAAAAGGAAGATATCAACAACGTCCGGAAGTGTACTGACATATGGGTAAAGTGTAGGTGTTTCTGGGCTTATATCGTCAAAAGAATGATTAAACGCAAACGTTTGCAGCGTACGCCCGGGGACATTCGTCCAGCGGGAGTTCCACCTAACCCTTTTTGCGTTTAAATCACCGCCAACAATTATGCGCTCATGTGTAGTGAAAAGTGTAACAAGGTTTTCGAGTAAAAGTCTCCGGGAAGGTGGACAGTATACACTCGCAATTAAAGTATCTTGATTAGATACTTTAACCACTACAGCAGTTGTTTCCAGATACCCAAGGTTCCCAATACGCATAACAGTATGGGTCACTGACGGATGTATTATTAATGCGGTGCCACCACCGACCTCATCGCGATCACTTCTATAGAGTTTGTATGGATGATATGAAATGTCTTCATGTTCAGTGTTTAATCTAGTTTCCTGAAGCAGTACAATAAGGGGTTTTGATGCCTGTAAAAAGAGGGTCAATTCAGGCGCATTACTAAAAGCCCATTTACATTCCACGTTACTATTTTAAGTTTAGTAAATTTGTCCACATATCTAAAATTATTATGATCCATTAACATAAAAATTGCATTAATGGTTGGAGATTCAAGTCTGGAAGAAAGGTATTTATTAAAGGTAGTACTGCTTTTAATATAGTCTTAATTAGCGGTAAAATAGGTTTTATGGAGTTTATTAGTGTCAGTATATCGAATGGTTGATCTGCAACTTGAGGATTTGGCTTCCTAGATCTAGAACGAGACCTAGAAAGCCGTAAATTTGAGTGTTGCCGTGTTGACGGAGGATTTTCAACGGTGGTTTGATTATTAGAAATAGAAATATTCGGTGTTACAACATTAGAATAAGATTCAGGGGCAACATTTGTACTAGTAGTAGGGACACCTTTTGGTTCATTTATTGGATTATTTTTATTTTTTTGATTTTTATTATTTTTTGATTTTTTATTATTTTTTGACGCATTATAAATTAATGGTGGACCAAAAGATTCTATGGATTTTAACTCATCCTCCGTCAACTTTGGCAATGTCGGTATTGAAGGTTCAGGGGTGTGGATAATAGGAATGGATTGGTGTGGAGCCTGACTTGTTGTTGGAACTGCTGGAACTGCTGCTGCTGTTACTGCTGCTACTGCAGCTGTTGCTGGTGTTGTTGTTGTTGTTGTTGTTGGAACATTTCTCGCTTGCTGGGTCCAGGCGCTCCTGATTGGAATGGGGGCATCCCGGAATTGCACTTGTTGTTGCGCAAGCGGTGGTCTTCGCTGAGCAGCAGCAGATTCCTGTCCAGGGTTCTTGTTTCCTTGCTGCATTTTGTGGTTCTCAATAAGTCGTTCACGGATTTTCATGAATACAGGGCAGCCTCTGTATCTGGCATAATGCGGGCCATGGCAAGAAGCGCATTTGTAGTACAATTTGGCGTCAGTTCTACCAGACAAAGGACATTTTTCACTGGTGCGTTAGCCCGCGCATAACATGCATGCGTAGTTGTTTCTGCATGTAACGCTGTTGTTACCAAAACGTTGACAACGGTGGCATTGTGCTGGCAGCATCCCTCCAATGTACTCTTCAACTTTGGATGAGTACATATTCATAAATGTCTTGTTTAGCTTGTCAATCCTCTTTTTATTTGCAGTGTTAGGTAAAATAATCGAGTACAACGGCATCAGCTCTCCAGTGCGTTGGTTCTTCAGCTGGTGTACGCTGATAAATGTCAATTTTACTGCAGTAAAGTACTGCTCAATAGATGTAACCTTGCTGTTATACGGCAAACCACGAATAACACTTTGATGGGCAATTCGTCTATGTCAGTTGTCAATGCAGCAAACTTGACATTGTTGGTATCTAGTGCTGTTGTTGCTGCGCGGTGCTGGTCTGCATTATCGAAATATATCTTCAGAACACCCTTAAGATTATCGTTCTTGGTAATCAGCTTCTTTATACCCGTTGCCTTCATGATCAGAACCGTAATACAGTGTCATCTCCTGAATGAAAGGCACTTCAATATGGGTATCTTACCAGTATATGGTGGTTTAGTAGGTGGTAATGGTGTTGTAGTCTGTACAGAAGGGGTTGTCACTGATTGGGATGGTTGGGTAGCTTTTGATGGTCCAGCTACTGCAAGTTCATCTCCACTGTCATCACTTGGCAAGGCAATTATCTGTGGGACATCGTCGCAGTCCTTGTCAATGTCCATTCCGGTGATCTTAATCATAAATTGACCTAAAGTAAGGGATGGTGGTCTGGAACTTGTCATTGTCATTGTTTGGGATGTAGTTTTAATATCGGTTTTGGTTTTAATTAGTCTGCGGCGCTTTCCTTGCAAGAGAATGTTTGTAGTAAATTCTACACCATTCCTATCCTGACTCATGATTTAATTTTATTGCTAATCCTCAAAGGGGTTGCAATAATAAAAACAACAAACAATTTAAGTCCCACACATAAAACATACAAGTAAATATCAATTATAAATAAATATAAATTATAAATTATAAATATAAATATAAATTATAAATATAAATTATAAATATAAATTATAAATATAAATTGTTCAAATGTCAATATTAATATTATTCAAATGTCAAACAATATGGCCGCGACAAATGTCAAATGTCAAAATAATTGAAGGTTATTTTATGAGATTTATATTATCAAATATTATTTTAATTTCACAATTTCTAACCTTGATTATTATCTTAATGTCTTCGCCTTGTCTTCATTCACTATAATAAACACCTTTCACTTTATATAACATAAATTTTATATAATACATACATAATACATTTAATATTAACGTTTCTAATTTATATGTTTTTGCAGAATATATAGTGACTTTTTGATAAGTGGCCTCATCTTATTATCCAGTTGTTCCCACATGGTCTTGGTGGAAGAACCAACTCGCATTAAGAAATTACATGCAGGGTACATGAATGTTTTCAAAGCATTAATGCGTTGTCATGGCGCGAGTTTACATGACATGATGTTTTGGCCAATTGCAGCGATGGCTTTGGTGTCAGCGTTTCTTGGTATTATATTAAAGCCAACAGGGGCGCCTAATGATCTCTCAATGTCATCCTCTTTCAAGTTACGTATATTGGTATTATTGATGTTAAAACAAGGTGGAGAATTTGAGGCATTAAATTGCATAGCAAAACATTTCTTAGGGTTAATAAGGAGCCCTACACGTTTTGCTAGCATGCTTGTTTGGTCAATAAGCACCTCCAGCAGTCAATGCATTTAATAATGCTTTATGTGGTATTGACCCGAATGCGTTAGCAAAGTTAATCCATCCAATGCATGTTTTGTTGACTTTCGAGGATTTTCGAGGATTCCAGGGTGACGGTACACGCTTATATTTTAAACAACAGTTTAAAATATGTGTCAGAATTTTACAGCTTGGGTCTGCTGACCGCCAATGCCTATATGTTAGTCGGTCATCTCCTGGTGACGAATTCTCAAATTTTCTCAATCTTATTGAGACTTCATGTAGTGTGAATTTTCTGGTATTGATTGGTTCACGCGTGTTATCCTCGATGGTTGGGTATATGTCATTTGGATAATCCACAAAGGTCAGTGTTTTGGTAAAATGGTTGTGGATGTTGTCTTTGCTTATTTGGCAGGTGGTGCTTGCCTCACCTAATATTATTCGCATGGCTTGTCTGCGGTTTCTCTTATACAGTTTTTGAATGAATTTTGCATCATTTATATCACCTAAATTTCTAGATTTTGTAACATAATTTGGGTCTCTTATTGGTAGTTTAACAATTTTACCTGCCTCAGTGGTAATTTCTGTTAAAGTCTGCTCAAAGTTTTCCCAATTATGGGTGTTGATATTGCTGTTCAAAATTTTTAATAGCGAATCATTAAAACCATTAAGTTGTGATTCATCTGATATGTCATCCGGGAGTCGTTGGAGATTGTCATTTATAACTTGAGGTTCTTCGTCTATATCCGAGTTGTTTATATCGGCTGCGTGAGGGCTTAGTGGCATGGTAAAATCTGAAATTATACTGTTAACGCTTGTTGACAATTGGGATGGTATAAGTTGCGATTTAGTGACTTGTGGAATGGCGTTTAAGATGGTTTCTGGTGCTATATGAACCTCATTTGTTTGCGCAATATCTAAAGGTGGAATTATAGGTGATGGTATAATAGTAGACGTATTCACAGTAACTTGCGTTGTTATATTCTCTAAATTGTTATTTGATGCAATTGATGGTGTAGTACTTGTTTGTTCTATATTTTGATTATTGTCGTTGTTGTTATTGGTTGCACGATTACGGCCATAATATATGCGCTTGCGTTGGCGCGTGTCTGAAGGGCTGATTTCAGACCCAGGTGGATTAATTTTACTTTCTAGATCACCTCTTATGTTTTTTCGTTCGTGATTGACGACACCCTGGTTCTATGGGCAAGTATATTCGCAATATTTACATTTGAACCTAAATTGAACCAATGGCCTGTTATTTGTTGGTTGTGGTGCTAAGCAATATACCAGATACCAAGAGGGCTTGTTTGTAATTACAGAGTGGCATATGTTACAGAAAAAGATGACGTTTTTTTATTCTGGTTTGATGTTGTTGCTCAAGGTGACGTTTAAGATTTTGCTTAGATGCTGTCCAAGCAAAGCATTTGAACATTTTGTCACATCCAGTTTCAGTACAAGTTATTGCTTCAGGTGTTGGAAAATAGATGGTTAATGCATCATTTTGTCTGGTAGGTTGGTTGTTAAGAATCAAGTCAGAACTAAGTACTATATTTGCATCATTGTTATTTATGTTGTTGTTAGCGTTATTAACGTTATTATGATTTACTGACTTAATTGAGGACGAAGATGATTCTGAGTTTGAGAAATCGGGATCAATTACTGAATTGTCAACACTTTCTTTAAATGTGTTGTTTGCAGTTGTTAATTCCGGGGATTTGGATAGGTTAGATGGAATGTCTCCTTTTTCACTTCCTGGTAATATAGCGACATTACTGATGGCGTTTGTCGCATTTGTTGCCATCAAGTCAACCCATCCAGCATCTAAATGAAACACGTCATCAGTAATGTCACCACTTTTCCTTGGTTGGATCGTGATGAGGTCACACAGCGGGATTAGTAATTGGCTGGGGAGATCCAAGTGACTGGGAAAGGGGAGGATCCTCCGAATTAATTCCAGACCTCTTGGAGTTAGTAATTGAAGAAATTTCAAAAGACTTTGTCAGTCTTTTAGGTTTCACCAAATAAATTGGTGGCACTATATTGCCTTTCTCTATACTTTTGGTAATATTTTTATTCTTCAAACGGGTGTCTAATAATTTTATAAGTTCAGCAAGATCGGTTTTAACGTTTTTGACTACTTTATCTTCTAAAATCTCAGCGTATTGCTTTTATTGTTAAACATTTTGTCACGATCAATTGATTGATCTAACGAATTTTTTGAACTTTTGTATGAATTTTCAAATTTTGAATTTGATGAAAATATCATTTCTGGACAGTTAATTAATTTTCTTACAATTTTGTCTTTTGGTGAAAGATTAACTGAAGGATATGTTGAAATTAAATTAAAATTTTTGGGTACCGATGAATTTAGAAAAATTAATGAACTGTCTATTGATTTTGAGATTTTATTCAAATTATGGTTCTCAAATGGAGGGCATGGTTGCGTTGAATTTAGTCTTCCTGAGACAAATGGTTTGATACTGCTATGAATAATTTTGTTTAACAAATTCTTATCGGAATTATTTGATACTGAGTTATTTGATTTTAATACTTCCGCGTATGACCGGGAAGTATTATCAGAAAATAAGTCTACTGAATTGTTACTCAAATTTGACCTGTTTGAAGTACTATGAATGTTATTTGAAATAATATTTTTATTAACACATTTATTTGCCGCTGTATTTGTTTTGACTACTGTTTCTGAAAATAATTTTGAATTTGTATCTGAATCTGTTTGTTCAGATTGAGAACTGGAAATATTAGGAGAGGAAATAATTGAAGTTGATGATTGCGAAACATTCGGAGTCGAACTTACCCTATGGGAATAAAATTTTCTTGTTTTGACCGGAGTAATTTTGACACTTTTGTTAGAACTATTAGTTGAATTTAATTTAGAAACAATTTTTAATTTTTTATTTGAAACTGAAATTTTACTAGATATAATTTTAGGTACACTTTTGGGAACACTTTTAGTTTTTTTAATATTTACCACCGGGGTATTGTTGCGGGTACACTTTTTCACATTTAATTTACTTTTAATAGGGGTATTGTCACGGGGACACGTTTCAGAACTAAAACTTATATCAGTGTTGGAATTTGATTTAATACTTTTTAATTTACTATTAATTTTGTTTCTAATCAATGTTAAACTCGGATATTTGTTTGTACTTGACCGAGTACAAATACGCTGTGATGTTGACTTTGATGGTTCAATAATTTTCTTCGTTGGAATAACGGGTGATAGTCTTGGTTTATATTTAACTTCATTCTCAGCTTCTGTCGCAGAATAATCACTCATGAGCGGTTCCAATTTTTTGGACGCCATACGTGTGATTGTTTTGGACATGTCTGAGATTTAATGTTGTAAGATGAATGCAGATTGCGAAGATTGTCTGTATTGCTTTTCACCGCGTGGTAACTATGTCTTGTAGTGAGTTCACCAGACAGGGAGTTACCGTTGGTGAAAAAAGTGTTCGGGAAATGTAAAAGATTTTCCAAATGTTGTCAGGGTATTAGGCCGCACGCGCAGGGAGATACCGCCACCAGCACTCAAAAAAAAAACTAATCTGCTACGGCCTGTTTTGAAAATACTCTGCTATGTGCAATGCAGGAATATTTTGTGATTAAGTGGTTTACAAAAAAGGGGCTGTAAACAGTCCCTAGTTTGTAAATGTCACGTGTAAGGTGGAAGGAAAACTAGGTGATAGCAGTATGCAGAGTTATGTTAAGATTGTTTTGGCGGTACAAGGACTATCTGTGGCTATGCCAGCAAGGATCCAAGTACCCCCAGTGTGCGTGATGGGGTGACTGGTCAAGGAGGTTTGCCCTTGGTATGTTTGTGTGGCGGTACAAGGACTATGGTCACATATGGTGCTCCGATCCCCGTACCATCCATGAAGTGTGCGGAAACCTGTCTAACGCACAAGTATTTTGAAAAGAACACTTGTACGACGACCTCGTAGTGTCACCTCAAAGCCCCAGGCAAGATCTACAAAAAAGTAATCCGTTCAACAATCAGCCTCAAATCCTGGTCGTACCGAAATAGGACTTTTCATCAAAAGGCTGATAAGAACAGATAATACATTTATTTAGGTATAAAAAAAGTACATTTAAAATTACAGGTCATTAATGCTAATAATCTTAAGAATAAACAAGAGTAATATAAACAAAGTTAAATATATCAAATTTTAAAAAGTCTGTAAAATGTTTTTAATTGGCTCGTCAAAGTTTTATGAAATAAATCACACATAAATGTTTATAAAAAGTTTGTCAAAGTTTTCTGAAATAAAACACACACATCACTTATCACAGCACTTATTAGCGTCTGTAACACACACTGCTAAATAGAAGTTTATGTTGCAGAGTTGTTTATTGCAACTCTGTTGTCCCTAACATGTTTGGCGTAGATGTTTCTTGAAGCTAGCATCACATCAGCAACCGATAGCTTTCTGAACTTGTTCGCGAATCCATTCGAACAAATCATTGACAGAAACTATCGTTTCTGGGGTTACAGCTTCCTAGTGATCCAATCACGTAGGGGATGACTTCAACTTCCTGGAATCTTGCGAGAAGTTTTTGGCGGATGCCCTCGTACTTTTCAATCTTGATTCTGCGGGCTTAATTGAACGCAGCTATTCTGTTATCAAATGGGATCGTCACATCTTTCCCCATAAAACATCATTAGATGAGGTCTCAGGTTTGAGGTGCCGATGGTCTGGTTCTCGCTCATTACTGAGAATCTTCTTCCAGCTGTTTCCCGTAATCTGTTAACCACTGCATCATGCCTAGCAGTGTACTCTCTGCCGTACGACGTGAAGCAGTGGTTTAGTACGTGTGGAAGAGTTTCCCTTATTGATCCACATCTTCTACAAGTAGCTTCTCTTCCCGTATACGTGGCCATACAGTTCCATACAGCGGCAGTAAATTCAGGCGTGCAGAGTGAATACATTTCCATGTTGCAAAGCTAGTATACTCCGTCTTGGAGATAAAATTATGACTAGCTTTGTGTAGACGAATGCACTCTGCTACCTTCCCTTGTGATCGTTGCGCTCCTTGCGATACTCTCCTGTGAGCTTCTTCAAAACTAAGTGGCGATTGTCCTCTCCCATTTCTAAGTGGTTTTTTGTTAAGAGATGAACATCGCCATTCGTTTCGAAGGCCCATTGCAGATTCCGTCGCTCCGATGCTGATCTGGCTGATGACCAGGAGTTCCTAGGTGTTGTAGCTCTGCTTATATAGTCCTCGCTCTCCTTCCCTGATACATATTCCGCCAGATGTTGTGGAGTTGGCAGCATCTTCACTCGGGTGTAAACTATGTCCTCTAGCTGCTGTCTTGCCGATTTCCGAACTATCTCGTCTCTCGATGTCAACAGCTTAAAAGCGTTGTCGATCAACGAGAAGTCGCTATCAACAGCAGCGTTAGGTATCCCGATGCAGCCAGATATTCTCTCTCCGTAGATGTAATAGTTGGTTGCGTTGTCAGGTAGGTAGAGCGTTCTCTTGATCTCAGCTCGCATACAGTCGTCCAGTTGTTCGTATTCCTGCTTGCGGATGGCATTTGTCTGCCTCGGAAAGTTTAGCATTGGATAAATAAAGGATTTCAATGCATTCACTCTCTGCCACGGTGCGAGATTAGAGCGCATAATTTTCTTTCTTTTGTTTATTATTTCCTTTATTTCTTGTAGATTTGGAACAATACGGAAGCCTACTGGAGCTCCAAGAGACTTCTGTATTTCCCCCTCTCTCAAGCAGTAAATGGGTTTATCGTTGATGCGGATGTCAGCATCTCTGAGCGCGACTTGACGACTGGCTAGCATTCAGAAGCACTTGCATTTCATTGGCCGGATCTTAAGGCCTATCCTGGCTGCCTTAGTACAAACTGCATTAATGTTGGTCTGGACCTCTGCCATGGACCTGGCAGACCAGTTGGTGCCGATGACCTGGGCATCACCACGTCATCTGCGTAGGCCAGCGCGTTGTGTACATTTACTTCTGGTCCTTGGACGTCTCTTATTATGGGGTCAATGGCGAGGTTAAAGAGAATACCACTTAGTGGACAACCTTGTCGTATTCCTCTTCCGACTTCTATGTCCTCAACTGTCCCGTCTGAAGTGCGAATGGTGGTGGAGTTTTGGATGTACATCTTTCTAACGATGTCTCCAAATTCTCCTCCAGCTCCTGCATTCAGGACAGCTTTGTATATAGCCTCGTGCGGGATAGATCCAAATGCGTTTTCAAAATCCAGCCAGGCAATGCATAGGTTCCTCTTCTTGGTTCTTGCGTCGTAAATTCTTTGTTGTAATATAAAATTGTTTTCGAAGACACCATCGTGGGCGAGAAACCCTTTTTGGCATGGGCTGAGGACATAGTTTCTTATTAGCCAGGGTGTTAACGTGTTGCCAGACAGCCTGTATACAGTTTGTATACTGTTCTTGTAATGGCTATCGGCCTCCAGTTCTGGATGTCTTCGGTAGGACGTTTTTTAATGTATAAGTATCGTGTAAGAGGATTTCCAGGCTGATGGAATTCTCTTGAAATGAAGACAGGCGTTGAGGATCTTCGTAACAACTTTACAGCCTCTGTTCGCTCCCCTCCTCTTTGAAAAGTGTGATTCTTTTGGACATGTCTGAGATTTATTGTTGTACGATGAATGCAGATTGCGAAGATTGTCTGTTTTCACGGGTGGTAACTATGTCTTGTAGTGAGTTTACCAGACAGGGAGTTACCGTTGGTGAAAAAAGTGTTCGGAAAATGTAAAAGATTTTCCGAATGTTGTCCGGGTAATAGGCCGCACGCGCAGGGAGATACCGCCACCAGCACTCCAAAAAAAACTAATCTGCTTCGGCCTGTTTTGAAAGTATTCTGCTATGTGCAATGCAGTAATATTTTGTGATTAAATGTCACGTGTAAGGTGGAAGGAAAACTAGGTGATAGAAGTGTGCAGAGTTATGTTAAGATTGTTTTAGCGGTACAAGGACTATCTGTGGCTATGCCAGCAAGGATCCAAGTACCCCCAGTGTGCGTGATGGGGTGACTGGTCAAGGAGGTTTGCCCTTGGTATGTTTGTGTGGCGGTACAAGGACTATGGTCACTTATGGTGCTCCGATCCGTGTACCAACCACGAAGTGTGTGGAAACCTGTCTAGCGTACAAATGTTTTAAAAAAAACACTTTTACGACGACCTCGTAGTGTCACTTCCAAGCTCCAGGCAAGATCTACAAAAAAGTAATCTGTTCAACAATCAGCCTCAAATCCTGGTCCTACCGAAATAGGACTTTTCATCAAAAGGCTAATAAGAACAGATTAAAATTATGTATTCTCGAGATTCACTATGTACATGTCTCTATAAAATTTCTAAACTTAAAAATTAGTGTGTATCTCATTTGAATTTGCTTAAGATATTTAAATATATTTTATAATTGTTAAGATGTTTCATATAGATTTGTTGAATGGTGGTTTCAATAGATGGTCATTGGAGATTTCAGAAGATTTAGAAGTTCTGGGAGTATTATAGGTGATTCTCGAGGCATGTGCAAAATATAAAAGGTACTATTTGGTTTGTTGTAGGTTGTTGCCAAATATATTATGCTTGTTACACATATGGCTTATCTTGCGTTGATGTATAGGTATTGCTGTTGATGGTATTGTATGACATGTTTTATTGCACGTTGTTGCCAAAGACAGGAATAGATTGCCTATTACCTGTTATGTGCCAGATGTATATGCCTCTTGAATGAAGAATGGTTTCTGACACCGCCAATTTACGTAGTGTTTTTGCGTATGACTTGGTACATAGGGTTTTAAGAAAATTGTCTATATGGGTCCCATGAACCAAGTGATCCTATAATCAGTGGTATGATCTGTACGCTCTGGAATCTATCTGCAAGTTCTTGTCTTATGTTCTCGTACTTTTCCAGTTTGTTTCTGCGTGCCTTTTCCAATGCTTCAAAGCGATCCTCTTTCAAGTTTCGTATGTTAGTATTATTGATATTAAAACAAGGTGGAGAATTAGAGGCATTAAATTGCATAGCAAAACATTTCTTAGGGTTCATAAGGAGCCCTACACGATTTGCTAGCATGCTTGTTTTGTCAATAAGTTCCTGCAACTGAATGTTGTTGTTACCAATAAGGATGATGTCGTCTGCGTATGAAATGACCCTATGCTCAAGATTTGAGCCTTGTAGCTGACGTATTATAGGATCAATTGCTATGGTTAATAATAATCCACTAATTAGGCAACCCTGTTTTATTCCGCTGTTCAAATTTTTTGGTTCTGTATATCCGTTTGCTGTTAGAACTCTAGTTGTATTATTAGAGTAAATATCTTTAATAATACTTGCGAAGGTGTTACCAGCACCTGCAGCAGTCAATGCATTTAACAATGCTTTATGTGGTATTGACCCGAATGCGTTAGCAAAGTCAATCCATCCAATGCATGTTTTGTTGATTTTCGAGGATTTTGCTTTTCTAATTATAGTTTGTAATATATAATTATTTTCAAAAACGCCATCAAATGGCACGAAACCTTTCTGGCAATAGCTAAGTACTTTATTACTTACTAGCCAATCAGTGAGCCTGGATGTTAGTAGGCCAGTATATATTTTGTAAATTGTTCTACATATTGCAATTGGTCGCCAGTTAGTGATTTCTGCTTCACTGCCTTTTTTTGTGGATTAGAATTATTGTTGAAATCTTCCAGGGTGACGGTACACGCTTATATTTTAAACAACAGTTTAAAATATGCGTCAGTATTTTGCAGCTTGGGTCTGCTGACCGCCAATGCCTATATGTTAATCGATCATCTCCTGGTAACGAGTTCTCAAATTTTCTCAATCTTATTGATACTTCAGGTGGTGTAAATTTCCTGTTATTGATTGGCTCACGCGTATTATCCTCGATGGTTGGGTAAATGTCATTTGGATAATCCACAAAGGTCAGTGTTTTGGTGAAGTGGTTATGGATGTCGTCTTTACTTATTTGGCAGGTGGTGCTTGCCTCACCTATTATTAATCGCATGGCTTGTCTACGATTCCTCTTATAGAGTTTTTGAATGAATTTTGCGTCATTCACATCACCTAGATTTCTAGATTTTGCAACATAATTTGGGTCTCTTATTGGTAGCTTAACAATTTTACCTGCCTCAATGGTAATTTCTGTTAAAGTCTGCTCAAAATTTTTCCAATTATAGGTGTTAATATTGCTGTTTAAGATCTTTAGTAGTGAATCGGTAAAACCATTAAGTGGTGAGTCATCTAATATGTCATCCGGGAGTCGTGGGAAATTGTCATTTATAACTTCAGGTTCTTCGTCGATATAGGAATTGTTTATATCGGCTGCATGAGGGCTTAATGGCATAGTAAAGTCTGAAGTTATACTGGTTATGCTTATTGACAATTGGGATTCAATGACATGTGAGATGGTATTTATGATGGTATCCAGTACTATACAGACCTCATTTGTATGCGCAATATCTAAAGGTGGAATTGTAGGTGATTGCACGTTATTAATAGACGTATTCACAGTAAGTTGTGGTGTTGTAGTCTCTATAAGGTTATTTGATGCAATTGATGTTACAGTATTTGGTTCTATATTTTGACTATTGTCGTTGTTGTTGTTATTGGTTGCAAGATTACGGCCATAATACCTGCGCTTGCGTTGGCGCGTGTCTGGAGGGTTGATTTCAGACCCAGGTGGATTAATTTTACTTTCCAGATCACCTCTTATGTGTTTACGTTCGTGATTGACGACACCCTGGTTTGATGGACAAGTGTATTCACAATATTTACATTTGAACCTAAATTGAACCAATGGCCTGTTATTTGTTAGTTGTGGTGCTAAACAGTATACCAGATGCCAAGGGGGCTTGTTTGTAATTACAGAGCGGCATATGTTACAGAAAAAGATGACGGTTTTTATTCTGGTTTCGTGTTGTTGCTCAAGGTGACGTTTGAGGTTTTGTTTAGATGCTGTCCAAGCAAAGCATTTGAACATTTTGTCACAGCCAGTTTCAGTGCAAGTCATTGCTTCAGGTATTGGGAAGTAAATGGTTAATGCATCATTTTGTCTTGTAGGTTGGTTGTTTAAAATCAAATCAGAACTTAATACTATATTTACATCATTACTCTTATTTTTAGTGTTATTATTAACATTATTACGATTTGTAGATTTAATTGATGACGAAGACGATTCTGAATTCGTGAAGTCAGGGTCTATTACTGAGTCATCGACACCTTCTTCAAATGTGTAGTTTGAAGTTATTAATTCTGGGGATTTGAAAGAGTTGGATGGTATGTTTCCTTTTTCATTTCCCGGCAATATAATGTCACTACTGATGACGTTTATCGCATTTGTTGCCTTCAAGTCAACCCATTCAGCATCCAGATGAAACACGTCATCAGTAATGTCATTATTTTTCCTTGGTTGGATCGTGATGAGGTCACACAGCAGGATGGTGATTGGCTGAGGAGATCCAAGTGACTGGGAAAGGGGGGGGATCCTCCGAAATACTACCAGACCTCTTAGAGTTAACGGTTGTAGAAATTTCAAAAGACTGTGTTAGTCTTTTCGGCTTTACTATATATATTGGTGGTACTATATTGCCTTTTTCTATATTTTTGTTAATATTTTTATTCTTTGACCGTGTGTCTAACAATTTAATTAATTCTGCAAGATCGGTTTTCATGTTTTTAACTACTTTGTCTTCTAAAATATCAAACCTGTAATTAGTTTGCCTTACAGGTAACTCGTTACAGGTTGGAGATTTTATTATATTTTTAATATTATTTTGCGCATTGCTTTCATTGCTGATTATTATATCACGATCAATCGGTTGATCCAACGAATTTTTTGAACTATTGAAAGAATTTTCATTTTTTGAATTTGATAAAAAAATTATTTGAGGACAGGTAATTAATTTTCTTACAATTTTGTCTTTTGGTGAAAGATTAAATAAAGGGGGTGTTGGAATTAAATTAAAGTTTAAAATGACCTGTCTAATGATTTTGAAATTTTGTTTAAGTTATGGTTCTCAAATGGAGCGCATGGTTGCATTAAATTTAAGCTTTCTGAGGCGAATGGTTTGATACTGCTCAGAATAATTTTATTTAACAAATTCTTGTCGGAGTTATTTGAAGATGAATTATTTGATTTTAATACTTCCGCATATGACCGGGAAGTATTACCTGAAAATAAATTTTCTTATTTGTTGCTTAAAATTGAACTTTTTGCATATTCTGATATTATTATTGAGCGTATTTTGTCATCATTTATTGCAGTACTATGAATTTTGTTTTAATAAAACCTGGGAAGCGGTTTAACAGAGACTGTTTTATTCTAACAAAGTATTGTTACTACAAGTACTATTATAAAGTATTACAATTGTTGACATACACAATAACAGATGGCGCTAGTGTTATAGATTATTTTTATACTACCATAGACATTATTTATATACTACCATAGACTGTAGTCCGAACTGGAATAGTGTCTAATTCAAAATAACACCCCCACTTATAAAAATAATATCTACTTTAGAGTTACATAATTTTGAACAATACATAAAATTATATTATACTATTTTTATAAACATATATTTATACTTATTCTATTTGTGTTAACCCTATACCATTTATGAATTTATAATGTTTTACATGACAAAGACTTTTGGTTAACACATCAGCTGGCATATCGTTAGTAGGCAAATAAGATATTTGTACTAAATTTTTATTTACACATTCTCTAATGAAATGATGCCTAACATCAATGTGTTTTGTTCTTCTATGGTATAAAGGATTAGATGCTAACTTTTGTGAACTTTGGTTATCACTTAATAGAGTAACCGGTACATTTTCAATTTTAGTTTTCATCATTTCACAAATAAGATTTTTTAAGTAAATCGCTTCTTTACATGCTTCTGACAGAGCCATGTATTCAGCCTCAGTACTGGACAAAGCAACTGTTTTTTGTTTCCTACACTCGTATGATATTGCACATCCAGACATCTTAAAAACAAAACCAGTATATGACTTTCTGTCAATTGAGCATGATGCCCAATCAGCATCAACATACCCTATTAAATTACAATTACTTTTGACATATTTTAATCCATAATGTTTAGTTTTATTTAAATATTTCAATACCCGTTTTAGATGTTTCCAATGAATCTCACTGTAACAATTATTGTATTGACTTAGAAAACTAACTGCAAAAGCAATATCTGGTCTTGTGAGTACACATAAATACATTAAAGCACCTAACAATTGTTGATAAGGATACTGCTGAGAAATAGTTTCAGCCCTTTCTAACTTTAAATTAATTTCCATCGGAGTGTTTGAACTTTTACTGTTATACATATTAAATCTTTTCAAAATTGTATCAACAAAGTCCTTCTGATCAATAGGAATAGAGTCATTATTTACTGTTACATTCATACCAAGACATTTTTTTATTTGGCCTATATCTTTTATGTTAAATTTTGCTTTTAATTCACTTTTTAAGTTCTCACAAGTTTCCTTACTGTTATAAAAAACAAAAAAATCATCAACAAACAGAGCAATATAAATTTTGATATTTCCATCACATTTCATAAATAAACACGGCTCATACTGAGACTTGATATACCCTAATTCTAGCAATAATTCCTCAAAGCTTTGGTACCAAGCTCTGGCAGACTGTTTTAGTCCATATATCGCCCTTTTGAGTTTCAAGACTTTATTCTCACAATTAACAAAGTTTGAACAATCTGGTATTTCCATGAAAATAGTCTCATTTAACAGACCATTCAGAAATGCAGTAGGGACATCAAGATAAACAATATCTAAGTTTTGGTCAACACTTAGTGCAAATAATAACCTCAAAGTGGAATATCTGAGAACTAGTGAGAAGGTTTCCTTAAAGTCTGTACCTTTCTTCTGACTGAATCCCTTCGCAACTAGCCTCGCTCTGTACCGCACTTCACTTTCACTATTGAGCTTTCTTTTAAATACCCACTTGCACTTCACAACTGTCTTATTCACTGGTCTGTCCGCTAACTCCCATGCATCTCGGTCACTGAATGATTGCAATTCTTCTCTGATTGCTTTCTGCCACTGCTCCTTTTCTGGTCCATTCACGGCGTCATTCAGGGTTATTTCTTCTTCAGAGAAGTCCTCCATAACACACAAGTTTGCATATCCATAATAATCTGGTTTCATTCGAGTACGTTTTTGTGACATTTCAGTGTTTTGTTCCTGAGAACTAACCTCTCTGTCTTCTGACGTCACTGTCATTGACTCATGGTAGCTGTCCTCCGAGTCACTCAACTCTTCTACTGGAACATAGGTTTCGTCATGTTCATCAATCTGCTCATCACTTTCAGCTTCTTGACTTGATAAATCCTGAACATTTTCTGACTGTTTTCTTTCCACTGAATCCTGTATGTCACTCTTGTCTTGTATAGTAATCTGAGATGTCATACTGTCACACTCTTTTTCCATTATTATGACGTCCCTTGCAACTGTCACTGTTTTTGTTATGAGATCATATAGCCTATAGCCTTTAGTGTTGTCAGCATAACCAACAAGAAAAAGTTTCTTTGCCTTCTTATCCCATTTAAGACGTCTTTCCTTCGGGATGTGTGTCATAGCTATGCTGCCGAAGACTCGGATATGGCTCACATCTGGCTTATATCCCATCCATAATTCAAATGGAGTTTTCTGATGAATTCCTGTTGCGGGAGATCTGTTTTTTAAGTATACTGCAGTATGAACTGCCTCTGCCCATAACTTTTTTTCAAATTTGGCTTCTGATAGCAGACATCTGGCTTTTTCTACTACAGATCTATTGTACCTTTCACAAAGCCCATTTTGTTGAGGGGTGTATGGGTTTGTTTTCTGATGTATTATGCCACACTGCTTCATATAATTCTCCATAACTGCTGAACAAAATTCACCTCCATTATCAGTTCTTAAAATCTTTATTTTTGTTGATTTCTGATTTTCCACTAGTTTTTTGTACTTCTTGAAGTATGTGAATGTCTCATCTTTAGATTTGAGAAAGTACACATGTGCCATTCGACTGTAATCATCCACGAATAATAGAAAATATTTGGCCATACCGAGCGACTTAGTTTCCATAGGCCCACACAGGTCTGCATGCACCAGATTCAACACATCCTTGCTTCTCGACAAGCTGGTAGGAAAGGGGAGTCTGGTTTGCTTTCCCTCACAGCAAACTGTGCAATTATTTTTGTCAAATTCTGCCTTATCTTGGAAATGTAATCCCTCCACAGCACCATTTCTCATGACGTTCATGTCATTTTTGTTAATGTGGCCTAGACGCCGATGCCAAGTCTTGCTGGAAGTTACTGCCACTGCTGCTACACTGCCATCTGCAATTGCTGCTAGAAGCTCTTCCGACTTTACAATGTTTAACTTGTACACACCATTCACTTGGTTTGCTTCTCCAATACATCGATCTCCGTATTATAAGATCGGCACTGATTTTTATAATGACCAGTTCTATTGCACTTATAACACTTGATATTTTTTCTCGGCTTGTTAGTTTCACTGATGTAACCTTGACCGCCGCCATTTGCTTTTTCTTTGCTTTTATGGCATGCGTTTTGATGATATGCACTTTTGGCAATAAAAGCATCTTCGGACTTCGTAATTTCAGAATCTGCTCTCATATCCAATAGTTTCGTCTTTATAGCGTCTGCACTAATGTTCATCCCCGAATGCTCAATGGCCATAATCATAGGCGCGTACTTTTCTGGCAATCCGGCCAACAGGAGAGACCCTATCCACTCATCGTGGATTTCAAAACCTGTGCCCTTTAGTTTCTGTGCCGTGTCCACTAACTGTGTCACGTACGCGGTCATTGAGTCGCAACTATCAAGACGAATGGAGATCAAGCTTCTGAGTAGGCTGATGCGGCGGGTGAAGCCAGAATCGTCAAATAACGACTTCAACTTTTTCCATAAGCTATGTACCGTAGATTCACTCTTGATGTGTACATATAATGATGGATCAATGGTCATCACCATCTTAGCTTTAGCCTTTTTGTTCTCTTGCACGCTTAATCCTTCGCTGTTGCTGATGTCAATACCTTCTAGGATGAGAAAATTTTCCACTGCGAACGCCCAATCATCGTAATTGTCCCTTCCCTTTAGCTTTGGGACATTCATCGAATAATTTCCTGCCATTATCACTGTGCTGTATAAAGATCACTAACTATTTTTAATTTTTATTAATTTTCATTTTTTATGCGGGTCTGGGCCCATAACCTAATAAAACCTGGGAAGCGGTTTAACAGAGACTGTTTTATTCTAACAAAGTATTGTTACTACAAGTACTATTATAAAGTATTACAATTGTTGACATACACAATAACAGATGGCGCTAGTGTTATAGATTATTTTTATACTACCATAGACATTATTTATATACTACCATAGACTGTAGTCCGAACTGGAATAGTGTCTAATTCAAAATAACATGTTTGAAGTGGTATGTTTATTAACGCTTTTGTTTACATCTATATTGGTTTTAACTACGGTTTCTGAAAATAATTTGTATCTGAATCTGTTTGTTTAGATTGAGAACTGGAAATATTAGGAGAGAAAATGATTGAAGTTGATGAATGAATAATGAAGAATAAAATTTTCTTGTTTTGACTAGAGTAATTTTGACACTTTTATTAGAATTAATGGTTGAGTTTGATTCAGAAACAGTTTTTTATTTTTTATTTAAAGCTGAAATTTTAGTAGATATAGTTTTAGGTACACTTTTGGAAACACTTTTAATTTTTTTAATATTAACCACCGGGGTATTGTTACGGGTACACTTTTTCACATTTGATTTACTTTTAATAGGGTTATTGTCACGGGGACACGTTTTAGAATTTAAACTTATATCAGTGTCAGAATTTGATTTAATACTTTTTAATTTACTATTAATTTTGTTTCTACTCAATGTTAAACACGGAAATTTATTTGTACTTGACCGTGTACAAATACGCTTTGATGAAGACGATGATGGTTCATTATTTGCTGAAATTCATTATTTGCTTTTTTCGTTGGAATAACACGTGATAATCTTGTATTTGTTTTAACAATATAATCAACATTGTGGGCGGTTCCATTTTTTTGGATGCCATACGTGTGACTCTTTTGGACATGTCTGTAATTTAATGTTGAAGATATACAAAGATTCGAAGATATACAATTGACGAGGAATGTCTGTATTGCTTTTTACTGCGTGTTAACTGTGTCTTGTAGTGAAATCACCAGACAGAGAGTTACCGTTGGTGAAAAAAGGTGTTCGGAAAATGTAAATAGATTTTCCGAATGTTGTCCGGGTATTAGGCCGCACGCGCAGGGAGATACCGCCACCAGTACTCCAAAAAATAACTAGTCTGCTACGGCCTGTTTTGAAAATACTCTGCTAATGTGCAATGCAGAAGTATTTTGTGATTAAGTGGTTTACAAAAAAGGAAGTGTAAACCTTCTTTATACCCGTTACTTTCATAATCAGAACCGTGATATCGTACAGTGTCATCTCCTGAATAAATGCCACTTCAATATGCGATATCTTACCGGTATATGGCTGCTTAGTAGGTGGTAATGGGGTTGTAGTCTGTGCGGAAGGGGTTGTCACTGATTTAGATGGTTGGGTAGCTTTTGATGGTCCAGCTACTACAAGTTCGTCTCCACTGTCATCACTTGGCAAGGCAACTATCTGCGGTACATCGCCGCAGTCCTTGTCAATGTCCATTCCCGTGACCTCACTCATAAATTGACCTAAAGTGGGGGATGGTGGTTTGGTTGTCATTGTCTGGTAGGTGGTTTTAATGTCTGTATTGATTTTAATAAGTCTTTCTTTTGTTTATTATTTCCTTTATTTCTTGTAGAATTGGAACAATACGGAAGCCTACTGGAGCTCCAACAGACTTTTGTATTTTCCCCTCCCTCAAGCAGTAAATGGGTTCATCGTTGATGCTGATGTCAGCATCTCTGAGAGCGACTTGACGACTGGCTCGCATCCAGAAGCACTTACATTTCATTGGCCGGATCTTAAGGCCTATCCTGGCTGCTTTAGTACACACAGCATTTATGTTGGTCTCACCTCTGCAGGTGATTTCCCGAGTATCACCACGTCATCTGCGTAGGCCAGCGCGTTGTGTACATATACTTCAGGTCCTTGAACGTCTTTTATGATGGGGTCAATGGCGAGGTTCAAGAGAATACCACTTAGTCTACAACCTTGTCGTATTCATCTTCCATCTAGGCACGGGCTGAGGACATTGGTTCTAATTAGCGAGGGTTTGTATACAGTCCTTGTAATGGCTATTGGCCTCCAGTTCTGGATGTATTCGGTAGGTCCTTTTTTATGTATAAGAATCGTGTAAGAGGATTTCCAGGCTGATGGAATTCTCTTGAAATGAAGACAGGCGTTGAGGATCTTCGTAACCACTTTACGGCCTCTGTCCGCTCCCCTCCAGTGAGAATATGTTAACCTATCGCTTCCTGGTGCAGAGTTCTTGAAGCGCCGTAGTTTCTTCATCACTTTATCTTCGGAGAACTTATCCGTCAGCTCTGGGATCCTTTTCACTTCTTTGTCTTCATAAATGTCATTTGGGTACTCTGTTGATTTTAGGGATTCTGAGAAGTGGTTCCTTACGGTAGTAGAGTCTACAGGGCACTTGCTGGCGACTTCTTCCATGATGGCTCGAACCGCTCTTCTCCTGTTCCTCTTATACAGCCTCTGTATCTGTGCAGGGTTACCTACATTCGGTACTTTGGCCGTATATGTGTTATCGTTTAATTCAGGCATTTTGACTATTCTTGATATTTCTTCTGTTATTTCCTGGACCAGCTTATCAAAGATAGGCCAAGCTTCTTCCTGGTATGGCGCTTCTAAAATATCTGTAAGCTGCTGACCAAACATAGAGTGAAGCGTTGGAGAGTTGCTGGGAGTACTCTCAAGAACGTCGGACTGTTGTGAAGTTAAAGGAATCGTCGGAGGACACGAGGATGTAATCTGTGAGCTTCCTTCCAGTTCTGGTTGGCTTTGCGAAATTTCAGCTGAGTCCTGGGTGGAGGCATGTAAGTCTGGTCTTAGATTTGCAATATTAACTAGCCTACGAAGCGTACTGTAGAAGTATCTACTAGTGTAAGCATTCCGATCTGGTTGTGCTGGTCTAAAGTTGTATCTGCTAGGGTATATGTTCCGATCTGGTTGTGTTGGACTGGAGTTTTATCTGCTAGGGTTTATGTTCCGATCTGGTTGTGTTGGATTGGAGTTGTCACCGCTAGGGTATATGTTCCGATCTGGTTGTGTCGGACTGACTATTGTAATTTCAGTCTCAAGAGGGACATCTTGTGCGTGATTAGTTCTGGTTTCTTCTTCTTGATCCTCTGATATTACGGCTGTTGTAGTGTTAATATTAAGAGGGATTTCTGGGATTACGATATTGGTTTCTACTTCTTCTTCAACCTCCTCAGGTATCGTGGAAGTCGAGGAGGCCATCTCTCTTTCTGCCTCCTTCTGGCTACTGACTGTGATTCAGGGGTTGGCAGAGTGGTATTACCATTGACCAACTGTCTAGTGCGCTCGAGCGAGTGCACAGAGTTGTTGTTTCTCAGTCCCTGAACTGATGGAAACGTCTCAGTGCAATCCTGGCAGGCGAAGGGGTGAATTACCGTGTCGTGGACTGTTATGGTTGATGCGCTGCATTTGTGGCTAGATGGTCTAGTTGATAGACATTGCAGGCGTTCCCGACAGGCGTGGATGGAAGTGATGTTTGATATGGCGTGTTCCTCCTTCAGATGACGAGTTAGGGTTATCTTATTTACCGTTTAAGATTTGTTGGAGACGAATAAGCTGCTGCAATTGGTTTCCGTGCAGAAGAAGGTCGTCGGAAGCGGGAACATCAGGTAGAGGTACCTTCCTCTTCTTACTCCTTGGTTGGTCCTCCCAGTGGCTGCGGCTATCTCATCTAGGGGATGCTCTGCAACGTCTGCTGGGGGTTGACGACCTTCCTTTACTGCTGCTTTTGCTTCTAGTGGAACTTCGTAGTCTTCTTCGGCTCATTATGTCCTAGTGCTGGTCTTTAAGTACACTTTTAAGTACTTCTTGTAACCTCTTAGTCAAGATGTACAAGTAGTAGAATCAATCGATACCGACCAACTTTAACTACTGGTCCTACCGAAGTAGGACTTTCGTTGAAAAGCTGATAAGTAGAGACGCTTTGATCTTAGCCAAGAGGCCGAGAAGGAATAAGTATAGCGAGTAGTATAATGGCGTCAATATTTACACCTTACCGTTGACCTTCGTGATTCGTTGCGCCTTCCTCATCAGATTAGTTTTGTTAAAGCATGCGAGGGTAGTGGCTTGTTTGCAGTCTCTAGTAGTAATAGTCCTAATGGTCCCAGGTCGAATGCCAAAGAAGATTAAGTCTGCATATTATCGGGCTTTCCACACTCCTCTCCACGATAACATACAAGATGAGTAGACCGTGTCTAGTGGCAACACTTTCAATCATGTCTGCACGGCTCATCCTGCTGGTGATCACTGTGCTCTTCGCTGCTTCTTTCAGCTTTTCCGTGTAGATTGACTGGTGTAGTTCCTGGGGCTAATATCTCTTTCTGTCCTTAGCATAAGATGTTTAGATCCATTAGCGCAATGACATCGATTTCCCAATTCACCTTCCTTTGCACCCTTGGTTTTCTGAATGTCATTACTTAGGTGTACTGGGCTTATAAAATTCTAATAGCACTGTAGTCCTCGTAGATGTGTAACATTTTTAAAAGTGTTTAGTCTTGTTGAGTGCTGTCTTATCCGTGTCGGTTAGATAGATTTCTAACAAGCGTATTTTTCAGATTTATCAAATATATCTTAAAATTGCGCAAGATTTTTAAACTGGGTTTTAAATAAGAGCCATGGTTGCATATCCCCATTAAAATCTTTAATAAGTATGATCTGTTAAATCTTTGAATTTGATAAATTGATTTCAGATGTTTGTGGTGTGTAGTTCAATTTTGAATGTCGAACTAGGTGCTGAAAGTACAATATAAATTATCAACATAATTGTAGTATTTTAATCTAAATGCTTGATATCTTTGCGTATTTGAAAAAGATTTTGTGCATCATTATATAATACAGTTTGTAAGTAATTGCAGGTCTCAACAAAAGACTCAAGTAGAGGGTCCGAATGTCTCTTACATACTTTGAGTTCTGCTATATTAAGGAATGAATGATTATTAGCGATAATTCTGTGAATACTTTTGTAGTGTATGTGTAGGTTGTTTTTGTGGGAGTGAGCCGAACCACTTAAACGATTTAAATTCATAATCTACTTGGTAATTGTAATGAATTTATGGAAAACATGTTGGAATAATAATTATATTAATCGATGGTAGTTGTACCTAGTATAAATATTACAAGTAGAATAATGTGTTATTATATTTATGATGAAATTAACGTATAATATTTAAGGTATGTACCTGGTAACTATTTTAAATTATTCGATCAAAGTTTAATTTTGCAATGTATAATATTTAAATGAATTGTAATAATCAAATTGTTGAAATGAAGTATTATTCAAACGAAGTAAAAACAATCATTCATAATAAAAGGAATCTAACTGTTAAAAGTTAATTTAAAATATAAACAAATTGTCAAAGTATTTTAAAAGTGCTCAATGCCAAATATTGTTTTGATAAAAATACAAAGTATTTAAATATATTGAAATGATTTACTAGATGTAACAGTTGTGTGCTTGGATTGCTAGTACTTCTTTAATTTGTTGATAAATCGGTAATGTAGAATCCAAAATATAAGTTACCAAAATGATGTTATAATATTCACAAAATCTATTTCTTAAGTACTTGAACAAAATTATAATTAAATTTAATTAAAAGAATAAAATATTTTCAAAGCGATTAAATTAAAAATGAATAAAAGTATTAAGTTGCGAATAGCAGTATACAAGAAGGATTATTTTCACAATGTGTGAACAATGATTTAGATCTCACCGTAATGTCGATAATATGCCCTATATTGTTATGCAGAAAGATGTTGTTAGGCTTTCGCAGACCTAGTGGTGAGTTTAAACGTGGCTCCTTTCTAATTAAACATCCTAGGTGCTTTGCTGCAAATGTCATACAACATACATCAAGAATTTCGTTATGGCGCTTGACTCTGAGAGATTTTTGAACGAAGCATTGGCCGAGAATATGAGCCTAAGTTATACCTCGTTTTCTTGCCAAAATTTGCTTCAAATCACTCATCCTTTTCGGATCTATGAGAGTATAATCCCACAACCATCTATTGGCGATGAAGTAGTTATTGAATTCGGCACCTCCTTGACCTTGTACTTTCAACTTTATCCATGATTTTCTTTCGGCCGCTCTATTGCGGATTTTCTAATTTTTCACTTTTTCTGGAGTGCATGGCCATTGTAGAATGCATTTTGAATCTAACATTTTTGCTTTATTTTTAATGCGTTCCGACAAGATATAAGCCTGTATAGCTGCATCCTGAACAAAAAATAATTTTGTTAACCTTTTTTGCGTTGTGCACTTATTAAGTTTAGGGACGTCTAAGCTTTCATCTTGTGGCGGTATGAAGAAACTCAGTTGATATGTCGATAGAGAGATGTAAGACGTCTTTTACAAGAGCTCTTATACTTGTATAGTATATAACTGTTCCAACTGGTTTCAGTTTGGCGGGCACACTACCATTCTAAATGTGAAGTGTGAAATTACGTGAGTTTTAAATAAATTTAGTTTCTGGAGAGCGATTAATTTCAATCTCTTTAATCTGAGCAAACCAGTGCTTAATTCAGGAATTGCATCTTCGACTTTTAGACCAAACTATAGTGACACTTTTATTTCAAGATACTTAAAAATAATAATAACATCAGCGTAGGCCATTCTTACACCAGTGGTTGAGTCCTGGATTTCTGGGTCGACTGAGATTACTGGAGAGTGCCTTTATCTCAAAGGTTAACGATCTATGTACTGTAATTTTTATGTATGGTAGGCTTAGTGTATTTGTTGTAATATACATTTGTATTTGAAAATCTGTTCTAGTTTTGCCTACTAGAACGATATCGTACATATTGCAACCTTTGGTGTTCTGCAGCTCGTCCATAAAAAAGTTTAGCACAACATTAAATAGTAGAGTTGATAGTGGGTCGTCCTGCTTATCTCTTTTAAGAATTTCCATAGTTATGTTCTGGTCAAGTTTAATTTTTGTGTAAGCAACAGTGTATAAGTTGTTCATTGTGGTTAATATTAGGTTGGGCATACCTCCGAAGCTATTTTCCTTAGCTACCCGTATTACAAAGTCTAAAACCGTTTTGAGCAGATATTCATGTTTGTTTCATAGATTTTTCCAGCGTAGTCAGGGACTGAATTTGTTTTCTAATAAATATACTTATATTTGATTTTTAAAATTATCCCAGAAGATTGTATTTGATATAATATATTACTTGAATCTTTCTTTGCCTCTACTTAATTGACCAATTTGTGCCCCATTCATAAGTATCATGGCGTGATCTGAACCTAGTTCATCCTCCATTATGTTCCATAAAAGCTGGCTTTCAAAAGATGGAGTTGCTTATAGTATATCTATTGCTGACGGTGTTCCTGAATTCCATTCAATTTGAGTAGGAGATCTATCAATAAGGAACATCATGTTCTTCTTGTCCATCACCTGACATATAACTTTACTCCTTAGACATATAGAGTAGTATAGATTTCTATATTCTATATAGAATAGTCGACGACACGACGTCGTAGTCAGAGTTACAAAATATACCACTTTATTACGTTTGTCATTGTCATTTTTCATAAAATATTCAGGCAGTGTATAAATTATTACATTTTTAAACCATATGGTAAGAATCCCAATAAACTGATTTGCTTTGAATCCAAATAAGCCAGTATTATGCAAAAAATCTGTTATCTGTTACACATGAAAGTGGTGATTTAACCTCAATTTTGAAATTTTAACTTTAACCCTTAATATCTTCTATTTCTAAATTAATAGTAGTAAAAAGAATATTGCGTAGCGGTTTGTACATGTTTTGAGTATACAACAAGCATAATAAAACATACAAAAATGCTGTAGTTTTTCTTACAAATGAAAAAACGAAAGGGGTATCTGCTATATCGAATAACTACCAACCTTATTACAATAAATGCATTTAGTATTATTATAAAGCTTTAAAGTACAACTTAATTATTAAAAATAGTTCTTATTAATTTCTTTTGGCTTTGTTTTGCTTTTGACAGTAAACTACTATTTATGCTACTGAGAGGACCATCATTTCTGTATGATCTTTCATTATTATTGAGTTATAGGCCATCAGAAGAGGGTCATCGTCTGACGACACCGGCACATTTTCTACGTTGTTGTCAATGCAAAGATTATGTAAAATGCAGGATGTATTTATTATTTTTGAAGCTGTTTTTAGACAATAGTGTAGTGCTCGGTATTTCAAACAGCATCTAAAGCGTATCTTCAATATTGCATTCTCTTGTTCGATTATACTGCGTGAAGATGAATGTTTATTAATATTGGTTTGGATGTTCGCTGGAAACTCACATCTAAACCATTTGTTGTGGATGTGTGAGAATAACTTCAGCCTATTACGTCCTTTTTGGGTCGTTAGCTTCTGAATGTGGATTACCCCGTAGACGACATCCAGATAAGAATTTGATCCTTTATATTTATGATAATAGTTTCTTGGTCTGATTAGTGATGTTGAATTAGAGACTTCTTCGAGCGGCTACAGAATGTCTTTCTTTCAACATACCTTGTTAAAGAATTAATATCTTTTGTTTTATTAATTAAACACTTTTATTTAAAAATAAGTAAATAATTAGTTTTAGTTAATCATCTAACTTTGTGGTTACATTATTACTTCACTTAATTTATTAGGATGCTAAATATTTAATTTGATATAACAATTAATTGTAAAATGTTATTTAAATGTGTATTTAAATGAGTATTTAAATTATACAACATGGAGACTTTATCGAATTTACTTGCTCTCGGTAAGACGATTAGAATGGAACTCCCTGTTAGCTCTGAACTCTTAGTTTATTTATCATCCATGCGTACAAGTAGTGTGGCGCATGACAAAATAAAACATGGAATATGGTTCATAAAACTAGTGCTAAGGTTTAAAGGCGCTAATTTTAAATAGTAATTTTTTATACTTACAATATTAAAATTAGAGCAAACATGATATATAATAAAAATTTAGAGAGATAAGTACAATATTGTATGTACTTATAACAACATATTTATTATTTACTATCACAGTACCTAGTAAATAGGACCAGTTGTGTTTTCTTTCATGTAGCTGTTTCATCAGGGATTGCTCACTACAGTTATTCCAGATATGCGAATCATGTGTACTGCCAGAAAATTTTATGTTAATACTAATTGTTTGCATCAAAAATCTAGAAATTTTAGTTAGTAAATACGATAAATATTTAATAATTGAATTACTGTAAAGCACTGTTTTATACCCATTGCACATTGACTGAATAATATCGAAAAATGGCTACATGAGAGCAATTAATGCAGCCCACAACTCAAGAGGAAACAAATTTCTCGTAAAATCTGTTGAATGATATTTGAACAATATGCTTCATTATATTGAAATACTAAATAACAAATTAAGCTATAATATTAAAACAACTTACTCAAACCGGATTTTATGTAATTTTTCTATTGTATTTGGAAACTACATATATTCTTCCAACATCCCGCTTTCATGTACTGCGTTGATTACTTCATTAAAGGTACGGCATATCGATGGTTGCCTAATTGTAATGAACCTATTTTCTAGCATACCTTGGTAATAACTTCCGTAGGCAAAGAACCGTAGTGCAGCTAATATCTTTGATAAAATTATGAATAATAAAGAAAAGAGTAGTTTGTATATTTGTTTGTAGAAATATATTTTATCTTTATTTTAGGGTCTAATGAAGATCTTGTCTTTGGTTTCATGTGCGTTATTACGCTAAGCTATTTATTAAACTATTTTATTTCACCTCTATCCCCCGGCATGCCGGTTAGGGCCTTTTCCCCACTGGTGGTTAGACCTCTCCCGATATTTCACGTTGTTCTTGTTATGTGAAGAATCGTTGATGTCGAAAAGTACGATGGATTCGATCGAACGACCTTAGGTATTGTATATACTCGTAGTTATACTAACAACTACGCTATCGTAAGGCTCGAGGTTCTAGTGATTAAAATAATTTTAATGGGTCTTTCGTTAAACTAGTTTTCAAATAATGTAAGCGTTTAGAGTCATTGAGGATTACATTATTGTGCATTAAAGTTTTAAAATTGTCCCTAAAGTTTCCCTAATTCTCTCATTTGCCGTCAAAAGTGACTAAATTGATGGGAGGTAGTGATTCAGAATGCAATTCTGTTGCAAGATAGATTTTGACTAGCGATTTGAAACTACTGGTAAGTGTCTGTTTTCATATTTGCTGGATGCAAAACCATATTCTCCATATATTTTCAATGTTAGTACTAGACTTAGTATCTGTATCTCTGATTTTATTAAGTAATGCGATGGTGGAATTATTGAATTTCTTGAACGTGGAGAGTTCTCCTGTGACTATACCCTGTAAATGTAATCAATCAAATTTAATATTTCTTTTTTAATAATACGACACTTGATATATTGTCTCGATAAGTCAGACATTTTATAAGGCTATGAAGATGAACGTTGAAAATGAATAAATTGCTTTAGTTAGAAAATTGAGCTCTGTAAAAGTAATCTAAAATAGATTGCGTTGTAAGTCTTAAAACGCAGTTCTTTGCTTCTTTTCAGCACTGCGCTTACGTTGTGAATTCTTATGGTAGATGCACAGGAATAATTGATCTTCGAATAATTTTATTAAATTTCATCCTTATAAATATATTTGATAAAATAAATGTTTGTTAAAATTTATTTTCACTCGTTTCACTGTAATCCTAGCAATTACATCAATTAATTTATGTTTTTAAGAATGCCTAAGCCTTCGCTTCTAGACATCTTATCTCTAGCCGTTCTCTCTTGTCGTTCCCGTTCTTGCACTTTCGATTTAATTCCCCTGCACTGCCATCCACTCTTTCAGCCCAATTCTTCCAGCACATATTCTACAGTGCGGCTACCTTCCACAGCCACTATCCTATATCGCGCACCACTGCTATTTAGTGTACTGACCCCTACCTCTATCACCCCCTCCCCCGCTGCTTAGGCACTTCCAATTCGATACTACAGCAATTCATTTAAATATTTAATACTGAAGTGTACACTTACATTCTTATTTTCATATTTATATTTACGATATAATATTAGTCTTTCTATTTACTCCCCGCTACTGAAGTACAATAGTCAAATTTTAGTCATACCAATCAGTTTTGCTGGTATTAAATATTCTCGTTACCATTTATAAATGATCGTTTATAGAGACCCTCTACATACTAAGTTTAAAAATTGAGCTCTTTTGCCAATCCTTGCCCGCCCCACTTCCCCAAATACTCACCTCTACTGAGGCTTAGTTTTTTTTCGCAAATATGCACATACATAGTTTTCATTTTTTTAATTTGATATTTGGGCTATTGACTATCTTCCCCTACCCCACATACCAGCACCCTATTTAGTAGCACTACAAACGCACTATATATAAATGCAATTTTACTACGGTATCTAATTTGAATATCTAACATATAGAGCATTTTTCGGTAAAATATATGTTTTTTTTTAATTTATCTTTATCCATTTCGATCTAATCATACCATTTATTCTAATGAAACACTGTATTGAACAATATTCAGTACCCAGATCGTGATCACCACCAATGTCAGCCGATTAGCTCTATCATTCCCGTATTTTTAATTAAATTTCGATGCACCTACACTACAGACGCCAACTTACAGTACCGCGGCACACGCTCAGCAATTCTCTATCTCTCTTGCACTGATCGCCGTCGCCACTTAGAGTACTGTCTTCCGTGCCAAAGCTCAACCAATCATTGCTCTTTCAATGATATATCCCTCCGCTAACGCCCCCCTGCGTACCAATCTCTTCAGCAATTTATTTTCAAAATTAATACTTTACTGTTAACCTACATACAAAATTTCATCCTTATATGTACATTATTTTTAAGAAGTTAAATTTAAAAAAAAGAAAGATAAATGCTTGTTAAAATATATTTTTACCCATTTCCCTCTATATCTACCAATTACATCAATTAAATTCTGTAATAAACCATGCTAAGCGCCCTTTAGCCCTTGTCGTTCCCATTCTGGCACTTTTAATGCACGCAGATCGATCGCATATTCACCACTACGATTCATGATCCACACCGTCTCTATCCCTCCTTCGAACGCCTCTTAGGATATTACCGCCGGCGCTCCCTCCCTCTCTCCCACCACTATAATGCAATATTACTTCGATACTACAGAAATTCATTCAAATAATTAATACTGCACTGTAAACTTACATACTAAATTTCGTATTTATATCTAGAATATGCTATTAGTCTTCTTATATACCCCCGCCGTTGAAGTAAAATTGTCAAATATTAATCAAAGTAATCTATTTTAGTCGTACTCAATATTTTCTCTAGCTATTTTAAATTACCGTTTATAGAGAACCCCACAAATTGTATTTAAAAATGGTAGGTGTTGCAAAGCATAAACTCCCCTCCTATTTGCACCGCTACTGATATATGTATAATGAGAGTCACAATAATTAGTTTTTATTTTATTTTTTCTACATTTGGGACTATTAACCATCTCTTTCCCCGACCTTTTGCCACCCGAATCAGTAGTGTTCTGCCTCCAGACGCAACCGCTATTAATACAATTCATTAAAGGATGTAATTTTTGTTTAATATTTCTTTTTAGTCAAGGCCGGATTTAGAGGTATGGAAGATCTGAGACAACGAAGGAGCAGAGGCCCTTAATTATTTTCCGAATAAAAAGAAAAAATTTTATACGTCAATTCTTTTCAAAGTAGGCGCAGGAATCAATTTTGTTTGTATCCACGACATATATACTAAATCTTAGCTTTTTATCCCCATATATTTCATATTTCCTGTTTTTGGCTTACGGCGTTAACCCTCACTGGAAATTTGCAGTTTTCTATGCTTTGTCTTTAATGGCCATCTATCAACGTCTCAAATTTCAACGTTCTAAATTTGTTGTGACCTTGTCCCCAAAAATTCGCGCCGCTACTGAATAAAAACTTTGTGGTTTTAATTATTGTCAAATATGCACAATATGTGTTAAATACATACCCAAAGTTACAATTATCTTTATTTAATATTTTTGGTTTTTACCGTCTCCCGCTGCCACTGGAAATTTGAAGTTTTTAATATTTATTCACTAATTACTGTCTACAGCGAGCCTACATACTATTTTTCAACGTTGGAACTCTATTCTAACATTACCCCCAAAAAATCACTTTTAATCCTTCTGCACCGCCACCCACACTTCAAGCACAAGGACTCATCTCTTGCAGAGCGGCTGCCTTCTACCGCCACTACTTCAAGCGCCACCCCTACTTAGCGTACTGACCCAAAGCGCCTCCACCCCACTCACTGAAGCACTTCCAATTCGAAACTACAGCAATTCATTTACATAATTATTGCGGCACTGTAAACCTACATTCTATTTTTCATATCTATATCCATATTTTAGCCATTGAAATTTATTTTGCTCGTACCAAATATTCTCTCTACCTTTTATAAATAACCGTTTATAGAGACTCTCCACTTACAAAATTTCAAAATTGTGCTTTATTGCAAAGCTGTTCTTGCTATCACTTGCCCTAATTCGCGTCGCTACTGAGGTTAATTCATTTTCACAATTATGGCAAATATGCACATACATAGTTTTCTACTCCTCTTCCTCCCGTCCGATTTCGTAGCACTTTGCCTACAAAGGCACAAAATATCAATCCAATTCTTCTACTTGATTTAATTTGAATATCTAATATATAGACAACTATTTTCTTCTATTTAGTATTCTACATGCAAAATATGACTTTTGTATCCCTACATTGTTATGGTACACATAAGAAAATGTAGTTTCTTTATATTTTCTTATTAATATGTAAATTTATATCTGCATACTAAATTTCAGCTTTGTATTTATATTTTGGCATTAGTACCCCCCACATAACTCAGCTACTTAACAAGTTTGTCAAATTTTATCACGGGAATCTATTTTATTTGTATCTAAGAACATGTATTCTAAAGTAAAGCCTTTTATCTCTATATATTTCATATTTCTGGTTTTTGGCTCCCAGCTCTGGAAAGTTGCAGTTTTCTATAGTTTGTCTTTAATGACACTCTATATAGGGCCCACGTTTTAAATATCAACGTTCTAGCTCTGTTGCGACATTGCCCCAAAAAAATGACGCCGCTACTGAATTAAAATTTTAGTAATCCAATTATTGGCAAACATGCGCAATTAGTGTCTCAATACATACCCTAAGCTTTAATACTACTTTTTCAATATTTCTGGCTTTTACTGTCTCAACTCCCGCCGTCACTGGAAATTTGGGGCTGTTTATTTTTTTTCATTAATTACTATCTACAGTGAGCCTACATATTAAATTTGAACGTTCTACCTCTATTCTAACATTGCCCTCGAAAATTCGCGCCGCTACTGAACTCAAATTTCAAATTTCCAAGTATTGGCAAATGTGCACCTATATGGTCTTAATACACATACCAAATTTCAGTTTTCTATCTTTTCTAGTTCGTCAGATATTTGCAAAAGTATTTTATTTAAGTTTTTCCACGGAAATTCAGGGAAAAATTCAGGGACGTAGAAAGTCTTAGAAATTCGTCCTTTACATATTATCAAAATTTAAAAAAACTTTGTAGGCGCCGTTTAGAAGATACCATATACGATTTTGTTACCAGAATAAGGAGAATATTTGGTAAGAGCAAAATAAATTGCAATGACTAAAATTTGACAATTTTATTTCAGTAGCGAGGGTAAATGGGGAGACTAATATTATATCGTAAATATAAATATGAAAAATATAATGTAGGTTTACAGTGCAACATTAATTATGTAAATAAATGCCTGTAGTATCGAATTGGAAGTGCTTCAGCGAGGGGTGTGGATGCGCTGGAGGTCAGTACGCTAAGTAGGAGTGGCGCTTGAAGTAGTGACGGTAGAAGGTAGCTGCTCTGCAAGAGATAATACCCTTCAAAGTGAGATAATATGTACTGAAAAAATAGATTTTTCGAAAGAAAATTGTATTGGTTCATTACTAGGATTTAATAAGCAAGTATTAGAACCTTATATATTACATGTATCTAACTTACCGGTAAACATTATTAAAGTAAATAATATACGTATTGAATGCAATATTACATCCGGTTCCTATCTAAACGGACGTTTAGTACACACAATTCATGAGTTTTCACCTGCAGTTCCACCAGGATATAAGATAATAGAAATTCCAAAGCAAATCATTTATCTTCCAATCGTTGTACAGAAAATAGATAATATTTCTATAAAAATTGTTAATGAAGAAGGTGAACTTATCAATTTTAGAAAAGAAAAAATTTCCTGCAGATTGCACATACGAAAGATTCAATAATGGGTATATGTCATAATTTAAAAACAATATATAATTCGTCGTTTAATCAAACTCAGCGTAGTCCAACCAAGCCTTTTAAGAGGATAACATTAAAAAATAAACAGTTTCTTAAGTCGTTAGGATTTAAAATAAATACTCTACAATGACCGCTCATATGCTTAATATTGAAGATAAAATCGTTTTCGATGAATCTATAAGTCAATATGAGATACATACATATAATCCATATTCTACAACTACTTTTGAAAATAATGACGAAATCCGTATCCCAATAAATCAACATAATGTTTTTACTTTACCATCTGAATCATATTTATATATTGAAGGCAAGACAAAAGACACAACAAAAGCTACACCAGTCTTCATACTAAATGGCATTCTATATTTGTTTGAAAGTATAAGATATGAAATAAATTCAGTTGAAATTGATTCAAATAGAAACCCTGGTGTAACATCTACTATGAAAGGCTATGTTTCACATAATAATAATGATATTCATATTCAAAATTTTGGATGGTGCGATAAAGATACTAATATAATAGATAAAAATGGAAACTTCAGTGTATGTATTCCTCTTAAAACGATATTTGGTTTTTGTGAAGATTTCGAAAAAATTATTTTACCAGTAAAGCATGAATTAATATTAATTCGATCAAAAAACGATAATAACGCACTTTGGATAGCAGCAGCTAAAGATGTATTACCAAAAGTAGTCATTGACAAAATACAATGGCGAATGCCTCATATTAATGTATCAGACAAAGAAAAATTGAAATTATTGCAAACAATAGAACGTGATAGATCATTATATATTGGTGTTTGAGCGTGGAAATTATACGAATATCCTGTTTTATAAAGTTCAACTAATCAAGTTTGGTCAATAAAAACAACAACTTCACTTGAAAAACCACGTTACGTTATATTAGGACTACAAAGGGAATCAAAAAATGATATGACGAAGGACATCAGTAAATTTTATACATGTAATTTGAGAAACGTAAAATTATACTTAAATTCTGAAATGTATCCATATGATAATCTAAACTTAGATTATAATAATAATAAATATTCGGTAGCCTTCATAGGCTATATGTAAAAAGGCATGTATGCAAATTTTCAAAAATCATACTATGATAAGAATCCAAACCCTGTTTTGAATTTAAAAGATTTTAAAGAAAAAGCACCCCTAATAGTTATAGATTGTTCAAAACAGAAAGAATTTCTAAAATCTGCCCCAGTGGATATTTGACTTGAATTAGAAACATCAGAAATGATTGTTGGTTTGGTTCGCGCCTTTGCCCTAATTATACACGACAAAATTATTGGGTATAAACCTTTATCTGGAATTGTTAATAAAATTACATAACCATTATAAATAATGATTAATATCTTTAAAGTCATTAAAGAGTAACCATCTCATAACCAAATAATGGATTATAAATTTTTAAATAATCATGAACAAGTTTCGAAAACGATTTCAAAAGTTGGAGCTGTTTTAAAAAAATATAAAGAAAATGAGTGTTTACTAGAAAATATTACTGATGAAGAATTACATTATTTACCGACAGAGTTCTTTTTGCATTATATAATGTTTTCCACCGATATTGAACAAAACTGGAACCGGCTTCCAATACATTTAAAAGAAGATCACTATATGCAGGGGCGTCGATTATGCTACAAACATTATAACAAAGGAAGAATACAAAGAGATGGACCTCCATGTCAAATAAGAAACTGTTGTGATTGTAATTTTAATTTATATTATGATTCTAATGGAAATAGTTATACCTTAATAAATAAATAAATATACCTCAATAAATAAAATACATTTTCTTTCATTTATAAAATTTTATTTATATACACTCTATACAAAAATATGTTTCGTAAAAGATATATACTTTTCCTTATTTTCTGGAATAACTTCAATTTTTTCACTATCATTACCTAATTCTTTTACAATTATATGGCTATCGTAATTACTTAAGTTATGGAATATGACAGGTATAAACTTTAGAATTGTAAATTTTAAATTGCAATGATTATGAGCAGCTCCTCGGTAATTACCAGTTAAATGACAATGATCTAACACTTTATCACCATTGAGGATACCTTCACAAATATGGCAAATAGAAGCTTCATCATATTCCTGTTTTTGCCAATCAGATAATTTATTTAAAGGCTTCACTTTATTTAAGACTTTATAAATTTGTTTAGCGTCTTCAGTTATTGTTTCAATAAATACTTTAACGCAATTAATACCCCTGTACGTAACAAACTTACTTAAGGAATCTTTAAAGGAACATTTAATATAATAAGCAAAAGAATATGGTTCATGAATTTGAATATTATTTGAAAATGATGTATTAGTTTCAGGATAACAAGTACTAATGGGTTTTAATAATGTTTCAAAATCTCCATATATCACAAATGGAACGCGTAATTGATTCTTATGATTATCGAATTTTAAAATGTTTTGAGATATCATATTACCCAATTTATCTTTAGCGTTATACTTAGAAGGAAGGATTGTATATATCTTATTGCAATCATATTCTAAATGTCTATTTAACTGATCTTCTGTGTTAAAAAATGAAAAGCATCCATCACACAAAAATTGTTTACTAGTATGCTTAGTAAATTGACTTCTTATTAATCTTGATATATTTTTAATCCAACAATAATGTCCATTACTCAAATCTTCAATATACAATAAATTAACATGTTGTTTCTTCTTTTTAGATGTATAATGCAACGATCCCACAATGAAATTATTTTCAAGTCCATAAACATTCACACTTATATCATTATTCTTCTCAAATGTTCTAATATCTTTTAATTTCATCAGTAATTCTATACCATTTGAGAAAATCAAAATATACAAGGACGTCGATTATGTTACAAACATTATAACAAAGGAAACATACAAAGAGATGGTCCTCCATGTCAAATAAGAAACTGTTATGATTGTAATTATATGTTATATTATGATTCTAATGGATGTAGTTATACCCTAATAAATAAATAAAAGAATTATATACATTTTAAATTTATATATATATATATATTATAAATTAAGTAATTACAATAGTTTTGATATTTCTTCTAATATATACGACATGTTTGAAATTATTATCATTTTTAATAATATATCATTAGAATTTAACTCTTCACATTCGTAAAATAAAAATTGAGTCAAAATCTCTTTCGAAACACCAATATTTTTATTTTTTAAATACATTACAATACTATTTAAAAATATATTATATGTATTAAACAAATCAATTTGCATTTCAGATAAATGTTTACCAATAGCATTAATATAATCATTTAAGGATAAGAAATGTATTAAATCAAAAATATTTAAAAATACTGTTATTTGAGTTTTACAATTTGAAATAATTGCAATACTATTTGGATTAAAGATATTTATTTTATAGTTTGTTCCTATTAATATATTCGATGGTATTACCAATTGACCATTAAACATATTAATCAATTGCTTAATATGCTCTATAAGCTCAAAATAATCACATAAACTTAACTTTAGTCCAAAATTATATTTATTATATATGTAAATTTCTGGTTCAAACTGATTAATACAATTTAAACCTATTTTGATAAAATACATATCTTTTTTTAATAACATAGGTGCTTCATTAAATAAAAATGGAACTGCAGTCAATTTAGAAGGAGTCAAATTTGTATTAAAATCATTCTCATTGTTTAAAGAAGTTGTAATTTCAGACATATTCTGTATCTCAATATCTGAATTAAATAACTCAGGTAATGAAAAATCTTCATCAAAAAGCGAAGGGTCAATATCTAAATTTAATAGCTCGCTATCATCAATATGAATATCTGATGAGGGATATTAAATTTCTCGACATATTTTCTTAAATCAACATCAGTAAGGGCTCGTTTAGGTAGCTTCAACGAAAGTTTTTTGGATACGGATTAATATATAATCCTAACCCTTTTTTATAAGGTTTTAAATAAATTCCTTTGCCAGACTTTCCAATAGCAATTTCCTCCATAGTTTGGTTATGTTTTTGAGTTTCTGCTAACATTTTTTTTGCATCCTTTGCCTCATTTATTGCTTTCGCAACACCTGCAACACCACCTGCCAATCTACCTAGTGCTGATAATCCCGCAAATAATGGAATTAGAAATGGTAGAAAACCACCTACTTTTGGTATAGGAATTATTCTTAGTTTATTAACTTTAAATTTTGACTTTTTATTAATTGATTGTTTTGCGGCTTGTGATGCAATTTTAATAGCTTTTGACACACTCTTAGGATTATCAGGGTTAATTAAAGTATTTTTTAGCGCACCACGAGCATTAAGAATAGCTTTCTTTAATGCTGCCATACTATGCTTGACCTTTCCGCTACCCTTTATTTTCTTCTTTTTAATTTTTTTATTTCGTTTCAACCCCATTCCAAGTTTGGTTTTTATCATTTACAAACCACTGAACGCAATCTTCACCACGATAACTATTATAATAAGATTTAGAGTCATCATATGAATATTTTACATAATATCCAACGCTATGTGCAATATGTGTTTGATATACCCCCTTGGTTTCAATATTTGTCACATTACTATCCAATATACTTTCAAAGTCTGCATAAATAACACATGCATTTCTAATTTTTCTCTTAAAGTTTTTAAACTCAAGTATATTAGAATTTTCATCTGGCATTATCGGTTTAACTGGTCTTAGACCTAATCCAACACAGTCTTGTAAATGTTCCTTAAACTTGTACTCATATCTAAAGAAATGTAAACATCGATCACATATAAATTTCTTACAATTTGTTTTTGAAAGTTGATTACTAACAAGTCTTGATAAATTCTTTATCCAACAAAAATGAAATTTTATTTTATTGTCACATTCCTCATTATTACTTTCAACAACATCTTCTTCTTCTTCTTCTTCTACTTCATAATCACTTTGAATCATTAATAAATGTATATGTTTACTTTCATATATTTTACTTACATATACAGGAATAGTTACAAATGTTTTCTTGTTCTTTTTTAAAATATACACATTTATTGTTATATTATTTAGTTTTTCAAATTTTGAAACTTGTGATAACGTCATTGGAAATTTAATACCATTTAAATTAAGACAATTTACATATCTCTTATAAGACGATACTTTTTCAGCATTATATTTTGCTGGATAAAGCGCTGATAATACTGCCCATACAAAACATTTATCATCCTTATTCTGAACATTTATTACAGCCTTTTTTCGTTTTATTTCAATTGGTAAGTCAATGAATGATGAACAATAAAATGGAACAAATTGATTTATATTTACTATCATATTCACTATTTTATATAGAGCCCATCCACTTTGATTTTCTTGAAAAGTTTCTAAATCTTTTAATACAACATCAATAACATTTTCCTTATACCAATGTTTTAAATCTGTTGATACAAAAATTTCATTATTTTTAGTATTAAAATATTTGTATTCAAATATATGTTCTTCTTCTTTAGCTGATGGTAAAACAAATTCACCACAAAATATTACGGTAACTTTTAAAGCACTACATTTTTTTAAAGCATTTTTAATTCTAGATGCAAACATAAAAAATGCATCGTTCAAAAATTGTAATGGATCAATGTGACTTAAATTAATTAACACTCCTGTTCTAACACGTCCTTTAAATGATGAATTTATTTCCTGCCATTTAATTCGATTACTACGTTTTAAACTATTTATAGTTCCTCCTCCAACTTTTTGTTTATTTCCTAACAATGTTTGAAAATATTTTAAGACACTTATATTGCTTTCAATGCTTCGCTTATATCCAATTGAATAGGTATTTTTATTATTTTTTAATAACTTATTTAACAACTTTATATTTATTTTATTATAATCAGACCACTTTTTCCACTGAATACTTTAATAATTTGAACTATTCAAATGTTCAATAATTGTTCTCATATGCTTAATAATCTTACAACCGTTATCCATTGTAAATTATATATTTCAGTTTGAAAATCAAAATATAAATCACAATTGTTTTTAAAAGTTCATTTATTTATAGAGTTTTACATAAAAAATATGCATTAATCAGTATGTTATACTTTTACAATTTCGTCATCAGAGTCTAACACTTGTACAGTTTCATCGTCCGAGTCTAATATTTCAATAACTTCACTATTGCATAAGAATAATTTATATATAATTATTTATATATATATTATTTTCTCATGAGAACATGTGCTGACGCTCACACAGTTTTAACACGTGTGCTTCAAGTTACGTTCAAGTTACATTCGAACTAATGCGCTTGTGTCTAAAGTTTCTCATGAGAACATGTGCTGTTTGCAAATTTCGAAGGAATGCGCTTGTGTCTAAAGTTTCTCATGAGAACATGTGCTGTTTGCAAATTTCGAAGGAATGCGCTATAAATACACTGTTATAAATAATTTAACACTGTTATTGTAATAGTTATTGTTATAATCTATGTTTAACAATCCTTAAGAATATATATCACAAATTATACTATAACCTTTCATATTATACCCCACCATGTGTAATATAACGTCATTATAACATATAACTACTACAACGTCATAATCTTATAACCAATAACAAATCAAACATAAGAATTAATATCGGTATCTCACTCTTTACCACTATTGCTTTCTCACTCATAACCTTGGGTATTGTAGAGAATGTACCAACAGATAAAAGCTGTAATGATGTCATCATCTTCTAAACCAATCACAACACAGCTTATCCACTTACCCCTCACTCCTTACCCCACCCTTACCCCCTTTTACATTCTTCCAAGTCTAGCCACGCCCCCTCTGCATATCGTGACCTAAATGCATCCCCACCACCAATAATTTCCAACTCATAGTATAATTTAAGCCAAAACCAGCCCTACTAACCTACTACTACTATACAATATAATATATATATATATATATATATATATATATATATAACACTGTCACTTAAAGTAACTAATAAAATAATAATGAGAACTTAAATAATAAATCTCAATCATACCTATCTAAAAGCAATTAAATGATAATCTCACTCTCCCGATCAGAGTATTTGTTTAACAAATAAATGCTAAAAGAAAAATACGTAAAGAGAATCTAAAATTTAAGAACACTACTACACAATATAATATATATATAACACTTTCACTTAAAGTAACTAATAAAATAATAATGAGAACTTAAATAATAAATCTCAATCATACCTATCTAAAAGCAATTAAATGATAATCCCACTCTCCCACTAAAAGAAAAATACGTAAAGAGAATCTAAAATTTAAGAACACTACTACACAATTTAATATATATATAACACTTTCACTTAAAGTAACTAATAAAATAATAATTAGAACTTAAATAATAAATCTCAATCATACCTATCTAAAAGCAATTAAATGATAATCCCACTCTCCCACTAAAAGAAAAATACGTAAAGAGAATCTAAAATTTAAGAACACTACTACACAATATAATATATATATAACACTTTCACTTAAAGTAACTAATAAAATAATAATGAGAACTGAAATATTAAATCTCAATCATACCTCTCTAAAAGCAATTAAATAATAATCTCACTCTCCCGATCAGAGTATTTGATGATACGGCAATATTGGCGTCGCATAAAAATCCAGCTAATGCCTCGGCTATGCAACAGAAAAATCTAGGCAAACTTTCTTCATGGATGAAGGACTGGAGAATCAAGGCCAGCGAATCAAAATCAATACATGTCATATTCACAACTACACAGGGAAACTGCCCAAGTATCGCTTTAAACATTGTCAATATACCGCAGGCTGACCATGTGAGGTACCTGGGAATACACCTACAAAGGAGGCTTACTTGGAAGAAGCACATATTTACTAAAAGAAAGCAACTAGGTCTACAACTGAGGAAGATGTACTAACTGATAGGACGGAAGTCACAACTTAGCACAGAAAACAAACTCCTGCTCTACAAAACCATACTTAAACCGGTATCGTCATATGGTATGCAACTATGGGGTACTGCATCTACTTCAAATATTGAGATACTCCAAAGATTTCAGATTAAAATGCTAAGGATTATCACGAATGCACCATGGTTTATTCCTAAGCACATAATTCATCGAGACCTGGATATACCTACAGTAAAAGAAGAAATAGTGCTTAGAACCAAAGTATACAAGGAGAGAATAATGGAACACCCAAACAATTTGGCCAGCTGTCTAATGTCCAATATTTCCGCAGTACGCAGACTAAAAAAGAAGTTAACCCAGAACCTACTAGCAGATCTATAAATCCATAAATAAATAAAATCTAGGATCTATTAAAATTGAGGGATGAGTCGATGGGCATATTCCGTGCAAGACATTTTATTTATTCTTTTTGACAATCCTATCACTAAATGTCCTACAGGCAGGACAGATTGTAATAATATTTAGCAATATAAAAAAAAAAAAAAAAAACAATATATTCACTTCACAATGTAAGACACAATTGTTTTAAATTACACTGACACTGTTAGGTAACACTGTCGTAAACCTAAACTAATGTTTAGAATTTACTATTGTTTATAAAATCACTTAAAGTTTATAATATTATGTATATCTAGTATACAACACACAAAAATACATATAATAATATAATATGTATATAAATCCGCGATAAAATATTAAAAAGTAAAATATAAAATTAATTTATATATATAATATATCGATATATATAACAGTCAATATTAATTTTATATATTTAACTAGCTGTCCCGGCCACGCGTTGCTGTGCCTAACGCTCTATATTACATTACATAGCGCCATCTATTGAATATTTACTCAATCTGTCCCGGCCACGCGTTGCTGTGCCTAACGCTCTATATTGTGGCGGCCCAGCGCCATTCGTCACGCGTCTACAGACGAATAGACGACATAACTAAGAACTGTATAATCGTTCATTCCTACAGCATCTAGCAACCAGCACGGACCTCTAGATATTACAACGACACGTTTTAAAACAGACAACCATAGGGTTTTTGTATCGCAATTGTTTTGTAATCATTCACTTGTTAAATTATAATAATTAACTTTAAATTCTGTTAAGAACACAGTTGATTTGTTTTAATAAATATAGTAGTCAAAGATAACTACAATATTACATTACATAGCGCCATCTATTGAATATTTACTCAATCTTGTCAACAGATGTCGCCATCTTTTACAATCGTTTGGAGTTAACAGGTAATTAATAGACAAATAATTTGCAATAAGATAATATTGCAATCATAAATTGAGATGTAAGCTATCCTATCTATAAAAATGGATCAAACTGCACACGGTGTACAAATTTGATTAAAATCGGTTAAGTAGTTTAGGAGTCCATCGCGGACAAACACGGACAAACAACGTGACACGTAATTTATATATATTATTAAGACTAGCTGTCCCGGCCACGCGTTGCTGTGCCTAACGCTCTATATTACATTACATAGCGCCATCTATTGAATATTTACTCAATCTAGTCAACAGAATATTTACTCAATCTATTTATCAACAGATGTCGCCATCTTTTAAAATCAGATAATTAATAATAAATCATAATAATTAATCATAAATTGAGATGTAAGCTATCCTATCTTTCAAGTTGGACCAAACTGCACCCGGTGTACAAATTTGATTAAAATCGGTTAAGTAGTTTAGGAGTCCATTGGGAACAAACGCGGACAAACAACGTGACACGTAATTTATATATATTAAGACTAGCTGTCCCGGCCACGCGTTGCTGTGACTAACGTTTTTGTCATATTACATTACATAGCGCCATCTATTGAATATTTACTCAATCTAGTCAACAGAATATTTACTCAATCTATTTATCAACAGATGTCAATTTTAAATATTATTTTCATTTATTTTTACAGAGCAAAGTAAACACGTTTACGTCGGTCAGTGATCGAACGAGAACTCTTTCTTAGACAACACTCCATGGAACTCGGTTATGAAGTCCATGGGCCAACAGAACTGACGGTATAGTTTCGGTGGGCGTTACGCGCTGCAGGCGCGCAAATGAATATGTGGTGTCTGTAATCAAACAATGACCACTCATTTCACTTGTTTTATTTTCAAGTCTTGATTTTCATCTCTGTGTACAGTCTTTACATTTATGTTTAACGTCCAACAAGGAACAAGCTCCTCCATCCTTCCTGAACTTCGCTGGCTCTTGTTATGGTTTATGTCAGTCGGCTAGGGCATTTACGGTTTATATTAATGTCCAACTGTGGTAGCCCTGTTCACATGGCTGGGCGGTAAAGTAGTTAAGGTCATCTTGGAAGCCGTTGTCTGGTAAAGGCCGATTTTATTGGGTATATTTTCGTCTATTTTTCTTCTAAGTCCGTGTCGTATAAGTTCATGGGTCTCTTGTATTTGGAGTGTGGGTTTTTTCTCATATTCTTGCCAAGTAGTTTTACTTTCGGATTTTCTGCCGTGTGTGTCTTGCCGTACAAATTTTTTCCAATTTTTCTTACGTATTCTTTTATATACTCGATGTTTAATTCTTCGTGTAATTTTTTGTTGGTTATTGTATAGTGGCAGCCCTTCATTGTGCGGAGTAATCTGTTTTGCAGTACTTGTAGCTTTTCCATGGTTCTTTTATGATAGGCCCATGCAGGTGCCGCATATCTGAAGATGGGTCTTATGTAGCTCTTATATATGAGGAGTTTCGTTTTTTAAAATAAAAATTTTTAATTTTTAGTTTTGATTTACTGTTGAGCAGGGGGTATAGTTTGCTTGCTTGTGCTCGTGCCAGCCTTCTTGCTTCTGTCGCGTGTTTGCTGAAGTTGAATTTTCTGTCCATAGTGACACCCAGATATTTAGCATCGTTGCACCATTCAATGTCTCCCAGTATCCCAGTGTTGGAGCTTCTAGAAGTTGGTTCGAAGCACGTTGCTTTGAAAACAGAACTGCTTTTGTTTTCTCCAGGTTTACCGTAATTCTCCATTTGTCATAGAATTCTTTAAGTTCACCCCAATAGAATTCTATGGCAGTGTTTATTATATAGTGTCATTTTAATTTTTGCAATATGGCAGTGTCGTCAGGGTATTGTAGTATTTTCATATTTCTTTTTGGAACTGGTAGGTCATTGATGTATATATTGAACAGGAGTGGGCCGATCACAGATCCTTGAGGTACCCTTGATTGAACTGGTTTCTCTATGGATATGGCGCCATCAACCGAAATATTTAATAATAAAAAAGTCTTCTCTAGATCCAGATACACTGTTCCAGCTTTTCGTTTCTCATTTTCCTCGCTTGTAATGATTTCTGCTAAGCGGATTAGCTGTCTTGTTGAGCAGTGTTCTGGCGCGCTATTCCTGAGTTCAATCGAATCGTAAACTCTTTTTCTTTCCGTAAAAATCACTCGATTTACTCAAAAGTGCTATTCCTGAAAATTTTACGAAAATTTACGAGCAGAGAAATCGAGCAAAAAAGTGAACATTTGCACGTCGACTATTTAGCTTGCGAATGTACGATCGAACAGTAAATTTTAGTGATTTTTATTAGTTATCCCTGTTTCAGGCAAGAGTATTTAGTAAAATTTGTGTTGCTTGTTCTATTTTTCTGATGTCATTTTTTTTTATTTTTTGAAATGTCAAAAAAATTAATATTTGTTGAAGTTAACCTAAAATTTCTCTATTATTTTTTATTGCGCTTTATATTAATTTAATAAAAATGACATCTCTAAGAAGTATGGCTTTAAATAATTTAGCTACGCTTGAAGAAACGGAGTTAAATTATATGGAAAACGAAATACAGTTAAGAAAATACAACCATTAAAATCAGGAACTAGACGTAGCCAAAACACTTAATTAATTTTTTATTTTTTTTAATTTTTATTTAGTCATATTACTACATTCTGTCTTCAATAAGTCACATTAAATAGTATTTTTTGTTTAATTGTTGACGTGCTCTGAGTAAGACCAGTGTCTCACTCTCGTCCATTTGCGATATGTTATATCTTCAGTAGGTCGTGAAGCATTCTACGTTTAAGTCTCCGTTTTGTTGATTCATCGTCCTTTAACAATGGCTTAGCTAAGTCGTTGGGATGGTTTTTCAGTCTCTCTTCGTGATTTTTTGAGTGCCAAGTAATCTCCTGGATTACGGTACGGATTTTTAAGTCATGATGAAGCTGTTCGTTAGGCACGAACCATGGGGCGTTAGTTATAATTCTCAGAGTCTTGTTTTGGAACCTCTGCAATATTTCTATGTTCGAGTGGGAGGCGGTTCCCCATAATTGGATTCCATAGGACCAGATTGGTTTTAATATTACCTTATAAATCAGTAGTTTGTTCTCTAACGAAAGTTGTGATTTTTGACCGAGGAGCCAGTATAGTTTTCTCATTTCCATGCCTAGTTGTTTCCTTTTGGTGAATATATGCTTCCGCCAGGTAAGTCTCCTATCAAGGTGTAAGCCGAGATATCTGACATGTTCTGCTTATGGAATCTCCGTATTATTCAATTTTACTGGAGGGCAAGGACCTCTTCTAAGACTGAAAGTCACATTTATGGATTTGGTCTCGTTGGCTTTGATTCTCCACTTCTTAAGCCAACTTGATATGGAGTCGAGTCCGTCTTGTAGTGTGGCAGAAGCCATTTCTGGGTCATTATGGGAAGCCAATATGGCAGTATCGTCTGCAAAGGTCCCGGTTGTAATCAGTTTTGAAGTGGGTAGATCCGATGTAAAGAGAAGATAAAGAATTGGGCCCATAACACTACCCTGTGGAACTCCCGCTTGGATGGGACAAAGACTTGTAATAGCGTCCCCGCATTGGGTAAGGAAGTGCCTGTTTTCCACAAAGGATTTAACTATTTGATATAAGTAGCCTAGCATCGCCTTTTTGGTTTTGTACAGCAATCCTTCATGCCAAACACGGTCGAATGCCTGAGATATGTCTAAGAATGCACTGGCGCAGTATGCTTTGGCTTCGAGTGATTACATTATTTTGTCTACCAGACGATGTACCTGATCAATTGTTGAGTGTTTACATCTAAATCCGAATTGGTGATCTGGAATTATGTGTTTCGCCTCAATAACGGATAGGATTCGAGTCAGAAGGAGTGTCTCGTAAATTTTCGATGGAATGGGCAACAGGCTTATCGGCCTGAGATTTTGGGTCGTCAGGCTCTTTACCTGGTTTTAAGATCATTATTATTTGGCCAACCTTCCATTGAGGCGGAAAAAATATCAGCCTTGTCATTGCATTATAAATTGATGTAAGAAGGGTTAATCCAGGATGCGGTAGTTCTTGCAACAATCTATTTGTAATGAGATCATAGCCTGGTGACTATTTCAACTTTCCTTTCTTAATGATATTTAAAACCTCCTTTTTGGTAAACTTTGCAGGCGTTCATTTTTTGTGTTGGGGGCATCCAAAAATTCCAGAACTTCTCTTTTGTGGTCAAGGGTACCTTCGTACGGATGTGGCTTGAAAACGTTTTTGAGGTGGTGAGAGAAAGTTTCAGCTTTTTCCTGATCAGTTCGAGCCCAGCTGCCATCCATTGTTCTAAGAGGGGGAGAGATGGTTGTAGGACGTTTTAGTTTTTTAGTTGCGTTCCACAACGTGTAGTTTGAGGAAGCATTGGCGTCAAGACCTGTCAAGTATAACTGACAGTCATTATTACGATCTTGGGCTAGGGTTTGTTTTAGTTCCCTGATGGCATGGTTTAGACGTTTCTTTATTTCCGGGCAACGCGTTAGTTGCCATTGGTGACGAATCTTTCGTTTTTGGTTTATCTTGTCTAACACGTGTGATGCTACATGTTTGTCGATCGCTGGTATTTTATATGTTGGTGTTGCCTTCCATGCCGCATCCTGGACACTACTGTTGAAGAATTCAACAGCTTCAACGACACCACTTTCTGATTTTAATCGTATCGGCTTACTTAATGCTTCGCAGACAAGAGCTCGGAAGAGTGACCAATCAGTGTTTTTGTTCTGCAGTGTACATTTCCTTGTTTACTGTTTAACTCTAGTATTCAGTTCGAGGAGGACAGGGGAGTGGTTAGAAGATAACTCCAAACAACTTTGACAGGAAATATTATTTCTTGTTATGCCTTTGATTACACAGAAGTCAATAACGTCTGGCGTTTTGTCCCTGTCTGTGGGCCAGTATGTAGGTTGACCAGTTGATATCACATCCATGCTTTTAGCTTGAATGCTATTCAAGAGTTCTCTACCCCTTGTTAGGATATGTCTAGATCCCCAAAAGGTGTGTTTGGCATTATAGTCTCCACCTGCTATGAAACGGGGTCCCAGAGTTGCAAAAAATTCGTTAAACTGAGCCTTGTTTATACTATGTTTTGGTAGACAATAGACTGCCGATACGGTGAAGCTACTAATCCAGTCAGAAACTACTACGTTAGAAGCTTGAAGAGTGACATATTAATAACGAAAATATAAAAAAAAAAATATATTTTCTTAAGTGCAGCGTTAGAGTAGGGTGTGATAAACCGAGTATAAGAACAATATAGAGGTACAACGATGATATTTTGCATGTGGAATATTAAATAGAAGCACAATAGTTCTCTATAAGTTAGATAGTCAAATTACATTCAGTAGTAGAATTGGATTGGTTTTTGGTGCGTTTATTGTGCTGCGAAATCGAAAAGGAGTTAAAGGTATAGGGGGAAATAGTTAACAGCCATAAGTATCAAATTAAAAAAATAGAAACTATGCATGTTCATATATGCGAAAATAAAATTAACCTTAGTAGTGGCGTGAAATTTGGGAAGTGGGGGCGGGAAAAGCTTTGCCAAAGAGCTCAATTTTGAAATTCCGATCATTTATAAAAGTAGAGGTAGATAAAGGTTATAAAGGTAGAGAGAATTGTTACGAGCAAAATAGATTGCTATGCCTAAAATTTGACAAGTTTATTTCAGAAGCGGGGATTAATGGGGAGACTAATATTATATCGTAAATATAAATACGAAAATTAGAACGTAAGATTACAGTGCAGTTTTAATAATGTAAATAAATTGCTGTAATATCGAATTGGTAGTGCCTGAATGGAGGAAAGGGTGGCGCTGGGGTACAGGACACTAAGTAACGGTGGTGTTAGAAGTAGTGGCGATAGATTATAATGGCTCTGGGAGGTAACCGTGTTGCAGAATATGTGGTTTGGTGCTGTAAGTGTGGGCGGCGGTGCATGTGGACTAAATCGAAAGTGCAATAACGAAAAGGATAAGGGCCAGAGATGAGATTATTAGAAGCGAACCGCTAGGCTTTCTTAAAAACATAAATGAATTGATGTAATTAGTAGGTTTACATTGCAATGAGTGAAAATTAATTTTATCAAGCATTTATCTTATCGAATAATTATTAAAAGATAATGTACTTCTAAGGATGAAATTTGCCAGGACTATGATAGGAGATCAAGGTTAGGTACCAAAACAAAAACTGAGACAACAGGTGAGAAGATTAAATGTTTTAATTGTGGTTCGTTATCACACTCATCTAAAGTGTGTTCAGATAAAGACAAGGGTTATAAATGTTTTACTTGTGGTAATTATGGACATGTTAGTCGAAACTGTAAAACTAAAATAAATACTGGTAACTTAGAGCATAATATTATAAAAGTGGAATTGATAAAATCAATTTGTGTTAATAAAAGCAGTAATGTAAACGCTTTAATAGATACGGGTAGTGATTAATCCGCTGTGCGCGAAGACTATTTTAAAACATTAAAGAATGTTAAATTATATGACTCTGTAATAACAATACGCGGTTTGTTAAACTCTCGAGTAAATTCTTTATGTAGATTGGACATTGAAATTGATTCAGAACATTACGTTAGTTATTTTGAAGTGTTACCATCACAGGCTATGCATATGAACATGGTGATAGGTTTGGACATTATAGCTAAAGCTAAAGTAATTATTGATAACACGGGTGTTAAATTTTATAAACTTTATAACAATAAAGATGAAAATGAAAGTGAAGTTAAACAATTATTGACATTAAATATAGACAATCATGATAAAGAAAGTGATCTAGAGTTATCTCATATAAACGATAAAAATGTTGTTTATAAAATACACGAGTTAGTGGACAATGACAAACAAAAAGAGTTTCTCAACTCTGAAAGTGAAATGATAATTAAATTGAAAAATGATACTCCCATATTTTCTTGGCCACTTAAACTACCACCTGCAGATCGACTAGATGTTTCAAGAGCAGCTGCATGAAGGGATAGAAAAGGATGTCATACAGGCAGCCCAGGAAATGAACGACCTAGGTTATGTAATTAAACAAGGCACTGTTCGTCCCTCTAAGGATAAGGTCAACGCAGTTAAGCATTTTCCGAAGCCGAAGAAGACGATACAAGCAAAGAATTATGCAGGAAAGTATTTAATAGAAAATGAATTATTATACAGGTTATTAAAAGACGATCAAAAGCTGTTAGTAGTACCAAGTAACATGCAAGCAGAAATAATACATAAAGCACAGGAAATAGGACATTGTGGCTTGAATAAATGTCAAGAAATAATTAACAGAGAATTTTGGATCAATGATTTAGCTGAAAAGATTAAAAACTATAGATAAGTTCATAGAATGTATACTAGCAACCAGAAGAGTAGGTAAAGTAGAAGGATACTTAAACTCTATACCTAAGGTAGGTTTACCTTTAGACAGATGGCATATAGACCATTTAGGACCTTTACAAACAACAAGCAAAAATTATAAACATACTCTCGTTATAGTAGATGCTTTTACAAAATTAGTTTGGTTGTTTCCTACTACATCATCAGGCACTGATGAAGTATTACAGAAATTGAAAGTGATAGCAGAAGTATTCGGAAACCCAAGAAGGTTAATTTATGACAGGGATACAGCTTTTACTTCAACCGATTTTAAAGATTATGGTACTGCAGAAATCATTGAACATGTGTTAATAACTACAGGAGTACCAAGGGGTAATGGCCAGGTTAAACGAATAAATGGAATTATTGTACCTGTGTTAACAAAGTTAGCCCTGACAGATCCTAGTATGTGGTATTTACATGTAAGTAAACTACAGTTAATGCTAAACAGTACTTATCAAAAAGGTATTAAAATGACACCATTTGAATTAATGATTGGGGTTAAAATAAAAACCAAACTAGACATAAAAATAATAGATTTGATTACAGAAGAAATACAAAATGAGTTTGTAGATAAACGTGAAAAGCTGAGAGAAGAGGCTAAAGGAATTATTCTAAAAATTAAGCAAGAATACAGGACTAGCTACAATAGGAAATGTAAAGCACCAAGAAAGTATACACTGAACAGTTTAGTGGCTATACAACGTATACAATTTGCAACAGGAGCTAAAGTTAAAGCTAAATTTTTAAGATCATACAAAATAACGAAAATTAAAGGCAATGATCGTTATGACGTGGAGAAAGCAGGAGAGTGTGAAGGACCAATAAGGACTTCTACAGCAGCAGATATGATGAAACAATGGGCAGGATGATTGTAGCAACTGAGGACAGTTACTAGTCAGGATAGGCCGAATGTGGGATATAGATATATTTAGTTTGTAAGAAATAATAATTATAAAGAACTCTATGAAATAGATTAGGAACATTGCTAATATTAAGTTATATTCAAATGTTACTAGCTCTGTTTTGAAACGATTTGTGGAACCCGTTACTTTGACAAGTCGCTTGCTACGACATGCATGATGCATGGTTAGCGCGGCGGAAGATTATTAACATGGCGATAGTAGTAAAATACACAGTTTGTATGGCAGTCATTGGTAAATTCGGGAAATGTTGTATTAACTAGTTGTTAATAACATTAAAAATTAGAATCCGTTTAACAATATAACTAGTTGTAATATTTGTTGTTTGATAATATTGTTATGAACTATTTTTATATATGTGAGTTATTTTTTTTTTTTTTTTTTTTTTATTTATTTAGGCTTTGGCTTATTCAGCCTTCTTGCCATTGCTTTTATTTGTAAAATTATATAAAAATTTACATATAAATTATAATTGTTCTAATAAATACAAAACAAAATGATTCTTTTAAAAAATTAAACTTAAAATTAAATACATACTAAATAAAATATTTTAACTTAAATTACACTTCTATATTATTTTCTATCACAAAGTTTGTTAATATTTCCGCCGTTGCTTCACTTGTCATTAAACAGGACATATTGACTGGGAACTGTGTTACATTACATAAATCATTTAAAAGTCTATCAATTTTTGATGTTAAAAGATGACACCCTAGAATTATATGGTCCAAAGACCCTTCTTCTCCACATCTACAATTTGGTGTGTCTTTTATATTTATTTTGTATAGATGAGCTGGACATCTAGAATGCCCAGATTTCATTCGACAATTTGTTGAAATATATCTCCGTGAATGATTTTTATTAAACCATGTGGTTGTTGGAATTTTTTGATTCGCTGCAAAAAAAAATTTTCCAGTACTTTGACTTTTCTCATTATATATATTCTGCCATTCTGCCATACAATTTTCTTTAATTATTTTTTTGGAATCATTTATTGACCAATTTGTTTCGATTATTTCCCCATCTACGCAAGCTTCTTTGGCCAGTTTGTCAGCCATTTCGTTTCCTTTTATGCCTACATGTCCAGGAATCCAAATAAGTTTAACATTGATATCATTTTTTTCCATTTTTAAAAGATATTCTTTAATTGAGCATATTTTGTTATTATTATTGTTTTTGAATTTATTGTTATTTAAAGATACACAAACACTACGAGAATCTGTGAAGATTAATATATTTTTATTGTCAGTTTTTTGTATTATTTCTAGTAATTTCATAATTGCTGTTATTTCTGTATTATAAGAATTTGTGATGTTGTTAAGTTTGTATTTGTACTGTTGATCTGTATTATAATTGAAAATGCCAATTCCTCCAGTTTTAGAGTTTTTTTCGAATGAACCATCGGTAAACCATATACTCCAGTTTATATCATCTTTTGTTATATATTCCATATATTTTTGATAAGTTATTTCCTTACTGTCATTCTTATTGAACAAATTTATTTCTGTATGTATTGTTGTCATGCTTATTTCTAATGGAAATTTGAAAAAAGGTATAATGTTGTGTACCTCTAAGTTCAAGTTATTATATCTATCAAAACTAGTTAAAAGTGCCGGTTTTTTATGAGTTGTCCAATATGGTTTATTATAAAGAACATATAGTTTAGATAATCTTGTATTTAAGGGGCCACATGAGTTATGTCTGTTTTTACAAAAGAAACTGTCTGATATTTGTTGTATTCTGATATTTACCGGAGGAATATTAGTTTGATAGTTGAGGATTTGGATTGGTGTTGAAACCATTGCACCTAATATTATTCTTAAACATTTGTTTTGTATAATTTCAATTTTTTTTAATCTTGAGTTATTTGCGGTGCAGATCATAGTACTAGAATAGTCAATATGCGGTCTAACAATAGCTTTATATATTTTTATTAAGGTTGTTGGGTGTGCGCCCCATTTGTATCCTGCTATACATCGCATCAAATTTAAGCCTTTTTGACATTTGTTAATAATATGTGCAATTTCTTTCGCCCAAGTGCTTTTCGTATCAAAGAATATACCCAGAAATTTGGTATTTGAAGTAACAGTTATATTTTTATTTCTGATGGTTATTTTTGGACTGCAGTTTATTCTATGCCTTGTAAATATAACTATTTTACTTTTTTCTGACGATATATTTAATTTGATTTCCTTTAATAAAATATCTAGTTTTCTTAATTTCGATTGTAATCTGTTTTGAGCTATATCTTGTGTATGACCCATACTATAAATAACCATGTCATCTGCATACATCAGTACTGTTGTGTTGTTATCTGATAATGTTGTTAACTTTTCTGTGTATATGTTGAATAATAAGGGAGATAATATTGAGCCTTGTGGAATTCCGTGATTACATAGTATAGGACCAGTTAACTTATTATTGTATCTAACTGTTATTTCTCTATTTTGGAAGTAGTTTATAATCCAGTTGGATATTTTGGAAGATATACCTATGTTTTCTACTTTTTCTTTTAATATTTTTAGATTAACATTGTCATAAGCAGCTTCAATGTCAATGAAAGCAGCTATCATATAATGATTTTTACTGTATGTTCTTTGAATATCGATATTCAATATGTTTAAGTTATGCTGTGTACTTCTTGTTTTTCTAAACGCAAATTGTAACTCAGGTAATCTTTTATGATGTTCGAGATACCACTCCAGTCTGTTTTTGATGATGGATTCCATAGTTTTGCCCATACATGATAGTAAAGTAATTGGTCTGAATGATTCTTCTTTGTTTGGATCTTTTCCTGTTTTTAATATAGGAACAACGATATGTTTTTTCCAGTCTAATGGTATATCAGCAGTGTTTAATGACAGATTGTATATTTGTGTAAGATGATTTATTGCATTGTCAGGTAAGTTTTGTATCATTTTGTAATTTATTCTATCAAATCCTGTGCTACTGTTTTTATTATGATTTAACGCGAATTTTACTTCATTTTTATTTATGTTATTATCTAGAAAATTATCTTTTACGATGGTGGTGGTAGTAATATTTAAATTGTTGTTCTGTGGAAATTTTTTTTTAATGAATTCTTCTATTAAATTTTCATTATCACTTATCCTTTTAGTACTATAGCTTTTATTGTTAATTTTTCTTATATTATTCCAGACAATGTTGGTTGTTGTGTTTGGGTTTAAATTCTCGCAGAAATTTTGCCATTCTATTTTTTTTCTGGCTCTAAAATATCGTCTGGTTTTAGCTTGATGTTTTTTATAATTTAAATAATTCGCCATTGTCATGTTTTTATTAAAAATAGTTAGTGCTAATTTTCTTTGAGCTATCATTTTATTGCACTCAGTGTCCCACCAAGACGGTTTTATTTTATTAGGAGTTATATTATACAATCTGGTAGATGGGATATGTATGTCTGCCGAATTATTAATAACATCTCTAAATTGGTTGTATTTGTTTTCAACATCTTGGGGATTACTTGTGATTCCATTTGTGCTAAGGTTTGCAATTCTGCTTTCTATTTCAAGGCTATATTTCTCCCAATCTGCTTTTCGGAAATTTCTCCTCGTTAAATATTCAGATGTACGGTAACGGTCTTTATTATAGTCATTCAAACAGAAAAAAATTGGGTAGTGATCACTACCTAAGCTATCTGCAAGAACTTGCCACGAAGTAATTTGTTGTGTTAACGTCATTGATACCAATGTGAGATCCAATATACTGTCCCTTGTACTGAGATTGCTTACTCTAGTTGGTTTATCATCGTTGATAATATTTAGATTTTCGTTTTCTATGAAATCTAACAATTCGTTACCTTCATACTGACTACCTGGACAATTTATATCCCAAGCAAGATTAGTCGCGTTAAAATCTCCAGCAAGTATAACAGGAACATCTATTTGTTGTTTTATCTGTGACCAATTAGAATTAGATAGTTTATGATTCGGTTTAGCATAGATTGATAAAATACATATTACATCAGTTTCGTTATGTGTTAAAATTATTCCAACTATTTCGACCGAATTAAATGGGTTATTTAGCATTACTCGTTTATATTTTATAGATTTATGAATCAAGATAGCAACACCCCCGTGGGGATTATAGTTTGTATTCTGTATCCTATCTTCTCTTTCAATAAAATAACCTTTGATGTTGAAATTGATATTTTTTGTTAAAAACGTTTCTGATAGTATGCATATATGTATGTTATGCTTCTGTAACATATGTTGTAGTTCCTCTTTAATATATCTGACTCCTCTGCAATTCCATTGAATAAAATTTATCATTTTAACTGTTTTAATTAATTATTGATTTTTATATCTGTCCTTGGTCTTGTTGTTAGATTTATTTATATATTTTATTTTATTTTATTTTCTCTCCGTTTATATAATTATTGTTGATTTAATATTTTAGTAAATTTATTAAACGATTAGGTTTAGTGATGTGAATAGATTTTTTTAAAAATAAACTTAATTTATATATCGATGTTTTCTTACGAGTTTGGCCATTGTACACTAGATATTTGTTTCTTGTAGCTTCTAAGGGATTGGGATGTAATATTTGGGTCTTTGTTTGTATTTTTAATTTTGTCATCATTATTTTTATTATATATTGATGTATAGCAGGTATCATTATCATTGTTTTCCATTGTAATATCAGGTGTCTCTTGGTTGATTTGCTTTCTGTTTTTTCCTTGATTAGTTATCTTAAGGTATGTGTCGCTTTCTTCATTGTTAGGTTTCTTTTCTTCTCTTCTTCTTTTTGGAATTGGTTCTTTAGTGGATGTCGTAGGTTGTGGTTGACTGTAAGATCTTTGTAACGAGTTACCTGTATTTGATTTATTCACTCTGGTATTAGTTCTTCTGGTTAAAGGGTTTGGTTTGTATGTTGGAATTATGTTGATACTATTGTATTTATTAGTGATATTGGGAAAAGTCTCATTGTAGTTTAGAGCTTCGAAAGAGTTTTGAGTTCTTACTGAGTATAAATAGTCTGTATTTTTTTCTGTTAATTCTAATTTTGCTTCATAAAAACTGAGATTGTGTTGGGCCATGAGATCTTTTATCTTGATTTGTCTTTTTTTTTCAGGACATTCATTGTCTGTAGCCTCGTGGTTAAGTTTACAATTTATGCATGTCGGATTAGGAGATGTGCATGCAGTACGTAAATGATCTTCACTTCCGCAGAATTTACATTTTGCTACTTTTGCTCTACATTTTGTGGCTGCATGTCCAAATTTAAAACAATTATAACATTGTATCGTCTGTTGTACAAATGGTTCACATGCTCGTCTCACTCTCCACATGTAAACATAAGCAGGAATAGCAAGTCCTTCAAAGAATAATTTCACTGTTGTACTGGGTTCATATTTAATAGCTCCGTCAACTCTTAGTTTTCGATTTAACCTTTGCACTCTCGTTACTTTAAAAGGTGGACACTCTATATTATTTAAAATTGTATCTTCCGAATATTCAATATCAACACCTTTTATAATAGCAACTTTTGTGCACCAGTAAAATGGGATAAACGCTTCATACCCATTGTTTTTCAGCAATGTTGATTTGGTAATTTCGTTAGCTAGTACTGCATTAGCACATTGAACGATTACTCTATTTCTTCCCACTTTTTTAATTTCTATTATATTAGATTTATTGCTAATTTTACATATTATTTCTGCTAATTTAAGAGAACTAAAAAATGTATTTCCATCACTATTATTTTTAACTATCATTACTTTATACGAGTCATATTTTGTTTCTGTGTTGTATAAATTATTAAATATTTTTTTAACATTGTCACTATTGTTATTTAAGTTTTCTGTTATATCACTGGATGTTTTATCTGTAGGAATTGATTTGTTAGTCACAGAGTTGTTTTTATTGATCGGATTTTTATCGGGAGGTTCAACCTCCATATCCATATTGTTAATTAACCAGTGATAATTAAATAGAAGTTACTTCACTTCTAATTAATAACACTTAATAATAATATAAATTATAATTTAAAAAAAAAATAAATCACGAAAAAAAAATATTATAATTTGCAAAAAAAAAAGATAACTATTTATTTTATTGTTTTGTTTATTGTAAATACGTGCGCTCACCAAGAAGACTCGATGTAAACTGTGAGTTATTTTTGAAATATAATTTCTTTGAGAAATAATTAATTGAACTATTATTAAATTCAGTTATTTGTTAACTTTATTTTTAATAAGCTAAATTGTAAATGGGGGCTTAACTAAGGATTGATATAACATCAAAACAGCTAAAACCACAGCTGGTAATCTAGCTATCACCCACTAAGGTGTAAGGTAGACCCACAATTGGAAACGTCAACCGGGATAGGTTTATTGTCAACCCACATATATATATATATATATATATATATATATATATATATATATATATGTGGGATTATTTTTTAGGATTAGTTTTAAGTGTAAATACAATTAGTTTTAAGAAATAGAAATATAAAGTAACCTGTAAATTAGGTTAAGAACTTGAATAATATTAGGGTAATATTATAAAGTACTCTCGACACCAGATGCTTGCAATAACATCTGATGAGGCGTGAACCCCGAAACTCTCAAACACAGACACTCGCTATAGTGTATGCTGACGAGTCATTGCGGGCACATGTTGGCACAAGCAACAGTCGTAGTCAGAGTTGATATAAAATGGCGACAAATTGTACATAGGTTGTGCAATGTTGTTATTTTGTTAGTTTAAATATTATTAACGCGTGTTAATATAATTTAATAAGTGTAACATTGTTATTAGTTGTAACATATGTTAGAGTTATGCAGCAAATGTAATGTTAAATACTAGGATGTATTACCATTATAAAATCATTATGTTGATAACTATGAACAATTGGAATTGCGTATTACGTGTTAACACGCAAAACACTGTGAAGAGACATTATAATATAAGTATTGTATTTTAATCAAGTGTATTTTCTTAGTGAAGTTAATTACGATTAATTCGCTTTATTCAGATGTAATTGTATAATTTTGTGTAAATATTAAATGAACTATCAATATTCAAATCATGTGTTTGCTCGTATAAAAGAAACTATATTGTTATGTTATACTGCAAATTGATCGTCTCAACAGATAGTTGTAGAAATTACCTACAAATTGGAGGCTTATATGGGATTGAATAGTTCTAGGCTGCAAATTAGGATCTCAACAGGTGGTTGTATATTCTAACCTGCAAAGCGGAGTCTGAACCGGGATGGTATTAGATTCAAAAACTACTAATGTAGATTAAAAGTCTACAAATTGGGGGCTCAACCGGGATAAGGGCGAAATCAAAAATATTCAGTTAAGATTATTTTTAACCTTAGAACCAGACTTATTGATCAACGGGATAAGGGCGAAATCAAAAATATTCAGTTAAGATTATTTTTAACCTTAGAACCAGACTTATTGATCAACGGGATAAGGGCTAAATCAAAAATATTCAGTTAAGATTATTTTTAACCTTAGAACCAGAACAGTTGACCAGCGGAATCAAGAGGAAAACTTAGTGTACAGTTTGCTCATTAAATTAATTGTACAGTAGTGAAAATTATAACAATGACACAAGAATTAGACAATTTGTCAGTGGCAGAGTTACGACAGGAACTTAATTTTGTTGGACTTAGTCAGCGTGGGAATCGTGCTGAATTATTGTCAAGAATGAACTCGTTTAATAGCCGAGTCGGTGAACAGAATAATATGTCTGTAAACAATGAAACAGTCAATAAAACTAATTATACATTTTTAGATTTAGAATTGGCTTTACCTAAATATGATGGGCTTAAAAATGTTAGATTATGGATTAAACAATTTGATGATTTCTGTGACCAGGCAGAAATAGATACAAAATACAGATATTTGTATGCCAGGAGATTGTTGACTGATACAGCAAAACAATTTGTTAATTTCGAAACCAGGATAATAAATTGGGATACATTTAAATCGTATTTGATTGAAGAATTTAATACGAGTTTAAATAGCGCACAGGTTCACAAAATGCTTCAACAAAGGGTGAAGAAAACAGGTAAAAGTATTCGTCAATATGTGTATGATATTTTAGATATAGCTCGACAAGCAGACGTCGAAGAAGCAGCTATTATGGATTATATCATAGCAGGCACTCGCGACAGTGCAGCTAACAAAGTAATACTTTATGGAGCTGAGAATATTGGGCAACTTAGACGTAAGCTGGAACAATATGAAAAAATGAAAATGGATACCCAGGACTATGATAGGAGATCTAGGCCAGGTACCAAAATTAAAATTGAGACAACAGGTGAGAAGATTAAATGTTTTATTTGTGGTTCGTTATCACACTCATCTAAAGTGTGTCCTGATAAAGACAAGGGTTATAAATGTTTTAATTGTGGTAATTATGGACATGTTAGTCGAAACTGTAATACTAAAATAAAAACTGTTAAAGCGGAGCATAATGTTATGAAAGTAGAAATGATAAAAACAATTTGTGTTAATAACAGGAGTAATGTAAATGCTTTAATAGATACTGGTAGTGATTTATCAGCAGTGCGCGAAGATTATTTTAAAACATTAAAGAATGTTAAATTAAATGACTCTGAAATAACAATACGTGGTTTGTCAAACTCTAGAGTAAATTCTTTAGGTAGAATTGAATTGGACATTGAAATTGATTCAGAACTTTACGTAGGTTATTTTGAAGTGTTACCATCACATGCAATGCATATGAACATGGTGATAGGTTTGGACATTATAGCTAAAGCTAAAGTAGTTATTGATAAAACAGGTGTTAAATTTCATAAACTTTATAACGATAAAGATGAAAATGAAAGTGAGGTTAAACAATTAATGACAATGAAAATAGACTATGGTGATAAAGAAAGTGATCTAGACTTATCTCATATAAACGATAAAATTGTTGTTAATAAAATACACGAGTCAGTGGACAATGACAAACGAAAAGAGTTACGCAACTCTGAAAGTGAAAAGACAATTACATTGAAAATTGATACTCCTTTATTTTCTAGACCGCTTAGACTACAACCTGCAGATCGACTAGTTGTTGGAGAGCAGCTGGGTGAAGGGTTAGAAAAGGATGTCATACAGGCAGCCCAGGAAATGAACGACCTAGGTTGTGCAATGAAACAAGGCAATGTTCGTCTATCTAAGGATAAGGTAAAAGCAGTCAAGCATTTTCCGAAGCCGAAGATGAGGAAACAAGGCAATGTTCGTCCCTCTAAGGATAAGGTCAAAGCAGCTAAGCATTTTCCGAAGCCGAAGAAGACGCAACAAGCAAAGAATTATACAAGGAAGTGTATAACAGAAAATGAATTGAAGATTGGGGTTAAAATGAAAAACAAACAAGACACTGTTCGTTCCTCGAAGGATAAGGACAAAGCCGTTAAGCATTTTCCGAAGCCAAAGAAGACGGTACAAGCAGAAGAAATACAAAATGAGTTTGTAGAAAAACGCAAGAAGCTGAGAGAAGAGGATAAAGGAATTATTCTAAAAGTTCAGCAAGAAAACAGAATTAGCTACGGTAGAAAATGTAAAACGACAAGCAAAATGTGTAAACATATTCTCGTTAAAGTAAATGCTTTTACAAAGTTTGTTTGGTTGTTACCTACTAAAGCAACAGGAGCTAGAATTAAAGCTAAAATCAAAGGACCATACAAAATAACGAAAATTAAAGGAAATGATCGTTATGACGTGGAGAAAGCAGGAGAGTGTGAAGGGCCAGACAGGACTTCTACATCAGCAGACAAGATGACATCATGGGCAAGGATGATTATAGCAACTGAGGACAGTTACTAGTCAGGAGAGGCCGAGATGTGGGATTATTTTTTAAGATTAGTTTTAAGTGTAAATACAATTAGTTTTAAGAAATAGAAATATAAAGTAACCTGTAAATTAGGTTAAGAACTTGAATAATATTAGGGTAATATTATAAAGTACTCTCGACACCAGATGCTTGCAATAACATCTGATGAGGCGTGAACCCCGAAACTCTCAAACACAGACACTCGCTATAGTGTATGCTGACGAGTCATTACGGGCACATGTTGGCACAAGCAACAGTCGTAGTCAGAGTTGATATAAAATGGCGACAAATTGTACATAGGTTGTGCGATGTTGTTATTTTGTTAGTTTAAATATTATTAACGCGTGTTAATATAATTTAATAAGTGTAACATTGTTATTAGTTGTAACATATGTTAGAGTTATGCAGCAAATGTAATGTTAAATACTAGGATGCATTATCATTATAAAATCATTATGTTGATAACTATGAACAATTGGAATTGCGTATTACGTGTTAACACGCAAAACACTGTGAAGAGACATTATAATCTAAGTATTGTATTTTAATCAAGTGTATTTTCTTAGTGAAGTTAATTACGATTAATTCGCTTTATTCAGATGTAATTGTATAATTTTGTGTAAATATTAAATGAACTATCAATATTCAAATCATGTGTTTGCTCGTATAAAAGAAACTATATTGTTATGTTATACTGCAAATTGATCGTCTCAACGGATAGTTGTAGAAATTACCTACAAATTGGAGGCTTATATGGGATTGAATAGTTCTAGGCTGCAAATTAGGATCTCAACAGGTGGTTGTATATTCTAACCTGCAAAGCGGAGTCTGAACCGGGATGGTATTAGATTCAAAAACTACTAATGTAGATTAAAAGTCTACATATATATATATATATATATAACAATGCTATATAAATATCTATGAGTTCTTATGAGTTTTCCATGTTAAATTGGAACATTATAAACATTATAAATAGTAGATGATGATGATTATGATTATTTATTTTTGTATGTAAAATTTATATAGAACAAGTTAAATATTTGAATTTAAAAATGGAATTTAAATTTGACATGAAACTAAAGCCACACACAAAAACAGACGTCGCTTGCGACGGGGGTAAAAGCTATTCACATAAAGGCCGTATATTTTCTGGATTCTAATGTTAGTGGAATTTGGTAAAATGTTTATTCAAATCAATCGTTGAAAGTACCTTTGCTTGTGATATCTGCTTAAAAATTGCTTCGACTGAGGGTGCGGGAAAGACATCGAAAATAACTTTTTTATTCAATTTTTTATAATCGATGCATAATCTTAATGCTCCCGATTTCTTAGGTATCAGAAAAGCGGGGCTTGTGTAAGGTGAGGTGGAATTAGTAATCACGCCAAGCTTTAGCAGCACATCGCAGTGTTCTGCGATTCTGCCTCCATGGCTCTGGCTTTTACATGAGATAGCGGGTATGGGTAAACGAACTGGTGTGTCTTCGTTGAGTCTGATCTAGTAGCTGAAGTCCTTAGCACTTCCCACGTCCGTGGTTACTACATCTTGAAACGAAGCTAGTAACTTTTTAAGTGCTTTATTAATTTTTGACGAAAGCAGAATTTTTGTTCACCATTGTTGGAATTAAATTAATGTTAAGAGATTTTTCTACCGAAATCATAGAAATTCGGTCACCATTCCTAAAGTTTCTACTAGTCTTCGGGGGAAATTCAGAGTCATTCTTCTGCGGCTGATGAAATCCATGCGCAGGATAAAAGGGTAATTCAATGTTGGCAGAACCATAAAACTATGTTTTAAGGACCATTTTCCTGTCTTCACTACGGCCTCGACCATTTTGTTAATAACACACGACATTTGATTTGCCATTTTACAAGTAATACTGCTAGTAAGAGTTAAACTAGTTAAAGAGTGAACTAAATAGAGTTATCTTTTGAACCTCTATCATTAAAGTATAAGATCACTTAAAATACAACTTATGTAGAAAAATAAGATCTACCTACTATAATGTTCGTAGTTGTCAAACTGTTCCACCGTTGATATGAAAAAATTTCGAAAATTGAAATACCTTAAGATGTTTTTAACTACCTTTTCTTTATTTTATGTTCTAATTCCTAAACAAAATGAGATAAATTTTTGTTTTTTTTTCTTGTGTACTCATGAGCAGGACCCGCTCTGGTGCCCGCTTATCGTTGAATATTGGGACACCCTGTATATAGGGCGATAGATATATATCAAGTATCAACGGCGCCTACAAAGTTTTTCAAATTTTCGTATTTTGTAGAGGAAAAATTTATAAGACTTTCTGCGTTTCTGAAATTTTCTTTGAATTTCCTGGAAGAAGTAATTCTAGAAAAACTGGAAAATTCCAAGAAATACTTTTGCAAATATCTCATGAACAAGAAATGATAGAAAAGTGAAAATTGCGATGTATAATAATAAATAATAATTTTACACATTTTCCAATAATTAAAAATCTGAAATTTGAGAACAGTAGCGGCGCGAATTTTGGTGGACAATATTAGAACGGAGTTAGAACATTGAAATTTGGTATGTAGGCTCGCTGTAAACAATAATTAGGGGAAAAAAATTAAAAACTCCAAATTTCCAGTGACGGCGGGACTTAACATCGTAAAATAATTTTAACTTGGGAAATGTATAGATATACTAATTGTGCAAATTTGTCAATAACTAGGACACAAAAATGGGCTTGTGTCCTATGTCTTAATTTCTACAAAAGTGTACTATATATTGATAAAGTTGGTTACTAGAACTTCAAATGTCCAATTATTTTTTAATAACTCCTTATATGTTAGGAGATATTAACAATTAAAAAAGTCATTTTGTCTCTTTAATTATTAAAGCGATTCAGCGTTGTAAACATTCCAAGTGCATGTGACATCACAATCCTTGTGTAAGGTTACCAACCTTACAGCTCATAAATCTCTGCTATATGTATTTATATATCAAAATATCAAATATTATTTACAGCTATTTCAAGGAACAATCAAATTTCAATATTATGTCTGCCGTAACAGGGTTAAATAAAATAAAAACTTATTATTCTTTGATTTGACTTGATTATTTGACTACCAACAGCTACAGAACATTACCACAGCACTGACCTACTCAACAAATAATTGACGTTAAAATGCATTTCACGTCATACAAATATGGCCGACCATTTCTAGCGCTAAAACTACAATTCAAACTTTTAATTGCTATATCTCCGTCAACATTTAGATATTTAATAAAATAGACACGCCAATACACATTTATTAACATCAATTTCAATCAACAATTGAAAAATCGACCACTAAAAAATGAGAACACAAACCCATTATAATTCAGTAGCGGCGCAAATTTCTGTGGAAAACATTAGAATAGAGTTAGAATATTGAAATTTGGTATGTAGACTTCCTGTAGACAGTAACTTATGGGAAAAAATAGAAAATCCCAAATATCCAGTGGCGGCGAGAGTTTAGACGGTAAAAGCCAGAAATAATTATTTAAAAAATTTGAAACTTAAGGTATGTATCGAGATACATTGTACATATTTGCCAATAACTACAACATCAAAACTTTAATTCAGTAGCGGCGCGAATTTTTGGGGTCAATGTCGCAAGAGCTAGGACGTTGAAATTTGGGGCGTAAGCTCTTTATAGACGGTCATTAAAAAATATATATATTGAAAACATAAAATTTCCAGTGGTGGCGTGCGCTGAGAGCCAAAAATCAGAAACATTAATAAATAGATATAAAGATCTATAATTTAGTATATGTGTTATTGGATACACACAAATTAGATCCCTAAATTGCTAAAAATTTGACAAATTTAGTCAATACCGGAGGAATGTGGTAGTCTAATTTAAAAATGTAAATATAACACTGAAAATTACTATGCAGATTTATATTGAAATATTAATAATACAAATATATTAGAAACTACATTTTTTTAAGTGGAACATTCGGGGAAGTGGGTGATTTAAGGACCATATACAATAACGAAATTTTGGATAAAGAATTTAAAATATAAGTAAAAAGAGAATATTAAATAGATTCTTTTGCAAAAGATATTGTTTTGCAAATTTAATATGTAGAGGTCGCTTAAACGGTCAGTTAAAAAAGTTAGAGAGAATATTGAGTACGAGCAAAATAGATTGCATTGATTAAAATTTGACAGTTTTACTCATTGATGCAGATCATGAACCGTGGTGCAGAAAATGGGGTCGGCGATGCAGTGGAATTATATTAAAAGTGCCAGAAAGGGAGCATGGCGCTTTCCATTTTTTAATACAGAAATAAATTGAAATAATTGGTAGGCTAAGAGTGCAAAGGGTGAAAATAAAATTTAACAAGCACTTATGTTAGCGAGAAATTATTAAAAAATAATGTACATACATATAAGGATAAAATTTAGTATGCAGGTTAAAAGTAAAGTATTAATTTTGAAAATAAATTGCTAAAGAAAAGGATTACTGAGCGTGTGCCGTGGTACTGGAAGTGGATGATCTGCAGCGAAGGTGCAGAGGAATTAATTTATATAATGTGAAAATATTAAAGACATTTTTGGTAAAATATTTTTATTATACAGGGTGTCCCAAAATTCAACGATAAGCCGGCAGCAGAAGGTGGTCCTGCTCATGACTACACAAGAAAAAAAGAAAAGAAGTTTTTATCTCATTTTTTAAAAAGAAATTTTTTTTCCGAAAATCGAAACACCTTAGGATGTTTTTAACTACCATGACCACAATTTTTCAAATATTTCTGATTTTTCTTTTGTATCGGCAACCTAAATAGCACTGCTATCCACCACAACCATTAAAACTCCCAGAATGCTAGTAGTTTTTGCAACAACAATTTATGAAATTTGGTTCTTGTTTAGAAATAGTATGCATAATTTTTTTTTATTGCTAGTTTTCCTAGAGTATTATACCATTTTGGAATCCTGAAGAGTTGCGCCAATTTTTAAAAAAACTTGCCATAGTAGTCTTCATACTTTTTTTTTACACCACGATGAGTTAAGGGGTTACATGGGTTTCGTCGGGTAAAAAAGGGCCTATTTTCAATATTTTTTTTTCTATGTAAAAAATTAATTATTTAATTCAAACTTTTTTCTGTCTTATAGATACATATTTAAAGAATAATTTCTGAAATTTTCAAAAAAAAAAAATTAAAACTCTTCTATTGTGACGTCATTTCCGGTGACGCCTCGAAAAAAAGGTGCGTCCGCGTTGTCAGCATAACTCGTGACAGGATATCTAAAATGAAAAAACAAAAATAAGTGTTTTAGGTAAGACCATAAACTCGTGCTTAACGGAAGGAAAAAATAAAATAAATAAAAATTGGAATTTTGGCAGACATTTTTACAAAAAAATGAAAATTTAGGTAAATTTGCTTGACATTTTGTTTTTTTTTAAATAGTTGCAATTGAAAAAAAAAAAAATCCTTCCGTTAAGCACGAGTAAATTGTATCTCAAACACCTGTGTAAAATTTCATCAAGATCGGTTGAGTAGTTTTCGAGAAAATTTGACAACCGACTTTGAAAACACGGTTCCCAGAAAAACGCGTTTAAATTTTTGAGTAACAATGAAACTGACTTGGAGCGCACACCTTCCAAAGGCTGTATCTCCGAAACTATTATTCGGATCGACTTGAAAATTTAGTATAATATTCTTGAGATGTTGTAGAAATTAATAAGCCAAAAAAAAAAAAAAAAATTTTAACACACGAAACCCATGTAACCCCTTAAAGTTGACTGAAAGTAAAAATCTTTAAAAAATTTAGGGAAAAAAATAATTTCGATTAAATTTTGTGTAAAAACTACTAGCATTCTGGGAGTTTTAATGGCTGTGATGGATAGAAGTGCTATTTAGGTTGCCGATACAAAAAAAAATTCAGAAATATTTGAAAAATTGTGGTCATGGTAGTTAAAAACATCTTAAGGTGTTTCAATTTTCGAAAAAAAATTTTTTTTTTTCTAATTCCTAAACAAAATGAGATAAAAATTTTTTTTCTTTTTTTCTTCTGTAGTCATGAGCAGGACCACCTTCTGGTGCCGGCTTATCGTTGAATTTTGGGACACCCTGTATATGTAAATATATGACTACCTTTTTAAAGCACTTTATCCTAACAATTACATTATTCAGTGTTGCAACATGTATTTTTTTATGTTGGCTATATATAAATTGTACATATATATGCGCGGTAAAGACCTCTACACACGGTTCAATCTTGCGGATTCCGATTATAGTTTCTTTAACAAAAGTTAAATATTAGTTGAAATAGTTTTACAGTCACATATTACATGTATGTGCAAAAATAGATTTAAATAAATTTTACTTTTGTTTAACAAAATATAATTTGTACCTTAACAGATTTGATTGTGTGCGTATGGCATCAATAACTAAGTTAGAATATTCTAAAACATTTATATTTGGTTTATTTTTTTTTAAGTTGGCAACTATTGTATCTGAATTTTTATGCGTTAGTTTTTATCTGATAGAAAATATGTTTATTCACTCTGTGATATTCACTACTGCTTTCATAGATTATTATTGACATCAAACTATACAAAATCTGTTAATCTATTGCCTAACTTAATTGTGATTTTAAAAGTGCATATTAGTATATAGTGCCTTTTAATATACTCGTATATATTAAGGTAAAGTTTTTAAATCTAATATATTATAATATGTTATCATATGTTGTATACATGTTTTTAATAGATAATAATGGTTTTATTATAAAGTCCAATATAAAATATATTCTTTGTTATATTATATGATACTCGTACAATGGTTTAAAAAATGTATTAAGTAAATATTACTTTTAGGTATCTATTTGTGCAAGCAATAAATATATCTATTCTAGCTGACCCGCGAACATTGTTCCACCTTAGAGGCAATAAATGAGCAGATTTTGGATTTTATTAATTTCAATTTTTTATTAGGATAATAAATATAAGTAAATAAAAAAAATTATTATCATTATTAAATTTTAATAATTCTTTATTGGCTATGTATTTTGGTGCATGGGTGGCACTTTTCAGTAAAGCACCTTGTGCTAGACGACATTTTTCGTTTTATTTTCAAGCGCAAGAACAAATAACGCAGATGGTCTTCCGACCTGTGAACATGTCACATATAATTAACCATGGAAAAAACATGGATTTTCTAGATTCAGACCACAAACTTTTAAGGATTGGCCTTGTTGATTTGTTAATGGTCATGGCGAATGCAAGACGGATCGGAAATTGAAGTCGATTAAACTCAAACGGCATATCAGTTGGGATTATCGGGATACTCGGAATGAGAAATTCCTCACCTTCGAATTTACTTACCACCAAACGCGTTCCGTTGCACAATTTTGCCAACATTACGGGGCCAACATTTAGTCGTAAATTGTGCGGTGATAAGCCAGGCACATCCAAGGAGTTTAATAATTCAATTGGATAGTTGGTAGCATCAACTTCATTTGTTACACAGTCAATAGATTTGAATGAATGCAGTGTACCAATGATCTCATTCTGAATTATGTAGTTTAAGTCATCTACATCTTTATTCTGAGCCGCCAAAATTGCTCGCCCACTCAACCATTCATAGTTTTTGTGGTTAGTAATGATGTTTGGGAATACTTTGTTGATGAGTTCGTCTTTCGATGAGACATAGTTACAGAAATTCTGAGGAAATGAAATCAATCCGCTCGATTCGTCGACAGGTAATCGACCATTACCGATAGTCAGCAATTGCTCAGAGAAATCTTCAGCAGATGTTTCGTTCAGCAATGCAACTCTCATGTTTGTTGTCACCTGAAGTTTCTTCACATAGCGCCATAGATTCGATGATTTGAGGCAAGCGTTTATTTCGTCGGCAGCAGTTGATCCTGGAATTACTGGCAGTGTTTAGCGGAAATCGCCAGACAGTAAAATCATTGCGCCTCCAAAACATTTCAAGTCATTGCGTAGATCATTCAATGTTCGGTTAAGTGCTTCCAATGCACGTTTATGCGCCATTGTGCATTCGTCCCAGATGATGATTTTCGATGCTGATAAAACTTTGGCCATTGCGGAGTGTTTTGTAATATTACATGTTGGTTCTTCAATAGTTTGAAGATTTAACGGCATTCTAACAATGTGGCTGCTATTCCAGAAGAAGCAACTGCAACCGCAATGTTGGATCTCACACGAACAGTGGCTAAAACTACTGACATGAGAAATGTCTTACCAGTTCCACCAGGAGCATTCAGGAAAATTAAATCACCATTTACATCATCAATTGCCTTCATTAATGTATCATAAACTTCCTTTGTTGGGGATTCAACAGAGGTACATTCGTTTAAACTACTAAATCTAATACCTGTTTGGTTGTGGAGTTTGGACCTTATGGAGATCTATAGGCTGGCTAGGGCGTATCTGCGATCTGTCGGCGGTATCCAAGTTCCTTTCAATAGCTAAGTGGGCGCAGGACCTTTTAGCTGTTAATAGCAATTTTTTATTTATATCAAAAGGCATAGTAAAACATCAGATCTTTTTTGGATTACATTTATTATAAAACTACACTATTGAATTACGTGTAAATTGATTATATATTTTATTTAATGAGAATATTAGTTACGACACTAGGCAAATGTAACTCTCGGTTTAAGTTATGAATAAAAATATGTGTAATTATTATATTATGTATGTTCACCAAAAGCCTAAGGGTGCTGTAGGTTTGAGAGTTGAAGCGATAAGAGCGAATTAGGACCAAATGCGTAGTGTCGAACTTTAGTAGAAGTGACTCATATAAACAAAAGATATTTATATAAGAAATATCGTTTGCCCACAGAGAGCAGTGTATATGAAACAACTAGGTATAAAATATAAATAAATTGAACAAATAAATCTTAATTCTAACATTAATTAAAAATAAAAGCAAGATATTGATATACAAATATGAATATTGCATGCATTTATTAACACTGGTGATCATATTCACGTTTCCGTTCCAATTCTCGATTAAATGCGTCATTCATTTCACGATTTGGCGCTGGTATTCCTAACCTGACTAATAAACTACCGCACATGAGGTAACACCTGGCTTTAAGAGCAAAGCCCGATTATGTTTTTCCTCATTCGTCTTAAGATCGGGATTTCTGGAACTGACACGAATTTGATGTGAAATATCTTCTGACATATTATCCTTGTATTTGTGCCACAGGTTTGATGGGTTCGATGGAAAGCATGTCGAAATGATGATAGCAAATAATGTGCGTATCTGACTTGGAGATGCAGAGATAATTGTTGTAACGATTGTCGTATCCCAATGGGTATCGTTTTCTACTAAATTGAGTTCCTCGCTTACAGCATGATATGTTCGGGATATTGTATCATTAACAGTCCGTAGTGACTCAAATGACGTTGGCCCACGCACATTTACCAGCAAGAACCGCAAATAGAAGCATTCATCATTTTCTGGATGAACTGTACGTCCCACGGGAACGAGAATGATATCCTATGTCTGTCTCCTGGTTCTAAACTACCTCTGCACCAATTTTAAGTCAAATACGTTTAGCCGTTCTTGAGTTATAAATAGTAAAATTAACATGTTCGTTTTGAAAGAGCAGAATAGTTTTTATTTTCATAACAGTAAAATGTAATTAACTAAGATTTAAAGAAAATGTGTCACATTTTGAATTAGGTTAACTTCTTTGATAAAACATATTTCTTTTACGAGTATATTTTATACTTACATTTCTTGAAATATCCATTGAACTTAACGTATTGCGTATTCTGGTATCATTTCAATTAACAAATATGAAATTAGAAACAACATTTTAGAAGAACAACATTGTTTATCCAGTTTTCAGAAATGTAAAATCCTAAAATTCAATAATAATAAACAATTACAATCACCTTCCGAATACTATGAATCTTTAAAAATTTCAACCGCAATTATTTTGGTTGCAATAGTCAACCGATTGAAATTTGTTTAAGAATAGCAGTAATTGGCACTTTTACCTTTAACTGATGTTGATAAATTCATAGCAACATTTTTGTACATAGTTCATAAAACGAAGATATTAAATTATCCCTGTGAAGGAGTATGCCTAAAACTATTTTAACAAATTTAATAACTAGATTGAGATTTCAGTGGCTATTCTATTATTTGGAGCCATGTAAATTGATGTTACGTTTTATTGCTCTAAAAAAATTATTAAATAAATGTGTTACACTTTCGTTTTATTCCCTGCCATTAAATTTCATAAAAAGTTTTACATAAATTTTCGGCTTTTTAATTAAGATTGTAATATTATTTTATTCTCTAAGTTCTTAGACGACACCCAGCTATACATATCTTTGCGCACTTTTGTAACAATTAGCTTAATATCTATATGTCTGAAAAGGGTACAAAAAATTACTAACGCAAAAATATATCTTTGTAATATTCTTCTTTATTTTATTTCAATTTTTAAATGATATCTTTATCCTTAAATTTATAATTACAAACAAATTTAAAACATTACGACAAACTGTTACGAATTTACAAAAATCGCAGGTTTCAATTTTACCTATAATTTAGTTTTTAGAATATGAAATAATGTATGTGTTTAATTAAAGAAAAATGTGTATGTATCCATCATTTGCTGAAGGAGTGTGCTTTATTGAAATAATATTAACCAATTAATATTAACAATATTTTTTGAAAATTATAAATTGATAAATTGGAAAAAGGGGCATTGAGAAAATTAGTGGGCCCGCTAGGAAACTTTGGAGAAAACTCAAGTTTTGGATTACTTAATAATAAAGTGTTATTAAAAAAAAAATTCAAAATTTCATTTGGGGGCACGGGGGTGATTTTTGCCGAGAGTAAAAATTGAGCTAGGCTAACTTTGGCACCTAATTTACATATCGAAAAAAAAATTCCAACCTTTTGAAAAAAAGTTGGTCAAATAACGAATAAATAGAAAATATTTTATATTTTGTTGAAAAAAATAATTTTTTTTATTCATTTTATATTGTTATAACTCACATTCCATACGACACAAACTAACAATGTCTCTTCAGTATCTTTGCTGACCATGCACTTTAGAGATAATAAAATAGTATGTAAGTAATATGTTAATCTTAATCTAGTTAGTTCAAGTTCATGTATAATCTGCATCGCGCAGAAGTAATTGGCTGCCTCACCATTTGAGACTAGGCATAAGCTGCATCGCGCAGTGATTATTAGCTCAAATAAATATTATTTAGGTAAAACTAAAATAAATTGTTTTTTTTATTAAAGTCTAAATTACTCAAACTTTAATTGGCGCAGTCGGTAGGATATTAAAGAATTACAATCGATGTAAATTTTTCCATTTTTATGGTTAACTTAATATTTCGAAACCTACAAAAATAAAGTTAAAGAATAAAGTAAACTTAATAAATAGTGGAGTGAAATAGAAACAGAAGTTGAAGTGTTCCGAGACTCATCGACCCACTAGCAGTAGCATATGGACATGAAGATCTCGCAAGGCATCGCGGTGATAATCGTAATGTGAGTACTCATTCATATTTCCTTTCTATATTCACACTTCCCAAAAACAAAAATTATTATTATTTTTACAATAATATTTTCTGTTAGGAGTATAAATCGCTTATACAGGCCTAAAAACAGATATTAAATTTAAAAAGGAGTATAAATCACTTATACAGGCCTACCAAATATTAAAAATAGTCTTAATATATAAAAGAAAGACGGGTTTGTTACAACACTTATAACTCGAGATCTGCTGAACCAATATTCATGGTTATTGATTCGTTGGATTTGTCTCCGCCCCGAATAGCATAATACATCTTAAAAACAATGAAAATATATAAAACAAAGACGGGTTTGTTACAACACTTATAACACGAGATCTGCTGAACCAATATTCATGGTTATTGAATGTTGGTCGATTGACTATTTTACCGGCGACATACACAGGTAGCCCGCGTCATTTGCATGAATATGCGCAAGATGCAATGACATATGTTCGTCATTATGGTCGGCCAGATCTATTCATTACATTTACATGTAATCCGAAATGGATAGAAATTATTCAATTGCTGCTTCCCGGACAAACATCAAGTGATCGACACGACATCACCGCACGTGTTTTCAGGCAAAAAATTCGGTCACTAATGAATTACATTGTTAAGCAACACGTCTTTGGCAAAAACGAGGCCTACCGCATGCTCACATTCTAATTTGGTTAGTCGAAAGAATTCGGCCAGATCAAATAGATGACATCATATGTGCGGAGATTCCTGCTCCTGAAACCGATCCAGACCTACATGATGTTGTAATCACGAATATGATTCATGGACCGTGTGGCACTATCAACCGCCAATCACCGTGCATGGTCGACGGCAAGTGTTCCAAACTTTATCTACGAAAATTGACGGCAGAGACCATTACAGGCAACGATGGTTATCCATTGTATCGGCGTCGATCGCCCGATGATAATGGTAGAACTATCACAACTAAAGTGAAAGGAAACGATTTCGTAGTTGACAACAGTTAAATTGTACCATATTCGCCACTTCTTTCCAAAACATTCAAGGCACATTGTAATGTTGAGTATTGCAATTCGGTCAAGTCAATTAAATACATTTTCAAATATGTCACGAAAGGGAGCGACATGGCGGTTATTGGTATCCAAACATCCAATATCAACGATGAAATCACGCGCTATCAAGTCGGTAGATATGTCAACTGCAATGCAGCAATTTGGCGTATATTTTCATTCCCTATTCACGAACGTCATCCCACTGTTGTACATTTGGGGGTGCATCTAGAGAACGGTCAGAGAGTATATTTCACAGCGTCGAATGCTGCTCAACGTGCCGAAACACCTCCAGCGACAACACTGACCAGTTTCTTTGCGATTTGTCAAAGCGATCCGTTCGCACGAACTTTGCTTTACTCAGAAATGCCACGTTATTACACTTGGAACGCTACATCGAAGAAATTTCAACGTCGGAAGCAAGGCGATGCAGTTCCTGGTTATCCAGATATGCGTTCTACTATTCTCATTCTGTATGTTTTCATCATCATTCATCATAATAAAATACTTTTATGTTTCTATCTATATTAATAAATATTATTTTGTATCATTGTATTACGTTCATCAAAGCCTAAATTATAACACTTAAACGAATGCCTAATGAGAAAGCTATTACTTTTTACTATAGGTGTTTAGAATCACTTAACAACTTTAATGTCTTGAATAGACTTCACAATAAAACATCTTTAAATATGAGATCACTGGCAAAACATCACGATTCCCTGATGGTAAGAGATTTCATAGAGGAGCTAAACGATCCCCTTGGATGTAAATTAAGACGCCAAAATCCTAACACAATGGATGAGCTTCTAGAATTAATAATAGAAGATATGACGAACCACGAAATCCATACTAACGAGGAATATAACCACCCTCACCAACAACAAGAGAAGAACACACAAGATTTTCAAACAGAGCCGTCAACACAAAAACCGTGTGAAACAATAATCGAACAAACCATTGAGAATAAAGAACTAGACAATGTACGGACGGAACTACAAGAAGCAATCATAAACGACGAGAGTACAGAAATCAAAGTACAAAACCAAAATTCAGAAGAGAAACGGGACACAGAAATAAATGAAAATAAAAACGATATTAAATTACAAAAAGAAATGGCGAACAATGTACCCACAAATATCAAAATACAAAGCCAGAATAATTCAGAAGAAGTTCTGAATACAGATGAAAAGGAAAAAGAACTTGAAGAGTTTACCAAAACAGAAGTAAAGAAAAAAACAATTGTTGAAGTAAAAATGAAGCAAGGAAAAATAAGCGTCAAACAAAACACAGAAGATCAGAACATGCAAGATTTCAAAGTAGAAAATCAGCAAAATGAATTTGAAATACCAAATCAACAAAATGTTAAGCAACAAGCAAAAAATCCAAACTTTCTAGATTTTAAAGTAAAAAATCAACAAAACATCAACCAAGAAAAACCAGAAAAACAAAATATGCAATATTCTGAAGTAAAAAAATTACACAATATAAAGCAAGGAAAAGCAGAAAATAATAAAAATCAAAATTTTAAAATAAAAGAAAAAAAGAAACAAAGCTAAATGCATACCAGAAAATCAAGAAGATTTAGAAAACGAGGCACACACTTTGTGGATAAATGATCACAGAAAAGAAATAATTCGTGGACAGAAGATTAGAAATTCGGCACAACTAAAGCAACTATATGGAACCAAACGAAATAAAAATAATAACTGGATAGATGAATATATGACGAATATCATGACAAATAAAAATAATAAAACATATATTGGCTTTACTTTAAAAAACTTCCTGATAAGATTAACTTCAAAAAGACTTCAATACTTGCCGAAAAATTAAAATTTCTACCCGAATTTTAACAATTCAAATACGCAACCGCAAGGAACCAAACCCACCTGACTATATAATATTTAACTCCGAAAATAAAAATAAAAACTCCGAAAACTAAAAATAATAAAACCCTAAAACGGACAAACACCTTAATAAAGAAAATTGTATGAACTATTAAAAGAATTATACAGAACAACCATTTAAATAAATTACTACAAATATTACAATGCCCAATACATTTACAAAACAGAACAGACAAAAAAATTATGAAACGAATTGAGAATCGGAAACAACCACCTTAATGGAGAAAATCGCAAGAACAATGGTTATCACCAGCAGTAAAAACCTATAAACATACAACAAACATAAAAACATACAAATTAAGCGACATCAAATAATAATAAAATAACTATTTCGACACAAACACCAACGCAGTTAAAATTATTAAAATTAATATAAAGAGCAAATTATTTAAATTAAAATAAAGAAACACGACCTAATAATATCTACATTAACAAAACTACTATTAAAAAAAATAAAACTCATTAAACGCATTGTAATGATAACACGTATTAAATGTACAATAATTTAAAAGATAAACCATCGGCAAACATAAAAATGAGCATAAAATGAAAAATGATATAAGTATCAGACATCAAGAAACAAACGCAACGCACAAGGTAATTTACGCAAGATTTACTCGTGTAATCTAATAAAATACGTGGAAACTCTCATTATCAATTACGACACATGCAAGCAATGCAAATACTATGATTTGAACGCCGCTAAATAACACAAAAACAACTGTGAGATCATAATATAAGCGCATTCCACAAAACCAGAGTGCACCGTATCATAAAACATAAACATGACCCTGCCAAGTCACTCATGAGATGTGTTATTATAAGATGTAATGAAACCCCATACTCCAGTACCAACGATAATGCTACATTAACAAACTAAGTCAGCATTTCTAATTCAGCTACTATGATAACTCATGGACTAACACATTGAAAAACACAAAAATAAAATAGCAATGTTATGTGCATAAAGTTAAGGAAATAAATATAGACAGTACAAGTTATTATCATGATTAAAGCTACTGTTAAAGACCCAAACGTAAAACAAGGAGATATCGTATACCTCAACACTAAATCAAAACAGGGTAAAAGCCGTATAATGAACACAGGACCTTTTAAAGTACTAGAAGTATCCGATACTTATATAGCTAAAATAGAAGATCTAAAAAATAAAAAATTAAGAGAAACACATGTAGATAACCTAGTGAAAACAAAAATGAAAATTCACCAACTAAATTAATAATACGAATGCCCACTATAGCACAAGGACTTTTTATTAGAACAAAAGAAGAAGTCCTAGAAGTATTTAAACGACATAAGCCTACAAAGCACAAATACATCATGCACTCAAATCCCGAAATACAAATGAATTATTTATTTATTAATTAATTATAAATAAATATATTAAAATACGATCAAGTACTAAGAAATCCTGATTGTTGCAGGATCATCACCGCAATCAACACCAGCGATATTAATGAATGCCGAATTATTAAAATCACTGATAACCCAGGATTATATCCTGTGCAACTAGGAACAGCCCAAAACATCAAGGAATATTGGACTTTAGTCAAGAAAATAGATTTGGACCCCTTAATAAAATATTATAACCACGTACACCTGACTAGAGAAGATATTAAAATGAAATTAGAAAAAAAAGAAATTTACAACCTATGGGCACAGCACTCCTGTAATGGACATCCTGGATATGGAAATAAGTAGAAAATTTAAACAAATTCTCCCAACTCGAACAGAAAAAAGAGGCTTCATAGATGGCTTAGGTACTGTTTGGAAAGCAATCGGTGGAAACCTAGACGCTAACGACGGCGAGCGTATAAATTTAGCCCTGGAGACACTTGATAATAAACAAGAAACTCTAAAATAAAGCTATATCTAAACAAATGAAATTAACGAACGATATACTCGATCAATTTAAATCGGCCCTACACACCATTGATTCTAATCAAGAAGAACTAGATAATCGTACCAAATTCCTAATGAACGATATCGATAAACTCCAACACTGAGTATTTAACATCTTTATAACAGAATCGATCGGACTTGTCAGTCAATCAATGCAATTACTTTTGCACCTACTAAGAACCATTGAAACTGACATAACATTCGCTAAACTGAACACGCTTAGTGGTTCAATCCTAGAACCTGATCACCTATTAGCAGAATTACAAGCAATAAAGGAACATGTTGATACAACCAAACATATCAAACTGCCTTACGATATTACATCAGAGAACATTCAACAATATGAAACTATTAGCAAAGTCAAAGCATACACCAATAAAAACCTAATCGTTTTTGTAATAAATATACCACTAGTAAACCCTAATATATTTACGTATTATAAACTATATCCAATCCCCATACCCTATAACAATAAATTCCAAATGATTATTCCCCGAACCCAATACACCATTGTGAATGAGTATAAGCATGTAGATTTTAATGCACCCTGCAAAGAAATATATAACAATCAATTCCTATGCAAGCTTAGCGAACCACTCAACATCGAGGAAACCACCTGTGAGATAGAACTAATTTAAAACCAGCCAACCAGCAAATGTCAACCCTTAGTGATTTCTCTAACCGGCATCAAGATCCAGAACATCGAATTCAACACCTGGATGTTAATCACAAATGACGAAACCAGTGGCACCTTAACATGCAGCAGCCAGCGTGACATAAGTTTACAAGGAACATATATAATACACCTTGCACGAGATTGTCAATTTTCTGTTTCAGATAATACTCTTCAATACATAGATATAGAAGAGAAAGTCGAAGCTTGGAACACCATTTCCCTGCCAAAAATACCAGAGATCCAAAACAAACACCTAAACATCTCTACCGTGACCAACCTAAAACACCTGGACCTGGGCAACGTAGACAAGCTACAGACCACCCTAGCCTTACTACCTGAAGACTACGATGACTTCGATGAAGAATCTCAGACCATGTTCACATAATTAATTATACATAATTACCTATATTATTCATAATAATTACTATTGTAGTATATAAGTTTATCAAATATTTTAGAAAAATAAGAATAATAAAAAATGAAAATTCACAAGAAGTAAATAGCAAAAATATTAAAGAGTTACAAAAACCTTTTGCTACATTAGAAGCATAAGATTTGATCTTAGAGGGGAGGTGTTATAACTCACATTCCATACGACACAAACTAACAATGTCTCTTCAGTATCTTTGCTGACCATGCACTTTAGAGATAATAAAATAGTATATAAGTAATATGTTAATCTTAATCTAGTTAGTTCAAGTTCATGTATTATCTGCATCGCGCAGATAGTAATTGGCTGGCTCACCATTTGAGACTAGGCATAAGCTGCATCGCGCAGTGAATGTTAGTTCTGGTTGAGTTTGGACCTATGGATCTATATAAGCTTGAGGTTTGCTTATCTGCGATGTTGACGGTTTCCAATTCTCGGATTGCTTGATTGCATCTAACTCCTTTGATAGCTATAGATTGCGCCAAAACTTCTCGAAGGACCTTTTTGTTATTAAATAATTAATAACAATTTTTTATTTTGCTTTAAATCAAATAGCAGCGAAACACTAGTATTTTACATAAAAACATTTATTATACAAATACACTTGACGAATTACAATAATTGAAACTTAAATGAATAATTATATGTATCAATGTTACTGTGATACAATTCACTATTAAAATCTTTTATTATAATTATTAAACTGTTGAAAGTTGGAGTTGATAATTTAGATGTTTACTGTTCTAGATGATAGTTAATAAGTTAAAGATATTTAGTGATGTTTACTGTATGAAGTTTGAGTTAATAATGAATATTTTAATAGTGTTTTAACAGTACATTGGTACAAAAAGGCATTTGCCAAACCGGCTGGTGGCCTTGGTACGGGCTGGTACGGTCGAATACACAATGCCAGAGTAACAATGACAATAACTTTGTTAGTTAATTCAATAACAAAGAAAGATAAAATATTTGATTAAACAATAGAATTATTACAGAACTTAAGAACTAAAAATATACAAAATTAGATTCTAATGAAATACATTAAAGAATGCGAAATATCTATATAAAAATATAGGTTGTGTATGCGTTCTTTACCATACTCCCGCGCGTTGAAAATTGGAAGAGTCATCTTGGTTTTCAACTGATGTTCTGTAAGTAGCGGAACGAGATATTGCACTAGACGCTTTGTTTCTCCCTTAGCTGTCTTGATAGTGGCTGCTCGAGTCGCTGAAACTTCACTAACACTTAATTTCAATTGGCTACCCAACATCCATTGCGATGGAGGAAGATTTTGCTTCTTGATTAAGACCAAAGCTTCTTGCTGCGGTACAGCATCCTTTGACATTTTCCATTTCACGAGCTGATTACAGCGTCCTAGGTATTCGCTTGACCATTGTTTCCAACAACTTTGAATAATGTCTTGAAATTGTGAGTAGCGCTGCGTTCGGCTTAATTTAATTGGAGCGTCCTCTGCAGGAGCGATTCTTGTGATCTGCCGTCCTAATAAGAGGTGTCCAGGTGTGAAGGGAATAAGGTCATTGGGATTATTGGAAGCGGGATAAAAAGGGATGGAAATTGAGCATTGCCTCAATTTGAGTTTGCAGTGTATAAGTGTCTTTGAAGTTGGTATGATAGTTTAATTTCGTTAGTTTGGCAAGTGGATAAAAATGTAAAATGCTGTATTTAAAACAGTCAGGTTCAGAGTGCCATTTAACGATTAAATTTTTGAAATATTCTATACCTCCTGGGTCGATATAGAAGAGTTTGTCAATTATAAGATTACGGTTGATATATTTAAAATAAATACAAGAACCATATGCATTTTTTGACGCATCACAAAAACCATGAATTTCAAATGTTATGGAATTCTTGATTAATGATTTTTGTGGTATGGATGCATTGTTTAAGGTCGGTAATTGCTTTATTAAAGGAGTCCATGTTTTTACTAAATGTTCTGGAATTTCAACATTCCAGTGTAGATTTGTTAGCCATAATTGTTGTCTCAATAGCATAAACGGTTTGACGCAGGGTGATAATAATCCATGTGGATCAAAGATTTTGGCAATGAAAGATAGAACATTTCTTATTGTTAATTTTACAGGTGGATCAAAAATGGCGATGCTGTATTTGAAACAGTCTGTTTTTGAGCACCATTTGACAATTAAAATTTTGAAATGCTCTAAGTCTGCGTGATCTATATAAAAGAGTTGGTCTTGAATAGTGTTGTCTAAATCGAATAAAATAATGGGATCATTCGACATCCATTTTCGTAAATAAAATCCTGCACTGCTTAATGTTTCTATTGTTTTAATACAGCGTAGCTTGAATTCTGATAGATCATTTGATCCAGTCAGCAGCTTATCAACATATGAATCATTAAGGGTGGTGTTTGTGGCATATGGATGTGAATTTGAAAATAATAATTTAGACCTTGTATGTAAGTTAATTAACCATAGTTGTTGTATCATTAATTTGCATGGTATGTCACAAGGCAATAGTAATGCGAGTGGATCCAAGGTTCTAGCTATTAATGATAAAACATTTGCTTTGGTTAATTTCATAAGTAATTGAATTGAATTATGCAATTCCTTGACCGTAAAGATGCCGTTTGTCTTGTTTCTAGAATTTTGAATGAAACGTAAATAATACGTGGTGACGCTATTGATCGGTTTAAAATTTGAAAATTTGTCAAATATAGAATTTGACTTGGCTATGGAGTAATTTGACAATATGAATGATTTATGATGTTTACTAGTAACACGCTTTCTTTGTGGTAAAAGAAAGGGTTTAGTAATTGCTGATTTGGAATCTCCTATACCGTGATGTGGTAAAATATATGTAGGTTCGGATGAATTCTGAATAGTGTTAGTGGTCATGTGACCTAATCGTATATATTCATTAATGAATGCAGAATACATAGATTTATGTTGTGTATTTCTATCAAATTTTCTTTCCAATGAAAGAAATTGTTTGGTAGCTGTGGTTTTCGTATCCCCTAGAGCTGATGTGGGCAATTTTATTGGTAATGTAATTACGAATCTATTATCTGAGTTGCGAGTAGTAGTTTTGTTACAATGATCATGGCATGCTTGTTCTTCTGAAGTTAAAGTCCTACATTTCTTAACAGACTCGCTTTCACAAACCTTGGGAATTTGAGTTTGTTCCTTTATAATTAAAGTGCCACATTCCTTAACATACTCGCTTTCACAAAGCTTGGGAATTTGAGTTTGCAAGGATGTGTGATAATGATGCGCATGATTATTGTTGGTAACAGTTTTATATTTAGTAACTATCCAACCCAGTGAAGTGTTTTGCAACTGCAATCGATCATTGGATAGTGTTGATTTGCCTACGCGTAATAGTTTCCAAAAAATATCAGCTCCTAACAATAAATTCACAGATTGTGGTTCGTTAAAACTAGGATCTGCTAGTTTTATGCTATGCGGTATTGATAGATTGACAATATCCAATGTGATGTGTGGAATTTTGTCGGTTATTGTGTCTGTAAGCAGACAATTTACAAAAGTTTTGTAATTGTTATTGGATGAATGCAAAGTGATTTTTGCTTGTTTATGAGTTTTAGTTTCGGAGTTATCAATTCCGGTAGTAACTACATCCGAATTTGTAGTATGAATGTTTAATTTTTGTAATAAACTCTTGGTAATAAAACTTGATGGACTACCGTTATCCAGAAGAGCGCGAGCGACAATTATTTTACCGTTTTGGTCAGGAATGTTGACTAAAGCGGTTGATAACATAACTTGACTTGTCCGTTTGACTTGCGCTGTGAGTGTGCTAGAAGTGGTAGCTTTAGGAATTGAAGTGCTTGATGCTTCAATTGATTTAGACACTGAGATAATTTTATTGATTTTGATGCCTATTTTAACGTATTGCATAAGAAAATCAGTATTTTCTTCATCAATGCGGTCTAATTCAGCTTGATCCTCAGTTTGTTCATGCATTTGTTCATGAACTTTATTAATCGAAGCCATTAGTGGTTCCCATTGTTTATGAAGAAACTTTATGTTTTCCACATCGAAAGTGGACGGATCTTTTATATCAACATTTTCAATGGCTTTACTGCATTGCTTTAATGATGATTTAATACAATGTATTTTTGTAATTAAGATTTTTAAAGACATTGTGAATGGACCTTTAAAATCTCTATTAATATTTTAAATATAATATTTAAAACTAATTGTAAAAGTATATTATTGCTGATGCAAATAATATGAATGGTACTCTATTACGTACAATACGTAAAAGACTTCTGTGCAAAATACACAGACGGTAATTTCGGTTTGAAAAAAGAATTCAAACGCTAAAAATGGAATAATAATATTCGCTATGTAAATGCGATTGGCGTATGTACTCTAAATGTCGTAGTCCATTGAGAGGACGTTAGATGACCTATGTGAGACTATACTTATGGAATCGAATGTTCGCAACCAATGCAATTAATGTATGTGTGCTGAATGACACAAATATAATATTTAAAAAATGATTGAAAAAAGATATATTATTGTGGATGCAATAATATAAACGGTGATCTATTACGTAGCACGTAAAAATATTTCTGTGCAAAATACTTAGATGAGTATTTTGGTTTGAACAAATGTATTCAAACGCTTAAGTCGGAATAATAATATTCGCTAAATAATGCGATTGGCGTATGCTCTAAGTGTCGTATTCCATTGAGAGGACTTTAAATGACGTAATGTAAGAGGCTATACTTGTGGAATCTAATATTCGCAACCAATGCAATTAATGTATGTGTGTGTGTGTGTGCTGAATGACACTAATACGAGCCCTATAGATGGTCATTAGCTTGGTAAAGTACTAAATGACTTGACTAAAGTGGCAAGGATTTATTAACTACAAACAGAAAACTAAATATCGTTGAATGATTGATTAAAAAATATAATACAACAATGATACGAACTTATGATGGAAATGAATCATTGATGTCTAAACACCTTGGTAAAATGAAATAACGATTGAAACAGTAGTATATGTAAAAAAAATTGTAAAATATGAGATGTAAATGCAAAAACCCAAAATAGAGGTAATAAAAGGATAGGATGGGAATTATATAAATGTTTTAGGATTACCTTGACACCACTGTCGTGTAGTAGCTCTCGTTTCAAGACTGAATCCAGATGCTGCTGCGATTGACTCGTGTGTGCTGTTGTACTTGGCGCCAAAAGTGAGATTTTTCTTGATTGTTCACCTTGCTTGATGAATCCTTTTCAAAGATGACCAATGCGGTGTGAATCTTCTTTGAAGATGCTCAATTGCTGGATCCGTTGATGAGAATCTTGCTTGAAGATGATCAAATGGATGTGAATCTTCTTTGAAGGATCAAAATACTGAATATCCGTTCTTCAAGATAATCAATTCTTGTGAATCCACTCTTGAAGATGGTTTAATGGTGTAAATCCGCTCTTGAAGATGGTTTAATGGTGTACATCCGCTCTTGAAGATGGTTTAATGGTGTAAATCCGCTCTTGAAGATGGTTTAATGATGTACATCCGCTCTTGAAGATGGTTTAATGGTGTACATCCGGCTCGAAGCTGACCAAATGGTTTTGGGAGTCTTCGAAGGATTAAAATGCTGAATATCCTAGCTCGAAGGACCTAATGATTACACAAGCCAACGTTTGTAAGAAAAGGCAGCGAAATGCAAGAATTTTGCAAAAAACATTTATAACGAAGTGCACTTGACGAATTACAATAATTGAAACTTAAATGAATAATTATATGTATCAATGTTACTGTGATACAATTCACTATTAAAATCTTTTATTATAATTATTAAACTGTTGAAAGTTGGAGTTGATAATTTAGATGTTTACTGTTCTAGATGATAGTTAATAAGTTAAAGATATTTAGTGATGTTTACTGTATGAAGTTTGAGTTAATAATGAATATTTTAATAGTGTTTTAACAGTACATTGGTACAAAAAGGCATTTGCCAAACCGGCTGGTGGCCTTGGTACGGGCTGGTACGGTCGAATACACAATGCCAGAGTAACAATGACAATAACTTTGTTAGTTAATTCAATAACAAAGAAAGATAAAATATTTGATTAAACAATAGAATTATTACAGAACTTAAGAACTAAAAATATACAAAATTAGATTCTACTGAAATACATTAAAGAATGCGAAATATCTATATAAAAATATAGGTTGTGTATGCGTTCTTTACCAAGTTTAAATAAATATTATTTAAGTAAAATTAAAATAAATTGTTTTTTTTATTAAAGTCTAAATTACTCAAACTTTAATTATATAAAATAATATTTATTGTTATATGTAAAGTTAATATAGTTAAGTTCTTCTTTATTGTATTCTATATTGTAGTATTTCCTTTTTTGTTGTTAACTAGATGCAAAATTATTAGAATAAATTCGCTATATCCTGAAGTCAATGCATTTCGTTTTCTAGCTTACCTTTTATGAATTTAAGAATAATTAAAAAAAATATTCATATTATAAAAAGGAAGAAACATTTAATAAAATACGATACATGTACTTAAATCGATTTCTACCATTTTTGCTATTACAAATATTAGTTAAGTTAGGTAAAATAAAACATTTCTCAAAATTAAAATAAGACGATAATCCCGATTATATTTAGGATCAAGCGAGAGTCATATAATAATTTTTAGTAAGAGACGAGGTTCACTTTACAGTTTTCAGGACGAAAAGAGGGGCAAAGATCCATTTTAGGATCAGGTTAGGTCTAAAATTTCGACTCAGGTCAATAAGAAAATCATAGCAGAAGTGAATGTAGGCAAATATCTAGGCATTCTCTAAGCCATAAGTCGTAAGTTATCTATGGAATGTAAACCGTTGCTAAACAAGTCTATATTGACACCTTTATGGACTTACGGTGTACAGCTCTGTGCATCAGCTGCAAACTCCATCATTGTGTTTTTTAATGCTTCCATTCCAAGGTGCTACGTATTATTATAAATTTTCTACGATTTATGACTAACGAAAATAATCATCACGATCTACAAGTACCCAGGGTCAAAGACGAAATTAGAAAGTACAGCATCAAGTACAGAGACCGACTGGAGTACCACCCAAACACCCTTACGGGAAACCTGGTGACAGTGAGAAGACAGAGTAGGCTAAAAAGAAAACAGCCAACCGATTTAATAGAAGACTAAATTATATTAAGTGTCCAACCGTCCTAAATATTTACGTATACATTCTCATATGCACTTGTAAGAAATAATACCTCATAAGAATGTATCATTGGATATATTCCTTTCATGATTTTATTATGCTATGTCACTTACTACATATTATAATGGATAGATTGTAAAATTCTAGGATGTCAATAAAAAATAATCATATTAGTAAATAAGGAATAAGGAAACTGTAAGCAAAAGAAACTAAATAAATAAATACATGCATACACTAACCTAGAAATCTAGTTTTCCGAAATGAAAACAATGAAGTTTTGTTTGAATTTTACAATTTAAAAATTGATCATTATGGACGAATAAATTTTAGTATTTTCTTGTATTATTTTAATAAATATTTTATTTGTTCTAAAATAAAATATGGAGAATAAGTCTGATAAAGATGATGATAAGCAAGGCAAAGAATCGGAGAAAAAGTCTGCCGTATCAGTTACAACAGAAAATGAGGTAAGTTACATCATTTTCTGAAAGTAATACTATATCTACATAACAACATTTGATAATAAGTCGATATAACTATTGTTTTGTAATTTATAAAAATAAATCTACTTCATTTTCGTACGTTTTATGGCGCTTGTTATATACTCAAAACACGTACTAATTACTACGTAATATTTAATGTACCACTTTTAATTAAGAAATAGACAATATTGATGGTTAGTTAAATGTAAGTTTACATTTTAAATTTGGGGTTGGAACACCTTTTTTGTACTATAAAAGATGACTGCTCTTTGCATAATACTCGCTTATTTGAATTTTAACCAAATCAGTATATTAGGATTGTTACCATTTGGTTTAAAAAGGTAATAGTTTCATAATGGCTATAACTTATTAAAATTGAGCAAACTTTAGAGGAAATATCAAATTTCCAAATTTCAAATTTTAGATATATTTTCATTTGCTTTTTCATCATTTTTCATAAAGCGTTTAGCCGTGTGAATCAGTATAGAAAATGAACTCCTGCAATAACTGTGAATTTACATTTCATGATGCACTGACCCTTGCAGATAATTGATTGACTTCTACATTAAACATTAGATTAATAAATGTATTGAATGTAACACGGTCTGTCAATTTAATAGGCACACACTAAACTTTAGGTATAAAAGAGGTACCGTCGTTATTTCGAAGATAGAAGAAAATAGGTTTTTTATTTTATCCGCCACAAAAAACACTCATTTTTCGCACTGCATCGTATACCCTTGCAAAAAATTGTAAGCATCGTTGTCTATTTGTAAAGGGTAATTATAAAAAAATTGAACTTTTCGAGTGGAACATTTGTGAACTGGTTTTCTTATTCCATGGAGGTGTACGTAAAATATGTGCAGTATAACTTTACAAAATCCGTGAAATAGTTGAAATCGACGAGGATTAGCCGTCATAAATATAACCTTGGCTGCATAATCAATGGAACATGGTTCTTTGGTCAAATCCAAAGAGGATCTCGTAAAATGTTTACTGTGGCTATGGAGGACCGCACAAGAGGATGATGATAAACACGTTACTGGATTCTTTCTGTCATAGTATTTTAGATTGTTGGAAGGCAAGCATTTTATGATTTTATGTACTGACAACAAACGCACTGTTAGACTTTATATCTTTTTTATATTCATTACATTAATTAGTAATATAAAAATGTTAACCAAAAAATACATGTGGTGCTGAAGGCTATTAATTTAATATAACAATATTATAAACATAAGCTACTCAACACGTAGTGTTAAAATATATAAAACAATAACCAAAGCCAACTGAATATGATAAATTCAATAATACAATTGCCTCTAACACGAAGAATATGCGCATTTAACCGTCAACCATTCACTAAATTTTGTTGATCCGAATTCACCCGAGTCAAAATTTTGATTCTATTGACGACCTTAAAGAACCTGTTTCTGGGATATTTTACATAGGATTTTTGCTCTAATTTTGGGTCTACATGTGGCAGTTATCGGACAAATTACGATCTTTAGGGTCAAATGAGGGTGACATTCAAAACCCCATATATACTAAAACTTTATTGATAAATAAATTATAAAATTATTATGCAAAGATATTTCATATATTTTATTTAATTACTTCATTGTTATGTCATTCTGGTTATCTTTGTCGTCATTGTAATCCTCATCATCACAAAGAAAAGTTAACTTTCGTTAATACAATGATATTAAATATTTAAATTTTTGTATTTAAATTTATATATGACTAGTATTTTATAAATCTAAACTTGATTAAAAAAAATATGTGAAATAAAATAATGATATAAAGAGAAAAAAACATTTAATAAAATACGATATATGTACTTACCATCGATTTCTACAATTCTTGCTTGTTACAAATATTAGTTAAGTTAGGTTAAATAAAACATGTTTTTTATTTATTATTTAGCACACAAAGATTAAATCTTTCTTTAACAAAATCTAAGTACAAATTGAATGAAATCATAAATACCAGTAAATATAACATTATCTATCTCTGTCTAACTCATTATTGCATCTATGTTAAAAATCTATCAAACTCATTATTGCATAAATCTCTTAAAATCAACCGCCCCAAACAAACAAGGATAATACTTGTATCTATCAAAATACTAGGATTTAATACTTGTATGTATTAAAATTATACAGTAAGATATATATGTATTGATCTGATGACACAGCGGGCAAGAGCATTGATCTCTTCGGGTTCGATCCCAAAATAAGAGTTATATATTTTGGGTTAGGTTCGTATCAAGTTAAGTAAATTATCCACACACATAATCATAAACTTATTCACATAAACGTCGGAGATGCTCAATTGTAGGATTCAGCATTAACCCATCCAGTCTTAACCAACATTTCATTTCTAATCACGCAATAATATTAAATAAGCCTTATATATTGTTATTGCGTATCAATTTATTTAAAATACTTTTCATTTATTTATACAGCACATACATTGATATGTTTTTCGCTCACATTTAAATTATCGGCAGAAATAGTAACAAACGCCTGACATGTAAGGCCAAACCTATTCGCAAATGTCATTAAAACCATATATTAAAACCTTTTGTAAACTTATTTTATCTTTTAACCTATGTTCTATGTCATAATTTCTATAAAAGAGTACTATATATTGATAAAGTAGGTTCCTAGAACCTCAAGTGTTTAATTATTTTTTAATAACTCCTTGTATATTAGGAGATATTAACAGTTATAAAAGTAATTTTGTCTCTTTAATTATTAAAGGGATTCGACGTTGTACAACATTCCAAATGCATGTGACATCACAACCGTTAGTTGCTATCTCTTTTATGCAACAAAGCGTCAAAGATATATATTCTTGACAGTTTACGTGACAAGTTTACAGATTAACAAACTTACAGCTCATAAATCACTGCTATATCTTTTTATATATCAAAATATCAAATATTATTTACAGCTATTTCAAGAATAATAAAATTTCAATATTATGTCTGCCATACCAGGGTTAAATAAAATAAAAACTTATTATTCTTTGACTTGACTTGATTATTTCGACTACCAATAGCTACAAAACATTACCATAGCACTAACCTGTTCAACAAATAACTGACGTTAAAATGCATTTCCGCAAGGCCAACCATCTGACAGTGCTAAAACTACAATTTAAATTTGTAATTTCTATATTTCCATCAACATTTAGGTATTTAATAAAATAGATACTCCAATAAACATTTATTGATATTAATTTTAATCAACAATTGAAAAATCGACCACCAAAAAATAAGGACACTAGTCCATTCATTTTTGGTTTGAATCTTGGAAAGTCCGTAAACTCTAGCAACTGTTATCGAAATTATGTATAAAATCATGTTATATTTACATTTTTGAAGGACTTTAACCATTAGTTATTTCGTAGTTAAATGTAGATGTTTGGAGTACATAACAAACGCATTTAAACATAGGAAAACGCATTAGTTTTTATATAAATTACCCAACATTTAAAGCCCTTTTGAAGATATTGTTCTTTTAATACAGGCAGGAAAATATCCAAGAACAGTCGCTGTTATGTTAGCAGGAAGGACTTACGTTTCTTTTGGTATAGCAGCGAATGCTTGTAAGTAATAGGACCTAAAATTGTTTACCATTGGATAAGTTATTGATTACGTCGCTTTGATACATTTCATTTATTTCGTAGTTACTAATACGTAAATAAAAAATGAAATTAAATCATTTGCTTCTATAACTGATCTTTCGTTGTTTTCCTTCACTACTCCGCTTCTCTTTTGTCTCTTTGCTACCTCCTTATTTCCTCCTTCACTCTCATGGCAACAGTTCCTTCACGTTACTATTACTTTCCACCGTCCACTTATATTCTGCTTTCTTTCTAGAATACTTGCTTCTTCTCATCTTAATATCCCTATTTACTGTTGTCGCAGTTTCCTGTCTCAAACATAATCGTTTATACCTCTTATTTTATCAAGCATTTGATATCTCCTGCTTTACTTTACAGATGCGTTAATTAGTTTATTACGGTATTGAAATGAGTAATATTATACCAGTCTCTGCAGAGATTTAAACCGGATTATGACAGTAAAGACGTTTATTTTTCCAAAACTTTCATACAAGTAACGTTTCTTGAAACCGGTTTATATCAAAGTATTATTCACCGTTCTGTATTACGTTTGTACTATAATTTTCGTGAGATCATGCTCTACAAGTAAATGGAATTGGTAAGTAGTGATCACATAATAAGATAATCAGTTATTACACAACCCGAAATTTGAATTTTCTCCAAACTTCCATATTGAGCCCCCTAATTTTTTTAATCCCTCTTTTATCAATACTTCAACTTCTAAATTTCATAATATGTTTGCATTGAAATGCGTAATACACATACAAAATTTCAACTTTATATCTTTTTACGATAAGCGCATATACAGTAAAAAATGTCTTTCACTTTTTTCCAGTTATTTAAAAATTACGGATTACTGAACCACCATATCGCCACTTGTTGTAGGTGGATTGTGCCTTGTTGACAGTTACCAGCTTTTCGAAACAATATACATATATCGTTTCAATCCCTTCAATAACTCATATGCGCACTATAAAAGGAGTTTCGAAGGACCCTTTAATTATCAGATTGATAATTAACGATATTTATGTTATTCGCAAAAGTTTTACACAAAATAAAAACAAACACTTGATTTTATATTATTTAATACACGTGAAAAAATTGTACACTGGTTTGGTTAAATCCAGCATAATATTGACAATATTATCTGATGTCAATATGGTTCCTGTCGTCGTTCGTACCACTTGTCTTGGAGTCGCCCATCGGTCGCACATAAAGAACGTGTGTTCCGGTGTATCGACCTCACAGTACCGGCACATGTCGGTCTCTCTCTTTCTGAATCGCTTCAGGTAGCTCCCGAAGCATCCATGCCCTTCAAGGAGTTGTGTTACAAAATAATCAACTTCTTCGTGCTTTCGATTTACCCATGTGCCTATGTTCTTTATCAGCCTTTTTGTCCACACCGCCCTTCGGGTATCCTTCTCCCACTCTTTCTGCCATTTCTGCACTGTTTCTGACCTTAGTTCTTGGCGTTTCACCTCTCTGTCCATAAACACCTTTTTCCTCTCTTCCACCATTAGTGCCAGCGGTACTATTCCGGTAATCACTTGCACCGCTTCTGCCAAAATGGTTCGATAAGCGCTGCCAACGCGTATTGCCATTCTGCGTAGTACACCTATCAGCATACTCCTGTACTTTTTGTGCCTCATTACTTCTTCCCATACCGGTGCAGCATACAGCATTACTGAGTGTACTACAGAAGCTAGCACCCGTCTCTTATTTGCCTTTGGACCCTTCAGATTTGGCATCAATCTGCTTAGCGTCATCAATTTCTCTTCGGATTTCCTAGCTGTTTGAATAACATGCTGCTTCATGCTTGAGTTTCTTGCAATGTAAAGGCTCAGGTACCTTAAGCATTCCTTAGATTTGATTGCCGTGCTGCCTACCTCCAGAGTTATTTCTTTTAGCTTTCTTCCACCGTAGAGTACAATCGCTTCAGTTTTTTCCAGCGCAAGTTTCAGCTGCTTCTTCTTTAATGTAGCCTCAATCCTAAGCAGCGCCGCATTTGTGTGAGCTTCCAACACTTGCTCCGTTTTTGTCTCTACTATGAGAGCTGTATCATCTGCGAATTCTATGATAGATGCGCCTTCCGGTAGCTTGATCTTAAGTACCTCGTCGTATAGTATGTTTCATAGAAGAGGCCCCAGTACCGATCCCTGTGGGACTCCGCAGGTTACCCTTATTTGTTCTCCCTCGACTGTTATCCAGCGATCCTCCAGGTAGCTTCCTATTATTCTAATCAGGTATTTGCTGACTCCGAATTTTTTCAGCACTTCCATGACGCTGAGTTAAAAGCGTTTTTAATGTCGAGCGTAACCAACACTGCGTGTTTTCTGTTCTGGTGGGCTTTTGCTTTAATGCTCTGTACCGATTCCATAATGCTCCACATAGCGTCGATGGTCGACCTCTTTTTTCTGAACCCATATTGCTTCTTCGATAGATTTGGTTCGACTTCTTCATCTAATCTGTTAGCTATGAGCCGGTCCAGGACTTTCCCTATAACATCCAAGAGGCATATTGGCCTATACTTTTCTTCAAGTTCTCCTGGTTTTTTTGTCTTCTGCACCAATACCACTTTTGCTGTCTTCCATATTGCTGGAAATATACCACTTTCCAGTTGTTTGTTCATAATTTCGAGAAATTCTTTTGTGAATTCCCTAATTGCTGCTTTGATAATCTCTGGTGGTATTTGATCCGGTCCTGGTGATTTTCCATTTCTTGTTCGCTTTAACGCTTCCAGCAATTCTTCCTTCGTAAAATAGGGTATGCACGTATCGTCGATGTCTTTGCGTATATATTTAATAATAATTCCCTAATTGTTTCTCTTAGCTTTAGTGTACTTAGTTTAATACGGGGCATCATATTAAACTTTTTGCATACTATTGTATAACCCATTCCCCATAAGTCTTCGTCCACTTCTTGACAGGTTTTCTTCCATGCTTCTTGTTTTGCTCTAATGACTGCGTTTCTCAGCGCTTTCCGATTATCCTTGTAGTCATTTCTCAAGCTTTCCTTGTTTTCTTCAGTGACATTTCTGCTTTTGTTTCCGCGGGTGAGATTTCTCCTTGCTTTCAGATACTTTTTCCTTAATTGGGCAATGTTGTCGTTCCACCAATACACTGTATTTCGTTTTCCTACTCTAGCTCTCTTACAAAATATGTTGTCTAGTGCTCGTTTTATTGCCATCATGCCTGTACTTGCATCGTCCTTGGTTGCTGTCTATCTCTTTTCCAAGATTTTCTACGAAGATCGGTATGCCTTCTTTCCTTATACTCCATTTTACTTCGTTCTTTCGTGCCATACTAGTATGTTTAGAGTTGACCTTGTAGTAGATGTTCCTATGGTAGCTAAGGTTTTCTTTGTCAGTTACTTTCCACTCTGTTATTCTATTTGCTATTAGCTCAGACGTCAGAGTTACATCAATATGTGATTCGCTGCCTCTTCTTACAAACGTTGGCTCGTGTCCTCCGTTCTGCACAACTAATGAGAGTTCGGCCATCTACTCCACATGCGCTAGGCCCCTCTTGTCTTCTTTGGTAGAACCCCATATACGTGACTTCGCATTAGGGTCACCAGCTACAATCACCTTTTTGGTTTGCCTTCTGATGCTATCCCCCAGTTGCTGTAGGTACAACTCAAATTCGCACACAGATATGTTGGGCGATACGTAGCACGAATAGATAACTACTACCTTTAGCTCTACCCACACGAACCCTTTCTGCTCATTGCCACATTTAAGCACATCCACTTCTCTGTTGTATACTCTAATGGCTGCGTCAATATTCATGTCCTTAAACAATGGTCCTTTAGCGACTTACTTCTTGTTCGGTTCGGCAACAATAGCGATGTCTATGTTCCTGCTGAGGCAGGTGCTGTGCAGCAGATCAAACGCTGCCAGTCCACGGTCTACGTTAACTTGCAGTATTTTTAATTCCATATTTAGCGGGTGAGTCAGTCCTTTTCCTCATTAGTGCACTGACTAGGGATTTGTATTTTGGACATATCATTTCCCTTCCGCTGTGTCCCTTTATCTTGCAGGTCTAGCAATACACTTTATTAGAGCATTCCTTTGCCCTATGTCCTGCCTTTCCACATTTCAGGCATTTTTCTCTCGTGTCTTCCTTATTTTTGCACGAACTCGCAGTAGTTCTGACATTTGAAGCACTTGATTGGTGCTAGTCTTTCTACTATTCTGCACCTACTCCATCCTATTTTCAACCTTACATTAGACAAGAGACGTAAAGCACTATTAACGGGTAACATAACATTCGCGTATCGAAGCCCCCGGCTGTTTGGCTTCAGTGCCATTTTTATAGTGATGTCTTTCTCACCAGATTCGGAGTCACCTAGTTCCTTCGGTATAGCTTCTACTATTTCCTCTTCGGAGATAGTTTCATCTATGTCGATGACTATTATGTTCTTCTGTCGTTGGACAAGTTCTACTTCCACCGAATATCCCATTTTCTGTTGTACCGCTGCTTTTAGTGATTCCCCGTTTCCTCTTTTACCTCCAGAAACACTCAGCTTTACGTAGCCGTCCGATGTTTTTTCGATGTTTTTTATTTTGACGTCTAGTTCCTCTATATCAATATTTTTCTTCATCTCTCTAACAGTATCAACATATGTTCTTCCTTCTCCCTTCGGTTTAACCAGCACTATTTCTCTGCTTGTAGCCTTTCCGGTCCTTCCAGCAAGTTGCCAATCTTCTGTTTGTTGTCCCTTTTGCTTCGGGACCCTTTCTTCTGACTTCTGCTCTTCTCTTCTTGTATGGATGGCTATGTTATGTTCTTCTTTTCGGAAGATTAACTCTATCGCTTTTCTAAGACCGAACTCCATTCCGTCTTTAGAGCATATAAAAATTAGCTCTTTCCTTTTCTCTCTTCTGGATATGTTTTCCACTCTTTCGAGAGCTGTCACTGCATCCTTTACGTTTTCCTTGTTTAATATTGCCCCATTTAGACCAACTAAGTATGTATAGGTACTGCCAGTTTGTTCTTCTCCATTGTCCTGTATTATGCTGCTCTTGTTAGAAAAGCAAGTTACTTTACCTGGGTGTACTGATTTCATCATAATAGCATCCTCTAATTGAGGAATTCTTTTGTTAAGTCGTCTTATTAGAGAGTTCTTCTCGTCCACCTCTTGGTCTATTATTAGTACCACATCCTTATCCTTTGATGCCTGCATGACACCGCCTCTCACCATTTTAGTTAAGCTAAAATATTCTTCAGGCCATTTAGCATGGACTAGGTGTAGGATATTTCCCATTTTCTCTGGTTCTTCTCTATTAGTTTCCGACTTAAATTTGTCTATTTTATTCTGGATTGAGAGCAATGTTTCCATTTCTTCTGAAGGAAGCGTTTGAGTGCCTGCTTCCGTCATAGTCCTTCCTTTTTCGTCAAGTCCTCTCCCCGGTACTTCGTCGCCTATACTTCTGACATCGGTTTGTGTCGCCATATCCGCCATAATTTCCTTTGCCATTTGTCTGCTGATTTCGTTTACTCCGTTCTCGGCTTTTAGCTTACCGACGTAGAGATTCAGTTTTGCTGAAATCTCTCTTATTTCCTTCTTTGTGTTAAATCTATCCTTTACGATTTTTTCCAATTTGATCGTCTCTCTCTCAATCGTTAGAATGAGGTTTCGAATCCTGCTAGTATCATTCCGTTCCTGGTGTTCAGCTTTTTCAACTTCTTCTATTCTTTTCCTTTTTTTTCCACTCTCTTCCTTTCCGTCGTCCTCTTTTTGAAAGAAAAAATCCGAAAATAAGTTGCTCCTAACTGGAGATCTCAACATCTTCCTGCTTTTCATAAAAGGCATCGCTTCTCCTTTTCCAGTAGCTGTATTTCCCGCAGAGGCCTGGTCAGCGTATTTCCAGTAGCCGAGTTACCCGCAGCGGCCTGGTCTACCACCGTCTGCGTTCCGCAGTTGCTTGATAACGACCCAAGGGGAGCCTGCTCCACAACTCCCACTAGTGCCGGTTCTGGAAATCTGATCCAGTAAACTTAAACTCCGGTCCCGTAAACTTAATTCCATTTTCCTGATTCATGTTCATATTTCCGTTGCAATCCTGTTAGTCCGCGGGAGGTATTTCATTTCCCTCCAGCCCTCCGTCCAAGACGGTTTGAGCATTCCCCTATCCGCCACCTGGAGACGTGCTTGGTTGGGGTTACAGGTCTCCCCGCCATATATATATGTGGATCTATCTTTCACCTTAGTGAGTGTTAGCTAGATTACTAGGTGTGGTTTTATAGCAGTTTGATGTTATATAAATCCTGAGTTGAGCCCCCATTAACAATATAGTTTATTAAGAATAAGTTAACACATAACTTTTGAATAATAGTAGTTCATTTAAATATTTCACAAAGAAAAAACAATTACATCACAATAAAGTTAATAAATCAAAAAAAGTTCACAATAATAATAACACATAATTATATACAATGCTTAGGTTTGAAGACGTTCTTACAATGATTGCATATCACAAAGTAATGCGTAGTATAAATAGTAAATAGATTTACAATCACAATGGTTTATAATGATAAAAAACAACCTAGTAATTAACACTATACTTGTTTGTAAAAACTCCACTATTTACGCCTATAACAATAACAAATATTACACCTAGCAACATAGTTAAACTGGATTACAATTCTCAATGATATTAACAACTAATACACACTGTGTATATCTACAAATATCTGCCATTATCAATCATTTGCCGCACAAGACATGCAACACAGCATATAATGCTTAGCGAACGCTTGGTGATCTGTTCTCTGTTAGCGAACTGTTACGTGAACGGCTTAGTAAGGTCCACAAGTTGTTTCAAAACAGCGCTAGGAACATTCAAATATATCTTAATATTAGCAAAGTTCCTAACCTATTTTACAGATTTCTTTATATTTATTATTTCCTAAACAAATTATATTTAATTTAAAATTATTTCCCACATATATATATATATATATATATATATATATATATATATATATATATATATATATATATATTTATATATATATAATAAAATATTTACTAATATATTTTTATTTTATGCTAGCCTATAACAAATTTTTAAATGAAAGAGCTGGCTATTCGGATGTAGATACCGGATCCATTGCGCATCTTAATGATTCTATTGCTTTCTTTACACCTATCTTTGGTGGAATTCTTGCAGACAGCTATCTTGGAAAATATTGGTAAGTATCTGCTTAAAACGAAAAGTGAATATTATCTTGTATCTGTGTGTTATTTTACTTCTGCGAAACCTAATAATATTTATTCTTTAAACTTGGTTTATAATCGGGTTATAAACATACATTTAAGATTTATTTTTCTGTAATCCTTGTAAAGGTTTTCCTTAAATTTTATAATCCTTCAATAAGTTTTTCTAATACGTTGCATGTTTAAACAAATGCGCAAAATGATAGTCTATCGACTGTGTGTATAAGAGAAGTTTCTACTTCATTGTTTGTAAAGAGTTATTAAGTGTTGCTAAATATTCAACATAATTTTAAGTCAAGTTTGTGTTACTTAAAGTGTTTAAAAATGTAATACTTAATCGACAAAACCATTAAATAAATAATTGCAATACAATACTTCAGACTTTTACGCTAAAGTATTGTATTGCAATTACTTATTTACTTACTTACATTTAGTTCATAATATGGTTCATACTTAAGTATATTAAAGTGATATGCTTTAAAAGTAAATATATATAACCTTTTATGTCCGAACATACTTGGAACGTTGCAACTTCGTACATAACGTGAGCGGTAGTATTTATGTTAACTATTTCATTGACAGCGGATCGGTGAGAGGAGAAAACGTTAAAAATATAAAATATGCACTTTTATTATCTACTTTTATTATGGAAACATTATCGCATTGTAAACTGGACTAATACGATACATCTATAATACATAACAATGAAAAAGTCAGCGTCGCAAGTAGTCGGATGTGAGTAAGAATTTATTTTGTCAATAATAAAAACAAGTTTAATAAAAAGAAAATATGAAAATCAAGAATTGGTGGTATTATGCAAAATATTAATGGTATACAAAATTATTTAAGTTATGCTTCTTATTAAATTTCCTCCTCGGTACCTTTTTTGGAAAAATGATCTTAAAAAGAGTATATGAATCAATTGTTTTATCTGCCAATTTACTTCTCATACAGCTACATATATAACCCGCGACCGAAATTGCTTCTTCTGCCTCTACATTTGTTGGTCTAAGCGTCAATAAATAATCGTGCATCAAAGTTAAGCATTTTTTTTTCACTCTATCAATTTATAATCCAGGAAAACCATACAACAAAAGCTCAGTTTTTGCGACAATTAGCTCGCTTGACTTACGCATGTGGAAACAAACAGTTAGCCCCTAAATAAGAAATCCGAAGCAGTTTCAATGGAGGTATACATCCAATGAGAAAACAATAGCTACTAAGGGAACGAGCTCTCGCTCAAGGATGCATCATCCTGGCAACTGGACCAGAAAATAAAATAAAAACATCAGAAGTTAGTTCAATTAAAGAAAATGGTACTGAAAATACTTACTCTGTACAAATTTTCAATAAGTTTGAGGTACTTTCAAAAGTAAGAGAAACATCCTGTAAAGTTACTAAAAATCACCTATCAATCCAACCTAGACAGCTTAAGCCTCAACCTATCTTTGTTAATAGAGTCAAAGCAGTAGCAGAATTAAAATTATTGCTACTGGCCACGACTAACAATGAAGACAAATATGTAATGAAAAAAATTAAATCAGGGCATGTTGTGAAAGTTATGCCAACCGACATTGAAACTTGCAAAATAATCATTAAAAAAATTCTTGAGCTGAATGTAAGCCATAATACGTATAAATTAAAACACGAAAGATCGTATCGCGTAGTATTAAGAGGACTACATGCATCTGTAACCCGGACAAAATAAACATTTGAATTCGCTATGTTTCGCATAGAGCTGTAAGTTAGTACAGACCTTGGGTACACTGTTACAAATGAAATACAAAAAGTCCTCACCGATCGCACATCTGCAAAAAAGTTTTGTAATAATGTCTCCAAGGTGTCTCCAACTTTCAGCTCTATGCGAAAAATAGTTATTTTACCAATATTTTATTGTTTATTTTGACTGGATTACTGAGGATAAAAATGTTATTAAAATCAAAATCGAAGCACAAGGACACGTGGTAAGAAGCATAACTAATGCATGGCATACGGAAACAAAGGAAACACTACTGGAAATGTAAAAATTGGCTTGTTGGGCCAAAATGTTCTTGCAAATTCGGATTCGGAATTAGATGTTGCGTCGGATAAATAATAACACCAAATAGAATTAATTCGGTTAAAATGTGATAACAACTAACATTAGATGCTTTATTAAAATCACATATCTCCGAAACAATCCAAGCCAGCTTAGATTAAAGAAGCATTGAACTCTTTAATCCCAATTTCAATCGGTTTTCTGACACTATGTTCAAAAAAAAATTCTATTCCTAATAAAATATCAATATCACAAGGTTTAGTCAGCCAATTTAATACCCGGTGGTATCTTTAATTGTTTTACTTCAAAGGCAAAGTTCGGAATCTGTTCAGTGATTGTCGGAATCATTAAACATTCCGCATTCGCCGAAAAACGCGAATTCTTTGATTTTAACGAATTATTCATAGTTTCTGATGTAGCTGTAACCCTGCCATTAATTCACTTGATGGAATAATGAGCTTGATTTGTATCTAACTTTAATTTAGAAGCAAAACTGTCTGTGATAAAGTTGCTTTGCCACCTGGAGTCAAGTAATACTCGTGCTGTATGTACCTTTCTGAATCGATCCGTTGCATTGAAAAGGTTGCATTATTCGCAAAGATAACTGTTGACTCTTCAGCCATTGGTTCTTTCTGCGATGAATAATATTTGTGCAACGAAGTATGATGCTTCTTGTCGCACATTTTACAATGGGTACCAGACTTGCATTTATTTACCCAATGTCCTTTGTTGTGACAATCCTGACATAAACCTTTATGCTTGACTACAGTCCAACGCGCATCGCTTTTCATATCGATTTACCGTTGTCACTGTAACGTTTTATGGCCTTTTCCTCAAATCGAACACTCTTGTGCTGCTGTGCCGGTGACTACATGCGATCTAGAATCACGTTTAACGTTTACTTTGTTATTTGAAATCGAACCTGAAATCTTTATCTCTTGCAATTGAGCCTTTTTAGTAATGAAGTTTAAAGACTGATCAGTGAAGGGTATTTCTTTCATATCAAAACTTTCCTCCTCTCACTGTAATCTCAAATGTGGTTCTAATTCTTGAGTCATTGAGGATTTTTCAAATACTGTAAAAATTATTTTACCGCGTCTATTTGAGATTCTTAAATTTGTTTACTTAAGGACTTATTTGAAATTCAATAATTAATTTCTTATTTTCAACCTGATATAGACGTCGTTGTGCAAACGGCAAATCTAACACTGCTTTCATATGACTAACAAATGACAAACAGAATCACAGAATCCTCAATAAATTGTGACTTGGAAATAGGAATAAAATGAAAGAAAATAGCACTAATCTTAATTCACAAAAGCCTCCAGTGAATGTAGTCTTCTAGGTGTAGATATTCTGGTCACTCAGCGCTGCTGAAACCTCTGTACAATTGTGATGATGTTTCGTCAGATAAATAACAGCACCTAATACACTAAATTCATTAGTTCTTTATTGCCAAAATGATAAAGAAATTACAACTAATACAACTAATTTACAAGTAACTTATTACACTACATCGTTATCGTACTGAATTGCAGACTTTGAATGAATTACTTAGATGTTGTTATGCCGAATTGCAGACTTTGAATGAATATTTTTCTGTTAACTCAATATTTAACGGTCCTTAACGGTCACCCTATGGTTCACAGGAAACATATCCGTTATTCTTACAAATCCTAAAGGTCGTAAACATTAAATATGCAAAGTAAAAATAAACTTTATTTGCTATTACGCCGACAAGGTCATAAATGCATAAAATTTTAAATCCAGAAATATTCTTAATATCTGGAATTTTATTAATACATTGCTGACGTAAAACTAAATCTTACTTTAAATAGTAAGTAATAGTAACTTTAGGTTATAAAAGTCTGGCACGTAATTGTTAATATCGGAACACTTTGCAAATATCTATATTTTCCTTAACAACTACCGCTATTCTTCATAGAACTTAAACCAAACGCTAACAACAAACATATTTACAAAGTTAAATATATAAACCGTGCAGTAGTAACGTTTAAAGCATCCTACAGGAAACAGGAAGTAGTACAGTGCAAACGCTGCCAGAGATTTGAGCACACAAAGAACTTATGTTGCCGTTCATACAGATGTTTGAAATGTGGGAGTGACCATTCAAAAGAATCATGCAAAAAGGCATCAACAGTAGCAGCTACATAATAGTAACAGTAGTAGCAGTGTAAATTGTCAACAGATACACCCTGCCAGATACAAGGAATATAAGAAAAAATATTATGAACCATACCAAAGAAGAAATATTCCTGCAGGTCCACCAGTGGCTCAAACTCAAACATTGCTGTTTTATACCAGTTAACCAACGGAGTTTCTTATGTACAAATAGCCAAAAAAATAACAGTAGAGCCAACGGAAACACATACCAGGAAAGATAACCTTAACCAACCAGATATGATGTCAATGATGCAACAGGTATTTGACAAAATAGAAAATATGTTTTAGCGAATGATGGACAAGGTAATGGATCCAATGATTGATCAAATGACAGTCATGACGAAGCTAACAAGCAAATAAAATGACTACTGATCTAAGAAGAGCTGAATGGAATGCCAACGGCTTATCTAAACACAGACAAGAACTAGACTTATACTTGAAAACCAATAATATTGACGTGATACTAATAGCAAAAACCAGGTTTACCAACAAACACATTTTTCGAATACGAGATTGTCCTGGTTATACTACAAACCACCCATCTGAGAACGATCATGGTGGTACTGCAGTGACAATTAACAGCAAAATCAAGCACCAAATGCTGCCATTATATGAAAAGTATTTGCAAGCCACGACAATAGAAATAAATGATACAAAGGATCACTTAATAATCTCTACCGTATACTGTCCACCTAGACATGTAATTTCCAAAAACAATTAGCTACATTCATGGGTACACTGAGTAATGATTTATAGCGGGTGGAGACTAAAATGCGAAACGTCTACATTAGAAAACAAGGCTGTGACTACCTCGTGAAAGACAACTATTTCAAGTTAGTAGTGAAAATAATAACAAATCAGTGTTCTTGGCCCAACATTGTATATATTATATACTGCAGACCTACCCACTAATAGCCAGACAGATGACACATCAATTTTGACTGTGCATGAAAGTCCAGATGTTGCATCACAGCAAGTGCAAGCTATCCTAGACAAGATTCGAGACAAGCTAAAAATGTGGTGAATTAAAAGAAACGAGACGAACTCAATTCATGTTATATTTACCTTGTGTAGAAACACATGTGACCTGTACGTTTAAATAAACAAATTACATCAAAATATGAAGAGGCTGAGTATCTAGGCATGCATTTTTAATTGTCATTCATAGATATAGCTGTCTGGACGACTTATTTCTTATCTAAGTTGATTTTCATTTTTAGCATAGATACTTATCGTTCATACTTATTAAAACAGATTGTAACGTGGCATATTATTATAAATAAAACCATCAATTTCGTATTGCGTCATTTCTTTTTGTAAGACCTTTTCAAAATCATTCTCTTTTTTAGTGCTTGTTTCTTTAGTATAGTCTTCATTGTTTTACTTTATTTACATTTCTAGTTCATGTTTTAAAGTTAAATTATTTTTTAAAGAGTTTTGTGGTTGTAATCTGCAACCGCTTCAACTTCTAAAATTTGTACATTTTCAAGGTCACTTTTATTAATTTTGTATAAAACTTTTTACATTCCTTGACGAATTTTCCATCGTAAATGTATTATCAGGTGCCTTTTTTTTTGGATTTTGAAACAAAATCTATATTCCTGTTACTTCAGTACGTAAGCCCCTCGGATAGTTATGCATTCAAAAGTGTCTCTAGATTTTTCAACTTATTTAAAATAAATTTAAAAATTGTATCTGCAGTTATTATCTCTTCTACATAATACTTCAATACCCAATTAAAGGGCTGCAAGCTGTCAATTAATTCTTAAATTTTGCACCATTCTTCACTTGTAAATTTTATGTTAGATCATATGTCGATGGAAGCTTTCTAAATACACACTTTAAGAATATAAAATCTGTTTTAACATATTAAGTAAGCTGTTCCAACGAGTGTAGCAAAAAGAAAAACAATCATGCTTAATTATCTCCCTGCCTGTTTTTTTTTAGATATTTCTGTAATTACATTTCGTCTTTTGTCGACGAACCTTTAAAAATCTTTTCAACTTTCCTCACTTTATTCAGCAGTTCGTTGTAGCCAGGAATCACTTCAGAGCGTTGTCGATTAATAGTTACGGTCAAAGATTGTCTTTTCGATATCTTCGTTGTCATCGTAATCAGTCAATGTTGCTCCTGAAACTGCTACTTCTCTTATGATTTTCCTTTTATGTAGTTGGTCGACCATAGCCAACTGTTAAACTTGTGGGAAGCTCAGTTGTTGGTAGCAAGGTAAAAAGTTTATCCACTTTTATCATGACACTTTTGCCGTCAGTTGTCATGCTGATAATATCGGTTTCAAAACCTAGACCAAAAATTATCAGGGCGGAGAAGGTGACACGGTGAGAACAAATTTTTCGTGTGATTTAAATTTGACTGAATATTGTACGATTTGGCTACCACTTAGCGAATTCGAGCGCGACTACGCAAGCTCCTGCGGGATCCCACAGCATCCTGGAAAGGGCGAGGAGAGCAAAGCAAATATTTAGGATTTATTTTCAAGAGAAATAATTGAAAAAGAGTCCCTATATAGTGACACTAAAGAAAAAGACATACGTGGTGATATGAAAAAAGATTTTTGAAATAGTCGTGAGAAGGAGACTGTCACCATTTAGCAAACTAATTAAAGCATGTATAGAGTTGAAACATAGGGCTGGAAGGAATATGGTAGAGGTGGGCTAGAGTTGGTTGAGGGGCAAACAATACTCTTAGGTACTTGAAAATGTAGGAAAAATAGGTTGAGAGTATAAGCGAGGATAAGAGCGATGTGTTTAGAGGAAAAATTGACAAAGATGTAGAGCGGGCTATGGAGACTGGTATGCAAATAAATTGGAAAAGACACAATACGCAGTAGGAGAAGAAAAGGAAACACTATTAAGTAATGACGATACTATGATTGAAATATTAGGTGAGGACGGCAGAGAGGTTCATAGCATAATAAGAGAAAGATATATAGAAGTGCAGCAACGGGAAAGGATAATGGGGATAAAGAATTTGAGATACAATGTAAGATACAAAAAGTGGAGGATTCTGGAGTACATGGAAAAACAGAGAACATGTGGGATATATTTGAAGGAGAACGAAAATCTGCAGCAAGAGTAGTAGTAGGAGGAAATAGATAACGGAGTGAATATAGGAGAACTATTGGAAAGTTAGAGAAAACGAGGAAGATGGATGGCGAAAGTAAGTAGAAAAAGAGAGAACAAAGAAGATAGATGGCAGAAGTAGGAAGATAAAATAAGAAGAAGAAAAGGTGAGAGAAACACTAAAAAGTTTAGAAGTAAATGATGCAAAATAATTCATAAAGAAAAGAGAATAAGAAATATAGTACCGGGAAAAGTGTAAAAGCAATCAGATAAGTCCCAGGGATTGACAGGAAATTCAAAGGAGAAGTGCTACAGCTTAAGTATAGTTTATAAGTTTAGTTGATTAATTTTTAATTTTGTTAGAGTAAGGTTACAACACAATACAAGTAGTCGGTTGTGATGTGCGAGAACCCTTAATTTTAAACTATGTAAAATGTGTTACAGCAATAAGCAATCACCAATTGCTTAAAATATATGACAGTATTGCATTTTTTCATATTTGTGTCGAGATTGCGAACGGTATATTACAAACGGACTGACGAAATAAGCGCGGTCTCTATCTCTCTTAGGTTTCTCCTAATTTTGTCATCCTTCTTCTTCTCCTTCTTTACTGTCAAAATCTCCATGAGACATACTACACTGTCCATGATTTCACGACTCCTACTATTAATGTGTTCTCAATATTTTCTGCTTGCCAATTTTACATACTATCTTCTTCTCTTTTCTCCAATATCTACTTCCTCTTTCATCATTCTCTAGTCTAAACCCAGCGATTATTCTTTTTACTTTGCCTCCCTGTTTTTCTAGGTATATCTGCATCCTTCTCGTCCATAGCTGACCGTATCTATTATTATATTTTGCAATATCTATCTTCTTCATGCTATCTTGTTATTGAACATCATAATGTCTTACCTTTATAACACATAGTACCTCTCTTCCTTCCTTCTCTACTTTTTCAATCTCTTGTTAACATCCCTCGTTTTCCCATTTTGTATTTCCTCATTTCCTTATTTATTTTCACACCACTCTTACCAGACCGTTCTCTGTCTTTTTGATTTTATTTACCCACATTATCGCTCTCATCACTGCCTCTAATATCAAGTTGTTTTATTTCATCTCTTTAAGTGCTACGTATCCTGCAGTGCATTTATTCGTGATAACATCCATTTTATGTAATTCTGCTGCACCAACTCCAGGTTCCTCCATTTTATGCAATTATGCACCCCTCACTCTTCACAATATATTTTCCATTTCTGAAATTCTGCACTTACTTCGTAACTTCCTTGCGATCTTCTGTTACATTATCCCCCACTATTTCTTTTCTACTTATATTTCATCCAATTTAATTATATTATTGTCCTTGATCTCAATCCTTAAATCGTTCCAAAACCACACCTTAACCTTCTGCAACTTTGTCGCTCCTTCTCCTTACTTATGTTTTTCCTTTTCTATTCAATACCTTGTTACTTTGCCCAGTGCACCATCTGTCCGTACCTTTCTACACTCCGTCACCTTTTTTTCTTTCTTTTTTCCTTATTCGCACCCAGCTTCTTAGTACCCATTGAACCTTCCTATAATATCTCTGACCTCCCTAGTTCCTTGTTATTATGACCTTTTTTTTGTTTTTCAATTCCATCCTTGCTTGTTCTTTCCTTTAACCTTTTTATTTTCTTTACCACTACAATATTTCATATTTCATTTTCCTTGACATTTCTTGTTTCTTGTCTACTTCTTCCTTTATTTCTTTTCACTTTCTTTTTTCCTTTCTTATTTCCATTCATTTCCATCGTCATCACCATTTTGTTTCACACCATTCGTGTCTTTTTTACAATTATCTTTAACTCCTTTTTCATATTACACATCTTGTCCTTCATCTCTTGAAACTCGTCCATATCATTTTCCTGTTGCCTGTTTCCAGTTTACATCTTTTTTAACTTTTTCCGAATCTTTTGCATTCCTCGCCTTTCTGTGTGGCATCTTGTTTTCTTTAATAGGAATACCTTTTTCACTTCATCAAAATATATGCAATAGACAAAGGCTCTTCTTTCTTTAACAGAATACAAAAATGAATCTATTATTTATTTTTACTCAAAGCAATAATCGTTGTTCTAACTTGATTTTCTTTCTCTTTTAGGACATGTTTTCCTGGATATTTAATTTTGATAATATCACAGACATTTATCATTATTGCATCAATACCTCCTCTTTGTACATCAGTAAGGTAAGTTATTTGTTAATAATTAGTATAGATCTTGGTGATTAAGACAAAAAACCTATTAAATGGACATGAAATTCGTACACGAAAATGTATAATTAGATATATTATATTATTATCACACTATTCTAATAATAGAAAATAAGTAATCTTGATTTTAATATAATAACTTTATAATACATTTATGATGAAATTGGTCATATGAAAATATGCAAGGAGCGACATTTTTGGTGACTATATTATCACATCCTTATTTACTTTATCTTTATTTATCTCCTGTTTGTATCAAATTTTACACATCACATTAGAAAGTGCTGTTTAAAGTATAATTTTAGGCTGCCTTTATAATATAATAACACTACACGTGATTACAAGTCTGTCCATATCTATGTTACATGATTTCAGAAGGTCTTTTATATTTCAAGTAAAATTAACGATTTACCTTTAAACTTTCGAAAAAATTAAAAATTGATGAAAATAATATAAAAAGACGAGTATCTTAACATTTTCATTTTTATAGCAATTAGGTATCAGATTAACCTACTTCTTTTCAAAATATATAACAAAAAGCTTATTTTGAAATGAAAAGTTAAAAAAATTATTTTCTACATGTATAATGTTAGCCGCTGGTTAGAAACTTCAAACCTGAAAAATTCTAAATTGCAGACTTGTTTTGTAAATTATAGAGCAGATTTTTACAATGATGTTTAGAACATTGGCCCTTTAAATGTTTAAATTCTCTGTAGTATTCAGATGAACATGCTGTTTGGGTAAATACTCGTTTTTGTAGTTTTGAAACATTTAATAGTTACCTTTATAATCAATACTCAATTTGTTATTTACATATTTCAAGATATGGTTCGAAAATGGCTCTTCTGTATAAACCCCTTAATTATTTGTACGTGATCCTCGCTATTTTCCCGGTCTAAATTTACTAATTGATTAAATGTGCTTATTTTTCAGAACCATGGTTTGGTTATACTACGTATTTAAATGGTTGGGAAATGGGTTCATAGGACCAAGCTCCATGGCACTAATTGTTGACCAGTTTGACATGCCGAGGCAAAAGAAGTACTACGAACAATACTTTGTTTTAAGCTACTGGTTACATAATGTTAGCGTCGCACTTGGAACAATAGTTTTTGCAGAATTAAGAACCGCAGTTCCATGTTTTGGCTACAATCAATGCTATACACTTATTTTTGGTATTTGTATTGGGGCCTACATTTTAAATTTTTGTACGTATATGTTAATCTTAGCGAACTTATTAAAAGCTTAGTGGCATTGGCGGATTAGGTTGTGGGTGTGCACACGCCGTCAGAAGGAACCTTCCTGAAAGTTAGTTACGACACCAGCGACAGTCCAATTCGCCAATGGACAATATAGACCTTACTTAACTTAATCAACTCTTATTTACTATTTATCTATTACGTTACAGTAATTATTTTATTCATCAAACCTTATTTGAAGTATTCCAAACCAAAAGTGAACATGTTAGTCAAATGTACATCAGCAATCTACGTAAGTTCCCCTATTTGTACTTAAATAAGTATATATATATATATATATATATATATATATATATATATATATATATATGTAAATAAATATATATATATATATATATATAAATATATATATATATATATATATATATATATATATATATATATATATATATATGTAAATAAATATAAAGAAATTATATCTCTTTAGTTGTTAAGACTAACCAGAGATATTACAACGGCTTTCTGGTCAGATGACTTAACGGTATAAATTAGTTATAGCTATTTTCATTGTATTGTTGATATTTGTTAAAAATTGAGATGTTAATCTTCTAGAAAAGCAGTTCCTAGTTTGGTATAGATGTATGTTGATAAAATTGACAGCGAATTCGGAATGGGCGGTATGGACAACTTTTTTGAAAAATGTTTAGGTAAAGGTTGGGCACTTGTAAAATACACATTTTCATTTAAATTTCAAGTTGGATCGTTGCTGGATTATGCCACATAAAAGGGGAAGACGCTTACATACAACGATAAATCTAATTATAATGAGATTTCCAGACAATGTAATGGATAAGATTGATAAAGAAACTGTAAAATAAACCGCAAGCCTCTACAATGAAATGGGCTTATGTCCGCATTTTTTAGTAGTTGATTTTTCAATTGTTGATTAAAATTGATGTTAATAAATGTGTATTGGCGTGTCTATTTTATGAAATATCTAAATGTTGACGGAGATAAAGCAATTTAAAGTTTAGATTGTTGTTTTAGCGCTAGAATGGTCGGCCATATTTGTATGGCGTGAAATTAATTTTAACGTCAGTTTGTTGTTGAGTAGGTCAGCTCTGTGGTAATGTTTTGTAGCTGTTGGTTGTCAAATAATCAAGTAAAGTCAAAGAAAAATTAGTTTTTATTTTATTTAACCCTGCTAAGGCGGACATAATATTAAAATTTTATTGTTCCTTGAAATAGCTGGAAATAATATTTAATATTTTGATATATAAATACATATAGCAGAGATTTATGAGCTGTAATGTTGGCAGCGGTTGTGATGTCACATGCATTTGGAATGTGTACAACGTTAAATCCCTTTAATAATTAGATAGGCAAAATGACTGTTTTAATTGTTAATATCTCTTAATATATAAAGAGTTATTAAAAAATAATTTAACATTTGAGGTTCTAGTCACTTACTTTATAAACATATAGTACATTTTTATAGAAATTAAGACATAGGACACAAGCCCATTGGAAAACATGAATATGCAGAAAGCAAAAACAATTTCAGCTAAAATAAAAAAAATATCTATGATTTTAATGGAAAGTTTTATAAACTGAAACCATGTAAAAATGGTGAAAATTTAAATAATGGTATTCGGTTCCATCTTAAAGAGAAGTGCTAGCTCAAACAGACAGAAGAGTACAGTCATAAAGAAAAATATAAAAAATCCGTAAAAAATTCAGTGATGAGATGAGATGTTGAGCTCAAGTATAATGATAAAGAAACGTACAATAACACCATTAACTACAGTCAAACTATTATTAAATGCACAATCAGAAACATTTGGCATATATGATTCAGACTCAAGCATTAGTTTGTATAATTAATTCCAAATTACTAAAACCGAAAGGAGAAAGAGAGAATTGATAATTTAATCACAATTAATGGTATTAAAGAAAATTGGTTTGACAACTACTGAAATAAAACTTTTTGATATGAAAGAAAAGGGAGATGTTACCATATGTAATTGATAGGGAAGAATTTAAATACGATATCATAATTAGACAGTGTATCATAAAACAATTTAGATTGGTTTAAAATAAAATTATAAAAATCACTCAAGAAAAAGGAAGAAATTAAAATAGAAGAATAAAATGGTCCTATGAAGGAGGATGGCAATAAAAACAATACTTCTAAGGAGAGGAAAAATAAAACAAACTCGTGTTCAATAAATTTTAATAAACAGATAAAAGAAACAGATTTCAAAATAATTTGAGTAATTTAAATACTTAACAAAAGTCAGTAATACACAATCTGATAAATCAATCTTTACAAAAGACAAATATGACATTGGCACGGCTTGAAAATACAAAGCACAAATTGATCTACTCATGGACAAATATTGTAATAAAAGGTCTTATAGATGTTCACTTAAAGATAAAAAGGAAATAAAAGAACAAATAGCAACGCTACCTCAGGGGACCTCTAAGATGCTATACCAAGCATATTATCCGCGCCATTGACCGCAAAAGAAATTCAAAGGAAGTATAGATGTTCAAATGATGAGAAAAAGCAAAGCGACAGAAATCTTATAAAAGGATCGTATAGTCACTCAAGCTCAACCATATTCATTGATCGACGACCTAGTGATTAAGACAAGAAACTTGAACATATTTTACAATACTGGACATCAATTCAGCCTTCTGGTCAATCTCGCTAAGAATTAAAGATAGAAAGAAAACTGTATTTGTACCGTAAGACGGGCATTAAGAGTGGACATGTTAACTTTTTCGTTTAAAGAAATTATCAGATATTTTTCAAAGGCTACTAGCTAACATTTTGAGAAAGTATAAGCTTATTGAATTTGCAGTAAACTAAATAGATGATATCCTAATATTTTCTAAGATTTTTTTTCTAACACAATTGTTAGAAGCTTTGAAAAGGGAGGGGAGAGTTTTAGACTAAAATTCACAAAATGTACATTGGCTTCAGATTCAGTGAAATGTCTAGGTTATGAAATATATAATAATACAGTAGGTCCAGTAAAAGATAATTTAGTTTCAATAAAGGATTCTCCAATACCAAACACTCAGAAATATGTTAGACAATTTCTGGGGAAAGTTAACTTCTATCATGAGCATATACCTAAAAGTGCGGTAATTTTCGAACCTCTTCATAATTTACTTAGGAAAAATTAAAAATTTATTTGGTCTGCAGATTGTCATAAACCTTTTGAAAACACTGAAAACTTATTGTGCTCAAAACCAGTCATAGAAATATTTGATCAGAATTTGCAAATAAACATTCACACAGATGCATCTTTAGAAGGTATTTAGGTAGTATTGAGGTAGTGGAAGCAAAGATCGATGAAAAGATATTTTCACCTCCTAGTGGACCACTTTACACGATATGCTTATATTGTTACCTCCAAAACACAAACTTGTAATGATTTTGTGAAACTGATCGCTGCTAAATAGATTCTGATACAATCCGATCCGATCAATACCGATCCGGGAACCAACTCAAATGAATTCAAAATATTTTTAATTGAAAAATCTATATCAGTTATTTTCACTGCAGTATATGCCCCGTTTTAACACGGTATATTTTTTTGTTGTAGCTACTTTAATTGTAGTGTTTTGCCAATGGCCAACACAGTTGATATTTAGAGTCGACAAAACCCACTGTGCATAATAATCAGTTATAATAACATTAAATAAAAAGGAATTGACAATTTAAATAATAAACTTCAAATGTTGATTCATTGTTTTCAGGTAGGATAGTATGATTTCATTTAAATAGAGTAATTATTATAATCCTATATTATAATGTCCCAGGTGTATATTTATATTCTTATATTCTTATTTTCTTATATGTTTATATGTTTGGTTCAAATTTTGTATGGCATCTCGAAAACGGCTCCAGGGAAGTTTTTGAAAATTTCCTATTTCGTAGAGAAAAAAATTCTAAGACTTTTGGCGTCCCTGGATTTTTCCCTGAATTTCCTGGAAACCCGTAATTTTGGAAAAACTGGGAAAAAAGTGATCCCTTTTTTGCTGTATTACTTTTAAGTCGTTAAAGATAGAAAATTGAAATTTTGCATGTGTATTAAGCTATTTAAGGCTGATATTTCTCAAAAATTAGAAATTCAAAAATTGAAAAAGGGGGGGTTAAAGAAATTCGGGGGCCCGGTAGGAAACTTTGAAGAAAGTTCATATTCTGGATTCTAGAATAATTAAGTATATTATCAAAAAAAAAAAATTGAAAATTTCAAAATTTTATTGGGGGGCACGGGGGCAGTATTTGCCGAGAGTAAAAATTGTGCTAGAAAATTGAAGTTTTGTATGTAGGCTAACCTTGGTAACTTATTTACGAATCGAAAAAAAAAATCCCAAATTTTGAAAAAAAGTTGGTCCAAATACCGCATAAATTGAAAATATTTTTTATTTTGATAAAAAAAATATATTTTCTTAGTCACTTTGTATGAAAAATTAATTGTTATTACATGTAAAATTAATATAGGACGAGTTTATTTATTATTTCAATTTAAAGATGAAATTACCATTTTGACATGAAATTCAAGCCACACACAAGAAACAGACGTCGCTTGCGACGGGGGTAAAACCTAGTGTGTATATAAACTACTAAAATAAACTTTGATTTCAGAAGCAACACATTAGTTTGAATAAAAATTTAGACTAATTTATTTATTTTAAGGTTTGTAAAAAAAAGGTAAATTCTAATTTAGCTGTCTGCGTACATTTCATTTTTGAAATATTTTTTTGTTATGTTGATAGTAGAGATTGCAATCCCTGAGTGTTTTCTATCTCGCGGAATTATTGCGGGATTGATGCAGATCCTGCGGTAATGTTTTTAATTTTATAAAATTAAATAAGTATTTTTTTTTTTGTATAAATAAAAATTCAAGCTGTCAATTAATTCTTTCATTTTACACCATTCTTTATCTGTACATTTTATGTCAAATGCTATATCGATGAGACCTTTCTCAATACACACTTTAAGAGTGCAAAATCTGTCAAACATATTAATCAAGCTGTTTCAACGACCTAAAATTCAACGAATCTTGAATCAAGCTCAATTCTTTCCCAGCCTGTTATTTACATATTTCTATAAATACATTTCTTCGTTGGTCTGCGAGCCTTTAAAAATCTTTAAACCTTTCCTCAATTTTTTAACAAGTTTTTTGTAGCCGGGAATCACTCCAGTGGGTTGTCGATCGATAGTTACGGTCAAAGCTTGTTCTTGATTTGTGTCTTCCATATCATTGTCCTTATATATATCCAAATCGGTCAATGTTTCTTTTGTAAGTTCTACTTCTCTTATGATTAATCTTATGTATGAAGTATCGTTCAAAGTATAACGTACACTGTATAACGTGTGCGAAGCACAGTATTTGGTTTACCCACTTTTATCACACACGCGCCATCAGTTATCTTGTTGATGTTATCAATTTCAAAATCCAGACCAAATCGTCAGGCGTTCTTTGACAAATTCAATGCAGATTTCCGCAGACTATGAACCGCGTACTCGAATCAAACCAAGATTAAAATGGATTTATGCGTAGAATACATTAAACAGAAGTTAGGATTAATATGATTTAATAACTAAAATATTCTTGAATACAATGGTTACGTCTTCTCGCTACAAGAGACTATAAAAGACTGCTCTGGTTATTCTGTTTCTATCTGTTACATTTCACTTAGTGCTAGGTTACACTACAAAATTTAAATTTGTGGCGGTTATAGTATTCTATTGCTTATACATATATATATATATATATATATATATATATATATATATATATTGACCTTCTACCAAAAAACTAATATTAAAGAACCGATGAGTATTGCTATATAGCCCGCCTTGAACTATCTGTAGTTCAAAGTTTATTATTTGTGGAGTCCTTGGTTGCGATGCAATTGCCCATTGGAGCAGTTTAAGTGCTGCAGCATATATTTTGCATGAATTTTAATTACACGTCCTAGCAGCCATTGAAGGAGAGGAGATGTGTCTTCTGCAATTAAGAGTAGTTTGCCGACCGTCAGATTCGATGATTTCCATTGCTGAGATGACCGCGTAATTATATGACAAAGGTACCACTGCTTCCAAAAATGTTGCGTGATCTGCTGGGCGTGTTGAAAACCAGGCATCTGGCTGGAGCTGGAGCTTGTGCTAGTCCAATCAGTTTGAGGAAAGCTTGTCAGTGGACCACCAATAGGAAAATGGTATGGTGTTAAAGGAACAAAATTATGCGGGTCAGGAGCCAAGGGACATATGGAACGAGAATTTAATATGGCTTGGATCTCAACTACATAAGTTTTTAATTGCTTATACGGAAAATGAGTATAACTAAATATGAGTATAAATAAATGATAAAACTCAGGTGAGTTGTCGAAAATCGAGGTCTATTACCTAATGATTTTATAGCAGCAGGAGTGCTATATTTTATATTATTGCCGCTGACCGAAATGGTAACTTCAGTTCGGTCAGGCCTTAAAACCTTAGCCGTGACTTCAGTTGTAGAACGATCCTGAGAACCAACGTCTAAAGCAACCTTGTTATGAATTTCTGCGATACCTTCTGGATTTGTAAGATCCACTATGGTGGCAGCTAATAAGGTATCGACAGGTACGCGAGTCTGTAAGTTGAAGCTAAATTCAGGTATCTCAGAGTGAGATACTGATTCCGTATCAATATCATTAGCCGGTGATGTAGGTGTATCAATGTGCCCAGTTAATTTATTGTTATGCACGGATGGTAAAATATTTATTTGATCCCTATCATATTGAGTTTGAGGAGTGTGGCCCGTTGTTTCCCCAATACTATTGGCAGTTGATGCTCTATAACCCGATGATTTAAGAAAATTATTTTTTCGCGACTCTAAAATGTTGATAGTCTTAGCGCACGCCTTTGAATACTGATATTCGAACTCATCTCTATATTGATATTGTTCTTCTGGAACAACTCTTTTTGAATCTTCTACCAATATTTCTAGCTCCTCTTGATAGGTTAAGAATGTCTCACGCGTTTGTTTTATGTGTTCGTACCTATTTTCTAACAGATCAACACAACCATACTCTTCCGAATAATTGCTGAGGTAATTTGAGTATGTAGTTAGAGCTCGGTTTGCAACATTGCGTTTGATATTTAACCGTCTAACTTCTTCTTCAGCCATTATTACTTAATGAGAATGTTTGTTTAAATTAAAAATACGTACGAAATAAATGCTAGTATAATTTAATTGTGAATTGGTATATAGAGGAGTAATTGTAAGGGATTGAATGAGCGACAAATTGAAGGATTATTGGTGAATCAACTGACTTACTTGACCACAATCGATATATTGCTTCTCACAAGATGAATAGTTGTTCCAATGATGCCATTGCTTAATGATGGCGAATAATAGACTGGATACGTAATGATCCAGCGCTATTGTATAATACCCACGCTGATTGGTGGCGAATAATAGACTTGATACGTAGTGATTCCACTGTTGTATAATGCCCACGCTGATTGGTGGCGATTGAAAGAGTTATTTCTACTACTGATTACTGCACTCAAGAGAACACACACTTGTTGTAGTTATTGATAATGACTGCGCATTTTGGCATGTATGATTTGAAACCAATAAAATAATTCGGAATTACATTTCATATTTAACTCTATTTTTAAATTAAAATAATAAACTCGCTCAATAATAAATTGACTAAAAAAATGTATTTTTTTATTAAAATAAAAAATATTTTCAATTTATGCGTTATATGACCAACTTTTTTTCAAAATTTGGGATATTTTTTTCGATTATTAAATAACTTACCAAGGTTAGCCTATATACAAAATTTAAACTTTCTAGCACAATTTTTACTCTCGGCAAATACTGCCCCCGTGACCCCAAATAATATTTTGAATTTTTTTATTAATGGTATACTTAGTTATTTTAGAATCCATAATATGAACTGCCTGGTCACAGAAATCATCAAATTGTTTGATCCATAATTTGAAATTTTAAAGTCCATCATATTTAGGTAAAGCCAATTCTAAATCTAAAAACGTATAATTAGTTTTATTGACTGTTTCATTGTTTACAAACCTGCTATTCTGTTCTCCAACTTTGCTATTATACGAGTTCATTCTCGTTAATAATTCAGCACGATTTCTCAACACTCGCACGTTGACTCAATCCAACGAAGCTAAGTTCTTGACGTAATTCTGCTACTGACAAGTTGTTTAAATTCTCCATCATTGTTTTATTTTTCACTGCTTCAGATTAAAGTGCAATTACTTTGACGAGTAGATTGTACGCACCTGGAAGTTAAGATTATTCTGAGCTGAATAAACCTGGTTTCCTTATCTGTTGGTCAATAGTTCTGGTTCAAAGGTTAAGAGTATTCTTGACTGAATAAACTAGATTTTTTCTCTATCCCGGTTGAGCCCCCAAGTTTGGGGTGAAAATAAACATATCCCGGTTGACGTCTCCAAGTGTGGGTCTATCTACAACTTAGTGGGTGTTAGCTAGATTATCAGCTGTGGTTTTATAGCAGTTTTGATTGTAAATAAATCCTGAGTTGAGCCCCCATTTACAATATAGTTTATTAAAGAATAGTTAACACATAACTTTTGTTTAATAGTAGTTCATTTAATTATTTCTTAAAGAAAAATAATTATATTACAAAAATGTTAATATATCAATATAGTTCACAATATTAATATCACTTGATTATATACAATACTTAGGTTTGAAGACCTTCTTACAATGATTACATATCACTGTAAGTCAAAGTAATGCGTAGTATAAGTAGTACATAGTTTTACAATCACAATGGTTTAAAATGATAAAAAACAACATAGTAATTGGACAAAAACATGCATCAAAATACAATTATAATATAACCTTAATTTTACATGTTTTTAAGGCAAAAGTGTAAATGCACATTTATTGAGTGTCGCCTGTACATTTTGATGTGGGACGTGTAAATCCAGACTTACATTTCTTGTTGTTGGCAATAATTTTATTACCTATTTCCGTTCAATATGTCCGCAAATTGTATTATGGGTTCATCCCCACCTTTTTCTATTTTTAAGTGTGAAATGTATTATACTAAAATCATCCCTTTTCGAACCAGCTCTCAACGAGACAACACGTATTTTAAATAATGTTTAACAATTAAAAGTGTTTAATTGTGTAATTCTGTTGGGATTTACGACCCCAATGTGTAATTTTGTATGAAATAAATATGCTTTTAAATTCATATTGAGTTCACGAACTTCGAAGACTTCCTGACTACTTTTGGTGAAATACCCGGGCACCACAATCGCCCACACATTTGGTCCTTCGAGCCGGATCTCCTACAGTCGCGAGAAGCAATCGTGCATGGAATACCTGCAATTATCTACAGTGAAGAATTTGAAGTTTTGAGTTATACAAACACTGGAAAATTGGTCAAGGAGGCGGCACCCCTGAGCAAACACGTGCAACAACGGTTAGTGTCTATTCCTTAAAAAATTCTCCATTTCCTATTTCAATATTGCTTTGTTTTACTTCTAAAATATCTTTGTGCATTTTTTTTATACTATAAAATTGTAGCAAAGATTGTTATTTTGTGTATATTGTTTGATTTGTTAGTCTTACAAATTGTTGGTTTAGGAGGGCACAGCTAATGTCCATATTTAGTAAATATTTCTTATGCGTTGGTAAATAATCGATATTAAAAGCCACCGGGATTATTTCATTGAGTAAAATATTTCTTTTGAGTTGGTAAAATATTACATATTAAAAGCCATCGGGATTGTTTCTAAATTACGACAACATTTATACACGTGGTAATATTTGTTCTGCCTATTTGTTGTTAAGCGATATAACATTTAAAACTTCAGCACAATTACGGTCCTGTCTAGACCTTTTCCTATGGTCATGCGGTATTGAGTTGTGTTTCATATACCTGATTGATCCGTACACTGCATACCCATGAGGTTTTATTAGACTTAGAACATTTTATTATACCGCATTATATTTACATGTGGTTCTGGGTACTTTCTACAATATTGACCAGAACACATTTTATATTACTTATTCACACTTTTACATTATATTTTTAAAAATATTTTATTGTTATTTTAAAAAAAGAGAGTATCCATTCATTTCATATTGCTTAAATAATTTGATACTCGCATCAGACAATAATTTTAATTTCTATTTAAACTAATTACAAAGATTCAAAAATGGTTAACATCAAGAAGTTATACGCGCAATTAGAGGTTTATGAGCAAACTTTAAATGATGATGTACCCTATATTGATAGCATAGATTTAAATGACCCATCAACATACGACGTTCACAAGATTAAGTATTGTAAGAAAATTTGTGAGCCACTGTTTGATAAAATTGAAAATGTTTGTGTTGAATTAGGCCAACATTTGGATGATATAGATAAACAAAAGCTTTCTGAAACACGTCCAAGTTTGTCTAAGAAATGCAGTGATATATGGTGTGTTATAGATGCGATTATGGATCGTCATGATACCAGATCAACTGATAACACTCCTCATTATATAAACAATGGCATACGACTACCGACAATTTCTGTACCTAGTTTTGACGGCGACATAACATCATGGAATAATTTCAAATCCAGTTATGTCAGCTTAGTACATAATGTCGGATATAATAATCATCAAAAATTGCATTACTTAAGAGATTGTCTTAAAGGCGATGCCCTTGACACAATATCCTCTATTGAAATTTTACCAGAAAATTACGAACTATGTTGGAATCTCATGCTGCAAACTTATGATAATAAAAAGGCAATAGTTTCTCATCATATTAATTCCTTTCTTGATATACCAAGCTTAAACGTAGAATCCAGTGATAAGCTTAGGGTTACCGCGAATTCCATTAGAAAGCATGTTAAGGCTCTAGAAACACACATTTCTCCTCATAGCAGATGGGATCAACTAGTTACCACACTAATATTTAAAAAATTGAACGTTGAAACTAGAGCACATTGGCAAATGTCACCTAGTTCTAAATCAGAATATCAAACAGTGGATTCTATGTTAACTTTTATTCTTGATCGTGCTCGTGACCTTGATGAACAAAGTTCTAATTATAAATCCAGTAGTAAACCAAAACATCACAAATCATTATTGGTGACTCAACAAATTAAATGCTATTACTGCCAAGGAGATCATTTAATGTACAAATGTCAAGATTTTCTGAAACTTAATGTAAATTATAGAATAGATCACTGTCAAAATAGTAATTTGTGTTTAAATTGTCTCTGCGCCGGTCATTCTAGAAATAAATGTAAGTCAAAATATCAATGCAAAATTTGTCGAAAACTTCATAATACTTTGCTTCATTTAGAGAAGGCTACACCTCAATCAGAGCCTGCCCTATCAAGTCAAACTCTTACGTCGCAGACTCTGAATTCAAATAACACGCTACTTGCTACCGCAGTAGTAGAGGAAGTCGATAAACATGGCAAATCCATAAAGGCACGTGCTCTTTTGGACAATGGCAGCCAAACTTCCTTTATGACAAAGCAGTTTGCAAAGAAATTAAAATCACCCTTAACTAACACCAATATTGTCATATCAGGTATCGGTCAAACCAAAAATAATGTAAATTCAAAAGTTAGGGTACAAATAAATTCTTTGAATAATGACTATTCACAAAGTATTGAGTGTTTAGTTATCGAAAGGATAACTGACAACGTACCCAATAATAGTTTAGACATTAGGGGCTTAATTGTACCAAGCCATATAAAATTAGCTGACCCAAACTTTAACAAGCCTAGTAAGATAGACATATTACTCGGAGCAGATGTATTCTGGGACCTGATAATAATAGGTAAAAATAAATTAATGCAAGATAAAATTAAAATACAAAACACTGTACTAGGATGGATTGTAATTGGTATCAATGATAACAGTGAACAAAAACTGTTTCATTGCCACCATTCGCAAATCCAAACTCAGTTAACAAAGTTCAGGGAAATTAAAAGTGTGCCCTATCGCAATCCGCACACTGCCGAACAGGTAGTCTGCGAGGAGCATCTGGTAATCAACAGAACACGTGATGTTCATGACACGTCAGTTGTCACTGTTCCACTAACAGAATCACCTACAATAGGAGATTCAATATTCATTCCTCAGATTACGGAAGAAGTAGTTTGTGAGAAACAAATAAATAACACTACAACAAGTGATGTTACCGACACATCAGTTGCGTTAACACAAATCAAAGATTCACTTACATTGGTTAACGTTTTAGATTCTATTCCGCGAATTGACAAACAAACAGTTTGTAAGGAACAAATTATTAAAAGCACACAATTTGATGTTAACGGTACATTCGGTGTTACATTAGCAATCAAAAAGCCACCGGTGTTGTTAGGAGGTATTAAGAACATAGTCACAAAACCTTTTCTTAAATTCGGGAGAAAACCAAACGACAACCCGGTATTAAAGATTATGTACAACAAATTCATAAGCGACTACATTTATTTAAATCATAACTTCCTAAATACAGAACCAAGGCATTTAAGAAATTCATATTTCTCACCACGTAGTGGTGCGTTAAAACCAATTAGCACTACCAGCAAAATAAGAGATGTTTTCAATAGTTTTACGAATACCACTACTGACGTTATGTGGGATTCTGAACGGGACTTATTCCAATATAAATTTATTCTTATTAAACAGCCCGTGAAACTTACAAAGCGAACCATATCGTCGTTCGTTACAAATATTTTGGACCCGCCATGCTCTTTTTCACCTTGTATTAATTCCGATATGACGATAAAACGCGATGTTCTAATAAATAATTCTGTAACTATTGAATTACATGGCTGGTTGAGTTTGGACCTATGTATCTATATAAGCTTGAGATTGGCTTATCTGCGATGTTGACGGTTTCCAATTTCTCAGATTGCTTGATTGCTTCTAACTACTTTGATAGCGATAGATTGCGCCAAAACTTCTCGAAGGACCTTTTTGTTATTAAATAATTAATAACAATTTTTTATTTTTGCTTTAAATCAAATAGCAGCGAAACACTAGTATTTTACATAAAACATTTATTATACAAATACACTTGACGAATTACAATAATTGAAAATTAAATGAATAACTATATATATCAATGTTACTGTGATACAATTCACTATTAAAATTTTATTATAATTATCAAACTGTTGAAAGTTGGAGCTGATAATTTAGATGTTTACTGTTCTAGATGATAGCTAATAATTTAAAGATATTTAGCGATGCTTACTGTATGAAGTTTGAGTTAATAATGATTATTTTAATAGTGTTTTAAAAGTACATTGGTACAAAAATGCATTTGGCAGGCCAGCTGGTGACCTTGATACTGGTTTGTAAACTAGAATACAATGCCTGAGTAACAACAATAACTTTGTTAGTTAATTCAATAACAAAGAAAGATAAAATAGTTGGTTAAACAATAGAATTATTACAAAACTTAAGAACTAAAAATATACAAAATTATATTCTAATGAAATACATTAAAGAACGTGAAATATCTATATAAAAATATAGGTTGTGTATGCGTTCTTAACCAATGGCCTTTATGATCGATTCGCAAAGGCGTATGGAAGTTGCAATTATTTAACAAACATTAATAATTTGGTAAACGCAAAAATATGCTTTGTACATTTTAAATCGAAGATCACGCCATTAAAACCTTTGACCACACCATGTTTAGAGCTATGTGCCGCCTTTAATTTACCAGAAATTCCTAAGGAAAAAATTATTATAACCAATAAATGCAATGCAATTTACCGCATATTAAAAGTCAAACTCAACTATCCATTTAGAACTACTGGAGTTGACTGCGCAGGGCCCATACTAATAAAAAGTATATATGACGGTTCTATCATTAAATATTATATATACCTTTTTAATTGTCTTTGCTACAAAAGAAACTTAGTTACAGAGTTCAATGTCCAATCAATACATTTCAGCGGAACTAATAATATTTTCTATAAATTAACTAAGGATAAAGCAATATTGAACTCCCAAGCAATGTACCCCATGTCACCCAATCCAGATGACCTTATTCCTTTTACTCCCGGACACTTAATCATAGGTCGACAAATCAGCAGTGCCATGCCTACTCCAGGAGCGCCAGTGAACCTCAACAACATGAGAAGATTCCAGCAGATACAACGATGGTATACAGACTATATCCACTTCTGTCAACAGCGCGCAAAATGGAACACATCAAGCACCCTGGATCTAGAAATCGGATCACTTGTAATAGTACAAGAAGACAATATACCTCCTACTCAATGGATAATGGGACGCATAACATATCTCACTGCAGGCAACGACAACACTCCGAGAGCCGCCACCTTGAAAACTCAACCAGGAGAGATCAAACGTGCTGTCAGACGTTCAGCCCTTTTTACCAGTGAATTCATTTTGATAAACCCAATTTATCAAGGGGGGGAGTATGGACAAAAACATGCATCAAAATACAATTATAATATAACCTTAATTTTACATGTTTTTAAGGCAAAAGTGTAAATGCACATTTATTGAGTGTCGCCTGTACATTTTGATGTGGGACGTGTAAATCCAGACTTACATTTCTTGTTGTTGGCAATAATTTTATTACCTATTTCCGTTCAATATGTCCGCAAATTGTATTATGGGTTCATCCCCACCTTTTTCTATTTTTAAGTGTGAAATGTATTATTCTAAAATCACCCCTTTTCGAACCAGCTCTCAACGAGACAACACGTATTTTAAATAACATTACAATTTAATATTAAAATATATACATTAAGACATTCATATACATTCATTATTATTAATTATTAGGATAAATGTTTAATTGTATAATTCTATTGGGATTTACGACCCCAATGTGTAATTTTGTATGAAATAAATATACTTTTAAATTCATACTGAGTTCACGAACTTCGAAGACTTCCTGACTACTTTTGGTGAAATACCCGGGCCCTACAACGCCCAAACAGTAATTAACACTATACTTGTTTGCAAAAACTCCACTATTTACGCCTATAACAATAACAAATATTACACCTACCAATATAGTCAAACTGGATTACAATTCTCAATGATATTAACAACTAGTTAACATAACATTTCCTGAATTTTAAATGACGCCATACACACTGTGTATATCTACAAATATCTGCTGTTATCATTCATTTTCTGCGCAAAACATATACAACACAGCATATAATAGCTAGCGAACGCCTTTAAAACAGTTCTCTGTTAGCGAACTATTAAGTGAACGCCTTAAGGGTCCACAAGTTATTTCAAAGCAGCGCTAGGAACATTCAAATATATCTTAATATTAGGAAAATTCTTAACCTATCTTATTCTTAAATTTTTTCTTATATATATATATATATATATATATATATATATATATATATATATAATAGAGTTTACCCCCGTCGCAATGCAACGTCTTTTTGGCGTGTACCATTTGAATCCAATAAAATAATTCGTAATTAAATTTCATATTTGACTGTTCTATTTTTAAATTGAAATAATAAATAAACTCGCACATGTACATTGACACATATATTACACAAAAACACAAAAAAATATTTTTTTTTGCCTATATACAAAATTTCAACTTTCTAGCACAATTTTTACTTTTGGCAAATACTGCCCCCGTGCCCCCCAATAAAATTTTGTAATTTTAAATTTTTTTTTATTAATAATATACTTAATTATTCTAGAATCCAGAATATGAACTTTCTCCAAAGTTCCCTACCGGGCCCCCGAATTTCTTCAACCCTTCCTTTTTCAATATTTGAATTTCTAATTTTTGAGATATGTTAGCATTGAATACATTAATACACATGCAAAATTTCAATTTTCTATCTTTTACGAATTAAAAGTTATACAGCAAAAAAGGGCTCACTTTTTTTTCCAGTTTTTCCAAAATTACGGGTTTCCAAGAAATTCAGGGAAAAAACCGGGGACGCCAAAAGTCTTAGAATTTTTTTCTCTACGAAATAGGAAATTTTCAAAAACATTGATGGAGCCGTTTTCGCGCTGCCATACAAAATTCAGTACCAAACATATAAGAATAGATTCAAACAGTTGGAACATAATAATATAGGACAGTTGGAACATTATAATATAGGTCTAGCGCTACGCCCCGTCGCAAAGCGACGTGTATATAATATTTATGAATAAATAAAAGTCATTTGCTAAATTAAAAATAATGCAAAGTATTATTTTTAAGTAATTTTCAATAAAATAAAAGTAATAAAGCACTGTATTGAGTCTCCAGTCTCAAGTGCCCCTACCGATAAGCCCCAATAATCACCTCTTGGCTTTATGCTCTCTTACGTTTCCAAACTTTTAATTTGATTCCTCTAAACTTCCGCCATGGAGTGCCTCCTTCCTTCAGCACTCGGTATCGCTTCTTTCCTGAGCATCGTCGATCCTTAGAGTACTTTAACAGTGCCTCCGCTTTAGCGCTATAACTAAATAATCCTTCGCTTCCTCCTCCCTGCGTAATATTATCAATTGCCTTAATGAAGCACAGTATTGAACAGTGGACATTGTTCCCGCCCCTAAACACCAATCAGCACCTCTTGTATCCATGTTCTGTATCGTTCTTTGCACTTTCACTTGTATTCCTCTGTACCTCTGCCACAATCTCAATCTCTTCCTCTGCCGCCCGCTTGCAACACCACATCCCTACTGAGCATCATCGCTCATTAGGGCACTTTCCTATCGCCCCGCTTTAGCGCAATCATTAAATAATCCTGCGCTTCCACCTCCTGCGTACTAATCTCTTAACAATTAGTTTTTAAAATTAATACTTTACTGGCATACTAAATTTCATCTTTAGAAGTACATTATTTTTTAATATATATTCGATAAGATAAATGCTTGATAAAATTATTTTTTACTCATTTCAATGTAAACCTACTAATTACATCAGTTCATTTACGTTTTTAAGAAAGCCTTACGGTTTGCTTCTAATAATCTCATCTCTAGCCATTATTCTTTCCGTTATTGCACTTTCGATTTAATCCCCATGCACCGCCGCCAATACTTCCAGCACCAAATCACATATTGTGCAACACGGTTGCCTCCCAGAGCCATTATAATCTATGGCCACTACTTCTAACACCACCGTTACTTAGTACTGAACCCCAGCGCTTTCCTCTCCTCCAGTAAGGCACTACCAGTTCGATATTACAGCAATTCATTTACATAATTAAAACTGCACTGTAATCTTACGTACTATTTTCGTATTTATATTTACGATATAATATTAGTCTCCCCATTAATCATCCACGCTCTAAAATAAAATTGTCAAAATTCAGGCATAGCAATCTAGTTTTCTCGTACCAATTCTCTCTACCTTTATAATCTTTATCTACCTCTACTTTTATAAAAGATCAAAATTTCAAAATTGAGTTCTTTGGCAAAGCCTTTCCCAATATCACGCCGCTACTAAGGTTAAATTTATTTTTGCAAATATGCACATGCTTAGTTTTTAATTTTTTTAATTTGATATTTGGGGCTGTTAACTATTTCCCCCCTATACCTCTCACTTCTGTTCGATTTTGCAGCACAACAAACGAACCAAAAATCAATCCAAATCTACTACTGAATGTAATGTGACTATCTAACTTACAGAGAACTATTGTGCTTCTATTTAATATTCTACATGCAAAATATCATCGTTGTACCTCTATATTGCTCTTATACTCGGTTTATAACCCTCCACTCTAATGATGCACTTAAGAAAATGTAGTTTTTTTATATTTTCGTTATTAATATGTCAATCTATATCTGCATACTAAATTTCAGCTTTGTATTTATATTTTAGCATTAGTACCCCCCACATACCTCCGCTACTGAACAAGTTTGTCAAATTTTAGCACGGGGATCTATTTTATTTGTATCTGAGAACATATATTCTAAACTATAGCCTTTTATCTCCATATATTTCAAATTGCTGGTTTTTGGCTCCCAGCGCCCGCCGCCTCTGGAAAGTTGCAGTTTTCTATAGTAAGTCTTTAATGACACTCTATATAGACCCACGTTCCAAATATCAACGTTCTACCTCTATTGCGACATTGCCCCCAAAAAATCACGCCGCTACTGAATCAAAATTTTGGTAATCCAATTATTGGCAAACATGCGCAATTAGTGTCTCAATACATACCCTTAGTTTAATTACTACTTTTTTTAATATTTCTAGCTTTTACTGTCTTACCTCCCACCGCCACTCGAAATTTGGAAATTTTAATTTTTTTTCAAGAATTACTGTCTACAGCGAGCATATTAAATTTGAACGTCCTAACTCTATTCTAACATTGCCCCCGGAAATTCGCGCCGCTACTGAACTCAAATTTCAAATTTCCAACTATTGACAAATATGCACAATTATGATCTCAATACACATACTAAATTTCAGTTTTCTATCTTTTCTAGTTCGTCAGATACTTGCAAAAGTATTCTTTCGAATTTATCAGTTTTTCCAGTATAAGTTTTTTCACGGAAATTCAGGGACGTAGAAAGTCTTAGAAATTCGTCCTTTACAAAATATCAAAATTTAAAAATCTTTGTAGGCGCCGTTTAGAAGATACCATATACGATTTTGTTACCGGATATATATATAAATATATATAAATATTTATGAGTTCTTATGAGTTTTCCATGTTAAATTGGAACATTACAAACATTATAAATAGTAGACATATATATATATATATATATATATATATATATATATATATATATATATATATATATATATATATATATATATATATATATATATATATATATATATATTGAAGCTTATTTTGTTAATTTGAATACATATTTTAATAATTTCCTTGTTTAACTTAAATCATACAGGAAATTTTAAGCAACAACATTTAATGTTTATTTACTATAAGTTGTCAATTTCCTTTTATCTAATGTAAGTTATAACCTTGCAGTATGCACTCAAGTAACTGAATAAAAACGTGGTTTCTCTCCACTCCAAATATCAACTGTGTTGGACGTTACTGTTACTTGCGCCATCTGTGGCTTTCTTGAGTTATTGTTTTTATTGAATAGTCACTGTTATACCGACAGATGAGCTTTCTACCAACTAAAGAAATATAATTGTTTGTACATATATATATATATATATATATATATATATATATATATATATATATATATATATATGTGTGGGATATAATTTAGGATTAGATATAATTAGTTTGTAAGAAATAATAATTATAAAGAACTTTATAAAATAGGTTAGGAACATTGCTAATATTAAGTTATATTCAAAAGTTACTAGCTCTGTTTTTGAAATGATTTGTTGACCCCGTTTACTTGACAAGTCGCTTGCTACGACATGCAGCAGATGCATGGTCAGCGCGACAAGATTGTTAAAATGGCGATAGTTGTAACATACATAGTTTGTATGACAGTCATTAACTAGTTGTTAATAACACTAAGAATTAGAATCCGTTTAACAATATTACTAGTTGTAATATTTGTTGTTTGATAATATTGTTGTGAACTATTTTTATATATGTGAGTTATTTTTGTAATATAATTTCTTTGAGAAATAATTAATTGAACTTTATTTTTAATAAGCTAAATTGTAAATGGGGGCTCAACTAAGGATTGAAATAACATCGAAACAGCTAAAACCACAGCTGGTAATCTAGCTAACACCCACTAAGGTGTAAGGTAGACCCACAATTGGAAACGTCAACCAGGATAGGATTATTGTCACCCCACACATATATATATATATATATATATATATATATATATATATATATATATATGTGTGGGATATATTTTAATATTAGACATAATTAGTTTGTAAGAAATAATAATTATAAAGAACTCTATAAAATAGGTTAGGAACATTGCTAATATTAAGAAATATTTAAATGTTACTAGCGCTGTTTTGAAACGACTTGTTGACTCCAAGTTGTTCACTTGACAGTTTGCTTGCTACGACATACACGATGCATGGTTAGCGCGGCAGGAGATTGTTAAGATGGCGATAGTCGTAACATACACAGTTTGTATGGCGGTCATTGGTTAATTCGGGAAATGTTGTATTAACTAGTTGTTAATAACATTAAGAATTATAATCCGTTTAATAATATTACTAGTTGTAATATTTGTTGTTTGATAATATTATTGTGAACTATTTTTGATATATTAACATTTTTACAATATAATTTCTTTGAGAAATAATTAAATGAACTATTATTAAATTCAGTATTGTAAATGGGGGCTCAACTCAGGATTGATATAACATCAAAACTGCTAAAACCACAGCTGGTAATCTAGCTTACACCCACTAATTTGTAAGGTTTATTGTTTACCCACACTTGGGGGCTCAACCGAGATTGTAATAAATCTCAACCCACACTTAAGGGCGTCAACCGGGATAGAGAAAAAACCAAGTTTATTCCGTCAAGAATAATCTTAACCTTTGAACCAGAACTATTGACCAACAGATAAGGAAAGAAGCTTGTTCAGCTAAGAATAATCTTAACTTCCAGGTGCGTACAATTTACTCGTCAAAGTAATTGCACTTCAATCTGTAGCAGTGAAAAATAAAACAATAATAGAGGATCTAAACAACTTGTCAGTAGCAGAATTACGTCAAGAACTTAGCTTCGTTGGATTAGGTCTACGTGGAAATCGTGCTGAATTATTAACGAGAATGAACTCGTATAATAGCAAAGTTGAAGAACAGAATAGCAGGTCTGTAAACAATAAAACAGTTAATAAAACTAATTATACGTTTTTAGATTTAGAATTGGCTTTACCTAAATATGATGGACTTAAAAATGTCAAATTATGGATTAAACAATTTGATGATTTCTGTGACTAGGCGGAAATAGATACCAAATACAGATATTTGTATGTCAGGAGATTGTTAACTGATACCGCAAAACAATTTGTCAATTTTGAAACAAGGATAATAAACTGGGATACATTTAAATCGTATTTGATCGATGAGTTCGATACGAGTTTAAATAGTGCACAGGTGCACAAAATGCTTTAACAAAGGTTTAAGAAACCAGAGGAAACTTTTCGTCAATATGTGTAGGATATTTTAGACATAGCTCGACAAGCAGATGTCGAAGAAGCAGCTATTATGAATTATATTATAGCAGGTATTCGTGACAGTGCAGCTAATAATATATTACTGTATGGAGCTGAGAATATTGCACAACTTAGACGTAAGCATATGAAATGGAAAATGAAAATGGATAGCCAGGACTATGATAGGAGACCAAGGTCAGGTACCAAAACAAAAATTGAGACAACAGGTGAGAAGATTAAATGCTTTATTTGTGGTTCGTTATCACACTCATCTAAATTGTCTCTAGATAAAAACAAGCTAAAGCTAGATTATAGCTACATTATAGCTAAAGCTAGAGTGATTATTGATAACACGAGTGTAAAATTTTATAAACTTTATAACGATAAAGATGAAAATGAAAGTGAAGTTAAACAATTAATGACATTAAAAATAGACAATGGCGATAAAGAAAGTGAACTAGACTTATCTCATATAAACGAGAAAAATATTGTTAATAAAAAACACGAGTTAGTGGACAATTACAAACCAAAAGAGTTTCTTAATTTTGAAATTGAAAAGATAATTAAATTGAAAAATGATACTCCCATATTTTCTAGGCCAACTAAACTACCATATATATATATATATTAATTTTTTTTTTTGTTGTAGGGGAGGGGAAACCTTCCAAAGGCTTGCTCCTGCGCGGCAAGAAGTGTTGGATTCGCTCACTTCTCGAGGCCGCCTACCAACTAAAACCACCTCCCCTTACTTGCCTAGAATTCAACCTGGAACCGCATAATTCATTACTTCAAGCTGGTTCTTGATACCCGATTTCTCTATGTTTTCGTGCTGGCGTCCACTTCTTTCGTTTTCAGCATTTCCGTAGCGAAGGCTTGAACCGCGTTCCAGTACCCTTCCTTTTCCAGCATTATATTGACAATATTATCTGATGTCAATATGGTTCCTGTCGTCGTTCGTACTACTTGTCTTGGAGTCGCCCATCGGTCGCACATAAAGAACGTGTGTTCCGGTGGTCTCTCTCTTTCTGAATCGCTTCAGGTAGCTCCCAAAGCATCCATGCCCTCCAAGGAGTTGTGTTACAAAATAATCAACTTCTCCGTGCTTTCGATTTACCCATGTGCCTATGTTCTTTATCAGCCTTTTTGTCCACACCGCCCTTCGGGTATCCTTCTCGCACTCTTTCTGCCATTTCTGCACTGTTTCTGACCTTAGTTCTTGGCGTTTCACCTCTCTGTCCATAAACACCTTTTTCCTCTCTTCCACCATTAGTGCCAGTGGTACTATTCCGGTAATCACTTGCACCGCTTCTGCCGAAATGGTTCGATAAGCGCTGCCAACGCGTATTACCATATATATATATATATATATATATATATATGTGGGTTGACAATAAACCTATCCTGGTTGACGTTTCCAATTGTGGGTCTACCTTACACCTTAGTGGGTGTTAGCTAGATTACCAGCTGTGGTTTTACCTGTTTTGATGTTATTTCAATCCTAAGTTGAACCCCCATTTACAATTTAGCTTATTAAAAATAAAGTTAACACATAACTGAATTTGATAATAGTTCAATTATTTATTTCTCAAAGAAATTATATTACAAAAATATTTCACATATATAAAAATAGTTTACAACAATATTAACAAACAACAAATATTACAACTAGTAATATTGTTAAACGGATTCTAATTCTTAATGTTATTAACAACTAGTTAACACAACATTTCCTGAATTTACCAATGACTGCCATACAAACTGTGTATGTTACTACTATCGCCATTTTTACAATCTTCTTCCGCGCTAACCATGCATCATGCATGTCGTAGCAAGCGAATTGTCAAGTGAACGGGGTCCACAAATCGTTTCAAAACAGAGCTAGTAACATTTTAATATAACTTAATATTAGCAATGTTCCTAACCTATTTTATAGAGTTCTTTATAATTATTATTTCTTACAAACTAATAATTATATCTAATCCTAAATTATATCCTACATTCGGCCTATCCTGACTAGTAACTGTCCTCAGTTGCTACAATCATCCTGCCTATGTTTTCATCATATCTGCTGAAGTAGAAGTCCTTATTGGTCCTTCACACTCTCCTGCTTTCTCCACGTCATAACGATCATTGCCTTTAATTTTTGTTATTTTGTATGGTCCTAAATATTTGGCTTTAACTTTAGCTCCTGTTGCAAATTGTGTACGTTGTATAGCCACTAAACTGTTCAGTGTATACTTTCATGGTGCTTTACATTTCCTATTGTAGCTAGTCCTGTTTTCTTGCTAAATTTTTAGAATATTTCCTTCAGCCTCTTCTCTCAGCTTCTCACGTTTATCTACAAACTCATTTTGTATTTCTTCTGTAATCAAATCTATTATTTTTATGTCTTGTTTGGTTTTTATTTTAACCCCAATTATCAATTCAAATGGTGTCATTTTAATACCTCTTTGATAAGTACTGTTAACCATTAACTGTAGTTTACTTACATGTAAATACCACTTACTAGGATCTGTTAGGGCTAACTTTGTTACCACAGGTACAATAATTCCATTTATTCGGTCAACCTGGCCAATACCCCTTGGTACTCCTGTAGTTATTAACACATGTTCAATGTTTTCTACAGTACAATAATCTTTGAAATCTGTTGAAGTAAAAGCTGTACCCCTGTCAGAAATTAACCTTCTTGGGTTTCCGAATACTTCTGCTATCACTTTCAATTTCTGTAATACTTCATCAGTGCCTGATGATTTAGTAGGAAACAACTAAACAAATTTTGTAAAAGCATCTACTATAACGAGAATATGTTTATACTTTTTGCATGTTGTTTGTAAAGGTCCTAAATGGTCTATATGCCATGTGTCCAAAGGTAAACCTACCTTAGTTATAAAGTTTAAGTATCTTTCTACTTTATCTACTTTTCTGGTTGCTAGTATTCATTGTATGCAATTATCTATAGAGTTTTTAATCTTTTCAGCTAAATCATTGATCCAGAATTCTCTGTTAATTATTTCTTGACATTTATTCAAGTTACAATGTCCCATTTCCTGTGCTTTATGTATTATTCCTGCTTGCATGTTACTTGGTACTACTAACAGCTTTTGATCGTCTTTTAACCTGTATAATAATTCATTTTCTATTAAATACTTTCCTGCATAATTCTTGACTTGTATCGTCTTCTTCGACTTCGGAAAATACTTGACGGCTTTGACCTTATCCTTAGAGGGACAAACAGTGCCTTGTTTAATTACATAACCTAGGTCTTTCATTTCCTTGGCTGCCTGTATGACATCCCTTTCTAACCCTTCATCCAGCTGCTCTTGAACATCTATTCGATCTGCAGGTGGTAGTTTAAGTGGCCAAGAAAATATGGGAGTATCATTTTTCAATATAATTATCTTTTCACTTTCATAGTTGAGTAACTCTTTTCGTTTGTCATTGTCCACTAACTCGTGTATTTTATTAACAAAATTTTTATCGTTTATATGAGATGTCTAGTTCACTTTCTTTATCACCATTGTTTATTTTTAATGTTATTAATTGTTTAACTTCACTTTCATCTTTATCGTTATAAAGTTTATAAAATTTTACACTCGTGTTATCAATAATCACTCTAGCTTTAGCTATAATGTCCAAACCTATCACCATGTTCATATGCATCGCCTGTGATGGTAACACTTCAAAATATCTAGCGTAATGTTCTGAATCAATTTCAATGTTCAATCTAATTCTACCTAAAGAATTTACTCGAGAGTTTGACAAACCTCGTATTGTTATAACAGTGACTCTATAATTTAACATTCTTTATTGTTTTAAAATAGTCTTTGCGCACTGCTGATAAATCACTACCAGTATCTATTAAAGCGTTTACATAACTGCTTCTATTAACACAAATTGATTTTATGATTTCCACTTTCATAACATTATGCTCCGATTAGTTAATTATGCTAACAGTATTTATTTTAGTTTCACAGTTTCGACTAACATGACCATAATTACCACCAGTAAAACATTTATAACCCTTGTTTTTATCTAGACACAATTTAGATGAGTGTGATAACCACAATTAAAACATTCTCACACAACAATAAAACAACATTAAAACAATCTTCTCACCTGTTGTCTCAATTTTTGTTTTGGTACCTGACCTTGGTCTCCAATCATAGTCCTGACTATCTATTTTCATTTTTTCATATTAGTTCAAGCTTACGTCTAAGTTGTGCAATATTCTCAGCTCCATACAGTAATATATTATTAGCTGCACTGTCACGAATACCTGCTATTGACGAAAAGTTTCATCTGGTTTCTTAAACCTTTGTTGAAGCATTTTGTGCACCTGTGCACTATTTAAACTCGTATCGAACTCATCAATCAAATACGATTTAAATGTATCTAGGTTTATTATCCTGGTTTCAAAATTGACAAATTGTTTTGCGGTATCAGTTAACAATCTCCTGGCATACAAATATCTGTATTTTGTATCTATTTCCGCCTGGTCACAGAAATCATCAAATTGTTTGATCCATAATTTGACATTTTTAAGTCCATCATATTTAGGTAAAGCCAATTCTAAATCTAAAAACGTATAATTAGTTTTATTTACTGTTTCATTGTTTACAGACCTGCTATTCTGTTCTCCAACTTTGCTATTATACGAGTTCATTCTCGTTAATAATTCAGCACGATTTCCACGTTGACTTAATCCAACGAAGCTAAGTTCTTGACGCAATTCTGCTACTGATAAGTTGTTTAATTCCTCCATCATTGTTTTATTTATCACTGTTACAGATTGAAGTACAATTACGAGTAAATTGTACGCACCTGGAAGTTAAGAGTATTCTTGACTGAATAAACTAGGTTTCCTTATCCGTTGGTCAATAGTTCTGGTTCAAAGGTTAAGAGTATTCTTGACGGAATATACTTGGTTTTTCCTTTATCCCGGTTGAGCCCCCAAGTGTGGGTTGACAATAAACTTATCCTGGTTGACGTTTCCAATTGTGGGTCTACCTTACACCTTAGTGGGTATTAGCTAGATTACCAGCTGCGGTTTTAGCTGTTTTGATGTTATTTCAATCCTTAGTTGAGCCCCCATTTACAATTTAGCTTATTAAAAATAAAGTTAACACATAACTAAATTTAATAATAGTTCAATTAATTATTTCTCAAAGAAATTATATTACAAAAATAACTCACATATATAAAAATAGTTCACAACAATTTTATCAAACAACAAATATTACAACTAGTAATATTTGTTAACGGATTTTAATTCTTAATGTTATTAACAACTAGTTAATACAACATTTCCCGAATTTACCTATGACTGCCATACAAGCTGTGTATGTTACTACTATCGCCATTTTAACAATCTTCTTCCGCGCTAACCATGCATCATGCATGTCGTAGCAAGCGACTTGTCAAGTGAACGGGGTCCACAAATCGTTTCAAAACAGAACTAGTAACATTTGAATATAACTTAATATTAGCAATGTTCCTAACCTATTTTATAGAGTTCTTTATAATTATTATTTCTTACAAACTAATTATATCTAATCCTAAATTATATCCCACATATATGTATATATTTTATATATATGTATATATATATATATGTATATATATATATATATATATATATATATATATATATATATATATATTTATTTATTTATTTATTTATTTATGAATGGTTAAAGCGAATGTAGGTATATATGCTGACAGAGAAAATATTTTGAGTTTGCAAAGCCACGTACGTGAACACAAACGATTTAAAACACATCAAAACTTGTACTGACAATCGGCAAAGAGCACAAATAAGCAAACATATGTGAATTGCGGTTACGCAAAGCGCATAAAAGTTGTATACTTTTATATTAATGAAATAGGAAGGAAAACATCATCTTCCTTTATTTCAACAAATTTTATCTAAAATTTATTTTTGACAGACTGCTATAGTTTTAAGAATAAAAAAGAAATCCAATGAACCCGCGAAGGAACACTGGCTAGACTATGCAGCAGAAAAATACGGACAAGAGTTAATTGATGACACCAAAAGTTTTATGTCTTGTATAACATTAACCCTGCCTGTTCCTATTGTACAATCTGTTTATCTTCAGTATAAGACTACTTGGTTGTTTCAAGCGAAGTACATGGATCCGCACGTTGGAGATAACTTCTTCATAAAAAATGATCAAATGCAGGTATGTTATTTACGCTAACTATTGCTATATCCGCTAAACATAAAATAAATAGGTAACTACGCTTAGGTTCATCTACGATTCCCGGGATTACGGTCCGATATGATTTGCAAAGAAATAGCTCATCAAAATTTAATAATAATGAACAGATGTAACATAGCTATAATAAACAAATCTGCAAAACATAATTAATGCTATTAAAATCGAATTTTGTAATAATTGAGCATCTAATTAATTAGAAAAACAAAGGAAATTACAAATTTTATGGTAAAAGTTATGTTATAGGGTTGAAATTTTCCACTTAGAGTTACTTTTATATGTTATTTACAAATTGAATAAAAATTTTTGTTTATTATGTTAATGAAATGAAAAAAAATTGTTGTAAGATGTTACACCTGTTGAAATTAGATTCAAGTAAAATATTTTAATTGTAAAATGCAATTAAAACTTGAAATATTTTATTAAATTTTAATTATATATGTTTATATATGTATATATATATATATATATATATATATATATATATAGGTTGTTTAGAACCAAGGTGCAAAGCTTTAAGGGGATGATAGTTGACACCATTTAGAACATTTTGAGCCATACATGTCTTAGCCGAAGTCTGTGTATTAATTTTTTTACTGCTAATTTTATGTTTTTTTTATAAAAACACACTTTCTGACATTAAAATGCCAACAGTGGCCCAATTTAAGTTGGTATGTTAATTGTTTTATTTCTGGGCGTTTGTCACATATGTACCTAATCTAATAAACGAAGTTCCAAGCATTTGTGTTATTTAAAAAAAGAAAACTGGACGCTTTTGAAGTTATAAAAAATTTAAACATTAAAAAAAGCTGCTGCAGTTTATTGCATTTAAAGAAATAAATAAAATAGTCTCGACCGTTCAAGGTAAGATATCAGCTTAAATGATACCTTAAAAGAAAGGTCAATAACCAAGCATGTTTTTAAAAGGTTTGAACGATCGAGGCTATTTTATTTATTTGTAAATGCCAAGAACTGCAGCAGCTTTTTTTAATTTTAAAAGTTTTTACAACTTCAAAAGCATCTAGTATTTTTTTTAAATAACGCAGATGCTTGAAAATTGGTTTTTTAGATTATGCATACATCTGACAAAAGCCAAAAAATAAAACAAGTAGCATACCAACCTTAATTGGGCATTTAACTGACAAAAATTGTGTTTTTGTAAATAAACCATAAAATTAGCAGGAAAAAAATCAATAAGAAGCTTTCGGCTAAGACATATATGGCTCAAAATGTTCTAAATGGTGTCAACTATCATCTTCTTAGGGCTTTGCACCTTGCTACCAAACACCCTGTATATACGAGTATATATATATATATATATATAAATTTTTTTTTTTTTTTTTTTTTTTTTTTTTTTTGTGGTGAGGAGGAGAAATCTTCTATAAGACTGTCGCCTGACAGCCCGTCGGGACGTGTTGGATTCACCCTCGCTGGAAGAGCGCCTACCAACTACAACTCCCCCTCTCTTCATCTAGACCACAATCTGGTACCGCAATTGCATTCCTTCAGACTGGATCTTGATACCCGAGTTCCGGTTACGATGTTGTGTTGACGTCCAGTTCCTTGGTTTTGAGAATTTTCGTGACGAAGACTCGAACCGCACTCCAATACTCTTCCTTCTCCACCATAATATTAACAATATTATCTACGGTCAGTGTGGTTCCCGTTATCGTCCGTACTTCTTCCCTTTCCATCGTCCATCGGCCACAATAGAAGAACGTATGTTCTGGTGTATCGACATGTTCACAGTACCAACATTTGTCGGACTCTCTCTTTTTGAATCTCTTCAAGTAACTCCCAAAGCATCCATGTCCTCCGAGAAATTGTGTTATAAAATAATCAATTTCCCCGTATTTTCGATTTTTCCAAGTACTGATCTTCCGTATTAGCCTTTTAGTCCACACCGCTTTACCGGTCTTTTTCTCCCACTCGCATTGCCACTTTTTTAAAACTTCTTTCCTTACTTCCTGGTGTTTTTCTTTTTTTTCCATATAGACCCTTTTCCGCTCTTCCACCAGTAGTGCCAGAGGTACTATTCCGCTTATCACCTGGACAGCTTCTGCCGAGATTGTGCGATAAGCACTACTCACACGTATTGCCATTCTACGTTGCACACTCAATAACATATTTCTATATTTTTTGAGTTTTACAGCTTCTTCCCATATCGGTGCAGCATACAGCATTATTGAGTGAACCACCGACGCTAACACTCTTCTCTTACTTGCCTTCGGTCCCTTCAGATTTGGCATTAGTCTACTTAGCGTCATAAGTTTTTCTTCAAATTTCTTGGCCGCTTGTATAACATGTTGCTTCATGTCTGCATTCCTTCCAATATAGAGCCCCAGGTACTTTAGGTGTTCTTTGGATTTAATTTTCATTGTGCCTACCTCCAATGGTATTTCCTTCAGTTTTCTTCCACCATAAAGTACGATTGCCTCCGTTTTTTCAGGAGCGAGCTGTAGTTGCTTCCTCTCTAGCATCTGTTCAATCCTGTTCAGCACCGTGTTAGCGTGTGCCTTTAGTGTTTCCTCAGTTTTAGCTTCAACAATAAGTGCTGTGTCATCCGCGAATCCAATGACTGATGCTCCTTCTGGTAGCTCAGTTTTTAGCACCTCGTCGTACAGAATGTTCCATAAGAGAGGCCCTAATACCGATCCCTGTGGAACTCCGCAGGTAACACTTATTAAATTCCCCTCGACTTCTATCCAGCGGTCCTCTAGATAGCTGCTTATAATTCTCGTCAGGTACTCACTGACTTCGAATTCTTTCAGCGCTTTCATGATTCTATCCCAAGGTGCTGAATTAAAGGCATTCTTGATGTCTAGCGTTACTAACACTCCATATTTCCTGTTCTGGTGCGCCTTGAGTTTTATATTCTCTACCGATCTCTTGATGTGGATCATAGCATCAATTGTTGACCTTTTCTTTCTGAAACCATATTGGTTTTTTGAGAGTTTTGGTTCAACTTCCCCTGTTAACCTGACTGCTACCAGCTGCTCGAGAACTTTTCCCATGACGACCAGAAGACATATTGGTCTATATTTAGCCTCCAGGTCTCCTTCTTTTTTAGGCTTCTGAATTAGGACTAATTTGGCTATTTTCCACATTTTTGGAAATACTCCACTTTTTAGTTGGCTATTCATTATTTCGAGGAACTCTCTCGGGAATTCCCTAATTGCCGCTTTGACGATTTCAGATGGAATTTGGTCCGGACCTGGTGACTTTCCATTTTTAATTCTTTTTGTCGCTTCCAGGAGTTCTGCTTCAGTAAAATAGGGTATACACTTTTCCTCTATGGCTATGTATGGCCATTTGTGTGTCGCTCGTGTTGGAAACAGCTCCTCGACAGTTTTCATTAGCTTATCGCTACTTAACTTAATACGAGGTATCATGTTGAGCTTTTTACACACAATTTTATATCCCATGCCCCAAATATCTTGGTCAACTTCTTGGCAGGTTTTTTTCCAGGCTTCTTGTTTTGATCCTATTATTGCATTTCTGAGGAGTTTCCTTTTTCCATTGTAATTATTTCTGAGTCTTTCTCTACTTTCTTCTGTGACTTCTTTTCTCTTATTTCCTCGAGTTAACAATCTTCTTGACCTCAAACATTGCTTTCTTAACTGGGCGATGTTATCGTTCCACCAGTACACAGGTCTACGATTTCCTCCTGCAGCTCTTTTATTAAAAGTGGCTTTTAGTGCTAGGTTTATTGCCTTCATTCCTTCATTTATATCTAATTTCTGTATTTTGTACATTTCTTCTTCCAGATTTTCCACAAAGATCGGTATTCCTTCTTTATTTATTCTCCATCTTGCTTCGCTCATTTGTGTCGTTCTAGAGTTAGCTGAAATAACATTAAAGTAGATATTCCTATGGAAGCTAAGATTTTCTTCCTCCGCCACTTTCCATTCTGTTATTCGATTTGCTATTTCTTCAGACGTTAGTGTTATGCCGATATGGGATTCACTGCCTCTTCTTACAAAGGTCGGCTCTTTGCCTCTGTTCTGCACAACTAGTGAAAGTTCTGCTATCCAGTCCACCAGTGCCTTTCCTTTCTTGTCTTCTTTGGGACCCCAAACTCGTGACTTAGCATTTAGGTCACCCGCTACTAGCACCTGCTTCTTCTGTGTTTTTAGGCTTTCCCCTAGTGTCTGAAGATAGGACTCAAATTCTTGTTCACTTATATTCGGTGATGCGTAACAAGAGTAAACAACAAGGTCCTCAAGTTCCACCCATACGAATCCTTTCTGTTCTGTGTCACATTTTAGTATACTAACTTCTTTGCTGAATACCCTAATTGCTGCGTCCATATTCAAATCGCTTAGCCAGGGTCCTTTACTAGCCAGTTTCTTGTTTGGTTCTGCCACAATGGCGACGTCTATGTGTTTGTCCCGACAAGTGCTATGTAGTAAGTCGAATGCTGCTCTCCCTCTATCCACATTAACTTGGATTATTTTCATTTTCGTCATTTTCATTTTGTCGCACTGACAGGCGCTCCCGTTTTTCGAAGTTCTCTTACTTGTTTTTGATAATTTGGGCATACCATTTCGTTTGTCCCGTGACCTTTTATTTTGCAAGACCAGCAATATATTTGGTTCAAACAGGCACTTGCTCTATGCCCTTCCTCTCCACACTTTATACATTTTGTGCTTATGTCCTCCTCACTGTTGCATGCCCTAGCAAGATGCCCAAACTGTTGACATTTGTAGCATTTCAGTGGCGCTAATCTTTCAACTATCCTGCATCTAGTCCATCCTATTTTGATTCTCTTCCTGGACGTTAGTAACATGGCTTCATTTATTGGCAGAGCTATATTGGCGTATCTGAGCCCCCTGCTATTTGGTTTAACCGTCATTTTTATTGTGATGTCTTCTCTATTGATTTTTGAGCTAGACAGCTCTGTAACTATTGATTCCAATAGTTCTTCTTCCGTTATTGTTTCATCTATATCTATGACTGTTATATTTCTCTTCCTTTTCACTAGTTCTGCCTCCACTAGGTCTTTCATCTTTTCTTGGACCGCAGCTTTTAGTGATTCGCCATTTCCTCTTTTGCCGCCAGAAACACTCAGCTTCACATACCCCTCAGCTGTTTTTTCTATGCTCTTAATTTGCACGTCTAACTCTTCTATGTTGATGTTCTTTTTCATATGTCTTACTATATCTACATATGATTTTCCAGCTTCTCGTGGTTTAACCACTAGTGTTTCTCTACTTGTCCTCACGTTTGTCCTTCCTATTTTTTGCCATTCCTGTGGCTTCCCTTCCTGTACTATTTTTCCTTCACTTCTCGTATGTAGAATTATGTGATAACCTTGATCTCCAAAAATGAGTTCTATGATTTTGCGAAGCTGGAACTCCAGCCCATCCTTCGAACATATAAATATGAGTTCTTTCCTTCCCTCCTTTTCAGAGATGGTCTTTACTTTCTCTAATAACGCTGTTACATCCTTTATGTTTTCAGTGTTCACTTTTACCCCATTCAGTCCTGCGAGATATGTGTAACTGCTACCAGCTTCTTTTTCTCCATTATCCTGGATTATAATGCTTTTATTCTCCATGCATATTAGTTTTCCTGGTTGTATCAGTTTTCTTCTGATAATATCCTCTATCTGCGGTATTTTTTCGCTTAGCCGTCTTACAAGAGGATTATCCTCGCTCACCTCTTGGTCCATCACCAATATCATATCCTTGTCCTTTGATGCCTGCATAACTCCACCTCTTACCATGTTAGTTGACTTAAATGCTTCCTCAGGCCAACTTGCGTGGACTAGATCTAAAGCCTCTGCCAAGTTTATGTCTCCTGTCCTTTGCTGCTTGAATTTCGCTATTTTGTCTTCTATTTGTAGCGCATTCTTGTTTTTCTCAGGAGTAGTAGTTTGAATTCCTGCATCTTTCGTTGTTATTTTCTTTTCTTCCCTTTCTCCTTTTGGAGCTATTTCTTTTATTTTCTCGGTGTCAGTTTGAGTCTCCATTTCTGCAGTGTCTCCTCTTATAGATAATCTTCCAAGTGCCTTTTGTATCCCTTCTGCTTTTAGTTTTCCGACATGGAGGTTCAGTCTGGCTGAGATGTCTCTAATTTCCCTCTTTGTATTAAAGTTTACTTTAACAATTTTCTCCAGTTTCGCTGTTTCTCTAACAATCATTTGAATGAGATGTTGGATTTCATTTGGCTCCACTTGTTTCTCTATGTTTTCATCCTTTCCCGGATTCTCAATTCTTTTCCTCTTCTTTTCATTTTCTTCCATTTCGACGTTCCTCTCAGTAAATTTGTCCGATTTACAGAACAGGTCTGACATTGAGCTGCTCCGAACTGGCGATCTCGTGATCTTCCTGCTTCTCTGAAAAGCGTGCGTCTTCTCTTCTCCAGTAGCTGATTTTCCCGCATCGGCCTAGTATACCACCGTATGCGTTCCACAGTTGCTTGATGACGATCCAAGGGGGAGCCTGCTTCACCACCCCCTCAAGTGCCGGTTCTAGGGATCCGACCCCTTGTCCCGTAGTTTTATATTCTTTATCAGTGTACATAGCCATAGTTTTTCATAATCCTGTTGGTCCGCGGGAGGTATTTTATTTCCCTCCAGCCCACCGTCCAAGACGGTTCGAGCACTCCCCCATCCGCCACCCGGGGACGCGCCTGGTTGGGGTTACAGGGTCCCCCCCAAGATATATATATACATATATATATATATATATATATATATATATATATATATATATATATATATATATATATATATATATATATATATATATAGCACATAAGCTGAAAAGTCCCGGGCCTAACACATAGATGGCGCTGGTTTTATTGTAGTCACCTTTTTTTCAGTTAATACTAACCTTCAAAAGACAGTCGTTAAAATTTCATGTTATTTTATTCAGTAGTTTGTGAGTTATTGTGCTAAGAGTGACGCTACTTTTGCTATTTTTAAAACAATGGATCAAAAACAATTTCGTGTTTTAATTTTACATTACTTCTTGATGGAAAAAAATACCGTGTAAGCGAAGCAATGGCTTGAAAAGTGTTATGGGGACTCCGCTCCATCAGAAACAACAATAAAACGTTGGTTTGCTGACTTCAAACGTGGTCGTAGAGACACCGATGATGCAGAACGCAGTGGACGTCCAAATGAGGTGGTAACACCAGAAAACATAAAAAAAATCCACAAAATCGTTTTGAATGATCGAAAAGTGAAGTTGCGTGAGTTAGCTGACATCGTAAAGATATCAAAAGAACGTGTTGCCTTTATATTGCATGAGCATTTGACTATGAGAAAGCTCTGTTCAAAGTGGGTGCCGCGTTTGCTTACTGTTGACCAAAAACGATAACGTGTTGATGATTCTGAGCAGTGTTTGGCCATGTTTAAACGTAACAAACCGGAATTTTTGCGTCGATATGTGACAATGGATGAAACATGGATCCATAACTTCACACCGGAATCAAAACGATCGTCATCTGAACCTCGTCCAAAGCGCCCGAAAGCACAACAATCGGCTGGAAAGGTTATGGCCTCGGTATTTGGGATGTGCGTGGTGTAATATTCATCGACTAACTTGAGAAAGGAAATACCATTAACAGCGAATATTATATAGCGTTATTAGAGCGTTTAAAGGCCGAAATTGCAATGAAACGACCGCATATGGCAAATAAATTTTTTTTGTTTCATCAAGACAACGCACCGTGTCACAAGTCAATCAAAACAATGGCAAAACTACATGAATTGAACTTCGAATTGCTCCCACTTTTATCCACCGTATTCACCAGATTTGGCTCCCAGCGACTATTGCCTGTTCGCAGACCTGAAAAAAATGCTCGCCGGTAAGAAATTTCGCACGGATGTAGAGGTTATCGCTGAAACTGAGGCCTATTTTGAGGCAAAAGATAAATCGTTCTACAAAAGTGGTATTGAAATGTTAGAGCGGCGCTGGAATGATTGCGTTGCTCTTGATGGAGATTACGTTTATGAATAAAGCTAATGTTAAACCAAAAAAACTGTGTTTTCTTTGTTAGGCCCGGGACTTTTCAGCCTTATTCATATATAGTCAAAGTTACGATTGATCAGCGATGAGTCATACTTTTAAAAGTTCAGCTGCATAAAGCTACGACACATTCAAGAAGCATTGTCTCACTCTTATTACTGTAATACATATGGGAGTGAAAAGGATAAAAACACCAGTTGTCTGGTATGTTAAGTATAGACCAATGTGTAAACGTATGTCTGTATTTATTGTGTAAACAAATTTAAATTTGTCAAATTTATTTATTGTAATAGAACGAACTGTCAAATTTATTATTAAATATTATAATATTATAAGCAAATAAGGTGTAGAAATGTGTAGATCTTTAAAAATGATGGACCAAAATTATTGCCGTTGGCATTTATAATATTGGTAAAGTTTAACATAAATATAGGATTATTTTTTAAATATTATTTAAAGCAGCAATAGAACTACAATTCCGGATTGGCTTGAAACCCAATTTGTCTGGATAATTAAAGTCCTGCTGTTAAAACATTTTCTGTACGTGTAAAGGACACCAGAAGCATTTAGTATAGGAGAAAAATCAGTGTGAGTGTCAAAAAGCGTGTAGTTGATGTTGGTTTGGAGTACTCATTTAGCGACCCCGTAATAAGCGATTAATTTATGAGAAGAATTTTCAATGTAAGAATATATTTATATGTATGCACTTAAAAAATATTCTGAAATATTAATTATTTGCAAACTAATTTCAGTGGAGAATGCGTCACTAATATTTTCTACAAAGTGTCAGATATTGGATTGCCATGAATTAGAATGAAATTCACCGCATCACAAAGAAACATGGTCGCAAAGGATTCGTCTTCCACCTTATCAGTGCAATTTCAATGCTATTGACTTAGTACAGGCCAATTGTAAAGAATTTTATATAGAAAACTTTGACACAGATAAGCTGAAAATTGAAAATG